>CM044401.1:1643750-3002500 GCA_024322285.1 Musa beccarii | reverse complement strand
CCAAATCGACCAGGAAAGAAGACGCGAAAAATAGCACACATCTCAAACTTGTGCTGATTTCCGATCTCCCTGTGCGAGAGAAACATGGCATGGACATGGGTAGAAAACAGGGGAACGGATGCCAGTATTGTGTTAAAGACACGGCATCCCACAAACAAAATGGAACCGAGTCTGGTCCCAAGAGAGCGTATGACATCATCCAAGAGACTTTTGTGATTCCCATCTCAGATTCGTGTTTTCACCATAAACGGCGGACTAAACACTAAATTAATGATCCCCAAGACGAAGTTTGACCACGTGGACCAGGGAAAACTTAAGTGGGAAAAAGACATGGGAGAAGGCACGAGGGAGAAGAATTAAAGAAACAGGACGGGTACGACCAACAGAGCCAACACTAAACGCACAAGACACCCACTCTCTCAAATTTCGGAAAGCAACACAAAGAAAGTTGTCGCCTTTTCTCCTCCTCCTCCCCCCCCATTCAAAAGCAAAAGTGAGCAAATCACGCCTCCCCGGGCGTTCCTGACAGTCTCTCGACGACCCAAATAATAGCACATTCATTTTGGTTTTACATTATACGGAACACGCAAGAGAAGACATGGGCCAAGATGCAATTTTTAATCAGCAGCACTAGAACTAACTAGAGCGCATGAAGAAGGACAAGTGAAATTTCACGATAAATACATACAAATTTAATGAGACAGCAATTCTTCTACCACCGTCACTCTCCACACAAAGCAATAAACTAAACGAAGAACACAAGTCTACCAATTATTACTACAAGAGATCGTCGACCTTACATTATAGAAAAGGCTGCAAAGAAGAGACCTAACTGAGGCACAAAAAGAGGGGAGAGAACTTGCAGCGAAAAAAAAACGATTAATCTCCCCCTTGATGCTTTCACCAAAAACAACCCAACATAACTTATTTCTTCCTTCCCTGCCATCCTTCAGTACTATTCACAGGAGAAAAATAACCTCCATACAAGACGGCCGCTACTGCCGCCTTCCTAACTCAAAATATAGAACACTGCCACAGATTATGTTTTCTGAAATTTATGTTTTTCTTACTACCACCAGTCGTAGGTCAAATAGAGGCAACCCGGTTGAGTTAGCTCAAGTTTGGTGGCTCGAGGACGTCAATAGGACCACTCCTGGGGGAGTCGAATCTCCCGAGCAACCATGGGTGTGGATGGAAAGACTTGGTGATTCAGGTTTTGATGCGAAATCAAGGCATTGCTTCGGCCACCACGAGAATCTGATAGCGTGTACAACAAAAGCGTGTTATGAAAGGTTTTGGAAACATTTCAACTAGAGGAGAATAAGCAACCAAAAAAAAAAAAAGATACATAACTGTGATTATGAAGAAAGCCATCTTCGAACCGAGACTGTACTCCCAACTCCTTCAAGGCCCGAACCACTTTTGCCGGAACGATCACGGTCGAGCAATCTGTTAGCGTCGCAAAGGAGTAGCAAAAATTACTCGTCGACAGGAATCACGACGTAAACAAGAACAAAGTACGAGACAATCAAGCGTCGTTATACCATTCACGATGACAGCACGAATTCACAGTTGATGGAAAGAAGGGCGTAGCATAAGGATTACCTGTTGTTTTCCGCGGTTCTGCTTTACTCACAGGGATCCGTGGCAGGAAGACGCCAGTACCAGCCGATAACCGTTTAGCGGCCGAGCCGTTTGGCAAAACAGACCTCATGCCGCGACAGGGTCGGACAGGTTCACGCAGAGTTGGAGAAGCCGGCCAAGCGGACGAGAACAGGCCTTGGGGGCGGCTTCCTCTTGCTTTGCCATGCCCTTCCGACGCCGAAGACCACTGCTGCTGTTTAAGGTATCGGAACTGCAAATAGGAAAGGCGAATACATAAACCTACCCAGTTTACTATGACAAACATACCAATTAAGAGAAAGAGGTAAGCAACGGAGGAACACGACGGACGAACTTGAGCTGATTGCAATTGCTGATGCTGCGGCAGCGCTGGGCTCGAGTGGTAGCCAACTTGAGTGTAATTAGGGATCCTGGGAATTTCGAGAGACGCATTCTTCGGCAGACCAAGAAGCTTGCTATCATTAGCCTTCGGGAGAAACCCTGCGTCCTTGGGGCTCAGCCACGTGACCTGGGCCGCCGCCTCGCATAGCAGATCCCACGCGTCGTTCTTCTGCCGCTCGAGCTTGTGCGAAGGCATCAAGGAGACAAGAGAGGGGTCGTTGGGGTTTCTCCTGGTAGAGGCGAGATAGGGACAGAGAACAGAATGCGGCGTCCCGGCCGTCGGCCGAGTCTTAGGAGCCACCAACAATGTCCAGAATTAGAGACTTTGGGGCTGAATCTACTCAAAAGCAGAAGGAACTCAGCTCACTACGAAGATAAGAGCATACCTTCGCCGTCTCTGTAACAACGATGGAGGCTTGAGCCATCTGACGCGTGATGGTGGCCACGTACTCCTCGATGGACGCCGTATCCGCCGCAGCAGCTGCGGCGTGAGGTTCTACTTTAGACCCCAGCCGTTGGCGGAACACGAAGGCCGCTTCAGCCCGCCTTATTCGGGCTTCCTCGACGAAGAAGTCATCGCAGAGGAATTCAGAGGGAAGCCAAAACGCCCCGTCGCCGAACTCCTCCGCCATGTCGTGAGTTAGAGCGGAAAGCAAAGGAGAGAGGGGCTACAAAGGGAGGAACAAGGAGGAAAAGAACAGCGTTGAAGGGTTGGGTTTTGGAGGTGGAAGACGAAATATATCACACACCAAATGAGTTTTTTCCACTCTTGGCCGCTACCCACTCTCTTGGGTCCCACTGTTACGTTCACCCACTAGTGTTTCTTTTTCGGTTGATCGTTCGACAGATGGAGCGGAGTTGAGTGCAAACCACTTTGGCCCATTTAAAATAAGCCAAAAATTATACGTAAGTACTACGTTCTGAAAGAATATTTTGCTAGTTTGAAACATGATAATTGCATCCATGAACGATAATAAATAGAACACGCGAAAAGGAAGACATGGCCCATGTTTTGCTCGATTCCCTGCGGTAGTGATAGGACTGGACATCGTGCTTGCCTCTCCAGCTCCCTGCCATCTGTTTACATTACGCACGCGCTTCATTTTTCTCGGGTGAGACATCCCCGCCTGGTTTTCCTCACTAATTTCCCTTGATAAAATTTGATACAAACCTCCGGAAAGCCCTACCTGTGTCACGGAACATTCGTATTGGTCGAGAAACGACGATGTGCAGGGATCGTATCAAGACGAATTGCCAATGTGTATCTTGCATGAGAAATGTCTGCATCAGCCGGGATGAAGGGACTGGCTGGAGCCGGTGTCGTTCCATCACTGAAATGTCAGCGCGTTTGTGTTTACCACGTTACTAGTAAGTAATAGTGGTGATTTATGATGACCTGACCCCAAGGCAGTAAAAATGATTAAACAATGAAGGCCGAGGCGGGACGTCGATGTACCCACCCAAAGGCTCATAGGATTCCATCATCTCGCCGTTCCGTTTCCACGGGCTGGTCTGGTCGCAGTCCCCGTCATTTTCATCGCTTAGGAAACTGCGGCACTAACGGCGGACGTGACCGGTTTCTTTCAGCTTATTTTAATCGACGACGTCTCGTGTCCCCAAAATCTCGCTGCCGAAAACTTGACCTGTGGGCTTCCCTGCTGGAACGTGGTCTCACGACGTAAACGAATAAAATGTATTTTATTTGCCCGGGGAACGTTGGGCCCCATCAACTGCGGCCGTAGCGGGATGGGTCCCAGTGCTGACGTGGCGTCGCCGGATAGGGACCCTTTCCAAGTTGAGCTTAAGTTGGTCCCGAGGAACCCCACGATTGTCCTTGATGGAGCCCAATCCAACCGTCAACTTCGAAACGGGGCCACCTTCTCACGACGAAACCAAGTGGAGGGGATCCCAAGTCGTTCTGCTCCCGGACGCGACTCTCTCATATCAAATCCCATTTTCTAGCGTCGTTTCTGCTACCCCGCCAAAAGGCTAAAAGGAACGAACAAAATGAGTGTTTGCTTTCCAATAGCATGAGCTGAAAAGAGACGAGTGGCGGGGCCGCGCTCACCTGCCGCAAGGACAGCACAGGTAGAAGTGGGAGCAGGAAAAAGAAAGGAGAAATTTTAAATATAAATGCAAAGTAAATTAAGGTGGAGATACTGTTTTTAGTGGGTTCAGCAACCTGTGAACTGGACTCAACAACAAAAGACAAAGAAAACTGTACAAGACAAAAGTTTTGTCTTGCCTGGTTTTGTTTCTTCCTTGAGTTTGCTTCTTAGACTTCGAGGATGACGTGACCGCCCGCCAATGAGGGATGTGACTGCCTCGTTCGACATGAAGCGGTGACGATTCAAGCCAACCATACTGACGGAATCCGAGGGAGAAGTCCCCGTTTCTACCCGCCGGCACATATTAGTCCACGTACACTGAAAAGGTCGGCACCCGTTCGGGCCCATTTTGGCCTCGCAGTCGCTGCCTGGGTAATGGAGTGGGTAGGGCGCGGATATGTATGTAAGTACGGCCTCCAACGCCGTCGGGCTTTGGCGGACGGAAAATTTGAAATTCCCGCCCAGAGAAGAGCATTTGTTCAATTCATTTCCGTTGATGTGACGGAGTACAGTTGCGCAACAAATAAATCAACGCCAGCAAGGACTCACGGCGTCGTACGTCGAAGTAGACAGGCAGCTAATTCGGAACACAGCGCGCTCTCAATACCTCTTCGAAATTTAAAGCCTTTGTAGGCGCCAATCTGCGTGGAACAAATAATAATAGGTCGACTGGATGTAATTCCATAGATGGATCGGCCAATCCTATCGATCATGTTCGTCCTTTCACTGAATGGTTCAGATTCCATAAAACGCTGTCTCAGCCAATCGAGCCTCGGTTCGCAAGTGTCGAGCATAGTCATTTATCCATATTATTTTGGGTGAATTTTCCAAAAAAAAAAATCACCTCTTTTTGATATTTTTCCCAGAAAGTTTCTTCATTTTCAAAATTTCGCAACAATATTTTTTTAATCTAATACTTAGACTATCAACTACTCTTTTTTCCTTCTTTCCTCCCCATTTTTTTTATTTTCTAAGAGGACATTGGATGAACCAGTCTAATTATAATATTTTTATATGTTACAGTACTTTTAGCAATATCAAGAAAACGCTATAATACAGCACAGCAGAATGTTTTTTATAAAATTTATATATAAAGATATTTTTTGGGCATTACTGAAAATACTATGATACAATACATAAACATTGTAATTAGATCCATTCACCATCTTAGGAAAGGTGAGGGAAAAGGATATTTAAAGTATTCAGTAAAAACCGAATATTTTCCCCAAAAAAACCAAAAAATTATCCTGTTATTATTTTTGTTTTGAAGTGAATAAATACAAATTTCTTGTCGAATTAGCGGTCACTGGCGTTTTAGCTCTTCAAAAATGGCTAGAATAGGATGAAGAAAAAGATTACCCATAGGACTAATATATTGTAGCATAGGGATTATTGACACCACCATTAATAAGCGAATGCGAAAACAATGAATGTGCCTTACGCATGCAGCCAAGACCTGAAGTATCACCACAATGTTGAGCAACTTTAATAACATAACAACCACAAAAATAAAAAGCCATCTAGAGAAGCAAAACCCAAATATTCATGTTTACAATCAAACACAATGCGAACTCATCAACATTGAAGTTAAAGAAAGAATCGGTAGTTTCAACTCTAATAATATATATATGTATAATTTAGATTATTCAGTAAGAAGAAAAGAAAATTTTAAAATGTGAAAAAAGGTTATATCAAATAAATACAACCTTAAATATTATGCCAAAACTTCATTGGGGAAATGTACAAGGATGTCAAAATAGAAATAGTCTAAGAATGTTAGAGCAGTACGTCAAAACTGCAACACATTTAAATAAGGTATGTGATAAATCAAAATAGAAATTTAAATAGAAGATGCTATCCTAAGGTTGTTTCTCGTCACATTACGAATTATGGTTGAGAAATCTGCTCTAACATGCAACCGGGAATACTTCAGAGGGCATAACATCATATACTTGCTAAATAGTAAAAATAATTACCTAGTCATATACACCCTACAATATCTCACAATATCAAGGGCAACATCAACGTACCGTAAAATCCATGGTGCTAAATCCTTCTAGGTTGTCTCACATACTCATAATAGGTATTAAAAGTCTCACTTCTGCTCTAATCAAAGTATGAAAACAACTCCCGTTGTCATCAAAATCAGTGAGAATATGATCCACGTCTAAGGACATTGTAGAGTGTTCAAAAACTGTACATGATAGCAAATAATAGAGAGAGAGAGAGAGAGAGAGAGAGAGAGAGAGAGAGAGAGAGAGAGAGAGATGATGCTCTAATGTTGAATTATAAAATAATAGTATTATTCAAGAACATGATTTTTAAAGCATATAATGAATTAAATAAGCATGCAATTTTATAGGCGTTCTCATCTCTCATCAATTTAACTTGTGCAAGCCATAGATGAGGTTGATTGAGAGAGAAAAATATAGTGACATCAAAAAAAGCAAAAAAAGGTTTATTCCGACAGCAAATGATGGAATACTCTTCTCATAGAAAGCTTGGGAAAAGCTATTTTTATTAATTTGATTTGATTTGAAATATTGGAATTAAATAAATTTATTTTTGTTAGAATTGTTCATTTATGCGAGATAAAGAGAAATTGACCAAGATAATAGTTTCTTAAGGATTAAAAGAGTCAAGTCAAATATACGAATCATAACCTATAAGTTTAAACCTTTAGGTTGAAATGATCTTGACCTAATATATGTCAACATTGATCAGCTTGATTCAAACTCATTCACAATCGCTTTTTTAATGCTTTATATTTAAGATTCCAAATGAAACAAGATTTTTACGACTAAAGTCCAAATATTTGGGCTAATATTAAGGTGAACTCATTGGGTGAAATTTGATAAGAAAAGATAAATTGTTTGGAGGACCTTTAAGGCTGTAAGAACTGGGAAGTGATGGTAGATTACAAGACAATAAACAAGTGAACCATCTTTTTGCTGTAAAATCGGATGCTTGATGACAACTCAACTCATTGAGATGAAACTAGAGTCCACATACATCCCATAAATCTTTCCACATTTTGGACAAGTTCCTTGGCACTACTAAATATTTAAGATTCGGAGTCAGTATGGACTGACTCCTCTCGAAAAGGTGACAACGATGCATTACCAATTGCATGGCCCTCTGGAAAAACATTTAGTTTTGGGCATCCCAGTCTTCAAGCAAGCTCGTTCCCGAAAGATGATAAATTTCATAGATCCTGCTTATTGAAGAAAGAAAACTGCATGACTTTTAAGAGAGCGAGATCGATTCAATCAAGAGTGAGGGCATATCAAAGAAAGCCGTTTTAGTATTATTTTTTATCATTCTATCTTTCACCTGTTCTTACTTGCATGCATGTTGAGAGCATATCAAAGAAACTCCTTTATATATATATATATATGATCATTCCTTAATCGGTCTTTGAGTCTTTCAAACACTATCTTGGTTGGAGGCTTGCTTCTATTACCGCACAACCTTTCCATCTTTTGGAAATCCCTTCTAGTTGTTGCCTCTTACGTATTTTGCTACATGAAGAATCTGACTTAGAATTCCCACCAGAGACAGCCCCCAGAGTTTGTTTTGTGGCTCTTTTAACTTTACTAACTCATAAATGTGTTAGCTAGTTTAGTTGGCAAAGATCATCACAAGACTTTTAAATTTAAAATCTAAATTCATTGTCAATGGACGTTAATATTATATTCACAGTAGATGCATCACCTAACAGTCCACCCACGTATCATTATTTTGAGCTGCAAAAATGTCTCGTCCAAACCAGATTCTATTGCACTCGCCTTTCATGAAGCCCCTTCTGTGGAGTACCACTATCACGTTGATCAGGAGAATCATGGGAGCCCAAAAGAGAAAAGAGAAGCACCGTGGACATCCAACCAAAGTGAACGCAAGCATATTACGAGTATCTCTCGTGTCCGAAGCTTCAAGCACTAGATTCCTATTCCGCATTTGCCTTAGTGGTATGAGATTCGAAGTGCTCGATTCGAGATGCAGCAAGCCTTACAAAACTGCGTCGAAGGAATGCCTAATAAAATCCCTTCGAAGTTTAAACTAGAATATTAAATATATAAGAGCCGAATATATTAAAGAATGAGTCTCCCAAGGAAAATACTTGAAGTAAATTTTTATGGAGTTTTGGACTATTACGCTTGAAGTCGTGGCTTAATACCAGAATCGATTATACGTCTCCTCCCATCGTCGAGTGTAATGCAATCATGATGGGGGTTTGTCATGTGCTAATGAGGTTTCGATCATACAATTTCAAGATATCTACTTCATTAGCTTTGAGATGTTGATACTCCTCTTTAAACCATTATCCTTGTACGAAAGTGGCTTTGATAAGCTATAGATTATGTGTTACAATACAGATAGGATACATCGAGTACTCAATCGATCTATTAGGCATGGCAACACAAGAACGACCTTCTTATATCATTAGTCATAGCTTTACAAGGAAGAAGAGTCATGGGCTTGAATCTCATAAGTCCCATGTTGTTTTGTAAATAAAATGCCAACTAACCTAGCTAATAACGATTTTGATATATCATCGTAAGACCCTGAGAGCTTGATGACCATCTTCGTTGCTTGTTCTTGGTAAAAATAATAATAATAAATAACGAATTTATAGTGATCCCTAGATTATAAATGAACACTGCATTAGCAAAACAATGGGGTTCCTGCGCAAGATCATCCCTGCTGCTGCAGTGGCGATAGAACAAAATCGAAACTAGAAACATGAGGAGAAAACCATGTCGAATGCAAAAGTATAATAGATATTATAGAACGACAATTAATGAAAACCATGCGGAGACAAATAAAGAAACGAAACATCAGCGAACCCGACAATATGCAAAGCGGAAAGTGATAAGGAAACCCTTGCAGAGAAGTAAGCGTATGGGACTGGCTAAGCGTAAGAGAGCGAAAGGGGTGGCAGATGGTGGAATGTAAAACCTACGCTTTATTTGTTCCCCTATCTGACGCATCTTCAATTCTCTAAGAAGAAATACATATGAAATGACAAAAACACGGACAGGAGTTCGTCAGATAATAAAAATTAGATGGTATTCTCAACCAATCTCCATAATCAATGCAGCTACCACGCATCCTCGTATCTCCTAATTAACATCCCTCTATTTATATAAATTCTAAGTAGGCAAATTGTCGTATTTAATAAATTTTCATATCAACACAATAGAATCATTTAGATCGGAAGTGGGGGGAGAAGCCACCGGGAGAACTGCTCCACCGGCAACTGGAGCAGGTGCTGCTCCAGAACTCAGAATCTCCACCATGGCGCGATGTGGATTCACGCTCTGAGCGTCGCACAAATCCGGCAGGAAAACACCTGTTCCACATCAAATTCATCATTAGATCAAAGATTTTTGACTCCAAGTTTAATCAAATTAAAATTTATAAAAATCCCTCTCATCTCTGAATTGAATATACAAGCACACAAACTTAAAATTAAAAAAATATTATAAAAATTCCTTTAAAATTTTATCTTCTAATTTTTATTTATTTTTCAGAAGATTATATAATTGAAAGAAGGACAATTAGTGAAAATCCGGATAGAAGCTCGTCTAACCATAAGAAGGATTCACGTGTATACCATTATTACTTACAACCGAGTTAGAAATCGTTAGTGATACAATAGGTACACAAGTTACTATCATGAAAAGTCCAATGTCATGTGCATCTGACACAAAAATAGCGAAGGTGATCACTATTGACATATATGATATAAAAGCCCATATATTTTTTTGGGACCTAACGAGTTATGTATTGATTGCAATTCCTAATAGCATGGTCAAAGATTTGACATTTTGAACAAACTTCTAGTCATACTCCAAATGTGTTCCTTAAAATTAATAAGTTGGTCCATAAATAAAGATTTTTCAATACGTCTAACAATAATACTAAGAAAATTAGAAGTTTACATTGAAAAAGAAAGGTCGAAGATTCTTCTATTATTCTAATCTCCATCAAAACCATCCATCATATTGATGCACACATATCGTACTTTTGAAAGATAATTTTTTTTATCAAAAATAAAACAGAAACTTCTAAAAGGAAGAAAAACGCTAAAGGAGAGCAGAAGAACCGTATAGGGGAACATAAAAGGGGAGAAACGAAGAACATAATAATGAATAAAACAAATATAAATATTTAGTATACTAAACAAACTTATATTTTTAATTAAATTATATAAATAAAAATGGCACAGTGAAGTTTTAAATATTTGGACCGATTTATTGTTCTTTGATGTGAAAAATATGCTGAATTTTCATTTCAAAGAACAATAAAAATAATAAGAACCAACAAAACAGAGCTGAAGTCTCCCCCGACTCTGCCGGTTTCGGCGGCCCGAAATAACTGGCTGCACCGTTTCGTGTTTACATTCCGAGACGGCATGGAGCAGCAAAATATCCATTCCAAGAAGAGGATATGATGATTCGAGGCGTTGCAGTGGTGCCGCGGAGCCCCTCTTCCCCTTCCCCTCTCCCTCCCATCGTCTTCTCCTCCTCCTCGCTCTCCTTTCCAAATTCCACATTCACCCGCTGCTCCCTCGCCCCGCCGGATGCAGTCGACGCCTCGGCCTCCGGCGGTGGGGGCGGCGACGACCTGCTGTCGGCGAGGGAGAGGAGGCAGCTGAGGAATGAGAGGAGGGAGAGCAGGGCCGGTGGGGCCGGCTGGCGGGAGGAGGTGGAGGAGCGTCTCCTCCACAGGCCCAAGAACCAGAGGAAGAAAGCGGCTTCTTGGACCGAGGAGCTCAACCTCGACAACCTCGCCCGGCTCGGCCCCCAGTGGTGGGTCGTCCGCGTCTCCCGCGTCACCGGCCATGAGATCGCCGACCGCCTCGCCCGCTCCCTGGCCAGGAACTACCCCACCGTAGAGTTCAAGGTCCTTATCTCATCCCTTTCTTCTCCTTGAAATGTTTTCCCTTATTTATTGCACACTTAGGTTGATACTTTAGATAATCGATATAAAATTACCAATCATCCACCAATTTGAGGACTTCAAACAAGGATTTTGGTTATCCTTGTCATGCTTGAACTAGGAGAATTGTAGAAAGCGAATTTGTTTTAGTTTTCTGAACACTAAAACATAGAATTATTTTCTGGCTGATAAACTGAGGTGCATGCATATTCATATAATTTTTCTGCTGAACTTAATTCTTTGACTTGTGATGATGTAGGATGAAGGTAATGAGATAAGATTGCGTACAACATGCCTTAGAGAACAGATCTAAAATCAATCAACGAAAAAAAAGTTAAAAAAGTTCTATTGAAGATAAAACATGCTTACAATTAGATGACATATCATTTTATAGGCTCATGTAACTTGAAAAGATACGCTTTAACTTAAAACATAACTATATCCTGAAAAGTAAAATCTAAAAAGCGTTTTAAAATAAGGAAAATGAAATTATACTTATTTTCCAAAAAAATCATAAATAAGACAAAAAACTAGGTATCCTTGATTTGGTATTGAAAGACATGCTATGCTAGATACCTCCACTTGAAAAGAACTGATTCTTGAGATCACTGGTTGAACTTGTAATATTCTACTCTATAAAAACAAATATTTGAATGACTAAACAATTTAATTTGTTTTCTCAAAGAAAATTGTATATTTTTTTAACATAAAACTTATTTTCCCTGATATCATTGAGATACAATCAATATCTTCAATTTTAACAAAATGCTAAACTCTGATTGCATCTTCATAATTTCTACCTTGATTTTAATTCAAATAATTGTTGAACTTTTTAGGTACAACTTCAACAAGAGATTTAAATGCTCCTTTGCTATAAGGATGAACCTAGTTTGTTGTCTTTCCCCTTTGTTGCTTCAAATTTTGTTTCTTATAAGATTTATCTCAAATGAGTACTAGTCATTGTTGTGATGGAAAATTAATCCTTAGGATTTCTTTTCTTTAAACCATACTTTAGCACAATCTTTCCCTTCCCTCCTTTGTTCTCTAGCACTCTCTCCCACCAAGTTAAAGCGCTATCTTTCAATCTATGAAAACTCAGCTCAACCATCTTGTCGTTTAGAATTCCCAGATAGTCACAAATTTTGTGAACCATTCTAAAGTAGCTTTATATTAAAATTTTCATAAAACCTGGGTAGATTTACATCAAATCAAAATCCTTCTAGTTCCGATTGGCATTTCATTGAACACATTTGCCAAGAGCAACTCTAGCTTTGATCACATACCATATTACCAATTATTTTCATCATTTTTGTCTAATTTCTGTATATTAAGGTGCCTATTTTGGTTTATAAGAAGAGGTTAGACAACAGGGTGGTTAAGAGTGATACCCTTAGCACATCCTTCAATGTTGATTTGTGCCAACCCGAACGACATCAACCTTATAATTTATGTCCCCAAATGATTATTCAATTCTATCTAATTAATACTTGAATCACTCCCCTATAAATTGAGACATCATGGAAAACAACCCAGATAATGTGCACCCATGATCATTCTCAATAGGATGGTTGCCTCTAGCTTAATCATGAGTGCCATCAAAGCATTCAAACTCCTACTGTGATAACACCTGGCATTGATTGGAAACAATAAACAGAATTTCACGTGGCAAACCCTAGAAAATAGATCTAAAATCCATTGAAGAAAATAAAGCAAAAAGTTTGATTAAACTTGAATCATGCTTGCAATGAGACGAAATGCTTTTTTACAAGTTACATATTTTGCTTTGAAAGTAAAAGAATACCCTAGAATATTCTAATTTAAACACTTATATATCATATTCTTAAAATCATTTAAAATAAGAGAACATTTATATATGACTTATTTGACAGCAACTGGACATTAATATTGTTATGGTAGTCATGGCAATTCTTGACCTGAACCTGCTTGAAACCAGTTTGTTTGACTGCATTTATTTTATACTTCAGGTTTGTTGATCACCAAAATCAATTAAATAAAAGCCATCTAAACCTGACTTCTCAGAGTGAGTTTTACACAACTGTTCAAATAATATCTGAATAAGATTGGATGTTTGGAAATGGGAAGAATATAACATAGTGAGTAAAGATTTTAAAATTGAGATTCATGTTTCATATGTTCTCTAGTATCTCTATCATGGATGGTCTCAATATCAGATGAAGCTTGGTCAATCTTCATCATTTTTTCTCAATGGGCAATCGCTCTCACTTCAATCTTCTTGTTGCTTTGTAACTGTTCGGTATCTCTAGTATCTCTACCATGGATGGCCTTAGTGTCAGATGAAACTTAGTCAGTTTTCATTTATATCTTCTCATCGGCAATCTCTCTCCAATCCAAGAAATTAGACTCTTGGGCAACGACACCATGCCATCATTGTTGTGACTGCTCAATTCTCATGCTGCTTTCTTATCTTTGCCAAGCATTGTGCTACATTTTGATATCATATTTATTCCTCAAGTCGACTTAACTTGAATAGATTTGGTGCAAGCTGTGATTCTATAACCTGATCATAAGTAGGTTAGGTTGGAGTTGGGAAAATTTATGTGGACCCGAAACCACTAATCAACCCCCTCTCCCACTGTCATGGAATTGCTAGTTTAACTGATGGTAGGTTTGATATGTGCTTAAAAGTGTTTATGTCATCAAAGGCAAATTGCATGAACATGTACATTTTGGCTAAACTGTAAAACAGTAAATGGATTCTAGTCATTGAACAATCTTGATATAATAGTATCAGCTTAACTGCTTCTCCTATCCAGTTCCTACTTGTAAATTTTTGGTCAGATACAGTTACTGATTTCCTTTGGCACATAGAATACCACATTGCAGTCATGTCTGCATTTTATACAATTCCACAAATAATGATCGAAACTTAGTTCAGTCGGTTTTGATCATTGTCATGAATTTCACATTTTCAGATGTTGGATCAAGGACATTTAGTACTGAACTGCAATCTGCATGTGGTGCGACTTGTTGATTTATTTGATATCAAGCTTTATTGTTCCATTCATCTTTTGTTTTCTTGTAGTCATTTTTTAAAATTTTGTGATGCTTCCATATTGCTGACAACAAGTCTAGTAAATGATGAAATTGCCTTGATTTAATTTGCAACTATACAAAATTTTCTGCAGGTTTATTATCCAGCTGTTCGAGAGCAAAGGAAACTGAAAAATGGTTCTGACTCTGTGAAACTTAAGCCCCTTTTTGCTGGTTGTGTCTTCCTAAATTGTGTTTTGAACAAGGAGATTCATGACTTTATCAGAGAAGTTGATGGCATTCGAGGCTTTGTAGGGTCCAAAGTTGGAAATACGTATGTTGAATCATTCCTATCAAAAGTTTATACTTGAAATAGTATCTTCTTTTACATGATCTCTGTTTATTCATGTCATGAATAGTAGGAACATAATGATAAAGTGAGTGACTTTTTGGTTTGCTCTATGTAGTGTTTTTGACTAATTCAGTTTTGCATATATGTTTAATAATGAGTCCTTGAGGGCTTTGTAATCATGGCACATATTTTATTTGCCTTCCTAAGTTGTGCTTATTCATCACCTTATGTTGAAAACATGCTGTATTTTGATCATAGGCACCTAAAGCTTGCCACATCAATTCAGAAGTTACTTACTATCCTATCACATGATAAGTTTATGATACCTCAATTGTATATCTAAACCACATTGCTTTTAATTTATATTTTAATTGTTCTTTGTTCTGCATTTTCTTGTATTAATTTTTGTTTGCTTAGTACACTCATGAACTGCAAATGCCTGATATCTTCAATTGTCAACCAAATACTAGTCATCAAGTCAAATTTGCAAAGCCTGCTCTTTATTGACATGAAAGTAGCACCTTTTTCGTTCCTGTGATCTTTAAAAGCAACAGTTTCTTACCAAGAATGAAAAGGAGAATATTGCATATCTTGTTTAGACCTTACTAGCTTAAGGAGAATATTGCATATCTTGTTTAGACCTTCCTAGCTTCAAGACTTGATTGTATTTTGAATAATCCTCCATGTTATGTGAGTTAACACAGTTGTGCCAGTATGTATCAGGTTGTATGCCTGATTGGTATTTATCCTCGTATCATACAAATATTGATAAATTATAGATCAAGTAGTGGCTTAATTTATTTTGGTGCACTGGCATACCATGATACTCACCAATTACTGATATTTAACTATTTTGTAATAATTTTTATTGCATAGCAACTTGTATCAGTATCATATCAACTAACTGTTACCAGTGTATGGAATTCCAGTACCAGCATTTAGTTTCTTATCACTATATATCACTGATTTGCCAATTTAACAATAGCTGCTTAGTTACAAATTTGATGCACTAATAATATTAAGCAATCAGAGTTCCAACCCTCTAAATTCTATTCCTATGATCAATCAGATACTGAATCACTGCCTAATGGATTATTGTGCTTCAGCTTCAAATTCAGCTACCTTTTGTACCAAATGCCATTTTCTTTGATCTGCTTCACCAGAAAGGGTCAGATGCCACTAGATATTTTGTGCTTTCCTGCCTAATAGATGAGTGGAATGATCTTTTTATTTCTGTTGTTCATTATAGTGGAACTTGTAGCTCACAAAAAGAGAAACATGCACAAAAAGGATCCTAAACATATGTACTTGTGAAGTTATTGATCAAAGACAGGAATAGATATCTTTAAGTATCTAATTACTAAATGTGGAAATAAACTAGATCATGGCTTCATGATAACATGTTTTTCATATAAATGATCTGTTCTCTTCTTTTTTTGTGAGAAATCATGTCGATAATATTTGTTCTATCTTTCCCAGCAAAAGGCAGATAAACAAACCAAAACCTGTTCCAATGGAGGAGATGGAAGCAATATTTCAACAAGCTAAAAAAGAGCAAGATAATGCTGTCAAACAATCCAAAGATCAACAGGAGCAGAATGTACTAAATGGCTCTGTAGATAGCATAAAATCTGCCACAAAGGCTAAGCCTAGCAACTCAAAGAAAGGTTCAAAGTATTCTGAAAGTAGCTTGGTGCATTTAGAGGATCATAAATCTCTTGCACCAGGTTCTAATGTTCGCATTTTGTCTGGGCCATTCTCTGAATTTACTGGCTGCATCAAGGAGCTGAATCTTGGAAGTCGAAAGGTATGTGCCTGTGAGGTTGATTACATGTCCACACTAAATTTACCTTATCAAGTAAACTGCCTGTTCTATTATGACCTTAACAAGAGTAAAATAAGCTAATGGCACAAACAAAAGGAAAAGGTTACAAGGACCATTTTGCTGTATGTTTGTTTCTTTTTAGTGCAGTACTCGTACGTTTATGAGGGAACTTTGACAGCATATGACATATTCTAATCCTTCATGCAGGTTACTGTTAGCTTGCAGTTGTTTGGCAAAGATAGCTATGTGGATCTGGCGATTGACCAAATTGTTTTAGAAGCTTCATGAGGATGGAAGTGGACCTTTACTGTCGGTCCTTGATAGTTACCTCTTTTTAACTTCTTCTTAGGGTATTAATTTTTGAATTAATGGATGAGCGAAGCATTATAAATATCTTAGTTGTATTGGCAAATATTTGCATTTTTTGTTTAATTTATGTTGTAATTATACATTCCATAAATCTAGGAACTCAAGCAGAGTAACTTTGATGTCAAATACTTGCAAATAGATCCCTACGATGTGGACCTAATGCAAATGTAATCCTTCTTTCTCACAATAAACCATTGTTTCTGCACAATGTTTGTTTGTATGTCATGATAACTTTGTAGATGAATAAACTCTCATTTCCATTTATTTCTCTCGGGATGCTATTTTTGCTATTCCTACAATTTAAATACATCTGTGGATCCAGAATTCCTTATTTTCTTCATGCTTTTCCTAGTTCTCATTGCAAGAATTTTGTTAAGTATTTACTTTCGATGGTTCTTTTCATCATATTTAACTTATTGATTTAACTTTTGTAGATCTTCACAAACAATGAATTATTAATTGGATTGGTTCAAGATATGAAAGAGGCAATGATTTGTCAATATTATAAAGGGCTCAAGATATGAAAGATTTGGAGGAAGAAAACTTATAATACGATTCTACTATGGATGGAGAAAACAATAATGGGAGTGGATAAATCCAAATGGTAGAATAATATTGGGAGTAGATAAATCCATATGGCAAAGGGCAAGAACGACAATCATTTAGATCTAGGAAATATGGTTGTCCATCTGTGCATAGTAGTCACTCAAATATTTGACAAGTAGAATTTTAGTAATTGATCCTGTAAATATATTATACAAATTGATTAAAATTAAATATTAAAACAAAAATAATTAAACTTCTCTATATAGCATAAGCGATGTATGATTCAAAGCTGATATTGATGGAACCTCCGGGTCACTTAGATGAGCCTGAGGGACATCATGAATGACTTTTGTAATAAATTTGGCTTGTGTCTCACAATCGTGCATGCATCGTCTCCTTTGAGATGTAATAGGATGACATCGAAACTCTTCATGACTAAATCCACAACCATATGTTCACATCCATAATTTGAGAGATGTTAATAACTTTATTATCATGACAAACACCCGAGAGATGTAGTGTTAAACACATTCCGAAAGATGTATATACTAGATAGTATTAAAAAAGCATAGAATATGCATCTTTCGGGTGGTCTTGATAATGTCCTGAATATAAGCACTTCAGGCATCATAAAAGAGGCCCAAAAAAATATATATTTTGTGTCATGTCTTTCTCATAGAATCGGTCCTCTTAATATAATTTGACTAGTGGGGCTTGCAAGCTTGTGGAGGTTATTACTCTGTGTTAGAGAGGCACCAGAGAAGGCAACGATCAATGTTGGAAGAGGTCGACGACAATAGCATTCGTGGTTAGTAGGGTTGATAGTAATGGATGGGGAAGTGTCGACAATAAAATGTGTGGGCTAGAGGTGACGATCGACAGCAAGGAGTGCAGGCTAAGGGAGCATTAGCGACAAGGAGCATAGATTAGGGGTGACGATCAATGGTAAGAAGTGCGAACTAGGGGAGCGTCAGCGATATGGAATGTAGGTTGAGAGGTGATGATTAGCACAGGAAGCATGGGTTAAGGGGGTAGCGAATAGTGGAGATCATGAGTTGGGAAGTGATGATAAGCGATAAAAAATATGAGCTCGGGGGTGATAAGGAGTGTATGCTGAAGGCGATGACGATCGATGACGAGGAATAAACCAGGGGAGTGTCAACGATAGTAAGGTGCATATATGACTATCACACGAGTTACGAGAAAGATAAAAATAAAAAAAAAGATAAAATCAAAATTAATGAGATTATAAATAATAAAATATTATTTTATTTATTTTTAAGAGATTATGGGTAGTAAAAGAGTTGTCAATAGTAAAAAAGAAAAGCTATACAAAAACCTCCTAATAAAAGAGTCATCGGGACTTTGCTACCATTACAATAATTCAACTTGTTTTTTTCTTACTATATGCCGTGTATGATTTGTTCACAAATAAGATATATGAGACGTCAACGTCGGAACATTAATTACTCCCCTTTCATTGATGCTTCCGGGCCATCAAAATCCAATAATTCTATAATTTGATTATTTTCAATCAAGTAAATGAAGAAGTAATAACACCGTAATATTCTCAATTTAATTGAATTAAGTCGCGTGAAATTATCGTCAAAACAGATTGTGGTTGACGCTTCGATATTTTGGTTATTGCGCCAATCATCATTTGGTGGTAAGTGCACCAGACGTACAGCGGATGTAAAAGCTGAATTGGAACGCGGGGGCCGCGACAGAAGCGGTGGGTTTGGCGGGCGGAAGGGAGGTTACCGACACCGGCCAGTGAATGCCCCGTGCGCCCAGAACAGGTCGAGTGCGACGGACCCGTCATCGTCTCTCCGCCATTTGTAACAGAAAGATCACGAATTTTTCTCTCTCGTTCTCTACCCCGCCGAACCCACCCGTTCCTCTTGATCATTGTTACCCTTGTTCTTGCCAGAATCTGGTATGTCTTCCCCGTCAATCAAATGCTTCCTCCTTTTATAGTTTTCTCAGTTTTCCTTTTCTGATTGTCGTATTTTCTCTTGTTGGTGTATCTGAAGAGGCCGATCCTTGATCGGGTCACCAGATTAGGGATTTTGGCCCCGTGGATTCTTGCTGCTCGTTTTGGTTTGCCATGGCGACTCCTCCTGCTAGGGCTCGGGCGGACTACGATTACCTCATAAAGCTTCTCCTGATCGGCGACAGCGGTTAGGTTTTGATTGCTGTTTTTCGGTTGTTTGATTTGGTTCGGTTTGGTTTGTAAGGCGACATATCTGGAGCTTTAATTCGAGGGTTTCCCTGGATTCATGACTGTGGTTTTGTTAAATCTGTCCGAAATGTTCCTTATCAAGAGCTTTATTAGTGTCGGTGCACAGCGAAAAGATAGGTGGATATTAAGTTTTTGAGAGTGACAAATTGCGTTTCGTAGCTAATGCCATCAACACAATAATTCATTTGGCGACTATCATTGAAATGCTATTATTTTTTTGCTATACGATGGATATTTTTATATTTCCTCCATTACTGGAGTGGTCAATGTAACGATCTAGTTTCTTGGAGGCACCAGGTCATTACTTCGATTCATCAAAGGCTATTTGTTGAACTTTTTCTACTTTATTATCAGAATATGCAATATCAGATTGTTATTCCAGTACCATTTCAAAGCTCATTTTCTAGTCAATCTAAATATCTGGAGATAGATCATTTGGCCTCATTAGTAAACATTACATATTGATGATGCTCATTGTAATTCTGTTGGATATCCCAAAACCTTACTGGTATTTATCTACGAGAATTTAGTGGTATTTGATATGCTTATGAATCACTAGGAAAACATAAGTCATGGGTATTCCATTTTTCATGTGTCAAGAAACTTGGTGTTTACATTGTTTTGGGTTGGTATTCTTTTCTGTGTATAATGGAGGAAAAACTGGGTTATAATGGATTGTTGCTAGAGGTGAAAGTGACAATCTCAAGAAAACAAAAATTTATTGAATGTTGGAGCCTTGTAGATTTTTCTTTCTAAGAGCCTGAAGGAGTTTATATTGTCATTTTGAGGATGTACTTGTCCATTTTATGATCATGTTTATTTATTTTATGATGTTTTTCTATATTCATTTCTGAAATTTGAGGCATTAGAGATTTACAGTCATTACATTTCTACTGTGTTCTGTATCACTCCTCTATTTGGCCTTGATTGAATCATCCACATTTTTATTGAAATGAATTCTCATTCTAACTATTGCAGAGTCTATTTGCTCAGCTCAGTGCATTGAATTTTGTGATTGTGTGCATAATTTAACACCATGGCATTCAATAGTTTTTGAAGTCGACCATTTCTGCTTTATTAATCTAACTTGTGTAGTTTTGATTTGAGTTTGACAAATGGAAACTTAGTCAAGCATAAACAGATTAGTAAATTGATCTGCATTCGGGCATTAACATTAGTAGCATGATCATCAATTGAGTTACTCATCATTTCATTCAGGTTTTTGACAAATACTCGTTTATAGGGAACATGAAAACTTTTGTTTTATTTGGCTTTAAATTCTAGTAAACAAACATTTCTTCTTAAGAGTTTGCTTTTGCACGCTCATGATCTACAAGTTCATACTTCTATGCAGTAGCATCTACGTTACATATTCTCTTTGACCAAAATAAGCCATCTATGATCTTTAAGACTCTGAGGGTAGTCTATCTTTTCTTGTGGAGTTACTCATCATTAAATTTGGGGTTTTGACAAATTCTCATTCATAGGGAACATGAAAACTTTTGTTTTATTAGGCTTTAAATTCTAGTAAACAAACTTTTCTTCTTAAGACTTTGCTTTTGCACACTTATTGTCTACAAGTTAAAACTTCTATGCAGTTGCATCTTTGTTACATATTCTCTTTGACCAGAATAAGCCATCTATGATCTTGAAGACTCTGAGAATAGTCTATCTTTTCTTGTTTCTCCCAAGGGCTGATGCACTCTCCCAATACAAACACCTTGAAATGCAAGGATAGTAATGCGGTTTAAATTTAAGACAATTGGAGTAGCAACTGAAATAGATTATGGACTTAAAAGACCAAATAATATTTTCTTCAAATAAAGAACAATCACAATGAATTTAATTGAACTAGTTAAGTGATCTGTTAATTGTTTCAATAAAATAACTCTTACAAAAAATACTATATTATTTCAAGGACAAAGTAATGTTCTGTTTAGGAATCTGTAGTAGTCATTAATCTATTATCTATGAAGCGTTATGTGCACATAAATTTAAAGCTAAAGTTCTTAAAGAAAGTGCCTTTGGTTAGGAGATTAATTTTGATATTAATGTGGTGTAGATGGATAGACCTTGCCTTAAATTAGCTTAAGACAGTCAAGAAGGTTCTCCTTGATTGCTTATCTCTATGAACTAATCATGTATGACCTAATATAAGTGTCTTCAAAGCATGGGGCAATGTATTTTCAATAACATACAACAGAAAAAAGAGAGATGATAGTAAAATACAATTAAACGAAGAAATTAGTAATTGTAAGAAATCAAGACATAGTACAAGGTAGAGCAAGGTTCCTTGTTTTAGAGAGGCTCAAAAGCTG
The DNA here is from genome assembly GCA_024322285.1 of Musa beccarii. NCBI lineage: Eukaryota > Viridiplantae > Streptophyta > Magnoliopsida > Zingiberales > Musaceae > Musa > Musa beccarii. The sequence goes on along the minus strand of CM044401.1, from coordinate 2,980,779 downwards.
ACCATTTTCCCCCATAAGATCTGGTTGCTACCCTTTTTATTTAGTTTGGTCGGAAAACAAATAGCATTCTACTTAGCTGGTTACAGTTAGTAGATAAATTCATCACAATCAAGAAATCAAAGCCATCAAATATGGCCATATGAAAGTAATTATAGATCAAATAATTGACCCGATAAGAGATAAAAACTTTCTAAATATGACCCTAAAATGAAAAAAAGCAGTCTATTGAAAGATTTAGCTTCGATCTAATTGTCTCAATTAGAACATTAATTAAAAATAACAATTGTGTGTATAATGTAAAAACCCCTACATTTAAGTGTTAAAGAAAACCGAGGATTGAATCCTACTTGTACCAATATTTATTAATCATTTTTCACAGTCTGATCAAATACTGATATAACATATAGGTTAATATTGGTAAAGTAACATATATTCTGAATTTTTTATTATTTTGCTTAATGATATTGAGAATTTGAGTGTTCTAGGCCAACTGCCATCTTTGAGTTGCAAGCTGTATTCGAGATGGACCGCCATATTTGTTTGGTTTTCCATATTTGTTTGGTTTTCTTTTGATACTTCATATGTCAGAGATATAATTGCCTCAATAAATGCTTGAAGTTGAATCGTCCTTAGTTAGGTCGGATTTTATAAATGGTACCTGAGCCTTCATTACTTCGCCATTGCATACCTTAGGACCTTTAAGGACAAATTCCCAACCTTGTCACTTCTTTAGTTCTTTTTCTCTTGCTCATCCTTTCTACACATTGGCTAAGCCATGGCTCCTGAGAAAGATGAATTCGAGACTGTGATAACCCTTAGTTGTTATACTTGCCAAATCCTTCTAGTTTTTGAGGGGTTGAGTAGTTCATTTCTCTCTCTTCTAACCTTGAGGGACAAGCAATCGAGGTAGCTTCTCCATCCACCTTGGCAAGGAACAGTGACCTCGGGATAATGAGTTCCTCTTTCACAGGATGTCTATCCTGAGAAGACACTTGTCTAACACAGGAAGACCTGCAAAGATTCAGGATAATTTTTCTTTATTTCTATAAGGATGAACTATATTACCTTGGTCTAGTACTCACCCATGTTTCCAAGTACATTACTTTCTTTGTATAAACTAGGATACCTTGGATGTGAGACTTTGGTTTTTGCATAACCCTTTTATAGTAGATTGCTTTAGGTTGAACAGCTCTATTTCAGATAGTGCTGAACTCATGGCATTATGTAGATAGTATTTATCAAGGAGTGTTAATTTAACATCTTCTCGACCTCAAAACTTTTTCAAGTCTGCTTTAGAGTGTGTCAAGTTAATAACTTGTATTATATCTTTAGCTCTGGAGGGTATAAAATAATGGACAATGCTAGAAGCAATGATACATCCTCATTGGAGATGGGAAGGGCTATGCTTTTAACCGACTTCAAACATTTCTGAACACTATCATGCGAATGACCAATCTACAGAGAGAGCAGGTTGAAAGGTTTGTTGATGTTGTTTCCTCAGCCATCTTAGAGATCAATGAAGTTTGGCTTGTCTATGGTAGGTTGAGTCAATAAGAAGTGTCAATACTTTATGTTGCTAGTGTATCTATCAACACTTTGCCCCCGTCATCCGAGTAGGGTCCTAAAGCCAATTTTGATGTCATTTGATCTTGTATACTCTATATTAGATACTTGCTCGTTCTCAAAGAATTTTAGTACATCAACCGACTCCTTTATCCTCTATAAATACTTGATCTTGGTTCTGAGGCTTCATGATTTTCGAGGACCTAATATACTGTTAGTTGGGAGTGGTTATAAGCTATCAACTCGAAAATGGATAATTCTTTTGCCAACTTCAAGTCTAATAAGTGCCTTGTATCGATAGTGACTTTGAAGTCAAACTAAGTGCATATCCTAATATCTAACTGATATTAGTTCAGCTTCTCCTTGTAGCCACTATAAGAGAATACATTAGCTTTTTGATTGGCAGGTAGCATTCTTCAACCTTTTTTAGGGCATGCCGACATGGTTTACATAATAGATTGGTTTCCGAATTTTGTCACATCTCTGATTCGCATTGAGCTTGCAACATCATCTTTTGTAGATAGATGAAGATACAACTCTACTTTGGAATTTAAATTTGCTAATTGTGAAGGTGATTTTGGTGATTTTAGATAGGCTTTCAATTGGTTGAAGGCTTTTTGACACTGTCTACTCCATTAAAAATCGTTGATTTCTTTAGTGTTGGGTAAAAGGGAAGGCACCTATCTGTAGATTTAGGCAAAAACCAGCTGAGAGTTGTAATGGCACCTGCCCTTGGTCTCTTAGTGTTACTGTTCATCATTGCCCGCATGCCATTATCTACGTGCCTATGCACCTGTCACCCACTCTAGCTCACCAGTCCTCGATTGCCTCGTATTCTCCTTTTCTTCTTCATCATCTCCTTCTTCCTTGTTCCTCTTCTTCTTCTTGCTCTTCCTTCTTCTTCGCTTCCTCTCTCCCTCAGCAACATTGTGGTATGTTCCGGTGTACCAACATTTGGCACGTCTGATCAGTTTGACCATGGACTGACACGAGTCTGGTAGCCAAAATTGAATTCCTTGTAATAGACAAACTGTAACAGTATATCTCTTAACCTTTTTTATGTTGATATAATAGATTGATCACAAATCATATTTTGAGTTTTTTTTATACTTTTATATTGTATGTTTATGGACACGTGTTGATATTTTGGTATGATATCACTTTACATGAAACTTGTTGCAAACTCTCTTGGAACGTTTAGTGCCTGTATTTATGTTATGGTAAATTATTTGATTTGTTTTGTAGGACATGATTTGACATTGCTGCTGCCCTTAAGAGTAGTACCAACTTCATATCACACTCTTTTCTTGCTATCCATCATAATGACCCATCATTTCTGCCTACTATTACTTATTATACATGTGCTCCATATGCAGTAGTAGCGTAGAGAGGTACATATACCTTTTTTTATTTTTTTATTAGACTACCCAATGATATTGGGCAGTCAGCACATTTACCCATGTACTGGAACAGTTACAGTCCAATAGGTACCATAACTGTCAGCAGACTGGTATTTAAAATCTTGCTATTAGTAAGGTAAAAATTTTGTCATTTTATGATATGATATTTTTTAACACACATAAACAATTGATTTTACCTTCAGTGGTGCTTGTTTCTAGAAGTCTTGGCATGTTGCATATTAAACTATAGCTTTTACCAGTACATTGGGGCCAACACCATATAATTTTTGGCTAGCCCTATGTACTGGGCATTTTACCTAGAACAAAACAGTCATGCCTTTCCAATTCCTGGAGGTGGATGGAGCGTGATATGGCAGTATTTTTGAGCATTTATTTTAAATAGGAAGTTATAATGCTGTTAAGGATGGCTGTCGGACGGAAGTCTTGGTGGCTTTGAGAACTCCAACTACAAGTTGGTGAACTCCTATTTCCAGCAAAGTCTTGAGTTTGTTCATAATGTGCCTTTAAGGAAGTCCTGATTCCACTGTGACAGGTGTGAGGGGATTGGATGCAGAGGAAACAACCCACCCTTTTCAGAATAGTAGGGTGGGGTGTTGGTCACAAGTGGGCTGTAGACAACTCTTGTCTTTCAAGACAGGAGGTGGTAAGACATCTGGACGCATGGCAATATGTGGCTATCAGCTGTCAATCACTAGAGAGATTGACTGTTTAAAGAGAGCAACAGGTTTTTTAAGGGGTATTTAGGTCCATTATCGAATGCAGTATAATTCTATTATGGAAAGCTTTATTAGTAGCCAATAAAAGAGGGCTATTTCTGAATTGATAAGTTCTTTATTGGAGTAATAAAGTTATACCATAATTTTTCTTCTTCTATTCTCTCTGTCCTCTCCCCTTTGAAAATTTCTCTTGATAATATTTTCGCTCAATATAAGGTGATAAATACAGTACATATATGAGTGGCACGAGTTAAATTAGTATATCAATGAAGAGCTTGGTTGTTGAGATTTGAAACTTCTGCCACTAGTAGCAGAAATTATCTTCTTGAGATGCAGGATGACATGAGTTAAATTATTATGCTAAAGCATATGGTATAAAGAGAACAGATATTATTGTCACATTGCAAACTAGCAATGCACTTGGCTGATGAGATGTGAGAAGTTTGCCATAAATTATAAATTCCATCTTCTTGAGATTCTCTAATTCTATATCATGTTTCGTAGTTGATTTTGTGCAACATGAAATGATAATTTTTAGGTGTTGGGAAGAGCTGCCTTCTTTTACGTTTCTCGGATGGTTCCTTCACCACCAGTTTTATTACTACAATCGGGTAGGTGTAGTTTCAAGGAATGACAATTTATATTTTCTTGTTTGTAATTGGATTTTTAATCTAATTTTGGTAGTGTTCTCTGGTTTTAATGTCTATTGGTTGATATTTGTGCAGCATTGATTTCAAGATAAGAACAATTGAGCTGGATGGCAAGAGGATTAAGCTGCAGATTTGGGACACAGCTGGTCAGGAACGCTTTCGAACTATCACAACTGGTATTTTTCTTATTGCTTTTGATGTTGGGCTATGTGCAATATATGTTATCTAAACTTTAATACGGTAACCAATTCATCATTTTTTTTCCTTTCAGCTTACTATCGAGGGGCTATGGGCATTTTGCTTGTGTATGATGTAACTGATGAATCTTCTTTCAATAGTAATCATCTTCTTTGTACTCTCACTTGAGTTCTGCCTTTGCTTGTTCTCTTATGCTGCTTTCCTCTGTGCATGGTAACACACAGACATCAGGAACTGGATTCGTAACATTGAACAGCATGCTTCTGATAATGTTAATAAAGTTCTGGTTGGTAACAAGGCTGATATGGATGAAAGTAAAAGGGTATGTTTTACTGGGTTCCGCTCGAATATTTGGTTTGTATATCTTTTAGGGCACTAGTTCATCAAAGCCTTTGCTGTCTCACGAATTCTTTCTAAAAATCAATTTTGTTTCAACTGAATTGTTCCTTGCAGGCTGTGCCGACATCAAGGGGACAAGCTCTTGCTGATGAATATGGGATCAAGTTTTTTGAGACTGTCGGTGTTCTTGCTGGATTTGGCTATGTGCTAATTTATGGTAATTTTTTTTAACAAATGTCTGATATGTTGCAGAGTGCAAAGACGAATCTCCATGTTGAAGAAGTCTTCTTTTCAATAGCTAGAGATATCAAGCAGAGACTGGCAGAAAGTGATACAAAATCTGAGGTAGAAGCAACCTTTTCCTATGTCAAAATAGCATGACTCCCAAGTGCGAAGATATAATAAGTTATCTTGCTGCAGGATCGGATGATCAAGATAAACAAACCAGATCAGACTGCCGCTGATGGTACTGCTGCAGCGAGATCATCATGCTGTGGTTCCTAAGGGAATAAAATGATGGTGGTGGCGTTGTTTTTGGCAGCAGTGACAGGTGGGTTAAACGTTGCATCACTTGGGAACTATTTTGCTTGTTATAGGTACACAAAAAATTCATGATAATGATGATAGTGCTTGTATCTCCAATCCTTCCATTCTTTGAAACCTTGACTAGCTGTAATTGTCTTCTTTCAGAAGTGGGAAACCTATGCACTGGTTATATTTTTGGGCTTATGGAACCCCTATTCTTTCGTTGTGACTGTGTACTGATAAGCTTTTTTCATTACGGGCTGGATTTGGCACCTTAGGATAAACTTATGCTAGGTTGTTAAAAAATTTCAGCTTATTTCTAGAGAATATGGCAACAAGTGTTATTGTTTAACTATTAGAACAAGCTTATTAATGTTGGATGACTTTGCCAGATCTGTGAATATGGGTTTTGTTTTGCTCTCTTCTATTCTACAGTAGATCCCATGTCCTTTATGTCTCATTTACTACTTTGTATTAACTCGATCGGTGCTTATTCTTTTGATGCATTTTTCAACAGTTCAAAAGGAGGACATCTCCGGTGGTGGTATTTCTAGAGGACTTTATGGTAGCCCATTAGAAGCAGGTGGAGGCCATGGTTAGCCAAGTTAGGTGTTCGCTTATTAGGTAGGCTTGCATTGGTAGGAGAAAGGCTTCCATCCTGTGATTTATGATCGAGGATGCCTGTTACAATTTGTTTGAGTTTAATAGTTTGGTTAAAGACTTTATGTTGGCCATTAGAAGGGTAGGAGGTTAGCCAAGCTAGATGCTCGGTTATTAGGCTTGGATTGTTAGAAGGGCTTCCATCCTGTGTTTTGAACGAGGATGCCTGTTACAATGTGTTCGAGTTTAATAGAGTTTGGTTAACATTTGACTAGTCAAATGAATTGATTCTGTCCTTCTTAAGTGTAATATGGTGACCCAAGTGTGGAGGTCCAATTGGGTTAGTCAATTTTGTTAAGTGTAATCGGGTGATCCAACTTTGAACCTCCAATTGGCCATCGTCTGGATAGCTTTGAAGAGGGAGCTTGGGCTGTTTTACGTGAAGAGAAAAAACAGAAAAGAAAAAGAAGAAAGAGAGAGAGAGAGAGAGAGAGAGAGAGAGAGAGAGAGAGAGAGGATAAGGGGAAGGCTAGAGGTTATGCGTGGTTCCAATCTCGAAAAAGAAATTAAAATACATTAGAAATCATTAGATATGTCATGTGTTTATAATAGTTTAGAAATAGTATAATCCAAATAAAAATAAAAAATTAATTTATTATAATATTTTGACCATAATGATAAAAGTATTATAAAATCTGTTTGAAAACATTGTAAATATAGAAAGGATAATAAGGTGACCAATTAGTTGACTATGTTCGCTGGAGACATGAAATCATCTTTTTTAAGAGAGGGAAGTGGCCCTTTTGGTTGGAAGACCATTGTGATCTCACCTATTTAGTCGTGGGCAGTTGCAACCTACGCAATCTCATCTCCTCCTACATGGTTGCAGCCTCCTCCCGTGCAAGGTGGCTTGGAGATGGTTTCTGCAATCTCCTCGGTACCGTTAGCTTTTTCTTTAGAGTCTACCTGATTTATACGTTCAACTCATTATCAATTTGACCAACATTACAGTCAGTTTAGCCTTAATGTAATTGCAGTCGTAATTTTAGAAAAAAAAATAGGTGCAAAAATAAGAAAGATAACTTAGTGACATTGTGTTATCTGTGACGAGAGGAAGATCAATGTAGCATGGTCCCAGTAGGAGCAACGAATAGAGTATATCGATATCTCGAAAAAAATAAATAAGTGCTATAATTATGACAAAATGAGGCACATTAAGGAATGTTAGAAGAATAAGAAGAATGTAGATAGAGAAAAAGAAACAATCAAGAAGACTCTCAGAGTTGTATAATCGATACCTCAAATGAAGGCAAATCATTCTACAAGAAGGCAATAACAGTTCTCGAAGGAAAAAAAGAGCTTATAAATGTTTGGCTGGTAGATTCAATAATATCTTGACACATGACCTCCAAAAGAATAGTTCCATTAGTATTAATCTGTCTCAGGAGGATTCGTTGCCCTAGGCAATTAATGATCATACCTTGGAGACTATTAGCATTGGTACGGTTAGAATGATATATAATGTATAGTTTACAACCATTCACAGGATATGACATTTTAAAAGTGTGAAAAAATTTACTATTAATAAAACAATTAGATGAGCCTGACTGCAAGACCCATATTGAGAATGAAACCTTGAATATTATCAAAGAAGCAATCGAAGCTAAATAAGATCCTAACTAAACCATACATACTTTTGGGAAAACCACTAAACGAGAGATGCATTTGTTGCATCATCCAGCTCCCAAGAAGAATCTAACATGCTACCTTACTTTTTAAGTGAACATTATGGTACAAATAAGCATATAGATTAAAATTTGTTAGATCTACTATGAGAAATAAATACATACTTAACTTGATTCATTCAGATATTCGGGAGTCATTGGTTACATAATTAGGAGTAGCAAATAATTTTATTTATTCTATTAATGATTATTCAAGGAGATGTTAGGTGTATCTAATCAAGAAGAAGATAGAGATGTCTTTATTATCTCAATCATCTAAAATAACAATAGGATTATCTGCCATTTGGAATGGATTTGACCTGGGCAAAGCCCAAATGGATTGACCTCTGGACTGAAACAAAGCCACGGGACGTTTTAGCTATTCTGGGAGACGTGCCCATTCGGCATGGATTTGGCCTTGGACAAAGCCAAAATGGATTGACCTCCGGATCGATGAAGGGAAAGATACTGAGGTATTCCTTTTCAATATTTGTGTTGACTGTTAGTTCGGGTTTACGAAACCCCTTTTTGCCACTCTTCTTTTGTAATGAACGATCTAATGTATTCTCATATTTCAAGATTTTTCATCACTAAAATGTGAAAAAAAGATGGTTGAAGAAATTTGTATACATTGTGAAACACTAAACTCGTTTGGTACCAAAAGATCCAACAAATACATTGAAACTAGAATAAGATTTCTAGTCATACAATCAAATACACGCGGCATGACAAATATATTCACAATCTAACTATAAGACTTGGTAATAATTTATAACAGGAACTCTAAAATTGGAGAGTATGTTACAAAACATATTGGGAAAAAAATCGAACAAAGAAAGAAAGAAATGACGATGAATAAAACGCTTGCTAGCTCCAGGGATCATCCCATCCTTTCGGTCCCTCCCTCTTAACAAAGTCCATGATGGCTTCGACAGCCTCTTGACCTCTATTGGAGAGAGCATGATTTCCCCAGTCGATTTCGACCTTCTCTGCACCACCCAGTGCTCGACAGAGTCTGCAAAATCTTTTAAACAATGAATCTATATCCCTCTAAGAGAAGATGACCACTGACAAGAATCAGGTGGAATCTTAAATCCTTGGATAAGGACATGAACTAATACCGTTCTACCAGTGCTTTCTTATCTACATAGTCTGGCACATATTCATCAGCCATGGAGAAAATAACCTGCAGCATATGTCATGGAAAAGCAAACATCACCGGGATATCCTTTTGGCACACGAGTAAAATGACACCACCATCATCAGACATAAAACAACAAAGAAAAAAATAACTACATATTATCATTAGTAAGTTAAAAGAAGATCAATATTTTGGACAGTGGAAACAATTTAAAAAGGAGGCTACAATAGAGTTCCAAGTAAGATGATTCAATGGGTTTCTCAAAAGATAAGTTTTTCAAGTACACAAATTGATATGATAAAAGAGATATCTGGTGCAACAGATACTGATTCTAGGCAGTGAGACTGGTGAACTCTTGATCATTATGAAGACTTAATGAGTTTCAGGTCCCAACCTTTTGTACTTGTAACAGCTAAGTTCAGTTAACATATCTTATGAGGTAGTTCTCGTTGAAAAATATTTATCAATGAAAATATTCTGGTGGATGCAAAGATTTAGTAATAGATCAAGTTTATGTGATTGATAACATAAAGAGAACTGAAATACAGATGGAGCTGTTATTTAACAGGAAAGGACATCAGAAGAAATTATTCATACTTCAAAGAAAGAAGAAGGAATAACTGAAGTAGAAAGACACATTTGAAGTATTGTGTACTATTAAATCTGCCTTAGATTAAAAGAAGTAATCTACAAAAAAGTAGTGTAATAAGGCCAATTATACTACATGAGTTAACTAGAAAATAACAAATTTTTTTAGTATGAAATGAGGGCAACAAAAGGAAATTGCTGGATGATTTATCTTCCTCGGGGAATAGTTAGGAGATTATATGATATTCTAAAAGGATTCCTTTTCACATAGGTGGGGGATGCTCTTATTATGTTGGTGGATGCTCTGTCAAATTTGTTGGCCAGATCTTGTTGTTGTGATCTTTTACCAAGCTTACTCAATAGAATCTCTATTCTATTAAATGCATGTTCCAACGTCACTTTTTAGTGGGTGGTGCAAGAAGACAAAAAGTTAACATTGCAGGAAAATCAATAACTATTCAGGATGGGAGTTTTAGTGTAATCTGCCAGTCCATATATTGATTGACATAATGGAACAGATGACTGGGAACATGAGTATATTATCTTGGTGGCTTTCATTCTGAGACCTACTGCTAAGACTTTTTATTTCTACATAGGCTTTCCTCCTCTCCTTCAAATCTTTTCTTTTCTCTTTTTTCTACTGAAATAAGCTGGCATTCATCTGCCTTTTCCTTTAAAAAAATTAGTAGAGATCCAAATTATGTTGCCCTAGTTTAGTAGTTTTGGTGAGATTGGTTATCAGACATATGCTTTCTTCATATCTATTGGTCAACTAGACCAAAGTTTAAGTTACAGATTGAAATCATTATTTAAAAGCTAAAGTACACTTTTTTCCTATTTGGTAAATGACAAAATTCAATACATCAAATGAGTCAAAAGTATCGATTGTTATCACATACATAGCTGGCAATTAAACTTCAGTGGAATACAGAACCCTAACAAACTAGAATCTACCAAACAAGGCAAGGTGAAATTGGACCGATTGGCATTGTCTATCTTTACCATTAAAAAAATGGTAAAAAGAGAAAGAAAACAAACCTGGCATGGTGTACTTGACATGTGACCAAGTCTCAACCTCAACTGGTCATCACTGAGATCTGAGCTGAACATGTCATCATCTCCCATGTAAGCACAAAGGGAGTGGTACCTTTACAATATTCTATTAACTCAGCAAGAGTATCATGATGCATATGTAAAACCATATAATAATAACAATAACAAACAATAAGAAGACTATAAAATATCAACTATTTGAAATCAACTACATAGATGTTTTACCACCAGCGAGCTCTATGAAAAATCATATTCTTAGTTAAATTAAAATATATAAATCTTTATTTATAGTTTCTAATAAAATTTTTTCACGACTTGCTCTATCTCTCCTCGTATCACTAATATTAATTATTTTATATCTTTTAACTACATCTATAGGTCTTCTTAGCATATATCCATACTATTTTAAATGATTATTCTGTATCTTATCCTCTATTGTGTCCGGACATAATTGTGCATAAATGAAATAATCTCTTTTCCTATCTTTCCCTTGAATTCCACATGTCCACCTCAACATTCTCCATGTATCTATCAAAAAAGATTTCTTAGTGATACAAACTTTTTATATATAAGATGTTTCTTAACTGCACTCAAGTCTATAAAAGGTCTAATAATGGTCTAACAATGATCTTCTAGAATTTTCCATTAAAACTAAAAGGAACCTGATGATTTCACAAAACTCTTGATGTCCCTCTCCATTTTAAATATCTAGTCTTTATATATGATGTCTTCATTTATCCATTTATTTTGTTGAATGATTGATCCAAGATACCTAAAACTTTTACTTAATAGAAACTTATGGACTATTCAACTTAATTATACCTCGTCTACATTACATCTCATATATTCAGTATTAGACTTAACTTAAAACCCTTAGTTTCCAAAATTTACCTTCATAACTCAAACTTAGAATTAATTCTATTTAGACTCTCATCAATTAAGCTAATATCATTCATATATAAAATGCACTAAAGATATTGATGCTGAATATGACTATAAGTTCATCTATTACCAATGTTAAAAGACAAAGACTTAACATAGATCTTGATGTAGTCCTATATTAATGGAAAACTCATTAGGCACACTCCATAATTGTACTGCCACACAACTTTTATAATATCAATATAGTTAGTAGATATACAATTTTTGCTAAAATCCACCATAAAAAGCCTCCATTAAATCAATAAAATCCAGGAGGTTCACAGCCTAGTTAGAAACTATTGATCTACTTGTTTATCTCCCTATGGGCTTATGTCTATGAATCTTAAGCATTTTAGACCTATTCTTTCTAACTGGAATTTGAGCTGCCTTAGGAAGTTGGAGGATATCTCCTCTAATCTTCACGAGCATCTTTTGGTGCTTGAAAATAAAGAGTCCAGCTCAGGATTTTCTGAGTCTGAAAACACCAAGATGGTCTGTCTTTACAACCATCTCCAAGTTATCACTAGACAGTTTAATACCAAATGGTGGTGCAAGGCTAAAACTAGGGGAATAAATAAGGGAGACCATAACAATCTTATTACTTGGCATTGTAGACAAAATTTCATCCACCACCTTAAGGTAAATGATGCTATCATTGACCACCCTAAAACTATCATGCTTGAGTTTACTAGGTACTACCACAATTTTTGGCTGGATGATAACTCACACCCCACTCATGTATGGCCTACTTTTAGTGGGATTCAGAGTCATGAGGCATCTAATCTGATCAAACCTTTCTCTTAAGAGGAAATTTAGCTTTCTATTGTCTCTCTTGGTAGGGGAAGAGTCCGGGGCCGGACAAATTCACCATTGAGTTTTATAGACATTATTGGGATATTGTGAAAGACTCTTTAATACAAGTTCTTTACTCAGTTTCATAACTCTGCTGTTCTTCATCAGGATTGGACAAATACTTTCCTTATTTTCATTCCTAAATGCAAGAACCCTCTGGTGGGGGATTTTCGACCTATCTCCCTTTGCAACATCAATTATCATATTCTTGCCAAAATCCTTTCCAATAGGATCAGACCTTTCCTAGATAAGCTAATTTCGTTTGAGCAGTCGATTTTTATGAAAGGTCGTAATATCCATGATAACGTTATGGTTGCTCAAGAATTGGCCCACTCCCTCTATGGCTTTAAGGGAAAGAACCCTCTTGTTTTGATTAAACTTGACCTTGAAAAGGCCTAAGATTGCCTATCATGGAAGGTGATTGGTGACGCCTTGGCAGCCTTAAATTTTCCTCCTAAATTTATTACTTAGATTATAGAATGCATTGCATCTCCCTCTTTTGCTTGCTGCATTAATGGTGATTAATCCTCTTACTTCAATCCTATCTATATATTTTAGTTGCCCAACTTCTTTCTCACTTGTTAAACTGTCAATTCTACCAACCTTACCCCTTTTCCCTTCAAACACAAATTCAAGTTGACTCACTTAATGTATGCAGATGACATTCGCTTGTACTTTAGGGCTAATAAGAAGTCCTGTCATGCCATTGCTAGGGTTTCCCACTAATGGCCTTAACCAATCAGAGAATAAACTTTCGAAAATCTGAAATTCACTTTCCCAAGTTTACCCCCAAAGAAAGGAAAGCTGAGATTTGTGCCTTCTTTAATATTAAGGAAAGTTTCTTTTCAAATACTTGAGTACTATGATTTCCACGACCCCAAAGAATGCCAAAAGAGGCCTTTGATTGTTTCAATGACCAAATATCTAGCAGATTAAGTAGAAGGAACAGAGCTCAACTTTCCCAAGCCGACATAATCACTCTATAAACTCTGTTCTAAACTCTAACCCCCTGCACTAGCTAAATGTTTTGTGGATGCCTAAATCTATCATGAAGGGTATTGAAACTTGAAACTCCTCTCTTCCTATTCCTCATGTTCTTTCCTTGTCTTGTTTTTCTCAGCTAAGGTTACGTGGTGCATGGGGAGGAACCATGAGTCACTATCTCACAATTTCGATCTGTAAAGGTTTGCAATTTCGATCTGTACCGATGCACCAACCAATGGTCAGTATGGTACGTATGGAGGTATACTGACGGTACACCCAAAAAAGGTCAAAAATAGCTCCAAAAATACTTAAAAATAGAAAAAAAAAGTTGGAATAAGGTTTTTAAGTTAGGAATAAATATAAATTTAGTATAATTTTAGCGAAAATAATCTAAATTAGGAAAGAATAGTCACATATATTTTTTTAGGCTTTGAGGAGTAGCTTTATGGTGTGTTCTGAATTGTCCTTTCATTAATATTGAATTATCTACAAAGAAATGATTTGAATTGTTAGATGTGAGTAAGAATGAGTTGAAGAGATTGAGTGACATTGAAAGAGGGGAGATAAAAGGATTTAAAAACCCTAGCTTATGGTTCAAATGATCAATTTGACCATTTGATATGGCGATCTCAGCCCTTGATCGGTAGCAATCAAAATCCGATCGTTACCGATCAGTACAGGTTAGTAACAATTGGATTTTGATCGGTACAGGTCAGTAACGGTCAGATTTTGACCGTTACCGCTCGATACAAATCTTGTATTGCCCAATACGGTGTCAGGTTATGGTATTGCCTAGTAGAAGGCGATTCGCGTACTAGTCCCCTATCAAACCTGTATGTATCGCTTGTACCAAGTGGTACAGGTAGGTACTGCAAACCGTGGTCCATGTACTAATCCATGTTTGCATCAGTACATGTTGCTTGTTTCATATCGGTCTGAGCAAAACAGATTTCCTTATCTAAAACTACTCTAATTATAAAGGAGTTAACTTGGGGAAAGAGTGATTGAAAGTAAAAAAAAAATGAAACTAATATCTTCCAAAATCAGTCTGATTTTATGCTTGGAAGGTCAATTCAAGCTATTTATTTATTAAGATAACAATGAAAAAGTATAGAGAGAGGAAGATGGACTTGCATATTGTTTTTATTGATTTTTTTCCCCAAAAACAAAACTACATATTACTTCAAAAGCCTATTACAAGCTCCCCCTGCTTATCTAAGCACAAATTGATCCTAATCTCTGGAGACCAATCTGAAGTCCAAACATGGTCAGCCTAGGACTTCTTGGCATGACCAGCTAGCCAATGGGCATATCTAATGCCCTCTCTACAAAACAAAAGGAGGGCAGCAAAATGATCCCTAATGGGATTTGTCAAAAACCAATGAGGAGTTTCTTCCTCCAAAACATTTGCAATCCATTCTGCATTAGTTTCTATGAAGAGTGTTGTTACACCCAATTGAATGACAGCTTCAACACCTTCCTTGATGGCCATAAGTTCATGGCCCAACAGCTACCTGCAGTAATTTGCCTCCAATAAGCTGAACCACAGCATCACTGGATCGAAGCACGAATCCTGCCCCTCCAAGTTCAGTTCCAGCCTCAAAAAGCACCATCAGCATTTAGTTTTGTCCCACCTTCATCCAGTCTTGTCCATTGGACTTGAATAGTGCATCTTTCCCTACTAACCCCTTCAGGCTGGTCTATTGAAAGGCTATCATAAAGATATGAAAGAACTCTAAATGCAATACTAGAAGGATTGCACTTAGTGTTTTTTAATACTAATTCATTTCTTGCCATCCACATCATCCAAAGGCTATTGGCAATAAGAGTTCTCACATGTGAGTTAGATGAAGAAGGGGAAGGATCAGATCCCTTCTTGAGTCAACTACCCTCACCCCAAGAGGAAAAGTAAGAGAAATGGATGTGCAGCTTTTGATGAAAAAATCCCACACTTTAAAGGAAAAGGGGCACTCAAAGAATATGTGTTGTTGGCTATCAGGTATTTGAGCAGAAATAACAAGGGTGAGGTTTACAAATTTGGAATCTAGCCAATTTATTTGAAGTGTTAAGTCTGTGATGCAGAAACTTCCAACAACACAAAATAATGCAAGGTAAGGCAGGAATACTCCATAGGGTTTTCCAAAGGATGGGTCTCCTTTCGGGTGGGGGGTGGAGGAGAGTACGAGTCTATATGCCAGCTTGGTTGATGGTTGCCCTTTTAGGTCAGTGCTCCAAAACCAACGGTCATCATTAGGGGAGGGAGAGATGCTCATGTAAAGTATGCATGTTACCATGCCTGGATCAAACAATTCAGTTAGTAGTTTACTGTTCCATCTCGTGTTAGATATAAAAGATGATAATTTATAGCCCTCGAGATTGATAGAAGAATTAACAAAGGTAGGCTTACATTTGATAGGCAAATCATAAATCTAATTAAGAAAACTAATTGTATCACCATTTCCAATCACAGGAGAAAAACCTGAACTCAGAATTTTCATAGAACTGGTAAAAAATTTTCAACACCAACTATGCCCCAAAGGAGGAGGATCTTAAATATTATGAGGTCTGTACTTCACAAAGATAACATTAGTCCATAAACCAGTGACACGATTTAAGAACAGACCAATACGCTTCATTTGTGAAGCAATATTAGTAATGTTGAGATCATGAATACTTAAGCCCCTTTCCATTTAAGTTTCGTAATAGTTTTCCACTAAATCAAGTGCATTCTATTTGTAGAATCAGATTTCTGCCAAAGGAAGTTTCTAATAGTACTTTCAAGCAAGGTCTGCCGTTTCGAGCCGTACCGCCCGGTACGGGCGGTACGTACCGGTCCGACAGGATACCGGTACGCGGACCGCCCTCTACCGGGCGGAACGGCTGGTATCTCCCGTATCGGTCGATACGGAGATATATCGGGCGGTAACGGTCGAAATTTCGACCGTTACCGCTCGGTACAGCTCGGTAACGGTCGATTTCGACCGTTACCGCTCGGCACAGCTCGGTAACGGTCGATTTCGACCGTTACCGCTCGGCCTGACTTCGATAACGGCGATTTCGACCGTTACCATCCGGCACTGACTTCGTAGCAGTGAAATCGGCCGAATCGACTGCTATTGATCGTAACAATACTCCAACGGTCAAATTGACCGTTGGAGCCCTTTCTCATGTCTTTTTAAGCATCTCTTTCCCTCAATTTCATTCCATTTCATTCTCCTACTCCTTTACATAATCTCAAACTCTTCTAAACTTTACAAAACATCGATTTGTGAATTGAATTGAAGCTAATTTGGGAAGATTAAGAGGAAGGACTTTCTAATCAAGAGGTATGTATTCTCTTTCTTTAATTAGAGAGTAATTAAGATATTTAATATTATGATTAGTGTGTTTAGTATTGATTAATTTGAAATTAGAAGCTTATTAGGTCAAATATTTATATTTCATGCATATTAAATATTGAAAGATATTTATGATGGTAAAATAGATTTAATTAGATTTTATTAAAGTTATTTAATGCTGCGATTAGTCATTTTAGTGATAATTTAATCAAAATTTGATCGATTTTAAGTCAATTTAATGTTTTTAATACTATTTAACATGTTTATAGTATTGAAAGATAATTAATTAATTGGTAATTAACTGTTAATCATGTAATTAGTGTATCTAACGATGATTTCATCGTAATTTGAATTATATTAGATTAAAATTACGTATTTAATGTTTCTTTTATGTGTTTCACATATTTATGATGGTAAAATAAGTTTAATTAGGTTTTATTAAAGTTATTTAATGCTGTGATTAGTCATTTTAGTGATGATTTAATCGAAATTTGATCAATTTTAGGTCAATTTAATGTTTTAAATATCTATTAGGTATTTAACATGTATATAGTGTTGAAAGAAAAGTAATTAATTGATAATTAATAGTTAATCATGTAATTAGTGTATCTAATGATGATCTCATCATAATTTGAACTATATTAGATTAAAATTACGTATTTAATATTTCTTTTATGTGTTTTACATATTTATGATGGTAAAATAGGTTTTATTAAAGTTATTTAATGCTGCGATTAGTCATTTTAGTGATGATTTAATCAAAATTTGATCGATTTTAGGTCAATTTAATGTTTTTAATACCTATTATGATATTTAACATGTTTATAGTGTTGAAAGAGAAGTAATTAGTTGATAATTAACTATTAATCATGTAATTAGTGTATCTAATGATGATTTCATTATAATTTGAACTATATTGGATTAAAATTACGTATCTAATGCTTCTTTTATGTATTTCACATATTTATAATGATAAAATAGGTTTAATTAGGTTTTATTAAAGTTATTTAATGCTGTGATTAGTGATTTTTTATCGATATATGATCAATTCAATATATTTATTTGATTTAAATTTGATAGAAGCATGACATCAAAGGAACATCAACATGATGACGCTTGGTCTCATGCCAAAAAGTTAGATGGGAACCGTCATCATTGGCAATGTAATTATTGTGATTACATTGGCAAGGGTGGAGGAATAACTCGGGTGAAAATGCATTTGGTCGGCGGGTATCCGGATGTTGTAAAATGCAAGAAGGTTCCGACGGAGATTCGTAATTTTTTTAAAAACAAGCTACAACAAGCAAAGGAAGATACATTAAAAAAGAAGGCAAGAGTTGAGGAAGAATATATGAGGGCTACACAGGAACCAGTTTATGATCAGTACGAGGGTTGCGGCGATGAAGCCGATCCGAATCTCACAATTGGAATTCGTGCATCATTGGAGCATCAGTATATGGTCAATGAAGCAATGAGGCATCGACGACCTGACTCACAATTAGAGCACGGTAGTGGCAGTGGAATCCAGAGGTCGACTAGCATGAGACACCCAACTGCTCCTCCTAAGTTAGGCCGAACTAGTAGCATGAGGCATAGTGGACTTCGTGGTTTTATGAGAGGTCTTGGCAGGAGGTCTGCACTGGATATTATTGATATTGATCCGCAAGCCTATCCCCCACAAACAGCGAAACAGACACGGATTGATGATGCATACACAAAGGAAAAGAAACGAGATATTGGGAAGGCAATTTCAAAATGGTTCAACTTCCATAGAATTCCAAATAACACACGACCCAGGTCCATATTATCGAACATGATCTCTTCTATTCAAAAGTCTGGCTCAGGTATCCAACCTCCAACACCGAAAGAGATTTACGGCGTGTACTTAGATGAGGAGGTGGCAGAACTGAAAGATTGGATCAAATCCTCTAAGAGGCAATGGGACGACTATGGGGTGACATTGATGTGTGATAGTTGGACAGAACAACAAGAATGAGTATCATCAACTTTCTTGTTTATTGCAATGAAGAGTGGTTTTCCATAAGTCAATTAATGCTTCCTAAAAATCCAAGATGCAAACTACATTGAAAGTTTGATGGACACTATAGTAGAGGAGATCGGACCACGATATATTGTCCAAATAGGCAAACCGAATGGAGCAAATTTCAAGAAGGCCGGTTTACAATTAATGGAAAAAGAAATACATTGTTTTGGACTCCATGTGCAAATTTCATTGCATAGATCTAATCTTGAAGGATATTGGTGAGTTGAGCGCGTCAAGAATTGTGTAGCTCGAGCACAATCAATTACAAAGTTTATATATAATCATCATTGGGTCCACGCTTTAATGCAAAAGTATGTAAACGGTGAGATACTTCGACTGAGTCACTCGGTTTGCTACCAATTATATTGCATTAAAGTCATTACAGCAAAAAAGGCATGGCTTGAAAGCAATGGTCACCTCACAAGAGTGGTGTGATTCTAGATATTCGAGATTAAGCGATGGAAAGAAAATAGAAAAGTCCATTCTTTCCTCTAGATTTTGGGACACCACGCAGAAATCATAAAAGGTGTGGAACCACTTTATGTTATTCTCCTAAAGGTTGATATGGATAAGCGTCCACAGATCCGTATCTAAAATATATCTTTGATTCAAGCAAGAGATGAGGTCGAGAAAGCATTCAAGGATGATTTTAAAGCCGACTCAATATATACTGATCATCGATCGTCGGATCATGCGATTATATGGATCAGGATATCCATAATGCAGGTAAATTCATATTTAGAATAAATTAATTTACTATTTTTTATATAATAAAAAATCATACTAACAAAATTATGTCTTGCAGCATATTATCTGAACCCAGCAATTCAATATCGGTATGCTCTCGGAACACAACATGATTTACTAACAGCACTACGAAATGTTATATATCGCCTCTTGCCAAACACTACCGATGCAGCTGATGCTATTATGGAGGGTCGATTATTTCGAGAAACAGTTGGTTCATTTTCCGATGTTGTAGCAGTATCGTGTCGTTACACTATGGATCCTGGTGAGGAAAAGTTACATATATTGATTATTAATTATCAATTATATTTGATGTTAATTATTTGTTATGCTAATAAATTTTTATTTATATTTTTTGCAGTTGAGTGGTGGCTACAATTTGGAGGGGATGCACCACATTTAAGGAAGGTTGCCGTTCGTGTACTTTCACAGACGACAACATCTAGCGGTTGTGAACGTAATTGGTCAACATTTGCATTGATTCACACGAAGATCCGCAACAAACTCTCATATAGACGATTAGAGAAACTAGTATATGTCCATTATAACATGCGACTAAAGTTACGATGTGCTGAGCTGGATAAGGAGCCAGAGGAACCAGATATTGATCCCATTGACCTCCATTCTACAAATGAAGATTCGAGCCGATGTTAGATTGGGTTGAAGCAGCAGAGAACCAAGAGGATCCTCTACTTGATGAGGCCGGAGATCCTCAGCGTCCTTCACGTTTTATCACCGAGGCAATAGAAGAAGAAGAAGCACAACATCAACAGGTGACAAGTCCCCCTCGATCACAACATGACAGGAGTTCATCGAGTCAAATTGCTCGAGGAACTATAGACACCCAACAATCACGTCGTCCAACGCGTGCGAGGCAAAGGGGAAGGCGTGAGCATCAATCTCATCGTTGGAAAGGGTCGAGTCGGTGGCGAGACACATTCACAATCGCGTTCAAAGAACTCGCTTTCGGTCCCGGAGACATGGCGGCAAGAAGACGAACAAGTAGTGCCTCGACGGATGATGGCGGCGATGTCGGGCAATCGTTGGTCTCGTCTACACAACTTGAGGGTGGTGCATGGACCGAGGAGCAATATTTTACACATGCCACCCAAGATTCAGATCATGGAACTCGACAAGGTTCGCATCAAGTTTATGCGCGGAAGGGGAAGGGGAAGGGAAACCAAAGTGGATGAATTTGAGCAGATCGACAGCCTACATGATGTAGACACAGAACGAAGCTCATCGTATTCACAACCGTCATATTATGAAGAATCATATGACCAACAACAGTATGGTGATAATTGGTCATACTTCTCCGAGCAACATACTGAGCGGCGGTCGATCAAGATGCAAAGTAGAAGCTCGAGGCGATACCACCAATATATGCCTCGTATGAGTGCCTCGGACAAATGTGATTCATGATGATCGACCTACGATCATCACCACATTGATGCACCATGGCATACGGTGTATCAATACACTATGTCATGGGATCAATTTCATGATTGGGTTCAACAAACATATCATATTGATATGCAGATGTATAGGATTGAGGACCCCGATCCACCACCCGTGGAGGCACGTCGTTCGTTTTGGTGGTAGAATTAGCAATCAGGTATATCTACATATATGATTATTTAATTCATTTGAATTTTAGAGTTTATATTGTAACAAAATCGTCTAACAATTCAAATGATTTTTCTATAGATATTTCAATATTTACAGAAGGACAATCTGGAATGGATTGAAATACCAACCTTGCACAAGACTAATCCTTAAAGTCCGAAAAAAGATATGTGATACTATTCTTACCTAATTTACATTGATTTTGCTAAACTTATTGTATTACTATATTTATTTCTAACTTAAAACCCCTATCCTAACCTTTTTTATTTTCGGTATTTTCGGAGGAATTTACACCTAATTTAAGTGTAATGCTTCGATGCGCTCTGCGTCTCTGCTTCGATGCGCCCGTCTGCATCTGTCATCGAGCAAGTCTCGGTACACCGATCTGATGGATTCAGCGGACCTTGCTTTCAAGCTTGGTATGCGATTTCGAATGATACCGCCTGGTACGGGCGGTACATACCGGTCCGAGAGGATATCGGTATGCGGACCGCCCGCTACTGAGCGGTACGAGTATTTTGGCTGGTATCGAGGCATACCGACCAGTACTATCCTAGATTTCGACCATTACCGAGATGTACCGATCGGTACGACCTAGCATGGTATCGTCAGTATGCCCTAGAGTACCAACGGTACATATCGGTACATACCATACCGAGCAACTCTCGGTACACCGATATGGTACGGTACGGTATTGCAGACCTTGCCATGGTATGCAATTTCGAATGATACCACCCGGTATGGGCGGAACGTACCGGTCCGAGAGGATATCGGTACGTGGACCGCCCGCTATCGAGCGGTACGAGTATTTTGGCTGGTATTGAGGCGTACCGACCGATACCGAGGCATACCGACCGATACCGAGGCGTACCGACCAGTACCGTCCCAGATTTCGACCGTTACCGAGATATACCGATTAGTGCGGCCTAGCGTGGTACCATCGGTATGCCATAACATACCAACGGTACCGGATAATTATTACGATGAATGACAGTCTATGACAGAGAAAAGCAACATTATGAAGATTATGCAAATCGATCGTTCAAGTTAGCAAATCTTAAATTGCAAAAAGTTATTTTCAGCTAGCTTTCGAAATTGAAGAAAATTTAAAGAAAGTGGAGGCAACTTCAGAGAAACTTCAATTGCAATAGCACATGCATTTTAAGATGACAAATCTGAAAATTAGGAGACGAAAAGTAAGTACAGACTTCACAGGAAGATAAGCAGAACAAAGATTCAGATGAAGATCAAGATGATCTGTAGCTTTCTCCTTTGCTGGATGACTAGAGAATAGAAAGGTTAAGCGTACATCAACAGACGAATCTGCAATGATTGATATCAAGGTAAAATCAATCTAGATGAAGAAACATCCCATTTACAGCAACCATCATGTTAGAACCATTGATGCAGCCATCAGAGCTTCTCAACTGTTAGCAGCTCCAGTTATTATCAAATTTGATACAGCAAAGAAGCTAAAGATTGTCTTCAGTGTTAATTTCATGAAAGTTATTTTGAAGCACAACCAATTTGTCTGAGCCTTTTACTTCAGTAAACATCATCACATGACCACGAGTCGGATTATATCACCAAAAGTTGGAATTACTAGGCCCTTGCATTCATGGTCAACGATGAATATTACGAGACTATCCCTTACTACAGAATGTCTTCCTTCTACAAGGAAGGTCTCCTAGAAGCTAGTGTTTTAAAAGTACAACTTATTGATCTTGATCTAAGCATTGTAAGAGATATCCCTAATCCACATTTTTAAAAAGGCTCAATTTTCTAAATCCACAAATCTAAGAAACTCATTGTCATAAAATTTGATTCCTATATTTTCAGCTTGATGATAAGCAATATTACCTCAAATAATATGATATCTTGTATTTTAAATATCAATGGCATCTATCATATTCAATAATTTGCATCCATGTCATTATAAAGACTATATTGCGTGTACCCTAAGTCTATTCTTGTAAGATTATGCATTCTATAATTCACAAAAAACACAATCTTAGCATCACACCAAGATTGTACTCATACATGATTATGCAGATGTCTGATCATTAGATACCAATAGAATATAAATATATTGAAAAACAGCTAAATCAATAAGATACTTTCACCTGTATGCAGTTATTGGCGCATCTGGATTTGCTTCCCTTGGCATTAGTTCCATTCCCCTACCTTCACCAATCATTTTTGCTGCCAAATCTATCATTTCAGCAGTTTCAGGCAGTGTGGCTCGATATTCTCGGTCACTGACTGGGGCCTGATCATTGATTATGTTAGAATAACTTACAGTATTTTGAAGATTTTATCAATAATGCGATTATCTAAACCAGCATGGTAGCTATAACTAATTTAGATTCAAATTCTTGAAGAATATTTGAGTACTTCCCTATTAATGCAGTCATAAGGAAAGCAATAGCAACAAACACCAAATCTTAACTCATTTCTAAAAGCAAATGAACATAATTAACAACATGCACAAGAAAATTGAATCAATCTTCAACCTGAAATAGAAAGAAACCACTCGCATGAGAATATGCCTATCATACTGCTTGCAAAAGACACAAACTTCACAGAGTTGAGTTCCAAATTTTCGCCAATTAAAGAGCTGAAATGTTTAATTAGAATATTCGCATGTTGCAAGCTCATTCTATCCAAACCATCTTTTAAAGGCCAGATTCATGAATCTTCACAATCAACTCAAAGAAGAGTCAATTTCCCCAAAGAATTCCTTGATGAAATATAAAGAAATTTTGTCTAATTAGAAACCTTAGCTCCTACGCATCAAGGTCTTTAAGTGCAGTCAGCTTCCTCATTCTGGTTGATGAGTGTTAAGGTACATGCTGGCTTCCAAAACAAAAAAAAAATCCATGAAACAGAAGGATGTCAGACTTAAGCCACAAATTTTATCCTCCATATTGAGGTTATTGACCAGTTAATTGTTAATCCTCAAGTTTTCTAATGATAAGAATTAAGTTTCAACACAAGGTGATGGTTGAGCCAAGTTGATGACATACGAAGATGTTCTGAAGGACTCTAGGAATAAGATGTTAGAGGTCATGCTTCTTATAAGTGTCTCTCCAATTTGATGAAACCTCTCAAGTTATCATCTAAAAGATTAATTATTGAGATAACTTAGTTGTAATATAAAGAAGATAACATCCAAGAATTAGTTTTGAGGGCTTACATATGAATTATGGGAGAAAAGTGTTACCCTGCAAATCCCTCAGTTTTAATAGCTAAACAGCTTGATTAACCTCTATTTTAATTACATTAGGACTATTAGATACCAAAGACATAATATACAATTCTAACCACTCTCCAAAATAGCATATAAATATAATTACAAAAGCCAATATAAAAATCACATAAAATAGAAAAGTCTTTGAGGTTTTGCTTTGGAAAGGGATATACCCAATCCACTCCAAATCTGAATAAAAAGGCTTTCATGTGATGGAATAGAATGCTCTCCCCTTCCCAGTCTACACATTGGACTGTGACCAGATTGAACAAAGGTGGGTGAGAATTAAGCTCAAAAACGCTTTGCCCAAAGTTGTCTCGAGCTATGTTGTGTTGGACCAACCATATTTAGGTCCTTTTGATGACCAAGGACCTAATCTAGGGTTGAATATGGCTTAGATATGATTAAGGTTAGCAGAAGAGGATTCAGTCAGGTGAAACCAATCATGGTGCAAAATTCTAATGGCCTGAAAACATATTTATTAGTTCAGAAGACTCCATTAAAACCAGCACTTAATAGCCTTAACAAGTTATTCTAATTATACTTGGCCTTAGATCACTTGGCTCAAGCCAAATATAAGCATCCAAGCTAACCATGAAGATGATCCACCCAGACCAGATATATGCAAAGATCCAAGTCAAAATCTGATTGTGCCCTAGCCAGCCCTCCTACCTACAAAGGGATCCAGCCCTACTTAAATTAGGTATTATCATCATATTGCCATTTTAATTCCTTTTGGAAGGCCTCTTACAGGCTTAGTTAAAGTCACAGTAGCATCTCTATGTTCCACTATGCATATGATATAAGATAGTTACTTTGTGCAGATTTTGTTGGGATTGGATTAAGTTTCCATATGTCAACTTGTGTGATATTAACCATGTTCAGTTGTACTTAATATATGAATAGGAGAGAGTGAATGAGAGAGTTCATAAATAAAGAAGCTCTTGTAAGCTCTAAAGGCATAGAAGAATTAGAGTTATCAATACAAATCTCTATAATCGATCTCTTATTGTCTATCTCTGTGATCTTATTCTCCTACATCTCTCTTTTCTTGTCTCTCTCTAATTTGTTTTTTTCTCCTAAAATCTCTCTTGAAAGATTCCTAATCCTTGAAAAGGGAAGGTCCATAACAGAAAGGAAAGATCGTATCGATTTGGTACAGATTCAGTTGAAAATCCAAGCTCGGATACCCAGGTTCTGCTACAGTTCTAATATGTTCTGACTTTTGATATAAAATGAAGTACAATCAAGTTAAAACTTGACACATTAAAATCTTATCAATTTGGGGTTTTGTTGGCTGAATTTTAATGGAATCTGATATTATTTCAACCAAGTCCCAGAAACAACTAACATCAGCTGCCAGATTCTACACAAGATTAGGTCTTCAACGTAGGAGACATCGACACAATCTTTTAAGAGACAGAACTTCACAAAGAACATGAGAAGGATATGATGATAATAAAACTATCAATATTAGCTTGCATTTTCAACAAGTTAACACATGGTTTCAACAATTCAATTGGTGCATTGAGATGATAGGAAAAATCTGATAGTGACACTTGTCTCAATGTCAAAGCACAATGATGAAATTGTAATTCAACCTCCTCTACTTGTTCCACTAGAAACTCCTTACCATTCTTATTTTGATGGACCCAGTAGATAGATGATAATCGTGATATCAAGGTTTTTAAATTCGTACCATACCGCCCGGTATGAGTGGTACGTACTGGTCCACCAACCTATCGGCATGCAAACCGCCTGTTACCAGGCGGTACCAAATTTTTGGCTGCATATCGAGCAATACAGAGCTGTACCGAGTGGTAACGGTTGAAATTTCGACCGTTACCGAGCTGTATCGAGCAGTACCAATCGATTTCGATCATTACTGATCCGTAGCAAGCAATACCAGTCAATTTCAACCGTTACCAACCTGTACCGGGTGGTAATGGTTGAAACCGACCGTTACCGATTTATATCAATTTTCGAACGGTCAATTTGACCATTGGAAGCATCCTAAAGAGTTTTTAAACCCTTTACTCTCTCCTCTTTAAATCCATTTCACTCTCATACTCTTTTAACCTCTCTCAAACTCATTTTTACTCATAATCTCTCTCTTATTCTCACATTTTCACTCTCCTAAACTTAACAAAGAAACGATTTGTGGATTGTATCAAATTTAGGAGTCTAATTTTCACTCTCACCCTGTTTCACTAATACATGCCTCAGCAACTGCCTCGAACACATGATTCACGATGATTAGCCTACCACCATCATCACATTTGATGCATCAATGACATACGACGTATTAATACACTATGTCTGGGATTAATTTCAGGACTGACTCCGACAAACATATCATACTGATATATAGATACATAGGATTAAGGACCCCAATCCATCATTCATGGAGGCCCGTCATTCGTTTTAGTGGTAGAATCAAGTATATCTATACATGATTACCTAATTCATTTGAATCTTAAAATTTAAGTTGTATACAAAATAATCTATCAATTCAAATAATTTTTTTGTAGATAATTCAATATTAACGGAAGGACGATCTGGAAGGGATCGAAATTGCAAACCTTGCACAAGGCTACTTCTCAAAGCCCAAAAAAGCTATATGGCACTATTCTTATCTAATTTACATTAGTTTTGCTAAAACCAAGGTAAGCAATTTGAATTTGTCACGCTTGCGATGCGGCGTACGTCATCGTCCGACAGATACGATGCACGCGGACCGCCTCTACCGGCGATGCGCTGGTATCTCCCGTATCGGCTGATACGGAGATATATCGGGTGGTAACGGTCGAAATTTCGACCGTTACCGCCCGATTACTGACTTTCGAATCGATCGATTTCCAGTTATGCTATCGATCGTAATGCAGATACTCAACGGTCAATTTGACCGTTGGAGCCCTTTCTCATGTCTTTTTAAACTCCTCTTTCCCTCAATTTTACTCCATTTCATTCTCCTACTCTTTTACATAATCTCAAACTCTTCTAAACTTTACAAAACATTGATTTGTGAATTGAATTGAAGCTAATTTGGGAAGATTAAGAGGAAGGGCTTTCTAATCAAGAGGTATGTATTTTCTTTCTTTAATTAGAGAGTAATTAAGATATTTAATATTATGATTAGTGTGTTTAGTATTGATTAATTTGAAATTAGAAGCTTATTAGGTCAAATATTTATATTTCATGCATATTAAATATTGAAAGATATTTATGATGGTAAAATAGGTTTAATTAGGTTTTATTAAAGTTATTTAATGCTGCGATTAGTCATTTTAGTGATGATTTAATTGAAATTTGATCGATTTTAGGTCAATTTAATGTTTTTAATATCTATTATGGTATTTAACATGTTTATAGTATTGAAAGAGAATTAATTAATTGATAATTAACTGTTAATCATGTAATTAGTGTATCTAATAATTATTTTATCATAATTTGAACTATATTAGATTAAAATTATGTATCTAATGTTTCTTTTATGTGTTTCACATATTTATGATGGTAAAATAGATTTAATTAGGTTTTATTAAAGTTATTTAATGCTGTGATTAGTCATTTTAGTGATGATTTAATCGAAATTTGATCAATTTTAGGTCAATTTAATGTTTTTAATAACTATTAGGATATTTAACATGTTTATAGTGTTGAAAGAGAAGTAATTAATTGGCAATTAACTGTTAATCATGTAATTAGTATATCTAATGATGATTTCATCATAATTTGAACTATATTGGATTAAAATTATGTATCTAATGCTTCTTTTATGTGTTTCACATATTTATGATGGTAAAATAGGTTTAATTAGGTTTTATTAAAGTTATTTAATGCTGTGATTAGTGATTTTTTATCGATATATGATCAATTCAATATATTTATTTGATTTAAATTTGGTAGAAGCATGACATCGAAGGAACAACAACATGATGACGCTTGGTCTCATGCCAAAAAGTTAGATGGGAACCGTCATCATTGGCAATGTAATTATTGTGATTACATTGGCAAGGGTGGAGGAATAACTTTCGGTGAAGATGCATTTGGCGGGGGTATCCTGGACGTTATAAAATGCAAGAAGGTTCCGAAGGAGATTTGTAAATTTTTTAAAAGCAAGCTACAACAAGCCAAGGAAGATACATTAAAAAAGAAAGCAAGAATTGATGAAGAATATAGGAGGGCTACACAGGAACCAGTTTATGATCAGTATGAGGGTTGCGGCGATGAAGCCGATCCGAATCTCACAATTGGAATTCGTGCATCATTGGAGCATCAGCATATGGTCAATGAAGCAATGAGGCATCGACGACCTGACTCACAATTAGAGCACGGCAGTGGTAGTGGAATCCAGAGGTCGGCTAGCATGAGGCACCCAACTGCTCCTCCTAAGTTAGGCCGAACTAGTAGCATGAGGCATAGTGGACTCCGTGGTTTTATGAGAGGTCTTGGCAGGAGGTCTGCACCAGATATTAGTGATATTGATCCGCAAGCCTATCCTTCACAAACAGCGAAACAGACACGGATTGATGATGCATACACAAAGGAAAAGAAGCGAGATATTGGGAAGGCAATTTCAAAATGGTTCAACTTCCATAGATTCCAAATAACACGACCCAAGGTCCATATTATCAGAACATGATCTCTTCTATTCAAAAGTCTGGCTCGGGTATCCAACCTCCAACACCAAAGGAGATTTACGGTGTGTACTTAGATGAGGAGGTGGCAGAACTGAAAGATTGGATCAAATCCTCCAAGAGGCAATGGGACGAATATGGGGTGACACTGATGTGTGATAGTTGGACAGGAATAACAAGAATGAGTATCATTAACTTTCTTGTTTATTACAATGAAGAGTGGTTTTTCATAAGTCAATTAATGCTTCGATAAAATACAAGATGCAAACTACATTGAAAGTTTGATGGACACTATAGTAGAGAGATCGGACCACAATATGTTGTCCAAATAATGTAAACCGACAATGGAGCAAATTTCAAGAAGGCCGGTTTACAATTAATGGAAAAAGAAATACATTGTTTTGGACTCCATGTATGCAAATTTCATTGCATAGATCTAATCTTCAAGGATATTGGTGAGTTGACGCGGTCAAGAAATGTGTAGCTCGAGCACAATCAATTACAAAGTTTATATATAATCATCATTGGGTCCACGCTTTAATGCAAAAGTATGTAAACGGTGAGATACTTCGACCTGGAGTCACTCGGTTTGCTACCAATTATATTGCATTAAAGTCATTACAGCAAAAAAGACATGGCTTAAAGACAATGGTCACCTCACAAGAGTGGTGTGATTCTAGATATTCGAGATTAAGCGATGGAAAGAAAATAGAAAAGTTCATTCTTTCCTCTAGATTTTGGGACACCACTAAGCGAAATCATAAAAGGTGTGGAACCACTTTATGTTATTCTTCGAAAGGTTGATATGACAAGCGTCCCAGATGCCGATATCAAATATATCTTGATTCAAGCAAGAGATGAGGTCGAAAGCATTCAGGATGATTTTAAAGCCGACCAATATATACGGATCATCGATCGTCGGATCATGATTCGTATGGATCAGGATATCCATAATGCGAGTAAATTCATATTCGAATAAATTAATTTACTATTTTTTATATAATAAAAAATCATACTAACAAAATTATGTCTTGCAGTATTATCTCAACCCTGATTCAATATCGGTATGCTCTTAACACAACATGATTTACTAACAAAGACTACGAAATGTTATATATCGGCTCTTGCCAAACACTACCGATGCAAATTGATGCTCTTATGGAGGGTCGATTATTTCGAGAAACAATTGGTTCATTCTCTCGATGTTGTAGCGAAATGATCGTGTCGTTACACTACGGATCCTGGTGAGGAAAAGTTACATATATTGATTATCAATTATCAATTATATTTGATGTTAATTATTTGTTATGCTAATAAATTTTTATTTATATTTTTTGCGAATGAGTGGTGGCTACAATTTGGAGGGGATGCACCACATTTAAGGAAGGTTGCCATTCGTGTACTTTCGCTGCATTTACGACATCTAGCGGTTGTGAACGTAATTGGTCAACATTTGCATTGATTCACACGAAGATCCGCAACAAACTCTCATATAGACGGTTAGAGAAACTAGTATATGTCCATTATAACACGCGACTAAAGTTACGATGTCTTTGAAATGGATAAGGAGCCGAGGAACCGATATTGATCCCATTGACCTCCAATTCTACAATGAAGATTCGTAACCAATGTTAGATTGGGTTGAAGCGGCAGAAAAACCAAGATGATCCTCTACTTGATGAGGCAGAGATCCTTAGCGTCCTTCACGTTTTATCGAGGCAATAAGAAGAAGAAGTACAACATCAACAGTGACAAGTCCCCTCGATCACAACATGGCAGGAGTTCATCGAGTCAAATTGCTCGAGGAACGCATACACCGAACAATCACGATCGTCCGCCCAACGTCAAGGCAAAGGGGAAGGCGAGAGCATCGATCGCGTCATTGGAAAGAATCGAGTCGGTGACGAAACACATTCACAATCGCGTTCAAGAACTCGCTTCGCTCGGTCGAGAGACATGGAACAACACGAACAAGAGTGCCTCGACGGATGATGGCGGCGATCTTGCGGGCAATCGTTGGTCTCGTCTACACAACTTGAGGGTGGTGCGTGGACCGAGGAGCAATATTTTTCACATGCCACCCAAGATTCGGATCATGGAACTCGACAAGGTTCGCATCAAGTTTATGCGCGAAAGGGGAAGGGGAAACCAAAGGGATGAATTTGAAGCGATCGCGACAGAGCTTACATGATGTAGACACGTAAGCGAAGCTCATCGTATTCACACCGTCATATTATGAAGAATCATATGACCAACAAAGAATTTGGTGATAGTTGGTCATACTTCTCCCAAAGAACAACATGATACAGAGCAGCGGATCAGTAGCGAAAGTAGAAGCTCGATAGTCACCAATATATGCCTCATGAGCTTCCTCGGACAAATGTGATTCATGATGATCAGCCTACGATCATCACCACATTGATGCACCATGGCATACGGTGTATCAATACACTATGTCGTGGGATCAATTTCATGATTGGGTCCAACAAACATATCATATTGATATGCAGATGTATAGGATCGAGGACCCCGATCCACCACCCGTGGAGGCACGTCGTTCATTTTGGTGGTAGAATTAGCAATCAGGTATATCTACATATATGATTATTTAATTCATTTCAATTTTAGAGTTTATATTGTAACAAAATCGTCTAACAATTCAAATGATTTTTCTATAGATATTTCAATATTTACAGAAGGACAATCTGGAATGGACTGAAATACCAACCTTGCACAAGACTAGTCCTTAAAGTCCGAAAAAAGATATGTGATACTATTCTTACCTAATTTACATTGATTTTGCTAAACTTATTGTATTACTATATTTATTTCTAACTTAAAAACCCTATCCTAATCTTTTTTTTTATTTTCAGGTATTTTCGGAGGAATTTACACCTAAATTAAGCGTCTGCATCGCTGCGATGCCACAGATCTGCATCATCGCATCTGCATCAGAGCAACTCTCATTTTTACCCAGATGCGATGCAGATATCTGACCAGCTAAAACTATACTAAATGTATATTTATTTCTAACTTAAATACCTTATCCTTAAGGATTTTAATTTCGAATAATACCGCTGCTTGTCTTAGAAGCGATATATGCATCTGGTTTGTCGATGAAACCGACACGGACCGCCTGAATTCTAGGGTGATAGTATCGATTGAGGCTGTTTCTGCTCTGTTACCACCCTAAATCAGTCGGTGACGATCGATTTTGATCGTCGCCGCCAGCTACGAGATGGTATTAGTTAAGGGAGAAGAAAGAAGAGAGAGAAGAAAAGAGAAAACCTATAGATCCGATGCTGCTCTCTCTCAACGATCCCGATCCATCGTCGCCCTCCCTTGTTGGACGCTACAGATGATGTCACCTTATCTGAGGCGACGAGGCCTTGGCATTGTCAGCGACGAAGCCTGAAATAGTATTGGGTAAGGTGAGACGCAAAGTGAAAAAAGACTATTTGTGGATGGGTTGGATGCACATCATAACATGAAGTCACTATCGGATTGGACCTCACAAGGACCATACTAGAATTTGATTCTAGCCATTGACTAACTCTTGAGGAGGATCTCGCTCCAACTGTTGCTAAATTGTTTTTATATACAAAATGGACCTGCCCAGATGATAATTTTAATGTGACCAATTTACCCTCCTTTACAATCAGTTATCACTACAACAACCATTTTACAATTGTGATTTCTATGTTATGTTTTAGTCCTACAATGGATGTGAAAGGACATTTGACTTAGTTTATAGGCCTAGAGTGGGTCTACTTTTATTATATTGGGTCTATGAATTTTGGATCGGTGATTCATGTTCATCAAGTTAACGGGTTATTATCCAAATTCCAATTAGGCCAAATCTAAACAAAGCACCACAATATTTGCATGAGACCCATTTTATGGGTTACAACATTAAGATCAAAATTGGAGTATGATTTGCTTGGGTCAAATAAGTTGAGACTAAAGTTAAGACCTAGTTAAATTATTATCTTATTTCATCATTTTATTTCATCCTTCTATCTAGAGAGGCCTAATTAGAGGCAAACCGTGAAATGATTTACATCCATAGTTTCTAAGGCAAAATTGAGTTAATAATGGTAATGGAAACCTTTTCTCTCCTCTTTAGAGAGAGGCTCTTGAGGCACTTTTCTTTTTAATTATTGTTTTCTTTTCTTGGTTCTTGGGCTTCCCAAGGTAAGGATCACCAAAATTGTTGCCTTCAACTTTCTAAAATTCATGACACGTTGTGGAATGATTAACTCTTCATTTTAGTATATTGTTTATAGCAAGGATTAAAATCTCGATCTAGAGTCCGTATAGGTCATTGGCCGGACCAATAAGATACCAATTTTGACAATATACTACGTGTCAGCATGGATCATTATTGATCATTATGGGTCATACTGTTTTTGGCCTTTAAGAAGAAATAAAAACCTTATTTTTATCAAGAGCTGAAAATCCCAGTGCCCCGACGTAAGGATGTTGCATACTACCACTCCTACCCATCTTAGTGTTATTATGCTGCCTTATACTAGCACTCCAACCTAAACCCTAAGCATCTCTACCACTAGGATGCCCCATAGTGGAAGGTGCCTGAACTAAAAAGGTCCCATATCATTGTCAGATCATAGTGGGATGAAGCATTGAACTCATATTTGTATCTCATGGCCTCCACTCGAGGTAATGCTGCTCTAGTAATTCATGAATATTGAATACAATTTTGGAGTACTCAACATTATGCCTCAAGCCCTTATACTCATCATAGATAGATGACTTAGATGCCTACCTATCGAAGTCCTCCCTTTGAGCTTTCTATTGTGACCTTAGAGCTTTCTGAGGTTACGTTTGTCTATTTGGTTACATCGAAAAATCCACCAGGCAAGTGCTACTTTAGCCAAGTTATTCCTCCACAGCAACCAGTATAGGTGATGAATGAATTGCCAATAATTATGGTGCTCCAAGCAATGATGTTTTGCCATGTTCGATCAGTATTTTACTGCTTTGATGTCACTATCTACGAATATTAAAAACTGATTCAGATACAGTGATAAAATTGAAAATTAAGAAGTAAAAATAGGACCTATATCCATGTATACCTAGGTTGGATTTGCATGGATCTAAGCCGAATTTGCATGCATCTTGGTCGAATTGGAACGAGACATCGCTGGATTCACATAAATCTTAGCTAAATCTGAGGAAACCAGCTTATATTCAAGTATATGCACGCTAAATTTGTGTTAATCCAGCCTCATTTGAATTAGAAATCAGATAATATTCATATATAAATCTAGAAAGAATTGCTAAATCAATGAAATCATGAAATCAAGAGTAAGAAGAACACAGGATCATTCACCAAGAAATTAAGAAAAAAATTTGAATTTGGGCTTTAGAACTTACCTTGTGCAAAGGAAAACAACGATGATTACTTGATTTTTTTTAATTTGACCTCAAATTTGAGAAAGTGGGTTTGGAGAGTGAGACTGAAAGTGTAAGATTAAAAAAGGAAAAAAGTAGGCTGTTGGTGGGTTTAAACAGGTGGGAGATGGTCTCAGCTTTAGGTATTGAGCACTGAGAATACTGCTCCATACACCTAGTCCAATGGTAAAAAAATTAAGTAATAAGCTTGGTGCATAATCATATTGGGTAGTACACCTTGGATGAACCGATATAGGGTGACACCTATTGTTTTGTGTGATGGTGCAAAATTGGACCTATAAATACTAGCTTATATAAAACATCTGATACACCCAGCTTTTTTTACCTCAATTTATAGGTAAAGTTATCAATGAATTACAAATATTTGCAACCACCATTGATTTAAATACACTAACTAGTATGTGCAGAGAAAGCTTCAGTGCATGTCGGTGTTTTCCATTGTCTACCATGCATTGGCATACCACTTAGTGCACAAGGGTATTGAGTTCATACACGGGAAGATCTACTCTTTACCTATAGTTAATTTTTAAGTGTCAGACATGTTATTTGCTAAAGTTGGAAATCAAGCTTCATGTAGCTTTGTTTCTAATGCAGACATAAAAGTAATTTTCCTCCAAGTAAGAAAAATTAAAAAGTAACTATGATTTTGATAAGACCCCTAGGGTTTTATCGTAAAAGAAGTGAAAGAAGCGGAAGAAAAGGGGATGATCACTTCAAGGGAATCGGCCTCCTTGATCACTTCGAGAGGATTGGCCTCCTAAGGTTTACCAAATGGCTAAGATAACACTTTCATTGCCTGATGAAAAGAAACGGATACATCCCTATTTATAGAGTTCCACTGAGTCCATTAGCACTTAGACTCTTAATAATAAGTAAATATTAAATAAACTCATATCCGACTCTTACTGAACTAAACAAACTCAATAAACATTATTCAAAAGTTCAGAACAACTCGTTAATCAAGTAGGTATGATCTCCACTTTTTGATAGTGTAAGCAATAGGTCGACCTTTCAGTGTAATAGTTGTTGCAGTCTTTTAAAGAACCCTCTCCATCTGATGGCTAGTGGCAACTGTGACCTTACTTCTACGTCTTGCCTTTAGGATCACCTATTTTCCATTAATAAAAAACTTCATGATTAGTTTAGAAAAATTCCAAGAAACATCACCCAAGGTTGATAACCATTGAAT
This sequence comes from Musa beccarii, assembly GCA_024322285.1. NCBI lineage: Eukaryota > Viridiplantae > Streptophyta > Magnoliopsida > Zingiberales > Musaceae > Musa > Musa beccarii. The sequence continues at coordinate 2,945,234 of CM044401.1, read as the reverse complement.
TCCAAGCACCACTTCGAAGTCTTCCAAGGGTAGCAAAAAGAAATCCACCAACAATTCTTGGCCCTGTATAATTAGCTTTATCTTCGAACATTTGCTGCCACAAGTTAAAATTCATCCATCAACGACCTTTACTTCGAATTTATCACAATCTTCAATATGGTAGGCCAATCGATCAGCAACCTTACAGTCTATGAAATTGTTAGTGCTACCAGTATCAATCAGAACTATAACAAGCTGATGTTCTAAAATTCCTCCAATGTTCATAGTTTGTGGGTTAGAAAAGCCAACTAATGCATGCACTATATGTGTAATAGGTCCAATATCTTCATCAGAATCTATACCTTCATGATCGGAGTCCACATTGTTAGCTTCTAGTTCCTCCCCAATTGGTTCAATCACCAGAAGTTGCCCTTGTTTACATCGGTGATCTTTACTCCACTTTTCATCATAGTGCCAGCACAAACCCTTCGCTAATCTTTCCTTAAGCTCTTCTCGGGTTAGTCTTTGGGTGTTAGGGTTTCGGTTGGAAATAGATGAGGCTAGTGGCTTGCTAATTATTTGTTTGTTGTCACTTCTATTTCGATGATTTTCCTTGCTAATTTTTTCTTCATACAAACGTGCAAATGAGATTGCGGCTGTCATAGTACGGGGTTAGTGAGCTTTGACTTCACACCTGATATCTGGATTAAGCCCTTTGATAAATATTCCCACCAGTTGCCGTTTGGACCAATCTCTAGCTTGATTTGACAATCGTTCAAATCTTCTATGATATTCTAGCATTGTAGATGTCTAACGAATTTTAGCGAGCTACTCATCAACGTTCTCATATTCAGATAGTCAAAAGCGAACAAGAAGCCCGCTCTTGAATTGGTCCCACGAGGGGACCCCTTGGCAAGTTTCGTACCAGTCATACCATTGTATTGCATCTCTATCTAGTTGGATTAAAGCTATTTCCATCTTGGATTCTTTTGGAGTTCTATAAAAACGAAAAAAAAATTCTGCCCTAAAAATCCAACTGGTCGGATTTCCATCTTCCCATCTTAGAAATTCCACTTTCATGCGTGGATAGCTTATGTCATGTTCTTGATTCCTTTTACCCGTGTCTCCAGATTGGTTTAATGCAAGGCTTGAACTTTCATCTTGTTGAAACTTGTTGAAACTTTTTAATAGATTTCTTTTGAAATCATTAAGAGTTTCTTGCAGCCGGTTCTCAATTCTGATTTCCAAGGCTTATAATTGGGCTTTCATTGAGTTGTCGATAGCCATTGTGTAAGATTGCATATTTGTAATCCCCAACTCCTGTTTTTGATATCGGGTCAAAGGCATTAGCGCTGCCCTATTCGGTGTTGCTACTGACACCGGTCAATTCGGTGTTGTTGCTACGACGTCGATCAGTGGCAGTGGTGGTTGCGATCGCGGCATGGGAAGCAACGATGCTTGCTGCGATTGCTACGTGGAGAGATCGCTGCTGCTGAGGGTTGGGAAGCAGCGATGGGGTGCGGCTGGGGGCAGCACCGCCGAGAGCTCACTGCGGTCGAGGAAACAATGACGGCAGCGGTTGAGGACTAGGCTACGGCGGTGCGGATGGGAGGTAGGGTTACCCTATTTCTGACGCACCACGGAAGGAGGCGCTGGTGACACCGAGGGATCGCGAGCGGTTAAGGAAACAGCGATGGCTGCAACGGCTGCGGCGGTTGAGGACTAGGTTACGGCGGTTGCTATCGATGCTGGTGGAGAAGACGAAGCGGTGATGGCAATCGGCGACTACGACAGCAGAGGGATCGATGGCTACGGCTGCAAAAATTGCTCTGCTTTTGTCGCACAGCAAAAGGTAACGCTGGTAATGCCGAAGGACGCGGCGACTGGCAGTAATGGTGGCACGACTACAAGCAACATCACCAAGGGTCACCGAGGGGGATGATCCACCGGCCGAGAAACAGCAGCGGTGCTCAGTCGATGCCGACAGTGAAGAGGGAAGGAAACAGCGACGGTTGTGGCGATCATGGTTGCCCTGTTTCGGCCGTTACGAGGAGGGATGGTTGAGCGGCTGCGGCTACGACCCAAGGGGAAGCAGCGAGGGTCGCGGTTATGAGCAACATCGTTGACGGTAGAAGCGATGCAGGGGGGAGGTCCGCTAGCTAGGAAATAGCGGCCGCGGCCCTTCTCGCTCAAGCAGGGTGGGGCGGTCCATTGGCCGGGAGACAACGACGATAGTGACGACATGGGCAGCAACAAAGGGGGTTGTCACTAGCCGGGAAGAAGCAGCGAGGGTTGAGGACTTGGGTAGCCTTCTTTCTCGCTCGAGAAGGATGTGGCTGCCAGCTTCTTTCTTACTTTCTTTCCTTTTCTCCTTTATTTTTTGAGATGAGGATAACTACGACGATTATAGCGAGAACGCCGAAGATCATTGCTTTGACACTAAATGATAAGACCCCTAGGGTTTTATCGTAGAAGAAGTGAAAGAAGCAGAAGAAAAGGGGATGATCACTTCAAGGGGATCGACCTCCTAGGGTTCGTCAAACGGCTGAGATAACATTTTCATTGCCTGATGAAAAGAAACAGATACATCCCTATTTATAGAGTTCCACCTAGAGTCCACCAGAACTTGGACTCTTAATAATAAATAAATATTAAATAAACCTCTATCCGATTTTTACTGAACTAAACAAACTCAATAAACATTATTCAAAAGTTCAAAAAATAAAAGGATCCTAACATATTTTTAAAAGTTCAACTTAAAACACACCCTACAAGACACCAAGTAAAAAGTTAGCACAAATAAGAAAGGTACCTGCAAAATTGCTCCACGAACTGCTTTGGAGCATGCCAAATTTGTCTTTAAGTAATGCACAATATCCTGTACCACATCAATCAGTGAAAAATTTTCTTGCACTGGCATACATGTAAATGATAAAACTTCATATAAAATTCACAAGTTACAACCTGGCAACCAGTACTGTGCCCAAGCAGCACAACACCCTCAGAGTTTTCCTTATTTATCAAGTAACCAATTAACTGATCCAGCTCTAAGGAGTCCTGAAAGTTAGAAATCAAGATAAAGAAAAGCATATTAATGTTAAAAGAAAATACATATAACTTATGCTATAAAATAACAAGCCATAAGATCCCAATTATTTTAGTTAGCTACATGGATATTTTTTTGACATTATGCTTTGTTGAAAGCAAGGATTGAAATTTTGTACCGTACCAGAGTTTCGAGCATCACTCGGTACGGTACGGTACACCTAATTTAGACATAAAATCCTCCAAAAATACCTAAAAATTAAAAAAAATTAAAATTTTAAGTTAGAAATAAATATAATAATAGTATAAGTTTAGCAAAATCAATATAAATTAGGTAAGAATAGTATCACATATCTTTTTCGAACTGTATCTCTTGATTAAAAAGTTCCTCTAAATCTTCACAAATTAGCCTCAATTCAATTCACAAATCGTTGCTTTGTAGAGTTTAGGAGAGTGCAAATATAAGAAAAAACGAGTTTGAAGAAGTTTAAGAGTGTGAGAGTGAAATAGGAGAGAAGATGAGTTTAAAAACCCTTAAGAAAGGGCTCCAATGGTCATTTTGACCGTTGGAGCACTGTTATAGATTGGTAAAGATCGATTTCGACCATTACCGAGCTGTGCCGAGCGGTAACGATTGAAATTTCGACTGTTACCGCTCGATATACTGCTATATCATCTAATATAGGGTGATATTCAGTGTTCCGCCTAGTTTCGGGCGATCCGCGCACCAGTATGTTGTCGGACCAATACGTACCGCCCGTATCGGACGTTATTATTCGAAATTAAAAACCTTGCTTAAAAGTATCACTAGTCAAAATAAGAGATTATGAAATACATTTTATTTGTTTCTAATAATATTTTTATTGGTCTACCTCTAATGCTCCACACACCATTAATACTAAACAATTTACCTCCTCCAACCTGTATGCATCTACAAGTCTCCATCGGATATATCCATTACCTTAAATGACATTCCCTCATTTTATTCTTGATCAAAACTACCCTTAATAATTTTCTAAGCTGCATAAATAATACTTCATTGACTATACTAATGTCATATTAATTTTTTTTAATCATGTTTATTCTTGATCAAAATATTTTTAATTAATTATGAAGTTAACTATATTTTAGTCTCTTTTTAGTAACTGCACACATTCATCTCAATCCACATTTTAAGAGTCAATAACTTTTTCTTCTCATATTGTTTCCTAATTACCAAACATTTTAACCATATAGCTAGTTTTATAATTGTCTAATAAAATCTTCCTTGGATTCTAAGGGCACACACATGATAGTCATACAACATTCTAACACCTCACTCCACTTTAGCCAAACCCATTTTAATTTTATGATATATTATCTTCATCAATCTCCCATCTTACCAAACAATAAATGCAGTATACCTAAAACTTTTCCTTCCAAAGTTTATTCATTTCTTACAATACCATTTTTTCTTGGTATTGGTCAAAATCACATTTCATATGTATGGTCTAATTTTTGCTTCATAAAATACCTTATTTCTAAAAATATATTAGATCAAATTTAAGATTAATCACAATTAGATTCTCATCATTGCAAATATTAACATAAGCAAATAGAAAACACATGATAGAAGTTATTAAAAACACACCTAGGAAGTTCATCCACTACCAATGCCAAAAAATAAGGATTTGAAGGTGACCTTTGATGATGATCATGAGATACGAAACTCATTAAACACTCCTTTTGTATTGCACTAAAGGCAACTCTATCATGCATATACAGTATCAGCACAATATAAAACTAGATAACATTTTCCCATTTCAATTCTGCTGAATATATAAGAACTCAATAAACACCATGTGCAAGTCTTTATTTGTCTCTTTACTTTTAATAAGTAAATACAACCATGGGCTTAAATAGGTGCTCGAGCGCTCGCCTAGGCGCTTGGGTGAGACGAGGCGAGGCCCGAGCACCTCAAGCCTCGACCAGGCAGTGCGCTTCAATGAAGCATCGCTTGGGCACTCGCCTGAACCTAGGCATAGGGTGCCTTAGGTGAGAGTTCAACTGAAACAAAGCATTCAGTTGAACAATAGCTTAGGTGATTCGATTGAAACAAGTAATATAATGTTACTAAATTTGAGCACGCAGACCCCACCCCCGCCCCGTGACCCCAAGCCATAAACCTTACTGCCGTGTGCGTAGCCGTTGCCTTAGCTACCATCACTTCCTCTGCCACTGCCTTCGTCGCTGATGCATAGGATTGATGCTTCCTTTACCACTGATGGATGGGTTCAAAGGTCTCCGTTATCGTTGCTTCTGTGTGCAGCTCCTTCCATCGTCAATGGAGAGGACCTGCAGCTTCCTCTACCACCGATGGATGCATCTGAAGCTTCTTTCACCCATGATGTCAGCATCCACAACTTCCGCTAATGCTGCCATCACCATTTGAAGCTTTCTTTGTCTCTGCTGTTGTCATTCGCAGCTTCCTTCGTCGCCGCTATTGTCGTCCGAAGTTCCTCCGCCACTACTGATGCTGTCCGCAGCTTCCTCCGCCGCTGCCGCCGTCATCCGAAAGTTCATCTGTCACCACCGCCCTCTCCTTTCCCACTTTCCACTATTAGTGACTCTTTTCTCCCCTCTAACTACTGTTAATAGTAGATTAAATCATGGTCTGCAATATTGTACCGTACCGGAATTTCGACGTTTCTCTGGTACGGTATGTTTCGACATACCGTTCAATATATATATATATATATATATATTTATAATTATAAATATTATATATACATAAATAGATATATATTTTTTTTTCTCTCGACGACGTCGCCCTCGGCAATGTCGCCCGAGATGTCAACGGGCGACATCTCTCCCAAGGTGACGTCGCCCGAAAAGTAAAAAAAAATTTTATTAAAAAATTGGAGCCTCGACGATGTCACCCGAGGTTTCGGTGACATCGCCCGAGGCTTTGGTGATGTCACCGAGCTTTAAAAAAAACCAAAAAATAATTTTTTATTAAAAATGATTTTTTTTATTTAAAAAAAATCATACCAACCGGTAGCGGGCGGTCCGCGTCTGCACTGTATCCTCGTCAGAGCAGTGCATCTGCCCGGTAAGAAGTGCTGCAGTCGTGCGATTGCACTTTGGATTAAATATCATTAATGATGAGATTGTTAACTACTTTTATCATATAATAGTCATTTTATATTTTAAAATTTCAAAGTGCCTTGCTTCGCTCAAGCGGGCACCTAGTCAAGCGCCTAGCGCCTTCGGTATTTTCAGACCTTGGTACCTAGCGCTTTTTAAACTACTAAATGCAATCTATAGTTGACCTTGTAAAGTAACACCAAATGGATCTTTAAACATACTTGTCTCATATCTTTGATTTTGTTCAATCATTAAATAATTTAAGCAACACAGAATATCATCAGTTCATCACTGTCCATTTTTAAATTTCCAAAAGTTTGAAATAAATTAACCATGTCAACTTGAAAACCATAAACTTCAAAATGCAATAGTGTCAGGTATGTATTCCAAGAAAGAGGGCAGTTGGCTATTCATTTTTAGCTCATGGCTTTTGAGTCACTTTGATCTCAGCCCACAGATGGAGAGTCCTCAACAATGAGAACCAATCGAACAAAGTGTATTATCACTGCCTACTTGCCTATCATGACATCTCTAGAAGGAAGCAATCTCCTTCTCTGAGCAAACCATCCATGCCTATAAAGGGGGTTTTTACATCAAGGCAATGTGCACAAACTTTAACATTATAACTTTTGGTTTGCTGCTTCTTCACTCCTAACAAGCTGACTTGAGAATTGAAAGACCAAGCTCCCCCTCAGTCCCACCATAAGCCCCAGTCATCATCCAAATGGCTACTAAACCATCTACATCTTGTTGGTCCAGAATTCTTGGCAATGAAAATTGGCATTGTTTGTTGGAATGATGTTGGCAATAGAGAGATGATGGACCAAAGAACAAAATAGCCTTCGACAAATGCTTGCTAACCATGCACTTACCCCGATCATATAAACTTCTGTCAAGTTATACTTTGGACCAGATGATCCATTACAATTAAGATAATTTCAATATTATGCTCAACTATATCATTATTTTTTTTTTATCATCATCTATGATGGGTGAGAGAGAACATATAAGCAGCTATGACCTCATACACTGTATTTTAACAAGTTTAACTTAGTTAAATCAAGGGAACTACTAACATTTATTTTTAATGGGCTAAACCAAGTTCATGAGACATCTTAAGGAGAATGAAGCAGATATGCATGTAGTATGGAGTCAAACCAGGATCTCTTTTGTGGTTTTTATATTTTTCACACAAAAGAAACCGAATTTAACAAAAAAAAAGAATAGCAATTACACAAGTAATAAATTTAGGAAGTCATACTTGATCTAAGCTGGAAGTGCCATATCCAATATATGATGAAGACAGCAAAGGTTGCACCAGGGACCATTTTGCATTTTCCAAAGCAATAGATAAAGGTTCCAAGTATCTGCAAAAATAATGGGGTTTCTTGAATTTGGCATAATACAATTAAAAGAGCACTATACAGAAAGTTGTCTAATCTTCTCCAACAATATAAAGAAAATAGAACTAAAAGCTTTGGGAAATTATAATTTGCCTATATATGGTTTAAATTTATTCATATTAATTTGCCTACATATGGTTCAAATTGATTCATATTAATTCACTCCTGTTCAAGACATGGATTAAAATCTTGTTCCAATATCAATACCAGCCAGTAGCTGAACCAATATGGTACTGATACAGAACAGGCATACCAAACCGAAGTAAGGGTTGGTATCATCCAGAACAGAGTAGAAAGGAGGACAAGAAGACAGAGGAGCAGAAGGCAAAGCAGGAGGAAGAAGAGGATGAGACAGATGAGGCATAGGAGATAGAGGAAAAGGAGGAAAAGCAGAAAGAAAAGGTGGAGAAGATGGCGGAGGACAAGTAAGAGGAGGCAAGAGCACTGTCACCTAGGAAATAAGGAGGCATGGCAATAAGTGTTGCATCAGTTATGATGATTCATGCCATAAGCATTTTGGTAAATTGAATTTGTTTCTTTATTGCTAAATTTTGATAAAATGATTTGCTGAGGATTGAATTTAAATTTTAGCTCTGGTTGAGATAGTTACATGATCTACGAATATGCCGTATGTTATGGTTTGGTCCAAGGATTTTACTTTTGAATAATACCACCCGTACTAGGCGATACGTACTAGTTCGCCAGCAGACCGGTACGCGAACCACCCACTACCAAGCAGTAGCATCGATTGGGGCTGTTTCCGCCCCATTACCACCCTAAATCAGTCAATGAGGGTTGATTTCGACCATCGCCATCCGCTACCAGGTGGCATTAGCCGAGGGAGAAGAAAGAAGAGGGAGAAGAAAAGGGAGAACCTGGAGATCCAACATCGCTCTACCTAGACAATCCCGATCCGTCGCCACCCTCCCTTGCCAGACTATCACGAACTTAGCTGAAATTGCCTAAGTCGTGAGGCACCATTGCGGCAAAGCCACGGTCTTAGCTGGAGTTGCCTAAGCCGTGAAGCACCCTTATGCCAACTTTGATCAGACTTACCTGGGATTGCCTAAGTCATGGGGCGCCCTTGCGACATATGCATCCGCAAAGGGTCAACCTAGTTGCAATCTCGTACAGGTCCCAAAGGACCTGTAAGATAGAAAGTTGATTAGTTTGGAAACGATCGACGAACAAATCCTGGCATTTCACGAAGAAAGAAGCTTTACAAGCAATTCAGCGAGCTCCTTGAGTGCGTGAGAGAAAAGAGAAAGGGGGAAAACAAGGACTTTAGAAGGGTGAATGAACAGCTGCAAGTCTGCAAACAACTGCTCCTCGGGTGTCAGGCACGAAGGCAAGTTTCCATCAGGTTGACGTGCAAACTAATGAAGATTGTTCAACGCTCAAGACTACCCCGAAGCCCCATCCACCCTGGTACCACCTAGGGGGTTCCAGGGTGCTAAAATGACTAACGTTTCGCGTGCTGCTGTGGTCTGCAGAAAATAGGTCGTGGCACGTGAAAATGGAGCCATTTTGGGGCAGTTTTTCCTGGTGCGGTAAGCAATCGTACAACAACGCTGCGACCTATTGTTGCTTATATTTTAACAAGCAAAACACACAAAAACTAAGGCAAACATGATACCAAGGATCTGTAGAAGCATGCAAAAAGCGACGAACGGTTCGTTGAACGAAGTTGTTGTGGGTGTGCGACGATCGTTCGTGACATTCTCCCCCACTTAAACTGTTAACACCCTCATCGACGCTTGCTGATAGGCTTTGATGGTTGCTTCTTCATGTTGAATGACATCTTTAGGCTCCCAACTAGCTTCAGTTCAAGGAAGCTTTTGCCACTTCACCAAGTATTCAATCTGCTCAGCTCCGTTGGGTAGCTTTGTCTTGCGATCCGCTAGAATGGTTTCAATGCGCTTCTCGTAGAAGGTTCTGATGGGGGGTACCCGAGTTGGAACACTTCAGGAAGTATCTTACGGATCTGAATGGTGGGCTTTCAAGTTGCTGGTGTGAAAAACATTATGAATTTTGAGCCACACCGATAGTTGCAACTTGTAGGAAACATTGCCCACCCTACTAATAATTGGGAAGAGTCGTTTATACTTACGCACCAATTCTTTGTGCAATTTGTGCCTAAAGAACTGAAGTGATGCTGGTTGCAGCTTCACCAACACCAAATCACCAACTTTGAACTCCTGTGGTCGCCTTCCCAAGTTTATCCACTTCATTTTTTTGGCCGCCTTCTCCAAGTAAGCCTGCGCAATATCTACATTTCGGTCTCATTCCTTTGCAAAGTAATATGCAGACGAACTACTCCCAGTATAACCGATAGCCAAGGTGTAAGGAGTCGATGGCTGTTGTCATGTAATGATCTCGAATGAACTCTTATTGGACACAGAGCTCCACTGCAAGTTATAGGAGAATTGGGCTATATTTAACAACTTCACCCAATCTCGTTGGTTGGCACTCACGTAGTGCCAAGATATTATTCAAGGAGCAAGTTTATCCTTTCAATTTAGCCATCTATCTGGGGGTGGAGGCTTGTGGAGAAATATAACTTAGATACCAATAATTTGAATAGCTTGGTCTAGAATCGTCCCAGGAACCGAGCATCTCGATCACTGATGATATTATGTGGGACTCCCCAATACTTCACCACATTCTTCATCATCAACTTGGTCGCCTCCTCTGCTAAACAGTGTAGGGGTGCAATAATGAATATTGCATACTTTGAAAACCGATCGACTACCACGAGAATCGATCGATCCGAGTCTCCCTACCATCGGCAAGTTTGATATGAAGTCCAAGGAAATGCTCTCCCACGATCTTTTTGGTACGAGCAAAGGCTCCAAAAAGTCCTACTGGCTTCCACTTCTCTACCTTGTCTTGTTGGCAAGTAAGGCATGTTCGAACATATTCCTCTACATCAATCCCCATCTTCGGCCAGTATAAGGCCCTTTTCACGAGGGCCAATATTCGGTGAATGCCCGGATGTCCAACCCAAAGGAAATCATGACACTCTCTCAATAGTTCACGCCTCAAATTGTCTACTCAAGGAACATAAACCCTATTCCCTTTTGTCTAGATGGAGTCCCTCCTAAATCCAAAATCGTCGTGTCTTACCTTCTTTGATCTGTTGCATCAGGGTTCCTACTTGGAGATCACTATATAGTCTATCCCTGATCCTGGAGAGGAAGTTGGAGTGCAACTGGCTTGCTTGGCCTCCACCCTCCAGTTGCATGGCATTTATTAGCTCCACTTTCCAGCTCAATGCATCGATCACGACATTTGCTCTTCCGGACTTGTACTCTATTGCCATATCGAACTCAGCAAGAAACTCCTACTATCGTACTTGCTTTGGAGAGAGTTTCTTTTGAGTTTGGAAGTAACTCAAAGCGATGTTGTCCGTCCTTAGTACAAATCACGATCCGAGAAGGTATTATTGCCAAACTCGTAGACAGTGGACCACCGCTATCATTTCCTTCTCATGCACTAGATGCCGCCACTCAATCTCATTGAGCTTGCGACTCTCATAGGCCACCGGGTGACCCTCCTGCATGAGTACTCCCCCAATTGCGAAGTTTGAAGCATTTGTATGGACTTCGAAGGGCTTTCTATAATCTGGCAATTTGAGTACTGGTTCTTCTAAACCTGCAGCCTTTAAATCTTGAAATACCGCTGCACATTTGTCGGACCATCGCTAAGGCTGCTCCTTCTTCAGCAACTCCGTCAGTGGAGCTACATGCTTCGAATACCCAACTATGAAGCGTCAATAATAGTTAACAAAATCAAGGAAGGATCGTGTAGCTCCGACACCTTCTTTGAAGTTCGCCAATCCGCCACAACTTGCACCTTTACTTGGTCCATCCGAATGGAATCATCATTGATTCGATGCCCCAAGAACAAGATATCCGTTTGAGTAAAATAATACTTCTCCCTTTTCATGAGCAAGTGTTCTCCCTTAGAACCTTGAAAATTATCCGAAGGTGCTCGATATGCTCCTCGAGCGTTTGGCTATAGACGACTATATCATCCAAGTAGACAACCACAAACTTGTTCAAATACTCCTTGAATAGTTGATTCATAAGAGTGCAGAATGTGGCTGGAGCATTAGTTAAGCCGAAAGGCATCACTAAGAACTCAAATGCTCCATACCTGGTCATACAGGTAGTCTTTGCTTCATCGCCTTCAGCAATACGCACCTGCCAGTACCCCGTCCAAAGGTCGAGTTTGGAGAAATACTTTACTTTGCCCAATTGGTCGAACAAGTCCACGATGAGCAGGATGGGATACTTGTTCTTCACCGTCACCTTATTGAGGGCCCGATAATCGATGCATAGTCGGAAGCTCCCATCTTATTTCTTCTGGAAGAGAACTATTGCTCCGAATGGTGTTATGGTGTTTGGAAATTGCGAATGAGACCACCACTTAGCAGTTCATCTAACTGTTTCTTAAGCTCTGCAAACTCTGGAGGGGACATGCGATATGGTGGTCTCGCTGGAGACTTCACTCCTAGCTCCAACTCAATATGATGATCCACGCCTCTGTTGGTGGCAGAGTTTTCGGCAACTCAGGTGGCACAACGTTTGTGAACTCCTTGAGAACGTTCACCACTATAGTAGGTTCATAACCTCACCGTTGAGTGGCTCTAGCTTCACAATAGCTACAAAGGTTAGTTTTTCTTTTCGTACCCCTTTCTTCAATTGCAATGCCGATAGTTGTTGCGGGTCCTTGGTTCTCCGAGAGACAGGAACCACGCAGGGGTCATCACCTCCCATCAGACATAGAGAGTTTGGGAACAGCATTGGCACTAACTTGGCCACATGCATGAACTCCATTCCGAGAATTACTTGGAAGTCATCCAGTGACACTGCCATCATGTTTATATATCTGCTCCAAGTTCCGATCTTGATAAGTACTCCCTTTGCCAGCCCGGAGATCCGCTTGGCCTCCGAGTTCACCGCCTTCATTCGACTTAGGTTTTTCTCCAAGATCAATCCAAGTCGCTTTGCTTTTCAGTCGGCAATAAAGTTGTGGGTAGCGCACGTATATTAGTTCGCTACTCCCTACTTTAAGTGGTCTTGCCTTCATATTCTCCCCCACTTGACCTCGTAATGCATTGCTCCCATCCGGGGTCTTGCGACTCCTCATCGTCGCTACTAGATTTCGAGCTACTTGAACTGAGGACAACAACCTTGCCCTTGTTTAATTTAGGAGGGTGGATAAAAGCTGTCAAAGCATTGAGTGCTTGTTTTTGTGGGCACTCTCTTCCTCACCATGTGCGGCCCTTCACATAAGAAGCATCCGCTAGGTTTTAGGACCTTGCCTTTTGAGCTTGGTCCTTTGTGAGAACTCTTCTTCCTTTGCTCGCCCCCGGACTCGTTCCCTCGAGAATATTTTTTAGGGCAATTTCCTGAAGATTGTTTCTTCCCCGAGTCCTCTGAAGAAACGAAGTCGGTGAGCCTTTCTGCAACCGCAATTGCCCCGATTACATCGATGGCATTCCTTCGATATAATTCCTGTTAAGCCCACGGCTTCAAGCCATCGAGGAAGCTGAACAACTTATCTTTTTCGTACATATCCTGAATGTCCGGCATCAGTGCAAAAAATTGCTTCACATAGTCCCGAATGAAAGTAGTTTGGCGGAGTTGTCTCAACTTCCTTCTTGCGACGAACTTTATGTTCTCGAGTAGAAACTGAGTTCTCAACTCTTGCATCAAATCTTCTCATGTCCACTCTACACCGACCTTGTTGGATCTCCTCCCAACGGGTCCTCCACCGAAGTTTCGCATCTCCGTTCAGATACATGGTTACTATCAAAACTTTGGTTTCTTCATAATCAGGCCTCGTAGCCTAGAAGTATTGTTCTATGTCGAACAGGAAATTCTCGAGCTCTTTAGCATCTCTAGCACCCCCATAACAATATGGCTCAGGTGCTCTCAGGTTTTGTGGCGGCACAACGCAGGTGTTGCTCCCTCCCGCATTTAGCACCCTTGTAAGCAAAGTCACTCTAGAAGTGAGTTCCATCATGACTTCTGGCAGATGTTGCACGGAGTCTTTGGTGTCATTCGTTAGTTGATCGACTAGGGCTTCAACCTTGTCGATCCGGGATTCAGCTTCTTCTTGCAAGCTCTCTACCCCAAAAAGCCTTCATTAGCCTTGGCAAAGTTCCTCCAAGCTCACTTCAAGAATATCCAAGTGGGTTTCTGCCGTTGTGAGTCTCTCCTTGTCTCTTTTTCTCGTTTGGCACTCCAGATTGCGCCTCCTCCGCACGCAGAGAGTAGCCAACTTCCCTCTCGTCATTTTCACTATCGCGCTCCTCCTGAGCGGCTCTAGTAGCAAGAGAGCAAGTTTGCACTTACAGCCCACCTGCGGCTACTTGGGGCAACGGCCCGACTTGCCCCATTTTGCTCGATTCGCCACGATGCTTCGCCATGGCGAGATTGTGAAGTTTCTTTGCTGCTTGCTTGAATTGCTTGCCCGCTCTGATACCACACTGTCATGAACTTAACTGGAATTGCCTAAGTTGTGAGACACCCTTACGGCAAAGCCACGATCTTAGCTGGAATTGCCTAAGCCGTGAAGCACTCTTGTGCCAACTTTAATCAAACTTAGCTGAGATTGCTTAAGTCATAGGGCGCCCTTGCGACATATGCGTCTGCAAAGGGTCAACCTAGTTGCAACCTCGTACAGGTCTCGAAGGACCTGTAAAACGAAGCCCCATCCGCCCTAGTGCCACCTGGGGGGTTCCAGGGTGCTGAGATGGCTAACGTTTTACATGCTGCTACGGTTTGCAGAAAACAAGCCGGGGCACGCGAAAATAGAGCCATTTTGGGGTAGTTTTGCCCGATACGGTGAGCGGTCATACTGTAGCGTTGCGAACTATCGTTGCTTACATTTTAACAAGCAAAACATACCAAAACTAAAGCAAAATATGCTACCAAGGATCTGTACAAGAATGCAAAAGCGATGAACAGCTCGTTGAATGAAGTTGTTGCGGGTGCACGACGACCGTTCGTGGCAAGACGCCGCAGATGATGTCGCCTCCTCATCTGAGATGACGAGGCCTCAGCATTGTCGGCGACTTTTCTTCATCTGCATGGGGAGAGAAGAAGCCTTGGCGACGTTGCAAGCAAAAGAAATGAGGCGACGAGGCAGCGACGCGCCTTATCACCCTTTTTTGGCAGAAGAAACGAGGTGACGAGGCAACGTCATCACCCTTTTTTGCGTGGGGAGAAGGAAAGCTCGATTTCTTCTCCCCACACAGGCAGAAAAACGAGACGACATCACCTTTTTTTTTTACTAATATATATATATATATATATATATATATATATAAGTAAAAAAAAAAAGGCAACGTCACCTCGTCGCCCTTTTTTGCACGGGGAGAAGGAAACCTCGGTTTCTTCTCCCCACGCAGGTAAAAACCGAGCGACATCATCGAGCAGGGAGAAGGAAACCTCGATTTCTTCTCCCCATGCGAGCGAAAACCGAGCATGGGGAGTATCAAGGCGACGCCGATTATATATATGTATGTATGTATATATATATATATATATATATATATATATATATATATATATATGTATATATATATATATATATATGTATGTATGTATATATATATATATATGTATGTATGTATATATGTATGTATGTATATATATATATGTATATATATATATGCACACCGAGTGGTATATCGAAACGTACCGCTCAGTATACTAGTACCATACCGAGCTGAGCTCGAAACTCTGGTATGGTATGAAATTATGAACCTTGGTTTGGTCATCATCTAAATCTTGAGGCAACAAGAAATAATTCCTAGCTCTGCCATGAGAGGAACAAGGGGCCACAATGCATAGGATATTACAGAAAATAAGGGGTAAGGGGTTAATTTGCTGAGAAAAAGAGGACTAGAATTGCTGAAAGGAAGAGCCTTATGTATTGTGAATAATCAGGTCAAACTACATATTGACAAATTAATTTGCTCAATATGAATGAGACAACCAGAACTGAAGTAAAATTCAAAGTTTAAATACTACCCAACCAAATTGTTCCTATAGGTGACATTTACAAATGCAAGTATGCCAAACATTTAGACTTGATTTTGATACCAGTCGATGCATAGTACAACCAGGTACAACAATTATTAGATACAAGAAACTCTGAGAAAAAGTGCATGTTAAATTAAAAGAAACATACTCAGTTGCCAATAATCCATCGGTCAAACCACCAACAAAAATGACTTGTTGGTTGAACTCACCAGTTTTGAAAGCAACCTACAAAAATAGGAGTAAATATTATCCACTTATGGATTAAATTTTGCCACAACCCACTTATGAATTGATGTTCTCCATTTTCTAGTTGTATATTGTACATAGTATCAAATTGAAAAAAAACTTAGCATTTTGCATAGAAAAATAGAACATTGAGAACATACTATTCAGCCAAATGAAAATCATCATTCTCAACTGAAGAATGTAAACATGTATCAATTCTCTAGACTAATGTAATATCAAGGCAGTTTAGAATCTTTAGATACTTTTGGCTTTCACTAAGCAAGCATAATCAGTCACAGATATGCACAACATTTTAAAATACAACAGCCTGTGCTTCAAAGCATGCCACCAGGTCCATGCTAACTGACTCAAGGCAACAACATGCACGAAGGTGTGTTGATACAAATTTTGGTATAGCATAGACCCTTGCATCGATACCATTCTGGCATACAAGGATGTGGTCAGCATTGGACAGAACCTACCAAAGCTCAAAAACATGCTTCACAATGTGCCTAAATTCCATTTAGATAAATCCAGGCCAGGTCACTTCCACCTTTGCCCAAATTTCAATTCAGAATCAAGAAGATTGCGTTGAAGGTTTGACAAAGTTGTAAGATCAGATGTTGACATCATCTCTCCAAAGTTGTTATTTAAATATTGATCAAGGAAAAGTTCATGTGAACAACACAGGTAAGGATTTACGTCCTCCAAAGTTGTCGTTGGATCTTCCATTACCCACCTAGCATTAGATCTAGAATGTGGATACTGGATAGCAGGATTAAAGGCTAGAAAAGCTACAGGCCTCAGTTTTAGGCATAACAGTCATTAATCCCCAATTTAGTGGAACCAGTCTCATAAACTTAGAACTTGATACAAGTGCCATTCAAGTATTGGATTAATGCCAAGCATGCAAAAGAAAAGTTGCAAACTAGTGGACCGAACCTCAGATGCATTAAGTATCACTTATTGACCCGAAAGTAGGCAACGTGAAATCAAAATCATAGGTTGGGATAACATATTTTCCCCAATCTTCATTAACTTCATAGGGTGTCTGATCTTGGAAAACAAAGGTGTGGAGACTCTAAGAATTACACACTTAACAACAAAGGTAACTATTCACCTGATTTCAAATGAGAGATCACTGACTTCACTTACTAGTTTCAAGTATAGCACTAGCTTTGTTAATTAGAATCTACCTAAAACACCAAAACAGGTGCCTACTCATAATTTACAATATCAATTGGTACCAATATGATACACCCAATCCATGGCCAATCTGATTTCAGTAGAACTTTTTACCGTATAGTTAGATATTGCTGGGAATCAGCCAGAGGCAAACGTTCTTATACTATTTAGTCTTTTGGTCATTTTGAGCAGATTAGCTTCAAATGAAGAGAAAAAAGAGGGGAGGATACAGAGCAGAAGAGGGAAGATGAAATAAAAGAAAATTAAAGACCTACGACTATGACTATGAATTAGAAGAGACATGGCAATTGTTCTCTCTGTTGCAACCATTACATTTACTATTTACCATTATTGTTGTAATATTTCTCACTCAGTATCATCTACAGTACAGATAAAATAGTGTAGGGAGAGGACAGAAAAGAAATTGAAAGTAGTGAACCTATAAAAGAAAGTAGACATCATGGGATGTTCCAAATGTTTATCTTCCTTATTTTTTATATCATCTTACACTATGCATGTGGGACACACCATTATCTTACAAGCTACAAATTAAAAGTTTTTAGTTTTTGTATGACTTAGGTGATGGTAATCTAATACTATAATATCTTTTTACAATATGATTGATATCAAGGTTTTTAATTTTGTATTATATCGCCTAGTACGTGCGGTATGTATCGGTCTGCAAACTTATCAGCATGCGGACCGCCCGCTACCAGGTGGTATCAAATTTTTGGCCTTGTGTCGGATGATACGGGGCTGTATCGGGCAATAATAGTCAAAATTTCAACTAGTATCGACCTGTACCAGGTGGTACCGATCAATTTCGACCGTTACCGACTTATATCGAGCGGTAACGATCGAAACCGATCGTTACCGATTGATAACGATTTTCAAACGGTCAATTTGATCGATGGAGGCATCCTAAAGGGTTTTTAAACCATTTCCTCTCCCCTCTTTCAATCCATTTCATTCTCACACTCTCTTAAACTCATTTTTACTCACAATCTCTCTTATTCTCACATTTTTCACTCTCCTAAACTCAACAAAGTAACGATTTATGGATTAAATCAAATTTAGGAGAATAAATTTGGGAGGATTAAGAGAATGAACATTTTAATCAAGAGATATGCATTCTCTTTCTATATTTTTATTGATCTATGAGATGATTAGCCTATTTTATGTGATGTATGACTTAATGTCTAATATATTGTTTGATATGCTTTTGATGGTAGAATAGTATCAATTAGAGAATAATTAAGGTCTTTAATATTGTGATTAGTATGTTTAATATTGATTTATTTGAAATTAAATAATTAATAGGTCAAATGTTTATATTTCATGCATATTAAGTATTGGATCATATGTTTGTAATGGTATAATAGGTTTGAAATTAAGTTTTAATAAAGTTTTTTAATGCTACGATAAGTGGTTTTAATGATAATTTAATCAAAATTTGATCGACATTAGGTCAATTCAATACTTTAATATCTATTAGGATGTTTGATATGTTTATAGTATTTTTTAGCGTCACAGGAGCCTAATGGGGATCAAGCACATAGGTGATTGGCTTTAAATCAAGTGGGAGATTGCTAGTTACAGATGTCCTGCAAGCCAATCACGTGAGTGATGACACGTGTAGCACGCTACACAGTCCTTTTTGTTATTATTATTATTATTATATTTTCTCACTTTATATTGCTTAATTAATATATTATGATATCTATAGATCTATGCAATGAGAATTGGATCATGATGAGATCATGATAATGGGACAAATTCACCTGTAAACACAGACCATAAATATTCCCGATCATAGGTTACTCGAAAGGGACGTCAAGATAACCGGAGAGACTGGTGTACTATATACTCGTCTATATGATGGAAGCAGCTGTTCTCATAACTGCTTGTGTAGAGACATTGGGGATATAGTGCAAGTGCTCATTGGAGAATGAGTTCACTGAATGATCCGCTCACGGAAAGCTAAATGATTAATGATATCTTATCATCAGACACCGGTTCCGTGGTCCCAATTGTGTATCTGATCCTTAAACTTGAGACACTAAGGATGCCCTGTATGAGTACTCAACTCTAATATAGGACTTAGAGGTCTGGAAGTTTCAAATCTAGCACAGTCGGTCATCAAAAGTGATATCCAATCTTACAAGGACAATTGAGTGTCAATAGAGGATCATCCACTCTCAGTGTCATGAGAGGAATATCTCGTGTATTCTCACTCAAGCAAATCCCTAACCAGGGTCATTCGGATTGAGAGAGGAGTACTCCGAAAGAATCCGATTAGAGTGAGACTCGAGTAGATTTCATATGGGTTTGACAGCAGCATGCCCGGTATACGATCTTTGGGATATTAGATAGATGAAAGACTATAGATATATGAGAATGAGGGCAGACAGGTCTAATGGATTAGATCTCCCGTACCGTCTGGGGACTATAGCATAATGGCCTAGTACATCCATAGTCGATGAGTTAAATGAATCATTATGAGATAATAATTCAATGAATCATTATGGGATAGTAATTCACTAAATCATTGTAGGATAATAATTCACTGAATCAGAAGGAGTTCTGATAGGTGCAACTCACGATCAGCTCGATATTGGGCCCAAAAGGTCACACACATATGGTAGATAGTGCGATGAATAGAGGATTGAATATGTGATATCCAATAAGCCCTTATTTTATTGGATCCTTTGGGTAAGACCCAATAAGAGCTTTGAGTGGATAATTAGATAGAGATCCAATTTCTATTAAGCTAGGGATAATTGGATGGAGATCCAATATCTAATAAAATAGGGTAATTGGATAAAGATCCAATACCCAATAAGATAGGATCCATTCTGGCTAGCAAAGAGGACTCTCTATAAAAACAATGTGGGACTAAAAGGGTTATAAGGTTGGACCCAATAGCCGTCACCCCCTACACTATCCTCCCCCTGTTTCTTCCTCAGTCGGCTGCCCCCTCTCTAATGCGAGAGGGCAACAAGGACTACCCCTGCTGCGTGGTGATGGTGCACGAAAGCGAGGAGGCGTGTCGCCGCTTCATCCGCCATGTGGATCACCACTAGAGAGGAGAACACGAGATCTCCTTCATCGACAGACTGGGATCTGCATATCAGGGATATCCGAGTTCCTTTAGGTGAGATCATCTCACGACTTATGTAGTTTTCGATTTCATGAGTTTTTCACTCTCAATCATCGCACGTGATTCAATATAAATCTGTTTTTGAGAAATCGATTTATATCTTGCTTTAATCTACGCATGTGATGCTCTCCCAGGTTTCTCAACAAAGACACCAAAGATGTCTTGTTTGAGTACTCCATTCTTTGATATCGGACTTATAGGTCTAGAGGTTCTAGATCTAGCATAGAAGGTCATTAGGAACAACAGTCAACCTTATAAAGGCAATTGGGTATCAATAAAGGATCATCCACTCTCGATATCATGAGAGGAATATCCCGTGTATTCTCATTTAGGTAAATCCCTAGCCAGGGTCAATCGGATCGTAATGAATCTGATAAGCGTGAGATTCGGATTGAGAGAGGAGTTCTCCAGGATAATCCAATTAGAGTAAGACTCGAATGAATTTCGTATAGGCCTAACAGCACCATGCACAGTATACGGTCTTTATGATACTAGATGGATAACGAACTATAGATACACGGTAATTGAGGGCAGATAGGTCCAATGGATTAAATTCCCCTATAACGTTTAGGGACTATGGCGTAGTGGCCTAGTACATCCATAGTCGATAAGTTGAGTGAATTATTACTGTATCCATTAAGGCAGGATCCATTAGGGTAAGTAAAGGGGCTCTCTATAAATAGGAGTTGAGACTCAAAGGGTTATAGGCTAGACCCATATAGACGCCACCTTCCTCGTCTCCTCCACCTTTCTTCTTCCAACTGATTGCCTCCACTCTGGTGCGAAAGGACAACAAGAGGGATCGATCCCTCCTTATGCTGCTGCGTGGTGGTGCACGATCGTGAAGAAAGAACATGGTGCGCAAGGAGGTGCGTCGTTGCTATGTCCATCGTGTGATGTCCTTAGATCTGTGCAATGAGAATTGGATCATGATGAGATCATGATAATGAGACTAATTCGTCTTTAAACACAGATCCTAAATATTCCTGGTCATAGGTTACTTGAGAAGGATATCGAAATAACCGAACAGATCGATGTCCTATATACCCGTCCATATGATGGAAGCAATTGATCTTATAACTGCTTGTATAGGGATACTAGGGATATAATGTAGGTGCTCATTGGAGAATGAGTTCACTGAATGATCCGCTTACGAAATGTTGGATGGTTAATGATATCTCATCATCAAACAATGATTTCGTAGTCTCAATTGTGTATCCGGTCCTTAAACTTGAGACACCAAGGATGTCTTGTTTGAGTACTTTATTCTTTAATATCGGACTTGTAGGTTTAGAGGTTCTAGATCTAGCATAGACAGTAATTGGGAATGACAACCAACCTTATAAAGACAATTGGGTATCAATAGAGGATCATTCACTCTTGGTATCATGAGAGGAATATCCCGTGTGTTCTCACTCAAGCAAATCCATAGCTAGGGTCAATCGGATCATGATAAATCCGATAAGCGTGAGACTCAGATTGAGAGAAGAGTTCTCTGAGATAATCCGATTAGAGTGAGACTCGGATGAATTCCGTATAGGCCTGACAACACCATATATCTTCTCTGAGATATTAGATGGATGAGAGACTATAAATACACGATAATTGAGGACAGATTGGTCCGATGGATTAGATCCCCCTGTATCATCTAGGGACTATGGCGTAGTATATCCATAATCGATGAGTTTAGTGAATTATTATGAGGATAATAATTCACTGAGTCAGAAGGAATTCTGACAGGTATAACTCACAACCAGCTCGGTATTGGACCTAGAAGGTCACACACATATGGTGGATAATGCGACGAATAAAGGATTGGATATGAGATATCTAATAAACCCTTATTTTAATAGATCCAATAAAGCTTAAAATGATTATTGGATGGGGATCCAATATCCGTTAAGCCAAGGGTAATTGGATGAAGATCTAATACCCATTAAAGCAGGATCTATAAGGGTAAGTAAAAGGGCTCTCTATAAATAGGAGTTGGGACTTAAAGGGTCAAAGGCTAAACCTATATAACCGCCACCTTCCTCATCTCCTCCCCCTTTCTTCCTCCAACTGATTGCCCCCTCTCTGGTGTAAGAAGATAGCAAGAGGGACCGATCCCTCTTTGTGTGCTACTGCGTGGTGGTGCGTGATCGCAAAGAAAAAACGTAGTGCGCAAGGAGCTGCGTCGTTGTTGTGTCCATTGTGTAGATCACCACTAAAGAGGAGTTTATGAGAGCTCCTTCATCCATGGACTAAGATCTGCGATCTTAGGAGATGTATAAGTTCCCCTAGGAGGGAACGTCTCACACCCTTCATACAGTTTTTGGTTTCTTGAGTTTTATGCTCCCGATCTTCGCACGATGATCCAATAAGATTATTTTAGGAAACCAGTTTTTGTTTTTATTTTTCGTTGTGAATGTAAAGCTCTCCAAAGTTTCCCAACAACACTGACATAAAAATCTTCATCATCATCTTCCCAACTATACTCGTGATTTGATGACAATTATCTGGGAGGGCCCTCTACTAGATCCCAACCACCAAATCAATAATAGGATATTCAGTAGCACCTTTTGGTGACATCAAAATCCTCCTTTTCATCTACCTAGCTATACTCATGATTTGACAACAATCAAACCCACTTGATTTGGTAATAGTGCCAATCCTAATTGGCATAGGATAACAGCATTATCCCACCCATCTGTGCATTACTGAGCTGCATCCATGTCAAGTCAGAATTAGGACTCCTATTAGAACTGACCGTTGGAAATGGCCTCCAAGTCCTCCTAAAATTAGGAATATTATTGTATTTTAATTTATATTTTCAAAGACAATATCTAAAAGTCTTCAGATTCCTTTGTCAAATTTGTGTCCAGAAGCTCTAACTTAGATGTCGTATAAGTCAATTAGTTGTTTTCCTTTTTAAAGATGTATTTGCAGAGAGAGATCTGGCGTAGAAGAGAAAAGAGACAAGAATATAAAAATAAAAAGAAGGGCCTACAAAGCGCTGCAGATCCTAGCTGAGTTTCATGAATAAAAACCTAAATGGTGCTCATCACTAAGGAAGTGTCAAAAAAGGATTATCAAATTCAATTAGTATTCCAATATCGGGGCATGAAATCAGAAAAAAAATAAACATCCTATCAAAAGCAATCACATAGATGAAAGGCCAAGATTTTATGATTTGAAAAACCTGTCAAATTGGAACAGAATTCAGATACTAAGGTATATATCAACAAGTACTGCCCTGCATTGCTTAACAAAATAACAAAAGAAAAATGAATGATATATTGAGTGATACTGAGCTACACATTCCACAACCAGCACTTGGCTGGACTGATGATATGTATCTATCTAGTAGTATTTTAGACCATGAGGAAGGCACATTTGTAGAGAGTAAAAATGGAAAACCATTCACTAGTCTGAAGCAAGAACCTACTTGAAAATTTTGAGTGAACAATTAAGAAGAAAATTGGGTATAAAGTTCACGAATTTAGAAGCAATTTTAGTCTTAAGTACAAGATTGATAAAACCATAATTAAAATGTTGAAGGCTACACTTGGCATGACAGAATTCCACAAATCCACTTCGAATGTCCTATTTAATGTCATTGCAGAATTCTTGAAAAATTTCCATTGATAACCCATCAGGGCCATGTGTCTTTGTCCCTAGCCATCGCAAAAATAGCTTCCTCAAATTCTTCAAGAATGCCCTTGCTAGAGAAAAAAAATTGAAATTGGTTGCAAAAACAGCTTCCTCAAATCTTTCAGCATGTGTGGTGTAAGTCCTGTTGTGTTCCACTTTGCACATGGATTTGAAATGGAAGTTATGAAAGTCTATACAGAAAGATCTTACAAGCCCTACAGGCATAAAAAAAATTTAAATTGCATTGCCAACAATAAACCCTTTACAGTTCCTCTCTGGCCTTCTCTCAAGTTCTTTCTTCTCTTTCTCTCTCAATTTATCTTTTGGAGGACACCTTCTTCACTCGAAGAAAGAAGGCCCATGATGGATGGGGAAATATCCTATCAAAGTCAAAGGAAATGGCAAGATGTTCCTCTATTATAATGATCTAGGCAACAACTCTGCACTCCTCTTTCATTTCGCCAACTTGAACCAGTGGTTCTCATGCCCTTCAACTTCTTTCCACCTCAGCCCATCATCAGAAACTTCTCTAACAATTTTACTTCACGATTTTTCAATCTATCCTCAGCTTCCACAAGAAAGACAGCTTCCTACCCAACCTTAAGGTGGTCTTCTTAAATTGGAGATTGGATATCAGGTAATCATGACGTAACATCCCGAATCTTGAGTGACATCTTTCTGGAGCCTGACTGTAGATCTTAATCCATAAGCTTTATACTCTCGTTCTCTCCTTTTAGATCATCAAGTCAGCAAGCTTGACTTCCATTTCTCTCTTGCAAACAAATTCTGAATTGCCTTTCAGAAAACCCAAGCATCATCTACTAGTGTGTTGTGAACATTGAACCCAACTTTGGATAATCATAAATCTCTTTCCCATTAACGAAGAATTTTGGCATATCATGTCAAGAATGGGTTCAACATAAAGAAAAGAATCAAGAAAACAGAATTACCACCATCAAAGCCCCTGGGAAATAGAAAAAGAGGCTTTGCTCTTTTAATGCTTACAATGAATTTAATAGGACTTTTGGATTTTGACATCACACATATACATGGCCTACTAAGAGACCGAAAAAGGCACTAAATCAAGTTAAGGAATATAAACTCATGTTCACTCACAAAATTAATAAGAAAAGATCCGACTTAATCTGTCAAAGATAAACACAATGTTTATGGACATCATAAATTCCTTGAAGGCACTTGACAAAATATATTAGAATGCTAATTATATGAGGAAAATACTTGTGATCCAAGGGTCACAACAATTCAAAAGGCAAAGAAGATGAAAGACCTTTTCTTTGATGACTTAATTGGGTCTTCAGTGAACTAGTAGATTAACTTAAAGGCATACTAGGACGAAACCTCGAATATGCATACATACATACATATCGCCTTCAAAACTTCATCCTCTCAATAGGAAAACCCAAAGATACAGTGAAGGAGATGGATACAAGAATCAAAGGTTTGCGATGCCTACATGAAATTCAAAAGATTCCTTCCAAATAGTGTCAAACCAAAGATAATACTAATTAAGGAAGATAATTTAGGTTTCGAAGGAGGAAGTGTCATGCAGGCGATTGGTTCAAAAATCGTTCAAGAAAACCTAAGTCAACACCAGCCTGCGTCCCAACCGAAAGAGGAAGTCTTCGATTCACGCATCAATAATTCAAACATCAACACCACACAAACGGGAAGATCGTTGATATGAACGTCAGTTATCAAGAGCTCAGAGTTATCTTCTAATCCACAACAAGCAAGAATGCGATAAAGGACATAAGCATATGAACCTACTTCTCAAACATTGTTGTACCTGAATAGGCTTGGGGCCGTACTTGAACAGAGCACCACGGAGCTGGTTCTTACGACTCCCCGGGCCGACCCCATCGGTGGACACGGGGATCGAGGGAGCGCCGCCGCCGGAGCCGGACTTGATCGAGCGGCCGCGGACAATGCCGGCGAACCAGGAGGAAGACGAGGCGGATGAGGAGAAAGACGGGGAGGTGACGGAGGGATCCATCGCGCCCGATCTAATCTTCCCCTCTTCGATGCCGTCACCCCCGGAGGTACATGGAAGGAGAAGGGGATGGATGGAGGATCTAAATACGGCTTGCGCAGGAGAGCTCCGAACGGGCAATTATATTGATAATTTTAAAGGATTGGAAATTGCCTAATTATGACTACCTGCAGACCTTTGCTGAGTCGATGGAATTATCGAAAACACCATTCCGAGGCTGGGATCGGATCTGACGAGATATTACGATCAATATCGTGACAAATTAGAAAATTTCAATGCGACTGGCTCAACATCACAACTTAAAAAGTCTGGAGTCACTGACGTGGCAGCCGCAATTTGAAGACTCAAGTGCCGGATGATATGCGACTTGAGCCATGCATTCGAATGCGACAAGAAATATTTTTATTTTCATTTTTTATTAATTCAATTCGATCGATAATATAAATAAGCCAGCAAGAAGAACTAAAATTGGAGTTCAACCGACCCAATTAAGCAATTAAAATAAAAGATCAGTTAGATCTCAATTTGCGTTTGTCGTCTTTAGCATATCCGATTAATTCGATTTAACCTCTTAGAAGCAGATAAGTATATGTGGTGGAGTTAAATAATAAATAAAGGCAGCGTAGCAATCTGCCAACGCAATAGAGAGGGTGACGGAGGCCAAACACACGATTGCGTGATTCAACTTGTTATCATGACCATCAAGATTCTCGTGGTTCTCTAGTGTTCAATGCTTGTTCTATTAAATGTAAAACCCTCATGTTTAGATTCACATCGAGGTGCGTCAAAAGCAACTTTTGAATGGCCTTATGAGTATCTGATGATTGTAATAGTTATTAACTCGTCCTCAACATTTTTATGCTAATCATCATCAGACCTATTTATTTTCTCACTATAACAAACCAAATAAAAGTACCTATTGAGAGCCAATATCATTTTAATCTCGGTCAAACTTTTAGTTCTTTAATGTGGGATAACAGCTAGTGTTGGCAAGTGTTCTTTTTTTCTTTTTCTTTTTCTTTTCTTGAGCAGTTTTGATAAGATCCAAATTGCTTTCAGGATTAGAATTTCAAGTATTATAAAGATCACTAGTGAGCCAGAATCTATTTATTTTATAATACTATATGAATCTCAATGTTTCAGTAGGAAAAAGATAAAGAAAAATAATTCGGATGCTCCTAATATTTTCTGCACTAGGTCTACAAGACTTGGGAGAGGGTGTACAAGCAACTTCAGGCTTTAGGTTGGGTTGGCTAAAGAGAAACTCATGTTTTATATTTAATTTTTTAAGATGGAAGTTTTTCCATAGATGGAAACACGGGTTGTCAAACCATATAATCTTGCATCGTCTTCTAGTTTTTTTTATCTGTTTACTGATTTTTATGATTTCTGTTTTTGATAATTAAGTCTTTTCTCTTCTTAATAAAATACTATCAAAACCTAGAAGATTCGATGATAAAAAATTAATCTTCTTATTTAGTAAAAGCTGACGTGAATATTGAAGAAACAAGTAAAGAAATCTAACAAAGTGATCAACCAAGATTTGAAGAATCTTGAGGTAAAGCATGTAAATGCTGTTCGTCTTTAAATTATTATTGATGATATTGCTAGTAATGCTTATCACGTACGGTTAGAAAAGTTTGAAAAGTTTTATACGAAGCTAAAGCGATACACATTGAAAACGAAGAAGCTGAATATTAAATCTCAAATTTTGATGATCTAATCAACTGATGAGTTTATGATCAAATTTGTGTTTGAAAAAAATGATGTAAGACTAATTTCGATCATGGAAAGGTAAATTGATTGAAGCAAAAGAATCAGATATTAGGCCGAAGTCAGAGATCGAGTATCTGGTCAGAACGATCAAGCATTATGTCAAGATTGGATATTGCGGGAGTCAACATGCTGATGGATTAAGCAATACATAAAAAAAGGACGATACATCGGGACTTCGGATGAACCGATGACATGCTGAACAACGTAGGATTCTTATTTATAATCATTTATATCTTAATTGAAATAATTTATGTTTTAATTGAGTTGGATTTGGGTATAACCATACTAACTTGATTAGGGACTAATTGAGCCTGAATGAAGACTGAATTAGGTCTACTAGAAGGTTAATTCAGTAACCTAAAATTGGGTCAAGAGTGGCATCGCTAAAGCCCGATCTCCTAGGTCTTGTCAGGCGATGGTACTGCTCAGACTAGCGATGGTCCCGTCAAGACATAGTCTTTTAAGTTGTGCCAAGTAATTGTACCACCTAAACTGAACATGGTACCGTTAGTGCAAAGAGTGTCAGGTGTTAGTATTATCTAGAATTGACAGTAGTACTATCAGTATCCCAAAAACCCGAGATTAAACTTTTTGGCTTTATTTTTTGAAGTAATTTGAAGCTTATAAATACTCCAATCATCCCTATTAGATTTATATAAGGACTGCGAATGAAAAATTTATGATTCTTAGTATGCAAACTCTGTTATAAACTCTTGAGAGTTTTCCTCTTATTTAAAGTTAAGAGTTCATTTTAAGGGAGGTGTAAAAGCTCTCTTCTAAACCTATGAAAAGGAGAACATAGTTATAATAAGGGTGGTTAATCTTTACCAATTGAAAGAAGTTTGCTAGTGAAAGCCGATGGAATCGAGAGTGGACACAGGTCACGACGATCAAACCACTATAAATCTAGTTTATATTTTTCTTGTGATTTTCATTTTTATTACTGAGAAATCTAGGGGTGACATCATATGTGTAACATCTCTCATTTTTTAAAATTTGTAAGGGCATGTTTATAATATAAGGACTTATTTATAAATATAAGGATTATTTAATAATTATTTTATACTAAATAATCTTATATTAAAAATTTATTGCAAGAGATCAAAGTGTGAATCTTAACAATTAGATATGATTTATGAAAGATTCACATTAAGTTAAAAAAGAAAAAACATGTGTCATTAGCTAACTTAAGGATGGGCTACATGTGTTTATTCAATGAATGATACCTAATTTTTATCATACATGTTTGTCACCTTATTCTTTTTACATGAGCCAAACCTAAGCAATTAAAAGCACACTCAAGGGGAACTTTATAGCCAACGTAACTTGAGAAAAGAAGGGAAGAGGAATTGAAGTGGATGAAGAAGTTTTGCATCAATTCCTTATATTTGGGAATCAATTTTTTATAAAACAAGTATTCTAACCCCACAATCTTGAACTCTATTTTCATCTCAATTCTATTAAATTTGAAAGATTTTATATTTGTATATGACATCTCTCTCATTTATGAATGAATTATGAATCTAAAATTTTTCAAGATATTGATCTTTCTATATTGTTCTAGTCATAACTTTTTGTACCAAACTCTGATTTTCATAAAACTAAATTTATCCGAAAATAGACTCAAATATCTTTCTTGTGATACTAGGATTATCAAATTTGGAGTCTAAATGCCTACTCAAACTATTATTTTAGCTGGTCCTATGTAATCTATAAAATAGAGACTATTAGTTCTGACCTTTTAGTACTATTTTACTTATAACTCTCTGTCTAAGAATCTGACTATAGCAAATTCTATTCCATGAGAAACTAACTCATAGATCTTTCTTTTGATATCAATATTGAAAGATTTGAGATACAAATGCCTATTTAAACATCTATTCTAATCATCTCTATAAATTTTGCAAAACTGAGATGTTATTCTCTGACATTTGGTTACTAAACTCTTTATAACTCCTTGTTGAAAACTAGAATTTATATAAAACTTAATTTATCCGAAACTAGATTAATATATCTTTCAAATGACATATTCTAAGAAAATTAGAGCATATTTGGTTATTCAGATAGTTCATGCAATTTGTCTTTTAAATTCTGTCAAAATTAAGATTTTGTTGATGTTGCCTATTATTGTTTTATCCTTTTAAAAATTGATTTCAGCTAAAATCTTTACTTCAATTCAAGCTTCTTATTATTGCTTTGAATTCTTATATACTTTTATCCTTTAATTATTTGTATACCTAAATCTATTATGTAAAGTTTCTGTTCATATCGAATTGTTTCCTATAGATGCATGTATGTTTCGTTGTTCCACATGTGCTTTCGATATATGCTAGTTTTATTGTAAACCTATCCTTTTGTACTCTGATAGCTATAGGATTATCTAGACCTTTATTAGAAATGGTAAAGAGGTTATTTGGACCTTTGCCAGAAATGGTAAAGAGATTATTTGGACTTTTACTAGAAATGATAAAGGGTATATGCTTAGAGCCCATGATACTTTGTCGACCCCCTTTGGCTTCATCCAGACATGGATGTATGATGCACAGGCTTTTTATGGGTGTGAATATGATGCTTAAATGATTTTCAGTGTCCTCAAATGTTAGTATGAATCCTAGATTGGATTATTATTGAAATTATAATGGTATCATTTTTAAGACAAGGTCACACCTCTTGAACGAAATTAAAATTCAGGGGGCATGACAATATGTGTAGCAGAAGAACAGAAAAAATTTAGATTTCTATGAAAGGTTTCGTCGTCATGTGAAGATCGGTGTATAAAAACTCGTGAAATCAAAAAATACATATATAAGAAAGATAGTACCTAGAGAGATCATATATCCATGAATTCCTACAAATATATGGAAAAGGATGAAGGAAGTCAAGCATCTTCTTCTCTAGCGGTGATCCATATAGTAAGAGCTACGTAGATGCTCTTCTCTAGGGAGAGGAGAATATGACGTGTCTACCAAAAAACTGTTGAATCTCATATTTTGATGATGAAATTATTAATCTAGTCCATATATTGAGAAAAGTACTGTAGAATTAACTATGATCATGAATAAAGGCTTAAAGCAAATGTTAGGCTAGAGTCAAATCTCATCGAGAATTCGTTAGGAGTTCACTAAAAAGATCATTAGGAGCTTACCGAGAGTCCCTCAGAAGATCACCGAGAGTTTGTCGAGAGTTCATCGGAAGCTCGTTGAGAGTTCATCAGGAGTTCGTTGAGAAGTTCATCGGGAACTTGCCAGAAGTTTGCTAGAAGATCGCCAAGAGTTTGCCGGAAGTCCGTCAGAAGATCATTGGAAGCTTGTCGGAATTTCGTCAGAAGAACAATTGACATACCTGACATAAATTACTTAGTTAATATCTTAATTATCATAGTTAGGATTTAGATTGAGTTAGGATTGAGAGGTAATCATACTAACTCAATTAAAAGTTAATTAGGCCCGAATCAAGACTGGTTTGGGACGGACCGATGGCTCAAACAGTGACTTGGAACCATGTCTAACAGTGGCTCCATTAGGATTAGGCGGTGGAATCGCCCAGGGCTTAATCTCTCAAGAGGTTTGGGCGATGGTATCGTCGGCAGTTAATGCTACCTTATGATGGTACCACCAGAGTCCAGCATCTAAGACTTTGTCAAGCGATAATACCGTCCAGTGTCAAAGAGTACTTGCAGTGGTACCACCCAGCATAGGCGGTAGTATCGCCAATACCATGAAAACCCATGATGAGGCCTTTTTTGTCCTATAAAATCAATTGAGGCCTATAAATACCCCTACACTTTTTTAATTATGAAGCATGAAAAAGTGAATAAAAAATTTGAGATATAAGAGAAAACGTTATTGTAATCCTTTGAGAGTATACCTCCTCTTATTCTAGTTTAGAAATCTGTCTAAAAATGAGTAAGCAAATTGTAAAAGGTTGCCTCTTGAACCTATTAAGAGAAGCAAAAATCTATAAAATGGATAGTTGGTCTTTACCCATTGAAGGAAAATCAATAGTGAAAGTCGGTGACCTCGACGAAGAAGGAATCAGAAGTGAACGTATGTCATAACGACTAGACCACTATAAATTTGGGATGCACTCTCTTCCTTTTCCTCTTTGTTACTTAGTCATATTGTATACTGTATTACTTGCTTATAATACTCTTAGAATTATTTTCAAAGTTAAATAATTCACCACCCCCCAAAACAACCCCCCCCCCTCCCCCGCGCCCTTCCCTTAGTGCCAACTTGATTATAACAATTGGTATAAGAGCCAGATCATTCACAATTTGATTTAAAAATTAAGACATGATTTTTATCGGTAATCAAGAGGGTTATTCTATCACTCATCCTTCTATGTTAAGTGGGATGGACTATATATATTAAAAAACTAGAATGAGAATTTTTTTGCTTTTTATATATTTCGAGTTTTAAAATATTATTAAAAATAAATTTTAAAAATCTTTAATCTAATGAATAAATGAAATGATTTGGAAAAGAAGGTTTTCTATTTGAATGCTAAAGCGATGAATGTTTTATTTTATGCTTTAGATTAAAAAAAAAATTTGATAGTGATATATAAAGATATATATAATTTATATCTTAAAGATGTGAAAGATTATAATTTATTTAAGTCTTTCATATTCTTAAGATTGTAACGAAAAGGCTACAAGTGGAGCTTTAAAATTGAAATGTCGTGAAGATCAAGCATCATATCATGTAAAAAGAAGAACGATAAGGATATTAAAATATGAGAATCATGTTGGACATGTAAGGTATCATTTAGAAGGAAGAAGGATAATGACCTTAAGGGCTAGAACATTGATGGTGGGCACTTACAATACCGAGTTTTGTTTATATTAAAAAATAAAATTTTATGTTTATGATTTTTATGATATAAACGATTGTGAAGGATAAAATCTCATTTTGGTAAAACATTTTGATGGAGGTCTTCCTATGGAATCTAAGTATAATAAACATTATGATAGAAATCCTCCTATAGAATCAAGTAGTTTTACTGATTCAGTGTTGATTATACATGATATATGAGCGAAATAAAAGCACTATATTGGTTCAAAACTAATGAAAAAACTTGATAGAAAGAATTGATAAAAGATAATTTAGATATTTTTTAATTAGAGGGCATTGTCTAGGAAAACTAAAACGAGGGCACGATTTGACAAAAACTTAAAAAAAATCTTTTCTGGAAAAATCGTCCTTCAAAAAAAAATTAAAAAGAAACAATAGAAGAGTGTCCAAGGAGATTGAATCTTTCATTTGATGATGGCCTCAGCCGTTCTTTCGTGCTTTGCGTTTATTCTGAATAAAGAAGACCACCACCAGGCGTTGACCGACGCAACTCTTCATCTACGACCAACTAAAAGCCAGTTGCTAATAGTTGACTTTTACGAAGTCAGCGCAGAGATTGCTGCGCTCAGCTGGCAACTCCTCCAATTGCTTCTTTCCCGATAAAGTGAACAACCAGACAAGATTATATCCAATTGCAAGAGGCGGCTGGTACAAGTTACTGGGTGACAGGGAAGAATAGTTCATAGCGGGGTCCACCACCCAACCACCCCTTCCGCAATAACAAATGCAAGAAACCATTCAAACAAGACATGCGGCTTCCTTGTTCAAACCCCACGAAATGGCACCGAGTCCAATCCCCATTACCTCATTATTGCATTGTGCTTAGGGAATCAAATCGATCTCATTTCACACGATAGAATGGCTTCCAAGCCAAGTCTAACCTTCCTTCCATCTTCATTATTTGTTCCTCAGCTCTTAAAGCGTGGAAAAGAGCGGAAAATTATTGCGGGTGATGGTTGTTGGATCTGACATAACCGAGGAGGCCTTCTGATATTGAGGGTGATCGTTCATTCGCCGGTGGCTTCGCTGGCCTTCCGACATGGGCACCGTCGCCGGGCTTTTGCTTGTGTTGATGATCCTTACAGGTCTTCCTCGTCCTGGTTCCTGCGACACCGATCCCCAGGATGGTAAGTTCTCGTGCTGCTGCAGCGGCTTCTCTGGTCGTCTGAACTCTCGGAGCGGATTGCAGAAAACATTCCTCTTTGATTTCTTATGCTGATGGGAAAGAAATGTACAGCTGCCGCTCTGCGATCCATGCTGACCGAGTGGAAGAATGCTCCACCAACGTGGGGGCAATCGAGCGATCCCTGTGGTACGCCATGGGAAGGAGTTTTCTGCGACGCCTCCAGGGTGACCTCACTGTGAGTTCTGACCTCCTTGTTGAGATCTCCCTTCCATACGCTTAAGCTGCGGTCGTTGCAGGAGACTGTCCACGATGGGAATCAAAGGTACATTAAGCAGCGACATAAGCCAACTCACGGAGTTGCAATCCTTGTGCGTTGTCTTCCCCTAAACCAAAAATTCTGATTAAACCCGTGATTGCAAATGATGTTGCAACATTTTCAGTATTATGCATAAATCTCACTTAATAGCACATCTATTTGCAGGGATCTGTCGTACAACAGTGATCTCGGTGGGCTACTCACTCCAAACATTGGGAACCTGAAGAAGCTCACCACTTTGTAAGCACGGAACGGGCTCCCAGATACCGAAAACTGATTCCTATTAGTTTGACATGTAATGAATTGGCTGAAACTTGTGTTGTTCCACTTACCAGGATCTTGGCTGGCTGTAGCTTCAATGGCAAAATCCCAGAGGAATTAGGCAACTTGAAACTGCTCTCCTTCTTGTAAGCGTTCCTTTTTGTTTTACACAATTCCATCATTGTTCTTCCAATGTCATAATCGGGCTATCAATCGAACTCTCCAGGGCTCTGAATTCAAACAAGTTCAGCGGCAGGATTCCAGCTTCGCTGGGTCTCCTCTCTAACCTGTATTGGCTGGATCTGGCGGACAACCAGTTGATTGGATCTCTCCCTATCTCGGTCAACGCGACACCGGGCCTGGACCTGCTCCTCAACACCAAGCACTTGTAAGTAATGGCTGAATCTACTTCCATCGAAGAGAAGGATTAATCTGGTTGTGCGTTGCAACTGGGTTGATCCGAACAAGATGAATAGATGATACGAGTTACTGTTCCGGTTGATTCGCAGTCACTTCAACAAGAACCAGTTATCAGGAGAAATTCCAGAACAACTCTTCAGCTCCGAGATGACACTGATACACATGTAAGTTTGGATTTTGAGTCTTTTGCGCCGATCACCTCCCATTAGTTTCAAAGGACTGCAATCGTGATCTCTCGCAGACTCTTCGACTCGAATAAATTTACTGGTCCGATTCCATCCTCGGTACGACTGGTGAAAACGCTGGAGGTTCTGTAAGTGCCGTGGACTGATTGATGTTTTCTTTGCCTTTCTTTATCTTTTGATCTCACATGCTATCTTCATCTTCAAACAGTCGGCTCGACAATAATGACTTGGGAGGTCCTGTTCCATCCAACATTAACAATCTCACAAGCATCAATGAACTGTGAGTGATGATATCATAGGCGGCAAATCCATCACGGGCTGCTGACACACTCGCTGTTTACTTTTCTTGCAGGAACTTGGCAAACAATCAATTAACTGGATCGCTGCCGAATCTGACAGGAATGAACAACCTCAATTATGTGTAAGCAACCATCGTGTAGCTCTGCTACCGACCAACATAAACTTCCTCGACTTATCCCTCGCATGATGTGTGGTGCAGTGACTTGAGCAACAACTCCTTCAGTCCTTCAGAAGCTCCGGGGTGGTTTACCACAATAGAATCTCTCACCGCCTTGTGAGTCTCCTTACCACATTCTGCGCTTTTGCTTAGAATTAAGTCA
Source organism: Musa beccarii (assembly GCA_024322285.1). Classification (NCBI taxonomy): domain Eukaryota; kingdom Viridiplantae; phylum Streptophyta; class Magnoliopsida; order Zingiberales; family Musaceae; genus Musa; species Musa beccarii. The sequence goes on along the minus strand of CM044401.1, from coordinate 2,909,847 downwards.
ACGGGGCTGAGACGTTGTTGGTCCATTCGCAGAGTCGTAGAATCTGGAGGGCTTTTTGGCCAAATTCCGCAAGATTTATTCAGCTTGCCTCAATTGCAGCAAGTGTGAGTTCATTAGCAAGTTCCAATCGAATCCTAAAAGGAACATTTCTTCTAGCAGTCCCCTCGTATAGAAATCTCATCAGCTCATACATTCAACAGGTTGCTTAACAATAATAGATTCAATGGTACGCTGAACATGGGCAGCATCATCAGTCCACAACTACAGCTAGTAAATTTCAGGAACAATTCCATCGATGAGGTCGTGCTAACATCCAGTTTCACCAAAACTCTAATGTGAGTTTATCTCGAAATGTTCTATCGTATTCTTCAGAGACACGCAAGCATGATTTCATATTTCTCTTTTGTCGTTCGACAACTGCAGACTGTATGGAAATCCTCTGTGCGGTTCTTCCGCCGAAAACACCAAAAGCTATTGCTTCCTGCAGCAACAAGCAGAAACGTCGTACTCCACCAGTTTAGCCAATTGCGGTGGTTCTACATCATGCTCCTCGGAGCAGAAACTTAACCCTCGGAGCTGTTCCTGTGCCTATCCATATCAAGGATTGATGGTTTTCAGAGCACCCTCCTTCCGAGATCTTACGAATGCCACCTTGTTCCAAGAGCTGGAGACGAGTCTGCGGACTAAACTTGGACTTGCTCCAAGTTCCGTATACATTTCGGACCTCTTCTTCAACAGTGATAACTACATTCAACTCAACCTGGCGCTGTTCCCGTCGAGTGGAATGTACTTCAACCGGTCAGAAATCCAAAGAATTGGGTTTTATCTGAGCAACCAAACCTACAAACCTCCCGACATATTTGGACCATATTATTTCCTAGCATTCCCGTACACCTTCTCAGGTATCAATCCACACTTCCTCCGACTTCGAACCCGAACAATGCCTTCTTGTAGATTAAATTTGCTGAAGAAGTAACTTAATATTGACAGGTGGGAATAGTGGAAAGACGACAATAAGTACAGGCGCTATTGCTGGAATAGCTGCCGGCTGCATCATACTTGTTATTGGACTTGTTTGCGTTGGGATCTATGCCTATCTACAAAACAAAAAGGCTAAAAGAGCTATTGAACAGAGCAGACCTTTCGGTAACGTTCCTTTCCCAGCAGGAGATTGTGAACAAGATGATGGTAAGTAATAGTGTTGGATGGCACCATAGTTGATGTTTCCTCGACTTTGCAGCTTCATGGGGAGCCGGTGGTAAAGACGATGGTAGCGCACCGCAACTCAAAGGAGCAAGATGGTTTCCTTTCGACGAGATCAAGAAATGCACGAACAATTTCTCAGACGCCAATGAAATCGGTTCTGGGGGCTATGGAAAGGTACATCGATCGACAACTACATCAATGGTTCTCTAAAGAAAACTATCTTCCTGAATTCATTTGAGAAAAGATTGAACTAAGGAGAAAGCAATGAACTATGTGACTTCCTTTCCAGGTCTACAGAGGAATTCTTTCGAGTGGGCAGATGGTTGCGATCAAGAGGGCGCAGCAAGGATCCATGCAAGGAGCACTAGAATTCAAGACAGAGATCGAACTGCTCTCTAGGGTTCACCACAAAAATCTGGTAGACCTTGTAGGTTTTTGTTTCGAACAAGGGGAACAGATGCTGGTATACGAATACATTCCCAATGGAACATTAAGGGAGAACTTGACAGGTCTGCGCCATGGCCACTTCTCAAAGGAACCTTATCCAATCATCTACCACTAACAATCTGGCCTTCCTTTTCTGTCGTAATCTGCAGGGAGAAGTGGCAGACAGTTGGATTGGAAGAAGAGACTACGAATCGCACTGGGCTCAGCCAGAGGATTAGCTTATCTTCATGAGTTAGCCGATCCACCCATAATTCACAGAGATGTCAAGTCCACCAATATCCTTGTGGATGAAAGTTTGAATGCAAAGGTTGCAGATTTTGGCCTGTCAAAACTAGTATCGGACAGCGGAAAAGGACATGTTTCCACCCAAGTTAAAGGAACATTGGTGAGAGTCCGTCGCTGAACTACTTCCCATGCATTCACGAAACTTTTGCGTCTCCCAGCTCAGCTAATGCATCTCTTGGTTCAACTTTTGCAGGGTTACCTGGATCCAGAGTACTACATGACTCAGCAGCTGTCGGAGAAGAGTGATGTGTACAGCTTTGGGGTGGTCATGCTTGAGCTGATCACAGCCAGGCAACCAATAGAGAAGGGCAAATACATCGTCCGCGAAATTAGGAATGCGGTCGACAACTACGACGAAGAGTACTACGGCCTCAGGGAGATGATGGATCCTGTTATACGAGACGTGGGAAACCTCACGGGGCTTCGGAGGTTTGTTCGGTTGGCGATACGTTGCGTGGAGGAATCAGCTGCCGACCGGCCGACGATGAATGAGGTGGTGAAGGAAATCGAGACGATACTGCAGAGTAATGGATTGAACACGCAGCCGAGCTCGGCATCCTCGTCGGCCACAGACTTTGGGAAAGCGCAGGGAGCTCCTCGTCATCCTTATCATGATAACACGAAAAGTAGAAACGAGGAGAGCAGCAGCGCGTTTGAGTACAGCGGGGCGTACTCGGCGAGGATTGAGCCCAAGTAGTGGGAATTTGGCATTCTTTTGTTTTGGTTTCGTCATACATTTTGTGCATTAATTTGTTGGGTACACGCGCGAAACCAGGCAGTGCAGTGCTGTATGTATGAAACTTCAATTCAGGAGGCCCAAAGTTTCACAATAATTCTTGATTGATTTGCATTCAGAATTATGGCAGTCTTGATGCAAACAATCGGTTAATGAATACATATTTAGTCGAGGAATTTATTGCCCAGCAGGTCGCCTCAGCTCAGCTCCAGTCGGATCCTATATGCGACCCTTCCGACACAATGCAGGCTGACCTAACTCATTTGAATTAGCCGACCAATCTAAAACCCTCTACGAATGAAGCAACCCATAGATGACCCGAATTCTCTTCCACCAAATCTGCCCGTACCCATAATATCTCCTCCTCATTAATTGCCAACAAGTGTAGCTCTACTCCCTCTCCCATGGGTACCAACATGGCAGCATGTCCGTATTGGGTTGGCATCATTTTGTGGCCATCAACCTTTGCTCTTATCGGCTCAGCCTGGGTGGTTTCGCCCCCTGTACAGAAGCTATCTCCCCTCTTCAGCTCTCTCTTGTCGGTTCCCTCTGGAGCAAGAACGTTGAATTTTATATTTTAATAATAAAATTAATTAATAAATTTGATAAATTAATATATTTTATGATGAGTGACATATGAAATATTTTAATTATAGACTTAAATCACTAAAAAATCGAATATCACATAAAAAGATTTGGATGTTGTGTTTAAGAGTGTGATATTAGAAATTAGGCATCGAACCAAATGATTAGTCGATGTGTCGGAAAATGAACTTTGTATAATATTATGTCGAAAGAATAAAAAATTCTACTAAATGATCGAATGTGGCGAAGTCGATATGTCGAAAGATAAAGAGATGTGTTGGAAGTTTGGATGAAGTGTCAGGATATCGGATGATATATCAAAACAGTGGAAAATGTGTTAAGAGCGGATGTACTAGATGAGTGGTTGATTTATCAAGATCCTGATCAAGATCATTTTGGGTTAGTTTGAGTTAATATTAGGTCAAAATAAAGATAACTTATCAAAAAAATATTAGGCTTGAAGTTGAGCCAAACTAAGATCATTACATGGCCAAACCAATAGCCAAAACTAGTTTAGGTCGATGATATTTTAGGCCTAAGCAATGATACCGCTTGAGTCACCAATAAGCACTGTTTATACTTTGTTAAAGATTTTAATAATGATACTACCTAAATGATGGTAGTACCATCTAATATGATGATAGTACTATCTAGAATTCAAATTTTATAATGGTAAGATCTCGAAGTTCAGATTTGTGGCTCATTAGAAGTTACCAGTACACTTAGTATTAATAGTAGTATCACTTACATTCCAAATTTTTAAGAACTTAAATTTTGGGCTCTATTTTTTAACCTTTTATGGCCTATAAAATACTTCACTTGGCATTAGTTGATGGAGCATCGAGTTTGTGAAGTATTGAGCTATGTCATTAAATGGTAAGACAGAGTGTAAATGTTCTTTATTAAACTTAGAAAAGGAGAATGGTAATAAAGAGTTATTAATCTTTCCTCGTTAAAAAATGATAGCTTAGGGGAAAAAGGAATTAGGAGTGACAGCAAAATTAAACTACTATAAATCAATTTATATTTCTTCTCTTACTGAGATTTTTGTTTGTGATTACTTATTATTATTCACTTAGCTTGTAATCTTTTCTCGTGCTTAATATTTAATTAATCATATTCTTTCTCTTAATATCATTAAAATCTTAGCAACTGATATTAATTTTTTTATTTAAATTAATAACTAAGAGAGAAATGATGATGGATGAGTGCTCCTACCTCGACAGCCACACTCGTGACAAACCCTTTTGTTTCATTTCATTGTCACTTTCTTTTGGTTCTCTTGAAATAACAATGAAAACGATGCCAAGTTTCATAACCACTCAGTCGATGTTCGCTAACTCTCAAGGAAAACAATATTTGCTGCTAATGATTTAATCTGAGTCCTCGGAGAGCCCTGTTGAGACCGTAGGAGACTACCCAGGAGATCAATAGGCGAGTTTGGATTGCTGCTTGACTGTCGACGACTCATTTGTGTCTATTGATCTTTCTGCAAGCACTGAATGCTACAGTGCACTGAATAATATTTATATAAATATTATATAAAACGATTTTATTTTAAATTTATAATCATAGATTAAATGACAAAGGTCTATTTTAACTTGGTTTTAGTTATTGATCTCTTAAAATATTAGAGTCTACTTATATAGTATGATTTTGGTTATTGACCTCTTAATAAGAGTCTACTTAAATAGCATATTAACTCATAATAAATTATTAATATAATGATATATATAATTTAGAATTAAGGTCGATTTTAGCCTTTATGATTTTGACTCTTAAGATTTATTCATATCTAAAAAAACTATATTTTCAAAAATATAACATATAAGTTCCTCCCGTCAAGTCTGAGTTAATAAATATTAGAGTCTATTTACATAACATGCTGACTCATAATAAACCATTAATATAATGATATATGTAATTTAAGTTAAAAAAATTTTGAGACCTCTATCAAGTGGTTGAAGGCGGAGAGGTAAAGATAAAAGAGACTAAAGGCAGAGGTGAGTGAGAGCTGGACCACCACATCATAGGCACGATAAGTGGGGGTGCAAGAGATGATGAAGTGGGAAGCGATGGGGATGAAGATTCCCAAGAGGAGGAAGGGGACCAAGATATCACTACATGCCTAGCATCAAATTGATCGACGCACATCCACCTAAGGTAGAACCGAAAGCTACTGAGCTCGTCGTTAACACGGGAGATGATGTGTGTGTACGATGCCCTACTAGGCAGTAGTGGATTGGTGCTATTGTTGGTGGTTACTTCTATAACAACCCCTCCTCCCGCCATCGATGAAGGTCTTAATTTTTTTTTAACCTTAAATTATATGTCATTTTATTAATAATTTATTGTGAGTTAATATGTCATATAAGTAGACTCTAACATCTATTAACTCAGATTTGATGGGAGGAGTTTATATGCTACGTATTTTAAAATGTAGGGTTATATTAGATATGAGTAATCAGTAAGGGTTTAAGAGATCCATGGCCAAAACTATAGAGGTTAAAATAGACCTTAATTCTAAATTATATGTGCCATTATATTAATAATTTATTATAAATCAGTAAGTAGACTCTAATATTTATTAACTTAGACTTGATGAGAAGAACATACATGTTATATTTTTAAAATATATAGATTATTTTAAATATAAGTAAATCATAAGTATTTACGAGGTCCACCAAAATTATAGAAACTAAAATGAATCTTAATCTTAAATTAAATATTAAAATTTATTATTTTTTTATAATAAAAAATACTAGTTTGAACATCAAAAGGTTGGTAACTATGGGACATAATATATATTAAAGTCTGATATGAAACTTTTTCTACTTCGACAAAAATTCTTCCTCCACTCGCGACGCTGGAACTGCTTTCTTTTCTATCGGACGTGATACTATTAAAACAATATAATAGATCATATGAATTGCACTTGATGATAAAAAATGATCACATCATACCCCTTACATCAATCAGGCTGACCACACTTCTTCGTTGCTCCATGGGCGCTGCTTTGCAATCAATACTTCAAGTCCACCGCGGATGGTGTGATCTCAATCAATCGATCATACCCATCTGACCACGGAAGCACAAAACCAATCGATCCTTGCTCGTGGAGTCAATCCTTGATGCTACAACAACCACCGTTGGAGATAGCCACATTGAAAGCATTCTTTGAGAGATGCACGAGGACAAAATGCAATGATACACGACCCTCTTTATTTCAACTATCGCCTTCATTCATCTTCTTGCTTCCATAAATTACTCAATTCTGGGCCAAGTGTTGCTTTAAGAAGTCTCCAATCGAGAAGAATATGGATCGTATTGTCACGGACTTAGCTGGTTTTGCCTAAGCCGTGCGGCACCAATGCGTATCACCGCAAAGGTCAGCCTCCCCGAAATCTCCTACAATCCCTTAGGACCAACGAAAGAGAAGACGGGACAGAGAAAGCGCTTCACACGGGATCCGTAAGCCACTCTTTTAGCAAACACTTTATAGCCGATGCATATTCCAACCATGGATATTACAAGCTCAGAACAGTTGCACAACAAAGGTATAGATTTGGTCCACTACAGACCGAATTCTAGTACAAGTGTCCACATGACACAAACTTTCTGTACAAGCCGACAATGGCTGCCAAACTCACTCAAATGGAGCATTTAGCCTTTGGCAAGACCTTTACAAGTAATAACAAACCAAAAAGGGACACGGACAAGCAAGCATTACACCGAACAAGCCGTTTACAATTTTGTCCGTGACATTCTCCCTCACTTATTCTTTCGACGTCCTCGTCGAAGCCTTTGTTGACGCTGCAACTTCTTTTCTTTGTTGGATCTTCGATCTTCTGCTCCTGCTGCGATACGCCTCTTGGCTCCCATTTGTTCTCCGGTTGTTGTTGTTGAGTCGTCGAACTTTAATCCGCCATGCTGCTTCAACTCGCCAATGACTCTGACTTTGGTGTGGGGTTGGCAGAGTTGTGCTGATCCTTCTTTGGCTCTTGCGGATTCATCTCGATGAAGGTAAAAGACCATCATTGATATGCGCCATCTTGAAATTCTTCTTGTCTCTTGAATCGGATAGATGCTTGTTGGAGCTTTAACGAGCATCGCCGCAACCTTTGAAATTTTCGGTCCTTCCTCCGCAAAATTTGCCCATCGAATCTTCTTCCACTTAGTTGTCTTGAAGGGTCTTCAAATCAGCAGAGCTCCTCTGTTTGGATAACTAAGAGAGTCGGGTACTTTTCGGTTTCACCCATTCTCTTGGGAATTGAGAAGGCAAAGGTTACTTGACTTCGCCCCCCTCGAGGTTGTACTGCCGTCGTCAAGTCGGTTACTAGACTTCACCGCTCTTAGCTCACACTTCCGAAGCACTTGAAGTGTTTGCAATCCTTCTTGTTGAGTCACCATCGTGATTCACCTTCTCATTGCCATTGAACTTCGGAATGCAAGAAGTTATCACTCCAACTTGGAGTAAGTCTCCGATAAGATTTGGTCGCCTTTGGGATTGTACGCCTTCTCCATCATTTCTGTCGCCGACTCCTCTGAGTAGTAAAGGTACAGCACCGCGTACTGTCTGCTTCGATCCTTGGTCATGCACTCTTACATAGACCCGAAGTCCTTCACTCACGGCTATCTTGATGGAAAGTCTGTTAACACTGGTCTTACGGTTCTCAAGCTTCGCCCTTCACCTTTTATCTTGGTACATGGAGTTTGCCAAAGCATTCTCCTCCTCCACGGCCCATATCACGACTAAGTGCTCTGCCTCTAAGAGAGCAAGGGATTGATGACTCCCCGGAAGTCCCGCCTCAGCGGTACCATGGCATTGCGACGCCCATGGCACTACTATCCGTTGTCTCGCATCTGCATCCCTTCGTGATCGGTAGATCCGCCTCTGCGGCATTGTGACACTCCTCTGAGTTCACCTTCAATCTAACCGATGATTGATCTTGGGTAGCTGAGTCCCTCTTGGACTCGTCATTGCTTCCACGCCCTTTTCCGACCCCCTGCTTCAACACCTCTGTGTTCTCTGAGCAGTTCCACTTGGTCGATGGAAATACAGACTGCAACTCCCATGTATGGCCACCGCCACCATGTTGCAGGGTTTGCACCATTTCTGTTCTCCTTAGCTTCATTGGCTGCAATGTTCGCTTACTCGGCCTTGTCCTCGACTTGCCGGCTCCTTGCGAATGTGAGCTCAAGTAGTTCCACTCTTCAGCGGCTCCGATCATACCTCTGTATGATCCAGTCCCCAAATGGGACTCCCTGGTATTTGCATCTAAACTTCTTCCTTGATAGTGCACAGCCCCCATAAGCTGATGACCAAGTCTTCCATTCAATGCAACATTCGGTGCACGCACGGAAGACCCGCCTCTGCGGTACCATGGCATTCACTGCTTGAATCCATAGCACTTCTTGCCATCGTGTTGTTCACCGACGTGGAGCTCCTAGTCGCGCTCCCGATCATACCTCTGTATGATCTAGTCCCCCCCATGGGACTCACTGTGTGTGCCGCCTTGCCACGAACCATTTCACCACGATCTGCTACATCATATCGCCGCCTGGTGACATCTCTCGCATTCTGATCCCTGTGGCATGAACTCGAACTGCGATATCTCCATGTGTGGACTCCGCCAATACATCACAGGGCCTTCGCCAGCTTCGATTCTGTTCGCTCCTTTGGCAATCAACCTTCGTCCACCCACTCTTGGGTCACACTCGGACGAAGGCTAGCTCTAGGACAATCCATTGCCTAGCAGCTCCTCTGAAGTCCCCTGACTTCGCTGAAATAGGTGCACCATTATGCGATCACGGGACTCGCCTACCAAAGACAATCTCCGCACATTGCGCACCGCTTTCCTCATGGCAACTCGAATGGCAACACTGCGGCATATTCTTCAAGAGTAATCGCCTCTGCATCCTCTTGCCCGTGTCAAGGCCTTTTGACACCAACTTTGCCTCAAGAAATCAAGCTCGTCGTCTTAGAATCTCCACCAAATGCTTCATCGAGATAAGGTGCATGTGCCTCAAAGCTCCCTTTGTCTTTGGCACCATGCAAGATGAGTCGGCTCCATCTGAATATGAAACCCATGGAACGACATGATCCGAGTCCTGCCTCTGCAAGAGTCCATGTCCTTGACCTGCCTAGGAAAGCTCCAAGCCTCCGCTCCACATTCCATCTTCTAAACCAACTCCTTCATGCGGCTGGTACTTCACCAAGTTACCCCAAGTTGCTTTGCTTCTCGATTTGCATTGCGTTGATGGTGGCCCTCGCGCCCACCATTCCACTGTCGACCCTTTGTTGAGACCGATCTCACTATCGGCTCTAAGTGTGCCTTCACTTTGTATTGCCCTGGTTGCTCCCCACTTAATCTCGCTTATCGCCCCACCAACACATCACCACTTGCGAGATCATGCGACAACTCCTCGTCCGCCGCTCGATCCATCGAGCTTTGTCTTGAGGTACTCCTCAACTGGTGCAGTTCATTGCACATAATTCTCCCTCTGGAGAACCGAGACTTATCCCTCCTGGATATCTACCCCGTTGGAGCAACTTCTCTCTTCGCATCATTCCCTTAGGAAGTTTTGGAGACCACTATCCCCTTGGACTACTTCGCCTTTCTGAACAAACTGTGCCCAATTCTGCCATTGCAAATGCACTTGCTAGATTGTGACACTTCACCAATACTGACTCAGACTCGCACCCCTCTCGGTCTAGCAACATGTTTGAACTCGCTTGCACACTTCAAAGATCTTACGAAAGTATCATGCACATGTCGAAGAGAAAGTTTCAATGCTCCATGGCGCCGACCTTCTGGTCCGCTTTGGGATGGCCACGACGATCCATCGTCCGCATGCAAGCCCTTGCATGAGTATCGAATTCCTTGAGTTTGCAACTCCCCTCACCTCTGTGAGCTTTGCACAACTCTTTCGATCATTGAACAACCCACTCCGCCTTGCACGGTCTCATCCTTTGCCAAGCACTCCGCTTGCTTTGAGCACCGTCAAGTTTGGGTGCCACTGTCGAGCCACTGCTCAAACTCAGCCATCCCGACCTTTGTGTGCTCCGTAATTCTTCTTAGCTTGTTGTACTCGTAATGCCTCGCTAGGTCCCCCACGTTTGCATGCTAAGTGTTTCTAAGTGAGCTTGTCCCGCTCTGATACCAACTAATCAACTTCTCTTTTTACAGGTCCTACGGGACCTGCACGAGGTTGCAGCTCGGCTGACCCTTTGCGGACGCGTATGTCGCAAGGGCGCCTCAAGACTTAGGCAATCCAAGCTAAGTCCGACCGAAGTGGGCGCAAAGGCGATTCTTGACTTAGGCAACTTCAGCTAAGTCGGTGGCTTACCGCAAGGGTGCCTCACCACTTAGGCAATTCTTGCTAAGTGCATGACAGATGCTGCTACCCATCTTTCGCGAAGTGACCTGACACTAAATGTACTTCTGCAGCTTGCGACTGCCCGGATTGAGAGATCGAGTTCAATTCTCAACTCGATCAATTTTGTTAAGAACCTAAATGTGATAGATTGAGCGCAGGCGTGCCAAAGATGCACAAATAGCACAAACAGTGCACTATTGTCTCGAAGTAGGATGCTCATCACGCGAAAATGATGCTGCCCTCCGAGAAACATGTGAAAGGCTCCCTCCCTTTCGTCTCCCATGCCCTTCCCAGCACGCCCAGCAGAGGAAGAGCAGCAGAGCAAACGTGCCTGGCGCTCCTCCAAGCCTGCACGTCCCTACGACACCTCCTACAAACCACCGCCTTCCTCCTCAAATCCGGCCTCCGATCCAACCCCCTCGTCCTCACCAAATTTGCTGCCGCTTCCTCCTCCCTTGACGCCCTCGAGGTCGCCACCTCCCTCCTCTTCTCCCCCCATGCCTCCACTCACCTCTACGACGCCTTCCTATTCAACACCGTCATCCGTTCCCATGCCCAGTCCGACCGCCTTGGAGATAGACGATTGGCCATCTCTTATTTCTCCGCCATGCTCCGCTGCAGGTTGCTCCCCAACAAGTTCACCTTCCCCTTCCTCCTCAGGGCCTGTGCCAGCCTGCCGGAACCTACTAGCGTCGGAGCACAAGTCCACGCCTGTGTCGTGAAATATGGGTATAGCTCTGATCCGTACGTCCGGAACACACTCATCCATGTGTACTCGGGAGCACCAAGCAGTCTCGATTTTGCCCGGGAATTGTTTGATAGAATGCCCAAGACAAGTCCTGTCACGTGGAGTGCGATGATCGGGGGCTACGTCCGGTCGGGCTTCTCCCACAAAGCTGTGGCTCTCTTTCGTGAGATGCAGAGCAGAGGCGTCCAACCCGACGAGATCACGGTCATATTAGTGCTCTCTGCTTGTGCTGACCTAGGGGCGCTCGAACTCGTGAGATGGCTCGGGTCTTATGTCGAAAGGGAAAACATTCCAAAGGCTTTACCTTTGTGCAATGCACTACTGGACGCTCTTGCCAAGTGTGGGGACGTCGATGGGGCGGTGGCTCTTTTCGAGCGGATGCATGCGAAGAGCATCGTGTCGTGGACGTCCGTGATTGATGGCCTCGCCTTGCACGGGCGTGGCAACGAAGCAGTTCGAGTCTTCGAGATGATGAGGGGTGCTGGGGTGGTTCCTGACGGTGTGGCCTTTATCAGTGTGCTCACTGCTTGTTGTCATTCCGGCATGGTCGAGGAGGGCCGCCGCTATTTCGATTCTATGAAGAGCGACTTCGGCATCGAGCCTCAGATCGAGCATTATGGATGTATGGTTGATCTGTTTAGTAGAGTGGGTATGGTTGAACGAGCACTGGAGTTTGTCAGGACAATGCCGATGGAGCCGAACCCAGTGATCTGGAGGATGCTCATCGGTGCTTGTCGTGTGCATGGCAGGCTGGAGCTTGGTGAGAGGATCGCCAAGAACCTACTTGACAAGGATCCGGCGCACGATTCAACCTATGTGGTTTTGTCAAACTTGTACGCTTTGAGAAGCCAATGGCAAAAGAAATGGGAGACTAGGAGAGCCATGAGCGAGCGTGGGATCAGAAAGGTACCCGGATGTAGTTCGGTGGAGCTGAATGGTGAGATTTACGAGTTCATCGCTGGAGACGAGTCGCAATTGAAAGACAGCGGAGTTTATGAGATGTTGGAGGAGATAGGGAGGAAAACAAAGTTAGCAGGTTATGTTCCTACGAAGACGGAGGTGCTGCTCGACATTGATGAAGAGGACAAGGAGGACGCACTGCATTGGCACAGCGAGAAGTTAGCCGTTGCTTTTGTCTTGTTGAAGACCCCTCCGGGAACTCGTATTAGGATCGTGAAGAACTTGCGTCTGTGGGGATTGCCATGCGGCTTTTAAGTTTATCGCCAAGGTATATGATAGAGAGATTGTGGTGAGGGACAGGAATCGTTTCCATTGTTTCGAAAACGGTGCGTGTTCATGCAACGATTTCTGGTGATCGAAAGCCTTTACACGTTTCAGATTTTTTTTTTTTTTTTTTTTTTTTTTTGGTGATAGTCAATTTGCTTAAAGAACAGGTTAAAAAGTTGGTGAAGCTAATCAGTTAATGTTCTTCACTATTTGATATAGATTTTAAAAAGATTTTCACAGAAGCCTAAATCTCCTATAAATCCTCTCATATAAATTCTTCTCTTACATGGGGAGAGAAAAATGTTTTAATTAAACTGAAACTATGAATATTATTTTAATCTTAAGAATATTATTATAAATTTCTTTTGGTTCTACACTCTGTACTTTTTTAAAAAAATTTATCATCAGGTGATATAATAGGATATACAGTTCCTCTTTTTTTGTTGAGATTAATCAGACTTTTCTTCTCATTTTAGTTCTAGAGATCCATGAAATAGTACTTTTATCTATTATTGCTTGACAGATGATTTTTATTTTCTTCTCTGCTGCAGATCAACTATTCGTTTTGTTCGTAAAACTCACAAATCTCCGAAACCCTTTATCGTTAATTTTCATAACATCAAATTAGCTCTTTGTTTACCGAAGAGTCAATTAAATTGACTTACTCTCTTATCATAAAGTTTAAATTAGTATTTTTAACAAATAGTATGCAAACTATGTCACGAGCAACATTCGTATTTTCTTTTTTAGCAGGTTAAACCGAAGTAGTTATTTTAGGCCATGATATTGGAGATAAAAATTCATGTGCAACTTTACGCAAGCGTTTTAAATTACGCGACTTCACCGATTATAGGATGCATGCCTATTTTCTAGACTACCGTATTATTATGGTTTTTCAAAATCTAAATTCACAGTTTTTATTTCGAGAAGCTTATCCTCACTATGCTCTTATGCATACCTTCTCGTATCTTCTGCTGCTCTTATCATGCCCGACGGACGGTTGCAGCTGATGCGCGTGAGGATCAACGACCCGAGGAGCAACGATGATACGGACGAACTTGTTCTTCTTGGCATTTTACTATCGAGTCAAATCTTCCTTTGCTTTATTCTCTTGCGTTGATGTCAGGTAATTCAATTAAGATTCGGCATGATATATTTTATTTGAGATGATTTATTAACTTCGGTACACATTTGGGGTTTAATGGATTTTAACGATGCGTCCGATTGTAGAGTTGTGATTTAATTTATTGGATACTTGGGGTGACTCCGTGCGACGCATTAATTTAGGCCATGACAGTACCGCAGAAAGTAATCGATAAAGTTGGTGTTGGTATTTTGGTTTCTTTATGATTCAATCATGTGAGTTTGTTTGATGTTCTTCTCTCAAGTCATTGCATTTACATCTCTATGATAAATTATGCCACTCGATGGGAGCTGATTAAAATGCCCAATAACTGTTCTACCTCTTTCTTTTCCGGATCAATGCAAAGGCCGAATCAAAGCCGTGGATACAGAAATCATTGTTGTCTATTGGTAAGCTTTTGAGCACAAACTGATAGCATTGGACAAGATCAAGTGGACCAGACGCCATGTTGAAAGCATGTACCGTACAAATTCCACTGGTTTATTTCGGTAAATTGATGCGTACACGATGCGTAGTAGTATACGAAGCATCACAGCCCCAACTAGCAAGTAGTATTATAACAGGCGCGGTTGCAGCTGACGGGAGTTGGGTACAGAAGCGACCGATGGAGATAACGTATGCCACCTCCAGTAATCTGGATCTCGCGGACGGTGTCGCCGGCATGGACATGGCGGCTTGGGAGGTCCGGTCGGAGCGGCCATGGCCGTCGCTGCATTCCTCCTCGGCCCCTCCGGCGTCGCGGTGGTGGTCCAGGCTGAAGGCCATGAAGGCCGCGGAGTGGCTAGAGATGTTGCTCCCCTGCACACGGTGGATCTGTAGTTATCGTTCCGGCGACTGTCTGGAGTTGGACCTCACGGCTGGGGTCACCGTCGGTGTCATGCTCGTGCCGCAGGTGAATCATCATCCGTCTTATTATTGGTTAGCTTTGTATGTCGAGCATTACTGGTACGACTGCTATGCTCATTGATGTATTTTGATCGATATCCTATTTATCAAGTTAGAATGTCATTATATTTCAAATTCTCTTTTAGTTCTCTGTTAATTATCTGTTTAAATATTCCAAACTAAAAAAACAAAAACAAAAGCTTATCACTGATTAAGATAAAACACATACGAAATAACAAAATATAAAACAACTTTAAAATTCAAAACAGGTGGCATCACGGTGCTATGTCAAATCATAAAGTAATAATGTTTCATATTATATTATAAAAAAATAGAAACTTAAAAATAGTAAAAAGTTAAAGCAATAATTAATATACACCTTATCTGCAGGTATCCGTCTTAGAATATATATTCATTTCATACGTAAACTTTTAATTTTTCATTATTTTAACATAATTTTACTCAAAGTGTGTCAAAATTATCTGAGATATCATCAAAAACTCAAATAATTTTTTTAAAAAAAGTATAACATAAAAAATATCAATATTTTTCAAAATAATTAGTTAAATATTTAAAAATATAATTGCATTGTTTTTTGTTTAAAAAAATAATTCAATACTAGTTTTATTAGTTTAAAAAAATAATCCACAAGTGGTTGATTGACCCAAAATTCAATACCAATCTTGGATCCACATTCTACGAAACCAATGTAATCTATTTGAAAACAGTTCGACCAGATGACTTAAAACCCTTCTAAATTGATTTTTATCTAGTTTTGGAAAGTTTTTAAAATTTTTGAAGGGTCTATAAAAACAGTTGGCCGATTTTTAATTTTATAAAATTTTATTTTGTAGCCTCATATTTCTTTTTAATGTTAGAATACTCTTCGGCATCTTGACAGCGTAGTCCGGCAGCCTTTTTGGTCAATCCGCCATTTTTGGGTCCGAACTAAAATTATTTTGAATTTGATTACACTATTTTTCAAAATTTAAATAAAAACTACAACACTATTTAAAATTATTACAGCTATTATAAGTAGATTTCACTGACGCTTTATATAAAACATTTATAAATATTTTCTATATTATATGTTTTATTATTTTATATTTAATTTGAGTTCTTGTCAATATTTTTATTAATTTAAAATATATTAAAAATATGGAAATGAGGATTTACGTACGAAGTAAATTGAAACGGTGCTTAATTATCTTTGATATGTTAAATCATTTAATTTTATCTTATTAAAATATTAATGAAATGTTATTATTTCATGCACTATCATAGTCTTGATTAACATGGAATGGTTCATTGCTTTAGTCTTGAATATTATTGTTTTATATAATAATTTACAAGTAGTATTTATGTTATTATACTTGATATGTTTTTATTTTAATTTATTACATTTTGTTAGAATTTTTTTTAAATTATTTTTTTATCAATCCAAATATCCATTTGAGCATTATTTATTTCAATTAACTGCTAGAGCGTAATATCACTTCGAACCCACATAAAAGCATCGGTCTAAATGGGTTGATCCGGTTCGATTAAAGGGAAGAGTAGATTTCGAAAGGAGGAAAAAGTGACTGCTTTTTTTTTCTCAAGAATCGTGCCTTTTCTGAAAAATCATCAAAATGAAAACTAAAAAGCCTGCCTTTTATAAAGAATCGTCGAAAAGAAGGATATCAAAATCCAAGGCAAAAAAAAGTTTGATCTCATCGGGTTGCCGAGAAGGACATTAAACCAAGTCCGTGGATATTTGTTTCGAGCAGAAATGATATTATCGGCACAGCATGATAAATATTCAAGTTTAGAGCATGTCATGGTTATCCGCTTAATGTCATATGCATCTCCTAGTAAACTGATGATGTCAAAATGGGCAGGCAATGTCGTACGCTAAGTTGGCTGGTCTGCATCCAATTTACGGGCTATGTGAGCTCCGACAACTCTCTCCTCCCCCTCCTTCCGCCGTAGCAGCAGCATCTAACGTTAACGGCTTGTGTCGACAGATTCCGGCTTCGTTCCCATATTTGTATACGCTGTGTTCGGCTCATCTCGTCAGCTTGCAATTGGCCCCGTAACGTTGGTGTCGCTCCTCGTGTCCAACGTCTTGGGTAGCATCGTCGATCCCTCGGATGAGCTATACACGGAGCTTGCCATCTTACTGGCGTTCATGGTTGGAGTCTTGGAATGTCTCTTGGGGCTTCTCAGGTTTCGGACTCTTTATCTATTCACGCTTTGACTATTAATGGAAGAACCTTGCCTTTGTTTGGGCTTTATTTCTAACTCTCAGTTTGATGTGTATTTGTTGACGACTTGTGTTTTGTGTTGCAATCATGTGTCGGAAACGTTACTCTCACCGTATCTTGCTGCAGACTCGGTTGGCTACTTCGATTCATCAGCCACTCTGTGATCTCCGGCTTCATTTCTTCCTCAGCCATCATAATTGCTTTGTCCCAAGCAAAATACTTCCTGGGCTACGACATCGTTCAGAGCAGCAGAATCTTTCCATTGACAGAAAGTATCATCGCTGGAGCCAGAGATGTAATCGTTCATCTTCCAATCACTGTATATCTTGCAGTTCTATTCTTCTGAGGAGCGCTGGCTTTACATTTCATTCCTGTTTAATGCTTGTTTGTGCAGTTCTCCTGGTCCCCATTTCTGATGGGATCTGTTATTCTCACCTTGATCATTCTCATGAAGCACTTGGTAGGTACTTCAACACCCCCCCAATCCCATTTGTGTTGAAGTAAAAGATTGATGCCTCATCTCTCTCAAATTTTGCAGGGCAAAACGAAAAAGAATTTGAGATTCCTCAGATCATCAGGGCCACTCACAGCAGTCGTTCTCGGCACAGCTTTTGTGAAATCCTTCCATCCACCTTCAATTTCTGTGGTGGCGCATCTCTCCCCGATCTTGATGAGATCATTCAGTTTCTTCTTCATTAACCATTTTTGATAGCATTTGGTATGTTATCGTTCTTAGGTAGGTGAAATACCTCAAGGCTTACCGACTTTTCATATTCCTAGACAATTTCAGCATGTGAAATCACTCATATCAACGGCATTTCTGATCACTGGTGTGGCCATTTTGGTATGATATCTTCTTGTCATTCTCTGTCACTCGTAATTCTTTCTGAAGTCTTTTGATCACCAAGATTTTCCAAATTTTAGGAATCTGTGGGGATTGCGAAAGCTTTGGCAGCAAAGAATGGTTATGAGTTGGACCCTAATCAAGAAGTATAATGAGGAGACCTTCTGTTTGTTTTCTGCAGCTCTCATTATCTACCAATACTTATTAATTTGTTTCTCTTTATCAATTTTTTTGGCATTTAGAACACAAAGTACCGATATATATTCTGTTTTTCCATAATAGCCAGATAGGCCTAACTATAGGAAACTGTTAATTATTACAAGATGTGCTAGGGATATGTGATGCAGTCCTTCATAGAGCTTAATTTTCTTGAAAATTAATTGAAATAACCAATGTAATTTTATCCCTTACTTTCATTGTTGTAGAACAACTTGAACCGTTTGATAACAAGATGTATTGTTTACAATTTTGAACGAAGGTTCTTCTCCTTGGCATTGTCCAAAACATTGCTGCATCAATATATGGAGATAATTCTTACTAGATCTGCAGCATCATTTCAGCTTCTGATCATCTTAGTATACACTTGGAATTTGCATTCATCAATAGAAAACTGCATCTTTATCACACAATATGATTTCGATGCAAAAAGTTGGAAGTGAGGCTGATATACAAACTTCTTGTTTCAGTTCTTAAAAAGATAAAAGCTCTTTGTATTCATTTTGCAGCTATTTGGTCTTGGCATGGCAAATATCTGCGGTTCATTTTTCTCTGCATATCCTGCAACAGGTGACTCTTTCAATTTTGTTCATCATATTGCTGGCACTATTGATTATAATTTCCCAGTTTTCACTGATAGAAATTGTTTCTCTTATGATCATTGAAATGTTTTTTGAAGGTTCCTTTTCCAGATCAGCTGTAAATAATGAGAGTGGAGCACAGACTGGATTATCTGGAATCATAACAGGTCTTACAATTGGTTGTGCACTTCTTTTTCTAACGCCTTGGTTCAGAGATATACCTCAGGTAACTTTTATCTTAATTTAAAAGAAAACAAAACTTTTCCTTGGAAGGAATACCGAGATCTGCAACATAAGCTACATAACATCATAAAGTTATCGTAGATCAAAAGCAGGATAGAAGATCCACTAAGCTTATTCAAGCACATAAACCACTGAGAGAACTCATCCAACATAGTAATGGAGATCATTGTAAGCTTTAGGTAGGTTATAGGATCCATCAAACTTCTCCATGGTTACATACCATAGAAGAGATGAGAAGAAATGGAATCCAAGCGATGTTCTACGACCCAAGGGATGACGGTAGGAAAGAAAAGAACAAATTGGCTAGTATTAAATATATTTATATGTTGAAATGGATTTGACCGACAGAATAAGTTAAATTTATCTGTTCTGAATATATATATATATATATATATATATGTACACACACACACATATATTTATACACACACACATATATATAATATTTAGCTTAGAGCTTGTATCAGTCCTGCTTTATCTGAGAAAGACATCATCTTTAACTGGCAGAGAGAGCTCTTTATCACTTTTTGACTCTTTTCTTTATTCATATCTTTCATGTTAATGACTTTTATGAAATTTTCATGTTCCAATTGTTGCACATTCTTTTTCAGTGTTATTGACAAGTTAGCATGTTTCTGCTCTGCTGACATTCCTTTGGCTGTGTTTCTTTTCAGTGTGCATTGGCTGCCATTGTGGTTTCTGTTGGAATAAGTCTTGTAAGTCCAAATGTACAATAAGGTTTTGCAGCTTGGCATTGATAATTTGTGAGCTTTGTGAGTTACATAAATAATTTGTGAATCTTGTGGTTGGACATCATAAATTGGTTGAACATTTAGTGATAATTCCATGATAAATCTATAAGGATTTAACAGCACAGTTGTTTTGCACTCTAATTTATATGTTACATTTTATTTTTAGGTGGATTACGAGAAAGCCATGTTCTTGTGGCAAGTAGACAAGAAAGACTTCCTTCTTTGGATGCTCACCTGTTTAGCCACATTGTTTCTTGGCACTGAGATTGGTGTGCTTGTTGGGGTAAGATTGTACCTGCCGCTTTCAACTGCCCTGTGTTATGGTTTTCTTCACAAACTATGAAAACCACACTAATAATTCTTATGGGTTGTATAAATCTCTTCATACATCACACACATTTTTGGTTCTATTTTGTCTATCTAATGAAGCTTTTCTTGACAAAGAACATAAAAGAAAATTATTTGATCACTACCAATAGAGGTAGCCAATGACAAGAAAATTATTTGCCTACGTAACTGAAGCCTTTCGTATGCGTTGCCTATTTTTGACAAACAAAAAGAAAAAGATGTTTTATTATAAAGCAACTTCATCAATTTTCCTATTCTTAGGGCAATGGAAACTGTTGGAAATGAAACTCGAAAGGTGATATGCTTCAATAATCTAGAAAGAAGATGAAAACTGAAAAAGGCATATGTATTAACAAAAAAAAATTATGTTCTGACCCTACTTAACAAGGCCCCTAAGTTTATTAGGTCACTCAAAACCAACCCTTTCTCAAGTATAAACTTTAATTTAATATTTTTAAATAATAATAACATGCAAAATAATTATATAAGGACACTATGGTAAAGGAATTTTTGTTGAATGAGGATATAAAGATATAGTAGACAGTCTCTAGGTGATATTTGATGTTGTTTACTTTCTTCTATACCATGATTGCTAAATTCAATTCAAAGAACAACCGAGCCCTCAACTGAAAAATCTCTGTGCATGGCATAAGTTGGAATCCTTAACATTCCAGGGTTCTGATCTTCCATGCATAATGGATTAGTTGTTTCTGAAAATTAAAGTGCTTTGTGAGTTATAAGACAAGGATTTGCAAGTATGATTATGATTATATTTTACATATTTCAGGTGTTCTCATCCCTTGCATTTGTCATTCATGAATCTGCGAATCCTTATATCGGTTAGTATGCTTCAATTGATCAGTGAGTAAGCTTAAAACTTTCCATAAAGTTTCACTTGTATATCTAACAATAAATTACCTCGACATTGGATTGTCACATTTTCTCATGTTTAGAAATCATTTGAGTTCACCATTTTCTCTGTAATTGCCGCCCATATACAATTAATGTTACTTTGAAGTTCTTTTCACAAGCTGTTGTCAGCAAAAACTATTTCAAATCCTGTATGGATATTGCAGTATAAAGATGAAATCATACATTTTACTTCATTCTCTTTTGTTAACACTCTTGGAGAATTGAACCACATTATTAACCATAATCATTTCTTCTATGACTTTAAATCTGAATCTGTAAAAGGTGCTCACTTATTTCACAAATTAGTGGCTGCCGTGAGCAGAAGAGTAATCATGCAAAACATTATTCTTTCCTACTATTCTACGTAAACTACTTGCAATATTATATCATCAACATAATATCATGGATATATTCCAGTGATGTAATCATGTCAAGTACTTGCAGCTATCTTAGGTCGGCTTCCTGGAACTACCATATACAGAAACATTGATCAATACCCAGAAGCATGTCTGTACCGAGGGATTGTTGTCATTAGGATTGAAGCACCCATTTATTTTGCAAATATCAGCTACATCAAGGACAGGTGATGACATAAACTACTTTTATAGAGCAAAAGATGTTTTCTCACAAAATTTTCCATGTTAACTGCAATATCCATAATAATCCATTTGCAGGCTCAGAGAATACGAGCTCGGTATCTCAAAGAACAGAAAGCGGGAACCACAAGCTTCAAGAATATATTTTGTGATCATTGAGATGGCATGTAAGTCCGCAAACTTTTCATGAGCCCTAACTCTTCTTTTGGCAGAAAAGTTGATATCTCTAATTTGATGTTTCAATTGTCAATCACATGAGTTATCTAGATATCGATAAGAGATGGTTTTATCAGTCCTACAATATCTGCATTCCACTAGTAAATCTCCAATCCAAACACTGAATAATGCTCTTCACCTAAAATCTTCTGAGCCTGTAAAGTTCCTTTATGAACAATGAATATTACTCTTCTCAGTGAATAAAAGTCTCTCACATTTCCAAATTGTCCCGAAAAAGACTTCTCCCTGACCTCTTTTAGATCTTCATGTCATATTATCCTATGAGAGTGCACAGAATTACACTGCTCCAAACATCTAAGGATGCATTGTTGTTACAAAATTTTGTGTGTGATGTTCCTCATGAGGTTGAAATGACTGAGATCAGAGGCTAGGTGAGCTGTGGAGTTCATCGTGTCAAAAATTTCCAGTCAAATGAATCCTACATCCCCTAAAGATTTGAAATTTTGGATCATATACTTAACTTAATCTTGTTGACTGTCTTCACTGCAAGCAAGCTCATAATTACTTGGTATGTAAGTACTGATATAAGAGCTCATAGCATCAAATGAAGAAGAGAGGAAAGAGGGAAAGAGAGGTATAGTTCCAAGACAACAAAGATTAAATACTGGGATTGTTGTTTCATCAGAGTCATACCGGTAAACAAAACTTCCTTGGTACATCTGCTTATACTTGCATTGCTGCAGCTGTCCCATATGTAGACTCCAGCGCTGTAGAAGCTCTCAAAGATTTGCATCAAGAATACAAACTGCATGAGGTGCAGGTCGGTATTCTTTAAACATAGTATTCTTCTATTCCTCAAATAAGACAGTAGTATAACCAATGCACTGAACGCCTGCAGATTGCCATTTCGAATCCAAACCAAAAGGTTCTGATGACTCTCGCGAGATCACATCTCATCGAGCTGTTTGGCAAAAGCTGGTTCTTCGTGAGTGTGCATGATGCTGTCAAAGCATGTATTCAGCAAACGCCCAACTTAATGGGAACATCACCAGGAGGAAGAAGAGATGCCCCTCAAAGTAGCGAACCTAGTCTTGTGCAAAAGCTATGGAAACAAGAGGATGAACCTGCTGTTGATTGGGAGTACCTCTTGCCCCAGGAGGAGACTTGACTACATGTGTTGCGATGCTCTTCTGACTCATGCCTTATGATTGGTTTATTAAAAGGAAAATTGAAATCCTTCCAACAAATCAAACTGCTTACAAGACATTCCTATGTGAGATTCTGGTTTCATATCATTCTGGATGTAATATTTCTTCTTGTGCTATGGCAGTAAAAGAAAATATATTTTACATTATACTCTATGGGTTTTATGTAAACATAGTGAAAATTAAATGGTTTGACCGTAAAGTTGAGCATCTGAATGCTACATAAATAGGAAAGTACACGAAGATATGACAACCACATTTTTATTAAAAGGTTTCTCTTCCATTTTTGTTGACTTAAACCACAGGCTTTTAGAAAACCTATACAACTACATCCAAGTTTGATCTTGTTAAGTGGGCAAATCATTGTCTATCAAATTTTTAATATGTTTTCTTTCATTTTCGAACATTAGCATAATATCATCAAAGAACAAATAATCAAGCAACCTATTTTGGCCTTTCTTTAATTTTTTTTTTGCTTATGTACTTCCCTAAACGAGTTCATGAGATGCTAAACAGATATGAGACAACAATATGATGCAGAAATCCACAATACAGCTGCAATTTGTGTGCTACCATCCTAAAAAAATCTTAAACGGTATATTAAAACAGTAAAAAAGCAGAACCTGGTTGCCCATTCCAATATCCAAAATTTGTCATTGTTGTGTTTACTTGATTTGATGGATGACAAAAAAGCAATGTATAAGATACGAAAAATGGTAATAATGGGAAAGATCCGAAAAAAAGAGATCAATTTGCTTGCTTGGTATCATTCTCTCTGTTTTTGCTTGTATCCTGACAGACCTACACCATCGTTACTCCTCTCTAGAATCGTTAGCTGGGCTGAGGCCTTGGACATTTCTTAAGTCCCCACTGAGCTCGCCATGACTTTGCCAGCAGACAGACAAGATTTTGTCGCCTCAATCTTTTCAGGAGAAGAACTTATAATCGGTGCAATAGATGTTGGAACAATCACAACAACTATTCCCAATTAAGGTGTAGGTCGATGCGCTATCGATCAGCTCCATTCACCCAGGTTTCTCTTCATCACCATCATTGTCTTTTAGTTTGGCTGCATCATGTATGCCATTGACGTCGTCACGTTCTGAGCATTCATCGTTTTCAGAAAGAGAAACATGACCTCGATCAAGCTCACATAGATCAGCATCATGCTCATCCACATGGAACCGTTCGTTTCAAGGAGTGAACGAGATCGCACAAGTCAAAAACCAACCCTCCCTTCGCTGGTCCACAAGCCGGAGACAGACCAACCCACATGGATTCCATTAAATTAACTTGATGTCGTCTCAGGTAAATGTCTGAGATCGCTTCGAAGGGCGGAGGAGAATGCGAGGGGCGACAGCGGAGGAGGAGATGGCGAGGAAAGCGGGGACGAGAGAGAGAGAGAGAGTAGTTGTCAGGAAGGGAAAGGAGAGATAGAGTTATCACGAGAAGAAGGCTACATCGAAGGTTGGCCTGCGTAGGGAAGTTGTTCGCCCTTCATGCCTGAGGCACAAGGAAGCTGCTTGCGGATCGTGAGTTGTAGTCAGGTTTGGGTTTCAGAGACGATGCAAGTCATCTCGATCACAACACATGAAGTTGACGGTCCAGATCATCTACTATTCCTTCAATTTTTTTTACTATTTATATATCACTTTAAATTTAATATATATTTAAACTTAAAAACTCAAATATTACATTAGTGATAATGTATGATTTATCACTAATAGCAGGTTTAATGACAATACTAAAAATATGTACCAATGAAAATGTCATTTGTCACAGTTATAATTTATTTATCATAAAATTTAAAATATTCATGATAATATTAGTGATAAAACTGTGATTAATATATAAATTTAAAATATTTAGTGATATTATTTAGTAAAAAGATAATTTATTACCATTAAAAATTTTTAGTGATAGTATCATCACCAAATTATTTTTTAATAACAAATTCTA
Organism: Musa beccarii; assembly: GCA_024322285.1. Lineage (NCBI taxonomy): Eukaryota > Viridiplantae > Streptophyta > Magnoliopsida > Zingiberales > Musaceae > Musa > Musa beccarii. The sequence goes on along the minus strand of CM044401.1, from coordinate 2,885,125 downwards.
GTGTTGGTGGCAAAATGGTTGACTTAGGAAGAGTTTTCTCTATCTCTCTCCTGTCTTTTTTTTATAAAAATTTTATCTAGCTTCTCTCTCTCTCTCTCTCTCTCTCTCTCTCTCTCTCTCTCTCTCTCTGACCTCTCTTGGAGAATACTTGTCGAGGGTATTTATCTTAAATCAAGCATCATTTTCCTAAGGAAAGAAGGTGCCATTTAAGAGAGAATCTAAAAGAGATATAGTGGAATTATAAAAGAGAGAACAAGGATAGAAGAAAGAGAGAGAAGAGAGAAAGACAAGAGAGTTATTTTTATAGAGAGAATAAGATTAGAAGAGAAGATAAGAGAATAGAGGGACAATATCAATAATAGTTAATTCCACTCATTCAAGGCTAAGAATATTTATTTATAGTTTCTCCACATATATATAGTACAACTTGTGTATAAGAGCATTTGCTCATCCATTCTCCCATCATGGAGAGCTAACCAATTTGTATCTGCCAGCCTCCTTCTCAGTTAGGGGTCCCTACATTTAGGACTCTTTTACTCGAGAGTCCTTTTTATCTCTTAGTATGTGCTTATTAGGTTTGGTTTGGATTGAGTATGGGTTGCTAATACTCTTTGCATTGACATGGTTTTGCTGACTCAAACCTTTCTTAAACGTAGTCAAAATTGGTGTAAACTTGGACATTCTCCACAAATCTTCTACATGTTTTCTGAAGATTTTTCCGATGGGATTTTTGCAGATCTCTAGTGTTGCCAAACTAAGATGGCCACCGGATGATGATGTGGTGGGTTGGCTTGGTTCAATGGCTGATGTTCCGGAATGTATCCCAACTCGGTTTGCAGTTGAGGTAACTTCCCGGGACGCTCGACACCTGCAAGAAGACCTGAGTCGGGTTTGGTCTCGACTTAGCCCCTCCGATGATTGAGTCAGTATGGGAATGGTCTGATTTTTTCCCCTCCCTTCTGAAGTCAGACAGGAGGTTTTTATGTGCATGCCCGGGGTCGATTGTGTGTACCTTAACTCGGATAACGTTTGGCTCATACAGGACGACGTCATATAAGATGACACTATGCAGCGCCGTCCTGGGCTTTTAGGGGAAGGCAGCCCCGTATGACGCCATCATGGGCTGTTTCGTACGACGTTGTCCTGAGCTTTCTGGGGCGAGCTACTCCGTGCAGCGCCACTCTGGGCTTTCAGGGTGAGATGCTTCGTGCAACGCCATCCCGAGCTTTTGGGGACAATTTGCTCCGTGCGATTCTCTCCCGAACTTTCGGGGATGGTCTACTCCGTACAGTTCCATCTCGAGCTTTCGAGAACGGGTTGTTTTGGGTGACTCTGGGCAGCGCGAAGGTACTATCACTTCCAACTCAATGTGGCGAGTCGGACGTGGTATCTTGCATGGGTCGTACCTTCGTGATGATGTGTTCGCTGACTGTCACTATATGAAGTGTCAGAATATCCCCTATCATCTAATTAGATGATCGTCCAGTTATACTTTTTACAACTTCACAATAAATTCTTTTAGAAGAATACTAAAATCATAATTATTAAAACAAGTCAAGAAGTGATTCGATCAAGCTACAGTATCACTAATGTCATTAGTTGAATCGATGGGTCAACTATTAGGTCGTACGTTTAATTAATTTTTTAAAATATATTAAATAATATAAAATTATATATAATAAAAATTTAAAGTATCAGAAAATAATTAAAAAAATTAAAAATGATAATATCTACTAACATTAGAAATAGAAACATAAATATTGGTGGCAATTACACTACGTTGGATCGATTTTAATTTATTTCTCGCGCGTCGATCCTAATTTCATGATCGAAATAAATGAAATAACCACTAAAACAAATAATATAAACAGATTTAAATTAAAGATATTTAAGTAATCTTTCACAGCTTTTTTGCTTGTAGATCTAAGTAGGGAAATCCAAATTCACGCACCAGCAGGTGCATCAAGCGTTCTTAACCATGGTTGGACTACTCATGTTGGTACCATCTATCTACAAATAGGGATCAAGAATATGAATACATCTCCCAAGACTTGCTATTCTGATCAAGCTTCGACTGGTCCATCTCCATACAACAAAGAATAAACGGAAGAAACAAGTGTGTCATCTTTCCAACATCCACTTGCGTCCTCCAAAGAGCCAAAAATAACCTCTTTATATGTTTGGAGATAACCTTTCTCTTTCTTAAGCTCAAAGATAGCCTTCTCTCTTTTCTAAATACGACGACTTTCATCATGTTGATCGTGATGAAAACCACAATTACTACCGAGTGAATTTACTCACACAATAGCAATTAAATTTTATCGACGAGTTCGGTTGAAAATAAACTTATTCAAATATTATAAATAAAAAAAAATTTCATTACATCAAGAGAGAGATTCATTCTATAAAAAAGAAAAAATAGATTAAAAGTCTAACAGATCAAAATGACTATTGATTTTTGAAGAGATTTTTTAAAAATATAATTAATATAATATATTTTTGGGACTATATAAACCCCATATATTAGGTCATGAAACACAGAGTTTTTGAAATTATAAAGAATTTTTTTAGAGAAAAATAGAAAGTTAAGCTTGTCCTACTCTTCTTTTATTTGATAATTCTATCCCTTATTATTATCAAGTTTTCAACAAACTCAAAAATATTGATTTCTATTAGGTTTTGAACAAAAAGATTGTGCCTAAATAGTTGATATATATATATATATATATATATATATATATATATATATATATATATATATATATATATATATATATATATATATATATATATAAGTTTCTTGATCTTTCATTTGAGAGACATTGGAGAATGAGACAAGGCATGAAATGCAGAAAACCTTTGTCCAGCATTCCTTGTCGAATTCTGCATCCAACAAACAAATTGATTGCTTTGACTTAAAGTTGACTTTTACTGGAATCAACCATCAAGTCTATATATAGAACTGTTTACTTTGGGAATAAGACTATTTGAAAAATTAAAAGAATTTTTTTTGTGAAATATAATTTTTGGACGCTCACTAATAACATTCCAAAAATACTTTTGGAGGTAGAATGACATAATAATCATCGCATCAAATTAATGCTTGTGGGAAATTTTTTTTCCTTATTTCTTATAGGATTCAACTGTAAAAGAATCCTCATAGAATTCACATGGACTTTAGTTATTTTATCTAATAGCTGATTGACATTGCTTAAGAGCATGGAATACCGAAGATATCAAAGTAATAACAAGAACAACTTTTTCTCTTCAAGTCGGATATAGATTGAAATTACAACTGTGACATGGGAACAACTGCCTTGTTCCCACACGGAAGGTGTCAAACATATCATTAAATGTCACTATTGATTTACCATAAGCATATAAACGCTCAAGTCTTCGTTGACTCGTCTTACTTAGGCATATACGTAATTGGAAAGTCATGAACCTACTTAAGTAGTAAACTTATGCTCTCTAACCCATTTATTATGAGTATCGTATATAAATGACCCAAAAAAAAAGAGTATTAGATCATTTCTCTTCATCAAGTAGATAAATCCAATTATAATTTTCTATATATTGCTCCCCTATTTTGTTCATAAGTTTATTGTGTTTGTGTATAGCTGTGGCTCTAGCAACGTCACAACCGCTGAAGTTCTCCGGTACAATTTGGTTTTTTTTTAGTTCCAATAAAAACCATTCTCATGATGAATGTAATGATAAATAATCTATTTGCTCGCCAATAATTATAGTCATCATCAATAGGTACTTAGCAAATAGGTTTTTCGTATGTTTTCCATAAGACCTCTTAGGCAATGTACCAAATGACTAAAAAATCCACAAAATTACCATTCTAGTATGATAATAATTTGAACAATTGTTCCTAGTCATAAATATTCAATTCTTTCATAAATGGTATTAACTCCATCCGGAATGTATCATGATGGCCATAAACTTTGTTAAATGCAAAGCTACCATGCCAAATGGGTTCTCTTCTATGGTAGCATAACTTAAAAAAAAAAAAATGAATGTGTAATAATTATTTTTGGAGCATAGTCTTTTATGATCTTAATTAAGTTGACACAAATTACACTGATGGTCAATCTTTTACAAATCTAGTTATTTTAAAACTTTAACAACTATGAGCTACTATACTGAGTCTTAATCTTATAACTTATAGTAACAACATGTTTACTCTCAAAATTTTATAGAATTATATAAGAGCCTCTTTTAATTCATCAGAAAAAATTGCATAAAACCATAAAAGTAATGAGAGATCTATTTGAAGAAACGTATATATACTCATAATTTTTACTATATTTGTTCTAAACTTTATACATGGCCGATACAAAGTTTCTTTTATCCATTTTCATCTTTATTTGCATAAGGAACTCAAACATTTAACATCAAACATGGATGGCAAGAGGCTACCATCTTCTACAATATTTAACATCAAACATGGATGGCAAGAGACTACCATCTTCTATTATGCTACCATCCGTGTCTTGGCTCAACTTATTATGCTCACCGATAACTAGTGCAGATATTGAAATTAATTCCACCCTCCACCTCTTTTTTATTATCTTCTTAGCATATATATATATATATATATATATATATATATATATATATATATATATATATATATATATATATATATATATATATATATATATATATATCCTCAAGCGTGTATGAGGAAGTACGGTTGACAAGGGGGATTGATATATGTATAACTTGACCATCATGTCTCACTAGGACCCTTGTGGGCCCTACTCATCAGTTGCACTATCATCTTGTAAGTGACGCCTACTCAACACCAATTCCAACATGCCAATGCATGCTTTGTTGAATTCTCATTTCATTTTGATGATTCTCCGAGTCACATAAAATTTCCCAAAGTACATCCTTTAAACTATCTAAAAATATTACCATACATTTTTATCTCTAAAATCCTCCAATTCCACCAACTTAAGCATCGAAGTAGCTTTTATCGAGTATGCTCTTGTGACAAGCTCAAATTATAGATTTGGTCGGATCTGAACCGCTATATATTGAATAATCAGAATTGAAATAATAGATTAGCATCATAAGAAGAAGGTCATATTGTAAGACAATCATACTGAAACTTCATGGGACCACATAAAGGACCCTATTCTCTCAATACCAATACAACTTTAGTAGAAGTCATGGGGAATAATTTTTTCTTGATCTTTAAACCCTTTACATTCTTATGCCTCTTAAAAGATTCAAGGATAAACCCTTCACAAATTAATATTTAGATCATCACTATACTCGCTAAGGTCTTTGTCAACCTAATTCAAATAGGTTCAAGTCCTAAGATGGATAGCATAAATTGTCACGCCTGTGCTACCGCAATTAGCACATCTTGTGTAGCATGGGTTAATTCCATCAAATAACTTTGACACACCTTCAAAAGATGTGATACCAATGCTATAGTTGATTTCCAATTACCATTACAAGAAGTACTTTGAGAGACACAGTCTCTCATCACTCTCTAGAAGAAGAACACGAGCTGGCCCACGAGAATCTAAAATGCACTTTGCTGCTGAACTATCTCTCACCTTTAGAGAACAACTCTTTGAAATGGAGATTAAGTAGAGAATAACTCTCGAGACTTCTGATGGAAGCTTAAACATACCTTAACATATCGCCACTATTATAGCTCAAGTGACTCTATATGCAATATCTAATGTGTTTATGTATCAATCCTTCCTAATAACTTTGCTTGGCATGACCAAAGAACGATGTACATGCCTACTCTCGAGCTTAATCAACTCCCTCAACTAGCTTATTAGGGAATTCAAATTTGATTTTATAAGTTGTCAATAGCCAAATAAGTCTCAACCTTTCTCCTAGTAGATTTATAAGAGAAAAGTGTCGCTATCAAATTACTTAATGAGAATCACTTAAGAAGTGACGATAGTGTCATGCTCACACAAATCTATCTTCTCCATTCCTTTATTAATGGCCTTATCCTTCTCACTTTTTTTTTTTGACCAATTGCTAAAAAACCACCAACCACTTATCTAAAGCTGCTATAGAAGGCCAACTAGTGCATTATAGTCAAATCTCTTCTCATAGGAAAGAAGAAGATGGATGGAAAGAACTAATTCCAACTTATTGATCTCAGAGTGGAAGTTCTCTTCGAGGGCATCACATGCCATCTAGAAGAGAATTTTTACTCATGAACACTTTGTCATAGAAGTGTTTCTTTAAATAGTGAGAAGAATCTTCTCAAAACATCTTAACCTATTAGGTCTCCACCCATGAGAAGTGATAAGAAAAATACTACACATTTCACAAAGATCATGGGCACAATATTGAAGACTATTTTGATCAAAAGTGATAGCTTAAGAAGCTGATCAAGTGGGGATACCTTGATTATTACCTCTGTCAAATCTAAAAAGAAACTTCCCATCCTTAAGATCCTATCAAACAATAAATTGATATCGCAGTTGGGCAACCTAGCCTTAGGATAAGACAACACAACTAAAAATTTATATACCCCAAAGAAATATTGGTAAAAAGACAATAACTGTATGGAGACATTGAGATAGCTTAAAAAAAAAAAAAAAAAAAAAAAAAAAAACTTAACTCTTAGATACTCAATATCTAGTGGTATCTGAACCTAAATGTCCTAGTGACATAGATCTTGATCAATATAGGGATTGTAGCTAACATCCATTATTACAATACTGTCTAAAAAATTGGTTTGACCCCGCAAGTCTATTGCTTATATTCTATATTATTTTAGTAGAAGCTATTATATTATAATTATAATGTTTGAAGATTCGACATACACCTTCATGGTCGAATAATAATTGGTGATTCTATTTAACTGTCATACAGATTAACTCCCCATTTTATTTCAATGGTTATCAAAGTTTGCTATAAAAAATATTCATATCTATCTAATGTTTTAGATTATCAAGGAGAGAGAGAGAGGAGAAAAACTTGAAACTAAAAATAAAAATCAAAAGCTTAACAAATAAAAGACATGCCAAAAAAACTAATGCAAGATGTAATGTGATTCAGTGACTCTTTACATACGTTCATAAAAAAAATTAAATTTTTTACTATATGAGATTAATTATAAAACCCTTAAGTTATCTCAATTTAAATACAACTCATCTTTTACACTCTCTTACATATGCTTAAAGAATTCTTATCTCAACTCTATCTAGAGACCATAAAGAAAAATACTCAGGAGTACCTAAAGTATGTTATGTTACACCTTTATATTTTATAAAAATCTTGAGACTTAAGGTATATTTATAAAAATAAATTCTAGATATTTAAGGACTCTTCCTACTTAAATCCCTAATTAAATTTAAATATTAATACATGAGTTTGAATTTAATTAGGATTCCTTCCAAGTCCTTCAAATATTCTAAGATATTTATGAACCCTAACACAAATGGTTTTTAGAGTATGCATATTTATTTATATATATTTGAAATAAGAATTAACTTATAATATTTTAATAACTAAAATATAAATATTATATAATTTTAATAAAATAAAAATAAAAATAATATATATTGATATAAAAATGAAATAGGAAACTCAAATGAACAATTAAAGGATCTCTTTCAAACTATAAAATGAGCTATAAATATCATTGTGATTTCCATAAAATAAATATTTCTTAAGAGATCTGAATACGAATGATACCCCTATTTCATTTCTTGATCTAACTTCTATTCCGAATCCATCCATACCATCCAAATAAAATACTTTTATGTCTCCCAAGTGATCCAATACATGTTGTTTTATAACTCAAGGGGTGTTCTTTTATAAAAATGAGGGTATATTTTGGGAATTCAGAAAAAACTTCTTCAAAAACAAAAAAAGTCATTTTTTCGTGCGATATGAGAAACGCTCATAACGAAAAATTTAGTTTCTTGTATTGATACGACGAGTTAATCAAATTATCAAATTGGGCACTGAGCTGCTAATAATAATAATAATAATAATAATAAAAGGGAAATACCATCCCCGATTCGGCTTTCGTCTCCTCGTTTTTTTAGTTATTTTTGTCAGTTTAAAAGAAAAGAAAGCAATTAAAGATTGGGGTGAGTCGTCGCCGTTCAACTCCTTATTTCTCGCCGCAAGCCCAAAAGCGAGGCGAGGGGAAAGAAGAGCCGAGCGAAAGCGAATTCGGCCTCCTCGCCTCTTCTTCTCTCCTTCCCTCCTTATGGAGTCTCCGGCAGCGAGTTGCTCAGTTGGCGCTCCGGCGGTCTACTCGGCGGCGTCGCCTGAGCAGAAGGAGAGGGAGGAACTCCTCAGCCAGGTGGATCCCTTTCTCCATGAGGTCCTCGAGAATCCTCGCCATCGGCTTACAGGTTCGTACCCTCTTCTTGTTCTTTTTCTGCGAATTTGGAATTTGGCTCTTGGATTAGGGTTTGCGATCCTGGGCGTTTGAGGGGTTCGGAGACTAGACTTCCACGACCTTTCTTGGATTTGGTTTGTTGGTGTTGGTAGGATCTGCCTCTTGATGGGATACGTGCAGGTCCTTGATTTAGCAGTTTGTGACTTGGAAGTTGGGATGGGTCTATTCTCATGTTTTCCTTTGTTAAAGTTCTGTCAAGATACTTGTAGTTCATTTGTGCTTTTGCCTGTCAGTGTTAAATTCTAAAAACTAATATGCCCGATCACGTATGGTAGTCAATGCATGAGATATGGTTTCATGTTTGTTGCTGGAATCTGTTATCTGGTCAGTTGTAGTCTGGAATTTGGAAGTATATTTGGGAGCATATGGTACTGATATCTGCTTTAGTTCTTTTGGTTCCTTATCAGACTTATGATTTGTACATTCTGTTTGAGGATTTGAAAGGAACTGAATTATCCCTACAAATAGTCTTGTGTTCGTCAGAGCAAATTTGTATGTTCTAGGATGGATTGGTAGGAAATCTTACACCGTGCACATTTGATTATGGTCATTATTTTTGTCAGATTTCTAGGTTTTGCTATGCAAGTATTTCTATTTCCTTTCCTTTTTGGAGCTACTCGATCATTCTTTGTACTCATGAGGACCATCTGAAATCCAAGTGAGCACTATGGTTTTGTTACTTACTTATAACTCAATTGTAGTGAAAATAAAAATTCTATGTTGACTATATAGCTTCTTTTGAGGTGCTACCAATATGCATTATGGAAGGTTATACCATTTTAATATCATTAATATAAAGATCACTGTCATGACCTTTACTCTATGGGTTCTTCGATTGAATTATTGTATATAGTTCAGGCTCTTGTAAAGGCAGATGACATTCTTGTTTGTGCTACTCTTATATGAAGACATTTTATTTTCTTAAGACCTAAGTTGCCCTTTGTTTTATCTTCTTTCAATCAACTTGGGCATGGATGGAAACATATAGTTGGCTTTTATTAGAAGCTATGTTGAGTCATCTATCAATAAACAGGTTGTATACCATAATTTAGATATTCCTCCTTTATTGGATGTTGTTTTTTTTTCACATTAGCACAATGTTTCTATGGTTTTGGAAGTTATGCCATTGACTTTTATGTTGGTGATCAAATATATATTTATTTATATAAAATCACGAAATTTGTTAAATTTTACTTCCCTGCACAAAATTTGATAATTTGAAACTTGTTCTTTGTGGTTTGTGTATGTGGTTCATGTAATTTGAAACTTTGTTCTTGGTGGTTTGCATAAGTGATTCATCTTACGTACTATATTACTGCATTAAGTTAAATTACGACTCATTGATATCTTTAGACTGCAAAATTCAGTGGATGAACGGGGGACCTGTAAACAAATTATTTAGAACTGTTATTCATCTTATCTTGCCTAGCTTAGCTTTAGTCATTTTGTGGTCGTTGGTCATCGACAACAGTAGAAGAAAGCTAGGTTGCTAACCATAATAAGTAGGTTATAAGTGACTTTCAAGCTTGCTTCTTTGGGACACCCACTTCATCGAGTCATTTCCTGCATTTTCTTAGATTTAATTTTTTAGTTCATGTATTATCCCATCTGCAGTCAGTTGCCACAACCTAGCATGGTGCCACATTGGTCTTGCCCCCAACAATTTAGTGCTTTGGAGGCTAAAAGATTACATTTGGTATTAGGACTGGTATTATGTTTGAAGGGTCTGATAAAATAAAATCGGTAAGGCTCTGATACCACCTGTGGAGACCTGTCGTTCGTTTTGGTGGTAGAATCAGGGATATTTGCACATGTGATTGCTTAATTCATTTGAATCTTAAAGTTTAAATTGTATACAAAATAATTTAACAATTCAAATAATTTTTCTGTAGATAATTCAATATTAACGGAAGGACGATCTGAAATAGATTGAAATTGTGAACATTGTACAAGGCTACTCTTCAAAGCCCGAAAAAGATATGTGACACTGTTCTTACCTAATTTGCATTAGTTTTGCTAAAACTATACTAAATTTATATTTATTTCTAGCTTAAAAACCCTATCCTAATTTTTTTCTTCTATTTTTAGGTATTTTCGAAGGGTTTTATGCCTATTTTAGGTGTACCACTCGATATGAAACAAAAACTTGTGTTTCCAATTGACAATTCTAAATGTCTTTGTTAGACCCAAATGTAATTCTACTTACATTATCAGGATCCTCATAGGTAATGTGGGATTCCATTTTAGAAGTGGCATCCTCTAACAAGTGTCTCTAACTCAGTAGAAAAGCCTCCTAAGTTCCTTTAGGTTCTTTAAATTCCATTGGTGGTGTGGCTACTGGGATCAATGCAGTCAATTATGTCTCTCCTAGAAGTTGGTTGGTGACCTCCCAATTTGTACTATGATTCTTCTTTTTGTGGGGCATTTGTGGCATCCAGGAAGGGTCTGTGAAGCTTTAACATTAAATGAAGTGAACTACCAAGACTTTAGACCTTAAGGCTGTCATATAAGTAGGAGTTTGTGGATAAAAAAGGCTAATCTTGTGATTCCCATAAAATTGTTCAAGGTTCCTTTGGAACTCTCAATATCTGAATTATAATAGTAATATTTTTACTTTTACTAGGCCCATATTAGCTAAATAGACACAAAAAGAAAAAAAAAACTCAAAATAGATGCTAAAACCTATGACGAAAACCAGTCCAAGAAAATCACAAAATTAGATAAATATATTTCGTTGCTACTTGGGATTGGTGAGAGGTTCAAGACCATGTAGTGGAATGACAACCTTCATTTTCTCTCTTACTTTCGCCTTTACATCATTTGCTAGGATGTAAATTTTGTTAAAACTAGCTCTTAAGTCAAGAAAAATAGTCATCACATCCTTGTGTTTATTTGGCAGAGATCTTGGTTGCTTAACTGATTAGGCTGTGAATAAATATCATAACAAACAAGAAGATCAAGATGATACAAAATTTATAGTGGTTTGACACAATGGTCTATATTTCTCTTAGTCTCTTGGAGCTCCTTAAAGGAAGGGGGGCTTAAGAACAATTTGCAATTTCTTTTTCCAGGCTCAGAAATCATAACCTTTACAAACTTTTTTTGGAGCTTAGAGCTAACATGTCTCTTTTGAAAGGCTTTGAAGGAACTGCCAGTAAAAGCTGTAACTTTCACTTTAAGATATGTAAGTGAAACTCTCTTTTTTTGTCTTCTTTATTATGTAAAGGCAAGTAAGTGAAAGCTTAGAGGAAAATTAAAAATTGATGATCTTTAGCTGAGGTTGGTCCTTATATATAGGTGATTAGACTTAATTCAAAAATTGTAACCTTGATCCATGAAACAAGCCCATGGCTGTTGACTGTTCTGTCCAAGGTCCTAAATCTCAATAATCTACCAGACAAGTACAATACGTTTTTATAGGTCAAGGGAACACTCCATTTATAAATGTTGTCATTGGAAGTATTATATATGTTAAATCTCTTTCAGCAGATTTGATCAGATATGTTCTGGCAATGAGTTTTGGTTTTTGTTGACTTTGCTGTATAGATCCTGTTCTGTGCTGATTTAACCAATTAGCAAGTGCACGATGCAAGTGTCTTCAATCGAATTCTTGAACTTGAGCTCAGGAACATCACACTGACTTGTAGATTTCACCTTCACCTTCTTCTTTCACTTTTGTCTTGATTGTGACTGGATCAATTCAGCCGGTGCTACTTTCTGCTCATTGTAAAGTGTTCATCAGTTACATTGTTGTACTTTTTTACTCTTTATCAGTTCATGGTGTATAAATTTATGTGAATGATTCAGTGCTGACCAAACTCCTTGTTTCTTAGCTCAGTGCACTAGTTTGCAGTTATGTCCATTATTGAGTTGAGGTGAATCAAGAAATAGTATTAAAAAACCAATTCAAATTTTATTTTATTGATTTTTGTATTGTGAATGGTGGATATGAGTAAAAATTTCAGCATTCAAGATGAGTGTGTAGAATAAGTACAATAGGATGGTTTAGCTTGAATAGTTGACCATGCAGTTGAACTCAAGTGTGACTTTTATGGGTTCAGTTTAGCATATATTAATTTTCACTTGAGCACTGGATGAAACATTGGTGGCATAATTATCAAGTGATCTATCATGATAAAGAATCCAGATTTAATAAATTTACTAGTTTGTTGCAAAAGTATGGTGGTCAGTCAAGTTGATCCTCCCTTTGTCACCTATGCGATTGGTCACGACATTGAATTTGCCATGGCCTTAATATTACAAGTCATATATATATATATATATATATATATATATATATATATACCCAAAGGTGAAACTTATCCTTCCACCACGATATAAGGATAAAAATCAAATTAGATTGCGATGCTTCCAAGCTATAACTAATGTCTTCCGGAGGATTGAGTTTTAAACACATTGAAGCTTTCCACCACTCCGTTTTGGTCATTTGAAGCCCTAAGCAGTATCACATATCATTCCCAAGCACCATCACAGTTGAAATCAACTTTCTTGAGTTTGCAATGATGTGTTGGATTGTGAATCTTACTTTCTTGACAATTTGTGTTGGATTATATTGTTTTTGACAACATGATTGACATATATCATAAGCTAGGTTAACTCATCTATCATCCCTATGGAAGTATTGTCATCAGAATCCTTAAGATGTAAAACCTAGAAATTCTTGCTAATGAGATAAAAAGAATTAACTGATCATCACATCAAAAATTAATATTTTTTTAAAATGGAGTGCATTCTCCAAAATTGTCTGAATATCCAGATAGATTGCTCCACCACCCAAGACTACAGGACTGGTAACAACTCGTAGCACTGAATCATCGATTCATGGGTTAAAGATGAGCTGACATCTAGAGATTTGATACTGATCCTATTGATGCCACTATATTGTCTCTAATTGATCGGGATACCAATATGGATCTTGCTAACTGTGGTTGGCAATTAGTCTTTGAAGCTGTCTTAAAATTTGAGCAAGCATATCATTGGAGATGGGCTTTATTTTTTAAAGTTTTTTTTTTCTTCATCTGCTTGGATGATTTTGATATTGTGGTTTTGGCATTGATTGTTGATAGAATTACCTCACTCACCGGTAAGGGTCACAAGTCAAAGTTTGTGATTACTTTGATGTTAGTGTAGGTGATGGAACCACTATGAGTAGTTGAATGCACCTTTTAAGCTATCCTTAAAAAATATTTGAAGGCATTACCATACCATTGGAAATCACAAAAGATTGCTCGAGGGCATAGTTGCTATAGATGGGTATCTGAAATAATTGGAAAGGGCATATTCACAATAAGAGAGTGCTAAATTTTTTTTTATAGAAATATCCACAATGCAGGTTTGACTAATTGTCACTGACATAAGCAATGGACAAAGAAACTGTTGAAAATGATGCGTATATTTTCCATGGATATGTTGATGGTGTAGATTGGGCATGAGCCTCCAATTACAAGTGACGGATGGTCATGGTTAACAATAACAATCAAAGGCTAAATAAAGTATACTGGTTACAATTGAAGGTTAAGAATTAGCTTGCACCTAGTATTGTCTCCTTTTGTCTCTGTAGTTTCTGCTGTAATGGACTTTCTTAAATCTTGTTGGTTTCTATATATTTTTCTTATCTGCTTATGTTTGAACCTTGGCAGCTGATTTCCTTCGGTTGAAACTGCATTTAAATGTGTTGATTCTGTGAAATGGTTAGTGTTTTTTTTATTTATAGTTTCTGGTCCCACATAACTATTGATTAGATCTAACCCTTAGGTCACATCATTTTTGACAGAAATGGTTGTACTCCCCTTGTTCATTAGTAAAACATGAGTTTTGCATGTTTCTTGCAAACACTTCTTTATTGGCATTGCTGTGTTATTTGTATATTGCTAGGTTTATCAAGGGATTGGTAGGGATGTGGGAAAGTGGGAGAGTGAATCTTGTTCTCCCAACACGTTGTCCTAGCTTTGTGGTTGATTGGCCTGTAGGGGTGTACCACAGTGGAATGACTATAGACCTTGACCCCTTGGTGCTGGGGCTTGGCACAGCTGCCTATTCTGGTAACTTCAGAGATTTGCTAGGCAGTGTTGGAGGGAGTGGGTGCCTTAAGTTTTTTAAGATAATATTAATATTGGCATTCTTTTTTCTTACCAATGCATAACTGAATAATCTGCTTGTCAACTGTAGTTCTGCGGATGGAATTGGACATTCAGAGATTCATGCAGAATCCATATCATCAACACTTTGAATTTCAGCATTTACCAACTTCTTATCTAAGATGTGCTGCTCATCGTGTTGCTCAACACTATGGTCTACAGACCATGGCAGTAGATAACATTGTAGATGGGTTAGGTAGCAGAGTAGTGGCAAGGAAAACTCCTCAGAGTAGATATCCAGCTGTCTGTTTATCAGAAGTACCTGCAAAAGTGTCTGAAAGGGATATTACTGAGCAAGTTAAGATTGCTATTCGTCCAAGACCAAGAATGGTTTCCTCAGGTGCCGGCATTGATGTAGTACCTGAAAAAAGTGCAACAAGGACTGTAGAAGAGCGGAAGGAAGAATATGACAGAGCCCGAGCCCGTATCTTTAGTGGTTCTTGCAATTCTGAGGTTGAAGGGTTGTCATCTCCTGCTTCAGTTGACGGAGGAAACGTGTTCTTGAGCAGCGATGAGGAGTACCAGAGGACTGTTGAAGAAATTGACAAAAACCTCCCAAAAGATGGTGCTTCCAGAGTGGCCATTTTCAAGGATAAGGAAAAGGACCGCACTGATCCAGACTATGATCGGAGATATAAGAGGTACAGAGCCAACCTGCACAAACTGGTCTTTGCTGTTGACTCCAATTTCTGGGTTATCTTTTGTTCCTTGCTTTCTGGTGTAGTAAAAGAAAATTCTCAAACTTTGCAGGTGTGTCAGAGGACTCTCGTTCCCACACAACTTTAGCTTGCAAGCTTGCAGTATAATTCAGCCTCCATTTCTGCAGCATGATGGAGGCATTTCTCAGTTTGGTCATTTGCCCAGTAACCAAAGTCACGTGAACTATGACATAACAAACCCAGCTGTCAATCCATATGCTTTTGGATGCAATCAAAATGCAAAAAATGCTGTCTACTTACAGTGGCCTAGCCCTGCAATGATGTATTCAAACTCATATGAGCATCTCGGGCATGCAATGTTCCAGGTAACCAGCCGATCGTGCCGTTTCTTTCCTGATAATCAACCTGTCAGTTGAAAGTTTCCTGATTCCGGTGTTTCGAATTTGCAGGTGCCATTCTATCAGCAACATTTGAGCTTTGAGCATACGCAGAACTGCTAGTTGGCATGTTGGCTTTGTATTGACTTATATTTTGGTGAATTTAGTAGACACTGGACTTTGGTGAAACTTCTTGGAATTCTGAGATCCTCAAAAATTACCGTGTGCTCTTCTAAAAGCAAGTCTTCTCATTCCCCCCATGGTAAATTGGTGGTCTTCTAAAATTACCGTGTTTTTTTTTTAATGCAATCTGCATCTCACATATCCACATGGTTCACTATCTGTTTAGCTACATGTTAAGGAAACTTGTAGGGGAAAAAATAGCGTACTTTTTTTGCTTCAAATATCGGCGTGCATCGCTTTACAAAATTGGGGGACGAACTTCTACTACCGAGTAATGCCTAAAGGGGGTTAGGCACGGTGCATCATTTTGAAATTTAAGGATTGAGTAAATAGAGGAGGCGAGCTTTGGCGATAGAGCCCGGACCGTGCCCTAACTAATCCAAGCGTCACTCGGTGCCCTCTTCTGAATAAGCTTCTTGATTCTTTTATTGATTCTCATCATTTTTTTTTTCTTCTCCTCTCAGCTTTCTTACAGACTTATCCCATTATGGGTCGTCCATTTTGTCTACTTAGGCTCATCTTTTCTAAGGAACGTAAAGTGGTAACAAAGTCCCCCTGTTAGGTCACCCTTCTCGCGTTTAGTTAAGTTTCAACTTGGAGATCGAATTCAACCCTACAGAGGTAAAAATGACTAGGGAAGCATCTTTATGGTAAATTCTTTGGACGCACTTTCCTTTGGACCAACAGGCAAGTTTGCTTGTGTGTCTTCGATCGATTTCTCTATGCCTTTGTTGTAGGGCTTTTGGATCAAGGAGGGTTTTTATCAGTTCTTTCGGACAATTGCGTATGAAAACATTCCCATCATATGCTTTTATCGTGGAGTGGTCGGGCATCGATCGGACTTGTGCCCTTGTGCCGTAGAGGATTTAGGCTCCAACGAGAAGAGAGAGATGACAATTGCTTTTGCAAAGATTGGGGATGAGCTTGTCTGGCATTGGGTCCATGTCAGAGTAAGCCCTTCTTCATGACTCGGGAAGTACTCAGGCCTGAGCCTAAAGTTGCCAAGTGTGGACTAACCCTAGTCGACCCATAACCTTCTTAGATTGAACTTTAATATGACCATTGGGATCTTTACTAATGAACCTACCCATGTGAGGTCTAAATTTGCCACTTGGCCCTAGATCTACTACAAGTTAGATTGTAATCTTTGATAGAATTCTGATGTAAGAATCGACCTTTGTCGCTCCCGCCCGTTGGTCACCCATGGATGCTCGGTTATTGCAAGTCTAGGTCTCAACATCATCGTCACATCTGACTGTTGATCTGTTCTATAATCGCACAAAGGAGATTTCATTATATGTATGCCTTGATTCCTTTGTTGCTTATGGTTATTGATCTCCGTAGGCAAGGACAGATGAGTTAATGTGAGGGTAGGTCTAGCCCCTTGTTGACCCTTTACATGCCCTGCTGAGACTTGCCTCATCTTGGCTCAATGCAAAGGATTAGACTTGCCTATCTTATTAGGATTGCATGGCACTAGGGAGAGGGGAGAACTAGTGCTTTCCAAAAATTATGTTGATTCAAAAATTCATTCGACTAAACATATCAAAAATATGTTTTGACTTGAAATATAAGTAAAAGTATTAGCAACTAGTTTAGCGAGTAATAAGAGTAAAAAATATAAGGGGAAAAGAGTACAACAGATTTATAATGGTTCGATCCTTCGACCTATGTCCATTCTCGATTCTTCTTTCGTCGAGGTCATTGATTTTCACTAACGATCTTCTTTCAATAGGCAAAGATCAACCACAATTTTACAACTCTTTCTCCTTTTCAAAGGTTTAAGAGATAATCTCTATAAGTCTCACACCTCATTTAGATAAAATTTTAAACTTTTCAAGAGGAGGAAAGGAACATTCAATACTTTTCAAGATTACAATTTTGATTCTTCAGAGTTTTAGCTCACTTTTTCTTGTGTAATCCTTATAGGAATTAGAGGTATTTATAGGCCCCAAATGGTTTCAAAAATGAAACCAAAATTTAAATTTTCAGATCTTTCGGGTATGGGCGGTACCATCACCTACATTGGGCGATGTTACTACCTACAACACCTTGAAAATAGAGGCTCTAGCGGTATCACCACCAGCATGGGCGGTACCACCACTTGCAGCTTAAAAAAGTATATTTTTTCACTTTTTCAGTTCATAGGCAGTTCTATTGCCAGTTTGGCAGTGTTACCGTTCGCAACAACTTTTGGGTCATTGAAAGGGCCTCCCAATGAGGCCAAATCAATCTCAATTTAGGTCTAATTAGTCTTTAATTGAGTTAGCATGAATACACTTGAATCTAACTCAATTTTAGTCTAACCTCTAATAATTAAGATATAAACAACTAAAGACAAGAATTCTTTATTACCTGGTATATCATTTCATCTTAACGTCGTCCGAACTTTTGGCATGTCATCTGAATCTTCAGTGTATCGCCCGATCCTTTAGCATGTTGACTCCCGTAACTTTTGATCTTGGCACAACATCCGATTCTTTCGGCCCGATACTCAATTCTAACTTTGGCCTAATGTCTGATCCTGCTTTAATTATTTTGCCTTTTCTAATCAAAGTTAGTTTTGCAATACTTTTCTTAAAATGCAAATTAGATTATAGACTTATCAATTGATTTCATCATCAAAATTCGAGATTCAATAATCTTTTTTTTCACAATGACAATCAATTGATGACAAAGTTAAACTCAACTCTGCTATCTATATGCTATATCAAAATAAGGTAAACTTGAATTTAAAAGGAATAACCTTTGAATTCAAGAGAAACGATTTTGACTATATTGTTGAATCTCAGATTTTAATAATAAAATTAATTGATAAATTATTAATCTAATCCATATGTTGATAAAATTATTGTTAGATTAATTATGATCATGAATAAGACGTAAAGTAATGAAAGAAACCTATGAGCAGTGCTTATTAGCATGTGAAACCAACAAAAACCTAAAATGGTTGGAAGGGGATGTGGCAATTAGTAGTGGCCCTAAGGATTAAAATCTTCACTTGGAAACTCCTATAAAATCAAATTCCTTCACCGTCAGCCAAAGCCTTGCCCAATCTACCATCATTCAATGACTCCTCTTCAAACTTTCTTTTTTAGTGCACAATTGCTTACTCCTTTTGGAGCTTGGTTGGGGATCATATTCCTATTTCATTCCTCTTTTTCGATAAGTGAAAAGATCGCTTATCGTTGAACAAAGGGTTTAGCCTTGACCATGTTGAGGGTCTTTGGATATGGAGTTTTGTTACAAATTGTCTATGGCAGCTCTGATTAAACCATGGCTATTCTCACTTCTGCAAGTATTGCTTTAGTATTTTTTTTTTTGTTCTTCCGTAGAATTCTTATCAACAAAAATGATTATTACATTCCCAAAGTTTGCATCATATCTACATGCTCCTGATGCATTCATAATCACCTACGTGAGGAGGAGCAATTTTGTTGAAACAGCAAACCTGCCCTCTTATTATTATCTATCTATATTCTATAAAGTTCAAAATTACAAACAACTTACGGAAAAATACATGTCCCAAATATCTTCTCTGCTCTCATATGATTTATTGTGTTGGCAAATCTATCCAGTCATACAACAACTGATCTAAACTTATACAAGTAGAATGGAAAACAGCTGAGGCATGCAATATGTATCAAACTACCCCAACGTTGTGCTAGTGTGTGTGTGTGTGAGAGAGAGAGAGAGAGAGAGAGATCATACGAAGCATATTTCGGAATATCAATTAAGATGGGACGATCAACAAGCACAAGACAATCAACTAATTGCACATTGTCAATATATCGGTGACAAGACGATCAACAAACTTGACAAAGCAAAACAAATTGTCTAGCTCAAAGACCAAATTATAGGAGAAGTCAAGTGCTCCGAAGGAACATCGCTAAACAACGGTGCCTAACTCTCGTTGTGATCAAGCCCGCTTTCCACTGTTTGGATTTGACTTGGTGCATAGAACTGTCCTTCCCTTTGCACGCCTTCGCCTAATAACTGCTCTTCCACCAGGGGTTCTCATTCGTCTACGGAAGCCATGCGTCCGAGCAAGTGACTTTCGAGATCTCGACCTTTTTGTCATGCAAAGTGTAGCCTTTCCAGCTCTCACTTGTAGACCACGGTACCTCTCTTTCACAACTCTATTGGATCCCAAATCAACACACAGAGACAATCCTGAGGATCCAACTTGTAACATGTTATGATAATGCTTAGCCAAATGGATCGGAAGTCAAATGAAATTACCTAGGATCAATACACATTAGAAACTTCTAGGTCATTGCAAGGATTCAAACATATCTTAAACCAACCCGATGTTTGTGACATAAACTCATGAATTCAAATAAAAAGGACCTAATTAATACATCAGAAACTTCCAGGTCAACAAATCTTTTCTACTAGAGTGTAGGAACAAGCAAATTTTTGCTCTGAAAACAAAAGGCAAAAAAAATCAATTGTATATTTATTTATTTATTTCAAACTGCCCTTAGCAGATAAACCATACAAAATTCCTCCAGATGAAATATCCCACTTCACCAATGAAAGTTTTGATACAAGTTTCATGTTGATCAAAAACCATGTTCGTGTCAAACTAAAATATACAACACAGATCAATGTCCTGTTTAGAAAAAGTATACACCTGACATCTACCAGTTTGTGTTTTGACTTACCTTTATCATCAACTACATCGCATCCAATTGAGAGAAGACAAAATGAAAGAAAAATAACCAAAAGCTCCAGAATTTTCCTGCTAAGACGGTTAATACAAGGTTGAACCCATAGGAATATGGCTGTATTAAGTATTGTCATAGTAGTAAGCACCAAAGTTTCAGAATACGGCAATGTAGTAGATGGTAGCTTATAGCGAAGATCCATGGCGGTGGTTGCGGAAGATCTTTTTGGCATATTGTGGGAAAACGGAAAAAGTTGAAAGAGAACTTGAGTTGAATATAAAAAACAATACCACATGCAAAAGTAATAGTCTGATATTTGTTTCATATAGGGTAGAGCAAAGGATTGAGATAATATCAAATTGGGCTCAAATTTGGTAAGCACAAGCCAACTTGATATTCTTTTGGTGTACCATATTTCAGCTCAATTGAACTTTGTTTCGTTAGTGCAAGAATGAATATAAGTTGAAACCTAGAAATTGAAACCAAGATGTTTAGCTTACTCTAATAGCAAATCAATAAAAAACTCTATCTTTGATGCCAAATCGATAGGATTTTTCTGTTACTGAGGAAAAAATATATCTTGTAAGAGAGATATTAGGGAGAAAAAAAGAAGCAAAGAGAGAGAGAAGAGATAAAGAAAGAGGAGAGACAAAAGAAGAGGGACAGCAAGAGGAAATTAAAAGACACTTTTCATATTTTTCCAATCTAATCTAAACTCCAAGGTTTACAAGATCCTTAAGCTATGGATTCTTACCTTCCCCTCTTTATTCTTAAACAAACTAAGATTCATCATGAGCTCACAATCATAAAAGTCAAAGATGCAAATTTCATCCTGTATCCCTGTAAAAAACCTTTCTTGTAAGAGACTATAGCTTTTAGAATACGGCTATGACTAGGAAACCAACTCATCTAATGTATAATACAACCCTACTGGAGTTTTTGGACACTAATTTAACACAAGTTAGGATTCAAAAGGTCTTTTAAGTTTGTCTATTAGTACAAGGATGAGTTGTGGTCCAAGCAAGACTAAGACTGCTAAGCCAAGCATGACTAGATCATACCTCAAAACTCAGTTTGGACCTGATTGGAGTCCTGAGTAGGAAATGATGCATCTAGGACTGAGCAATTGATCTCTGCTAATCATCAGATCAAAGAAGTATATCAAATCGTCAAAGCAAATCCATTTCTTTGGTAAAGCGACCCCTCCTGGATCTTTAAGATGATCCAACCATGGTCGTTTGAGACAAGAAGAAATGCTATACATCTCTAGATTAGTCTGATCTCAGTTTCGAAGAGTGGTTTAATGATGTATAGGCCTTTGGTCAACTATCTCATGAACCAATTCTGGCTCTTGTTGATAGTTAACATATTTTGTTTCAATTGCAAATTGGAATCACTAAGTTTCCTAAATCATAGAATTGACCTAAAAATTTGAGTTAAGGACCACTTCTGAATCATTTTGGAGGGATCTTTCCCAAATCACTTCCAAAATCTGAAAATAGGCGTCTCTTATCTTGGATTTTACAATCACTTTAATTTTATTTGCTAAATGATCACATCATATTCTATTTCGGTTTCAACAGGCCCCAAACATAGAATATAACTTTTAAACAACACTATTGCTTCCACAGACTGCCACCACCATGATATAAGGACGAAGAAGCAACAATCAAGCAGTTACTAAATTATATGTAATGGCTTAAACAGACATTCTATCAAATCATGATGTCACAATTTGCTCTATAGTCACTAAATATTTCATTGATTATTAAGATTCTTTATCCACACAGCCAACAAGTTGATCGTGCATGTTGCACATGCTTCAGTTATAGTATAAAAACCCAAAGAGATCAAAACTATACATATTATGCTAGTATGAAATAGAATATGCTATAAATTTTTTTCTACTTCTTAATAGTGGTTTCTGTTATAAATTGTTTAAATAAAAAAAAGAAAAGAATGGTAGTTATTAGACATTTGAAAAGGTAGTTTCTTTTGTAGTTATTTTGGTAGTTATTTATCAAAAGTTGTCTTTTGTAAGATTGTGTCTTTTGTGGAAATACCTATAAATAGGGATTTGAGAGTAAATTATAATCTTTTTTTTTTATTTTTCTTCTTTCTCAACTTCAAAAATAAACTCTTCAAGTGATTGAATTAAACATTCTCTAATACTTATTTGGAAATTCTTTATTGTTTGCTCAATACAGATTTTCCAAAGGTTTGTCATATCCACTAAAACTATTTGCATTAAACCCATAGCAATCTTGTTGAGAAGATAGTGCAAATATGGTTTTTGGGAAAGTGTTTACACACGTTTCAAGCCTAAATATATTTCCTATAGTGTTCTTGATCTTGTGTTTGTAATTTATAGTTGGCTTCCATAGTGTTGTTTATCCTCTTCATTGTTATATTTTATAACAATCTAAAAATAATAGTTTGTGAGTTTATACAAATTCACCATGGAATCCACAAATACCATCAAACTGTTGAATCAAGATTTTGTTCGTTTGGATCGTTTTGATGAGACGAATTTCACCCATTAAAAAGACAAGATGAAGTTCATGTTGATTGCTTTGAAGATTTTCTATGTGCTTGATCCAAATCTTCTACAATTCCTAATCCAACCGACATTGACACCGATGAAGTCAAGGCTGAACGAAAGAAGAGAAATGAAAATGAAGTTATGTGTAGAGGATACATTCTCAATGTTCTTTTGGACCAGCTTTATGATCTTTATACGGTAGAACCATCTGCAAAAGCAATTTGGAATGTCTTGGAATTCAAATATCAAGCCGAAGAGGAAAGTACAATTTTTTTTTAATTTCTTAATATTTTGATTATAAGTTTGTGAATGACAAGCCAATCTTGGCATAAGTGCATGAGTTGTAGGCTATTGTTAATTAATTGAGGGTTGAAAAAATTGAACTTCCGAACCTTTTCAAGTAGGAGCTATAATAACCAAGTTGCTTTTATCTTGAAAAAGGTATAGGAAAAAGATTTTGCATGACTCCAAGGACATCACTTTAAAGCAAATTCAAAAATATCTTCACATCGAGGAGAAATCGATGATGAGAGACGAGTGAGAACTCTTTTGGCAATACAAAAGCAAATGTCGTGAATCAACCTAAGAATTCCAACAAAGGCAAACAAAATAAGGGATCAAGGAAAATTTAAGAAATCAAATAGTAGAGGCTGTTCTGTTTATGAAAAACCTGGTCATTATGCTAAGGATTGCAAATTTAAGAAAGGCCAGAAATCGGAAGCCAACTCCGTTGAGGGAGATGATAGTATAGTCGCTACGATGAGCAAAGTAAATGCCATATTTGGCAAGGTTTCTGGTTAGTGGTACAATACTTGTGCTACCATCCATGTTTGCTATGATAAGACACTTTTCAAGACTTATAAAGAAGTCACAAATAGGCAAGAGATTCAAATGGGAAATGAAGTTCGTTCTAAGGTGCTTGGCAAGAGAAATGTGGAACTCACTTTCACTTTGGGAAAGAAAGTCACTCTTACGAATGTTCTTCATGTACCAGATATTAGTAGAAATTTAGTAAGTAAGAATCTCCTTGGCAAACCTAGAATTAAATCTGTATTTGAATCCAGGAAGTTAATTCTATCCCATAATGGAACTTTTGTTGGAAAAGGCTATTCCGCTAAAGGAATGGTCAAAATTATCTATTGTTGACAATGATTCTGAAATTAGTAAAGATGTTGCTTATGTTTATATTATTGATTCTTATTTATTATAGAATGATAGATTAGCACATATTGGAACTAGCACCATTAAAAGAATAGTTAAGTGTGGCTTAATAAATTGTCATTTTAATTATCTTAATAAATGTGAAATTTATGTTAAATCAAAGATAACTAAGAAACCCTTCAAAAGTGTTGAAAG
Organism: Musa beccarii; assembly: GCA_024322285.1. Lineage (NCBI taxonomy): Eukaryota > Viridiplantae > Streptophyta > Magnoliopsida > Zingiberales > Musaceae > Musa > Musa beccarii. Next base: position 2,860,767 of record CM044401.1, on the reverse strand, counting down.
CTATACTAATTTGTTGGATTTAATACATTCTGATATATGTGAATTAAATGACATGTTAACAAGAGGAGGCAATAAATATTTCATCACTTTTCACATAATGTTTATTTATTGAAACATAAAAAAGATGCTTTTAATGCTTTTAAGGCATATAAAGCAGAAGTTAAAAATCAATTAGGGAAGAAAATTAAAGTTTTAAGAAGTGATAGAGGAGGAGAATACTTTCCTAATGAATTTAACTTGTTTTGTGAACAATATGGTATTATAATTCACGAATATTCAGCACCTAGAACACCTAAACAAAATGGATTAGCAAAAAGAAAAAATAAAATTTATCTAGAGATGATAAATGCTATGTTGTTGCATGCTAAATTGACTTATAATTTGTGAGAAGAAGCTTTATTGGTTGCATGTCATATTTCAAATAGAATTCCTTCTAAAAAGAGCAAGATCTTTCCATATGAGTTATGGAAGGGAAGACAACCTAATATTGATTATTTTAAAGTGTGGGGGTGTCTTGCATATTGCAAGAATAATGATCCTCAAAGGACAAAGTTAGGACCTAGAGGAATTAAATAGCAAAGCTTATAGCTTATGCCTCAAATAGCAAAGCTTATAGACTTCTTAATTTGGAATCTAATGTCATAATAGAATCGCGAGATGTGGAATTCTTTGAACACTTATTGACTTCAAGTAATAATGTTCATCCTCCAACTAGTGAAAAGTCACCAATGGAGACATCTTACGTAGTTAGTGAGCAACCTAATATTCCTTTGATTGGACATCAATCAAGTTCACATGATGTTGGTGAGCAATCTCGTGAATTAAGGAGACAGTATTTCTTTTTACCTTAAAGAAGGAACCACTGAGAGAGTCTTAAGAATAATTCCTCTTGTTTTACAAGTGGAAGATGATATTAAAACGTTTAAAGAAGCTATGGCCTCTCGTGATGCTGCTTTATCAAAAGATGCTATTAATGATGAGATAGATTCTATTATGTCAAACCATACTTAGGAACTTGTCGATTACCTTCTACCTCTAAACCTATTGGTTGTAAATGGATATTTCATAGGAAGTATCATACAGATAGTACTCTCCAAACGTTCAAAGCAAAGTTCGTTGCTAAAGAATTTCGACAAAAGGAAGGAATAGATTATTTTGACACATATGCTCCTGTGGCTAGGATCACATCCCTTAGAATCGTTTTTGCTTTAGCATCAATTTTTAATCTTTATGTTCATCAAATAGATATTGAAAATGATATTTCTAAATGGAGACCTCAATGAGGAGGTGTATATGGAACAACCCGAAGGGTTTGTTCTACCAGGAAATAAACATAAAGTGTGTAAGCTTGTTAAGTCATTGTATGGTTTAAAGCAGGCTCCAAAACAGTGACATGAGAAACTTGATGCAACAATTCTTTCTAATAGATTTATTCACAATGTTGCAAATAAATGTGTTTATCTCAAAACTTGTGATGACTATATGGTGATAATTTGCCTTTATGTTGATAATCTGCTAATAGTGAGCAAACGACATAAAAGATGTTGTAGAATCAATGAGGTTTCTATCTTCAACATTTAAGATGAAAGATCTTGGGCAAGTTGATACCATACTAGGTATCAAGGTAAAAAGAAATAATAGGGGATATATTTTAAGTCAATCTCATTACATAGAGAAAGTACTAAAGAAATTCAATCACTTAAAAATCAAAGAAGCAAATATTCCGTTTGACCCAAGTATTAAATTAGTCAAGAATGTTGGAAGAACAATGGCTCAATTAAAGTATTCAAGTGTAATAGGAAGTCTTATGTATGCAACGCAGTGCACAAAACCTGAAATAGCATTTGCAGTTAATAAATTGAGTAGACTTTCTAGCAATCCAAGTGTGGAGCATTGGAAGGCTATTGAATGGGTACCTTAAACAAACCAAAAATTATGGTCAATAATACTTAAAATTTCGTCCTATTTTAGAATGATATATACTGATATAAGTTGGATATCAATTTTAGGAGATAACAAATCCACTACTGGTTGGGTGTTCACCTTGGAAGATGACGTTATTTCTTGGAAGAGCAAGAAACAAACATGTATAACTCACTCAACTATGGAATCAGAATTTGTTGCTTTAGCAGAAGTAGGAAAAGAGGCTGAATGGTTGAGGGATTTTCTATTAGAAATTCCATTGACTTCTAAGAGTGTAATTTCAATTTCTACACTTTGTGATAGCCAAGTCACTTTATCTCGTGCATATAATGAAACATATAATGGAAAGTCAAGACACATAAGTCTTAGACATGATTATGTGAGAAAATTAATCAGGAGTGAGATTATTTCACTCACATTTGTGAAAACAAGTGAGAATTTGGCTGATCCATTCACCAAACCTCTTACAAGAGAAGTTGTAAGATCAACATCAAAATGGATGGGCTAAAACTCCCTGAATACAAAATCCACCAATGATAGCAACCCTACTCAACATTATGAAATTAGTAATGAAGAGTTCAAAGAGTAATAATAAGTCATTGACATGTGGAGTGGTTCAGCACTTTGGAATATATTACTAGTCCCATCTAAGATGTTAAAGTGCTAATTGCCACCGAATGAGGGTTGAGTTAATTATATTCTTAATGAAGTTCAGTCAAGTTAAGACAAGTATCTCAAAGAGTGATAAAGATACTGTAAGAACTTCACCTATATAAACTTAGAAATGGTGCCACTTCGATTGAGAGTTGGAGTTTCTCTCATAAAAGTTCATGGACTTGGATGAGCCCAAGGTTATATTAGGGCTGAGCGAGAATTTGTGAGGAATACGAGGATATTGTATTTATGTGTATGGTGTCACTAGTGTTATCATTAGAAATAACAAATTCAAAGCCTTTATGCTATTTGGGATTTCAACTTCCCTTTGTGATGCTTACACTAAAGTAATATTTAAATCGAAAGATATATTACTTTATTCATAAATACTGTTTAATCACTTAGAGAAAATTTTTATATTTGAACAAGTGGGGGATTGTTATAAATTGTTCAAATTTAAAAGAAAAAGAAGAAAAGAATGGTAGTTATTAGACATTTGAAAAGGTAGTTTCTTTTGTATTTATTTTGGTAGTTATTTATTAAAGGTTGTGTCTTTTGTAAGGTTGTGTCTTTTGTTGAAATACCTATAAATAGGTATTTGAGGGTAAATTATAATCAATATATATTTTTTTATTCTTCTTCTTTCTTAACTTCAAAAATAACTCTTCAAGTGATTGAATTAAACATTCTCTAATTCCTATTTGGAGATTCTTTATTGTTTGCTCAATACAAATTTTTTAAAGGCTTGTCATATCCACAAAAACTATTTGCATTAAAATCATAGCAATCTTATTGAGAAGAGGGTGCAAATATCGTTTTTAGGAAGTGTTTATACAAGTTTCAAGTCTAAATACATTTCCTATGATGTTCTTGATCTTATGTTTGCTATTTATAGTTGGTTTCCATAGTGTTGTTCATCCTCTTCATTGTTATATTTTATAACAATTTCCACATTCTTTTTCTTGTCTTCAACAACTATGCCCCTGTAAAAACATTGTGGACCAAACTCTAAATCTTGGAGCAAACCAAAGAAAAGAGTATAACCTCAAATCTAAGTCCAGGACCAAATGGAGCTGAACCAATTCTATAGATAAACATCATGACAACGTTTGAAATTTAAATATCCATGAAAATGCTAATAAAAGACCATCTAAAAAAAAAAAAATGTTAAGAACAATCAGGAATGCAGAGCAATGATCAACATACTATAAAGTAAATTTACCTATCTTAAGTAAACCATGTGCCCCCTCCCATTAAAACTTTCAGATGAACCATTAACAATTTCACATCGCATTCTCAAATGCATTCATAAAACAACATCGCACTAAAAAAATAAGCGAGAAACATGAACAGAAATATCCTTCTAAAGGCATCGCTTCGAAAAGAACCCCAAGAAATAGGGGGAAAAAAACCCAAACTATGGATGGGCAAGCTTGCTTTTTTTTTTCCTTTTTTTTTTTAAATTTAACCTTAAAGAAACACACAAATAAAACTACAAGAAATTATAAGAAAAAAAATCAGACTTTAGAATCATGATTGTGAATTTTATACTGCTTGGGAACAAAATTATCAATTGAAGACACTCCCTCCTCCACAACAAAAGGTTCCAAAACGACTAATGACGTGGGTGGGGAAATAATAATATATCTAGAGGACAAAAAGGAAACACAAGGAATGCATACCGAAGAAGGTCGAAGGCGAGGACAGAGATCCAAAAGGAGAGGAACGGAAGGAGGTGTGGAGGAGCGAACTCGAAGGAGCCGCGGGAGCCTTGGAAAGCGTGACAGAGCTTCGGCCGAGGCCGCTGCGGCCGGCGAGGAAGGAGAGTGAGGCAGTTGGGGGACCTGCGGACAGTGCTGCTACTGACATGGCCATCTCCACTCTCTGTTCCTTCTATCGTCTCGACAGAGACCGGCGAGCAGAGCGAAATCGCCTCCACCTTATCGAGATAAGGTATTTGGTCATCATTATTGATGCATCTGATGTTATCCTGGCCGTTCCGTGGCTCAAGCTATCGTAGCCGTTTGATGTGATGATCTCCCAAGTTAGTGATTTCGCCGTGTGTGTGTGTGTGTATATATATATATATATATATATATATATATATATATCATCAATTGACCATTAATATAATAATATTGAAATTTAAATTGAATTTGATAGCCCCTTCAAAAATATTGGAAAACACAAAGACTCAAATAATTGATGAAGATTACAAAAGTTACTTTAGATTTGAATTCAGTAATAACCATGATTATTTATAATATTTTAAATATTTGAAGAAATGTGAAGACTATCCAAATTAAATTTTAGATGGGCAAAACTCAAACAAATAGTTTGGTTTGATGATAAGGAAGGAGCTGGCTAAATGGTACCCAGCTGATTTGATGATATACATCTCGTAAGGAGACCCCACTTGGACTGTGTTCGAGAGGCCATACTAAGCGTTTTTATCCCATTTGGATAACCAAATGGCCTTCTTTCTTGGTCTCCTGCCACAAAGTGACAGGCCAATTTAAAATTTGAAGACTAATATGATATTGTTCCTTAGAGGAGTCGCTAATTAGTGTTACTGTACAAGGATTCAGGAGAGTTAACAAGACTCTCATCCTTGCACCAAGGTCTCAATTATATATATCTTTAAAATATTTTTAAAAACTTTTAATGATGGGAGAGTAGTGGGAAAAAATATTTTCTTAATGTGACTTTCGAAACTGATTACTTCTTTCCTTCGTTGGCCTAACTTAGTTTGCTAGAACGAGACATACCATTAATCACTCCCAACATTCCAACTTTTTTATCTTGCTCATGTATCCTGGAATCTCAAATTTTGATGATAAATTATTTGATAAATTGTTTGATCTAATCTATATATTGAGAAAAGTGTATAGAATTAATTACAATAGTGATACAAGCATAAAACAAAATGAAGTACCAGAGTCAAGTTCCATTGATTCATTGGGAGTCCGAGAGTTTATCGGGAGTCCAAAGGTTCGTCGAGAGTATTGTCGAAAGTGATCGAGAATTTTTCGGGAGCTTATCGAAGTATTCATTGGAAGTTCACCGGAAAATTCGTCGGAGCTCACCGAGAAGATCGAAGCTTACGAAAGAAACTCGTCAAAACTCGCCAAGAAGATCGTCGTGAAGTTCAGGAGCTTACCAGGAGTCCGTTGGAAGATGTCTAAGAGTTCGTTGGAAGTCCGTCAGAAGTTAGTCGAAAACTCACAGGAAGAAAACCTAGACTTATTAGACTTGTTTTACTTTAGTATATGATTTAAATATCATAATTAGCATGTAATTAGGATTAAATTTGAGAGATAATCTCAGTAACCCTATTAGGAGCCAATTGGGCTCGTAAATAGAAAGGTTTGAGCCAGATTCAAGGCCTAAATAAGTTGCTAAACCTTATTATTTGATGGTGGCACCACCAGACTAAGGCGGTGGAATCCTCCAGGACTCAGTCTCCCAGAAACCTAAGCGATGATACTGCCAGATAGTTATTAACTATCAAGCGGTAGTACCGCCCAGTTCTAGTAGCCAAGACTTTGTCTTGTGATAATACCACCAAACTAGACAGTGGTACCACCCAATGTCAGAGCCCACTAGCGATGGTACCGCTAGGACCCCAAAAATCTGAGATGGGATCTTTTTTGGCTTTATTTTTTAAGCCAATTAAGGCCTATAAATATCCCTTACTTCTTAACTAGTTAAGCATAGAGAAGTGATAAAAACTGAACTAAAACTATAGTGAAATGGCTTATTATAGTAAATGACTTATAAAAGTCGAGTTCACCCCTATCGTTTCTAAGTGTAAAAGTTTGTAAAAGGAGAGTGAGTCACTTGTAAAAGTTTTGTAAAGGGGTGATTGATCTTTGCCTTTCAAGAAAAATCAATTGTGGAAGCCGATGACCTTATCGGAGGAGGTATCGAGAGTGAACGTAAGTCGGACAATTGAATCACTATAAAATTAGCATGTTCTCTTATTAGTACGTACTTTACTTTTGCTGCATTCTATTTTACTTCATTGCAATTGTCCAATCTCCTCATCTCTATTCGCTTACAAACTTATTCGAATCAAACGTCTTTTCAAAACGGTTTTCGTTGAATAAAATATTTTAATCATATGAAGTTTTTCGAAATCGCTTAAATTAAATGTTGATATATAATTTTATTTAACATTGTTAAGAATCTAAGATCTGAAATAGAACTTGCGAGCTTTAACAGCCAGTAGCCCATCTCTCTTTTAACCAAAACCCTAGATCTAATTAGGAGGCTATGGTAGCTACGAAAAAAAGGGAGAAACTACAACAAGAAGGGTAGAAAATTACAACAACAAGGTAATTCAAAAAGATAGAAAAATAAGAGAAAAAAGAAAAGAAAATAATGATAACACAGAGGTTATTTTCATTCATCTAAATAGTATTCTCATCTCAGGTTAGATTAGATTTGCAGTGAATTTTTACTATGATTGCTTGGGGAGATTTTTGATATTGTATATAGTGACAAAATCCTTATATTCCAATTATTCTCTTGTGATTGTTGCTTGAGTTTTGGATAAAAGACTTTGAGAATTGTATATTCATTATTTTTATAGTAGATTTTCTCTGATTTGTCTCATGGTTTTTACCCTTCACGTTAGAGAGATTTTTCACGTAAATATTGATGTCTATTTGATTATAATTTTCGTTTAATTCTATTGTCTGTTATGATTTGTTAGTATTTATTCATATATAAAAAAAAATTCTTACTTTTAATCCCATTAGTATAAACAAAGCTGAGTGTGTGACTTTGATAAATGGTTTTGGTAGTTCATCGAATTTAATACAAGGAAAAAGGTGTGTAAACGAACCTTTTTACTTATATCAAATATCAAAGATCAATAAATAATAAGTATATCAAAGATCAATAAATAATATCAAAAAATTAAAAATCAAAGATAAATAAATAATCAATTATATGATTATATATATTTAATAATAAAATATATTTTTTATATAATAAATATATAAATAATAAATATATAAATAATTATAAAAAATTATATGATTCCATAAGTTATTTACTTATGAAAAATAAATTATTTAATATATAAAAGAAATAGATAAGCCAAAATTAAGTCCCAAATCCCTTATATGTCTTTCATATAAATCGTAAAATAATTCTTCTCTCAATTCTTACTGTTTCTCGTTCTCTCACTAAAACCCTGAGACATGTGTCATATTTCATACCAATAAATTATTAATTCTTTTGAATTCCTATCGTAATCACATGTCTAAAGTTTAAATACTTATTTATTTTTAACTCGTTGAACAATTGAATAGTGTTTTTATTGGTAAGTATTTTTATAAATAAATGGAGGTGCGGGATAGAATAATTGATAGTGTCGAATAGAAGTTTCCAAGTATTACATTAATTGAATGATGTTAATTGCTGTCATGGTTTTGACGCATAGATCGGGTATCATGCATGCTACCCGTGAGCGTCTGAAGCCCACAGAGTTATTCATTCGCTACATCTGCGATACGCACCCAGTTGTAAGTAAATATTATCGTGCCTTTCTGTTCTGGAAGCAGATGACTGCGATGCGAGAGGGAACATTTATTTCTCGTGATGGAGATGCTGCTCCATGAGATCGTAGTGGATATGATGATGGGTTGGATGACCCGTGACTTAGTGGAAGTTTGCTGTTTGTAGACCTCCTGTTGATTGTTCTGAAAATTAAGCGTTTTAAGGCAAAAAAAACGATTATTATAGGCGAGGGATAATTTAGGATCTCATAGGATGTTTTCAAACTTGCAAACAAAGATTATATAATGAGACATATTTTCTTTAGCAAAATAAAAAGAAAATGTTTCTTATTATTTAAAGAGACACAAACACGGATTCTCATTCCAATCCTGTTTACTACGGTGGGCAGACGCATGACCGACGCGTCGTGCGCAGGCCGGGCCATCGAACCCCCAACCGTGTCATGCGTGCACGCAACCGAGCCAGCTGCTACGGCGCACACGTGACACCATTGGCTGAAGCCGGCAGAAAAGAAGAAGAAAAGTTGGCAGGAAATTGTGAGGCCAAAAATAGAGAAAAGAATAGAATTTCTAACTTCGAATCTTCTTGCGATTTTCTAATTATTTTCCGTATTAGAAAACAATTATTGGCGATCGCACACGACTCTGTTGAGTTGTAATTAATACTTCTTCTGAGTCATGTTGACATGACTGGCCGATGGAGTCTGCAACCATCTACCAGTTCCAACGTGGTGCAGTGTGTGTGTTTGGGTGCAGCCGCCAAGCGTGCAAAAATGATAGATAATACAAACCTTAAACGCACTAGAGGACCATCCCAATTTTATTTGCATTCAAACTCCCAAATCAAACTTGGTCCACCACGGAGTCTCGAACTGAGCCTATAAGAGACGTGAACTAGCAATGAATTGACGTGCACACACCAACACTTGCTGGCTTTAGTCGCACCGCCGTCCCCCGCAATAACCAAGTTGGCCAATTCAAATCTATTGTTTCTGCACCACCTGTCGCTCTCATTGCACCCCTTTCCTTGCTATTGCTCCACGTCAACAATGCACCAACAACCACGTTAGATCCTGGTGAATTCCAACTCAACCATGGCAAAGCTTTGCCCGCATGCACACTAAAACCTTGGGCGAAGACGATCTAAGAAAGAAGCCGCCCCTGTAAGATTCGAATACTGCTGCTACTGACCCACTAAACTTAGTGGATCGATCAGGACCTTCCATGAAACTTCCCCACTGCAGGCAAGCTGGTCCGAGCTGACAAATTAATTCCAAGTGATTAAGCCCGCACTTTTAATTTTCCTTGGAAAAACACTCGGGAATCCTTTGTCAAAAGAGAAGAGATGATGATTGCATATGTGCTTTACCATTTACTGTTGTACAGGAGTCTAAAACTTGGGAATCCAACCTGGATTGTTTCAATTAATTGTTTGTCGGCCGAATGAAGAGCAAACATATCATATAGTCGGATGTTAACTGACAGTTTTTAGTTTCCATTTTTACGCATTTTAAAAGGCCTATGGGTCTATATGAATTTATTGCACAAATATGTTTCTGTACAAAGTTGGAAAGACTCACACTGCATAAATGCTACGGTGGGTGACAACTTAATTAATGTTACATTTGAATGTAGACTAAGTTGTGACAATCAATTGGGTTTTTACATGATCCGTGATAACTGGCTGATCCTAGTCGAATCGGTTTGTTATTTCTCTTTTCCTGTTTTTTTTTTTTGGGTTTTTGCTACTTAACTTCAAAGGATTAATTCTATGCTATCAAGGACATTATACTCTTTTTAGTTTCGATGCATGGTCGAGACCGTGAACACGACTGCGCCTCTTGCCCTAGCACTACTATACATCCTCACTTTTGCCGTTGCGTACTCCCTCTTTAACTTACATCTCCTCGAATCATTTTCTCTCCACCTCACCGAAACCCTTCGCTTTCTATTCCTTTTTGTTCATTTCCTTTGTGCCTTGAGGTAGTCTGCATACTATTATATTTTAATATCCCTACTTAGGCAAATAGATTTCATATGGTGAAACAAAAATAAAAAGAGAAATACAGCAAAATCCAGCTCTTGCATTCAGCGAGAAGTTGATCATGCACGTATCAGCAATTGAAAGTTTGGCCTGCCAGAGACATCTTACCTCACCAAATTACACTGCTTGGAGTTGTAGTTTAATGTCGCCTCTTGATTACCATTTATTTTGTGACAGCAGCGATGATTGACCGGTTTCTGGGTGTGACTTTATAGTACCGCTGGATGGTGTCTTCTACCTCGAAATAACGAGCTCCAATGACCTTACTCGTGGGTGCATGCACCACAGCGTCCTGTAGAGCTCGTCCTGGCTGGACTCCATTTCGCAAGTGCTCAATATATATAGCCATGCATATGCCACAGACTAAGGCAGCAAACGAGGAGGGAAAGGCATCGATCGATCGAGATACCTGGAATAGAAGATGATTTCTTGGTCGAGCCTCTACCATGTGGTGGAGGCGATGATGCCGCTCTACGCGGCCATGGCTCTCGGCTACGCATCCGTCCGGAAGAAGGCATTCACCCCTGAGCAATGTGCGGGGATCAATCACTTCGTCGCACTGTTGGCCGTCCCCTTGCTCATCTTCCGCATGATCTCCTCCAACAATCCGTACACGATGAACATCCGGTTCCTCGCCGCGGACACGCTGCAGAAGGTGATCATCCTCGCTGCCCTCGCTGCATGGGCACGCTTCAGTAAGAACGGCTCGATCTCATGGGTCATCACCCTCTTCTCCCTGGCGACGTTGCCCAACACGGTGCTTATGGGCGTGCCGGTCCTCCGCGGCATGTACGGGCCAATGTCCGAGAACCTAATGGTCCAGATCGTCGTCCTCCAGTTCGTTGTGTGGTACGTGCTGGTTGTGTTCTTGTTCGAGTACATGGCCGCCCAGAATGCCTTCATGGAGCAGCAGCAAATGCCGCCACCACAAGCCAATGGTTCTCACTCGGTGGACATACCAGCTGTTAATGCCGATGGCAGTGACCCCGATGTTTCGATTGCACAAGAAGAGACGACACGACCATCAGGGATGCTCATTCTGGTTATGGCAGTCAAGAAGATTCTCAAGATCCCAAGCACATACGCCAGTTTGCTTGGCTTGTTTTGGTCATTGATCGCTTTCAGGTTCTGATCTATACTCTGTGAGTTCATATATATATTCATATATACATATATATATATATATATATATATATATATATATATATATATATATATATATCCATCGTTTCATATGCTACCAATGAGTATGTATTTCGTTTTGCAGATTTGGCATCAAAATGCCAGCGATCATAGACAACTCATTGTCGATTATTTCAGTGTCAGCTATTGGCTTGGGCATGTTCAGCGTTGGTAAGTATTCTTGTACTGTATTATTCATCAAATGACGACCTAATATTTAAAGCTAAAAAACATGTGTGGAGAGGTCCAAACAAATACTGTCGTTATGTTTGTATATTTAAAGATTATATCATTACATCACTAAACGAATAAAGTGAGCTAGAGATCATAACGAAGGTTAGACTTAGGGGCAGTGTTTAAAAAATAGAATGTGGGCATCAAACAAAGCTAGTTTAATATATAGCATGATGTCAATGAGCCGGAAAGGATGGTGGGTGATGAAAGTTTCAAATGGACATTAATAAAAAATCTAAAAGATTTTGAGCACTCAGAGAGACCAGACGCGAACCTCGTCACCTACGACCCCACGAAGATGAGAATTTTGTAGAGACAATGGAATGCAAATCCTTAAGCCTTCTCTCTATAATAAGCAGATTTTGAAACTGTAATAGAGGAGAAATTGTTATACTACTAGTTTACATGATCCATGTACAACTTTTCAGAAGTATCTCCCACCATAAATAATATCCAAAAAAAAATCTCTCTGCAATAGAAAGATTAAAATAAGATGGTTTTTGTGGGTGCAGGTACCTTCATGGCTCGACGGAAGAAATTTATTACATGTGGATATTATCTTGCCGTCTTGGCTATGGTTATGAGGTTCCTTATAGGCCCCATTGTTATGCTTGTATCATCATTTGCGGTTGGTCTTCACGGTGTGTTTTTAAACGTTGGCGTTGTCCAGGTTAGTAAGTTTCGTTTTAATCATTTTGATAGCATTGTATTTTTTTTATTTTCACAAATTAGTGGCTTTTAGATGCCATGTTTTCACATGGCAAAATATAAGATAATAACTTATATTTAATGTATATAGAAACATAAGATGTACCATTATAATTATCGATAACAGATGGTGTGTCATTATTTTGCAGAAACGTAGGATTTAAAGGGGTTTTTGGCAAACAAAGTTCTAGCTGAAAATAGTGTTTTGTTTTCTCCTTTGATGGAATGCGACTTATTGCATGATAGATGTTGAACTATAACCTTTTACTTTCATACAATAATTCATTGTATCTCTTTTCAATATAAGAGTCAATAAAATTAAATTGAGTTTATTATTCAATGTTTTTTCATTATTTTCAAAAATTAAAAATATAAAATATCATTCTCTTTAACGATATATTGTTGCCAAATTATTAGACTAAATAAGTTATCTAAAAATTATTTTGTGTGTGTGTTTTGATTACAGGCTGCTCTTCCTCTTGCTGTACTTTCATTTGTTTACGCGGAGGAATACAATGTGCATCCAGATATCATGAGCACAGGGTTTGAGCTCTACACAACCATTTGCTCTAACAATTATTATCTCTCATCTTCAATTGTGCTCATTGTATTCTTAAATACTTACAGGGTCATTGTGGGAATTTTCATATCTGTTCCCCTAACAATCCTCTACTACGTTCTATTGGGACTACGAAGGTGAGACGCGGCAATCATAGCATCTCATCAACCTAAACGAAAGACGTAGTTTTCTCTAAAAGTAATGTACCACAACAATAGGACAGGGTGACTGAAGAATAACAGTGTTGTTGTTACGCTTCTGCTATCAAACTTTAGTAGTCGGACAAAAATAACTCCCAAGCTACGTTCTTGGAGCTTAACATTGTGTACCTGATATGTGAAGGAAAAGTTCTACTTCAACAAAGGCGGATGTCTGGCAAAGACATTGCAGATGATTGGCAGTTAGTTTTGATATGGTTCTTATACGACAATACCTTAACTTGGGAAGTCTCGAGAGAGAGAGACAATAGTAATCATTTTAACATTTGGAAGGAAGTCGTGTTTGACTATATTTAGTTTTACATGTAATGCCTCATGTTTACTTTTACAAATAATTGATGAAGTACCAAGAACACGAGAATTGCCTCGTAACGTAAATAAAATCCTGACTTATGTCATAAGTCCTTTGCCCTTCAATGAGTTGCCATTATATCACGAGTCAAGCGGGGACATAAGTAGCAGTAGCCCTTGAGTGATTGTAACATTTATAACATTATGATTATAAGTAGTCATAAGCAGCATTATGACTCCCACGACTTCGATCGTAGTGATTGTAACGCCCTCAAAAGTTGAGATGATGCAATGCCGTAATTCTATAGATTTAATCTATAAAAATACAATATTAGAACATGTAGAATATTTATCATGTGATTCAATCTATAATCCATCTACCCATAAGATATTTTAATTGGTTCAATAACTTCTTAAAAAAATTTGATATCAAAAATACTTTTAACTTAAAAGTGTGAGTGGGAGCGAGCAAATAAATCAATGAGTAATATAAAAAAAAGGTAAAACAGAGAAAGTATGTCAATTTTATAGTGGTTCGGTCATCAGTGATATGTCCTCGAGGGACTCGACCAACATATCATATCCTCAGGCCACTGGTGACATCTCTATGTCGTAGACAAGATAGCAAAATGCGAAATATGTGAGCCTCGAGGGACTCGACCAACTCAGCCTACGTTGGGAATCGATTCTTACCTATAACGATGGGAGACCACGTGGGTCAATCTTATTGCCTCACGCTTACCGACTTAATATTAGCATAGCATGGGATTTAGGTTTGGTCTCATGATATAACGTGTCACACACATACATATTTAATATATATTTACATCGCATGCAAATATATATACTTATCTAGTAAGTGTATAACAATCACATGCACAAGAACACCAGATGATCATGGACCTCAACCTAATATGATTAGGCCTGAGCCAGTAGGCCTAATCACTTATATCATGATATATGTATATATCGGTGCATCTTTATGCCCGGTGATCATCCATCTTGTTATTGTCGGATCTACCGACACCTCGACGCATCTCCATGCGTCACAATCATCTGAATCGACCTTGAGGGTTCCGCTGCCACCTCTAAGCTTCTGTCGCGCCACTAGAGTAATTACAATATAATTACAGGCACACAGACCCGATAATTAACAAAAAATGAAGGCTCGAAGGCCCCAATAATAATCACATACATAGCATATAGTCCATGATCATCTTCTTGCATTACACATCACATGTATATATCATGTAGGATTACTAGATAAATGATAAATAATAATAGTTACTTAAACCTTTTAAATAACTATATTTTAAAATCAAGGACATGCAAAAAATTTTCAAAAATGGCAAGGGCATTTTCATAATTTTTATAGGACATGACTTAGAATTTTTGAAATTCATAGGGGTAAAAGTATCTTTTGCCCAAATCTACCCCAAACAGAGTCGACGGTTGTAACTTCTTACAGCCAATGCCTCTCTACTACGGTCACCAATGCGGCAGCTTGGCAAGCATGCAGTAGGCTCTTGACAGGCGTGCGGCGTCGCCTTGGGCGCTACCGCCTCACCATTAGTGGTCGCCAAGCACCGCCTTGCTGCGGCTGCCGCCTTTGTGAAGAGGCGGTTGCCACCCCACTGCACAAGGGCAATGGCCGCCCCACGCCACTCGCAAAGGCAGTGCGGTTGTCGCCTTGTGCGCAAGGTTGTAGTTACCTTATGTGCAGCGACTGCTGCCATGTGCAAGTGGTCACAACTATTGCCGTCGTCGCCTTGCGTAGGCCGTCATTCGACGCTGCCCGGTAGGCAACCACCTTGCGCGCACCAGCGACCGCAACCCTTGTGGTTGTTGCCTTGTGTGCGCAGGCAATTGCCGCGTACAAGGCAGCCAACGCGGGCGCCATGCGCATTGGCGTTGCCTCGACGGACAATCAGCTCGTTCGTAACTTTTGCACGCGCACCGCCTTCAGTCAATCCTTTGGGTAGCAACAATTGCTGCCTCTACCTCCTTCATTTGCATCAACAAATTTGATACAGAAGGACTACTCTAAAGTACATTTCATCAGCAAGATAAAATGCTTTACGGATCTGAAAAATCATGTCAAACGCATCAAGAATGTGTAAAATAATTCTACGTGACTAAACACGACACATGTAGTTTATAAGCCAATCATTGCACGACGAACCTGGCTCTGATACCATTATTGAAAAATCGTGAATCGACATCTCATGTGCAGCAGAAAATAAAAAAAGTTTAGATTTCCTATAGTTATGTACTTGATCGTTGTGCAACGATTGGTACACGAAAAATCGCAAATCTAAAAAATTGCACGCATTATGTTAGATGCGTTACCTAAGGAGATCGTATATTCTTGAATTTTCCAGATCCGATGAAGAGGATGAAGGAGCACTAGCGTACTCCTCTCTAGCGGTAATCCACACAGCGGACGTATCGTCGATGCTCCTCAGATCACCAAGGGATCTCCCTCTCCACATGCACCACAAGGCTGTCGGAGCCAAGGAGGAGGAGAGGAGGCTGAGGCGAATATGAGAGGTGACTTCCAAAAGCTCTAGCCTATGAACCAAGTAGTTCCTCATATTTATAGAGGTGCTAGAAGCTTATCCTTAATGGATCCTGTTCACATTGGATCTCTATCCAATAATCCAGTTAGATCTCATCCAATTATCCAATTAGATCTCTATCCAATTAGGTTTTATCCAATCATCTAATTTGATCTCATCCAATTATCCGATTGGATCTTATTCATAGGATCCAAAATAAGGGCTCCACAGATATCTTATATTTGCACCTCTCTTCGTCGCAACATCCACCTAATGTGTGTGATCCTCTAGGCCTAATACTGAGTTGGTCATGAGTCACTTCCATCAGAACTCATTTAGATATAGTGAATAATTATCCCCATAATAATTCACTCGACTCATCGACTATGGACGTACTAGGTCATTACGCCATAGTCCCCAGATGGTACAAAGGGATCTAATCTATCGGACTTGTCTATCCCCTATTACCATGTATATATAGTCTCTCATCCATCTAATATCTCAGAGACCGAATATTGGGCATAGTAATATCAAGCCCATACGGAATTCTTTTCGAGTCTCACTCTAATTGGATTCTCCCGGAGAACTCCTTCTTTCTTAATTTGAATGACCCTGGCTAAGGATTTTGCTTGAGCGAGCATATGCGAAATATATCTCTCACGATACTGAGAGTAGATGATCCTCTATTGATACTCAATTGCCTTTGTAAGGTTGGCTACCATTCTCAAGAACCAATTGTACTAGATTTGAAGCTTTCTAAACCTGTAATTCAGGCGCCAAAGAATTAAGTACTCATATAAGGCATCTTTGGTGTCTCAAGTCTAAGTACCAGATACACTACTGAGACTACGGAATCGTTGTTTGACGTGAAGTATCAATAACCATCCAGCATTCTGTAAGCAGATCAATAAGTAAACTCATTCTCTAATAAGCACTTGCATTGTATCTTTAGTGTCCCCATACAAGTGGCTATGAGACCAGCCACTTACATCATATGGATGGGTATACAACACAGTAGTCTGTTCGGTTATCTCGATGTCCCTCTCGAGTAACCTATGACCGGGATTATTTATGGTCTATGTTTAAAGGTGAATCTGTCTCATTATCATGATCTCATCATGATCTAATTTCCATTACACAGATCCAAGGACATCATAATATACATCTAGATAATGTAAGAAAATATCAATAATCATAAATAAAGAGATTGACGTAGCGTGTTATAGGTGCTATCACTCACGTGATTGGCTTGTATGACACTTATAACTAGCAATCTCCCACTTGACCTAAAGCAAATCACCTATGTATCTGATCCCCATCAAACCTATGTGATGCTCAAAGATAATCTTAGTCAATGGTTTTGTCGGTGGATCTCCAATGTTATCTTCGGATGGAACTCTTTTCATTGCTACATCTCTTCGGGCCACGATCTCTCTAATAAGTTAGAACCTCCTCATAACACTTCTGATGAGACCCGGATTCTCTTATTTGAGTATTCGCCCCGTAGTTGTCACAATATAAGGAAATCAACTCCTCGTTGCTCGGCACAACTCCCAAATCTATGATGAACTGCTTCAACCAGACTCCCTCCTTTACTACCTCTACTACAGTAATATACTCTGCTTCTGTAGTCGATTTAGTAGTAGTATCTTGCTTGGAACTCTTCCAGCATACTGCTCCTCCATTTAGGGTGAACACATATCCTAAATTAGACTTGCTATCATTGACATCGAACTGAAAGCTTGAATCTGTGTAGCCCTTAAACCTGAGGCTACTTTTTCCATAAACTAGTAAAAGATCTTTAGTTCTTCTCAAATACATTAGGATACATTTTAATGCTTTCCAATGCTCCAAGCCTGGATTCACCTGATACCTACTCGTGATACTTAGAGCACACACTATATCAGGCCTGGTACATAGCATAGTATACATGATAGACCCTATCGCTAAGGTATAGGGTATTCTATCCATGTGTGACTTTTTTTCAAGAGTCTTTGGGGATATACTCCTAGAAAGTGATAGCTTATATCTCATCGGTATGAGACCTCTCCTGAAATTTTTCATGTCAAACCTTTTAACAATAGTATCTATGTACCTGGACTGAGATAAGCCAAGCATCTACTTGGATCTATCTCTATAGATATGAATCCCCAATAAGTAGGATGCTTCCCCTAAATTCTTCATAGAGAAGTATCTAGATAGCCAAGTCTTTAGCGTGAAGAGCATTCCTGTATTATTCTCAATGATTAGGATGTCATCCACATACAACACCAAAAAGGTGATAGCACTCTCATTTACCTTCCTGTACACACAAGGCTCATCTTCGTTCTTAACGAACTCATAAGATCTTATCGTCTCATCAAATCTTATGTTTTAACTTTAGGAAGCTTGCTTCAGTCCATAGATGGACCTAAGCAACTTGCACACTTTATCTAGTTTGTCCTTAGACATAAATCTCTTAGGTTGTATCATATATACCTCCTCCTCGAGGTTGCTATTAAGGAACATAATTTTCATGTCCATCTATCAGATCTCATAATCAAGGTGTGCTACAATAGCCAATAGAATTTGGATGGATTTTAGCATAACTATAGGTGAGAAGGTTTCGTCATAGTCAACACCTTGGCTTTGACGAGAACCCCTAGCCACTAGTCTTGCTTTATAGATCTCTACATTTTCATTTACTCCGATCTTCTTCTTGAATATTCACTTGTAGCCAATAGGTACGATACCCTCGAGTGCATCAATTAGATTCCAAACCTTGTTGGAGTATATAGAATCCATCTTTGAATTCATAGCTTCTTGCCACTTCTCGGAATCTATACTCGTAATAACTTTCTCGTAGGTCTGAGGATCAATATCCTCAACATCCTCTCCTCTAATATGTCTCACATATCTCTTAGAAGGATGAGATACTCTATCACACCTACATAAAGTCAGAACTTGTGTGCTAGGTATTTGAACAGATTCTAGCTATGGAATAATACTTGAGTTAGGTTCTCCAACCTCGCTCAACTCTATCATGCTCCCACTGTCTCCACCAAGAATGTGTTCCTTCTTAAGGAATACTACTCTCTTCGCTACAAAGATATTTTGGTCCTTGGGGTGATAGAAATAATACCCACAAGTTTCCTTGGAGTATCCCATGAACTTGCATCGTTCAATTCTAGATTCCAATTTATCGAGCTTGTGTCTTTTAACATGGGTAAGACAGCCTCAAATCTTAACAACCATAAGATCAGACTTCCCTTTCCATATCTCATATGGTGTAGACACTACCGACTTAGTTAGAACTCTATTCAGAAGATAAGCTGTGGACTTTAGGGTATATCTCCAGAATGAAACGGATAGGTTAGTAAAACTCATCATAGACTATACCATGTCTAAGAGTATGCAATTCATCCTTCGAATATACCATTGAGCTAGAGTGTATAAGGAGGTGTCCATTGGGACATAATCTCATAGTCCTTGAGGAACTGGGTGAACTCTGTACTCAAGTACTCACCTCCTCGTTCTGATCAAAAAGTTTTAAGACTCTTTCCAGTTTGAACCTCTACTTCATTCTTATACTCCCTGAATTTCTCGAATGCTTCAAACTTGTACTTCATCAAGTACACATGTCCGTATCTAGAGAAATCGTCAGTGAAAATAATGAAGTAGGAATAACCACTGATGGCCTGAGTTGACATGGGACCACATACATCACTATGTATTAGTACCAACAACTCAGTAGCTCTCTCTCCAGTTCCGCTAAATGGAGAGTTGGTTAACTTTTCATGAAAGCAAGATTCGCAAGTCACATATGACTCATAGTCAAATGGATCCAGGTATCCATCTGTCAGCAGTTTTTGAATCCTTCCCTCATGGATATGACTTAGCCTACAATGCCATAGGTATGCACTGTTTACCTCATCTTTTTTCCTCCTAGACTCACTCACATACATGATATATAGAGTAGTTTCTAGCATAATCAAACCATTATGCAATGTTCCTCTCATGATGATCATATCATCCTCAATAGTTAAACAACTATTGTTCTCAAAAACTACTTTATAATCATTTAATGTTAAACATAAAATAGAAATAATATTTTTGATGATAGAGAAAACAAAATAAGATGCATCTAATGCAATAGTAGCTCCAACATGCAAATGTAGGATGACCTCGCTAATAGCAACAGCAATAACTCCTGCTCTATTGCCTATGTTGAGGTCCATCTTGCCTCTTATCAATCTCCTAGATTTTGTCAGAACCTGCAATGAATTACAGATATAATAAACACTATCGATATTCAATATCTATGTGTTATCATATGAGTCTGACTTATAGAGACTAATCATGAATGCATATTTGAAGCTTCTCTAAGCTTCTGTTTCGCCTTCTTTATAACATACACTTTATAGTTCCTCTTTCAGCGCCCGTCTTTGCCATAGTGGAAGCACTGGCTTTTGTTCTTTTCTGAGTCTTTTTAGTAACCTTTGCTTTACCCGATCTACCCTGCCCTTACCCTTATTAAGAAACTTATCTGTCTTCCTTTTCTTTCTGGTCTTACCAGCATAGAAAACTATGAAAAGAAATCTAAAAGGGACTATATTATAAGATCTACATACATGTTATCCTCTAGGATCATTCATAAACCTATGAGTTTCTCTATCCACTCAATCATCTTAAGGACATGGTTCTGAACTAGTGTCCCCTTAGTCAATCCTGCTATGGAAGAAATTCTTCGATATCTCATATCGTTGAGTTCTTCTCTATTCCTTAAATAATTTACGGAGATGCAAGAGTATAGATCTAACATCCATCTTTTCATGTTGTCTCTATAACTCGGGAGTCATGGAGCCCAATATGTAATACTAAGTAAGAGTGGAGTTATTTGCGTACTTCACATAGCGAGAGATCTCATTCTCACTTATCCTTAGGCATATTGCATCACTATTTCAAGGACATATATGATTTTTTCCACTGTGAGAACTATTCTCAGGTTACTGAGTTAGTCCGCATAGTTTTGACTAGTGAGGTGGTTGGCATCAAGTATGCCATGTAGAGAGTCTAATAGTAATATTTTCAAAAAATAAAGATATAGCATAAATAAATAACATGCAGATTTTATAAAAATATAAATAATCAAGATATAGACTTCTATCTTATGTACTCCCACTATTTTTCTAACAAGTTATACAACACCCTCAGCATATGAAACGAAAGTCTCCGGTAGACTTCTAATGGGGATCAAGATCTAATTAACATCTCAGTGTAACCTCGAGGGACTCGACCAATCACACTAAGCCCAAAAGATAAGCAACTCTTGCCAATCACAATTCCTTATGATTCTCATCCTATTCGGCCTCCGAACCACTGTGGCCTCGAGGGACTCGACCAACCATGATGTTCAGTTAAGTCATCACCATCGTTATAAGATGAGTCTGATTCGATGATATACCCTCTAGGGACTCGACCAAGCATACTATGTCCTCAGGTCACCGATGACATCCCTATGTCGTAGATAAAATAGCGAATCATGATATAGGTGAGTCTCGAGAGACTCGACCAACTCAACCTATACCAAGAATCGGTTCCTACCTATAACGATGGAAGGCCACGTGGGTCAATTTAATTGCCTCATATTTACCGACTTAATATTATTAAGAGATGAGATTTGTTTAATTTGATCTTCTAATATGACGTGTCACACATATACATATTTAATATATATTTACATCACATGCAAATATATATATATCTAGTATGTGTACAAGCAATCACACATTACATGAGTAATCACATCAGATGATCATGGACCATATCCTAATGTGATCAAGCTCGAGCCAATGGGCCCAATCACTCACATCAAGATCTATGTGTGCATCAGCATCTCTATGCCCTATGATCGTCCATCTCGCTTCGTCAATTCTGTCGGCATCTCAATGCATCTTCATGCGTCGGATCATCTATCTCGGCCTCGTGGGTCTTGCTATCGCTTCCATGCTCCCACTGCACGTCCTCATGTAATTACAACATAATTACAAGTATATAGGCCCGACAATAAACAAGAAAAATAGAGGCTCGCTGGCCCCAATAATAATAATGATCACATCATACACATACATCACATCACACGGTCCATGATAATCTATCCACATCATACATCACATATATATATATATTATATAGGACTACTAGATAAATAATAATAGTTAATTAAATATTTTTAATTAACTAATATTTTTCTGAAAACAAGGATATATAAAAAAATTTTAAATTCTGAAGGGTATTTTGGTCATTCGATCAAAAGGGACAAAATTAGAATTTCTAAAATTCAGAGGGGCAAAACTTTCTTTTGCTACAACCCCTAATTCGCTCTCCTTGCTTTGCTGCGTTGTGGTTGCTGGCGACGGCCATGCGCTGGGGCGGGCGGGCGCCATCAGTATGTGGTGCTACCCTGGTCGGCACTTTATTGCGAGCATCGCCCACAAGTGTTGCTACCCCGACGAGTGCAACGCTTGCCGACGTCCTCACCCATGTGGGCGCAGCGCCCGCAGGGCGTCGCCCATGCGATTGATCGCCTACGGGCGAGCACTTGCCCGTAGGTGCTTCTACCCGCGGGCGTAACGCTTGTAGGCGGCATCGGCCCTTGCAGGTTGGCTGTCGGGCGTCAACTGCTGCATGCATGTAGATGGCAGCCAAGGCTGCCATCCATGAGGGCAACAATAGTTGTTGCCCTTTCCACTTTTGCATCAACAATTTTGACGTCAAAACACAACACACGCAATTAAAATTCAATCTTCGCATGAACAACCTAGCTCTAATACCAATGTTGGAAAATCCATGGGTGACATCTCATGTGTAGTGGAAGAACAGAAAATAAAAATCTTGGATTTTCATGAAAGGTTCCATCATCGTGCGAAGATCGGTGCATTAAAAACAAATCCGCGAATCCGAAAACTACGTGTGAAAAAGAAAGTACCTAGGGAGATCGTATATCCCTGAGTTCCTACAGATCCATGGGGGAGGATACAAGAGGTCAAGTGTCCTCCTCTCTAGCGGTATCCATATGATAGAGACTGCAATGATGCTCCTCTCTTGGGGAGAGGAGAATAGAAGATGGCTACCAAAAACCCCAGCTTATGGACCTTTGGTTCCTTCCTATTTATAGAGGTCCCCTGTAAACCCTAATGGATCATGCCCTATTGGGTATTGATTTCTATCTAATTACCCAAGCCTCTTAGATTAATAGATCTTTACCCAATAATCTAGCTCTTATTGGATCTTATCCATGGGATCCAATAATACAGGGGCTTATTGAATATCCAATAAGATAGGAGCTCCGGCGAATATATCATATTCGAACATCTACTCATCGCAATACATACCATATGTGTGACCCTCTGGGCCCAATATCGAGCTAGCCGTAAGTTATACCCATTAAAATTTCTTCTGACTTAGTGAATTATTATCTTTATAATAATTCACTTGACTCATCGACTACGGATGTACTAGACCACTACGTTGTAGTCCCCAGACGATATAAGAGAATCTAATCATTTGGACCTATATGCCATCAGTTACTATGTACCTATAGCCTCTCATCCATTTAATATCATAGAGATCGTATATCGGGCATGGTACTATCAGGCCCATACGGTTTCCAATCGAGTCTCGCTCTAATCAAATTTTCCTAGAGAACTCTTTTTCTCTCAATCCGAATGACCATGGCCAAGGATTTGCTTGAGCAAGAACAAATGGGATATTCCTCTCATGATATCAAAATTGGATGATTCTCTATTGACACTCAACAACTCTCATAAGGTTGGCTGTCACTTCCAATAACTGGCTATACTAAATCTAGAACTTTCAAACCTATAAGTCCTATATCAAAGAGTGGAATACTCATATAGGACATCCTTGGTGTCTCAAATCTAAGGATCAGATACACTATTGGGACTACGGAATCATTGTCTGACGTGAGGTATCAATAACCATCCAATATTTCATAAGCGAATCAATTAGTGAACTCATTCTCCAATGAGCAGCTGTATTATATTCTTAGTGTCTCCACACAAGTAGCTATGAGACCAGCCACTTCCATCATATGGATAAGTATACAACACACTAGTCTGTCTTGTTATCTCGATGTTTCTCTCAAGTAACCTATGATCAGGATTATTTAAGGTCTATGTTTAAAGGTGAATCGGTCTCATTATCGTGATCTCATCATGATTCGATTCCCATTACACAGATCGAAAGATATCATAATATATATCCAGATAATATAAGAAAATATCAATAATCATAAGTAAAGATATTAATGTCGAATATTACAGATGTCATCACTCATGTGATTGACTTATAAGACACATATAACTAGCAAAAGATGCATTGTATGAGTACTATATTCTTTGACGTCGGACTTACAGATTTGAAAAGTTTCATATCTGGTACAATCGATTCTTGAAAATG
This sequence comes from Musa beccarii, assembly GCA_024322285.1. NCBI lineage: Eukaryota > Viridiplantae > Streptophyta > Magnoliopsida > Zingiberales > Musaceae > Musa > Musa beccarii. The sequence continues at coordinate 2,836,408 of CM044401.1, read as the reverse complement.
GTAGCCAACCTTACGAAGGTAATTGAGTGTTAATAGAGAATCATCTACTCTCGGTATCATGAGAGAAATATCCATGTGTTCTTGCTAAGTAAATCCCTAGTCATGGTCATTCGGATTGAAAGAGAAAAAATTCACCGAGAGAATTCGATTAGAGCGAGACTCGATTGAAAATTTTATTTGGCTACAATGCAAATAAATTCTCTCATTCTTTATAATGACTTTCTCTTACCACGAACAATCTAACAATATATATATATAAGTTTAAGATTACAAAATTTATTTTAGTTACAATATGAGGTAAATAATAGCTAGAGTAAACGTTATCTTTGGTTATTATCTATGCCACTAAACATTTTATTTCTTTTACTAGTTTGGGTACATTATCATATGTTTTCAATAGTTTCCTACGTTATAAAAATTTACATAATTTTCCTCGTGTTTTAAAAATATTTTACTAACTTAAGTTATTATTGTTTTTTAACCGATGCTATCAATTTGAAGTTAAATATTTTATTTGAGGAGGGGGGTCGTGTCAAGGAGGGAGTACATCTCAGAGTGGATGTTCTCGATGGCGATCTGGAAGCCGTAGAAGGCGCGGGCCTCGGGGAGCTGGACGTCGCGCATGAACCGGGCGGCGAGGTTCTCGAGGACGATGCCGTCTGAGGCGGCGAAGAAGGCAAGAACGTGGGAGATGAAGTGGCGCTCGTCGTGGGAGAGGCGATGCTGCCATTGGGGGAGGTCCGGCGACAGATCCACCTCCTCCGCCGTCCAGAAGGAGGCCATCGCCTTCTCGTAGAACTCCCAGATGGAAGGATAAGTGATGGGGAACATGCAGAACCGATCCGGGTTCTCTGCCAGCAAAGGCTCGTACTCCTCTTCGCCGACGGCTGCAACTCGAGCAGTAGCAGATGGCGGCATCATGGCACGCATGGTCGGGCGATCGAGAGCGGGAAAGACGAAAGCAAGGAGAGAAGGGTTTGCTTGGGCGTGAGAGTCAAGGCGGAGCAGCGATGGATGTATTGCGAGACGGAGAGAGGGAAGGAGGCTTTTGGGAAGCGCGGGAGTTTTGGAGTTTGGGGGGCGGTTGGGGGGGTTCAGGGAACGGCGGAGAAGGGGCCGGCGCTAATGGGCCACCGAGGGCTGAGGGTACCGCGTGCATACTTGAGGTTCTCACCCACATGCCACGTCTAACTAAAATTTGTTGTGGGGGCCACAGAAGCACAGAGCAGATGTTGCTTTCTCTTGAAGACAACTGACCTTGACCTCTCAACAAAACATTGACGGGTTAGTGGGTCGAAGTATTCAGTATTTACGACATGAGTGAACGGGACCGGAATGGACCGAATCCGAACCCGCTAACTTTGGGTCGGGTTCGTTTGCGATCACTCCTACCTCTCTATCCATCCGGTTTAATTTGTTGGGTACATTCAGAGATCAAGAAATGGATTCCTACATTGTACTCCCCTTCAATGCAGAACTCCCTTAATGAAATATGGTGAGTTAATAGATGGATGCAATCCGGAGGGCTGTAAAAATTACCAAGCATTCTTTTCATAATTGGGCTATTCTCTCTCTCTCTCTCTCTCTCTCTCTCTCTCTCTCTATCGTGGCTTCCGCTGCGTCTTTCACGGGCAAACTCCTCACGTGTATCCATCCACCGAGAACATACGACCAGAACATCAGACAGGATGATCTGCTCCCGATCCTCTCCTCTCAGATACCAGATCTCCGACCGCTGCGAGGCAGCACACAAAACCCCCAAGTGGGATCCATCACCAGACGGTGGTGGGAGACCAATCGACCGGCCGGCCATCACCATGACCACCCCGTCGATCAATCTTGGACGCCGAATCGATCGCCATCGTCCCTCCTGTACGCACGCAGGCCATGCAGCGCAGCAGAGTGGTGGAGGAGGAGGAGGAGGACCGCGGCAGGCCTTCATAATGTCTGGAGGAGCATGAGGTCGTGCTCCCCACCAATCCTCGAGGCCGATCCTTCACCTGCAAAGCCGAGAGGGGGGACCGAGGTTGTGGGTTTGGTGCTTGTCAATGGTGGTGGGAGACCATGGTACATGAATCATTGTCCAAAAAGGGGAGGAGGGCATCCCATCCCATCCCACCACCACCCAGACTGCTATCGGCCTCTCGTGTGAGAGCATCAGCTAAAAAGCTGAGGGCGAGATGGTGGGCTGCCTATCTCCCACCACATATGCCTCCTCTCCCGGCCCTCTAAAAAAGCAGCTGAACATCACCAACCCACGAGACGTGTGATGCTGCAGCTTTGCTTGCCATGGCAGCAGTGGTGCGATGCGATCCCAGGGCCGGGCGATGTTGCAGCAAGCAGGCAGCGGTTACAAGTGTCACCTCAGTAGCTTTTCTTCCTTCTCCACTAAGTTGTGCTGCGTACGATCCATGAGGTGAAGACCCACCGAACCATGTCAACTAGACCTCGACTGGAAGCAGTGCCTATTGTTGCATGTCAATCCATGGAATTAGAATGGGAAGGACTCCTTTGAACCTTCTCCGCAGCTCACAGAAGGATTGAACACGTAGATGAAGTAGAAAAATGGGGAGTCCATGACATCATGGTGTGATGTTAAGACAACCTAAACCTGCCTTTTCCCTCTTGAAGCTTTTGTGCCCATGCACTCATTGCAGCCTCTCCCACTGCCAACCCGTAAAGCGCCAACCCCGGTGGCAAAAGCAAGCAAGCAAGCCCACGCATGCTTCGCATCAAATCGACAATGAGCGAGGAAGATACCTGAGATGGGGACCTGAAACAGTGATGCCTTCACCCAAGTCTTCTTTGCTTCTCTTCTCCTGTTTCTCGCGGAGCTATTCCCCACCCTTCTCCAAAGGAACCATTTGGGGGCTTCCGGAAAGGTAAAAATATATATATGGGCATGATGGTAAAGTGGCGAGTGGGAAGTCTGTGTATATATATATAGGGGGCTCCTCACTAACCCATGATCCTCTGCTCTTGGATGATCTCTCTTTGGTTCTATGGAAGAGGAGAATCGAAGAGAACTCAAGCTGCTGCTGTCCCCATCGACCCGTCTTCCCTCCGAGACGCCCAACTCCTCCATGGCGACTGATGCCTCTGACCATCCCCTGCTCGATCTCACTCTGTCGATGAGCGTCGGCACGCTGAGGCCGTCTCCCGGTGCGGAGTCCCAGAGCTGTGCGAAAAGTCTACAGGTATTGAGGCAACAAACTGCGGAGCAGATCCGACTTGCTGCCGCGGAGAATGCATATGCTGAGAGGATGAGGGAGGTGACGAGGATGGAGATGGAGCTGGCGGAGAAAGAGTTTGCTCGAGCTCGGCTGGTATGGGCGCGAGCCAGAGAGGAGGTGAAGAAGGTGGAGAGGATGAAGGAGGTGGCCACCAGGAGGATCAACTCGGCTTGCTTGGAGATCACTTGCCACAGTTGCCATCAACGATTCCGGCCGTAGCAGAGCCCGGTCCGACGTGACTCTTTGTCACTTGTTGGGTTATGGGATCATTTCTCCCGAGCTGGCAGCTCAATCGAAATTAAGGGTGTCCTTTGCCTCTGCTGTGTCTACGTTGTTCTTCCGATTTGTCTCTCGACGAAGGTAAAATAACAAAGTTGGTGTGGTGATATGTGATAGCATATAAGATTTCCTCGATTGCACGACGAAATCTCATTGTTTTGTTAATGAAAATCTTTCCTCCTAACCTATATAAATAGATTTTCTATTATATTTACATTTCATCTAATCAGAGTATTTTTATAATTACATTGTATCTTATCATGGTATCAAAACCCCTTGCCTCGAGTAAGTTTTCTTCTCGTTGCCTTATGACAGCAATCGCTCCTCATCGAATCTCAAGCAACTGTAGCTGTCTTCGAAAGTCCCCCATCTCCCTCTCTTGGAAGCTACATTCTTCTTCTCACCCACTTCTCCAACTTACTATAGTAATCAACCTTCTCTCCGAAGTGACAAACATTGCCTTCTCTTGCTACCGTAGTTCTGCCACCGACGACAAAACCATCGGACGACATCCCAAAGGCAACAAACATGACCAGCGCTGAGTGCTCGCCCTTCCTCCTCTCTATCGTCGTCGATCCTTCTCACCGATATCGTGGAACTCTGACAAAGCGCTCCCTACCTCTGCAGTGTTCTTCCTCACATAGGATAACACCTAGTGTTCAAGTACAACAAGAACTTCCACAATGTGCTGGAGGTGAGCAAGGCGGACTACAAGGCGTGCAATGCGGTGTCGCCCATCGTCGCCTACACCTCCGTCAATGACTCCATCATGCTGAAGCATAGGGGCCACCACTTCTTCATCTGCGGAGTGAAAGAATGAAGCATGAAGAAGAGATTTGTTATATCTCATATGGTGGTGCTCCCTCTTTATACACGATAGGATGGAGTATTTTCCTCAACAGAGCTACGAGATTTTCTTATGTAGTTAGGAAATTCTTAACTGTTTATCAAAAAAAATCTTAATTGCTATCATGCCCCCGCAAGACAATACTCCTATCAAGGATGCCGATCTTAGATCGATGTATTGAAAATGGTTTACGGGCGAGAGGCTTCGTGAGTGAGTTTGTAAGTTGATCAACCGTATGTACGTGAGAAACACGTAGTTAATGCCTGACAAATTATTCTCGCAAAAAGTGAAAGTCGATAGCGATGTGTTTCATGCGTGAGTGAAATACTGGATTGGCGCATAGGTAAGTAGCTCCGACATTATCACAATATATTATAGGGGTAGATGTGAAGTTGATGTTAAGTTCCTTGAGTAGATTCATGACCTAATTTAGCTCTGTAGCAACGGTTGCAATAGCACAATATTTAGCTAAGTTATAGATCGTGCAATTATCTTTTGCCTCTTAGAACATCAACTGATTGGATTAGCTTCAATGAAGATAATATACCCCAACATGGATATTCTGTCATTAAAATTCCCTATCCAATCAACATCAACAAAAGCATGGAGATGAATGGAAGAGTGTTCATGGAGAAAGAGACCATGATTGAGGGTCCCATGAAGATATCGCAAGATTCGTTTAACTATAGACCAAAGCATAGTAAATGACTGATGTATGAATTGTGATAATTTATTGACCGCAAATGAGATATTTGGATGAGTGAGAGATAAGTATTGTAAGGAGTCAAGTACTTGGTGGTATTGAGTTGGGTCCGTAGTAGGACTTCCATCATATAGTTTGAGTGACTCGCTAGTAGATAGAGGAGTTGTAACCGCTTTAGCGTCCTACATGTTCGTCTTTGATAACAAATCTTGAATATACTTTTTTTATGATAGGAAAAATCCTGAAAATGTGTATGTTGCTTCTACTCCTAAAAAGCAACTCAAAGTTCCTAGATCTTTGAGGAAAAAATGATCTGCCAAATGCTTGAGGAATATCTTAATTTCCAAATGATTGTTGCTCGTGACAATAATATCATTCACAAATACCAGAAGATATAATGTATTGCCACTTTGGTAATGGAGAAATAGCGAAGTATCAGACTTGGAGTTGATGAAGCCAATGGATGTCAAAAACAAGCCAAGTTCGACGTACCAAGCTCTTGGAGCTTGACGAAGTCCATAAATAGCTTTTTGTAGTTTACAAACATACCTTGGATACTAAGGATAGATGAAGCCAAGAGGTTGTTGCATAAAGATATATTTAGTTAAAGTCCCCTGTAAAAAGGCATTGTTAACATTAAGTTATCGTAAATGCCAACTTTTTAAGATTGCCAAACTCATAATAAATCTAATTATTATGGGTTTAACAACAGGACTAAATGTCTTTGTGAAGCTAGATGTGTTTTATATCTGGCAACGGATCCATCTAAGTTCTGCTTAATTCGAAAGACCCACTGACACCCGATTATATTTTGTGTGGAATGAGAGGGTACAAGGGTCCATTAGAATTATAGATGAGGGCATCATATTCTTCACACATGGCTTTACGCTAGTATAGAGATTTTTGAGCTTGAGTAATTGTGGTAGGTTCATTAGTCTTTGACAAGGATTTTTTGATAGCATGTGGATCAAGGACTTATCGTAATTTAAAGATACCACTTTTGGAGTGTATTGTCATTATATATCCAAGGGCTATAAGTTGTGATGTAGGTATAGATAATGGAGATGTACTAACACGAGTTGAAGGTACATCAGTGTCACTAGTGCCAAAAGAGGATTTTTTGTAGGATTTTTTGTAGTGTCACTAGTGCCAAAAGAGGATAAAGGTAGTGATTGTGTTTTTGAGGGCATTACTTCAATAGTAGGGGAACCTTGTGAAAAAGGGAGAGGAGCAATGGAGGGGGTGAGGAGCTGTTGAACCAGGAGAATAAGAGAGTGGATCTTGAGGAGAAGGACTGGATGGTATTGTGGGAGACTCATTTGACGGGATCGACGGTGTACTCCAGTGATATATATTTGTTAGAGTAGAGTGCACAGTAGGAGACTCAAGATTTTGAAATAGAAAGATAGACTTCACAAAAATAACATGACGTGATATAAAGACTTTTTGAGTGTGAGGTTCAATAGCATCAAAAAAGGTATTATGTTCAAGAGAGTATCTAATAAAAATACAAGACTTAGATCTTGATGTTATCTATGCGAGGCAAAGGGACGTAGCCATGGATAACATAAATAGCCAAATACTTTAAATTTTTGAAAGTTTGAGAATTTATGAAATAGTTTTTTAAATGGTGACTGATACCGAAGGACTGGAGTGAGCACACGATTGATGAGATAGATGGCAGTTTAAAAGACTACAGACCAAAAGGTTATTACATAGAGGTTTAATGGAGTGTGAGACCAGTTTCAACTATATGTCGATGTTTACGTTCAGTAGAACCAACTAGTTGGGGAATATGTGGGGGTGACTTAAGGTGTTATATACCACAAGCTAAGAGATAGGATCTGAGGGTTTGATATTCACCACTACCATCATAGTAAATTGTTTTGATTGTAGACTGAAAGAAGTTCTCGACAAACCTTCTAAAGTTAGAAAATATTATTGAAACTTCATATTTATGGTGGAGAGGGTATAACCATGTATACTTGGTAAAGTAGTATATAAAAATGACATAAAATTGAAATTTGTCAAAGGAAGTGATTGGGGCAGAGCCCTAAACATCAGTATAAATAATTTCAAAAGGTTTAGAGCAGGATACAGATGAAATTTCAAATGAAAGTCTATGACTTTTATTGCTTAAACAAGCATCACATAAGTTATAATGCTATTGGTTTTAAGAGTAGGAAGAGAAAAATGAGAAATTAATTTTTTATAAATAGAGGATGAGGGATGACCAAAATGATGATGCCACACATCAATTGGAGCTATGACGAAAGAGTAGACAGTGGTCTGGGTGATTTGTGGAACTGATGACCACTCATAAATGTTGTCCTTACTCTGGCCTTGGACTAAAGATACCCCCGTGCTCAAATCCTTGACAAGAAATGATTTAGGAAAGAATTCAATCGAGGTATTATTTTATTTACAGAATTGAGAAACGAAAATGAGATTTCGTTTGATGTGAGGCGCACACAAAATATCATCGAGTATAAAAGTTCTGTTGTGTGAATTAAGCTTTGTAGAACCAGTATGAGTAATGAGAATTCCTTTACCATCACTGATGATGATACCTTCATTTCCGCCATAGTTATTGTGCATGGACAACAGAAAGAGCCATCTACGTAGCCTAATAGATCATATCCAAATAAAAAATTAGAAAATTGAGTATGCCAAGATGCATAATTACCATCTTTGTATAACTTGAAGGGGATGAGAGTAGCAACATTGATGGAAATAATGCCTGTAGAAGGAAAAGTACTATGGTTTCCAGTAGGGACAATAACTGGAGCATCGGATGTGGATGATGAGGACATGTTGAGGATGTGTACCAATCGACAGAAAGCAATCGGTGAAGAAGAGATGATGTCGTCGGTGAGAGTCACTACTAGTCCTCAGTAGTTCTTCGGTAGTGATGGGTGGGGATTAAGAGTTCTTAGATGCGCTGCTCCACCTTTTTTTTTTTGCTATTGTTGAAGCCGCCACAAAAGCCACGATCTTTGGAGGGCATTCGATCGAGCAGTGTGCGACCTAGAGTAGCAGGTCGATTCTGCTACGAGCGATGCAATGAAATAGATGACTTCTGCTATTGCTCCTCTGTAGTACAATTCTAGAGAACAATTACAGGAGGAAGGGTAGCTGCCTGGTGCAGAGCAGGCAACGAAGGCTCAATCAGTGCAGATCGCACTGTTCGATCGAGTTCGGTGGCAGAGGAGAGAGGGTTCTCGGCATAGGAGAGCATCGGGCTGAGATCGACGGTGCTGCCCTATTCTTATCGTATCACACACTAGCTGTGGCAGTTGTTGTTGATGCATGTAGCGAAGAGGGGTTACGTGGCCACTGATTGAAGTCGCAATTGAGAGGGTCACGACTAAGAAGTAGGGGAATATTAGTTGGGGGCATAGCGACGATTGCTTAGGGTTAGGAAGCCGATGCTGGCAGTGCCGTCTCCACCGGTTGCTGTCAATGCCGAGGACCGTAGTGGTGGTTGCTGCCGAGGTCAGTGAATACAACGACGGTGGTTGCAGGGGGAGTAGTGGCAATGATGGTCGCTGACAGCCGATGTAACTCCCTTTGTGTGGCCACCGAGGAGGTGAGCACAGAGGATATGACCGCGCTTTGCTGTGTTCTTTTGCATTTGCCAGTGGAGTTGGAGAAGGGGTCAACTAGGCAGTGACAACAGGAGGATGTGATCAATGACTGACTGCAGAGTCACTATTGGGAAGAAAGCGACGATTATAGGATGACCATCGTCGTCTTAGAAAGGGAAGGGGAAGATTCGATGAGGAGCTTGCTCTAGGCAAGAGGCTCCGATACCATGAAAGATTGAAGCATGAAGAAGAGATTCATTGTATTTGATATGGTGGTGCTCCATATTTATACATGTTAGGATGGAATATTTTCCTCGATAGAACTATGAGATTTTCTTATGTAGTTCGGAAAATCTTAATTATTTATCAAGGAAAATCTTAATTGCTATCACGGAGTTCCCGACCACTATAGCGCTGACCAAAAGGTGGACATCAGGATCACAAAGCTGACGGCCTCCTCTGTTGCCCCTTCCGTCACCCCCACCGCATTTCCTCTTCCTCACCAACCATCGCACCTTGTCGATCATTGCTCTAGTCCCCCACTGTTGAAGTTGGCCACCAAACTGCTCTACTCATAGATATGAGGAAATCTTATCTGCTATCAATATGAAAGAACATTGTTCCAATTGGATGATTGTCAAAAATGTTTCTAGTTGACATTTATTCTATAGAATCCATTAAGCAACGATGCGATCATCTTCACCAGAGAACAGTATCCGACAAATACGATGCAAATCTCATATCAATCAATAATTAAAGGGTAAGGAGGGGTCACTGAATGTTTCTCCCTTGCCTTAACCCACCTTTTTCCCTTGCTCCCCTCTTTTGCACCTAGTATTCCTATTCCTTATCGAGTAAGAACTCCTTCCTCTTATTGAATGCTTCTTCCGAGGATCTGGATGCTACAGATCCTCCTTCTCCATAGCTACCTAAGGATGCTGATGATTCATTTTCTTTTTTGGATTCTTAACTTGCTACAAAGGTCTCAGCACCCACAATCTGGGCAACCCTCTTCAGGCGTGCCCACGGCATCAATGCATGAAAGTTCTTAATAGGATTGGAAGAAAATTTAACTCGGTATACAGGCATCATCAAATCTATATGTGGTTTTAGGCAAGAAAGAAATAGATTGATGCTTAGGTCTCTTAGCCTTTAAATTCTTTAAAAGAACATCATCGATTTTTTTTTAAGACAAAACTTCCTAAGAAATGGTATTTCTTTGCTTTATGAATGAGGTAGATCTTACTCGTGTGCTCGGGAGAACCCTGGTTTTTAAGCCAAGCATATCTCTATTTTTTTGGAGATAAGGGTTTTAATCCATATGTGAGATATGAGTTCACGTGCCCATTTGAGGCTAGTTTTTCGAAATACCCGTTGATTTTTTTAATCTCAATTTGTTTTACATGTAGACTCAATAATTAAGAAGCTCTAAAGATCAATGATATCACAATAACTAGTTTTTATAGAAAATTTCCTAGGAATTGTATTACGATAGGCTTCTCTAAATCCCACAAGATTTTTGGATAAGGTATGAGTTTATTAATGTTTGTCAACTATTGCCTACGAAAATATTTCTAACTTCTTTTAATTATAGTATAATGTGTTACCATTTAGAGTATTGTATTTCATATAATTCTACTGTTTCTCCCTAATATGATGCACCAAGGTTTAAAAGTGCAATCGGACTAGACCTAGGATAAGTTGACCCTGGAGGGTGCCCTGGGTCCTTGTCCAAGCCCAACAAGGAGTCCCAAAGTGGTAAGTCCATCTTTGGTAATGATTTTATTTTTAGTTGAACTAATTATATTACCAAGTTCCTTGAGCACATACAAATGATTGACACCAGTCCATGGAATTGGATCAACTACAATCAAAGGAGTTGATCCGTATGGCTAAGAATAATAACCACCTACTCGTCCAAAGTGAGGACACTATCAAATAAAAGGTAAAGAAAGGCTTTCGTGTTTAGTGAGTTACCTCTTCTTGGAGGCATAGGGGGGTATGTTAGATGGTGCCTCTATATAGCATATGAAGACAACTATTAGTATATCTCTATCTCCTTATGATAAGATCCTTTTTACTTTCAATAATATTGCATGATCTCATATCCATGACATCTCTTCGAATGATCTAGAGGATAGTCGTAAGGGCCTCTACTTGATTCATGGAGACAGATCACAGATCCCCATGGTCTATGTTGTCTGAGAGTAACATCCACTTTGAGGAGCCGATGGCGCAGGTGGTAAAAGTGTTTTGTTCAGCAACAATAATCTCAGACTTATGTAATGTGTTTTTTTTTTTTAAGAATGATCGTAATATATCAAAAAAAGTCAATTTAAAAAGTCTTGAGCCTCTTTAAAGTCAACATAGGGGAGATCTAAGTCCTAACCTTTTATTCCTTTCTTTTAACCAGGTATAAAAGAGGGAGGGGCGGAGCCAATTAAGGCTATTGGTCAACACTCATGAATCTGTCCTTGGTGGTGCCATTGCAAACACATCTCAACAAAAATAGGAGCTACAGCCTTCAAAGAAGGCATGGATTTTATGAAGAGGAACATTTTACAAAGTCATTAGCAGATCTCCTGAAATACTTGCTGCTTGGAGAAAAAATCACTTATGGGCTGTAAAAATTTACAATAATCAACAAGCATTATACCTTAAAAATCGAAGAGTACTATAAAAACCCTTAACTTTTTGCTCTTTATGATAATAATCATGCTTATATTCATCGCTCCCATTGGAATTGATTGTCTCGTTGTAAGTCTTAACTCTATTCAATAAATGGTTTATGGTGATCTTAACCTTGTTGCTTTCTCAAATAAAAAATTAGGAGGCAGACCTTTTCAGTTGAATCCATTTTTTATTTAAGTCCAATTTGATATGATAAACTTGGGGTTCCATGGTAATTAGGTTACCTAAACTGATGAACAAATTGGGTCTCGAATCTGAATCGAATCTCTAATGAGCAAATTGGAATGACTAATGTGGAATCGAACTGACACAAACGAGTATGTGGCGTTCTCTCTCACCAAGTTAAGATCACAACGATTCAAGAAACATCAACTTATTTCTATCTCCTCATCTTGATTACCCGTCTGTGTCGGCAGGAAGCGTTGGCCCCGTTAATGGTGTCACGGAGGGACACATTTGCTGTCTTTGAGCTGCATGAACAACCAAATAACCATGGCGTGGATGTGCAATTGGCTCATGGCCGTGAATGCTGAAAGAAGCGCTCTCCAACCATGGCAGTACGTACCGAAGGTAGCTTTTTCTTCAAGAAAGACACCCAAGACTTACCTACTGAGTCGGTGATGCTGCAGTCTCACAGAACCGATCGGAATTGGAGTTGCCTTCGATCCTGAAATGCCACAGTTTCCCCTTGGAAGAAGCCAGGTTCTCATGGCACAGGAACTCCCAAGAGTACCACTTCTCGATGGTGCGATCCGTGTCGTGAACGAGGACGTCCGTGCTCCGCCCAACTCGCGCCATCACGGCGGCGGTGTAGATCGCGCCCATCCGCCCCGGCGCCTCCGGTCCGTCCCCGCTCGGCCCGTCGATGACCATCACGTCCCATCCGCTCTCGTACAGTGCCTCCGGTAGCCCCCTCAGCGCCAGCTCGCAACGAGGTGCGCGCAGGGTTCCCGCTCCGGGTCCGCACGCGGGTCGTCTTCTCGCATGCTGGAGCAGCTCATACGCTCTCCTGGCTTTCTCGTGGTTGCTGAACGGGTACATTCTCAAGCCTTTGGATCTTCCAGATCTCAGCTTTTCCGGATCATCTTCGAGGAACACGGTGGTGCCTTGGCTGTTCAAGGTAGCAAGACCAAGAAACTGGGGTTTGTATCCGAAGATGAGAAGGTTGCAGGGGATTCTTCGGGCGATGACGTTTGAGACAAGCTGGTGCTCTTTGGGACTCAGGACGTCCTCACGTTGGCGATCGACGCCGTGTCTGGGTTTCTCAGATGCACGAGGAGGAAGGCGTTCTGGAATTGCAGGGATCGAGGAAGTCCATAGAAACTTAAAGAGCCTAACAACGGATAAGGATGAGAGGACCAACAAGAAGACGAAGATGAGTTTCTTTGGCCACATGATCCTACTAATTACTCTCCTGACTGCCTCTACTCTTCATCTTTCTTCAGCCGCTGGATTTCTTAAGAACCAAGGAACGAGTTGCTGTCTGAGCTTTGAAGCTCTCCTTCCGTGCTTGCTTAGAACTTGAGGAAAGCAAATCTGACGCTGATGTTTAGTCTTGCCATCGTTCTATTGTTGTTGAAGGTCGAGTGATGGAGAAGAAGGTTCTACCAATCGACCAATGTAGTCGCTATGACTGCAAATAATTGTGGGTGTGTGAAATTAACCGGCACACAACAGCTGGCTCCGGCGATACCGTGCAGCGATCTTTCATCCCTCTCGGCTATGATGCTGATGTGTGATTGGAAGAGTGGGTGAAAAGACAGCTCGCTTTTCGCTATTCGTGGCTTCGACCGAAGCTATTATTGCTTAGATTGCAGACAATTCAACCCGTGCTATTATTGCTGTCGGTGAAATTTATCTCACTATAATTATTTTTGACAAATTAACATAGAAATTGAGGTAAAAGCACCTAAAAATTAGTTGAATTGTGTACAGAGGTCATCTCGCCAATTAAATTGTGCTTCCGTTAGCCCACATAATCGGTTGGGATAAACTATGAGCTGATGAAAAATTAGGAAGGGTAAGTGTGATTCTCCATTTCTATAAATCTTAATCTTTCTATTCCTCGACGATAATTATCAATAAATTATATAGATAATTGGTGAACTAAGTTAACATTTGAGGACCTTCAGATACCCCTCTTTCGTCAACTTTTGCCCCCTCTTCTTTCACCGTTCTCTCATCTTCATCTTATTTCTCCTCCTCCAGATTCTCTCATCAAATAAGTTAAATCGGAATTTTAAATTGGATATTGACTTTTTGTTTGTGCGTATTTCTCCTCCTCCAGCACAAAGGCACGATTCGCACGACCAACATCGAACCTGTTGGCTCGATCGCATTCAAGCCCAACATTTAATGGCAATCCACCAATGCACGATCTGATGGTGGTGAAGTATGTCCAAGACAACACAGTACACATATATACGTGCTGCCGCACTGCCTTATCGCTACTCTGTTGGATGCCATTCGTTAGCATGGGAGTCACATGACTTCCTATCCCTAAGATCTGCCTCCCTTTAGAATTGGATTTCCCCCATCGTTTCCTTGCAGGAGTTTTGACCGCCACCCCTTTGTTTGCTTTCTCAGCTGCACAATGGATTGCGTTAATCCCTTCCCATCGCGATTGGTTCATAGCCAACATCCGAGCGGCTCCTTCATTCAACCCGAATTAAAATCTATATGTCCAATCAACACCATTTCTTACATAAAAAGATCGTCGAATAATTTCTGGTGCATGAAGAAATATGAGGCTGCGATTCCTATAAACCATTTGTGTCGGTCAGATCGGGAAGAAGTCCATCGATCTCAAAGCAAAACCTTCCTGCCTGAACTACTGCAGGAAGGAGGCGTGCGGTACAACTAGATAGCAGATCCAAGAGGTAAAGGAAGGAAGCATGCGAGAAGTAGCAGATCAGCAGAAGGTCTCTGCGGTGGTGGTCTCGTTGGCTTTCACCGGCGGGATCCTGAAGTGCCATAGCCGCCCGGTGGCGCCCACCCGTTGCTTCTTGCAGAGGAACTCCAGCGCGTACGCCTTCTCCACCTTCCGATCCACGTCGTGGAGGAACACGTCGGTGTCTCCCTCCCCCCGCCGCCCCAGCGCCATCACCTTCGCCGAGTAGATCGCCGCCATCCGCCCCGGCGCCGACGGGAAGTACCCCTTGGGAGCGTCGATCATCACCACGTCCCACTCCCGCTCGTACACCTCCCGCGGCAGGCCCACCAGCGCCAGCGGGCACCCGCCGTTCCGCTGTAGCCCCGATATGCCATCCGCGGCTCCCGGCCGGCACTCCGCCTCCTTCCGATACCCCCGCAGCAGCTTGTCCGCCTCGTCCAGCCGAGTCCGGTACTTGACGTGGTGCGCCCGCAGCATCGGGGAGGTCTTGAGCACCGACTCGTACCACTCGGGATCCTCCTCCAGGAACAAGGTGGTGCCGCCCGCGTTCATGGCCGCCCACATCCGGGAGTCCCGTCCCAGGCCGAAGACCAGGAAGTTGCAGGGCCCGCGCCGGCGGAGCACGTCGAAGGTCAGTCGTATCTCCGCCCGCGACTGTTGTGGCACCGCCGACGTGGTCGCGTAGTAGAGGAGCGCCTCCGCCAGCTGCCCCGTGGTGTCGGAGCCGCCGCCGCCAAAGGAGATCCGGGAGAACACGGGGGAGATGGAGCAGAGGAGGCCGCGGTCGGCGCCGACGAGGAAGCTGGAGACGAGGAGGGCGCCCGCGACGAGGGCTGCCACCGCGGCCGCCGCGAACAGGGGCTTCTGAGGAAACGCCCGCATCGTCTCCCCCGCCTCGGTCCTTAGGCGATGGATGTTAACGGAGAAAGTAAAGCTATCGCTGCACCCGCTCCTCTTTTCCCCTTAACCCATATCACATGGATGGTGGCTTCCTTTCATGACAGTAATACCCCTAATAGATAGATCATTTACGATCGAGTTGCCGTATAATTAACGCTAGGGCACCAAAGGCGAGGGTCTTTGGGAAGAAAAAGGCCAGTGATAGCGGGTCATGGTGGGTTTTGTACTGACGTGTGAGATCACGACACGTAGAACGACGTATTTTGGTGACGTGGAGGACAATGATGGGCTGTGGAAATGATCCCAGTCTTTCTAATTTGGATGGCTGAGAGAGCAAAGACTGGCGCTCGAGGCCTGTGGATTTTGGAGCAGCAGGCTGAACCCACGCCCCCACGTGAGCTGGCAAAGACAGATGTATGTATGACAAGGATCGATTGTATTTTGTCGTCCGCTTGGGACGAGCATGGATAGCTCGACAGCTATGCAATTTAAGTGACAAGAGTCTGTGGGGTCCATAATCCAGACCAATCAGCCTACGGGTACAAAAGGAGTGAACTTGTGGTTGGTGTGCAGATATCAAGGAAGATGACATGTTCTCCGACAAGAGAAGCCATGTATGCCTTTATGATAGGCAGAAACTGCAAGAAAGAGAGAGTAAGCACCAACATGTCACCGACTCGGCCGATTTGTTCGCCCACTTGCCATATTATTGGCTTTGTAAAGGCAAACATGACTCACCGGGGGACCAATCTCCATGGTTCGACACGAACCAGCAGCGGTTCACGGTAAGAACGCCGTCACGCAGAGCAGCCACCTTTCTCCGGCACGTACGTGACGCGATCTTTTAGCGGAGACTTCCCAAGATACCGTGACACATCTGCTACGCGTTTATTCTTGAGATTTCCTTCCCCGGTGGGTCGGTGGGGCCCGCGCGGCCGGTCCATCCATAAACCGGCATACTTTTGAGTTTTATACGGACACGAGGATGGTCGAAAAAGCGGAAGGAATTTAGTGAAGCTAATGATCGAGTTGTAAGATTAGGATCTGTGATTGATCATCGAGACTCGTGCTAGCGGAAAGAAGAAGGAGCCTTCGTTGTCATGAACCATTAAAGATCGCGCAGCCACTGGTGGAGCTGCCACGTCACGTGGTTAGGGTGTCACCTCAGTACTTGATATTTGTGAGTGCTTAAATGAATATATTAAAGATATAATAGATTGGATCGAGACGAGCAATCGAATGGCGTGCGTGGGACCCAATTCATAGTCGTCGAAGGCCGGCCAACTAAAAGACAAGCTTGTTGCAGATATTTATTGGGCAGCGTCATGTGCACCCAGCAATCACCATTTTTTCCTCTTTACCCTTTTGCGTGTAAATATGTTCGTGTACTTATATAAACGGACCCATGTCCTCGAAATTTGTTGGATTCATCGAGAAGGCCGAGGTCAAGGTTGGCCGTGACCACGGCAATCTAAGTTCATAGCGTCCGTCTCCGTTTGGCCGGGTAGATAAAATTTTATTATGTATGGGTATAAAATTATTATTCTGATCTATGCATCTCAACTTGTGGTACCCTCCGAAAAATTTTCGACGATATTTTTCCTCTTTCCTATTATGTATGGTATAAAATTTTATACACGTTAACGGGACGACAAATTGACCAATTTTGGAAGAAACTCATATTTTCCTTCTTCTTTTTTTTGTGGATGGTTGATGATCATAGTTCAAATCATTTTGTAAACCCGATCTAGTCTGATATAACTTTCTCTTCAAGATTTAAGCAATTAGTTGCTACAATTTGAATTTTTAGGGATTGGATCTGAAATTTTGGTAGTAGCTGCGCATGTAGGAGCAAAAAGCAAAAGTAATAAATTAGATCAGCATAAATAAACAATCGATATAGTAAAAAAAAAACACGAAGAGAAGAAATTTTGAGAAGCATAATCATTATGCAAAGGTGAAATCTTGCCACATTTTATGTTGGGCCAAAGCCCAATGCTCTCTGGGACCAGAAAGTGCAACACAATATTTGAGCTACATGTCGGTGTAGGCAAGCATTCGTGCCTTTGTATGGATCATAGTGGTGGTAGATTCTGTTTGTGTTTGATATTATTTCAATATCCATTCATTTTGAACCCAAAACAGTCGTCAATAATTATAGTTTTAAAAAAATGAAATTAATAGATATTCTATGATGCATATCCGACGTGATTATGCCAAAATTAAAATAGAATTCGAGATAAAATTTTGAGGCATGCGTTGCCTACGGCGTCTACGGACAGCGCGTATGCTACCGTCGCCTTCGCAGAGGCCTCTCGGGTAAAGGAAAAGCAAGGAGCAGAACGCAGGCGTCGTACGTACGTAACAGCAGGCTAATCAACGGTTCTGATGCTGCCATCCGTAGTGGAATCAACGACCGCTAGTACCTTGTGTCGATGCAGACGCCCATCCCGACGAAGCACCATCAGACGGCTCCAAAACGTCCACCTCATCCCGAGTTACGCGATCATTGCTGGAACCGGTGTTGTCACGCGCGGTGATCCCTGCCATGAACGCAGGCAATAATGTGGTGCCGTTATTCCAAATATACCCTTACGCAACAGCGTCCATTTTGCCTTCAAACAAGGGGTAGTTTCGACATGTCGGATAAAGTTTAAACACAGGGTCATGGAGTACCGAAACCTCCCCTCTGAGGCATAACTGACTCACCCTGTGTCGAGAGGCGATGGGAACGCACGGATAAGCTTTGTGCGAGAAATTTACCTCCGTTTATCGTTAAAGTTCACGAATCTAAAGGCGATAACTTACTCACCGACGGCAGATGATAATTGACGCATATCAATTAGTGCAGTCAATGGATAATTTACATATTATATTAGCGACCACCCTATCCCGCGCTCTCTTCGCTCTCCGTCCTCTGTGGGGTCGCAATGGAAAGATAAAGGCGATAAAACCCTAATCCCAATCTCGAAGATTTTGGAGTTTGGACCAGCGGAAGGAGAAAGGAGGAGGAAGAAGAAGAGGGAAGCCCAGGAATGAAGAACCTTTACCCCAAAGGGAAGGGAAAGATCCATCCGTCACCGGCTGACGGCGGTGGGCCGTCGTCCCCGAGCCAGGATGTGCTCGCGGTGCTCAAGCTCCTCCCGGCCGCCATCCTGGGCCTCGCGGTGGCGCTGACCTACCAGGATAAGGAAGTGCTGGCGTACCTGATTACCAGGTCCATCCATGGCCCGGCGACGCTCGCCGACGGGGCGGAGCGCAGGCGGTGCCGTGGGCATCGGCCGCTCTTCGACTGCGGGTGCTTCGACTGCTACATCAGCTTCTGGTCGCGGTGGGACTGCTCTCCCGACCGCGAGCTTATCCACCAAGCCATCGAGGCGTTCGAGGAGCACCTAGCCAGCCTAGAGAAGAAGGGCGGCGGCAGGGGGCGGCGGAGGGAGCGGAGGGTGGTGGATAGAGCCGAGAAGAGAAAGAAGAAGAACAAGGAGCGGAGGAAGGCGGTGGTCGAGGAGGAGGAGGAGGAGGAGCGATCGGTCGAAGAGTCAACCGTGGCGAATGAAGCCGCGAGCTTATCCGGCGAAGTCAAGGAATCATCGGATATTGCGGAGGCCGCGGCGGAGGAAGACGGGGGGGAGAAGAGCGGAGAAGAAGAGGCATTGCCGGTGGGCTGCGAGAGGCGGAGGGGATGGCCGGACGTGATAGGGCTCTTCAACTCTCGTTTGTTGAGCCTTTGGGGTCCGGGAGTGTGAGGCCTTTTTGTTTTTGCCATCTTTGAACGAGGAATAATAATAATAAATAAATAAATAAAACAGAGAAAAAGCGAAAAAAAAAACTAGAGATGAGGGGAATTAAATATGCAAGGTAGGTTTTTTATTTGCAGTTGTTGGTTTGGAATTTTAAGCTTCTGCAGTAGTTATGTCTCGAGTTGTGTAAAGTTCTGTAGTCTACTATGCAATGTGTATGCGACTTGTAGTAGTTGACGAAGTAGCAGATGATGTCGGTGGTGTTCATCATCGAGAAAGATGTTGGACAATTCAGATGATAGATAGCAAGAGGCATTCGAGCTTCATGTATGGTATTGTAGCATTGAGGATGGCTGCTTACAAAGACCAATCCGGACCTTGTGGTGGTGATACACTACTTGCCCGCTGCCATGGCCTCGGTGTGTAATCCTCTCTCTCTCTCTCTCTCTCTCTCTCTCTCTCTCTGCTGTGATTTGCTGCTGGTTGAAACAGGTGGCCTCCGTGCATGAGGACAGGCGCGAAAGGCCCCATCGGATGTCACGGGACGTTGGATGGGAATTATACATGTATCAACTGAGATGGCATAACATCGTCTACAGGTCCACAAATGTGCATCTTCCGACTGTCTTTGTCAGGCATCTACTGCTAGTTGTAATCAATTCATGCATGTGGCCACTGCACCAACACAGCAGTTACAAGGATTCCCCCGGCGGTTCTGCAATCACTCAAATGGACGTGTAATGTTTGATAAAGGCTTCTTAGTCGTCATTTAAACATAGCATCGAGGTCATAATTTTGAGCTGGTTTTCCTCCTCGTCGATGATTATGTAGTCCATGCCAGTGGTGGTTAAAGCTTCAGAAACGTCACCACGACCATGGCCTGATTTGTTGGTCTTATAATCAAACTTGGTTTCCTTTGTTCATTTATGTATCTACATAGACGACTTTGGGAGTCAATTCGTAGAAGTCATTGCTGAGAAATCCTTTGTAAAAGATATAGTATTTGAGAGAAAGATACTCGTATGATTTGTACACTCATCATGTAATGAGAATCTTTTGGTTAGTCCTCTCGCGTGTAGTCCTAGTAGGCATAAAGTCAAACCGCATAAATTCTATATCAAGTGTAAGTGGCATATATGTCGAGCATAAAAGGCTCCAAGATACTTCCGATCAATCTGGGAAGTGTGCTCTCGAAATAAGCCATATACGTTCTAAGTTGAGGGTAGAAGGGGACACTCCCATCAGCGACGCTCTCCCAACCTAAAGCTTTGCATGTCACACGATCGACTCCCACTTATTCTCTTGCGACGAAGGGGATCCCGAACCAGGTCAGCTCTGCGGATAAGTCAGACAACCGAATCGAACGTCAACGACATCGCTTATATAACGATTTCAATCCAAGGATGCAATTTCAGGAAAAGTTGATCGAGATGCCAATACCGCAAAAAATCATCCTTAAATGCAATTCAACTCTCGGGAACGATTGATTCCAGGACACAAATGGAACACCAAACCGATGACCGACTCCTCACCTGGCTGCTTTCACAAATTTGACACTGTTTCCCGTTTCCACACCTTGCCAGTGCATGCATATTTGTCAGTCGTCTTTCTGGCTTTAAAAGATCAAACTCTTCGCGACACATCTCCATCCGTCTTCTTCAAAGGTCATGTTGGCAGGCACAAATGTAGGTCAGTTCCAAAGAAACGTATGTAAAATGATCAAAAGCGAGATAGATGATGTAGGAAGGTCATTTTTGCTGCCACTGTTTAGGTGAGATGGTGGTGTAGGAGGCTGGACCATGGTGTCAGGCAAAGGTGGTGCTGCATGCCCATCCGAAGTCACTGCCAACCCCCATCCGCGGCCTATCTTCTCGGTTATTTTTTGGTTGTTCGATTGTTTTGGGCGAGGGTTCCTGCGATGCCTTTTTCTACCCTTCTGCTATGTTTTCTAGTGTGATGTTGGCTTCTCTTGCAGGTCCTACTTCGTGCTATCTAGCTTTCAAACGATCACGTTAATCAGTTCATGTCGGAGCTACTTTTCCATTGGCTTTTGCTCCTATGTAGTCTTCATGCAGGGAATCACAACAACTACGAGTACTCTAATCCCATGCTCCTAAAAAGCTTCGTCACATCAGAATATTTTCTTTTAGCTAAGTAATCAACGTCAAAATATATGTGCATACATATATATATAATCTCCTAAACAAAGTATCTTCCTCCTAACCGAGTGTTGTTATGTTTGGAAGAGGAGAAGAAGGTTTTTTTAAACCGATGTGTGAAAGTCACAATTTGGTGGAAATAAATTTCTCCCTTTTTTCCCCGAGAGCACAAGATGCTCATATCTTTTGTTCAGATGTACTTGTTAGGATCCTTCTAGCATTTAAAGTTCATTCCAATGTGTGGCAATGATTGTAAGAAGTTCTAATGATATTCTCTTTATATGTCATATTGATGTAGCATATTTATTTTATATTATATTATCTCTAAGAGCTAACATATCATGTTCATTTGACATCCATAAACGTGTCGAGTCTCGATTGATCGAGCTCCATCTATTTAATCATAATTGAATTAAAATAGTAAATTACATTACATTATCATTAGAGACATGCATTTACATCCATGGAAAATAAAATTAATTTTTTTGTGACTATAATCAAATTATGCTAATTAAGAAAGTTATTTCCATGGTTTGACTTTCATGATAATTATAGATTGTTATTTAGCTTAGTAAATACTATTTATATGTCAACTAAAAATGAAAGTATATCATAAAATTCTTAACTTGAATCTCGTGTCCATCACTTATCTTTTATAAAAATAAAATAAAAAAATACTTAATTTATGTCGTCGGAGGGAACTCATCAAGCGATAAGAACAACATTACGAGTGGTCTCTTTTGCAATAATACGAACGATTCAAGGTGGCATAAATATGTGGCGATCTCTACGACACATTGGCATAAACCTCAAGCCACGTCCATTCAGTGCGAAGTGTGACCGCCCACTACTCAATCATGGGAGTCGCAGTCTTCTACTTAGTCCTGCTTGTCGATTGCCTGCGGTGTCATGCATGTCGATTGCCTGCGGTGTCATGCATGGACCATAACATTTTGTCATCCACAAGCCCTGCCATCAATGCTGGGTGGACGTGAGGCCGAAGTATGTGCTCGGAATGTCGATGTATGGAATGGCTTTTAGGTGTTTTAAACACTTTCTCAAATCGGATAATATATACTAGATCATCGCCATGCATGTGTGTACTTCATAGGCGATGCATTGGATTAGCATGTCGTAACCCATGCAAGAGTGGACATGCTCGCCTGCCGGTGGCAAACATCGGTGGAATAGCTGTTATGAGTGCAAGCTGTCGTGTAATGGCTAATCTTTCGAGGGGAGGAGGACATGCACTCTACTCTCCATCGACTGTGAGTCGTATGCTACTTCTTGTCGTCTCTCTTCACCACCTACCGCCAAGTATTCTTCTTCCTGTCCTCGTGCATTTGCTTTGCACAAGATGTGCTTCCGGCATAGTGAAGTGAACTGGAGTTGGATCCCACCGGAAAACGATTGTGTTCTTTCATTTGTTGGTTTAGCGGTTAATTAGGACTCTTCCTTTCGAGGAGGTTCTCGTTTCAGATTCCAATTGTCGAGGTGGGTTGACTTTGTAGGGAGAGATCACTCCCCCCATTGTTATCGTAAGGATCGGAAAGTGACGTTGGTATCACCGAAAGCAAAGAGAGATGATCGCATTAAGTCACGTACCAAATCTGCTTCCAGCGACATCACGGCCGTAATGTGATCGGTTCTCAGTGATGTGAAGCTGAGATCTGCACCATCACTGTGCCATGACACTGCTAAATTAAACCTTCCTCCGCACAAACTGGTTGAAGAACTGTGAGATCTCAAGCAGGAGAAGGGAAGGTGACTGCGAGATCACACGCGCATGGGGGAATATAATACCCTATCCGGCTTATCCTCGCCATCCTACACCCATGCCGGGCATTGTTGCTGCACGCTCGCGAGTGCCTGTGCCCTCTCTCAGACTGCACCGTCTTAGTTAGACCGCGTGACGTCCGTCTTTTGGACGTATGAAACCCCTACACGAATCAGATTCCTGTTCCTTGTTTCCTTCTCTACGTTTCCCTTCTTCCCTCATCGTCCTCCACAGTATCTCCCCTGATCATTGAGGTGCCCACCACCCCCTCACATCCCAATCCCACTCTTCCTTTCCCTCCTTTTTATTCTCCCTCGCCCTCCTTCCTTTCTCTGGGATAGCAAGCGGCCAAGATGAAGGTGAGCGGCTCTTTCAACTTCTTCCCCTACGCACTTCTCCTAGGATCCGTAAATGAAGTCTCAAACTCATGTTCGATTTCTGGATCTGCTATGTTTCGATCGTCTTTCCTCAACATTTGGTTGAATTGCTGGCTTATAGAACTCGAGACTTCCAACTCGTGTTCCTGTACGTTCTATGGTATGGTCACTAAATTGCGGTGGTGAATGCTCTGCTGCAGCTGCTGGGTTGGATGCACCGGAAGTTTCGGCAGAACAGCGGCGACGTGTTGAAGGACTATGGAAGCGGTACCATTACCAGCTCCTTGTTATTCGTCTCATTGCGCACTATGTAGTTTCTTAATGTGTACCCACGGATACAACGTATTCGGGGACAGGGCTCCCGACATGCGTACATTAGCTGGTTATAGGAGAATTGCCTAACCTACGCTGTCGTACGTGGGTTGCAGGCGGCACGTGCAATTGCCTCTCCGGACGTCCGTCTCTGGGCGAGGACCTCCACCGCCGCCGCCGCAGCCAATACGAACCGTTCAAGGCAAGGAGCCTCCGCCTGGAGGTGGAGGAGCTTATCGACGGCGGGAACGGTGGCGGCGGGAATGCGGCGATGGAGGAGTTGCTCGGGGGACTCCTCAGTATCGGAACTTTAGGGTCCGGAACGGGGCCGATGGAGGACAAGGAGGAGGAGGAGGAGGAAGAGGAGAATGAGGCGGGAAGCGAGGACGATGAGAAACAGTTGACAGTGTCAGCGGACGAGGAGGTAGTCGTGACCCCGGCGGCGCTGGAGGCGATCGCGGAGAAAGAGGCGGAGTCGACGACGGAGACGGACCTGCTGGTGGTGAGCGCGGAGCTGGAGAAGGTGCTGACGGCGGAGGCGGAGAAGGGCGGCGGCCGGATATCCTCCGCCCGTTCTAGCTACGCCGGGTCCGCGGCGTGCCCGCTCCAGGGGTTCTTGTTCGGGTCGCCAATCGAGGTGGCGGAGACGATGGCGACGGCGGCGGACGCGCGGAAGGAGAGGCGGGCCTCGCTGGGGGAGCTGTTCATGATAAGCCGGATCACGGAGGAGGAAGGCGGCGGCGGCGGCGGAAATGCAGAGCAGGTCAAGCTCGCCGGAGGCCACGATGAGGACGGGAAATCGACGGCTGAGATATGCCTGATGAAGAAGAAGATGACTAAACGCCGCGGCGGTAAGGGATCGGACGGTAGTGGTCCATCGAATGGTTCAACGGCGGATACGAAGTTCCAGAAGGTACGGATCTCGAGATCACCGTTCGTATTTATAAATATGAATCGGACGATATAAATTTCTGCTGCTCAAAATTAATTTGCAAGAAAATAATTTAGTAATTACAGAAATTAGATCAAAAGTGCAAATTTAGTACAGGAAAGGAAAAAAAAATAGAAGAAATATATTTGGCTGATCAAATTGCTGGAGAGAGCAAAGTTTATTTGGTGATCCTCACAAATTAGACTCTAAAATACGAGCTGCTATCATCACGCTTCAGATCCTTCAGTTCTTTCACAAAAAGGTTCACCCCGAGAGCAGCATCGTGAGTAAGAAACCTTCCTCTTCCAAGACCGGCAAGAATGAGAAGAAAGAGTACGCGCATCTGGTTGGAGGCAGTGAACCCACCGGCACCGACGGCTGCACGGCGGCCGCCGCGAAAGTTGGCCCGTGCAGGAAAGAACACATTCCGGACCTCAACTTCTGCTACAACCCTGCGTCCCATGCTTTCGGTGGTAATGACTCCAGCGGCAGTCGGGAGCATTGGATTAAGACAGATGCAGACTGTAAGTACCTCATCGGAACACTCATCTTGCTTATGTTGAACTCGAATGCATTCTGCTCGATTTAGTCAGACAAAAAAAAGAGAAAAATAATCCCGAAAATACTCAAAAGTGTTAATGGCTATTTGGCAAACACTACTTTTTAAGTATTTCTCAGAAGCATGTACAGTGGAAACACTATCAAGAACAATAGCAAGTAGATAGAATATGATACGCACACAAGGTTAGGGTTGATTTCTCGATCGAGTGTCCTACTTTTGTCGGATAAGCACATAGCACAGCTCATCACACCGGACAAAATTTGCCTCTGTAGATGAGTTGTCTGACCCCACAATAGATTTAAGGTTGGAAACGAAATCTATTTGTTCCGTGAGATCGGAGAACTTACAGATGTCTTGGCAACAAAACAATTCACCAAAATCTGTTCAACTTACTTTTCCTCTTAATTCTGCTACTGATTCCTGCATTCCTTCGTCCTGCACCCACAGATTTGGTGCTAGAGCTATAGAAGGAGAGGAGTAATCTGTGAGTTCATGGATCCAAGGAAGTGAAGGATGGTTGCTGAGGGTCTGTGTCAAACTCAAATCATACAAAACTTTTAAGGGTGTGTGGTGGTGGTGTCTTCTGATGTGACTAAAAATAACGAAACAGTAGCCTCTGTGAAATCTATTTATACTCTATGTTTACTCCTTATCTGTACTATGTTTGTGTGCTGGAATGAATAGACTGCTCCTAAGTTCCATATAACGAATGGCTCTCGTGCGTTTTGCTTCCTGTTGTCAGATTCTTTTCCTACTGTTGTTTTCATGCAGCCATCATGTTTTGTGTGTAGCATCTTTGCAAAGAATGGAAAGACAGGTAGCAGCCGTGAGATGTTCTTGAGGAAACAGTTTCTTTCAAGAACTTAAACTAGTAATCTAAAGGATGTAGGGATTAGTAATATATTAAATATAGGGTGACAATTTAAACTAGTCGATGCTGTTGGAATGCAAAGTAATGAACCCGATCTAATACTAGAAGCTTATTCATGTTCTCCATTGTATTGTCATTGTGTGTGTGTGTAATATGACCCTATTTGCTTGGAGTTATATGGACAACATCTTAATACAATAGAAATGAAGAGATGTACAAGTACTAGAGAAACATGTTTGTGGCACATATTATTGGTGTTGTTCTCTCTCTCTCTCTCTTAACCTCAGAGGAAAAGACAACCATCTCCTCTCCTAGCAAGCTGCAATCAAAATCTTTGGCCTTCTATGCTGTCCAAACAACATATAGAGATATATACAACAAGTGTATTTTTTATATCCTCAGCTGGGTGACATAGAATAGTC
The DNA here is from genome assembly GCA_024322285.1 of Musa beccarii. NCBI lineage: Eukaryota > Viridiplantae > Streptophyta > Magnoliopsida > Zingiberales > Musaceae > Musa > Musa beccarii. The sequence continues at coordinate 2,810,121 of CM044401.1, read as the reverse complement.
AGAACAGATGGTCAACAATGTAGTGTGAGAAATTGTATGATAACTCGCATTACAGACACCTAACAGATGATGCAATCAAGAGAGATTTGATTGCCCATCCGCATGTGCTTGACTTCTCAATTGGTTCTCTATTTTCGGAGAATAGAAAACACCAAGCTGACAAAAGCTCTTACCTCACTTGCTGCCTCTCTATCTATTCTCATCTATGCTTTTGGATGAGTGCCACGGCATCCTTGGTGTTTACCTTGAACAAGGAAACCGATTGCTTAACAATACACACCCCATGAAGAAGACCGCAGACGATGGCTTGTCCTCTTCTCAAACTTGAAGACTTACATCATGTTGATACTATTTGGTGGATGTGAAGAATTCTTGCAGGCTTTAATTCAAACTTGGATGACTATTCTCATACTGTTGGAATTTTGCGACCACGTGCAGCTTTAAAATATTCTTGGGAATTCGGATGGGTCATCATCATTGACTAATTTATAGGATTGCAATCAGGAATATTTACCTTGAGAATGCTCTAGCAATATGGAATTTTAATACTAGAAATAGGCTTTGAGTTAGATGGATAAGATATTTTTTAAAGTAAAAAAATTTATTTATGTATTGCAGACTAATTATTCAGCAAGATGAAGAAATTAATAAAAATATTAGTTACAGAGTAAAATAGGATGATTAAGGGATGACTCTGTCGAGAGTCTTATGTGAACATTGAATATTTTTTAGATTAAAATAAAAATATTATAAAATAATTATCAAATCATGTTTTGAGTGTTGAGCAATCAAAAAATCACATATACAAAAATTTTATATAAAAATTTTATGTTATTGAGATTAATGCAAGAAGTTACTAGAAAAGATAAAAATATATATTTTAATTCATGAATAATTAGGTATTATTTCGATAGAGGATAATATGAGAGAGGGCATATGCTTAGAACTCCTATGAATACAGTAGTTACAAGAATGAAACAAAATGATTAATGTTAGTAGTAAGAGGAGAGCCAGAGAAATATCTCAATAAAAACTATCGATAAAGATTTAAATACTCGATCCTAAATAGTTACTATTAAGAGTATCTTCTTATACATGATTTAGGGATTAATTATTCCACAAATCTGTTCATCCAGAACTTTGACTTATCTTCTCCAGCCTCACATGGATAACTTAAAATTTATAGGGGTTTGGTCAATTACGATCCATCTAGATGAAAGAACTGAGACATTGATTTTGGTCAACATGCAACCACCTAACCCATAATATATTTTAAGTCTAAACAAATAAGCTGAAGTTTCATATGATTCTATATTCGATCATGTATATTATTACTACTCCAACAACTTACATGTCAATTAATAATTATAACAATTGGGCTTCGCTCATAAGTACTTAAGCTTCACATTAGAAACCGAAGCGTGTAGAATTGTAGCTCCACTTTGCTTTCTCATCATCATCTAATGTTCTTGTCGATGTCACATGGGAATCGACGAGCCAAATCTATTTCTTTATTAATGGTCTCTCAAATCCTTATACGATCACACGTATCAAATATAGATCTCACATATTTTATTTTCCTATACGAATTAGTTCTTTCTTCTTCCCCTTAAAAGATTTTTTTTTTCAAATGAAAATAGGATAGAAACTCAAAAGAGTATCGCGAAAACATCATATACTTGAATTTTACTCGTCCATTAAGCTTAAATCAGTATGCACACAGGACTTGTAACATATTAGGTTCTTTCCTAACAAGTTAAGCTTCTAGGATTGCTGAAAAATCTAATCAAGATCTTTAGCAATTGTATGAGCATGTAACTATGATTAAATTTCTTGTGTTTGGTGTCATAGAATGGGGGCTTCAAACTTCTTTCTCAAGAAAAAAATCTCTTCAAGCCATCTCAATCAATCAATACCACTTTGAATAATAACTTTTACTCAGACTCGAACGATTTCTCGAAAACTTGTTTTAGAAATAATATTTTTTTAATCTATCTAGTCGTACTCCTCCTTTCGTGATCTATTATTCAGCATCTCTTAATCTTGAATATTTGACTAGTATATGACACATGCCAAATTGTGAATGGAATGGCTCGACTTCCAACGCATCAGTACGGCCATAGAAAGTTCTGAGTTTTCTTCGCTTCATGAAAGACCATACAAATTTCTTCCTGCCATGCAAAAAGAACCGCCCAACGTTTTCTGTGTTCAGCGATGTCTAAAAATATTAATACATGGCAAAGTCATTGCCTTCATGGGGGAACATAAAGCTAAGCGCTCATCTTCCTCGTTTAAAAGAGAGCGTCAACCCTGAAAGAAGTACTCCACCGAGAAGACGTCCTCATTCAAAGGAAAGCATCACGGGATGGTATATGTTCTTCTCCGAAGAACCAAATGAAAAGTCAAACACATGGTTGGACATGCAAGATGGGTAAACGAGACGTTGTGCTGAGTGCCACCGAATGGGATAGGTACTGTGAGTAGTCCATGGTCAAACTCATCGGTTTGATGTAAGGCTGTGCGTTATCGTGGTGTTCATGACGGTATCAGAGGAGTTAGGTTGAGTTTGGCAGTCATTCTAGAAACCTTTTGTAAGAAGGACATAATATCTTGGTTTGATAAGTCTTCTTGCATAAGATTGGGAATTGGGTTATGATCGATTAGCATCTGAGCCACAATCCATTTCCGTCTCGATTAAATTAACAGTGTTTCTCAGAGAAATCTAATATTGATAGCTTCGAATCACTCCATTAACATACATAAGATCAAACATCAATTCAATACCAAAAATTTAAACTTTTAGCTTACGATGTAATCTGACTGTCCTCTCAGCACACCGAATGTTTTCAACACTTCCTTTTACATGACAATACGATATCTTTATTTTAAATTTATCCTCATTCATGGAGAAATATATGCATGGTTTATATGCTTTAATGTGTGTGTATATATATATATATATATATATATATATATATATATATATATATATATATAAAAAGAAAACTTCACCTAAATGTCTCTTTTTTATAATTATATTATTATTATAATAAAAACATCTTTTGTGGTTGGAAAATTAACTAAATAATACTTTAAAAGTTGACAAGAAATGAGACAAGATTTCAAGAACAATTAATAATACTTAAACCAAAAACCTAAATAAAAATATAGACAAGATTTCATCTTAAATTATTATGAAAGTAATCGAAGTATATATATAAATATGGGTTACGAAAAACTGAGATAATAATTGTATTAAGATGACATCTCGGTGGTATGTTTAGGGTCAACTAATTGAAATTTTTAGTCTAAGACGCAACTCATATTTATGGCTTTTCCGTGACACTGTATCATGAAGAGACTGCACCAAGCTGACTTCAGATAATCCAATAGCACGATGAGAATTCATCAGCTATCGATTAACTAAAAAAAAGATTAACAGATCAAAGTACAAAAAAAGACTTGAGTTTTTAGAAACTGCAGCAAATTTAATTCTATGTGATGGATGGAGGCTTTGTATGAGCAGATCCTCCTTTGTTGCTTGCATCCATGCAGTCGCAGGAGATATCGCTGTTCTCCCTCTCCTCCGCCTCGCAACGGCACTTGCGATGGTACCACAGGCTTCGATGGATCTCATGCAAACAACGTATGGTGATTCCCAACGTGGTCCTCGCGATCACCGGAAGGACGATTCCCCCATCATGATGCTGCGTTGCGAGAAAACGCCGAAGGCTAAATGTACGCGATGTTTCACGAGTCAACGTCATGTATCGTTGGATCGGTACGTGCTGTGTATGCATCTTCACGACGAACATACCCTCAAAGTACGTGATGTGTTATAATTATTTGGATGCGATGATGAAACCAAACCCATCGTGTGAATTTGAACGTTCCTGCAGCTCCGGGAAGGGGAGATTGATATTCCAACTCATGTTGACTTGACGTCATGGTAGAGAGGTTTGATAGTCGTCTCTGCGTACGATGACGAATGACTATGTGAGCCACCTGCAGTAGACGCCCAGCTTTCTTGGCCACTAAAATTACGTGCCGTTTACGCCTCCTCTTCCGTCGTCTCCACTTAGATGGCGAGGTGACCAACAGCTCCTTATATCGATCTACCTTTCCAATATTCCCTGTATTTAATAACTTCTCTCTTTCTACAGACAGAGGGAGGGAGAGAGGCAATGGAGAAGTATCCCATCCTATTTCCTGTGCAGCAAGCATCTTCCTCTTCTACTTCGTTTCCACGAACCCCCGACATGCTCGGCAGCACCCACATCTTTGGCGGTCTCCACGGTGGCAACTCGAGTGATCTCTTGGGGCTGAAGGATTTTGAGGGCAGGGGTACGAGTTCGCAAGGAGACGGAGCTCACCACATGAAATCCTTGGCTTCGTCGATGGAGAACGAGACGAGGCCAGGCAAGAAGAAGGAGAAGAAGGTGAGGAGGCCGCGGTATGCCTTCCAAACTAGGAGCCAAGTGGATATACTCGACGATGGCTATCGTTGGAGGAAGTATGGGCAGAAGGCAGTGAAGAACAACAAGTTCCCTAGGTAAATCTCTCTCTCTCTCTCTCTCTCTCTCTCTCTCTCTCTCTCTCTCCTCTTCTCCAATCTTGTCACAGGGAACTTAATCTTAAGGTCAAAAATGGGATGAAAGCAAGCATCCCAAACTACTGCAATTCCTCTATTTCTTGGAAGATTCACGATAGGATTGGTGCAATTGCTGTAAAATTTAAGGGAGCAATTGCTGTCTCCGAACGCAAGCTTTTCCTTTCTCCATCTTATCATTCGACGGAAAGTTCAAAGAACCAGATGAGTGATCCTTTCTCCATCTTATCTTCTTCTAGGCGGCTGTATCATTTCTAGAGGACGACAAGGACTCCACACCGATCAATTCTTTGGCAGACATCGTTCTCCTAACGAATAGTGTTTTGGTGGTCAAACAAGGGTTTTTTTGTTGTGCACGTACACGTCACGTCCATGTCTTATCTTTCCTCATGTCTGCGTACGTACATATATACATATATATATATATATATATATATATATATATATATATATAAAGAATGACGCGAGAGAAATTAGCTGTTGTTGCTATATTTGTACGATCTATTCCTCGAATTCTATTCGTTGATTCTCCTAAGCATTTCTATTCAACCCCGACCTAAAGAACTAGAAAGGGATTCAGATGTATAAAAAACATTCAACTCATTTGGCTTTGTGATTGCGGGCATGTTTCTCATCTAGTCTCCCTCTTAATTTTTTTTCCTTTGAGAAAGATAATTAAAGAATTTTATTGACTAAAGGAAACAAGTGCATTAGTGTCTGTGAGAACTACAAAATCTAAGTCCGAGGAAATTGAATTCCTCCAAAGATCAAAAAAATTGTTGATTTTAGCATGAGTGGCGAGCAAGTAAGCAACATGATTTCCTTCTTGTAAACTATTTATTCGAACAAAATAGTTATAAATGATTGCATGTGCAGTTGAAGGGTTGTAAATGTCTGATGAGTACAATTTAGAGTTGGATCCGTCTCTTGGTTCCATTTCTTTTCGTTGTTCGGCCTCTACCTCCTAATTACGAAGGATCTATCATCTTGAACACCACTGAGAAATTGCTGGTTCGATAGGCTATTCACATGAGCAAGTCGAATATATATACATGATGAAATGATGCGAAATAGATCGATGTTACGTAGTCTTGCAGTTGATTCTCGTATCGACTCAGCATGCTTTCTTGATCTCCTTGCAGAAGCTACTACCGGTGCACGCATCAAGGTTGCAACGTGAAGAAGCAAGTCCAGCGACTGTCGAGGGACGAAAGCATCGTGGTGACGACCTACGAAGGAATGCACAGCCATCCGATAGAGAAACCCAATGACAACTTCGAGGACATACTAAACCAAATGCAAATCTACTCCAACTTTTAAGCTTACGAGCAAAAAAAAAGAACTCATCGAACTCTCTGTAAAGAAGAAGGAGGTAGACATGTATGGTAGACGCATGTACGATAATAAGCCGTTTAATTGGGATGCCACTTGTTCTTTTCTTGATGTATTCGTTCATTGCAACACATATATATGGCTTTGTTGATATTTGCTGACCATGAGACGCAGAAGGCGATGATGGAGAGAGCATGCACGAAACATGGCTTTCTCGGCTGAAGGTGATCATTATCCACTCCTTTAATTGACTGCCATTGTCATGGATCTTCCAACATCTCTCTTTATCAACGAACAGAATTGAAGTTATGCTTGTTCAACTGCTTGAAACACTATCATGTATCTCTCTCTCTCTCTCTCTCTCTCTCTCTCTCTCTCTCTCTCTCTCTCTCTCTCTCTCTCTCTCTCTCTCTACCTTAACTACGACGAGAGTCGATCTCGTCTTATAGTTTAATTGATTACAAAATTTATAGACCTCGAATCAGGCACAAAGTTATCAGCTGATATTTCAGATGAAAATGAAACCCAAGAATGGGTTAAAAAAAACCCTATGTAGTATTATATATCAGAACTTCTAACAGTAAAATTGGCAATTATTTCGAAATAAAATAAAGATAAGAAAAAGTTTGAATGAACTTTCTAAGCTATCAACCTTCTCCAATAATTCTATAATAAAAGAATACTGCTATGCAACTAACATTTTGCATCCACAAGGTGTCCAAATGATTGAAGCCCACCTGTAGCGTATGCATGTCATTATGGATTGAGCATTTTGCAGCCATAAGGTGCGAAGAAAAATGTTTTTGGTTTGTTTGTACCGTGCAATCTCCATGAGTTGCTTTCTGCAGTGTGGGCCATACCAACAGGCTTTTGATTTGAACTAAAAGCCCAACAAATGGTAGGAGAAGTCGAGAGATGACATGGATCAGCACAGGTAGCAAGGAATAAAAATGGAGGAGTTTGTGGGCTGCGTCAGGATGTTGTTGTTGACGCCTCCTCTTCTCATGTGAGTGCAGGGAACAAAAGCTGTGACCTTGGCAGGCTCGCCCAACAACAAGTCAAGTCTGAGATGCAAGCATCGGAGGCCATCATAATTACCTCAACAGGCATGGAACGACGAGGGCCTGTGGCCCCATTCTCTGACGTAGCCGACACCAGGACTATGTTTCTCTAAAACCCCCCAAATTTTAGATTATATATATAGTGGTTAATTGGATTTTAAATGAGAGAATTAATAAGTGGAGGACTTGATACATGGAGATGTATGCATCTGTTATATTGAGATTATTCCTAAGGGCAAATATACTAGTTCCATACATAAAAAAATATGTAAAGAAAATCAAAAGATATATTTTTCTTGATAATATTTTTATTAGTCGGAGATATATTTGTCCATAACTAAGTTTGGTATCCGGTTCAGTCTTATAGAACATGACAAAACTTAACGAAACGAATCTATCATATTGGCAGGAATCAAAATAGAAAATATTTTTCATTTTTTTTATATTATATTATATATATATATTAACTATTTAAGGTTAGATTATCTCAATCATAAATTAGGGTTTTTCAATACAGTGCGTCTCTCTCTTATAAGTTTATGAGTTCAAAATTCAATCGGGACAGGCTAACACTTACCATCAATTTTTGATCTCTAACTAAAAAATTTGGCTTCTTGTTGCAATTTCTGAAATAAGCTTAGGGGAGGAATCCATGAAACCACAATTATCAAGCAAGCACATGGTGCATGAAGCAGTGAGATGAAACTTAGCATGCTGTTTTGGCCCCATAGTATGGCAGCCTTGGCTACACCTTTGTCTCATTTTCATGTTTTTTTTTTCTTTTCAGAGTACAAAACCCTCTCCAAAAAGATACAGGATGCGGAGGACACCAATAATGGCTTCCCAGCTCCAATAATGAGCCACTCAATGCGTCTTGTTTCAACATGGAAAGCATTTTGGCCATGTTTACCCCCCTCCACAGTAGGAAGCTCGGAAGAAGTGACACCCAGTTGCACACCACCTCCCTCCCAGATGGCACTGTTTGATTGGACGCCCTGATCTTTAATGGACCTGAGCCACAGCTCACTCCTCACCAACATGCCTCCTCGTGAGCTTAGGCAGGCTTACATTTCTTGGCTTGGGTCGCCTTCTTTTCATAAAGGAAAGGAAACCTTTAGTAACATGTAAGAAAAGAGACGTATAAATATGTGTGTGATGTGATGGATGATGCGCTGGCGTCAATTGCATCCCTACAACAAAATTGGAGAATCCCCATCTCGAATTCTACGAAAGCAGCGTCGTTGCGCGGACCTTAGGACGGGCATCACTTCCATTTCCCCCTGCAGCCTGTAAAGCATGTTAGGGTGCAGAGAGTAGGGAGTCCTAATCTTCTAATCACAAGGGAGCCCATCATCAGGAATCTCCCATCTCAATGTCATCATTAATGCAAGGCTTCACGATCGATCAAGTGCCGGTACTAACTGCTGAATTAAATACAAGTTGTGCATACATAATTACCACAAAAATGAGATTAGGAAGCATCGGACAAACCCCAAGTCCAAATCCTCGGCCATAGGAAAGGAAAAATTGATACTCTCGTTGAGAAGCCAACCACTGAAAGTATATTTACATAAATTAGTACACTTTCTTGGAAAAGAGCGCCTTGAGGCTGAAAAGGGTACCGCCTCCGTCGCCAGCGGTCCGAGCACGCGCGGTCAGCCCATCCTTATCGTCACCCCGGCAGCTCCTCTGCCCTCGATACCCTATGCACGTGTTCACGTTCATGTTGAGAACCCTGAGCCCCGGGCCGCTCGCTCTCTTACCGCCGGTGACCTTATCCCTGTCCCTCAGCTCCGGTCGCCGGATCTGCCACACCGGGCTGGCCCGGCCCACGGGAACCCCGCCCGGCCGCCCCGGGCTCGCCGCCCACCGCCTCCCCCCCGCCGCCGCGGCCGGATGCTTGGAGGACTCCCCCCGCGAGTTGCTCCGCGAGCAGGGGGCGCTGCTGACCCGGCGGCCGGAGACCGACGCCCTCGGCCGCCCACCGCCCGCCGCGGCGCTCCCGGCTGACCGGCTCCGGGAGAATGGCCAGATGTTGATGTTCAGCTCCGCAGCGCCGGCCCCGGCCTTCCGCTCCTTCCGCCGCTCCTTCTCCTCCGCCGCCGCCTTCTTCTCCCCGCCCCTGAAGATGTCCTTCCACCGCTTCGACCCCGACGCGGGGGAGCAGGCGATGGAAGCCGCGATGTCCGCGGCGGGCGGCGGCCGAGGAGGGGACGGATCCGGCGCCGGCTCAGGCTCCGGTTGACTTCCCGGCGGGGCATCCGTCTCTTGGTTAGGCTGGCGGAGGGAGAGGAGGTGGAGGGGGAGGAGGACGCCGTCAGCGAAGAGCTCGTCGGCCGTGAGGAGCTGCTGCGGGGGCTTTCCGACCGCCCAGAACTCGAACTCCGGGGACGAGGAGGCGCTGCTGCTCCTCCTCGGGCTTCCTTCCGTGGACCCATCCATCGGAACACACTCGGAGACGGCAACGGAGGCCGAGAAGCAGCAAAGAAAGCAGGGGAAGGATTTGGTTTGGGTGGGCAGAGAAAAATATAAGGGGAGGACTTTTATTTGCTGTAATATAAATAATAATAATAAGAATAACTTTCTGTGGCGAAGTGGTGGTTGGAGCACACAATGTGGGAGGGGCACTCGGTTTGGTTTCCTAGCGGTACTAATTACTAGTGTTTCTCTTGCAGTGAAGCTCTTCAAATCCAAGCGTCGATGTCAAAAGGACTATCCATCTGTTCTCATCATTATCGCCGGGGCGGGCACATGGCGGGGGGGAGTGTGGCCCACACAATAAAGAGGGGGCAATCAATGCTGCGATGGGGAAGAGGGACGCCATGGGGATCCGGAATTTGCATCGAGAGCGAGATGATGATGATGATGATGATGAAGCGGAGGCGGAGAGCGACATGCGAAGCCAGCTAGCTTGGGTGGTTCTCACGATCGTCGGTGCGATCACCGCTTTCATCGTGTCGCTCGGCCGGATCGGAACATACCGACTCGACTGCGACGATGGATCAAATCAACGCCACGTCAGCGCCATGTTAGAATTTTTTCCTATTATCTTCGCTATTATCAATTATCGGAGCACTATTTTCCTAGTTATTTTTATGCTTATTTTTTTCAAGATCGAATTTCGGGGGAAAATAATCCTCATAAATATTTTTATGAATTATGATAAATAATAATAAAAAAACAATATTTTTTTAATAAATAAATAGTATTAAAATATATAAAAGGAAGTAAGATATCTCACTAGCATAATACAAGAATGGATCCTATTTATAATTAATGGCTATGAAATTGACGGGCCATTTCAAATAGTGCTGCCTCACAGCATCAAATATCTCATGATTGCATGGTTCGCATAAGGCGTTGACGTTGACTCATCTCGTAGTTCTGTCCATCCGTTTGCCGCTTCCTTCGTCAGCTCATTAATGGAGGCCACCTCAACTTTCACCATTTCTTCGAAACCTTTGTTCTCGCTGACAAAAGCGGGGTGCACTTTGTACGTTTGTAAACGATACAAACCATGCCATCTCACTTTCACTAACAGTTCATTTCTTGACCTATTTATTCTCTTGGGCCGGCAGGGCATGGATTGGTAAACCAAGTGGTCGATCAGTGCCGCACGGCATCATCGTCTCGCCGTGCCTTTGCCTTGATGATCGACCGGCAAGAATACAGATTTGGCGAAGTTGCCGTCAAGCTAAATAATACGATGATGGCATGCAGATTTTACGTGCATCCACCACACAAAGTTGCTGTGGCCTTTGTTGAGGTCGAAAGCAAAGGACGTCCTTTGCAGTATCATCGGCCGTTCTTCTTCTCTTCCTTGCTTTGTTTGCTTTGTTGATATAAAGTTGTGGGTGTTCTTCACATGCATAAAGCTTTAGAGCCTTTTTACTTCTCTCATGCAAGTCCAATTAAAAGATCAATCGGAGATGCAAGGAATCTGAAGAAAAGCCAAAATGGATCTGCTTTCCGAAAGATGGAGGAGGTCTACCATTCCTATCGTGATTTGTTGCGAATATAATGATTCATGGAATCATCGATTGCTGGTTTCTCTATCATCTTTATAAATAAATAAAAGTTGAAAGTGTGTGGTTATCAAAATGTTTCGGTAAAATCGTAAATATTTCCTTAGGTGGAGTTTAGATCAACTTTCCAATCAGATTTACAAGGAAAATAAAAAACTATTGGGTCGAATATAATTCACTTAATTTTATAATTTAAGATACCAAGATTTACATACACTTTATACTTTATGTTTTATGTTTTTTATCTACCCTCTCTCTCTCTCTCTCTCTCTCTCTCTCTCTCTCTCTCTCTCTCTCTCTCTCTCTCTCTCTCTCTCTCTCTCTTTATTCAATCATCATTTCTTCCTCTTAACTATTCTTCGACTTCAACCTCTTTTTTCTCTCCTATTTCTCTATTCTCTATCTTCATTTCTTACCTCATATCATCATCATCTTTTATTAACACCTCCCCATCTTTCTCTTTCTCTCTGTGATCACCTCCTCTTATCGCTTAGTGTAGTTTATAAGCATGCGATCTCTCACATCATCGCAAGATTCTGGGATAAAAACTAGCATTCAACACTTTCATATTAAAAAAAAGAGACTAGATATATGTAAATAAACTATTACATAATATTAAATTATAAATCACTCATTAAATTGTTATGGTTTCTTGGAGTGTAAGTTCTACTTGGATGACCATATTAATTCCATAACCAATAATGTATAACAGACATAGACTTCTCTTCCCATAACACAGCTCTCATGCTTAATCCATCTTTAGGGTGACATGAACCAAGAAACAAATAAACTTCAAGGGTGAAGAAGAGGATCAAAATGTAGCTTGAGAAGGTGGAAGATTCCAACCTCAACTGTATCCATCATCACACAAAAGTCTCCTACCAACAAACCATGCAGTATAGTGGCAATCCATGAACAGTGCTACCAATTATGTGAGATGGAGAATGAGAGGAATATAATACACAATTTAGTCACACATGTCAATCAATCAACAAAGTTCGAGTTGGCGCAGACCTACCAACTTAATCATGGATTCCATCACTGCTATATGTGGCATATTTTAGCTCTTTCAATGAGTGTGGGTTCCCCAAACTTATCCATACCTTGAGGAGAACAGTTTGGATGTGTTTGCAATGATGAAAGGCCCAACCTAGGCTGTGATGATGGAGAATCAATACTAGCAATCACAATATCATCATGATGGAGGAACTGGTTTGATAGAAAGGAGGAAAAATTGCATCCCACCTTCTCATCCTTTTGCTCATCTAAGTTTTTGCTTAGATCTGAAAATGGTGGATTGATATGGTGAAAAAATCATTTCCATGTCTAACTCAATCAGCTGGAATCATATTTGTTCAGCATGGATGCAAATACGAAAAGATATACGAAGTTTTAGAATAAAAATTAAAATGGATATACATGTTTATGAACTGGTGCTAATTTAATTCTATCGATTAAGTTTTTTTTAGTGAAACATTAGTCTGATGATGGTGATATACCACATCAACTAATTAAAAGTTGATGGTTCAACATCTTATTCTGCAAAATTTAAGGATATTAGCTAACTTATGATAAAGACTTGAATTATTAATAATTAAAGACTCCATTGGAATTGAATCCCATGCAATCTTAAATTATAATCTTAAGAATTCTAAAAATTTATTCAAAAGTATTTTTTTGTAGAAAATGATATTTTATCAAAACCCGAATCTAACTATAACTATTTGTCGAGGAACTTGAGGTCATCCCAAACCTAACTTAAATTGACTAATAAGTATCGTTATGCGACTTAATCCTATCAAATATATTAGGTTACATAAATATAATGTTCGTTCTCCAACCAGGGACCTCAGAAGAAGAAGAAGATGGAGGACATATAAAAACAAATAAATTTAGCATAGAAAAATTAAATTTCAAATGTTGGTCATCGAAAGAAACATACAAATTAATGAGCAAGAAATTAAAATCGTAAAGATGTCAGCTAGTTCACACCTTCAATCATTTACAGTTGAAAAAAATATATATATTGGCGGACAAAATCCAACTCCTCCACAAGAGGTGGCCAACAAACTGCCAATATATTATTAGGGACAGGAGAATGAACTCATCCTTCTCTGAGACCACAAATCACTGATCACAAATCCATTGATCTGAAATGAACCGAAGAGCGACACCAGAAACATTCTTTTCCTCCGCCAAGAGAAGACTACCACCGCATCGGCACATATCATCATCATCATCATCATCGCTTTGGTGGTGCAGGTAATGGCGCGTCCCCAGTTGCTAGTAAATGGCCACCAGTCTCAGAACACCTATCTCAGTTGCAGCAGTAACCTAAATCTCTTTGACATGCTGTTCCCATCTATCTTGTGGACCCTTCAGGAAAAGGATTGAGCTGCCGGTACACCTTAGCATTCGAGAGTCGAGCCAAGTGGAAGATTGGCTTCTGATTCTTATCTCCTTTCTTTTTCTCAATTTGGGTGGCTGACAATATATATCATGATTCAATACTGAAATTTTTTGGATCAGTAGAGTGTAGGAAGGAGAGGAATGTTTTGTCTTCTACTTGGCTCCATTATTTTTTAGGTCATACCAAGCTACGATTGTTTCTGGATTCAAGAATGTTGACACCAACAAGACAATAAAGTTTCATTGTTTATATATATCTTTTACCACTATTGAACTATATTAAAAAAATCATATGTTTAATTAAGGAAAACAAAAAAATCAAGGATATATAATTAAGCTAATTAAAAAAATGCTTGATAGGTAAAAGCTCCACATATGTTAGATATATTAACCATGGAGATTGAAAGATCATAAAAATTGGATGCCTTTTTTTTTTTTTTATAAAGCTAGCTCATCACTATTTGTCTTATATGAAACGCCTACATAATGCCATTTTGCCTTAATGCAATTGTGTGACCACACAAACTGTTTTGTCTTATTCAAACATTTTTCACATTCTACTTGCGATTCCCTATTTCCTATATGTCCTTTGGTTGTTTCCCCCTCTATCTTTTCTACTTCATCAAGTTAATTAAGAATGTAGCGATATCTTTTCATTCTCTTTTGGAGGTAATAGAGAGACTCTCTCTCTCTCTCTCTCTCTCTCTCTCTCTCTCTCTCTCTCTCTCTCTCTCTCTCTCTCGTGACCAAGAATTGCATGGTCGAGTATAGGAGCTTATCCTTCTTCCTGTGCTGGTTAGAGTTTTGCGGAACTCTTTCATCGTATGTGATTCCACTGTGCATTGACCTTGGGCTTCGTTCGGTGAGTTCAACTACTCAGCTGGGCCGAGTCAACAGGCACATGAGATCAAGCTTCCTAGATCTAGAATTAAAACTCGTGGATCTTGTAGGAATCGTTCGCCAGTTGAGGAGAGGTTGAGATCTATCATTGTGCAGATTCTGAGTTCAGATTCTTGTCATGAATGTAGCATAGCAGATGGAAACAGTTGAGACTCCGCAAAACGAAGACACAGACTGAGATACAAGGGGAAGAATTTTGATTAGCATTCGACATAGATCAATTACTGCCAACAATAAGGAAAAGTTTGAGACGCTCCTTCGGACGACCCTTCCGGTACATGAAACACACTCTGACAGTGAAGATCGGTGTCAGCACCGCAAGCCAAAACCATGCCCACTTGCCCATTCTCGACTCCTGAACAAGAAAAACTGGCCGGCGAAACATAGCTTGAGGCTTGAGAACTCGAATGTAGACCGAGATCGCCGTAGGGAAGACTTGAAAGCAGAGATTGATGCATAGGAATCCTACCAGCCGGCAGCATTTGGGTCACACCGATACCTGGATTTTGTGTCGATGATGACAGAAGAGAGAGAGCACAATCCGAATGGACTTGCTGTATTCTGTCACACAGAATTTTGCTGCTGCTCTCTGCTGATGGTGGTATGTTCTTGAGGAGTGGCTGCAGGCATGTAGATTGTGCCATGGTTGTTATGCCGAAGGCAGTGGCATCGTCTTGTATGAAAGGAAGCCGCCTCCCTTTTCTGTAGCTGCAGAAGGAGCCCGAGAAAGGTTGTTCATCGCCAACATGAAGGGGCGAGTGATTTGAATATAGCATGTCTTCAGGTTGGATGATTCCAGCCCAGTTGAGCTCCTGTATAGGAGCCAGAAGTCCATGAGGATACACCGAGCACTTGTGACCTGCAAATACAAGCGTAAACTTCAGGAACTGGATAAATTCTAGCAGCAGAGAAGGGCCAAGCATTAGATACCGACAGAGAAATGATGTGAGTTTAGACAGCCGATGATAAAATCTATTCTCACTAAATTCTTCTATATCGGAAACCCAAATTATTTACATGGTGGCAAGTTAGTTCTTTGCTCACAATGTAACATCTCATTAAGAGCACAATTAACTTGTGAATATAAATGCATATATGCATGTGTGAATTTACTCACAAATTAATCGATATCTAATGTTATCAGACACCAAAGCAAGACAATTTTGGATTCCTGAATTGCATGAAACTTAATCCAATATGTCTGGAAACATCATCAGTCACAGGCAATAAAGACGATCTTGGATTCCTGAATTGCATGAAACTTAATCCAATATGTCTATGGAAACATCATCAGTCACAGGCAATAAAACCAGGCGTAGGTTGGTGTTTGATTCCTTGAGGTTGGGAGTCTGAACAAAAGAAAGATAAAATCTTTGGGGCAAATTTTAGATCCAACAAGAGAAATGTTCGACGATTGTAGGATTTCTGGCACTCATCAGTGACTATGGTACTAAAGTTCAATCCATATCAGTATTTTGACTAATAGAATGCTTCAGAAGGCACACCATGTATCGCACACAAGAAAAAAAATAGTCATACTTATGCAACCGAGAATTTTTCTAGCACAAATCAGACCTTGATGATTTGGAAACAATCTCGCAGAATTAACGGATTCTGGTTGGGATTTTCTTCGGCGCCTATTGTGTCCATCCAAACGCTTCCTACAGCTTCGTTTTACTTCATCAAACTCGACCAGTAGGTGAAACCTGTGGTAGCCAACGACAAGCAATCACATACTGAAGAAATTTTCTTGACAAAGAAAGAGCAAATAGAGCAATGGCACACTAAGGAGCAAATTGCAACTCAAGAAAAGAAAGGGTCAATTACTTCATAACAGGATAGAGAGAAAAGCAAAACTCTATCGATTTGCCCTGCAAAGCTAAGTTACCATGACTCGAGAACGAGAGCTGTCTTGTCCTCTTCAGCAAAGGCAATGCATATAAGCAAGGTTCCCGGCAACCGCTAAACTAAGTTGAACCTCGACATTACAGCAAAGAACAACCAAATAAAATTGTGTCCAACTCTACCAGAATTGCTATGATATGTAGTCCATACGTTCAGAATGGCCGAGTCCATTTATTGAATAGAAACATCTTTGGACCACGAGTGGTGACCATTATTGGTCAGCTCAATAGGCTTCTCCATTAACATTTCAAGTACATGTAAGATTAGCTTCCAGGCCATCTAATTAAGTCAAGGAAAACACTATCAGAATCAGATAAGAAAATTCATATTCTTATTTTCTAATTTGGAATATATGGAATTCTGTAACATACCAAGAAGTCTCAACAGTCTGGCATAACTCAGTAAAAAATTCGAAGCTATTTGAAGACACTGCTATCGACAAATGCTATTCATCAACGGGTGGGTGGGAAACGTATATGAAGGTTCAGGGAATTCGACAGGAACTTTGGAAGAACCAGGATGACAATGGAGATAACATATTGGCGAAGAAGGTTTAGACTAGGACACTGGATATCAGCAATTGATCAACAAAAGCAAAGATTGGACGAGACAGAACAGGTCAATCATACTCTCGCAACATCATGTTTTTAATTATCTTCGTGGGGACTGGCACACTAGATTTTGTGTCCAATTGAAGAGAATGGAAAATAACTCGATGAACAATGGAAAATTATGCAGTGTAGGAAAACACAGAGGAAAAAGGGAAAAATGCAACGAGGAAATAGGTGTAAAAGAACTGTGAGATGACATAGATATATTCTTACATCGAATACCCAAGCACTGTATTGCCCTAAAAATTTGTGGATGGGTTCAAAAGAGAAGCTCAACATCAGTATATTAGAGTCACCAGTGTCCTCTACAAGCCATGACACAGAAACTGAAGCTCAAGGACTCAGAAAGCAGTACAAGTCCATTAGAGGTTTCGATCTCTGCAGCTATCAAAGGAAACTAAAACCAAGAAATGAGTTAATTGCAGTGAAATAACAAGCTTTCCTCATCGACAGACCATGGCTTACGACATCCTGAGTCCTAACAGAGCAGCTACAAGAAGGATGATGACTACACTCAGAACAGCATGTAGGCGAAAAATGGGCAGTCAAATTAACATCAACCGCATGCAACAACATTCCAGGCGATACCTGCTGCACTGCTGACAGAAGCGTTGCTCCTGACCACCCACCATCACGATGGGAGTCTTGGAATGCGCCTCGCAGACCTTGTGGCGTCTGTGATACTCCCTGGAGATGCTAAGATCGGATGTGCAGCCGTCGACGGAGCACGACGCGATCTGGCTGGCATTGCTCTGTGGTCGGGCTCTCTTCGACGGGCCGGAGGATGATACCGCCATCGACATCGTAGGTTGGCTTCCCCGGCTCGCCGGTGACCTGAAATCACCCGAGCCACCAAGCTTGAGATCGACCGAGCAATCTCTTCCACTACTTCGGCTCCCTAGGCCACCGGAGGACGCGACCAAGGAAGCCATGTGGAGCTCTGAGTTCTGCTCCACCTCTGCGAAATCCCATAGAGGAAGCTTAGGATTCCACTCCATGGAAGTGACCTCGCAGGAACACCCTTCCCTTCTTTTCTCTCCGACCGCACAATCTCAGCTACTTCCCTCACCAACCCGTCACCGAGACCGACTCCTCTGGTTCCTTCAATTGATCTGAACCAAGGCCAGACGGGAAGTGATCTCGAAGAACAAGCGCTGAAGGTCAAAGAAACAAGAAGCAAAATGGAAAGGAAAATGTTAGGATTGCGCCATCACAATTTCGGCAACTCGTCGTTGGATCTCATTCGATGGCCAGAAAGAGGAAGAGGCAGAAGAAGAGAAGCCGAGAAGACTAGCAGGAGATTTCCGAAAGGAAAACAGCAAATCTAACAGAGATCTCAAGAGCCAAGGACCTCAAAGATGCAACAGGAGCAGGATGCCAGGTGACAAAAGAAAGGGGAGGGGAGGCAGGAAACGGGCCAAGGTTTATGAACTGAAGACCAGTCAGAAGTCACAGACAACTGCATGCAATGCCAGTAGCAGACGACCGATCCGGCGCTCTCCAACCACTCGATCTCTGACAGTAATTCAATTATTCATCATCTAATCGTGAAGGGAAAGATAGAGAGTGTGATGCGGAGAGGCTGCAGATCTCCTACCAAACTTGTCACACAAGATACGGGTCACCTGTGGGTGAACACGAAACGTAGGCACCAAAGACACATGCAAGGGCGGAGCTAGAATCATTGGGGGGCGCGGCACAGTGCACTGGATAATGTATTATATTCAGTGTATTTACTGGTAGAGAGAGAGAGAGAGATGTACTCCGGCAACTCCTATGAGGACCCTGGCCCTGTTGTTGGTCTAAAGATCGCTGCAGATCTTTATGAGAAGGAAAGCGGGAAGAGGGATTAAAAAGACGAAAAGGAGAGAGAGAGAAAGAGAGAGGAAAGTGACAGAGTGTGGTTGCTTTCAGCTTTTCGAGCAAGCTTGGGGAGAAGTACCACATTGGAACGGCCGTGCTCCCTCTTGCCATGATATGTTTCTTTGGCCGTGGTATGTATGCTGTGTGTCTACGTCCAGGTTGCAATGCACATACCTGATCTCATCGACCACATCCACCGATTGACTCTTGACACGTGGAAGATCTACCGCAAACAGCACATATCTAAAGGGAAAATAAAGGGTATCTTTCAACATTGTACATTATTAAGCCATCGGCCCCCCCAATCTTATTTGGATTATCTGATTTGACTCAATCAATTTTATAATATTTATTTATATATGAGGGAAAATGACGGATGGTTTTTGAGAAATCTTTTGTAATTTTCTTGTTGTAGAATGTGTCAACATTATTTTTAAAATTTTATATAATACATCTTACTACTTTTTCATTAATTCTTGTAATGTTTGATGCACTTTTTAGGATATGTAAATAGAGTCATAAAACAACTTCAACTCATTCATTCATGTTTTTTTTTATTTTTCTTCAAAAATTAAGTTGAGTCACTTTACGATGGTGCCAACGGGAAAAATAATATTGATTAAATTTTAGATATATATTTATTAATCCGAATGAGATTTCTATTATACATTTCTATAATTTTTTGGGCTAAACGTTATATTTTTTTAATATTTATTTATTTACTGATCGAGATTTATATTTTGACTCAGTTTGCTCCTCGAACAACCCCCACTCAGACTATAATGTAAGGAGATCGTAGTATTCTCATGAATATTCTCATAAGTGAGCTTTTGGCATATTAAAACCCACACAATTTGGAGCATCAGCATCATATCTCCATTACATAAAAGCACATTTTATGTTAGATATTATGCTCATCATCTGTCATCAGTATGCCATGCTGCTTGAGTTGGAGCTAATATATAATATGGAAGGTTGATCATTGCAAGGACAAAGGCATCCTCTCCTGTGGGTGGTTTACAACCAAAGCGATTTGGGCAATCTACATCGAGACATCTTCTTTAACAGCCTACATCCAAACTTTATCGTTCACCTCCTCTTAGCCTGTGGTGATGTATCCTTTCCTCTGTAGGTTTCTTTGGCTTGTGAACAATAGACAAGCCCTATTCTATTACCTCCATGGCCATCGAGTGAGTGGCTTTCACTGGAAAGATCAACAGAAAAGCCTCATCCTCGCTGCAACACACAATCTAAAAGATGATGATTCTGAGGTGCAAACATCAAGATTGGAATTCCAACCACACGGACCTATTAAGTAGGGAAGTGGATCGCCTCAGTGGCTCCCAGCTTACAGCATATTTTTATTTTATTTTATTATAATTAGGAGAATGGATTGTTTAGTTTCCCTTATCGTACGTACACTATTATCATCTAATTCAATTAAAATACCACAGCATAAGGTGATTTGATGTGCATATACATTATTTCTTCACTTGCAATCCAGTTCAATATAAGCATTCTCAAGAGCAACAATTTGTTCTCTTCCATTCTTTCTCTCTCTCTCCATCAACTTCGAATAATAGCCACAATAGTCTCGAACTCACAGGGTTGTGGAGAACCGAGTGGCCAGCGAGTGACCACGTCCACGAGATGCATTGCTCAGAAGAGCAAATGATATGAAAACCAATGATGTGACGCTGCAGTACTCCGGCGATGCCATCGCCACTGTTCCCCGATGGACATCCCACTCCCCTCAATTAATTAAGTCATTTCGTGCCCAATCCCAGTGAAGCCCACAAATCGGGACGGGAGGTCTCTCGAGGCTCCTCCGCTTCGATATCGGCCGCCCTCACATGCCCGAAGTAGGCAAGTCGAGACGTGGCAACTCCCCAGCCAAAGAACGGTCGTCTGGATCTTTCCGCTGTTTTAGAGGAACAGTCTCTTAGATCTTTGCGTAATCTTATTAATCCCTCGAGGTGTCGGCAGCCATCATTTCATGTCTTCTTTAAGGAGTCTCTAAATATTCCGCTTCCCGATGGGAATCTCCTGGGTCGTTTTTATACCCCACGTATCTGCCGCCGTATCAGATACAAATGGCATGAGAAATCTACTCGCTCCACCATCTCGAGCGAGATGAAGAGAAACAACCGCAGCGGCAGTCGAAGAAGACGAAGACCGGATGGGCCTAAGAAGGTCCAGGAAGGAACTGCTAATTATAATCAGAAGAATTCATCGGAGTGGTTACTATAATCAACTATCCCAATTAACTAATTTAAATTTTAAACTTTCATTAATAATAATCAGAATCAATAGTAATAGCAATAGTCAAATTTAAAATCGAAACCGAACCGATTTTAGGTGGTTTTGATTCAATCGACAATTTCAATTCCGGTTCCCATTTTGAACAGAAACTATCGGGTTTATTTATTTATTTATTTATTTATTTATTAAGATATCGAAAGGATAAATTTGTCATTACATATGGGCATTTAGCTTTTTTTTATTGGTTTAGAATTAAACCCAAATCATTATTATAATTCTGGTTTCAATTTGTGAGAACTAAAAATCAAATGGAAACACCTTGGTTCTGATTCAATTTTAATTTTTTTTTGGATCAGTTCGACTTCGATTTGAACCAATTCGTTATCATAATAGTAGTAGCATCAGTTATATCAACAACAACAGTAACGATGAAATCTTTGATGATCATCATAATTTTATACGATTGATAGTGAGAAGAAATAACTAGCTAAATTTTATTGATAGTGAGTATGAATTTATATACATATAGAGAGATTATAAACTATGATAATTAAATAACATTCTCAATTAATAATAAAATATAAAAATATTAACTAAATTATTTTATGATTTAGAAGATCACATTGAGATCATAATATTTATATTATGATAATATATTATCATAAATTTTATGATTTAGAATCATGATAACTTAGTATCAAAATATTGAGATAATCTTATAATCTATTAAGATAATTTTATGATCATGATAATTTTATCATAATTTATTTTTTTAATAGATAGATCTCTTATGCATAGTTTAATGTATCGAAATAATTGCCTTCGAAAAAACAGTAGATACGATAGCTGTAGCATAGAAAAGGATGGAGAGGGTGAAAGGAAAGATAACGAGGTGGGGTGATGAGATCTCCATGTTGGGCATGTATTGTTGATGGAGGAAGCCCTCGGCCCATACGAAGGAAGCCCTCGACCAAGGATTCCTCCATGAGTTGGCTAAAGAGAGAACTTAATGAGCTCGATATTGCTATGGTCTTCTCGTATGCACACGACATGCTGATGCTACGACCCAAACGATGGGGATCGATTAGCTGAAGCGATCCGTGATGATAAGAAGTTTCAGGACTGTCTCGTACGTTGGAAGTGTGTGATGGATGGACCACTGCACATTATGATTCACCGAAACATACACGGTCATTGATGAGAGAGAGAGAGAGAGAGAGAGAGAGAGAGAGATGAGTATTCTGCCATAGCTTCCAATGGCGTGTGACAAAGAAGTGATGTGACATTCTTAAAGATGAGGTGCCATGGAGAATAATGGATGTGGGAGATGACTTCTGCCGGTGTCTCGCCTTTTGAAGAAAACTGAATTGACACCACATTAGCCTGCTTGTGTGGCGTCTTCCTCACACCATATTTTGCTTTCCTACCATTCAATCTCTGTGTTTTCACCATTAAATCTCTGTTGAAAAAACAGCTACCGTCAAAACAGAGAGAGAGAGAGAGAGAGAGAGAGAGAGAGAGAGAGAGAGAGAGAGAGAGAGAGAACCGCATATCCAAGGAAAACTATCAATTTTTGAGTTTTTATGTAATAGCACTCTTTTGTAGGAGTGACTTTTTTTTTATTTAAATGTCAATTTTTTTATCCATATGATTCAAGTTTTAAATATCTTTTGTTATGCTCCTATTCCCCTCTCCTCTACCTCTCTATATATCTCTCTCTATATATATATATATATATATATATATATATATATATATATATATATATATATATATCACTCTTCGTTACAATTTTTTTTTCTCCTCTATTATTATTATGATTTATCAATCTGGATCTCTTCTTTTTTTTTCTCTGCCTCCTTTTCCATGGATGAAAATAACTCATTCAATTATCTCATTTTCATATATGATCAGCTCAACATCGGCATCGTTAATTTCATATAATCATCAACCTTTTCATAAAAACAGATATATTTCGTTGATTCAGAGGATTATGAATTTAATTGTATCAAAAGTTACACCATGTATTTAATCCAGATAATTCGTGGTATGAAACATCATTTTTACTGTTTTAAATAAAAAAAATAAAAAATTATTAAAACATGAATAGATAATTAGTACACTCGATGACTACATGTATACGAATGTATTGAATCGTAATATATATTAACTAAATCATTCCTTAATTCTTCACAAAATTCGTTATCGGTTAATCATCGCATGGATATTGAGCGGACCGATCCATGGGCATCTTCTTTTTCATCTGTTTCGCCGAGGAAGGATATCTTCCATGGGCACAAACTATACATCTGATGGCCTTGGCAAGTAACGAAATCCGCAGACCACCAAAGGGCCGATTTATGTCACCGCTCGTCTCACGACCAACTAGCAGCCTGCTACGTCGACTTACGGTAAATCGTGCCTGAAGTCGGACGCGGGTCATAACCAAAATCGTAATGATGGTCATGGACAGCATCATGAAGGCTGTTCCCGTCGATGTCATCCTCGCGACATGATGTGACATGCGAGCGATGGTTTATCGCAGGCAATCGACGCCAAAAGTTGACGTTGATGGCGATTGCGCATCGGATGTGACCACACCAGCCGTTCGATCGCAGCCTCCATCTTTTCTGATCGACGATGACGCGACGAATTAATTTACAAATCCCAAAATATAAGACCCAATCTGTCGCATCAGTAGAATCCTCTCTAAATAATAATAATAATAATAATAATAATAATAATAATAATAATAATAATAATAATAATAATAATAATAATAATAATTGCATGATCGTATCATTTGTGTTTTGGGGCATTAATGAATGGTGCATGTGGTGCATGTACGGACTGTCGCTCATGTTTTGATGAAAGAAGCTACATCAGTGTGGATATGGCACATTAAGAGGTGGCCACCGATGCCACGTTAACTCCCATTTATCCCTACCCGTCCCACACTTCCTCCTCTGCCATCAAAAGTGATCGAAACATAGTTAACACTGCCTACCTTTTTCTTTTTTTCCTTTTTTTTCCGCCATGCATAACTAATTCTTTACTCTATAGTAGTAAAATATATTGTTGTTATTATTGTTAGTAAGTGTCGAAGATAAAATTTTATCTTAGAATCGGAATCTTAGTTTGAACGATCAAAGTCTTTACTAACTAATGTAACTGATTAAGTTAAATCTTAATTGTAAATCCAATTCTATGTATTCTCTATCTAAAGATTTTCTCTCATCATTCATAGCTACATCAAAGAGAAATCCTCGAAAGACATGTTTTTTCTACATCATTCTTGTACAAAAAAATTTGAGATATATGTGATATTTATAGAATATTTGGACCTTAGTGTCAAAAAATTTCATTCTATAATTAAACTTCTTCTCCTCCACTTAATGTTATCTCCAAAACAATTTCATTCCTATTAGATTTTCAAACATATTTACTAATCTAAATAATATTCATCCTATTCAATAATTTTTTTAAAATTATATATATATTTACTAACCATAATAATAGCTTGTTTCCCACACTACTGTCATATTCTTGATAAGATAAAACGCCTTCAGAAGTTAAAATTTATATTCTTATGTCAATTATGTGCTTTGACATATCTCTAAATTCCATACAGATCATCAGAAGCTATAGTTTTATCAAAGATTATGAAACCTATTCAGAAAACAGTTTGCCTTCATCATATTTGGTGCCAAGTGTGTCTTTTCCAAGAATTATAAAGACCAAAGAGGAAAAAGAGTATCGACGAATTCATGATGTTTTGTGTCAAACTTTCACGTTTATCAGCCTATATAACCTAAATCACAAGAAGATCACTCTCACTCTAATTTAATAATAAGACAGTTTTGGTTTGAGGATCATTGCATATTTCATAAGCATGCATTACTTGTGTTTATGTCAAGCATTTATTTTCTGCTAAAAATAACCCCTTATATTCTTTTTGTAATCTTAAGCTTGGATTTTCTAATGATGCAACACTTGGGAGAAAAGAAGAAGAAGAAGAAGAAGAAGAAGAAGAAGAAGAAGAAGAAAGCAACCATAATGAAAAGGAAAAAACTACGTTCAAAGATGGAAGTAGAAAACACTTCTTTTCTGAGTTGGAGACTTTTCCTTGTGAATTAGTGCCAAGTCCACAGGCAACCAAATGTGTGTGATACATTGCCCTACACATAGCTCTCACTGCCTTCTTCTTTCTTCTTCACATGAACAATACGAGACCTTCAAATAGGTAAAGTTCCAAAGCAGTGCAAGTACAATAATGGCTGTGGAAACCCTCTTTTGTCCATCTGCGGATACTTCTCAGGAAGGTAAAAGCGAAGTTACTTCTGACTTGGCTTGCACTATGGACTGATTGGTTCCTAAATCCAAACCCATCACAAATAAAGCTTCATTGAGCTCATCTTCTCCAATCCATATTGGCTGCTCGACTTCAATTTTTCTTTCATTCTTTGTCATCGGAACCTGTTCTTCCTCGTAGTTCCACTTATGAGACTCGACACGTAGAACATTGCTTCCCCCAATCCGAGTAAGCTAAAGATGGGGTCTTACGAGAGTGTGTTTGTGTAAACGCATGCATGACACAAATATGCCAACACGTATAGTCTTTTGTATTATGGCAAACTGTTATTTCTTCGGCGACAGGTCCCTTGACGATATAGCAAACCAAGATTAATGGTTACTCGTTAACTATCATAAAAAGATGTAATTCAACGCATGTTTCCTTATCCTAATTTACCCCAAAATTGTTACTCCATTTTTGTCTGTTCCATGGTCATGAACAAATCTATATGCATGTAAATATAGATTTGTTTTTTTTCTATTTGTCAGTCATGTAAATATAGATTTATTTTTTTCTATATTTACATGACAAAATTGTTACACTTATGACAAAAATTATTACACTTATGACAAAAATTGTTACATGACAAAATTGTTATATGACAAAATTGGTTTGTATTTGTCGGTCATGTAATTGTTATATGACAAAATTGTACATGATTGTTATATGACAATCATTACAAAATTGTTACACTTATGACAAAATTGTTACACTTATTACATGAAAAACTTTTATTACAAATTGTTACACTTATTGTTACACTTATTACATGACAAAATTGTTACACTTATTACAAAATTGTTACACATGTTACAAAATTGTTACACTTATGACACTTATTACAAAATTGTTACACTTATTATTACAAATTGTTAAACTCAAGACAAAATTGTTACACTTATGACAAAATTGTTACAAATTGTTACACTTATGACAAAATTGTTACATGATTGTTACACTTATGACAAAATTGTTACATGTCGGTCATGTAATTGTTATATTACAAAATTGGTTTGTATTTGTCGGTCATGTAATTGTTATATGACAAAATTGTTACAAAATTGGTTTGTATTTGTCGGTCATGTAATTGTTACATGACAATTGTTATATGACAAAATTGTTCTATGACAAAAATTGTTAGATGACAATATTGTCATATGACAAAATTATTATATGACAAATATAGAAAAAAAATTGTTACACTTATGACACTTATTTTTTTTTTCTATTTGTCGGTCATGTAAATATAGACTTGTTTTTTTTCTATATTTACATGATAAAATTATTACACTTATGACAAAAATTATTACACTTATGACACTTACGACAAAATTGTTACTCCATTTTTGTCTGTTCCATGGTCATGAACAAATCTATATGCATGTAAATATAGATTTGTTTTTTTTTCTATTTATCGATCATGTAAATATATATGCATGTATATAACACTTATGACACATATGCATGTATATGACACTTATGACACTTACATGTATATATACATGTAAATATATTGTTAGTCATATGTGTCTTGCAAGCCAAAAATATAAGTAATGGCACTTATGACTTAATATGTATTCTTTCTCTTTGCTTATTATTAGACATTTTATCACTTTATCTTGCGTATTGTATATATTGTGATGTCCTTGGATCCATGCAACGGGAATCGGATCGTGATGAGATCACGATAATGAGATCGATTCACTTTTAAACACAAACCCTAAATAATCCTGGTCATAGGTTACTCGAGAGGGACATCGAGATAATCGGATAGACTGGTGTGCTGTATACCCGTCCATATGATGGAGGTAGCTGGTCTCATAGCTACTCGTGTGGGGACACTAAGGGTATAGTGTAGGTGCTCATTGGAGAATAAGTTCACTGATTGATCCACCTATGAAATGCTAGATGGTTATTGATATCTCACGTCAGATAGCGATTCTATAATTCCAGTAGTGTATCTAGTCTTTAGACTTGAGACATAAAGGATGTCCTGTATGAGAACTCCACTCTTTGATACCAGACTTATAAGTTTGAAAAATTTCAGATCTAATAAAACCGGTTATTGGGAGTGATAGCCAATCTTACGAGGGCTATTGAGTGTCAATATAGGATCATCCGCTATTGGTATCATGAGAGGAATATTCCATGTATTATTGTTTGAACAAATCCTTGGCCAAGGTTATTCGGATTGAGAGAGAAATAGTTTTCCGGGAGAATTCGATAAGAGCAAGACTCGAGGAGAGACCGTATGGGCCTGACAGCACCATGCCCGATATAGGGTCTCTGGGATATTAGATGGATGAAAGACTATATATACATGGTAACTAAGGATAGATAAGTCTAAAGGATTGGATTCCCCTGTATAGTCTGGGGACTGTGGCGTAGTGGCCTAGTACGTCCGTAGTCGATGAGTCGGGTGAATTATTATTATAGAGATAATAATTCACCGAGTCAGAAGGAGTTATGACAAGTATCACTCATAGCCAGCTCGATATTGGGCCTAGAGGATCATACACATATGGTAGGTGTTGTGACGAGTAGAGATTTGGATATAAGATATCCGCCAGAGCCCCTATCTTAGTGGATATCCATTAAGCCCCTGAATTATTGGATCCTCAGATGAGATCCAATAATTGCTAATAAGAGATTATTGGGTAGAGACTCACTAATCCAAGAGATTTGGGTAATTGGATGGAGATCCAATACCCAACAGGGTAAGATCTATTAGGGTTTACAAGGGGTCTCTATAAATAGGAGGGAACCAAAGCTCCATAGGCTGGGGTTTTTTTTTTGTGGCCACCTTCTATTGTTGCAGTCCCTATTGTGTGGATACCACTAGAGAGGATGACGCTTGATCTCATTCATTCTTCCTACATATCTGCAAGGATTCAGGGATATACGATCTCTCTAGGTACTTTTTTCTACATATGCAGTTTTCGCGGATTTGTTTTTGACGCATCAATCTTCGCACGACGATAGAATCTTTCATGGAAATCCAAGGTTTTTATTTTTTGTTCTTCCGTTGCGCATGAGATGTCGCCCCTTGTGGATTTTCCAATATATATATGCATGTATATGACACTTATAACATGTCGAGTCAGTCATGTAAATATATATGCATATATATGACACTTATTTTTTTTTTCTATTTTTGATATCAATTATATAAATGGAAGCTAATCACTATCAAGAAGTGTCTAAGTACAAACATAAATAACAAAATACTCTGATATAATAGTTTCTAACGATGATCGACCCTGGATGAATCAAGGAAGATACTTTGGTAAAAGCATATTAGAATTAGGGGATGAAACATAAGTTTTCTTTTTTTTCAGGTCCATCCATTTAATTATGTACACTGAACATTTGTAGTACTGAAACTCCCGTTACGCCCTAACCGATAGGATATCTCCTCGGAGATAATACTAAATTTAAAATTTCCTAGATCAATATATCTAAATATGATGGAAAAGACGTAAGCCCGATTTCTGATCTTGCTGCCGTCCACAAACACAAAATGCATGCAAATAGATAAAGACAAAGACTTTGTGAATTATTATTCAGCATCAAGTAAATCCTTATACCGTATCATTAAAATCAGCATCGATTCAGATTAAACCGTGAGGTTAAAATGGTTTGACGGACATGTTACCATGTCACTCGTATGATGTCTAGCAATATTTAACCAAACAAGATAAAGAAAGTAAACCATCTTTCTTATGAGCCACACACAAGTCTCTCTTTTGTGCGCATCTCAACAAATAGCAAGTTTAGCTACATGTTTACGTCAACGCTTTACTCTCACCAACTCCTCTCTCTCTCTCTCTCTCTACCATCTTCCCATCAGCCAATCGGAAGCTGATGCATTCCCCTCCGTCCATGTCCAAGGTTGGGTCTACATGATTTGAAAGCCAGATCCGATCCAAGACTGACGGACCAGCCTTCCTCACTTCCCACCTCCTCGTTCGACACGTACCCCGTCCCGGGACCAACGACTTCAATTCCACTGCCACCGCCACCACTCCGTGTCAGTAGTCCCGCTCGTTGCGACTAACTCCCCTGCTGGTTTCCGCATAAATGTTAACGTGAAAATGCTTTCATCACCGTTAAAATATCCGTTAATCTCATCCCGACCGTACATTTCGTGACGGGAAGATATTTGCTATGCGGAAAATGGGAATATGGGAGTTTCCGAGGGTTGAAAGGGTGACGCTTTGTTAGAGGTCGCCTTCGTCTTCCACTCGCCTATAAATAGCAAATGGGGTTTGGTTTCCCCTTCTCTTCCCCAGCGCAAAAGCTCTCCTTTTTCTCCTCCTTCCTTGTTGTTGTTGTTGTTGTTGGTTTTGCTGTTGATCTGGTTCTTTGAGGGGAGGGGTGGGAAGGCGGAGATGGGGAGGGGGAGAGTGGAGCTGAAGCGGATCGAGAACAAGATCAATCGGCAGGTGACCTTCGCGAAGCGGAGGAACGGACTGCTCAAGAAAGCCTACGAGCTTTCGGTGCTCTGCGATGCCGAGGTCGCCCTCATAGTCTTCTCCAACCGCGGGAAGCTTTACGAGTTCTGCAGCAGCTCCAGGTACGTTGGCGCGGAAACGTGACCTGACCTAGAAAAGGTCTGCTTGGCTTGATCTTGGGTCGCTCCTGTTTTGTTGCTTGGTATGATGGGTTTCCGCTTTGGCCGGTTTCCAAGCTTGGATCTTTCTTATGGGTTTCCGGTTTCGTGAAAGAAATGGAAGGCTGATTGGACCTGATGATGAAATAGCACAAGATGGTGCACCAAAGGATTTGTTTTCCGATTTGGTTCTGCAACTTTCCTAAAAGTTTCTTTCTCGCTAGGGACCTGTGGACTGGACTATTTTGATGTTATGAAAATGGATCAGACCTCTAACAATGAGATCTTTTTCTGCTTGCACCAGAAAAAGAAGCCAGCAAATGATCTGCGAAATGAACTCGCTTCGTTCTTCCCTGCTTCTCTATAATAAGAAATCTCTTTCTTTACTTCAACCTTAGCTTAAATCTTCAGCTGCTAGGCGAGAAATCACACACAAAAGAAAGCATTTTCTTCCCCGTTCCTTGTGCTTTTCACCAGTTCTACTTGACGGAGATTTACATGTGGATCTTTCTGGGAAAGAGCAATTCAAGATGTTATAGTCGATGTTGTTCTTATGGCCATGGTTTAGGGTTTCCTAAGATTTTAGTTTTCTATCTATTTTCTGGTGATCTCTCTCGGCATCCAAACAGATCGGCTTGACTAATTTCTTCTTCTACCTTTGGCAGTTAAGAGAAACGTTTAACCGAAAAGAAAGTCCAGGTTTTCTCTTTGGATTTTCTGTGTATTACTCTTCCACATGTTTAGGGTTTCCTTCCGTGTTGTTTGATTCTGATTCAAGACTATTCAAGTACAGATCGGTGAAAGAAGCACAGCATATGGCAAGTATACGCTCAAATAGACCTCGATTTCAGTATGTGGCTTGATAATTCTTTCTTGCAGAGTTAAGGTTCCATCACATCGTCACTGTAGTGAAGAATTTAGGGTTTTAGCTCTCCCTACAACAAACCGCCTCATCTATCATTCTGCAGAAGAAGTCATGGCTTTTGAGGCAAACTAATCTTCTTGTCCTTTGGTTTTCCGGATTCCTGTTTGCCGTTCATATATACATAGCAACAGTTAATCACACAGTTATTATGAAGAAACTAGGGTTTTAGTTCTCTTAGATCCGTGCTGCAAGCCATCCGCACATTCACATCTCTATGCCCTTACAGCTCTTCTGGAAATCGTCTCTCTTTTTTTCTGGTCCTTTGTTGTATAGATTTCAGCGTTTGGAACCAGGCAGTAGTAACCCTTCGGTAGAAGCGTGTGCTTTCGAGTTGTATGCATGGCTTTGCCGCACAATTCCTTTTCCTTGATTTGATTGCTACTTTTCGCAGCATTTATTACTGTATTCTCATTTCAAGGTTGTGATTTGTAATTCGAAATTTCGGAAGCCATATTATATGTTAGCCAGTTTTGAGAATTTTGATGAATAAAAGAAACTATCTAATCAACTTATAATATTGTTTTCCCCAAAAGTTCAAATCTTTGACGCAACAACAACTATGCACAGCTTTACTTCCAAATGATGCTTCATTCTATCTCCGGTTCATCATCTTGGATTTCAGCCAATATAGTAGTATCTCAAAAAGAACAAAAAAGAAAAACTTCTTTGAGAATGAAAATTTTATCCAATAAAATCTTGAGTTTCATGTAAATTTTCATCATGCAAGTGGATACCGCCTTGTTTTTCTTGTCTACTTGTAATTTTCAAATCTGATGCACTTAGCAATCCGTTTCCTCACCTTTTTTTATAATCAGAGAACTAATTTGAAGTTACTGCCTATCCCCAATAGTAACTAACTCAAACACCATCTAAAAGTTAGGTTGAGATCATTTTCATAGTTTCTAATGGCCTCATAAGTGTTCTGTCACTATGCCAGGATCACTAGATAAAATTGTAGTGCAATAGTAGGCCTGGATGAAGAACCGGGAGAAAGATATATATTCTCAATTATGTTATAGATTGAATTGATTTTTCACATCTTTACCAAATCTTATGCATTTACCAATCTGTTTCCTCGTCTTTTTTTTTTTTAAATCGAAGAACTAATTTGAAGTTAATGCCTATCTTCAATAGTGACTGCTCATACACCATCTCTAAGTTTGTTTGAGATCATGTTCATAGTTTCTAATGGCCTTAAAATGTTCTGTGATCATGCCGGGATCATTAGAATAAATTGTAATGCTATAGTCGGCCCAGATGAAGACATATTTCTGAAAATTATACTATAGATTGAATCGATTTTTTCATATCTTTTAATTTCCATGTGAAGAATAGATGTGATCAATATGTGAATGCTATAATTGCTGCATACTGAAGAGAATAGCAAAACAAATAAAGATAACAAATCATTATCCACAACTATCTACTCTTTTTAAGGAGCTAATTCAATCTTTGTAAATGAGTTCACTTTTTCTTAACCATTTTAGAGTTTTTAGATCCCCACACTTGCAGATGACGAGTTGTGTGAACACCAAATCATTGGCTGGTTTGAGGAATCCATATATCGATGTCTTGCAAATCTTTGAGATATTGTTTACAGAAAGAGAGAAGAATCGAGAAATTTTCAACTTTTATATTGATAAGAATATGAAGGGAGAAACATGATGAATGGATGAGAGAATAATGCAATATTTTACTCATTTTGCAACTTCGTATTCACTAAAAAGTAAACATGTAGTTACATTCTTTTAAACAATATTATGGGAAACTTTATGTTTTTCATTTGCAAATCATTCTTTTAAGTATTGAGAAAGTACCAAACTTTCGTTAGTAGCTAACTCTATTTTCTTTTCCTTTTTGATTGTTGCTACTGAATTTTTTTTTCCATAACAGAAAATGCATATTTTAGCATTTGATTGTTTCAAGTTGAACAAATGATCACCAACCATGATTGTGTGTGTGTGTGTGTGTATATATATATATATATATATATATATATATATATATATATATATATATATATATATATATATATATATATTATATATATATATAATTTTCATAGGCTGTTTTCTATTCTAATGACTTACATTTGTTATTAATTTTACAGTATGCTAAAGACACTGGAGAGGTACCAGAAATGCAACTACGGGGCACCAGAAACAAATATAATATCAAGGGAGATCCAAGTAAAAAAGTTTTCTGATTCTAAGGATCAGCTTTCTTCTCTTCTTTTTCTTTACACAAAAGTTATGTTTCTCAAATTTGTTCTTTTGGATTTGCTCTATGAACGAACAAAAACATGACTATAGTGGCCCATCAATTGTGCAAAGCTTCAAGAAATTTTGACATTTGAAACCATTTGTGATAGTGACATTGTATTAATTGTAGTTGATTAGCCAATGAATATTAATTGTAGTTGATTAGCCCAAGAAGCTGGAAAAAAAGAAAATTGAAGAACTAAAGTCTATAGAGTTTTTTTCAAAGTCCAACATTTTATCGAAGGTTGGATCTGAATGCAAATACTATTAAGTGTCATTGAATTTCTTTAAAGCTCATAAACTTGTATTGTTTCTATACTATATAGGATCATTGAAATTAAGTATGACAAGAAGATTGTAAAGAGATCCAAGTTTCTCATATAGAACTATATTTTAAGAAAGTTGCAAAGAACTTCAAAGATATCACACTGGGACTTTGCAAATGCTAGATAGATGGTTGATATGTTTATACCGGTTAACTTAAAAATTGATTGTATACTATCGTTTGCATCAAGTGGCGAGTGTTCTATATTTTTTTAATTCTTTGTCTTATCGCTTTGTGCTTATTTGGTGAAATGGAAGCATAAGAAATTAAGAGATCATAGAGTAATAAATTTGCAATGCACAAACAAATTTGAGGGCCACTGAGACATTTGGGGGAAGAGGGTGTTCATGACTACCAACATAGTATTATAGTTTTCATTTGCATACCAACATAGTACTGTAGTGTTCATTTGTTTAAGCTTTGAAGGTTTTTGCCTGTCCTCAAAGAAAATCATTAATACCTTCTTGGTGCACCTTTCAATTGTAAAACTAGGGTTGCAACTTTAAACTATATAGAAATAACAAACAAAAATTAGTTATAGTTTGTGCAATTTGTCAACCTATGAGCTAAATTTGTATTTTCTGAATCAGCATTTAGAGGGTCTTTGTTAGTTTGCATGCCTTCCATGAAATATATTATAATGGTATAGTGCTATTATACAATTTTAAGTTAAAAAATAATGCTAATTTTTAGGTTGGCATAAATAGTAAAGAATTTAGCTAAAGACATGGTTATTTTAAAAAAAATCTCATGATATGCAGGAGAGAAGTAAATCAAAAAAAAAAGAAGAAGAAGAAGAAGAAGGAAGAAGGAGAAGGAACATTAGTCGCAAATGAACTTGTAAAATTTGTAGTGTTGATGGTGGAATAGCAAATTTATAGTAGGTAAGGGGTAATCTATAAAAATAACGTTATGGATTCCAAATACACTTTCAGTTAACTACTCTTTTCTTTATTGTAAAATTATATAGGAACATATAAGTGGGCCTTTCTTCCTTCAAATAATATCTAGTACCAGCCAAATTCTTATTTGATCATTTAATTAAAGTAACTCTAAATTCATTGTTCACTTTAGCTGTTCTTTTTAGAACAGTCAATTAACACGTAACTTGGACTTCTGTCACTAGAACCACTATCAATAATTCTCCCATTGGCCACTATTACTATATAGACTTTGCTATTATCAAGGTTGGTAGACTCACGATCAACATTGGCTCAGGAATTGGACAAATCAAATTAGTAGGATCATTATTTGACAAGATTTTTTAATAATTGTAATATAAACTTGAAATTAAACATTTCTTTACCTATATGTTACGTAATTATGATATCTGATCCTTTAAAATGCTATGAAAAAAATTAAATAATACAACATATATAAGACTACAGGACATTGATGAATTTACCTGAGTCATGAAATTTCATGGCTTCTCATCCTCCACATTTTCAGTATCTCTTGTTATTTACAGTTGTCTAGCATATACTCAGTTTATTGGCACAGTTTAGATCTTTTGCTCTTCCAAGTTTTGCTTCTTTTTTTTCTTTGTTGATACTAAAATTAGAATGTATTGGGTTCTTGAGGAATCAACAAAGGACACAACATAGTAATATCAATTTCTAGATAGAGTTTAAAATTTTAACTTGTTTGTGGTTATTCAATTGGTCAAATCTTGGAAGTTTGTCTGTCATATATACGATCTAGTCAGGAAAGAATATGTGATGCACAAATGCTTCAGCATTCAAAGAGTTAACTGCTTCCTTTTCATTATGATAATTAATTCTTCACTTGCTTCCTTTTCATTCAAAGAGTTATATTCTTCCTTTAAATAATTTTTATGTGGCCTGTAGCTTATAACTTGTTCTCCTTTTCTTTTTTAAGTTTTACTAGTATACTATTATGTTAATTATATATACCATTTTTTTGGTTAAATATTCAGGATTTGATATTTAACCATCAGAATTACCAGGAACAAAACTTGGAACTTTTTTCCCCTCCAAAGAGGAAAAGAAACTAGTCTTTTTGTGTATATAGAAAGAAAATTAAGGAAAAAAAAGGCATTTTCAATATGACTATTCAACAAAAAAAAAACCATATCTTTAGAGATAAAAAGGTTGGAAAATGTGAGATTAAAGGGCAACATGACTATCCAACTAAAGAAATTCGAGACTATATTTTCTTGTTAACTTTCTTTTAGGTCTTATTATAACTTAACTATGCTCTTTTTTTTCGTTTATCAACGATTCATGTTAATTTCCATGCTAGGAAGGTACATTAACATAAGTATTATACTTGTATGGCCCCTCTTAAAAATAGTTTCAAGTTCGACTATGGCCCTGCTTAGGTGTCATATATGTAACTGATAGGTTTTTAGGTGTATATACTTCAAAATTCTATGGCATGTTTGGCTTTTCATAATTCTTACCAAAATTTTGCTTTTCTTATTTTATAGATAT
This sequence comes from Musa beccarii, assembly GCA_024322285.1. Taxonomy (NCBI): domain Eukaryota; kingdom Viridiplantae; phylum Streptophyta; class Magnoliopsida; order Zingiberales; family Musaceae; genus Musa; species Musa beccarii. The sequence continues at coordinate 2,774,214 of CM044401.1, read as the reverse complement.
AAAATGATTACATGGCAAAGAGTTACTTGGGTTGGAATGCATGTGTGTTATGTAACATTGTGAGCAAGTTATATGTATTAGATAGTTGGACATTCCTGTGGGTATTTCTGTTATGATATATGAACTTAGACCCATTAAAGCAAGGAAAAAATGAATGGACCTCACAGGCAGACCTTTGTCTTTCATAGCATCATCAAAATTGGTCATGTTCAGTAGCCATATGAGCTAGATCTTGCATTCATAGCTACAGCTTGTTGTATTTGCTGAACTTCTCCATCTTGCTAGTTAAAGAAAAGTTGTTCTTTTGGATGTTTTTTTGATTATTGTCCCTTTCAAAGTTTAGTGGAGAAACATGCTAGTGAATGTTGGATGAAAAAGCACATACAATTAATAAATCAGTAAGTGCTAAACAGAAATTAGCAGATGAACATATCAAAATGTAAATGTTCTCCGACTATATGGGACCTGTTTTTCTGATTGCTGTTGATCTTATCCTTATTTTTGCAAGGTCACATTTTCTCCTTGTGCTTCTGCTGTAGTCTGCATCTTTCATATCTTCTGGTTTCCATGTAATTGGAGAATGAAATAATCTGATGTCTAAAGCTTTGAGTTTATTCCATCTTTTATTGTCTTCAGGCTACATCCTTTGCTTATTGAATCTCCAGACAAGAAGCATTACATTTCCTAGTTTGCATCAAATTCTAAAATCATCAACTAACATGGTAGTCATTTTATTTATCGTATCATCAGAAAATGCTTTGAGTTGGAAGTTTAGTTGCCACCATTCTAAGAGTTCTTAGATGTAATATATGATATCATACGAAACCGGACAATGAAAACAGTTGAGATACTTTAGAGATTGATAGTAAACCAAAATTGCTTCTATTGCGTTGCCAATCAAAATGTTTGAGTTGACAACCTAATCAAAGTCATGAATCTTATTGAGATCAGGATAAATTTAGGGTGTTGAGTGTGTGAGTGCGTTGCATAAAAGTTCCTGGAAATGCATTTAAGACATCGATACAGAAGTAACAAACATGGCAGCAAAAAAAATGATTGCTAGTAGTGGAAGTCATCCACTGACGGAATGCTAAACTAATGCATACAAACAAAAATACCTGGAAATTCTCGGATAGGTTGACCATTTTTTTCCTACATGATTTCTCAACAATCAGATTAAGATTGTTCAGCAAAGTGTTGCAACAATCTGTCTAATGCCTTCAGATTTCAGATGTGCAAACCGGAAGGCTCATTGCAGTTGCAGCATCATAGAAATAAGTAGTTACTATGTAAAGGATGTGCTTGCTAGATGAATTATTTGTGTATTAAGTTTAATGATGATGTTTAAATTCAGGCATGCTGCAAGCTCACATCTTGTTTTCGCAAACACAGACTAGCCAACAGGAGTACTTGAAGCTCAAGGCGCGTGTTGAAGCCTTGCAACGATCACAAAGGTGAACTTATTTTGCCATCGACCTTAGTCTTCTTTTCTCGTGCGAAAGACATGCATCTCTTACTGGAATTTTGGAAGATCATCAAAAGGAGTTACTGGCCATTTTTAATCTTCTTTGCGACTATAGAAATCTGCTGGGGGAGGATCTGGGGCCACTCAGCATCAAGGAGCTTGAGCAACTGGAGCGCCAACTCGATGCATCATTACGACAAATAAGATCAACAAGGGTAATGTTCGGTCTCCTGATAGAAGTTGGCAGCGACACTCGATAGGCCTTGCTTATTTTGTTCATCAGCTAGTCAAGCGATTGTTAAGCAAATGCTAAATACATCAGCTATTAACCATGAACTTCTATGATCCTTTAACAGACGCAGTGCATGCTTGACCAACTTGCTGATCTCCAAAGACGGGTATCATTGCAAAATGAAACGCTTGTGAGCATATGTAGTTCTTACTATGGTTTCGAGTAACATCGTTTTGACTTCTGACAGGAACAAATGCTCTGTGAAGCAAATAAAGCTCTGAAGATGAGAGTAAGAGGCATTCTGATGCTCATGCAATCTAATATTAGACAACAGTTGGCTTGCTAATGACTCTCGAAAGAGTATAGTATGCACCAGTCATCACAGTGTCATGGTTTTCATGTGTCATGCAGTTGGATGAAGGAAACCAGGCCAATCAGCAACAACTGTGGGATCCTAATGCTCATGCTGTGGCTTACTGCCGCCACCAACCACAGCCGCAGGGTGACGGGTTCTTCCAACCCATAGAATGCGAACCTACTCTTCAAATCGGGTAACTCCTGCTATAACCTGCTCTTCTTCTTCTGTCTCTCACACCATGCATTTTTCGCTTTTTCACTGTCTTGTTGGGGTTGGAGGAGCAAGGAAATAATAAAAATAAAATACTATGATGCAATCAAGAGAGAATGCTCTTAATCAAGAAAACCGATGTAATATTAAAAATAAAAGGAACGATATAGAACACTTACAAGATTTACTCAAAATGTACACATTTCTTGTTTCATGAACTACTAGTGGTAACTATCTTCCTCCATCATGTCACACATGATTAAGTTAGGTGTCGAAACTATCCTATAACTTCTAGATCATGAGTCACTTCTTAGAACATGTCTATAACTATCTAGAGCATGACAACTACATAGATAATTATTATGAATCAATTTCTAACATATATGATATCGAACGTAGAACAGATTGTCTCTCCATCTCAATGCTGTTAGTGGAGTAAAGAAAAGATAGATAGAGTATATGGTTCATGACGAAGATTGAAAAAAGAAGAGAGCACAGTCGTCGCATCTATATGTGTTAAAAAGTCGGGGTATTTGATGCATGTTAAACCCGTCTAAGACAGTTTTGACTTTGAACTCATATTAGCACCATCATCGATTACAAGAATGGTTCTATGTTCCACAGGTATCATCCAGATCAGATGGCAATTGCTGCGGCAGCACCTGGGCCAAGTGTGAGTAGCTACGTGCCAGGATGGCTTGCTTGACAGGAAGATAAGACCGGCGTTTCTGGGTGCCTCTAATTATGTGTTGTATGCTAGCGAGGAATGCTCCTATTTCTTGTGCTGATTGCTTATATAACTGGCAAACCTGATGTCTATCACCGTCAGATGATCTATATGTTATTAATGACCTGCTATAAAGACCTCCTTCGGAGGGGTAGTCCCAAGCGTCGTCTGTACTCGAATGCTATTTGGTTCTCCTCGTAAGTTGCTGTCAGCTATGATGATTTGGTTTCAACTGCTATTTGGTCCTTGTTTTACCGCGCAGGCAAAGCACTCTTAATCTCGCCATGCCCTTCCCCGTCCTCCGCACGGCGAAGGAGAGGGCCTGCTCACCGAGAAACATGCGGTGGGGCGGCGACTTCTTCGACCCGATATCCACCGACAGCACTGAGGACAACCTCAATGGATCATCCGAGACCGCCCTCAGTCTTGATTACAGCTTAGCATAGCAGCTCACATACTGACAAACTACTGGCAAATCAATTTCTCAGCAGCAACAACAGTAGCAATAGAAACAGTGTCCTTTTTTTTAATCTTAAATTGACTACCGACAGCCCCAAGAATTTATATAAAAAAATTAAGAGATTTGAAACGACATTAGATTTTATATAAAAAAAATTCGAAATTTTATAGGACAGATAAATAATTTGATCTCTTATTTTCGTTAGTATCACTTCATGGGAAAATATTCATTTCCATTAATCAAAAGTGCCAAACTTTTATGTGTCATTCAAATCTTGGTTGACGATAGTAGTGATGCACTATACAAACTGTCAGAGTTGATCTCAGAAAATTTATCAACTCATAATTTGGCAACCCAATAAAAATAATAAAACAGAAAAACAAAAAAGAGATAGAGATATCAAATTTACATGGTTCGATCAATTGACCTATGTCCAAGGACGGAGGAGGAGCAAAACTATATTATAAAATGGACAATTACAAATGTCTTAAAAAAATATTTCTAAACTATAAAACACCCAAAACTACTAAATAATTAAGTTTTTCTTGTGGAGCATTTGACTTCAAAGCCCAAGTCCTTATTTATAGTTGCAATAAGAAATAACAAACTTGATTTTCCCAATGTGGGAGTAAAATGAGACTTGTCAAACTAACAAATCTCCACCTTGGCATGTCCTAGCATTGACAATTAGCAAATTTGCTCCACCTTCTTCACAAAAGCCCCAACGGGCAATCACTAATAATGAATATCAATCAAGTCCAAGCACTGCTTGAACTTGTACCGGAAGAGGCTTCATAAGATCCCAAGTTCTATTCTAATGGAGAGATTCAATTTTTTCATTCATCGCAATCAACCACTTAGCGGAATCATCACAAGAAACTACATCTGAGTAGGTAGTAGGCTCACCAACTCCACCTATTTCTTTTGCAACAGACAAAGCATATGCAACCAAATTTGTATATATTTGTAGTGGTCGAATATCTCTCCATGGTCTATCCTTGGCTATGGAATATTGCTCTTCCTCTGGATCATCTTCGTCAGTAGACTCGGGACCATCTATTGGCATTTTCTGAGTAGAAAAGTTTGACTGGAAAGAATCAGAACTACCAATCTCAAGCTCCACATGCTTCTACGCACTATCATTTGTACAACTAGTAGATTCCTCTTTGGAAGATAACATAGATAATTCATCAAAAGTAACATTTCTACTGATTACAAATTATGGGGGTTTGGGATCAGGACACCATAATTTGTATCCTTTCGCCTCAGAAGCATACCCAAGGAAAATGCACTTTTAGCTCGAGGCTTTAATTTTCCTTCATTTACATGCATATATACTGGACACCCAAAAAATTTTAAATCAGAGTAATCAGTAGGAGTACCTAACCAAACTTCCTCCGGAGTTTTAAAATTAAGTGCTGCAAAAAGAGCGCGGTTGATAACGTAACAGACCATATTAGAGATCATACATCTTGTTAACCATGCATTTGAGATCATACATCTTGCTCTCTCCAAGAGTGTTGTTCTGTTCATACGTTCGGCCACACCATTTTGTTGAGGCGTCATCCTAACAGTGCGATGCCAAACAATTCCTTCATTTTTCCAGAATTCATCAAAGTCACATTCACAAAATTTCATATCATTATCTGTTCGAAGCCACTTAATCTGTTTATCTGTTTGCTTCTCAATTAAAGCATTCCATTGTTTAAATGTTAGAAAAATATAATTTTTATGCTTCAGAAAATAAACTCAAACTTTCCTGAAATAATCGTCAATAAAAGTCAACATATACCTGGCACCACCCTTAGATTGAACACGAGCTAGACCCCAAAGGTTTGAATGAATATAGTCAAGAGTATCTTTCGAACTGTCGGAGAATTGAAACGGACTCTTTTTTGCTTTCCAAAAATGCATTGTTCATAGAAATCCAGTGGCCTAGTACTCAGTCCGCAAAGTAGACCTCTTTTGCTCAATATGCTCAAACGTTTTTCGCTCATATGACCTACACGCATATGCCATAATTTGGTGATGTCAGAATCAGACAATGATGATAACGAGACTGCAACTGAGCCTGTGATAGTAGTTCCCTACAAAACATACAAGCTACCAGACCTATAAGCTTTCATAACAATAACGACACCGCTAGAAACTTTTATAACTCCACATTCAGCTTTATATTTACACCCAAGAGCCTCTAAGGTGCCTAAAGAGATGATATACTTTTTCAAATCAGAACATGTCTAATATTAGTGAGCGTCATTACAATACCATCATGCATTTTAATTTGGATTGTGCCTTTACCAACAACATCACATGCGATATATTTGCTCATCAAAACAATTTCACAATTACAAGATTCATATGTAGAAAACAAATCCCTATTGAAGAACAACCTAAATCTAAAATTCATATTTTTTTAGACATCGTCATGTCATCAGTAGCAAAGAAAATATTTCTAACATTCTCATCATAACACTATCTTGATCAGACTCATGTATAGTATTCTCATTTACAAGTTTTCCTTTACTGTTTTAATTTATTTTCAATTGAGTTAAATTTTTATGCTTTTGCAAATCAATTTACATGCTAACAACATTACATTAATGTGCCCCATTTTGCATTCCATGTCAATTTGTATGTTGCGGATTTAGACATCATTTAAACTTACCTTGGGTGACACATATTATCAAAATATTTGCTTACCATCATTAAACGTACAGCCAAACTAGACTTCAAGTTTATAATATATCAGCTTTAACAATTCACGTTAAATCTTTAAATTTTATTCTAAATTCTAAAAATCATAGTATCATTCTCAGAAAGAATGTCCATAGTCAATCTCCTTTAGATCTTTAAACTTTTATTTGCCGAAAATTTTCCATATGTAGATTTTTGGATCATAATTTAATATCACTAAATACTCTTTATTGAAGACACAAAAGCTATAACCTGTAAATTGATTTTTCATCTCTCTCATGATATTCCCCTGGATATCCAATCTTCATCATAGAATCTTTAAAGTAAATCGAAGGTTTTATTTTTGTTCTTAAGTTGATGAGATGTAGCCCCTTGTGGATTCAATATATATATGCATGTATATGACACTTATAACATGTCGAGTGATGTAAATATATATGCATATATATGACACTTATTTTTTTCTATTTTGATATCAATTATATAAATGGAAGCTAATCACTATCAATGTCTAAGTACAAAATAACAATAATAGTTTCTAGATCGACCATCTCGATGAATCAAGGAAGATACTTTGGTATCATATTAGAATTAGGGGATGAAACATAAGTTTTCTTTTTTCGAGTCCATCCATTTAATTATGTACATTTGAACATTTGTAGTATCTTTGAAACTCCGTTAAGACTCCTCGGAGATAATACTAAATTTAAAATTTCCTAGATCAATATATCTAAATATGATGGAAAAGACGTAAGCCCGATTTCTGATCTTGCTGCCGTCCACAAACACAAAATGCATCCAAATAGATAAAGACAAAGACTTTGTGAATTATTATTCAGCATCAAGTAAATCCTTATACCGTATCATTAAAATCAGCATCGATTCAGATTAAACCGTGAGGTTAAAATGGTTTGACGGACATGTTACCATGTCACTCGTATGATGTCTGCAATATTTAACCAAACAAGATAAAGAAAGTAAACCATCTTTCTTATAGGCCACACAAAGTCTCTCTTTTGTGCGCATCTCAACAAATAGCAAGTTTAGCTACATGTTTACGTCAACGCTTTACTCTCACCAACTCCTCTCTCTCTCTCTCTCTCTCTACCATCTTCCCATCAGCCAATCACATTCCCCTCCGTATGTCCAAGGTTGGGTCTACATGATTTGAAAGCCAGATCCGATCCAAGACTGACGGACCAGCCTTCCTCACTTCCCACCTCCTCGTTCGACACGTACCCCGTCCTCCAACGACTTCAACTGCCACCGCCACCACTCCGTGTCAGTAGTCCCGCTCGTTGCGACTAACTCCCCTGCTGGTTTCCGCATAAATGTTAACGTGAAAATGCTTTCATCACCGTTAAAATATCCGTTAATCTCATCCCGACCGTACATTTCGTGACGGGAAGATATTTGCTATGCGGAAAATGGGAATATGGGAGTTTCCGAGGGTTGAAAGGGTGACGCTTTGTTAGAGTCGCCTTCGTCTTCCACTCGCCTATAAATAGCAAATGGGGTTTGGTTTCCCTTCTCTTCCCCAGCGCAAAAGCTCTCCTTTTTCTCCTCCTTCCTTGTTGTTGTTGTTGTTGTTGGTTTTGCTGTTGATCTGGTTCTTTGAGGAGGGTGGGAAGGCGGAGATGGGGAGGGGGAGATGAGCTGAAGCGGATCGAAACAAGATCAATCGGCAGGTGACCTTCGCGAAGCGAGGAACGGACTGCTCAAGAAAGCCTACGAGCTTTCGGTGCTCTGCGATGCCGAGGTCGCCCTCATAGTCTTCTCCAACCGCGGGAAGCTTTACGAGTTCTGCAGCAGCTCCAGGTACGTTGGCGCGGAAACGTGACCTGACCTAGAAAAGGTCTGCTTGGCTTGATCTTGGGTCGCTCCTGTTTTGTTGCTTGGTATGATGGGTTTCCGCTTTGGCCGGTTTCAAGCTTGGATCTTTCTTATGGGTTTCCGGTTTCGTGAAAGAAATGGAAGGCTGATTGGACCTGATGATGAAATAGCACAAGATGGTGCACCAAAGGATTTGTTTTCCGATTTGGTTCTGCAACTTTCCTAAAAGTTTCTTTCTCGCTAGGGACCTGTGGACTGGACTATTTTGATGTTATGAAAATGGATCAGACCTCTAACAATGAGATCTTTTTCTGCTTGCACCAGAAAAAGAAGCCAGCAAATGATCTGCGAAATGAACTCGCTTCGTTCTTCCCTGCTTCTCTATAATAAGAAATCTCTTTCTTTACTTCAACCTTAGCTTAAATCTTCAGCTGCTAGGCGAGAAATCACACACAAAAAGAAAGCATTTTCTTCCCCCGTTCCTTGTGCTTTTCACCAGTTCTACTTGACGGAGATTTACATGTGGATCTTTCTGGGAAAGAGCAATTCAAGATGTTATAGTCGATGTTGTTCTTACGGCCATGGTTTAGGGTTTCCTAAGATTTTAGTTTTTCTATCTATTTTCTGGTGATCTCTCTCGGCATCCAAACAGATCGGCTTGACTAATTTCTTCTTCTACCTTTGGCAGTTAAGAGAAACGTTTAACCGAAAAGAAAGTCCAGGTTTTCTCTTTGGATTTTCTGTGTATTACTCTTCCACATGTTTAGGGTTTCCTTCCGTGTTGTTTGATTCTGATTCAAGACTATTCAAGTACAGATCGGTGAAAGAAGCACAGCATATGGCAAGTATACGCTCAAATAGACCTCGATTTCAGTATGTGGCTTGATAATTCTTTCTTGCAGAGTTAAGGTTCCATCACATCGTCACTGTAGTGAAGAATTTAGGGTTTTAGCTCTCCCTACAACAAACCGCCTCATCTATCATTCTGCAGAAGAAGTCATGGCTTTTGAGGCAAACTAATCTTCTTGTCCTTTGGTTTTCCGGATTCCTGTTTGCCGTTCATATATACATAGCAACAGTTAATCACACAGTTATTATGAAGAAACTAGGGTTTTTAGTTCTCTTAGATCCGTGCTGCAAGCCATCCGCACATTCACATCTCTATGCCCTTACAGCTCTTCTGGAAATCGTCTCTCTTTTTTTCTGGTCCTTTGTTGTATAGATTTCAGCGTTTGGAACCAGGCAGTAGTAACCCTTCGGTAGAAGCGTGTGCTTTCGAGTTGTATGCATGGCTTTGCCGCACAATTCCTTTTCCTTGATTTGATTGCTACTTTTCGCAGCATTTATTACTGTATTCTCATTTCAAGGTTGTGATTTGTAATTCGAAATTTCGGAAGCCATATTATATGTTAGCCAGTTTTGAGAATTTTGATGAATAAAAGAAACTATCTAATCAACTTATAATATTGTTTTCCCCAAAAGTTCAAATCTTTGACGCAACAACAACTATGCACAGCTTTACTTCCAAATGATGCTTCATTCTATCTCCGGTTCATCATCTTGGATTTCAGCCAATATAGTAGTATCTCAAAAAGAACAAAAAAGAAAAACTTCTTTGAGAATGAAAATTTTATCCAATAAAATCTTGAGTTTCATGTAAATTTTCATCATGCAAGTGGATACCGCCTTGTTTTTCTTGTCTACTTGTAATTTTTCAAATCTGATGCACTTAGCAATCCGTTTCCTCACCTTTTTTTATAATCAGAGAACTAATTTGAAGTTACTGCCTATCCCCAATAGTAACTAACTCAAACACCATCTAAAAGTTAGGTTGAGATCATTTTCATAGTTTCTAATGGCCTCATAAGTGTTCTGTCACTATGCCAGGATCACTAGATAAAATTGTAGTGCAATAGTAGGCCTGGATGAAGAACCGGGAGAAAGATATATATTCTCAATTATGTTATAGATTGAATTGATTTTTCACATCTTTACCAAATCTTATGCATTTACCAATCTGTTTCCTCGTCTTTTTTTTTTAAATCGAAGAACTAATTTGAAGTTAATGCCTATCTTCAATAGTGACTGCTCATACACCATCTCTAAGTTTGTTTGAGATCATGTTCATAGTTTCTAATGGCCTTAAAATGTTCTGTGATCATGCCGGGATCATTAGAATAAATTGTAATGCTATAGTCGGCCCAGATGAAGACATATTTCTGAAAATTATACTATAGATTGAATCGATTTTTCATATCTTTTAATTTCCATGTGAAGAATAGATGTGATCAATATGTAAATGCTATAATTGCTGCATACTGAAGAGAATAGCAAAACAAATAAAGATAACAAATCATTATCCACAACTATCTACTCTTTTTAAGGAGCTAATTCAATCTTTGTAAATGAGTTCACTTTTTCTTAACCATTTTAGAGTTTTTAGATCCCCACACTTGCAGATGACGAGTTGTGTGAACACCAAATCATTGGCTGGTTTGAGGAATCCATATATCGATGTCTTGCAAATCTTTGAGATATTGTTTACAGAAAGAGAGAAGAATCGAGAAATTTTCAACTTTTATATTGATAAGAATATGAAGGGAGAAACATGATGAATGGATGAGAGAATAATGCAATATTTTACTCATTTTGCAACTTCGTATTCACTAAAAGTAAACATGTAGTTACATTCTTTTAAACAATATTATGGGAAACTTTATGTTTTTCATTTGCAAATCATTCTTTTAAGTATTGAGAAAGTACCAAAGTTTCGTTAGTAGCTAACTCTATTTTCTTTTCCTTTTTGATTGTTGCTACTGAATTTTTTTTTCCATAACAGAAAATGCATATTTTAGCATTTGATTGTTTCAAGTTGAACAAATGATCACCAACCATGATTGTGTGTGTGTGTGTGTGTATATATATATATATATATATATATATATATATATATATATATATATATATATATATATATATATATATATATATATATATATATATTTTCATAGGCTGTTTTCTATTCTAATGACTTACATTTGTTATTAATTTTACAGTATGCTAAAGACACTGGAGAGGTACCAGAAATGCAACTACGGGCACCAGAAACAAATATAATATCAAGGGAGATCCAAGTAAAAAGTTTTCTGATTCTAAGGATCAGCTTTCTTCTCTTCTTTTTCTTTACACAAAAGTTATGTTTCTCAAATTTGTTCTTTTGGATTTGCTCTATGAACGAACAAAAACATGACTATAGTGGCCCATCAATTGTGCAAAGCTTCAAGAAATTTTGACATTTGAAACCATTTGTGATAGTGACATTGTATTAATTGTAGTTGATTAGCCAATGAATATTAATTGTAGTTGATTAGCCCAAGAAGCTGGAAAAAAAGAAAATTGAAGAACTAAAGTCTATAGAGTTTTTTTCAAAGTCCAACATTTTATCGAAGGTTGGATCTGAATGCAAATACTATTAAGTGTCATTGAATTTCTTTAAAGCTCATAAACTTGTATTGTTTCTATACTATATAGGATCATTGAAATTAAGTATGACAAGAAGATTGTAAAGAGATCCAAGTTTCTCATATAGAACTATATTTTAAGAAAGTTGCAAAGAACTTCAAAGATATCACACTGGGACTTTGCAAATGCTAGATAGATGGTTGATATGTTTATACCGGTTAACTTAAAAATTGATTGTATACTATCGTTTGCATCAAGTGGCGAGTGTTCTATATTTTTAATTCTTTGTCTTATCGCTTTGTGCTTATTTGGTGAAATGGAAGCATAAGAAATTAAGAGATCATAGAGTAATAAATTTGCAATGCACAAACAAATTTGAGGGCCACTGAGACATTTGGGGGAAGAGGGTGTTCATGACTACCAACATAGTATTATAGTTTTCATTTGCATACCAACATAGTACTGTAGTGTTCATTTGTTTAAGCTTTGAAGGTTTTTGCCTGTCCTCAAAGAAAATCATTAATACCTTCTTGGTGCACCTTTCAATTGTAAAACTAGGGTTGCAACTTTAAACTATATAGAAATAACAAACAAAAATTAGTTATAGTTTGTGCAATTTGTCAACCTATGAGCTAAATTTGTATTTTCTGAATCAGCATTTAGAGGGTCTTTGTTAGTTTGCATGCCTTCCATGAAATATATTATAATGGTATAGTGCTATTATACAATTTTAAGTTAAAAAATAATGCTAATTTTTAGGTTGGCATAAATAGTAAAGAATTTAGCTAAAGACATGGTTATTTTAAAAAAAATCTCATGATATGCAGGAGAGAAGTAAATAAAAAAAAAAGAAGAAGAAGAAGAAGAAGAAGGAAGAAGGAGAAGGAACATTAGTCGCAAATGAACTTGTAAAATTTGTAGTGTTGATGGTGGAATAGCAAATTTCTAGTAGGTAAGGGGTAATCTATAAAAATAACGTTATGGATTCCAAATACACTTTCAGTTAACTACTCTTTTCTTTATTGTAAAATTATATAGGAACATATAAGTGGGCCTTTCTTCCTTCAAATAATATCTAGTACCAGTCAAATTCTTATTTGATCATTTAATTAAAGTAACTCTAAATTCATTGTTCACTTTAGCTGTTCTTTTTAGAACAGTCAATTAACACGTAACTTGGACTTCTGTCACTAGAACCACTATCAATAATTCTCCCATTGGCCACTATTACTATATAGACTTTGCTATTATCAAGGTTGGTAGACTCACGATCAACATTGGCTCAGGAATTGGACAAATCAAATTAGTAGGATCATTATTTGACAAGATTTTTTTAATAATTGTAATATAAACTTGAAATTAAACATTTCTTTACCTATATGTTACGTAATTATGATATCTGATCCTTTAAAATGCTATGAAAAAAATTAAATAATACAACATATATAAGACTACAGGACATTGATGAATTTACCTGAGTCATGAAATTTCATGGCTTCTCATCCTCCACATTTTCAGTATCTCTTGTTATTTACAGTTGTCTAGCATATACTCAGTTTATTGGCACAGTTTAGATCTTTTGCTCTTCCAAGTTTTGCTTCTTTTTTTTCTTTGTTGATACTAAAATTAGAATGTATTGGGTTATTGAGGAATCAACAAAGGACACAACATAGTAATATCAATTTCTAGATAGAGTTTAAAATTTTAACTTGTTTGTGGTTATTCAATTGGTCAAATCTTGGAAGTTTGTCTGTCATATATACGATCTAGTCAGGAAAGAATATGTGATGCACAAATGCTTCAGCATTCAAAGAGTTAACTGCTTCCTTTTCATTATGATAATTAATTCTTCACTTGCTTCCTTTTCATTCAAAGAGTTATATTCTTCCTTTAAATAATTTTTATGTGGCCTGTAGCTTATAACTTGTTCTCCTTTTCTTTTTTAAGTTTTACTAGTATACTATTATGTTAATTATATATACCATTTTTTTGGTTAAATATTCAGGATTTGATATTTAACCATCAGAATTACCAGGAACAAAACTTGGAACTTTTTTCCCCTCCAAAGAGGAAAAGAAACTAGTCTTTTTGTGTATATAGAAAGAAAATTAAGGAAAAAAAAGGCATTTTCAATATGACTATTCAACAAAAAAAAAACCATATCTTTAGAGATAAAAAGGTTGGAAAATGTGAGATTAAAGGGCAACATGACTATCCAACTAAAGAAATTCGAGACTATATTTTCTTGTTAACTTTCTTTTAGGTCTTATTATAACTTAACTATGCTCTTTTTTTTTTCGTTTATCAACGATTCATGTTAATTTCCATGCTAGGGAAGGTACATTAACATAAGTATTATACTTGTATGGCCCCTCTTAAAAATAGTTTCAAGTTCGACTGCGGCCCTGCTTAGGTGTCATATATGTAACTGATAGGTTTTTAGGTGTATATACTTCAAAATTCTATGGCATGTTTGGCTTTTCATAATTCTTACCAAAATTTTGCTTTTCTTATTTTATAGATATAAAATGATTACATGGCAAAGAGTTACTTGGGTTGGAATGCATGTGTGTTATGTAACATTGTGAGCAAGTTATATGTATTAGATAGTTGGACATTCCTGTGGGTATTTCTGTTATGATATATGAACTTAGAGCCATTAAAGCAAGGAAAAAATGAATGGACCTCACAGGCAGACCTTTGTCTTTCATAGCATCATCAAAATTGGTCATGTTCAGTAGCCATATGAGCTAGATCTTGCATTCATAGCTACAGCTTGTTGTATTTGCTGAACTTCTCCATCTTGCTAGTTAAAGAAAAGTTGTTCTTTTGGATGTTTTTTTGATTATTGTCCCTTTCAAAGTTTAGTGGAGAAACATGCTAGTGAATGTTGGATGAAAAAGCACATACAATTAATAAATCAGTAAGTGCTAAACAGAAATTAGCAGATGAACATATCAAAATGTAAATGTTCTCCGACTATATGGGACCTGTTTTTCTGATTGCTGTTGATCTTATCCTTATTTTTGCAAGGTCACATTTTCTCCCTTGTGCTTCTGCTGTAGTCTGCATCTTTCATATCTTCTGGTTTCCATGTAATTGGAGAATGAAATAATCTGATGTCTAAAGCTTTGAGTTTATTCCATCTTTTATTGTCTTCAGGCTACATCCTTTGCTTATTGAATCTCCAGACAAGAAGCATTACATTTCCTAGTTTGCATCAAATTCTAAAATCATCAACTAACATGGTAGTCATTTTATTTATCGTATCATCAGAAAATGCTTTGAGTTGGAAGTTTAGTTGCCACCATTCTAAGAGTTCTTAGATGTAATATATGATATCATACGAAACCGGACAATGAAAACAGTTGAGATACTTTAGAGATTGATAGTAAACCAAAATTGCTTCTATTGCGTTGCCAATCAAAATGTTTGAGTTGACAACCTAATCAAAGTCATGAATCTTATTGAGATCAGGATAAATTTAGGGTGTTGAGTGTGTGAGTGCGTTGCATAAAAGTTCCTGGAAATGCATTTAAGACATCGATACAGAAGTAACAAACATGGCAGCAAAAAAAATGATTGCTAGTAGTGGAAGTCATCCACTGACGGAATGCTAAACTAATGCATACAAACAAAAATACCTGGAAATTCTCGGATAGGTTGACCATTTTTTTCCTACATGATTTCTCAACAATCAGATTAAGATTGTTCAGCAAAGTGTTGCAACAATCTGTCTAATGCCTTCAGATTTCAGATGTGCAAACCGGAAGGCTCATTGCAGTTGCAGCATCATAGAAATAAGTAGTTACTATGTAAAGGATGTGCTTGCTAGATGAATTATTTGTGTATTAAGTTTAATGATGATGTTTAAATTCAGGCATGCTGCAAGCTCACATCTTGTTTTCGCAAACACAGACTAGCCAACAGGAGTACTTGAAGCTCAAGGCGCGTGTTGAAGCCTTGCAACGATCACAAAGGTGAACTTATTTTGCCATCGACCTTAGTCTTCTTTTCTCGTGCGAAAGACATGCATCTCTTACTGGAATTTTGGAAGATCATCAAAAGGAGTTACTGGCCATTTTTAATCTTCTTTGCGACTATAGAAATCTGCTGGGGGAGGATCTGGGGCCACTCAGCATCAAGGAGCTTGAGCAACTGGAGCGCCAACTCGATGCATCATTACGACAAATAAGATCAACAAGGGTAATGTTCGGTCTCCTGATAGAAGTTGGCAGCGACACTCGATAGGCCTTGCTTATTTTGTTCATCAGCTAGTCAAGCGATTGTTAAGCAAATGCTAAATACATCAGCTATTAACCATGAACTTCTATGATCCTTTAACAGACGCAGTGCATGCTTGACCAACTTGCTGATCTCCAAAGACGGGTATCATTGCAAAATGAAACGCTTGTGAGCATATGTAGTTCTTACTATGGTTTCGAGTAACATCGTTTTGACTTCTGACAGGAACAAATGCTCTGTGAAGCAAATAAAGCTCTGAAGATGAGAGTAAGAGGCATTCTGATGCTCATGCAATCTAATATTAGACAACAGTTGGCTTGCTAATGACTCTCGAAAGAGTATAGTATGCACCAGTCATCACAGTGTCATGGTTTTCATGTGTCATGCAGTTGGATGAAGGAAACCAGGCCAATCAGCAACAACTGTGGGATCCTAATGCTCATGCTGTGGCTTACTGCCGCCACCAACCACAGCCGCAGGGTGACGGGTTCTTCCAACCCATAGAATGCGAACCTACTCTTCAAATCGGGTAACTCCTGCTATAACCTGCTCTTCTTCTTCTGTCTCTCACACCATGCATTTTTCGCTTTTTCACTGTCTTGTTGGGGTTGGAGGAGCAAGGAAATAATAAAAATAAAATACTATGATGCAATCAAGAGAGAATGCTCTTAATCAAGAAAACCGATGTAATATTAAAAATAAAAGGAACGATATAGAACACTTACAAGATTTACTCAAAATGTACACATTTCTTGTTTCATGAACTACTAGTGGTAACTATCTTCCTCCATCATGTCACACATGATTAAGTTAGGTGTCGAAACTATCCTATAACTTCTAGATCATGAGCCACTTCTTAGAACATGTCTATAACTATCTAGAGCATGACAACTACATAGATAATTATTATGAATCAATTTCTAACATATATGATATCGAACGTAGAACAGATTGTCTCTCCATCTCAATGCTGTTAGTGGAGTAAAGAAAAGATAGATAGAGTATATGGACTAAGAAAATATTCATGACGAAGATTGAAAAAAGAAGAGAGCACAGTCGTCGCATCTATATGTGTTAAAAAGTCGGGGTATTTGATGCATGTTAAACCCGTCTAAGACAGTTTTGACTTTGAACTCATATTAGCACCATCATCGATTACAAGAATGGTTCTCTGTTCCACAGGTATCATCCAGATCAGATGGCAATTGCTGCGGCAGCACCTGGGCCAAGTGTGAGTAGCTACGTGCCAGGATGGCTTGCTTGACAGGAAGATAAGACCGGCGTTTCTGGGTGCCTCTAATTATGTGTTGTATGCTAGCGAGGAATGCTCCTATTTCTTGTGCTGATTGCTTATATAACTGGCAAACCTGATGTCTATCACCGTCAGATGATCTATATGTTATTAATGACCTGCTATAAAGACCTCCTTCGGAGGGAGGTAGTCCCAAGCGTCGTCTGTACTCGAATGCTATTTGGTTCTCCTCGTAAGTTGCTGTCAGCTATGATGATTTGGTTTCAACTGCTATTTGGTCCTTGTTTTACCGCGCAGGCAAAGCACTCTTAATCTCGCCATGCCCTTCCCCGTCCTCCGCACGGCGAAGGAGAGGGCCTGCTCACCGAGAAACATGCGGTGGGGGCGGCGACTTCTTCGACCCGATATCCACCGACAGCACTGAGGACAACCTCAATGGATCATCCGAGACCGCCCTCAGTCTTGATTACAGCTTAGCATAGCAGCTCACATACTGACAAACTACTGGCAAATCAATTTCTCAGCAGCAACAACAGTAGCAATAGAAACAGTGTCCTTTTTTTTAATCTTAAATTGACTACCGACAGCCCCAAGAATTTATATAAAAAAATTAAGAGATTTGAAACGACATTAGATTTTATATAAAAAAATTCGAAATTTTATAGGACAGATAAATAATTTGATCTCTTATTTTCGTTAGTATCACTTCATGGGAAAATATTCATTTCCATTAATCAAAAGTGCCAAACTTTTATGTGTCATTCAAATCTTGGTTGACGACAGTAGTGATGCACTATACAAACTGTCAAGAGCTGATCTCAGAAAATTTATCAACGCCTAATTTGACAACCCAATAAAAATAATAAAACAGAAAAACAAAAAAGAGATAGAGATATCAAATTTACGTGGTTCGATCAATTGAACTATGTCCAAGGACGGAGGAGGAGCAAAACTCTATTATAAAATGGACAATTATAAATATCTTAAAAAAATATTTCTAAACCATAAAACATCCAAAACTACTAAATAATTAGGTTTTTCTTGTGGTGCATTTGACTTCAAAGCCCAAGCACTTATTTATAGTTGCAATAAGAAATAACAAACTTGATTTTCCCGATGTGGGACTAAAATGAGACTTATCAAATCAACAAATCTCCACCTTGGCATGTCCTAGCATTGACAATTAGCAAATTTGCTCCATCTTCTTCACAAAAGCCCTAACCGACAATCACTAATAATTAATACCAATCAAGTCCAAGCACTGCTTGAACTTGTACCAGAAGAAGCTTCATAAGATCCCAAGTTCTATTCTAATAGAGAGATTCAATTTTTTCATTCATCGCAATCAACCACTTAGCGGAATCATCACAAGAAACTACATCTGAGTAGGTAGTAGACTCACCAACTCCACCTATTTCTTTTGCAACAGACAAAGTATATGCAACCAAATTTGTATATATTTGTAGTGGTCGAATATCTCTCTATGGTCTATCCTTGGCTATGGAATATTGCTCTTCCTTTGGATCATCTTCGTCAGTAGACTCGGGACCATCTACTGACATTTTCTGAGTAGAAAAGTTCGATTGAAAAGAATCAGAACTACCAATCTCAAGCTCCACTATCATTTGTACAACTAGTAGATTCCTCTTTGGAAGATAACATAGATAATTCACGCACAGTAGCTCTTTGGAGAGATTAATTTCAAAAGTATTTCTATCATTTATACAACTAGTAGATTCCTCTTTGGAAGATAACATAGATAATTCATCAAAAGTAACATTTCTACCATGATTTGACATAATTATGGGGGTTTGGGATCATACGACACCATAATCTGTATCCTTTTCGCCTTCCAGAATTCATCAAAGTCACATACCCAAGGAAAATGCACTTTTTCTCAGCTCGAGGCTTTAATTTTTCTTCATTTACATGCATATATACCTGGACACCCAAAAATTTTAAATTAGAATAATCAATTAGGAGTACATTGTTCTAACCAAACTTCCTCCTCTTTTGCTCAATATGAGTTTTAAAATTAAGTGCTACAAAATGGAGCGCGATTGATAACGTAACAAACCATATTAATCGCCTCGCCAAAAACTTTTATAACTCCTTCATATAACCCCATTTGAGATCATACATCTTGCTCTCTCCAAGAGTGTTCATTACAATACCATCATGCATTTTAATTTGATTGTGCTTTACGCCATACCATTTTTTGTTGAGGCGTCATCCTAATATGTAGAAAAAAGATCGATGCCAAACAATTCCTTCATTTTTTTTTAGACATCGTCATGTCATCGAGCAAAGAAAAAATATTTCATCAAAGTCACCTTCTCATAAAATTTCATATCATTATTCATTGCTCAAGCCACTTAATCTGTTTTTGTATCTATTTGCTTCTCAATTAAAATTCCTTTCATTGTTTAAAGGTTAGAAAAATATAATTTTATGCTTCATTACTCTCCCAAGTGATATCCTGAAAATAAACTCAAACTTTTCTCTAAAATAATCATCAATTGAAAAGTCAACATATATCCGCACCACTATATTCCTTAGATCAACACAAAATGTGAGCTCTTGATCATTCAAGCATAGACCCAAAGGTTTGAATGAATATAGTCAAGAGTACCTTACCTCGATCATCGAGAATTAAAATGCAGACTCTTTCTTATCGCTTTCCAAAAATTTTCTCAACTGCAGTGTCAAATCAACTCGTCAACTAGAAATCTTCAACCACATTGGGCCTTAGTACTTTGCCTGGCGAGCGCGGCACCAATGCGTAAAGTAAATCTCTTTTACTCAATAACGCTCAAACGCTTTTCCGCTCTTTTATTTATAGACCTAAACGCATATAATGGATATTTGCACAACAAAGGTTCATAAAATTGGTCCAATTAGTACAAGTGATATCACAATCGACAATGATGATAACTCACTCAAGATTGCCTTCGAAGCCCTGGGATAGTAGTTCCAAGCCTTACAAAACATACAAGCCTACCGAGACTTTTGCTCTGTTCGACAAGCTTTCATCCGCCAACAACAACGACACCGCTAGAAACTTTTGATAACTCCACATTCAGTCTCTTTATATTTACACCCAAGAGCCTCTAAGGTGCCTAAAGAGATGATTGGTATTCAATTAGGATACTTTTCAAATCAGGAACATGTCTAATATTAGTGAGTGTCATTACAATACCATCATGCATTTTAATTTGGATTGTGCCTTTACCAACAACATCACATGCAACATATTTACTCATCAAAACAATTTCATCATTACAAGATTCATATGTTTGAGAAAACAAATCCCTATTGAAGAACAACCTTCACTCACGGCTATCTTGAATCTAAAATTCATACTTTTTAGACCTCGTCATGTCATCATGAGCGCGTTCTCTGGCCATAAAGCAAAGAAAATATTTCAACATTCTCATCACCTACAACACTAGCTTCTCGCATCTGGACTCACTCAATAGTTTTCTTCACCTTCAACAAGTTTTTCCTTTTGTTTTAATTTATTTTTCAATTTAAAGCAATCTCCCACCTTCAATGTGCTTGCACCATTTTATGACAATGTCTCTCGGCCTTGTCCTCGACTTGCCGGCTCCCTTTGTATGTCCGGCCATTTAGATCTAGATTTAGATCTACTACTGTCGAATTCCTTTTATCCATTCTACCTCTGACAATAAGACCCTCAGCTTGATTTTCATTACTCTCCCAAGTGATCTCCCTATCTATCTGCTCCTTAGATTTTAATATATATTTAATTTTCTGATACAATTTTTTTTTCATAAATCATAGTATCACGGAAATACTTAAAGGATTGGGGAAAAGAATACAAAAATAACATGGTCTTATCCTCGTCATCAATTTTCGCATCTATATTCTCCAAATGGCTCATAACGTAGTTTCAGATGTCATAACTAAGGAATCAAATTTATCAAGATATGAGAGAAACCCATGATATAGATGCATTTTCTCCAAGCCTCCGCTCATTCCATCTTCAAACCAACTCCCATCATTGGCACCAAGTTACCCCCAAGTTGCTTTGCTTCGATTTGCAAGTAGATCTCACTATCGCGTGTGCCTTCATTCTCCATCCATCGAGCTCTTCATATACAAGACTTTAAGCTTATCCCACTCCCTCTGGAGCTCTTATCCCTCTGAATAGTCTCTCGTAGCTACCCTCGTTGAAACCTAGATCACACTTCACCAAAGAGATTTAGAATAATGCTTGATCGGGTCTTCTTATCCATACCCGCTGATTACAAGATCTCCTTCGACGTACCATCTCAAATTTTCTCACCCTCAGAACTCTTGAGCTTTGCAGTGTCAAATCAACTCCGGAGTGCCACCGTTGAGCCATCATCAAATCCCGACAACTTTGTGCGCTTGAACTTCTTAGCTTGTTGTCCTCGTGGTGCCTGGGGCTCTACTACCACATGTCAAAGTTGACATTTACGAATTTATAAAATCTACTGATCGACAATGATCTTTGTTATTACCATCGTTGTCAAAAAAACCCCAAAATCAAGCTCTGATACCAGTTTGTTAGAGTGGGTCCTAGAAAATTTACCAAAGGATAATTTGACAACTTAATAAAGATAATAATAAAAATAAAAAAGATAGAGACATCAAATTTATGTAATTCGATCAATTGACCTACGTTCAATAAACAACGAAGGAAAAGCAAAACTTTACTATAAAAAAAATAATTATAAATGTCTTATGAAAATATTTCTAGACTATAAAACATCAAAAATTACTAAAAAAAATATTACATAATTAAACCTTTTTTAGTATATTTAACTTGAAAATCCAAACTCTTATTTATAATTATAATAGAAAATAATAAATTTAATTTTTAATAAATTTGATTTTCTCGGAACTAAAATAGAACTCGCCAAACCAACACAAAAACATGCTATAAACCAGAGGGGCAACTGAAGAGATGACCCCTCTCTGATCATTCATTAATCACCGGAGCTACCGGTCCCGAGATGAGAGGAACGACAGCAAATCAACCTTGCATCAAGCATATCTCCAAGAACAAGTTTTCGTTGACTGTACTCCGACGCGACACGACAACGCATCCCCAAGACACGTAATTCCTCCTCTTAGAAATCCAGCTAGCACAAACCTAATTATGATCATCCATCGGAGGCGACGGTGGTGGCGTGTCAGCCGGTGTAGATGTGGACGCCGATGGCGATGAGGAAGATGGTGACGAGAGCGAAGTAGATGATGGCGTGGACGAGGATGGAGAGGCCGCTGGTCTGCATGTTGCCGAACTCCACCACCCTCCCCCTGGCCGGCAGCTGGATCAGCAGCCCCGGCGACAGCAGCACGAACAGCAGCACCGCCACCACCACCGGCCCCCAATCCGCCATGGACCCCTTGTGTTATTCTCCCCGCCGCAGCAAGCAAGCGTCTTATAGAGACTGAGAGCGGCTCTCGTGATGTCCAGTTATGCAAGAAAGTGGGCCCAACATGTGCTCTTTTATTAAGAGTCGGGTAGAGGATGCGTGTATTCGGAAGAAACGAGCATAAAGGAGAGACGATGGTTCTGAGGCGCAGATCATGTGGTGAGCGGTGGGAACACGTGGTGGCCCCGGCGGCCCGAAGCGGCGCTTCTCTCGACTCAACGATGGCTAATACTATCGAGGAATCGCCGACCCAACGTGACGCTTTGGGTGATTGCTACGACACCATTCAAGTCACGAATTTGCAACGGTGTCGGTGGCTTTCCTGTGGCAGACGCTAATCTCCACTGCACGCGTCGCTCTCACGCTGCCGTGGGACCCAGTCGTGTCATGCACCATTTCAATCGGGTTTAACGGACGAATTTAAAGTAACGAGCGAGTTCCCAAATAAAAAAATCGAGTTTTTTTAACGGAAATCTTTTTTTTACTTAATATATGGAAAGATATTATCAAAAAAATTTTAAAACAAAAATGATACGATATCTCATTATCATACGATCAATATGTTCTTATGATTGACATCTTTTTAATTGATTCTCTTTTTTATATAACGATGCCTCTAATACCACAATCGATATCTTGTCATAATATAATCTATATAATATCTTCGAGTGATACAACATTAATTACGATAACGTCAAATGCTTTGAATTCAAAGTAACATATTTGAGTTCAACACTTAGAAAAAATATGTAGCTCTTGTTTTTTTTATTAATAGAAAATCTATCACTTATCTTTTATTTTTCATATCGAATTTGAAGGAATATAGCATATATATAATTATTACGTGAAAATTAAAATGACAAGAGGATAAAGTTTGCCGTCGTAGACACTTCACACGCTATTGGATTCACCAGCATGCACTTCTTTCCATGCCCTCTCGGTGACGGTGTTTAAAGATTCTTATAAAGCTTCTCGAGGATGCTACTGATTTCTTTTCCCTAGAAAACGAAGAAGTATACGTACGATGATTTCAAATGTCATGGTTCTTTATACAATGATGTTTTATACAATGCGTATCAACGTTAGTTGCTTGAAATTTAATTATGAACATTCGATTCTATCGAATTCAAAATCGAAACCCAATTGATTTCGAAATTAATAGTTTTGATTTCATCAAATTTGGAATCAGAACCGAACCGATTGTAAGCGGTTCGGTATTCGATTCAAAAATCAACGACCCCAAACCAAAATTATCGATTTTTATTTTTATTTTTCTTCAAAATATCCCATCAAATAACCATATAAATGATGTTAGAAGGGGTAGAATTATCGTTTGGATAGATATTTGGTCATTTAGATATTTTTTTTATCGATTTGAAACTAAACCATCAAATTCCGATTTTAATTTGATTTGGAACTGCTTAACCGTTGAATCGATTCGATTTTGGTTTCGATCCGTCGTTAGATAAATGTATAAACATAAAATATAAAAAAATAAAGATTGACAAATTATTAAAACCAAAACTCATCTTTCCTATTTACCTTTTGGAAAAGAAAACCAAAATGTTCAACTTATATATATATATATATATATATATATATATATATATATATATATATATATATATATATATATATATATATATCAAAATGTGTGTGACATATGAAAGGTAGAATCCTACGTCTATCAGTCTCCAATAAGATTAATTATTTTAGGCAATTTGATCATTCCATTATGTTTATCAAATTTATGCACCTTAGTTTTTTTTTTCTTCTTCATATAATCGAGATCCATCCAACCGAGTAGAACAAATTCGGGATAGGTTTAGTAGAAAACTATGAAATATCTCTATTTACTAGATTTTAATATCTAATTATTGGATTTTAACGAATTCGGATATCCTTAATCGATTTTAGGATAAATTCAAGTATAGAAGAACTATGAAGGATTTACTTGCTAAATTTCAATTTAAGTATAAAAACACTTACTTATATCCTTTCTGCTGTTATTCAAAGGTAATAACAATGATAAATAAGTATATTCTTTAATCGATATTGGAATAAATTCAAATATGAAGGGTCTAATTACTATGTTTTAGTTCAAGTATAAGAAAATTCAATCATACCCTTCCTATTGTTATTCAATGGTAATTATAATGATAAATATATTCTTTAATTGACTTGGGATAAATTCAAGTATAAAACTATAAAGAGTCTTAAAAAACTCAATCATATCCTTGTTAGATAATGTGGTTCTTTATAATTAGATAAGATATATGATAGAACTAATTGGATTCTGATGATAGTATTAATCAATAGAAAAGAAGTCCATATTATAATAGAATTTTTCATGGTATACTCTTGATGAAAGGAACTCTCATGATAACTTATCCTAAACAGGACCTCTAGAGATCTAGATACAGCATCTAAGAATTGCATCAAAGAAAAACATCTCACAGGTATTAGTTGAGAGATTACAGTTTATCTCTCAACCTCCTAAGCCATCAATCTAAGTAGTCCTGTGAAAGGATAGAAAAAGAAGAGGGGTCTAGTTCCTTTTTGCAGATTGACAGCGACATTGAATCTAAAGAAGATACCCAGATCATACAAAGATCTTTTTCTTGCTTTTCAGGTGATATCAAAATGTACACATCGTAAAATCGATCTATTGTTATTTGATTTTAATCCTAACATAAAATTTTTCGTATTACAGAAAGCATGATTATAGTTTTTTATTTAATAATAATAATAATGATAAATATATTCCTTAATCAACTTTTGGGATAGATTTAGGTACAAAGCTACAAAAGAGATAATTGTTGGTTTTTAGTTCAAGCACTAGAAAAATCACACAGACTCTTCGTGCTCATGTCATTCTTCTTAGATCACAATTATAAGTGTGACTTAAGACAGTCAAACGAAAGGTTTCTCGAGATGCCAAAGAGAACAACAATGACAAATATGCCACTTAATACAGTGAAACCAAAGCTTTCTTGAGATGCCAAAGAAAAATGAGCAAAGAATCCGATTCTATTCCCCACGCCACAATGAAAGTTTGTTTAGCATTATAATATTGATGGAGATAGGTTTTGTAACGAATCATTGTCCATCCACTCGCGATAACATTGGATTCTTTTGCTTAGAGTTTGGATTAAATAATTATTTTTTTAATTTTTCTTAAAAATGGATGCCAGCGAGAGCATGTAATGACACGAGCATTCACTTAAAAGAATAATTATGAGATTAAAATATTAATTTTTAGATTGACAAACATATTATCTCGAAAGAATCAACAGAATTTGAATCCAAAATTTATCGACTAAATGGGTTTACGAATAGAATTGCAAGAAGCGATCGATTGGATTAGCCTACGTTGAAGGAAGCACCTAATCGAGTGCTCCTCGAGTTAAGCCAGTTTTCCCGGTGTGTGTTGCATGGGCCATGTCACATCGAAGTCTTCGTCGCACATAGAAAGGCGGATTCCATGAAATGAGTGCGCCGTTCCCCAACTTTTGCGTGGTCTCTGCTGGTGCGCTGAGCATATCGGCATCCGAGGCGGCTTTATGTTGGCACCATATGAGAAGAGCTCCTTCCTTCCTTCCTACAGCCTTCTGAACTCGGCCTTCTCGCAGAGCCATGAAGGACTGGGCTCCCCCCATCATCGCCACGGCTCTGTTTGCGTTCCTGTGCCCGGGCGTCATCCTGCAGCTGCCGGGGAAGCATCGCCCGGTGGACTTCCTCAACATGAAGACCAGCGTCGTCTCCATCTTGGCTCATGCTCTTCTCTTCGGCTTGCTCCTCCTCCTCTTCCTCGTCATCTTGAGGGCCCATCTCTACATCTGAAACCCTTCCCCCTGTATCTTTCAGCTCACTGATCTTAGATGGTTCTCGTCGTCGGAATACTCTCGAAAAGTGTTGTATCATGTTCTTTTAATGCTCAACGCCCGACACCATCGAGCGGTAATTTCGCATCATGCTGTGTACAAATCAACACGCGCGCACAACATCTTAACCATTAAAATGTTTCTTGGGTTTTTGGTATTACGTAAAATGTTTCTTGATGAATCTCCTTGATGAGGATAAGACATGCATCGATATGATTTTTAATTATAATATTGATAGAATTTCTCACCATTTACCCATAGCAAAAAAAAAAAAAATTATTATTTAAAAAATTATTATTATAAAAATATTAGGGGATATTTTAGGTGTTAAAGTATATTTTGAAAAATGAATTAAATAATATCATATGGAATTAGTCTTAGTTAACCTGTGATCTGGGCAAGGAAGCTACCTTTCTTTCCGTAAACCCACCCGCGTGGATCACAGAAATGTACCTTCACTCGACCATCTCCATGGACCCCTCGACTAGATTGGTGGGTGCGTTTTGGGTGTCGGTCTTAATGGGCATAACATTTCAAGGTCAAAGCACTGCAATAAATTTAAATTAACTATTGTTTTCCCCCTTAATTTGAGAATGTGAGCGGTCGCGGAAGCCCTCCGTTCCGTACGAAACGCGGACGAAGAGGCGCGATAACACGACACCGTAACTGCTCAAGTCCTCCGTTCCCGGGTGTGCTCCTAAGCGATTCCTTGCCCCTCTCGCCGGAGATTTGGTACTTCCGGTGGGGATTCGCGCAAACCGGAGATGGACCGCCGAGGCCATTCGAGGAGGAGCGCGTCGTTCAGTAGCTCCCCGGCGAGGAAGAAGCAGCCAGAGATCGGGAGCTCCGACACCGGTCGGAAGGCGCCCATCCCTCGTTCTATGTGCGCTCCCTCTATTGCCTGTCTTGATTCAATTGGTTTCTCCTTACTTTTTGTTTCTCGCAAAAAAAAAAAAAAGAAGAGAATATTCTTGTAATGTTTGTGTCAAATTTCTCCGATCGGTAGGTGGAAGAGCATGATGTTTTCTTCGATCAATCATTTCGTTGTTCTAATCGTATGCCTCTACTTCTAATCGAATACATAGAATCACATCAAGTTCTTGAAGAAGATGATTGTTGGGGAAAATTTGGTTGAAACTTCTAATTCTTATCCTACTCTTGATCTGTTGTACTGCTAAATCAAGATGTTCGCTGATGATCATGATGCTTATATTGTGAATAAAGCAGGTAATGTGAAGTACGTTCTTAAACAAGGGAATATGTCATCATGAGTTTGGTAGGAGGCTGTTAGCTTCGTAACTCACCTTAAAATTGATGCCATGAGATTAATCATATCGTCAGCTTCCTTGCTTACCTATAGGATAGTTACATTTGGTGTGATAATTCAGTACTCTTATACGGCTCCTGTTTCTTTTGGATGCAGGAGTTTGAGTGGTGAAAGAACCGTGAAGAGGCTACGATTGTCGAAAGCGTTGACAATGCCTGACAGTACAACGGTGCTGGAGGCTTGCCGACGGATGGCTGCTTGTAGGGTTGACGCTGCATTGCTGACTGACTCAAATGCTTTGCTCTGTGGAATCCTCACAGACAAGGTTGTTATACTATATTTTCATTCATCAATTTTGGAAAATTAAGTCCCTTATAGGTTTAGTGCTGGTTTCGTATTGTTTGAATTGGAAGGATATAGCGACCAGAGTCATTGCCAGTGAGTTGGTCCTTCAGGATACACCAGTTTCGAAAGTGATGACAAGAAATCCCATTTTTGTTCTTTCTGACATGCTCGCAGAGGAAGCATTGCAGAAGATGGTCCTCGGTTAGTACTGACTTAAAACCATGGGGTATTTACCTATTCCTATCAAGTTAAAGATTTTACTTCTTCTATTTTCAGGCAAGTTTAGACATTTGCCTGTCGTTGAGAATGGTGAAGTAATTGCTTTGCTTGACATTGCAAAGTGTCTATATGATGCCATTGCACGATTGGAGAGAACGGTTGAGAAGGGAAAAGCTATCCAAGTGACAGTTGAAGGGGCGGAGAAGAACTGGGGAACATATATATCTGGTCTGTGTCAACAGAATATTAACAGCTAATGTATTATTGATGAATATTCATATGTGATTTTGCTGGTTTAATGCATACGTTTCTTTTTCACTCCCTCCATCTTCTACAGTTCTACTGTTGCTCCCTTAACTTCTTTAATATTTGCTATTTTGTTCATAAAAAGGGGTTATGTTTCTTTTTTCTTTTGTAGAAATATTTTTATCTTCAATTTGATTACCAAAAATTTTATATGTGAATTTCACTTTTATCCAGGGCCTGGTACATTTATCGAAGCTCTTCGAGAACGGGTATTTCAGCCATCTTTGTCAACAATTGTTCAAGGGAACTCAAAGTAGGTAATATATATTTTTTGGAATAAACCATATCAATAGCAATGCTTATTTTATAGATGATTGCTCCACCATGCCTTTATCATAGATGTTTGTTCAGATTAAACAGATTTCTGATTGAATGTCTTTAGAGGATGATCTTCTTATTGTGAAGTTCATTGTATTAGGCATCTTACAGTTTCACCAACTGAGTCCGTTTTAGCTACCACCAAGAAGATGGTTGAATTTCAAATGAGCTCTGCAATTGTAACCATTGGAAATAAGCCACTTGGAATACTGACGTATGCCCTTCAGTTCTAAATCTAAGTGCGTTTTCTTAAACAGCATCATCTTAACTATCAACCCTTCTGAGAATCTTACTTCCTCCTTTCCTGTGTTTCTTCCATATCAGTTCAAGAGATATTTTGATGCGTGTAGCTGCAAAAAATCTTTCACCAGATACAACTGCTGTGGAGAAGGTATGTGTTCCACAAGGAGCTTATCATTGTACGATGTTTTCTTATAAGCTTGTCAGATTAGTCCTGTAAGCCTTTGGCCATCTCCATGATCTGCATAATGTTCATCTACTTGGTAGTTAATCTTCATAATGTATAATATGGTAAATGGTTTAGTCCAACACTTCAGTTTTCTGAATATGTAATTCATCAGCATGCATAACTATTTTTAGCAAACTATGAGATTCTTATAATTAGAATAAGCTCCTGCACCTCATTTTATTTTTCTAATAAATATCACACTAGTCTTTGCCTTTGTTTGCTTATAAAAAGATTAAAAAAAACAGAATATGGTTGTAACTATTCTGCACAATGACTCGGTAGAAGATGAATTTATTTAAAGCTATCTGATTGAGACTTTTCCAATGTGTATGTGAAACAATTTAATTAAATTCCGCAGATGCTATTGTCTTTGTATTGAGAGAAATGAATCAAAGAGAAGTATGAAAACCAAAAGGAGAACTTTTCATTTACATATTAGAAAATACAGTCAAGTTTTGGAGACAAGTTTGGAATTTCTTCTATGTGCCACCAGATCTTCAAATTTGGCCACTTCTTCTTGATCTTTGAATATTATAGTCTTTGATTTTATTGAAAAAAAAGAAAGAACATTATACCCATGTCAACAAGGATGAATGCCTCTCCCATGTCTGGAAAATGGCCATTTTGTTCCTCATTAAGAGGGCTTCCAACTATTAGGCTATGGCCTTGTGCCCCCACCATCAACCAGCAATTGCTTCTTCATGTATAGTATCATATCCAAATTGTTGCTCACAAAGTGACGTGGAGTTCCTGGGTTCTAGCTTACATTTGTAGCATGTTTTGTCTATGTACTAATTGTTATATTGTGTATCAGATTCTAATTAGAGGATTGCTTGTGATTTACTTATTGGCCTGTATGCTGATAATAGAAGTTTACAGAGTGGCAGACATATTTAAGCAAAAAGTGAACAGAAAGTTATCGTTAAGTAAGTGTCAATAACTTTTTGCTATTCCATTGGAATTTCAGATTGAGGTAGCAAGATATTGTTTCACAATCATCTTGGTGTGTTGTGGTAGATTGTTAAGACATACGATAACAAATGTCTTATGTTTTTCTTTTCTTTTCTTTTTCTTTTTATTTTTTTGGATTAGAAGGCAGGACATTGAGTATGTTTCTTAATCAATGGTTCCTTGATTCCTTTTTGACGAGTGTGGACCATATCAAAACTGTTATTGTTGCACCGCATTTGAAGCTTTATATATTGGCTTGAACAAAAGACTGATGAAGCCTGAACTAGATAAATATTGGCCCGAACAGTGTAGACAAGTTGTTATCAGTTCTGTCTACGCAATCATACAGTAGACTAGTAGCAGTTCTTTTACTTCTGACATGTATGGTTCTCGTATTTAGGTCATGACTCCAAATCCTGATTGTCGAGGCATCGATACCTCGATCCTTGATGCTCTTCACACTATGCAAGCTGGAAAATTTTTACATCTTCCTCTTACAGACAAAAGTAAGCTTTATATATATATTTTTTTCTTTCTCCTCCAAATCAGAAGAAAGATGGTCTTCAGAAAGATAGCATCGGACATTATTATTATTAGTCTTTTACTGTTTCTTAGATCTTTTTGTTCATTACAGATGGTAATGTTGTCTCAGTCATTGATGTACTTCATATCACGCATGCTGCATTAGCCACGGTAAGTAATATTTATACTTTCACTGTGGACATTCCATTGACAGCTCATTTGTCTCATTGATTGACTCACTAAACATGATGGTTATACTCCCTAGACTGTATAGTATATATACCATTCTACTAGTTCACCTGGATTATGGTTTATGGCCAGACAATATAAGCTGAATAGTTCATCCTATTTATTTGTAAATCATGGTTTGTTTTACCGGTCCGTACCTATCGACCAGCTGTCAACATGGTATGTACTGAATTGTACTGAGCCATACTGAGCATACCGACACACGGTATATGGGGGTATACCAATGTACTACCCATACCGGTCTTCTATCAGACTAGTATGTATTGCCCATACTGAGCAATGTGTGGTATGGCGAACCTTGCTATAAATGAGAGTATATGATGAAGAGTTAAACTATTACAAATGGACCAACCTAAAAGTTGGTCTTACCAAATATGATAGTTGGATCATGAGATGGTGGTAATCTTAAGATATGTGTGGAAGTTAATTACACATATTTATGTATATATGCATGTATAAGATGTTAGACCATGTTTGAAACTTATCTGGCTACTGCAAGATATGAACTTATCTCTACCTTTTAGCCACTGAAAATTTTCATTTCACAGTTGCTTCACAGTGCTAATTTTATGCATACTTATATCACCTTGCCCTTAAATGTTTATTTGAAAGGAAAGAACATAAAGTATATGGACACATACATATGTGTACAAGATTTCATATATCAATTGGACCAGAATGTACTGATTATTATTTACTGGTCCAACCACGGACCAGTAACAACTTGTATGATTCATTTCCAATTGGGATTTAGTTTTCTGTTAAATTTTGGTGCATTGGATGATACAAATTGGTATACACTCGGTATATTGGGACCATACTGGTCCAACTGATTATTAAAACCAGTAAGGGACCATGATTGAAATCATTGTGTATGCATACATATATATGCATTTGTAAATATGCATATACATATAAATCAACATATATGTATATGTATATATATATATATATATATATATATATATATATATATATATATATATATATATATATACTTATAAATAAAAGTCAATGTTGAGTGGGACTGCTGGTTGTGGTGGATAAGCCATGTCATATCATAAAAATGAGTTGATCTGCACGTTAGTGAACTATATGTATTATGCGAATTGATTTATAATGATCTTGTCTGTGGTTTACTTCATGGTAGTACATCAAAGATTTGTTTCATTTAAGTGCTAACCTTATTAGTGTATACTTGTCATTTAATTTTTTTGCAGGTTGCGAATAAATTTACTTTGGACTCATTGCATTTTTTGTGTGCTACCTATAGCATTTAGCTAGCTGCTGATGTTGTCAAGCTGCGACATTGATAGAATGTCAGATATATTTTGTCATATAAGAATTTGTACATTTCTCTGTCTATTGCATTGCTCATATAAAAATGTGATCTTAAGTTGATTCAGGATTTCCATTATTAAAGCATTCAATTTTTGGATGTTGACTATGTTTACCTAGCCTAACATATCTCCATGACAGTATTTAGTTTATCCTACAATCAACAATCTGTGACTAGAATAAAAAAATTCAATCCTGAACAAGCTGAAACTCCTTATATTTCAATTCATTACATTCTTTAGGCCTTTGCTTTATTTAATTGAAAATTTTAAATGTCTTGTTTATCATCAACAAGTTTGAAAGCACTTCTGCCATTGGAAATGAGGCTGCAATTTCCATAATGCAAAAGTTCTGGGATTCTGCAATGGCCACAGGACCTTTGGAGGAAGATGATAATACAAGGAGGTAACCTGCTTTGATTACACATGGAAAATGCCACCTTACTTAGATATTATTTCACGGGGCCATTAGCTCTCAGTCACCAACTCTGGCTGTATTCCAGTGAAGGATCTACAAAAATGACTTCTGAGGTTACTGACATAGGGGGCTCTTCTTACCCTTCTTCTTACCTACCTGATATGTTTTCTTTTAAGCTCGAGGATAAAAAGGGCAGGATGCATAGGTTCCATTGTGGTAAATTTGCTACTCTCATGATCTTTTGAATGCATGTTATTAATTAATCTCAACGTTTTGCCTTTTAGACTGACAATATTAGCCATTTCCATTTCAGAAACACAGAGTTTGACATACCTCATCACTTCCATCCTTCAGAGGGTGGGCGACGACGTCGATAAGAATCATTTGCCACAGATTCTGGTATGTGCAGAATGATTCACCCCCATTTTGTGTCAAAATGTTTGCTTAGCCTGATTTCTCATTTTCAGTATGAAGATGAGGATGGTGACAAGGTCATCCTTGCATCCGACAGTGACCTAGCTGAAGCTGTGGACCATGCAAGACTTGCTG
This sequence comes from Musa beccarii, assembly GCA_024322285.1. Lineage (NCBI taxonomy): Eukaryota > Viridiplantae > Streptophyta > Magnoliopsida > Zingiberales > Musaceae > Musa > Musa beccarii. The sequence continues at coordinate 2,741,010 of CM044401.1, read as the reverse complement.
GCTGGAAGGCATGACCACCCAGCATATTCTTTTCATACTGGTCTCAATAGAACACTGCATCCTTTATGATATTGACACACCGGATGATACACAGATCTGTTCCATCCTAAGTTAGTGAATAAAATAATATCAAATATTATTAAATAGCCCATTGCTTCTGCTTTCAGTCATAAGCCGGCTCAAATTAATGTATCATGTTGCCTCTTGATTGACCTCAAATATGTTTTTTTTTCTTGGTGCAGGGATTGAGGTTACACTTGGATTACTCCGGCACAGGAGGTGGGAAGAAAGGTGGAGTATCAAGAATGGACTTGTTAAACATGGATGCCTGGGCAGCGGCATACAACATGGTTGCAGCAGGAGCTGCAGTCATAGCTGGCCTGGGTATGATGGCTTACTTGAAGAGATTCGGGTCATAAACCACATCACCAAGCCAAGGAATTCCAAGCAGGGAAGAAGGTGAAACCAAGCAACACTGGTGTAAAAAGAACCTTTGGTTGAAGCCATCACCGACCAACCCAATTTTGACTTGGGATCTCTCTCTCTCTCTCTCTCACACACACACACACACACACATGCACACCCCTTAATTTCCTCCTGACATTTGCCGAAGAAGTGTTCACCACAAGTAGGAAACCTTTTCTCGGTGTCCTGGTGACACGATAATATTCTGCCTACTGTTGGGTGCTTGTCGTTCTCATTGTAAAATATTTGTGGCGTCCCTTCTGGATCAAGTGGGCATCGTTGTTAGCCATGTTATCAAGAACGTGGATGGCTCCACTCTTTTTGGCCGTCTCCCTCACGTTGTTGTTGCCTTTGTGTTCTTGGAAGGCACCTGGGTGTTCTTGTTGATATTTCTTTTCTGGGGACTCCCACTAATCCATAGTCTTTTATGGGGACGTATGCACACACCCACTAAAGATTGCAATGATTTACTTTGGAGAGACGAAGAATGTTTACTGCATGATAACAAATCGATGCACGTTGTCTTATAACTTGTAAGTTTGACAGCTAGTTTGTCAATAACGTGGCATTCAAAATGGAAATTTGCATTCATATCCTCTCATAAAGTTCTAGATAAGTGATGTGTATAGAAATCTTTCTTCTTCTTCTTCTTCTTTTTTTTTTTTTAATCCATGCGCATCGCTTCGGAACTGCAAATAATAATTATGACTATTGTCATTTGACTCAGTCAGTAATGGTCAAACAGGGGATTGGATTAATAAAGCCAATAATGGATGCATAATTTATAATACAAGAGCATAGATTTCAACCACATTTATGAAATGTGCGAACACTCAAAACGACGGTGGGCATGCAGGTTGAGACAGCTTGATTGTTTTGACCATGACAGCAAATCCCCGCCTAATGGTTAAGAGATGTAACAATTTATGGATGCACTTATTAGTTTATATAAGTTTTGTAGTTATAGATATACATGCATATTATAAGGGATATAAACAATATTTATCACCACGTAGAGGATACGTGTGCAAGTTTTTCTTTAAGCAAACCACACGCAAATCGTGATGGTGTTGTGATGATGGCCACCACCCACCGAGTCAAGCCAACCATTCAAACAGAATATTCCTTAGTTTTTTACGTGGGAGACACAGAATATTCCTTAGTAGTTTATTTCAATACCAATAATAAAATTCTATAATTTGTCGAATAAAATCTCAAACTAGATCCATTAATTCAGTAAATATTTTAAAAATAAAAAAATTATCCCATGAGGTTTCGAACCTTAATTCTTCATATTCGAGCTTGACATAGCATCATCCGATCAATTAAAAAAATTATAAGATCCTTAATCGCAGATAAATACATCTGATTTGATAATATTAAAATTAAGAAGATGGTGCACAGATTGATTGATAAAGACTTTGATGATTGATATCAAGATCTGGTCTTAAAATTTAATACAACGGAGATGGTTTTTGATGTAGGAAATTGAGTTGGACATGAGCTCATGCGGAACAAAGGACGCCACACACGTGTGTGTGTGTATCTTTATATTCTTGTGTTGAAGCAGACAAGGGAAAGTGAGGCAGTACACCTTTCATCTTGCTCATAAACATCATTCATACCGTCAGTACCATTGAGACGACATAGATGGACATATTCTCGGTTCCTGCAGCTACCATCAAACACGTGAGTAAATGAAGCATCTGAACTCGAACACTGTGTTAACTCTATCTCCTATATATTATATTATATATATATATATATATATATTTGTTGGTGTTGAGTGGGATGAAGGAGCGTCGGTGGACATCACCTTTTAACATCTTTTAGGAACGATTACTGTTGATAATAAGGTATTGAGATCAGATCCTGTCTCCGTTATTTACTTTTATCCAATTTTGTTTTAATAATTCGAATTCACATATTCGTATAAAGAGATTAATGAATATGATGTCCTTTTCGATTTTATATTAATATTTCAAATTTAGAGGGCAAAAAAGATTTTTTTTTTTTACAAATTGATGACCTGACAGAGGTGTTTTGGTTGCCAATCTTAGAAAAGCGGTTTAGGCAAAACTTAATTTAAGGAAAAAACATGTTTTGCTACGAAAAGAAAAAAAAAGTTTTGCCCAGATTTTTATTTCACTAGGAAAATAATTTGTTTGACAAGATTATTATTGGGTAGCTACACGTTATTATCTTGGCTGCCAAAAGCAAGACAATGATTGGGATTAAACCCTCCACATGACATGGATGGCTTTGTGTTGGAGGATTTATCTTGATCGACACATTTGTTACAGTGTGACATTACGTTACAGCTAATACATTCTACTTAAAGCAACTCTCTATGCGCCGCTCCGCTTGAGAGAGCCATCTTGACTTTTGCCTCCGTGCGTCAGTCTCCCGTCTTTTTCATTTTAAATTGACCTTTTCTCACCTCCTCGCCTCTGCCTGTGTCCTTTTGGTTCCCTCCCCCTTCCTCCTCCTCCTCCGCCTCCTCCCAGCGAATCGATCAGACCCCAAATCCCATCACTTCTCTCTCACTCTCTCTCTTCGTGCCCCCCCGCCGGTTTCCTCTCGATCTGTAGGTTTTGTTTTCGCTCCCCTTATCCTTTTCTTCCTCTTCGCTCCATCGGAGCTGCGTCCGCCGGCTGCTAGCGTCGTCGGAGCTGATCCCTTGGCCCGGAGGCGATGCAGCACGGTACGAAGAGGATCCATGGCTCCCTCTTAGTCAGACTGAAGTTTCTTTCCTTTATTAGTCTTCTTGGGTTTATCTTTTTCTGCTTGTTGACGTCGGATCGGTTCTGGTCTGGTACCCAAATTTTTTCGAGGGCGACTTGTGAAGAAATTTTTGAGGGGATGAATAGCTAAAGTAATTTGTTTTCTTTAGGTTTGTGGTCTGGAATCGAAAAGATGAGATTTTTTAAGAACCTTTATGAAGGACTTGCATCATCCTGTGTTGTTTTTTTTTTTTTTCGCTTTTCAGAGCAAAGTTTGTACTTTTAGGATTGGGATCGCATGTTGTTATTCATTGTTTCAAGTGGAAGTTGCTTTTCAAACGTGCACCTCTGTGTATATTGATTTGTCGAAGCGTGGAATTGACTTACTTAAAGACGGCGTTCGTTGATTGCATTGAAAACCTTAATTGAATAGTCAAGCTAGCATCAGCGTGAAGCACTGATCTCTTGTTCACCTTCGTTCGCATACTGCTGGTGTTACTCGAATTGGATGAGTGTCCATTTCTTTTGCTAGTAAACTTGTAAGATAATAGTTTGTCTCATTACAGGTTTTGATATTAATGTGCTCTGCCAAGAAGCCCAGAAACGTTGGCTGAAGCCTTCGGAAGTTTTTTTCATCTTGCAGAATTATAAGCAATTTCCTCTCACTCCAGAGCCACCTCATCTGCCACCTAGTAACATGATACTTCTTATAGTACTTCTCAAGTTGTGTTTTTTTTAAAATTAGATTTTCTATGCTTTCATCTAATGCCATTCTGTTTTCTCAACAGGTGGTTCTTTGTTTCTTTTCAATCGTAAGGTACTTCGATTTTTCCGTAAAGATGGCTATACGTGGCGGAAGAAGAAGGATGGAAGAACTATTGGGGAAGCACATGAGCGGCTGAAGGTTTGTTAGAAAATATCTGATACTCGTCTTTTGTGCAAATCAATTGATCAATCTGGTTCTTGATTGGACTAGATTATTTGACAATCATTACCATCAGAATTGGACAACCTGGTACTTTGATCATGCCGTGCTTCATCCTCTAGTTAGAAAGACCTATTATCAATTATGCACCACAAAGTGCTGTCACTCGTAGATCATCTACTTTGTGCTTTGTAGGTTTATGGACGGCTTAATGCTTCAATATGAACATTTTATTGTGCCAACATTTATAGGCTATCGGGGGTTTCCATTTTAGTAACTTTTAAGCTGAGAATCATACACCAAAACCAACATTCCATATTTTGGGTTTCTTTCGGTGTTTTAGTTTAGTAATCATGTTGGTAGCAAAATCAGTGCTACTTGAGATGCACTTATAATGCAAAAGTTATTATAACTATCTTCATTAGTTGTCATATTTCTATATATAGCCTAATGCTAGAGTTTTAGAAGTGTCTATTGAAGAGGGAGTATAACAACCCAACTTTGGATAGGGTGTTCTGTATCACAAAGGGTAAACTATCTTATTACCACAGGTAACATGGAATCTTTAAGACTAGACCTACAGTTGACAAAAATATCATGATAATTGAAAGATCACAAGCATTCAAGTTGAAGTTATATGACTAGCATGAATGGTTACAAATGGATATTTTTCTTCTTTGTTTTTATAGAACAAGATTTAGGAGTTAACCCTATGGAATAATTCTACAATGGGCTATAATTGAGCTCCTGGGTTAAATTCCATAGGGCCTTTGAGTTTTTTAGGATTACCATGGTTGTAGGATAGGTGGCGGAACGCTTGCATAACAGAGGTACCCCCGAAACTGACACATATCTTGGGAGGTGGTGTTTCGTTCGTAAAACATATTGGAGTTGTGGTATTTGGTGTAGCAAACTAGCTAATTTGTTGTATCAAATCATGATGGGCCTGTTATTTCATTGGTAAAGTATATCTGAATCATGGGATTTGATCTAGCAGACTAAGCTAATTTGTGGTAATTGAGTCATGAAGGGCCTGTTTTGCATGTTCATGTCAATATCCGATTGTTCATGACATGTCCAATGCATGGAGTGGACCCAAAATAACATGATAAAAGTCATGATGGTTATCTATGATAGTCATGATTTTATCATGTGACCTAGGTCATCATATCCGGAATGAAAAAGAAAGAGGATGAGGAATAAGAAGAAGAGGGAGAAATGGGCAGAGTTACAGAAATAAGGAGATCTCTAAAAGATATATAGCTGCAAAAAGGAGGTACGAAAACTGTAAGTATGATTAAATACACTAGTTTCTTTTGCAAACTAGTATTGGATTTTGGAAGGACACTAATTGGCTTACTAAAACTAGGGAAAGGACATTTATATTATGTTAGGTGTATAAACATGAAGATCAAGTGATACTTGTTAATGAAATTGAGACTAGGGAAAGATGGAGTTGTTACTTAAACTTTCTGTAGATAATTTAGATTTGGAGATAGAAAATGGTGATAAGATTAGAAACCACAGATTCGTCTATGGAATTAGAGCAAATGAAAAAAAAAAAGCTTTGAAGAGTGTGAAAATTGATAAGAGCATTAGACCTGATGATATTTTTATTGAGCTTTAAATGTTTATGAACCAAGAGCAGTATAGTTAACTAGTTTATTAAATTAATATTAATAGTGGAAAACGCATGATGAATGGAGAAGCCTTTTTGGTGCTATAGGAAAAAAGGGTATTCATTGTTGCTCAAATTTCAGAGGAATTAAGGTAATATGTCAAACGATGCAGCTTTGGTAGAGTGATTGAAAAAAATATATGGTATAAGATGTTCAGTTTCAAAAATTAGTTTGGTTTTGTATTTTGAAATTCAACTATAGAGGCTATTTAATCGGTATAATTTATACAAAATAAAAAGAGAAAGAAATGATTACACATGACTTTTATTGATTTAGAAAAGCCTATAATAAAGTTACTAGTTGGGTTTTAATGAAGAAAACAAATCTAGTAGTTCTATTGATGTGATAAATGACATATAATTAGTGTTAAGATTATATAGGAGAGTTTCTATTTATATTAAAAATATAGTGTTATTTTTTAATTCTAAACACACTATAGAGACAAATGTTAAAAATTATTTGTAGTTCCAAAGTTACTTATCAAAATATGTTTTGTGTGCAGACCGTCCAAAATAGCAAATATCACAAATAACCCTTTGAAGTTAATAAAATTTCGTATATAGCTAGTTTTTCCATTTATAAGTACATAACCATACAAAATTTCAAACTGAAATGGTATTGATGAATTTTTTTCAACTTTTGGGTCCGTTTGTAATATTTTGAAAGGCATTCATAGAAGTTTGTCAAATATAAATGGGTATCTCTGAAATTATGTGCAAAGAAGAGCATCTATAAAATTTTACTTAAAAACTAATTTTTCTAGACTAAGACTATATATATATATATATATATATATATATATATATATATATATATATATATATATTTGTATAGCAACTTTAGCAATGTCTAAAAAAGAATATATAGTTAAGATGGTTGGATAAGAAATCCATAGAGTTCTAGGTAAGGTTTAACTTTCTGTGTTGACCGATGGTGTTGATCGATCGGTGGTACGACACGTACTCCTTTGTACCAGCAGATCATGTGTTGGTACATTGGGGCATGCTGACGGTCCTAAAAAATCTCCAAAAAAGTTTTAAAAATATCTAAATGATAATAAAAATATAAATTTGATTTTTAAATTGGAACTAAATGCAAGTTTAGTTTAATTTCATAAAAAATAATCTAAATTAGGAAGGGATAACGAATTTATCTTTTTTGAGATTTGAAGAGCAGCTTTGTGGTATGTCTCGAATCGTTATACTGTTGATATTGAATTGTCTATAAATATATAACTTGAATTGTTAGATTATGAGTTGAAACTTTAAGATTCAAATGAATCAAGTAATAAATAGATCGGTCGTTAGATATTCCTAGTTCTACCACCAAAATAAATAGTGGGACTTCACAAGCAGTGGTTTGAGGTCATCGATCCTATATATTTGTATATCAACATAGTATGTTTGTCAGACCCAATCTTGAAATTTCTCTCATGGCATGATTTATTGATAGATTAAACCATTGGTGCATCAATGCGGTGATAGATTAAACCATTGATTATCTTGAACTACACATGTTTAAGGAGACTCTTAGGGCAAGCATGATTGTGGCATGTATTGGTGCGGAAGTTGGAGAATGCCGAAGCTTCTATTTTCCCATTGACCTGCTGCTACGTATCATAAGACCAATCAACCTCATAAAAGAATGATCAACTATTATCATATTGCTGTTAGCCATAAGATCCTCCATAATATGATGGCTAAGAATACGACAAAATTTGCTTTGTGTCTACATTGTACAGGCTTTGTCGCATCTACTCAAAATCATTGATTGCTTCTCTTTCCCCTTTCCTGTATAAATGTGATAACTACCTCCTTGAGCTCCATGATTTGAATCTTGGGTGGTTTGCGTTGTCACTATAAACATGTTAATCACCGACATAAAATTGACCTTATATGGATCTAATTTCGATGAAATTCACATTAAATCCACTAATCATGACATTAAAAATTATATTATTTCCTAATTAGTCCTCTTTTACTACTATAAACATGTCAATCATTCTGATAGGCATTAACTACAAGGAATTGACCCAATATGGGTCTAATTTCGATGCAATCTGCATTAACCATTAATCACTGTATTAAAAAACAGTATTATTGCCTAGTTAGCTCTCTTTTGCTATTATAAACATATCAATTAACTACATATAATAGATCTAATTATGTCATAAATTAACAAAAAACTAGAAAGAGAATGCATACCTCATGATTGAAGTAATCCTCCTCTAAATGAAGTGTTACAATGCCTTAGACCTCCCAAATGAGCCTCTAATTAACAAATTGCAGCTTTGCTTGAGTTGAAGATTTAGAAATTGTGAGAAAGAGGGGGAGAGAGATTTGCGTGTAAATGAGTTAGAGAGAGTGTAAGAGTGAAAGAAGTTGAAAGAGAGGGGAGTAATGGGCTTTTAAACCCATTCAAATGCTGCCAATGGTCAAATTGACCATTGGAATCAATTAAATCAGAATCGTCGGTCGAAATCCAATCGTTATCGACCAGTATAGGTCGGTAATAGTTCAATTTCGAATGTACTGCCCGATATGAGGGGGTTGATCGCCCGATAACCCCCCTTCTCCTCCCCCTCGATTTCAAATTGCCTAGTATCGAGCGGTCCACATCTTGGTTGGCCATCGGATCGGTATGTACCACCCATGTCGTATTGACTCTGGTGAAATGGCGTTCCTTGGTTCTAGGTATCTTTGAACAATCAATAGGACTAGAAGATTGAGAACATATTATGAATGACCTTTTGGTGAGATGATTAAGGTAAAGATGTATCCAGAGTTGTGTGATCGTCATTTTCCCTTAAGATTAGAAGGGCTCTTTTTTAAGATAGTTGTAGGGCTAAGCATGCTTCATGGATTAAGAAACAAAGTGCATAAAAGGTTAGCATTACTGAAACAAAATTATAAAAATAATTATTATAAAATATAGTATAAGAAATGTTTACATTTGTAAATAATATGATGTTAACATTAGGATAAAATGAGGAAAAATCATTTAAAAATGGTATGTGTGTATTCAGCTCTCCTATGGTCATGTTTTGATATCATCTAAAATAGTTTTTCATTATTTACCTCCATCAGTACTACACCATGTTGTTCACATATGTTAACTTCTCTTATGTAAATAGAGTTGATCTGAGTCTAGTATACTACATTATATGGGCCTCCATAAGTGGGTACACAATAACAAGATATAATGACCCAACTCTTTAGGGATGATTACATGGATCTTTTCCCACCATTAACAGTTCTATTAAGTGCAATGTCATTAGCCGTTTAAGAGTAATAAATTTTTTTAAAGTAAAATTTTCTTAGTATCTCCCTCTACTTCTCATACAAATAATCATAGTCTTTTACTCATCTGACAATGGTATGCCTTGGTCTTCTTTTCATGTGGCCTATAAACAAGGTAAGTCGATCAGGAATAGTCATGCTAGAAGTGGCACATGGATACTTAACAAAAAATTATTAGACATAGCACAAAAGAGATACCATTTGATTAGTGATATTACCCTAAATAAAGCTCAATGATCTGAATGGTTAGGACATTATGCCTTGTTTTTATTAAGTATTGGCCTGTATAGGTCAAGATAACACAATATTTGTGCCTATACTGGCCCAGTAGAGGACCAGTATGATTACTAGTATTGAGATTGAAATCCATGCTGCTGGTAACAGTATAATGTTCTTTCTAAACCCAGCACTTATACTACTCTTAAAACATATATATTTCTCCTGACCTGAACATATACCTTCCTAACTTTGTTAATGAAATTAATCAGTCAATTCTTTTTTTGGTTTGCTAATGAAACTTGACCATTAATCCTTTGCTCCTAATTTTACTTTATCTTATTTCCATGTTGTGGTCTTTTTGTATTCATCCTGTGCAGGTTGGGAATGTTGATGCTTTGAGTTGTTATTATGCCCATGGGGAGCAAAATCCTTATTTCCAGAGGCGTATTTTTTGGATGCTGGATCCGTAAGTTTGCATTTTGTAGATCAGCATGAATCAGTTAACAATTTTGTTAAATTTTCATTCACGAGATATTTTATTTCAGTTACAGTTCTGAAAATTACAACTGTAACTCTTTGATTGAATTCAGGATTATGCCTCCATTCAATAGCATTACAAAATCATGATTCTTGGACATGAATTTGGTAGTAATCTTCTTCGAATTGCTACTTTTTATCTGGGCAACTTGAATGAACTTGGTTTTCATAGTTAAATAGAAAGTTGCTCTGAGTCAGCATTTGTGCCCACCATACTTTATGTCAATGCAACATGACTTGCTGTTGGTATCATATATGTGTTTGACTTAGCCGATACAGATTTGAATTAGTCATTTCCTATTTCCATCAATCTCACTATGCCATTATTGCTGTGAGATAGAGAAGAAGGGTTGGAAAGGAGAGTGATGAAAAGCAAGAGGCTTTGGGAACAATCTTATGACTTACTCAGAGAGGGGAGAAGTAGAAGATGCAAAAAAGATAAAGGAAAAAGAGAAGTGAACAAATATATAAATTATCTATCAAAATCAAATACTAAAAGTTACCTTTATTTTAGTTGTAAAGTAACTATCTTGGAAATATTTTTATATAATTCTGAATATTATATTTGATTAGTTTTAAGTTAAAAATATTTAAACATATATAACTATTTGATATCATATCTTGTATTAGTTGGACCCATATACATGCACATGTATTTTAGATTAAGGTTGCCCTTTTAAGCCATAAACAATGTCAAAAACAAGGATCTAAGGTGGCTGGATGGCTCTAGCAGAATTTTAAACACTGCAAGAATGACGATTATGAAAAGCCATTTGTGTCGTGAAATTCATGCATTAGAAATAACTAGGTTCGAGACCTTGAGATATTTTCCAATCCGCTCATTATAATTTATAATTTTGATGTGTTGTTTTGCCTCTAGATTTTGAATCACTTCTGGCATGAAGAACTTCGCAAGTAGTTATAATTTCTTAGTGGGATAACTCCATTTTAACTATATTATTCTTGACTGTCAGTTTACCATTGTTTTCATTACCTTTCTTTGGCACCACATGAATGTCTTTAAAAGTGAGAATTTTCAATTAGGAATATTAATTGAACTCCTAATTAAAAGATGCAATCGCCATTTTTACGAGTTTAAAATTACTGATTTTCACTTAGGTGCTCCAGTTAACAAAATTCACTATTCTGCAGTGAGTCTGTCCTATTTCACTTTTTGTACCTGTCAAATGATATCTGTAATTTTCCTCTGCATGACATGATGCCATGCTATGGTTTTCTAGAAGAAACAATATAAAGCTTTCTATAGATCTTTATAAATATGTTCTGCTAATTATTGACCTGAATACTTTTATGGTATATGTTTTGGTAATGTAATTTGACATGTCTTTTCAGGGCTTATGGACATATTGTTCTTGTTCACTACAGAGAAGTAGCTGAGGTTTGTCACTCACTCTTTTCAAACATGTTGGCTTTTACAAAAGAAGGTAGAACCATATGTGCTTTTCAGGAACAAAAAGTAAAAATATGATGCAAAGACTAGAAGGAAAAGGAGACAACATAACAAGGAAACGAGCACATTTCATATTACTAGCATTTATAAATTGTTTTAATACAACCATACAAGTAGAAAGGATCAGATGATGGCTATTTATGAGTTGAAATTATGGGGTTCCAAACTTGCGTGTCGATATTCTCTTGTATGGCTTCATTAATCACTAGAAATCCTCCATTTTCATATAAACTCCCATCCATTTTACTGTAATCTACTAGTCAACAAGCAACCGAACCAGAAATAATGTTCGCTACTGAGCTCAATCAAGTCTTGAATACCTGATGTTTCTGCATGTTTAGTTGCAGAGAAACTTCTGGAATATGGTTTACCCTATAAAAACCTCTTTTTTGAAGTTTGATTGTCACAATAACCAAAATATCCCTTGGAAAATTTTCCTTTCTGTTTCTCAGATCTTTTTTCTCAGAAAAGAAAAGAAAAGATTTCTCTTAATCGTTCTTTCTGTTTATTTTTTATTGTGATTATCCAAAAAGAAAGCAACTTTTTTTTCTTGCATTCAAAACTCAAAAAGGAAATGAAAAAAAATTGTCCTCCGTTCCTTCTCTTCCTAAACATACAAATTGTATTTTTGTATTTATGTTATCATTTTGTCTCATGGAAATCCCTTTTCTTCCATTTTCCTTTAGAACCATATGGACCCTTGTAGAAGAAACATAATTAGAATTGGATATTGGAAAGCTAGTATGAAGCATACACTAATATAAGGAATTGTTTTAAGGAGTATGCACAGAACTATGACACTATTGGTTAAATTTTGGTTAGCCAAGTACAACAAGGTTACGAGTTTTTATGTTCATCTACTAGCAAGCATTACCTTATGATTATTGTGATACAATCTCAGATACAATGTAAGACTTCCAGTAAAGGCTATCTGAGGCTCAGTTTAGAAGAAATTTTTAGGGTCTGTATAGAGGGTTTTAAGTACCATGGTCTGCAATACCGACCTGTACTGCTCATACCGGGCGGTACGTACCGGTCCGACAGGATACCGGTACACGGACCACTCGCTACCGGTCGGTATGATTTTTTTTTATTTTTTTTAAATAAAATTTTTTATTTTTTAATAAAAAATTAATTTTTTTGGGTTTTTTTTAAAGCTCGGCGACGTCGTCGAAGCATTGGGCGACGTCCTCGAGGCTCGGGTGACGTCGCCGAAGCCTCGGGCGACGTCACCGAGGCTCTAATTTTTTAATAGAATTTTTTTTTATACTTTTCGAGCGACGTCGCCTCGAGAGCGACGTCGCCCGTTGACATCTCGGGCGACGTTGCCGACGGCGATGTCATCGAGAGAAAAATAAAATATATCTATATATATATAATATTTATAATTATAAATATATATATACCGAATGGTACGTCGAAATGTATCGTTCGATACTCGTACCGTACCGTATCAGAGAAACGTCGAAACACCGGTATGGTACGGTGCAGACCATGGTTTTAACATCAAGACTAGAGTTGATGAAATGTACACATTGAGGTAGGCTTAACCTCCAAAATCAACAAGAGATAAATTGGAAACTCCATATGGTCTTCGAATAAATTTTATATGTGAACTCAAAATTCAAAGATATGATGATGAGAAAGACATTTAAGATTTATTTGCAAAACTTAGTTTGGTTTTTAAATAAATTTTATGTGTGAACTCAAAATCCAAGATATGATTTTTTTAAAAAGATACAAAATATGCTTGCCATGGGGACAAACATAATTAAATGAAGTAACGTGATATACATCCATTATAGTATCAGTTGTCCTGTCACTTTGTAGCTCAAGTTTGCATATCACATCGTGGAGGGCTAGCGAAAATTCCGATTATATGGCCAGGTTATACTGATATTAGTATATGGGAATAAGATAATATACTGCACCATGAACCCAATACTCGAAAACCGTGCATACATTTTAAATGTATATTTCATAATTTAAAAGGAATGCAAAAAAATTTTTCCTGCATTGTTGTCCCATCTACAACCAATAATATTATATCAATATAAGCCAGTGATTACAGTAGGTGCTCGGGCGCTCGCCTAGGCGCTGGGGTGAGGTGAGCCGAGGCCCAAGCGCCTCGCTTCATTTTCAGGTGGCGCGCTTCAAAGAGGCGTCATCTGGGTGCTCGCCCGAGCCCAGGCGCCGGGCGCTTTGGGCAAGCGCCCGAGTTAAACCAGATGACCAAACCAGAGTTTTAGGTCTGGTTCGGTCTCCGGTGCTTTAATTGGTTCGATCGAACCAACTAAATCACCGATATCAGCCTCCCTCTTGTGACTTCCCCGACTTCCCTAACCCTAACCCTTGTGATTTTGCTGTCAAGATTTCTTCTCCGCTATTGCTGCTCTCTGCTGCCACAGCCACTATTGTTGCTCTCTATTACCGCTGCCACTGTCGCTACTCGTTGTTGCCACAATCGTTGCTCGTTGTTGCTGTTGTCGCTCATCGGTCCCGCTCCCACTACCATTGTCGTCGCTCGCCACCGCTGCCATTGTTGTCGCTCGTCGCTCCCGCTCCCACTGCCGCTTGACGCTCTTGCTCTTGCTCGGCGCTCCCACTCCTGTTGTTGCTCGTCGCTCCGCTCCCATTGTCGCTTATTGCTCCCGCTCCCGCTGTCGCTCACTGCTCCCGCTCCTGCTCCCACTATCGCTCGTTGTTCCCTCTCCAGCTGTCGTTGTCGCTTGCTACTGTTGCCGCTGCCTCAGTAGCCTCGGTCTTCCTCGTACTCACAGTCTTACGCTCTTCTCAGTTCTCACTTCGATAGCATACTGTTAACAGTATATTAACAATAGCTAATAGTATACTAATAACTGTATTTTTATTTATTAGATTAATAATATATTATTTTGATTTTAATACTATTAATTTTTATTTATTTGAAATTATTGTTTTGATTTTTGAGACTTTTTGTTATTGTGACATTGTGATTTTATACCTTAAATTTTCTTAATTTAATAGTATATTTTTATTTAAATAATTATATTTATTAATTATATATTTTTTAATATTTTAGTGCCTTGCTTTACTCGGGCGAGCGCCTAATGCCTCGGGCGTTTTTGGACCTTGGCGTCTTTTAGCGCTTTTTAAATCACTGATATAAGCAGATGATTGTAATCATCAGTAATTTTAAAACTTTCCTTTTGTATGTGCTCACATCTCGCTTATTCTAGATGCTCTGTTGATTTAGGAAATTTTTGTGAACTTATAGTGTATTGAATAAGATAAAATTTTCTGTCTGCCAATTTGCCTCTGCTAGGAGTCTTATCAGCATAAAGATAACGATGATGACAATAATGGTTATAGAGACTCATGATAGCTGCAAGGGCTTGGCACCCATCTCCAGGACAATTGATTTTACTCTAGCCATTAAGGGATTTCTGTTGAAGTAGATAATGCCCCATATTTTGTAGTCCATGTTACTTTACCCTCAGTACAGATATCTCCAAGGACCAACTTGACTCATTTATTTTGATAAATCTCCTTCATGTCCAAGTGAAAGTCAGGCAGAGTTCTTTTACTGAACTACATGACTAGGGCAGGCATCTTAAAATTGCTTGTTTCAATTTTATAAGTTCCACTATGAATATTCTCTTTGACTCTTGGTTATACTGTTATATCTGCCTTTCACACAAAGTAATTTGAAAGTCAATAACTTTGATATGGTTGTTAATTTCGATTCTTTTACCATAAAAATGAGTGCTGAATCGTTGTTTACTTGTGTCATTCAGGGAAGATATGTTTCCGGATCAATCTCAAACTTTTCAACAGAATCTTGTTCAAACTTGAATCAAACCAGTAGTTTTATTAATGCCGATAAAGGCATTAATTCTGGAACTACTGAATTAAATGAACCATATAAGAGCTCGTACAGCCCAGGATCAACAGAAGAAGTTAGCTCCAAGTGTGTCTTAGAGAACTTTGAAGCAAACCACAACAATTTATTGGATAGATTTGAAAACCTTGACAAAAAATCACAGCCGGAGGTCAACCAAGCATTACGGAATCTTGCAGCACAGTTGAGTTTGGATGATGATGATGACGATGGCTCCATTTACTTTCGAGAAGTACTGCCCGCATACTCTACACAGAATGAGAGTACACGAGGCTTAGGACATTTACATTATGACCAAACAGAGTTTTCTCAGGCACATGAAAATCTTCTCCAAGGATTAGAGTTAAGAGGACATGGCGAAATTAATGAAGCTGAAAAGCAGCAAAGTTATGCCAGTACCCAACTGCCAAAAGTTTTAGGTACTTTTATTTATCAATCAATAGGTGGATGCCCTTCACATATTTTAATATGTTGTGAAGTAGTTTCAGTGTTGCAGATTCTCCTTTTGTTCCTAATAAATGGTTTTATGTTACTTGAAATGCTCAGTTCTGGAGAACAAGGATATATATATATATATATATATATATATATATATATATATATATATATATATATATATATCCAATTCTAATGAGTCTGCTTTTCTCCCAGCAGGAATGTTCTTGATCACATAATTTCTCCTCTAATTGTAAACAAATTTAGTTGTTTGTTTTCAAGTGTTTTTCCTTTCATGTTCAAAGACTTCTTGGTACTAAGCTCTGATAAGGAAATTGTGAAAAGTAACACAAATGTAGATTCCATAGTAGCGACTTGCAGAGGTCAGGCTGCAGCCATTGTTCCGTCCAACTCCTGCATTGGGTGTTGGGCCATCTTTTTTTAAAATCAGATTCTATTTATCATAACGTGGCCAATAACTATGGTATTTAATATTGGTCTGACAGCAATTCTGAAACCTGTTGGATAGGTACAATATTGAGATACCAAGCAGTACACCAACATTTATTGCTGGGTGTCACTTAAAAATAGTAAAACCAATCATTATCTAGCAATATGTTTCATTATTATAACTTGTTAGGCCAGTAAATATTGATTGGTACTGTTTGGTGTCACTATATTATAAAAATAATATACTTACTGTCATTGAGCTGTCTGGTTCATCATTGGTGATTCATTACTGGCAAAAATTGGTTGATATGTACTGATTTAATGGGTACTTTTACTCCTTGACTATGACCATTTGACAAAAAACTTACAAGTCTTTTCAAAAACTCCACACCGATAGCTCTATATGTTTTTGATGACTTCTTACATTTTTGCTTAGAATTAATCTTGATAGGTGCTTAGGAGTTGTGCAAGCCTTTACATTGTTAGCCCAACCCAACAACGGCCAGCCAAGGTCATAATAGGTCAAAATAAACTCACGAAGTTCTGTGGTTGGTCTGGCTTGAGTTTGGCAGGGGCCAAATATAAGCATAGATTTATGTCATATTGGTTTTAGATTTACTTTTATCTGTTTTTCTGGTACTTTGTTGGTTTTTTATTTATGGTGTTATTAGTGGAGCTAATTAGGGAACCTAAACAAAAGAGAACTGGTGGCTGACTTGTGAGATAGTTATCTTTAATTGGTTTTAGCTAACAAATACGAAGGATAAAATAATTTGAATTGGCTGTTTAAAGGGGATTTGTCACCAAAGAAAGCCTGTTGTTGTCTGCAGAAGCACAAAAATATTGATGACTGGGGCTGTTTGCTGGTCTGGTATTAGTTTATTGTTGCAGCTGGTAGGTACTGTGGTGGTTTCAGCTTGCAAACAAGCAGAAAATCTAGATTTTAGTAAGGATTGAGATTCATAAATGCACCAGGATTCCATATATATAGCATCTTGGATACCTAAGCTGCTATTATTTTTTTGAAGGCCTAATAAAGTCCATTCCACAGCTGGCTGGTCGACTATATAAAAATGCATTATTTTGTTTATAAATGTGGCCTCCCAAGAACAAAGCAACAACCATCACTAAAAATTCACTTGATTCTAGTTGAAATATAATTACAGATGAACCCAAGTTCCAAGTACATTAGTTACTTATGATTAACCTAATTTAATGACTTTCTTTGTGAAAGCTCCTTCCTGAGTACATTACAGATGAACCCAAGTTCCAAGTATATTAGTTACTTATGATTAACCTAATCTAATGACTTTCTTTGTGAAAGCTCCTTCCTGAGTGCGCACTGAAGCTCCATAAACGATCTGCCAAATTCATCTGATTCCTTCTGAATCAGTAATTGATTGTATCACAAGAACATTGAACCAAGTCTGATCATGCAATGAATCTTCCACCATCCATCCAGTGATTGACAATAGACTTGAGTTCTAACTGCAAATATCATGCTGGCTTACTGCAAGAACAGGATCTTGATGGTGTTTGAGCCTTGTTGACATGTGGCATGGCTTGTTGTGATGAACCAAAAAGAAAATAAATTTATAGAGATCAATTAGAACCCATATCTTTGGCAGACATTCTCTGGCACTATCAACTTTAGCTGAAAAATTCCCTGCAGTTGCTGTGGGAAATAAATATCGAAGACAACTCTTTGAAGAGATGGCCACTGCTAACTGACTGGTTCAGTTTGTTCAAATTCATCTTTGTTCTGCACACTTCTGAAGATTAAAGATGAAGGGAAAAGTTTTAGCTTCTGCACAATTAGTCCTATACATAATGATTTGTCATTCAAAAAGTTAGTTTGCCCTGTGGCCCCTTGATGATATTTGACCACATCAAATAATCTACACATAGATGCAAATTTCTTGCTATGAATTTTAGAATTGTTCTTCTGGAATAGTATTAGTTCTGGTTGGTTTATGCTATGAAAGAAATGAAATTACATCATCTTGCAATATAATTGCCATTATACAGTTGTTGGATTATTGAATTTGCTTCAATTGGCTCTGAGCATGTAATGCTATGTGAAATGAAACACCACCTGTGGTTGTTATAAAATAAATGTCCATTAGTATGGCCTTTCTCTGATTGTTTTGGTCTTAAATTCAGTATTCATTGTTACCATCAATACTCACTAGGATGTGTAACTTTCGTCAAAAAATTACATATGACTGCAACTTGGCTAAGACTCTTGAGGCACTCAGTAAATTGTTCTGCTTCATGGGCATTTGGTTCTTAATATAACATCAACAATTGCTATAACTTCTGTTTCCCTGTTTACTAGTTTTTGAGTTTCATAAAAATTATTGATAACTTTGCTGTCTACCCCTAAACTAATGCATTGAAAGTTAGAATCAATAGAGGTTTCCTAAATATTTTATGCCTTGTTATTTTAAGTCTGACACGAGATGTATAAAGTATAAACAATTACTACTTTCGGGTACTTGCAGAATGATTGCATATGCCTGCCAAGACGTTATTGACATGGTGGCATGTGATAATATCTCTAAGAAACTCTTCTGCTCTTATTTTCTACAACACCTGAAACTAAATTGATTACTCATAATCCGCATCCAGGTGTTAATGGAGCAAAACAAAGTGAACCACTATATTTGGAATCTCCCTCATGGACAGATGTACTGACATCGAGCTCAAGTTCTGCAGGGGTAGATCACCATGGAAGGAACTCAAATTTCTTGGCTTTAAATGACATTCTTGATTCTTCCATTTGCAAGGTAAGTGGACTTAAAGCTGAGTTGTCTGTTGTTTTTCTGCAGCCTGGATTGGTGAGGGTTCAAGTTGTATATCCTTTTTCTTCCACTGTTTTCTTTTTTTATTTTTTTTTGGTGATAAATAATGCTTTTGTGACATCAGATTGCATGCTAGTTTTTGAGGAGTTGTTAAGTTTATAACAAAAATATATAGTTATTTTTGTTATTATTAGACTAACAGAAGAGCTGGTCATGGCATGCAGTCATCCTAGGTTCACAATTTAAGTGTGTAATTGTAATATTCTACATTGCTGTGTGAATTGTGAATTAAGCTTTTGTGGTTTTCTGGTCATTACTTCTTTATGAGCAACTTCTTATTTGGTTTTCTTTTACAGGATACACTTCCTCCTTTTTCAGACAGGGAGAAAATATCTGCAAATTCATTTGTACCATCAGAAAATTTGGATTGTTATAAACCAGCAGATAAGTCTAACGGTCATGAAATTTTGGAGAGTGATTTACGTCTCCAACTATCAGCTACTAGAAGATTTCTGTTAGGGTCTGAGAACTCTATCGAATCACCATCCTCTGTTTCACATCTTAAAGCATCTGACATCCACCAGACTTCTGGTGAAATTACTTATGAAGCAAGCAATAGAAAAGAAAATAGCACTGATTGGATGGGAACTATTCCTGTTACTCCTGGAAACACCACATACACATCAGAATTCTCAAGCATGTTGTTCGATAATAATCATTTTGGAGCTTCTCTTGGAACAGATTCAAGTTTGACTGTGGCACAGAAACAGCAGTTCAGCATCCGTGAAATTTCTCCAGAATGGGCATTTTCTTATGAGAGCACCAAGGTATGCTTTCTCATTTTAGAATTTGTTCGTTTAAGGTTTAGCTACCACAATACATGCGATGTCACACACAATTCTCTTTGTTGGTTTTGCGTGTACAAAGTGCCATATATGCATAGATGTAAGTTTATTGTGAAAATGCTTTGGTGTCTTATTATCTGTTTAGTTTAACATGCTAGCCTACAATTATTAATTTATATTGATTTTGAAAATTTGGAATTTTAGATTATGCAGGCTGGAAAGATTTTCATATTTAGTCCTGATGAGCTAATGATACCTGCAAACCCCACCCCACCACCCGCACCGCCACCCCCCCACACCCCCCCACCCCCCCACCCCCCTCTCTTGTTCTCCTTTAGTCCCTTCCCTCTCAAATCACTATAACCATTGTTTTTCTATCTTTGTGATTAGAGTAACATGCCATGCATGTTAATGTGCTGACAGAACAACATGGTATGCAGGTTATCATTACTGGAGACTTTCTTTGCAATCCCTTGGAGTCTCCCTGGGCGGTCATGTTTGGTGACATTGAGGTTCCTTCTGAAATTGTTCAAGCAGGTGTACTTCGTTGCCAAACTCCACAACATAGTAGTGGTAAAGTCACCCTATGTGTCACATCTGGGAACAGAGAATCCTGCAGTGAAGTACGCGAATTTGAATTTCGCACTAAGCCTACCACCTCTAGCTCTGGAGGTATATGTACAACTGATGCAGCAAAAAATTCTGAAGAATTGTTGCTCCTAGCTAGACTAGTACAAATGTTATGTAGATATGACGGTTCAACAATTGCAAAAGGTGCTATCGACACTCAACTTGAGAATTCTAGAAAAGTGAATACAACAGATGATCACTGGCAGCAAATCATTGAGGCACTCCAAATGGGCTGTGATATTTCACTAGACACCACAGACTGGATCATGCAAGAACTATTAAAAGACAAGCTACAGAATTGGCTGTCATTGAGATGTCAGAGCAATGAACAAACAGGTTGTTTGTTGTCAAAGCAAGAGCAAGGCATTATACATTTAATTTCTGGTCTTGGATACGAGTGGGGTCTAGGTCCAATTCTTGATTTTGGTGTTGGCATAAATTTCCGTGATTCAAATGGATGGACAGCCCTGCATTGGGCTGCACATTATGGCAGGTGTGTATAATTGTTTATGTAACCATCTGTTATTGTCATACCTATTCTTGGATCTATATGGTTCCCTCTCAGACCAATAGAATATAGGTACCATATATAGCAGGTGTCAATATTCTCAAGGCAGTTGTTTTTCTGGCAAATGTGCTGAACCAATAACAATAACCTTATATTTCATCCAAAAATTTGCCTAAATCTTAATTAGTGAATTAAAAGTTCTGTTGCTGATATAGGTGGAACTTTCTTTTTACCATTTTGCAGAGAGAAAATGGTTGCTGCACTTCTTGCTGCTGGTGCATCAGCTGGGTTAGTCACAGATCCCACCACACAAGATCCAGTAGGCAAAACACCAGGATACCTAGCCTCTGCTAGAGGTCACAAAGGTCTTGCTGGATATCTTTCAGAAGCTGCTTTAACTAGCCATCTCTCTTCTCTCGTTATTGAAGAAAGCGAGATATCCAAGGGTTCTGCTGAGGTGGAAGCAGAAAGAGCTGTTGAAAGCATATCTCAGAGAAGTGTCGAAATACATGGTGGAACTGAAGATGAACTTTCTCTAAAAGATTCTTTGGCAGCTGTTAGAAATGCAGCTCAAGCTGCTGCTCGCATACAAGCTGCCTTCCGTGCCCATTCGTTCAGGAAGAGACAACTAATATCTGCTTTTAGTTGTGATGATTATGGTATGACCCCAGGAGACATACAAGAACTTTCAGCAGCATCAAAGGGTCATCGCCTTTATCATAGTTCACATGATCATAGTTTTGATAAAGCAGCTCTATCTATCCAGAAAAAGTTCCGAGGTTGGAAGGGACGCAAAGACTTTCTTACTTTGCGCCAGAATGTAGTGAAGATACAGGTACTCTAAATATGAAGTGCTATTCTCTGTTGTTTATAATCAGAGTTTGTTATTCAGTAGTTCTGTGCAAGCATGCATGCATCAATGGTATTCCTTATATTACCCGCGTTAGTAAAATTTGCCTGGTACAAAGGCACAATTAACTTGGAGATTGTACCAGCTTATTTATGAATTACATTAAATGATAATTTGCAATAACAATTATATATCTCGGACGCCAGTTACAATCCTATTACATGTGTTTTGTTTGCAAATCAATTCTGGATGCTGAAGATAGTCATGTTGGGAGTCCTTCCCGAAATGGATTGAGAGACACCAAGTTGAAAATCTATTTGATACTTGTTGATAAAATTTCTGACATGAGATTTTGATTGACACAAGAATTTTTCTGAATAAAGAATAACTCACGAAATATATGGAACAACTAAGACTCCTAAAAATCTTACTACTATTTAATAGTTGTCAATTCTGAGTTATTCAAGTGGATGAGACTGATCTTCCACAAATTTGTTCTCATCTCGTCCTGATAGAGATAATGTCTCGGTTTTGACATCTATGACTACTACTTTCTTTTACCTAAGTTCTTTTTTTTTATTATAATAGATTACTATTCTATTATTGACTATCATATCTAGAATAAAGGATTTTTATATAGCATTAAAATTCAGTTTCCTGTTGAAATTTGATGTTTGATTTTCCTTAAGCATATCATTCCTTATCTTACGTTCTGTTGTAAATGCAATCCTAGGAAATGGGTGGTCTCTGAAATTTAATTGGGAAAGCAAATTGGATACATATATTGCTTTTAATGGAATAAAGGCTTAAGAGTTCTCTCACATTCTCTTGTTTCATCAACTTTTACAGGCTCATGTAAGAGGCCATCAAGTACGAAAGAAGTATAGAGAATTTGTTTGGACTGTTGGTGTCATTGAAAAGGTCATATTGCGGTGGCGTAGGAAAGGAGTTGGCTTACGAGGGTTTCGTGCTGAGCCAGAAATGGTCCATGATGAGGAAGAAGAAGACATAACTAAGATTTTCAGGAAGCAAAAAGTGGATGCAGCTCTCGATGAAGCTGTTTCAAGGGTTCTGTCAATGGTAGACTCCTCTGAAGCAAGGCAGCAGTACCGCCGCATGCTTGGGCGATACCACCAAGCCAAGGTAAAAAACCAACCTAGATTGGAACCAGTTATGTGACATACATTTAAGGCCTAAATTTAACAGAGGTGTTATATTCAACGACTTAATTTGTTTGTACAATTCCCATGAAATCTGTCCATTGATCAAGTGAAATGATTCTTATACCTGCTAAAGACATCACATCTTGCAAGAACCATTCATTTTGAAAGCATGTACTATTCTTAATGGATTTCTTGCAAATTCTATTTACTGAATAAATTTGTCTAATAACTTTCCTGCACCTATGGTTTGATAAATGGAAGGAACATGAGCTGTAGGACAAAGATATCTAATTCAGTCTTCTAGTGCTTTACAAATGTATGTATATATTTAGATAGCATGAGTTTATTTTTTGAAATTTCCTAAATCTCTAAGGTAGATATGACAAATGTGTGGCATACTGAACTTGTCTCTTACATGAATATGATATATGTTTGATATGTGTAGTCCACCGGAAGAGAAGAAAAAATAGCAGAAATCCATTCCCCAAAAGAAAATGGAGAAAATAATGTTGTTAAAGATCTCAAGTAACGTTCCTAGAGTGTCCTGCTATCTTTTACTCAAGTTCCGTGTCTTTTGTAATGCATTAAGTAGATTTCAAGCCATGTTTCTGATGGTTGCTTTTACAAAACCTGCAGGCTGAGTTTAGCAATTCAGATGAAGCAACGTCGAGACCTCGAGATGATTCAGAGGTCATAGACAGTGACTTTATTTATTGACGCCGATCAACATCTTGCACTTACTAAATGATGCGAAGCTCGAGGGAGTTTAAATGGTTGCTGTGTCGATAATTTTATGGTATTTAACAGCTTATACATAGTGTCTGATGTAAATTATGTATACTGTTGTAGATATAAATTAATGACACGATAGCTTGTAAGGCAATTAGGGTGCTGCTTCTGATATTAACTGAAATCTGGAAATTTGTTTTTGTATGTCTATTGAATGCAATGGAAAAATTATTTGTAATGAATCAGCTCTTTTGTCAATCTACTGTGGACAACATTAAGAAACAAGGGTTGTGAATCTTATTATTTTTGCTGCTGTAGCATCTGAGAATAGCCCTCTACTATTATTCAGCTCCCCATATTTGGTGATTTGTATCAGCCTATGAGAACCACTCTCAACTTGCAGGTGAGAGATTGAGTCCATTGCCTGCTTATTTTGACAAAGGCCAGTTACAATGTTTCCCAAGGACTCTAAATTTGTTGCTACTATTGATCTTATTAGGAGACATGGTTGCAAGATGAGCCTACTGATATGGGGCATCTCAACCATTGGGGGGCAAAATACTGATCTCAATGTTCTTTGTGCTTACTGATCCCTTGGATTTAAACCATGAATGTTGAGAACAAAGATATATTTACTTCTATGGTTATGAACTCGTGGCCTACAAGAAGTATTGGTTCGCTTCTAAATGTATCAGAAAACGTTAGAACACATTATGCAAGTACCCATGGCTCATATTCTAAATGGAATAAGAAATAGATTATCTACATTAAAAATAAAAAGAGGGGGGTTTGTTGCAAATGCTAAGCATCGTAAAACGATCAAAAGTCAAAAATTAGGATCATAGTAAAAAAAAATTGCAAAATTCGGACTGTATTAAGGAGGGCATAGAGTTTAATCAAAGTTTTTGAGACTATTGACTTCAAATTTAAAAAAAAAAAGAGAGAGAATTTTTATATGAAATGTGAGATTTTATCACCATCATTCCATCTAAAAATTTAAAGATAAATTCTGAAAAAAAACACCTTAAGTTTTCCTCTCTCTTTTTTTCCCGTAGAATACTACTTATTTTCAAAAGATGAGATTACTCTTTCGCCTCCTTCGCTTCAGCGCATTGTTAGCTACCGTGGTCGCCTTCATTGTCTTTTAAAAATTTCTCTCACATTGACTCTGTTGTTTTGTCACAACGACAACTCTTGCTCCACGGTAATGACCCTCGAGATCTCCCTCCTTTGATTCCTTTGTCGGAGGCATGAATGGTGGAGCGAAGGCAACCACGATGGGGTGGAGTGAAGGAGGTCCTTGTCGTGTTATAAAGAGTGGGCCGCATCCGTTGTACAAATAAGTGCGATGACCTTGTCGCCTCCCTCAATCGTCGCTCTAGCTTGTCTCTCCTGATCATATTGCACAATCCCCTACCACCAACGATAACGTCCGTGGTCTCAAGGGTGTCGATCTATTGTCATATGACTCTAAGAGGAAGGAAACATCTTTATATGGAGGAAGTCCAAAGGCTTAAACTAATAGTGACAGAGAGAGGCGAGCAGGCAAAAGGTGGAATCTTCATCAGATATGTCAAGGATTCGGATCTCCATCTCACCACGAATCTTCATGACTAACCGACGATAGTGTTCATATGAGACAAAAGAGATAATGATGTAGCGGATACTGACGTCACCGTGAGCATCGACATTGGCCACCAAGAATTGTTTTATGTAAAGCCAATGATATAGCGATAAATCAATGACTCAAGATTCACATAAGAAGATCCATGACTATTGACCTAGTCCGATGACCACATGGTAGCTGGAGGAGATGGGCGTTCGATGACACAGCAAGATAAAAGATGGCCATGTGGAGCAAAGGAATAATCTCAATTTTTTTAAAATAAAAGGTGCTATGTGAAAATTAATAAAAAAATTAAAAATTTATCGAAAACTTTAAACCATTAGATGAGACATGATTTATATTAGTCATATTTGCCCTCGCCTACAGACGGTCAACCCACATATGAAATTTATTGGGTTTGACTTGCGTCTCACGTTCTTCCATGCTACAATCTTAAATCTCTCGAACATCGACCTTTCATCCAAAAGTTTATGCCAGACATCATCTCTATTCTTAACAAGATTAGAGAATAATTATCTTCGTAAGATTAAGATGAATTCCGAGTACGGGATTGAAGAACTGCACGAGTCCAGCCAGGTGTCAGAATGGGGGTCAGTTTGACTCGTTAAACGCATGCTTCGAATCCATCCGAAAAGGAACAGCATAGATTGCATCAGGATTTGGGCCTCTTTTGTTCTCCAATCCATGGAGCGTGCCGAGAACAAGAATGAGAAGTTGGAGGTGGTGCATCAACTCCTGGAGGAGCGGAGGCGACGCCGCAAGGAGGAGGAAGAGGAAGACCTACTCCTCTCCAAGTTGCTCTTTCAGGTTCCCTTCTTCCTCCCATTCTGTAGAGACCGGCAATCGTGCTAACCTAAGCAATAGATTCTTCTAGGAACCCTCCCCCCACACTAATGCTAGTATTCATTTCCTGCACAAACAGAAGCCATTTGTCAAAGGGGTTTCTGTGTGATCGGCTATTGTGCTCATCGCATTGATGCTCACTAGAAACTAATAGTTCAGAATAAGAGAAGAGAGATGCCCAGTGTTGTTCTAACGATCATCTGAATCTTAAATCGGAGTTTCCTTCCTTTGCCATTAATCTTGTTGATGAAAAGATAAATATCAAGCTTTGGCCGTAATAGAAGGTGTCCATCAGCTATGAAATCATCTGTATTGTTTCCCTGATGTCACAGGATTTCCCATTGTACTGAACCATAACAAATGGCTTCTCCTTCGTCTTATTGATTTCTGTGTTAGCTCAAGACTCTGTTTGCAGTTTTGACTCTCCTTTGGATGCTGCATACATGTTACAGAATTTGCCAATGTATTAAATCATAGCAAATTGTTTCTCCATGGCCTTGTTAATTGCTATATCAGTTCTTCTGTGGATGTTGCCTTGCGTTTCACCAATGTATCAAGCCATAATAAATTGTTTCCCCTTCATCTTATTACTTGCTAGGTCAGCTCAAGATTGTGTGTGTGTGTCTGTAATTTGACTCTTCTGTGGATGTTGCATGCATACATGCCTTGGAATTTCCCAATGTGTTAAGCCATAACGAATTGTTTTCCTTCATCTTATTAACTGCTATGTCAGCTCAACATTGTGTTGCATACATGCCACAGGATTGCTCCAGTGTCTCTTCTGTGGATGCTGTATACCAGTTGGAACCCTTGGAGAAGGATGGCGTCGCTACCGAAGAGCCAGAGGAATCAGCTATCAAAGAAGAGACTGAATTCTCCGAGCCTGTCAGCCAAAACTGTGAAAAAAGGGAGGGTGGCATGGATGAGATAGCAAGGGAGCTTAGAAAAGTGAAGAAGCAGAATCTCGTTACCCATTGCCTTCTATCTGTCATGCTTGTCATTACTGCGGTATGGCAATTCAACGAGGTCTCCCTTCTGCTCGCGGTCCGGGATAAATTGAGCCACCCCCTCAGAACCGTCGGGGATGTGGTCAAGCGGTGTCTGAAAGGAAATGGCAAGAGGCCGCTGATCGAAGCACTTCCTTTGCCACCGATTGCTGTGCCGGAGCTGTCTAACGCGGATTTGCCGCCCTTGACTATGGGAAGCAAGGAATGAATCTTGTGGGAAGATTGTCACCGTCGATGCCTGTAAGCATTCTCTTCGTCGCATGATACTTAGCCACCAGTTGCTGTGCCGGAGCTACCTAATGTGAATTTCCCATCCTTGACTCGAGGAATCGATCATGTGGGAGAACGATCAGTATTGACGCATCCAAGTGTTTTCTTCGTCGCATTGGACATTTCAGTTTCCTTGTGGATCTTGTGCCATTGTCCATCCGAAACCTAAGTATTATCTCAAATTGTGTCCGATTTAATTGTGTAAAGGATACACTTAGCAATTGAAGTATTACTTTTGTCCCCGGTGCTCTTTGCTAATGATCTGACGCCGGCGCGTAGCAAGCAATGTTAGCAATAGAAATTGATACACCGGCATGCATGCTGGAATGACAATTGTATCTGTGAATTCATATCCATTCTTATGGGAGACATTTTTTTAGCAGGATTATTTTATTAAATAATCCAGAAATTTTTTCATCACTATGCTTGCTTTCCATGCTCAGCAACTTTGTTCGAGAGAAATGTATGTCTTATTTCCAATTATCAATGTATATGTGTAAATATTTTTGGGATGAGGTTAAGAACTTAAATGTGTGTGTGAATATTATTTCCATACATGTGTGTGTGTGGGAATATTATTTCGAACATAAATTGCAATGAAGAAACTGAAACATCGTAAGAGTGATAACTGAGGTTGTCATGATCATTAAATAGGTTGTAAGGAGTCCATTATGGACGATAAGATATATGGTGCAATTTCTTTACTAATTCAACATTAGAGATGAGACGATCACTAAAGATTCTTTTGTGGTCTAGTAATTATTTAATCCAAAAAAAATCCTTGAAATCTTACCAGATATTGTCTATTTCATAGGGTGAACCAGGAACTCTTTCCAGCTTACAACAGGAATGAACACAGGTAAATTGCAAGTTGAACAGCATTCTAAATAAGCAATTGTGCAGATGTTTGCAAATTGGCATCATGACAAGAGAAACGTAAGGAACAATTTGTTTGCACTCCAATCACATCAGCAGCAACCAAAGCAACAAGGGAAGGTGTCACAAAGAACAGCAAATTCATGACTAATCTGCATATAAATGTTGACAGAATCAGTCTCATCAAACAAAGGAAGGTTCGGACTCGAAGACACTATCACAGTTTCACTCATTCTGTATCCATAAAAGATTCAAAATCATTTTCAAAAGTCCATCACCCCACCAGAAGGAAAATAAAATAAGGGAAAACAACCACCCGTCTTCAAACCATGACCTATGGCAACGGCACAGCATGTGCCACTCAGCCACTGCCGCCGCGTGGATATAGTTTCAAAGATTTCTCAAGCATAGTTCAGGCGGAATATGTCATTCAGCACATAGAAACTTCCCTGAGGTGTTGGCATCAGATGAAACATCTACAACAAAAAACACACAAACCAATCAATATCCTTGAGTAATAGAATTGATATGTCATCTGCTGTCATCAATCAATGCACGTAAACAAAATCAAAAGATACAAAACCATTACCTAAGCCAAAAGAACAGAGAGAGAGAGAGAGAGAGAGAGAGAGAGAGAGAGAGAAAGGCTGACCAAGTCGCTTTGGCAAACTAAAACAACAAAACTCAATGATGGTAAGCACATTTTAAGTCAAGGACAACAGGATAACTAGTAGATATCAAATATCTAAAAGATAAAATGCTCAGGAATCTGTGGGTGGAAGAGGGCAGAGAAGGAGAGCAGGACAACAACATTAATTAAGTTAAATCTTCAAATTTTAATATAAATATTCTAAACTTGGCAGAAATGCTACAGTTTGTGATTTATATATATATATATATATATATATATATATATATATATATATATATATATATGATTCTATTTTATGCATGAGACACCCATAATAGCCTTCTCTTAGAAGTGTCCCCGAATGCACATTTCACCAATACCATGAGGTAGAAATTGTTATCATGCTGTTAAGACATTTCCGGCATCCTTTTAACACACTGCATAGTTCTTCCACTTCACAACATGGAATATCCAAGCAAGCATCTATCCTTGAAGGAGCCTCTAGATTCTCTTGATTCACAATGCATTTTAACTAGTAGTTATTAAAGAAGAAACAAATGATATTGGAATACCATGCTATGCAAGATGATAATATCAACACTAATGGTGATAACAGAATGAAATACTCTACCCAAGGAATCATATTTCAGTTGTCCTGAGTGGTGCAGTCAAGGAAAACATAAGGAGTGGTACTTGATCAATATTTTTTATTATTTTTATCTGGAGATACTGGGAGGTATGGATCTGTATACTGCTAATATACCCAGTACTATACCAATTTGACTGGTTATTGAAATTGGTACCAGACCAAGCTTCAAATCTTTGATTCTTCCAATAGGCAAGAACTGGGCCATGGGAAAAAAGAACATAATGGTATAAAAGCAATGCATGGATAAAGAAAAAGGACACCAGATAGTGCGTTTATCAGATAGCAAGATATAGGACCTTCATCAATGATATTCCTGAAAATGGATTTCTGAACAAAACCTGCTGACAGCCAAAGTGTAGATCAATATCTTTAAAAGAACTAACATCTAACTGAAAAGAAATTACTTCATCACGTGAATTGAGAAACAACTAAAGTTTTGACATACAAGAGTTGACCACTGCATAAACATATGACAATAAAATACTAGTTTTCACATGATGTTGTAGATAGCTTTGAGTGGTTGACGACATCAGACAACAACCTAATCAGACAACAGCCTGAAAGTAAGCATTTTTCTAGTCGACTGATATGGAAGGACTTAATAAGCATTTTGAACAAAATCACCAAAAAGGCAAGGGGTCCAACTATTTGATAAAATTCACAAACACCGACGGAAGAATGGAAATGGATATAAATTATTGATGACACTATATGGAAACTTGGACAGAGCAATTTTATGATATATTGGTAAATAGTTTTATTTGCATGTGGTGCTGGCTGGAATCTTACATGTTTACAACCTAGAAACCTTTCATTTCTCATCGAGAGAGATCCAATTATTATTCAAGATGTATTTAGATCAAACCAAAAATTTTCCATTCCATTTGACCCAATAAGTGGTTTAACCGTGAACAAATTTTATGATTCATGTGAGCCAATTGTATGAGCCACGTTGGTTACAGGGGAAGTACCAGTTTAAGAAGGCAAAGGATTGACTATATTAAGTCAACTGAAATCTAGCTTATTAATTAGGATAATAGAAAAGGAGTTTTGGTGGGATAAGCGAGAGGTTGACAGCTCCTCTTTCATGTATGATGTTTTTCTCCTTTCTGCACATGATTTCTCGACTGAAGCTTCTCTTTCCTCTATCTGCACCTTGTGCCTGATTTTCTAGTCACATAGAGGTGATCGAGGTGTGCCACCAGGCTTTTCATTGGGTTTCAAGAAATTGAAACAACTTTAGTTATTCCTCTTCTTGATGGTAACAATAGGAAATTATAATAGAAAAGTAAAAAAAATCCTTTTCATACAGTGTTCTATCATCGGTTCCAGCCTAAAAATTAGATTACAAGATTCATCCAAAGCAATGTTTGCACATCACAAACCGCATTTCCCAAAACTGTCACAAATATAGTCTACAATATTTGCAGACTTCACATGTGTTTTGTTACGAGATAAACGTTGCTAGATAGGTTTAAATAACAGATTCAAAAAGAGAAGAAGAAAGATATAACAAGTAAAAATAGAGGAAGAAACAAAATAGGAAACTAAAAGTATAAGAAATATCAGACTCTCACTCAAAATTATATAGATTACTTAACCAATATATACATAGAAGATCTTCTTTTCTTCCCAGCCTTGAATTTAAACATGCTTGGGCTCTTAAGAACAGTTCATATAACAATAAAACAATTCTATATTAAATGGATACTTAGTCAAACTCAAACATAAGAAGATCAAAACAATGTTGTATCTGATGTTTCTATTTTCTATCAACAAACAAAAATATA
The DNA here is from genome assembly GCA_024322285.1 of Musa beccarii. Taxonomy (NCBI): domain Eukaryota; kingdom Viridiplantae; phylum Streptophyta; class Magnoliopsida; order Zingiberales; family Musaceae; genus Musa; species Musa beccarii. The sequence goes on along the minus strand of CM044401.1, from coordinate 2,709,705 downwards.
AAAATCAAGTGGAAATGCTTTACCGACACATAGATCAATCCTAGACCCAAGGAATGAATAAAACCTGATGTTACGTCTCAAAGAACTTGACCCAATAAACCTTATTATCATAAAAAAGGAAGATAATTTACAAACAAATACAGATCATCAGATCTTTATTTAAAATCGAAAAAAGAGAAAAAAAAAACAACGGAAATCACTATCCATCAACAGATCAACATGGATATAGAATAAAGTAGACATGCCGATCTGATCGAATCAACCAATCGATAGACGAAAGGCGCAAACACAGAGAGAGAACATACCTGGCTGAACTTGAGGGTGTGGGACTCGCCGGCGAGCTGGAGGGAGCCGCTGACGAAGACAAGCATGCCGCCGGCGGGTCCCGAGGGCTGGCAGTCGACAGTGGAGATGGCGTGGGCGCACTGCTGGAATGGTAGGGAGGTGAGCTTGGCGACGATCGCGGCGGCGCCCTGAATCTTGTCGCCCTCGAAGGTGAGCATGGAGGCGTCGTGGTACAGGCCCCCCAGAGCCGCCCTGTTCCCGTCGAACGTGCGATAGTAGTGGTCCACGAACGCCTTAGCCACCGCTTCCGGATCCATCACCGCCGCCGAAGGTACCTCTCGCCTTTCACACTTTCTCCTCAGCCGTAGAGAGAGGAGAAGCGGAGAGGTCGCGCGGCGATAGAGACTTTGTCCACTGGCCCGGCCCCTGTTACGAGGCACTTTAAAACCTAACAAGTCATCGGCTAACGTCCTCCATCTAAATCTTAGAATCCAATTTTAAAACGTTACTCCTTTTTAACTGCTTATTATTGATAATTTTAAAAAATAATATAATTTTATATGTCACGTAGTTAAACCTCTTTAATATTTCCGTCCAGATTTAAAAATTTTATATTAAATTTTTTATTATTATAAAAATAAAATATTTAATTTTATTTACTCTATCATCATCGAATTTACTAACGTAAGATACAACATATATAAAAACGACATGAAAACAATCGATGAAAAGATAATTTCAATATTATAATTATGTTTTCAGTGGATGATGATGCCGCGGGAGGTTACGAGTGGTTGTGACGACTAGAACGCTAAGGACTTCTATGGCTTCTTGCAATGGGAGGAGGAGGATGAGAAGGAAGGGCAACGGTGAAAGGTAAAGCAAAAGAGAGGAAGGAGAGAACGATGTAAATATCGATGCTTTGCATTTGCTTTTACGTCGCTTGGCATCTGCAACGGGGGAAGAAAGATTAGCAATGCTCGACATCCCCATATCGTTTTGCATTACTCATCCTCATCCTTCTTCCCTCGTTGCGCATGCTTAGCGACAAAAGGGGGAAGAAGTATGAGCATCGTCCTTCCTCACATCATTGTCAATGCCAACGTAGATATAAAGCGATGTCGCTCTACATCTATATCAATGTAGATGTCGAGCGCCCCTTTCGTCACTTTACATCTACGTTGGCGTCAACACAATTATCGAGCGAAACCAACGCAAATATAAAGCGTTGGTATCTACGTCATTCTTATCCTTCTCTCCCTTTACGTCACCACTCATTGTTGCTTTCCTTTCTCGTCCTCCTCCTTAGGCAAAAAGCCACAGAAATCCCTAGCATTCTTATCAACTAGTGCATCGAAAACATAATTGGGATATTGAAATTACTTTTTACCCATTGTTTTCATGTCATTTCAACATTTGCGGTTACGTGTCATATCTTTCGTCAGTAAAATCAATGATGTTAGGATAAATGAAGTTAAACATTTTATTTTCATAATTATAGATATTTTGATATAAATTTTTAAAATTTAAAGATCAAGATACTAAAAATGTCTGATAACCAACCATAGCGAGATAGAAGTGGAAAGGTCGTACGACCATAAGATAATTTGTCCACTAGCCCAGCCCCTATTAGGGGGAACTATAAAATCCTAATAAGTCATCACCTAACACTCTTCATGTGAACCTTAGAATCCAATTTTAAAAGGTTACTATTTTGACATCCTCTTTTACTGCTTATTATTGATAATTTTTAAAAGTAATAAAATTTTATTTTACTATTTACTACCACTACGATCGATTTTATTTTATTTTATTTTTCTCCCCGAAACCTTTTATTTTATCAACATGATGTCGTTTACATTTATTTTTAAAATAATTTTAAAAATTCTAAATAAGATTATAAATAATAAAAAGAGATTACAAATAGTAATTCTCCAAATTTAATGAACGCGCATCAAAATCTACCGATTAAATTTATTTTATAATTAAAATTAAAATTAAAATTCTTCATATAATAAAAAGTAAACCATTCGTCCGGGTCTTTGTTCATACCCATAGCCCCATTTTTATATGATATGATCAAAAAATCTTATATGATTGGGCTTAGTTAAGATTTTATTTATTCGATAACATTCCCACCACTTTATATTCACAAATATACATGTATAAAATATGATCAAAATGTCCTCTATTAGACAAGACAATTAGCTTCTCGCCAAAATCCAACTCCATTATATAGTTTTCATCCAATTTTACCAATAATTCAGCACTAAAAACAATCAAATTTAACTTCCAGAGATGTTAAGAAATGTGACTGTTGACTGTTTTACTAAAAACAATCAGATTTACTAATCCCTGTCAACGTCAACAAGGTGAAGACAACTTGGCGCTGAGGTGTCAGAAACAATCTAAACCGTGAAAAACTAGTTCATCGAGGCATAGTTGCTTCACCCTGTGATCACATAGCTTATGAATGATCCCATCATCAATTAGTGACACGTGTTTGCCAAAAGATTATTGATGTAGCAAAGAGGACCACACTGGCAAGAAAATGATACAAACCCCCAATGCCACAGCTAAAAATTCCCACAACTACATGATCCAAGTAATACACTGTCAAGTCGATGTTTTCGGAAGCCACTCATAATTTAGTCAAACAATTAGACAAACATCCAAAAATTAGTATGCATAAACGTTGGTAAAAAAAAAGAAAGAAAAATAGAGATCAATTTCATGTACCCGAAAAATGTGGAAGCATGATAATCAATCCAGAAAGAGCAGTGGCTTTGACAATCACAATGAACCTTCAAAACAATAAGGTCATGTGGAGCTGTAGCTACATCTTTTTTTCATCCTAATGATGGGTTAGCAACAGAAACAAAGGCTAAAAGTAGAGTAGTCGTTTTCTGTTTCCAGATGGACACATAATAGATGGTTTTGCATAATAATTTACATATCTCCCAAGATTCAATTCCCAGAGCACAAAAAGGAAAATTGAGAGCTTTGCGATGTCTGTCAACTTTGGCCCAGCTGAAGATCATACAGAACAAGGACTCTGCCACATTGCAATGTCAGTGATCAGATCTCGAAGTTGATCAATAAGAAGCTTCAGATGCTTGTTCTTGTTTTCGAGTTCCTACAACCATACAGTGACAGAGTTGAACAGACTTAGAGTATGTTTCTACATAACGTTTTAGTTTGAGATTATAGGCCAATTCCATGTTCAGATGACTGAGCCCATAAGAAGTCGTGGTCTAGGACTCCACGTTTTCCGCATTTCAACATTAAAAAAAATCTGAGCAGGTCTAAATTTGGAATATACTTTAAAAGACAAAACTGAATGAATACAGTATGAAAGTGCATGATATAGAAACAAATTCTTCTGCAGAACTTGAAAAATAATGTAACAGATGGCATATTAAAAAAAAAAAGGAGAAAATCAAGATCTTGAGGGTCACACTAATTTGCTAAACTTGTCATGTAACTTCGGTAATTATCTTTCTCCACTAATTTTTTTTATTCATTTCATCAGAAGGTGGAGATGACTGTAAAAGGAATTTTGGTGCAACAGATTTAAATCATCAATAGAGAATCTTTTGGTTCATTCTTCTCCAAATTGCACATTACTCTCCTCACTTAATATACCTGATACTTAAGCAAGCAAGAAATTAGTATATTCCAGTACAATTTTGAGAAGTATTATAGAACCACAGAGAAGAAAAGGATGGTAGCAGAAATATAAGTAATTTTTTGAACTTTGATAGTTTGAGAAGAATGCTGTCAGTCTGAAGGTATGCCACCATCTAGCAGCACTAATTTATAAAATCAGAAAAAACAAAATTCTTCCTGAAGAGCTACTGTTAGGCTATAGTTAATTTTGCATCAGTTAAAAAAGGTGATAGCATAAATAAGCTGCTTGAAATTGATACTAAGTCAAAGATGAGCACAACTTTCAAAGCTAGGAAACTGGATCATCAACTGCAAATCCAACTTTATAAGATATTATATAAAATACAATGTCAGAGGTGATGCATCTAAACAAAAAATTTTGATTCAAGGTGGAGAAGAAACTTACCCAAGCCATCAACAATTATAATAAAATGATAGGGACAATCAACAATCAAGCTAATATTTTGACAGTTCGTGAACAGAACTTGGTCATTCATGTCTAAGATCTGGTCTCTGTTGATTTACTCAGTAACATACAAATTGTTTTACAGTATACCAGATGGTGATCTATCTCCAGAATCCACATTAGAGTGAAGCAAAAGTAGTTTCAGAAGTATGAACCAAATGCTCCAAACTATAAACACAGTGGAAACAATATAAGGCAAGATTCAAGTCTCAACAAATACAACCTGTTCCTGAGTTTCTGCCATCTTACAGAAAGAAATACTACCAAATTGTAATACCGCATGAGACAGTTGGTCAAATAATGGTCTCTAAGTTACCACAAAATTAAACGTCGACTGTAGTATAATAAAATTCATCATGCTGAATAATACGATGCAAAAGTAAACAGGTAATTGTCTCATCTAGTGATGCTTGATTATCATGAATTTACTATATTGCTCCAGAGATCACGAAGCACCATATTGCACTGTAGACAAAACTGGTGAAAGAAGCAAGATGATCAACTTCAATAAATTGGCTTCTTGTCCCATTACCAAGCTTTAACTTTGACACTTTAATGTATCCATCCACAAAGCAACAAGTCATGACAAGAGGCTGGAGAATAAAATACACCTCCATTTACCCCATGCATTGTCAACATCTTACTGCAAAATACAACCTCAGCTACCCAACAGTCATCAATTCGATCAAAACAAGCTACCTTATTACCTTAAAAAAATCCTAGTTCAAATGATGTTTGATTCTTGATCTTTGAAATTCTAATGAAGCATTGCAAAGATCTTCTGAGAACAAGTTCAATAAAGGATCAGTTTTGGGATTAGTACTGGAATTTCCGTTTGGATCACTTGATATCAACTTGATTAGAATGTTGAAATGAAGTTTCAGTTAATAAAAAAGGATAGGGAATACATATTAAGAATCACAAAATTTAGAAAATAGGAAAATTCACAAAATTTATGAAACTCATGAAAGGGAGGTTGCACATAAGAGTTGCAAAATCATAGCATGAAAAAAAAAAAAGAATTATCTTTAACATGTCTTTCTTTCATTATTTTTTCCTCTTTGGTTTGCTTCTTGCGCATATTTGAGGGATATTATGTCACAACTAAAAGGGAGGTTGCACATAATGATGAATAATTTAAGCTCTCTTCTTGTTTCTTGGTTGGCAGGACCATTGCTTTGCAAAAGAATCCAATTAATTTCACCCAGATATGCTCTCCCATGGACAAGTCTAAATTTGTGCAATTTTTCAAATCTAATCCAATTCTGAGACCCAACATCAAACCCATAAATAAAGATTTTCATGATAGACTAAACAGACTTTGGGGTTTACCAATTTCTTAAACCTTGTTTAAAATTTTTCAAACTCCTATATTTATGAAACAAAAATGAACATTTAACTGATGTACTCTCAAAAAACAATGAGAAAAGTATAACCACTCACTTGGGTAAGGCCAAACAACTCTTTACACCGAATGGTCTCAGTAGCATGTCTTTGTGTCTAGTACCAAAAATACATAGTTCACGGTATCAGCCAGCGCCGATACAATACATCTAACTTGTGTAAGTATCATCTAAGACCAACCCTATTTTGGCTGATCGGCCTTATAGCTAGAAACAGGTTGGATTTTACTGGAATGGGTCAGACTAAACTGGAGCTGATTGATTTTTGTCCCACACCTCAAAAGGCAAAAAGGAGGAGAAAGTGGAAATAAAGAAATGAAGCCAAAATAGAAGAAAATACAACCTGACTATAGATATGATAAAAATTACTACTATTTTGTTTGATATCTGTTGTAACCATAATATTTGCCTTTTGCCGCCATTCTTGCAATGTTTGTCGTCCAAAAGAAGGAAAAAAATTATCAAGAAAGAAAAGAAATGGTTAAATAATAGTTACTAACCTCTTAAGATAATGAAAATGCCATGAGATTCGTGAATAATCTCAGGCTCCACAATAACACTCTTTAGATGAAATTTTTAGTTGTCTTTCCATTACTTAATATTTCAACCATATGATGATCAGAGAAGCATTGGCGCTACAATGGGATCTATCACTGTCTTCAAACCTGAAATTGGATTAATTTTGAATCTTTTGTATGACAAATAAAATAATAACCCACATATTATAATCTTTGCATGATATGATTAATGATTTATTTTCCAACAAAATTACATGATAACTATATTTCATGTATAATTCTCCATTCATTTATTTTCTATAAATTCTTTTACAATTTTTATTCATGTGTTTAGGAAGTTGGATATTTTATGAAGTCTCAACATAAAAGGAATTTCTCATATAAAATTTCAATGACTAAACATGAAAGATGAAATAGCAACCATCAAATTCTACAAAACTGCTTTATGATTATGAAAGAATCTTTGATTGACTAAAAGGGAAGATAGCAATAAATAAATGAGAGAAACACTGATGTTGACATGCTATATGATTGATGAAGAGCACATAAATTGAAAGGTTGGTGCAAGAAGCAAAACTATCACAATAATTAAAATCAAAACCCCAAGCAGTATAAATTTTCTGTAAGGTCTGCACATATAACCACATAAATACCTTTCTTAAAGAAGATGCCCGCTCTTCCAGTCTCTCAATTTCAACTGCATCTGCTCTGGAATCCAATGCACCAGCCTCCTGCGATCATCAACAACCAAGAAATCATTACCATTTAGAAACCGCAGAACCACAATGACAGAAATCATATTTTCAATAGTATATTTCAAAGGATGACACAAAATCGTCTCAGTACTGTGTAAGACACTTGAATCACAAATGGAATTCTTCTTCAAATATTCATCTAATTTTCCAATCTGTGGAAAACCTGAAACGGTTCAAACAGCTAAATTTATGACAAATTTTCACGAATTTTGACATCGAATCACGGACCTGTGTGGCGCTTGGAATGGCGGCGATACAAGAACGAAGGGCAGCGACCGCAGACCTGTAGCGTAGGCGGGCCTCGTCGAGGGCTCCGCCGCCGCTGCCGCCACCCGCTTCCGACGGGTGCGAGGAGGAGTCTACTGGCGCATCGCCAGCACCTCCCAAGGCAGCGGAGGGATGGCCAGGGGAGAGCGTGGACCAGAGGGCGGGGTTGCAGAGCTCGTCATTCATGGAGGAGAGAATCTGGAACGCCGCGTTGATGGTCTCCTCCAGGTGCCTCTGCCCGTCCACCCCCAGCTCTTGCTTGCTCTTTGCCGCCATTAAACGATCTCCAATTCCTCTCTCTCTCTCTTCTCTCTCTCTCTCTCTCTCGCTGAAGCCCTGTTTCACCTCCCGTCGATCTGGAAAACCCTAATTAATTCGAGACAAAGCGGGAAGACCCGGTGCTGTTTACTCGTAAAACTACGCTGCGTCGCCTACCCGCAAAAATACTCTTCCCAATCGGCACAGGTGACGGGAAAAAACACAAGTCTTACCTGCCATTTGATTAGAGCAAGCAATACATCTAGAGTTGGTCCCAACATGGGGTCACTGCTTCATTCGAATCATCAGACAGGCAATCTAGGGGGGATACGAAGGCCGGGAAACCATCACAGAAAGTAGTGGAATCACGCTCACCAATGCCATTAATGAATACGCGCCACGTAAGTAGAACAGGTTATTATTTTTTATTCTGGAGGAATACCAGACCTAGTAAATGAGACAAGTCTTCCCGTGAGTCTTCCGTGTCATCTCTCTTCGGAGAGACGCGAGGTGAACCATCGACGATCGGAGAGCTCTGTCTTCGAAGACCCGAGGTGAGTTCGATGTTTGTTCAAAATAGAGATTTTCTTCTCCTTTTAGCGTTAGTTTCCCGTTCCTTTCTTCATTTTGGTTCCCTTCTGTGATTGGACACATCTCGCACGGAGCCCCGAAAAGGGGGTTTTCTCCCTTTAAATATGTTACGTATATCCTAGCTTTTTCTTGTTAACGATAGATAGCAAAAAGTATGTGAAGTGTCTATTAACAACGGTAGAGGAGACAGAATCTTGATGTAGAAATTTATATAACCATGATCTACAGATCTAGATGAACCTTAAACACGCCATGTAGAAATTGTTTACCTGGAATTAATATTTTGCCAACAAATCTTTGGAATAAAGGTGGAATCTTGTAGTTGAGAATTGCATTGGAAGTTTACAAAATAATTGACAAGAAGGGATATCAGTTAGATTCAAGTAGACTCTGAAGATTGACATGCGTCGAAACAAGGAATTCAATCTGGGAATCAGACCTGTACCAGTCCTGGCTCGGAACTAGAATCGATCTATGAGTAGATCCTGTATCCAAAACCACTGGACATAGACTGTTTTTAAAGAGAAAAAGTAACCTTCTTCTTCTTAATCAGAGCAAGCCCATTTGGTGAAGTCCCATAAAATATTCTATATAATGGCTAACTAAATTAGAGCTATATGTAAATCTAGTTTGACTAAAGTTGGAGTGATTAGACACCCACAACCAATACCTTCAAAGAGTTTGAACATATATTGAAAACATAAAAGCATTTGGATTTTTTTAATTAATTTTTATGAGTATGACTACATATTGATTCTTCCAAGGGAGCCTCGTGCGCTAGGCTCATCCATATTCTTGGACTTTGCCAAGTTGCTAGTTACCAAACAGAGGAAAATTATGATGTTGTGATGCAAAACCATTCGGAAGCTCAAAAAGAAAAAGCAAAGGGTGGTGACCATATAAGGATGTGGAATGGAAGGTGGCTTACCAATGTGGAATTAAATCCATTCCCACATGCCACACTCCTCTCCATTTGCTAATATCATTCTCCTTCCAAGTACTCGAAAATTAAAACCCAAAATGATCATTTACAAAAGTCAATCTATTTAAAATTCATAATATACATAAATATAAGGGTATCTATAAACAATCACTTGTATGATTGCCTATTTACAGGTGGAGATCTTCTCACAAATATTCTTTTAGCCTAAAGGAGTAGAGGAAGGAACTATAATACCTTGCCATTTTATGTTGAGTCCAATTCTCAACTAGCTAAGACTACTGTTTACTCTAGCGAGAACCAGTGATAGTTAGGTTGTATTGTAATCAAGAAGTCACCTATATGGAAGTTGAGCAAGAGACATGAGTGGCTAGGATGAGGTAGATATTGTCACAGTAAATTTTCTGTTCATTCCATAGTGCTATGCTGGTCATGTGTGATACTCCTTTCTTCATTACTAATAAAGAACCTGCAATCAACTTTTTTCTGGAAATAAAAAGGACATAGATAGCATTACTTAACCATCCAATAACAAATTGTGATCTAATCAAGAAGGATGCCGTATCAATGCTGCACTTAGGAAAGACAAGAACAACAAGTCAATTAAGAAGCACTGAGTAAGTTCTTACCTGGTGTGGCTCAGTTGAGCTTCCCAAACTGGCTGTCCAACATAGTACAGTAACTTTCTGGTCAATTAAGTTATACTTTTCTTTATATCTGAAATTTTCTTGAATTCACATTCTTTTCAGAAATAAAAAGGAATAACACTGCAAGTTTGTTCACTTCAAAATCTAGCTTTCTTTAAAGGAAAGATTACTAAAGCACTAATCAAATGACTAGAATACAATAATCCAGAGCATTAGGGTCTAGGCCTAGGGATGGGTTAGGTTGGACTGGCTTGGATTGAATTGGATAGTAAAGGTATATAGGGCTAACTTGAACTTCATCAGGCTCACCAGTGGGTCAGAAAATTCTTGATCTGAGCATGACCCATGCAGGTAAAGAATTGAGTTGGATTGGGCCAAGTTTGGTTGAATCCTATCAGCAAGAAACCTGACCAATTAGTTATTTCCTTCTAACTTCCATTAGATACCTGCATCACTTACTTCACCGACCATATCTGTGCAAGCTTTATTTCCAAATTTTTTTTTTTTTGCAGTGCCAGTGACACCCAAGGATCATGGCCAAGCACCATCCTGATCTCATTATGTGTCGGAAGCAACCAGGGATTGCCATCGGTCGCCTGTGCGAGAAGGATGATGGGAAGTGTGTCATCTGTGATTCATATGTCCGCCCATGTACGCTCGTGCGGATCTGCGATGAGTGCAATTATGGTTCATTTCAGGGAAGGTGTGTCATCTGTGGAGGAGTTGGGATTTCTGATGCCTACTATTGCAAAGAATGCACCCAACAGGAGAAAGACCGCGATGGGTGTCCCAAGATTGTCAATCTGGGAAGCGCCAAAACTGATCTTTTCTATGAACGAAAGAAATATGGATTTAAGAAAAGATGATCCATTTTCTGTTCTACTTACGACTACTATGTTGTTAATGTTGTAACAACTATATGCAGAAGACTAAGCACTTGGTACACAACGCAGTAATGGGACTGTTTGAGAAAGATTAGAAAGGAACTATATGCATAAGCTGACAAATGATGAATCATAAGTGCATTTTCTCTAGTTTGAGACTGGTTAGCTAATCATACATGAACTTTATATGCTTCGTTTTTTTTCGATTGCTAAGACATGTTTTACCTATTAGAAAGCAAATATTGAAATCATTTACACACCATGTCTGGTTGGAGCACTTATCCTATCCATCAATTCTTCAGTCAGGCCATGGCTGGCCCAAGAAGATCTGCCTTTATTTTTTTTTTACCAAGTAATCCAAGCAGCATTCATTTCCTTGCAGTGATCAGTGGTCAAGGAGTTGGTCAGAGTAACAGTAAAAGCATACCCCACCAGATGCAGGAAGAGCTGCAGAAGGCACAGTGTTTGCACACAGGCTCTTCTTCTTGTAACGCGATGCTGCACATAGCAACAGGATGGACCCCAAGTGCAGTGAACAGGAGCTTAAATGTTGCTTTGTGCACAAGTATGAATTGTAGCCTTGTGAGCAGCGTGAGCGAGGACAAGCCTGCTCGGTGGTGGTGCAGCCACAGAAGGGTCACGATCATCTGCGGCAGTGCCTTCAATAGGAACCACCCAATTCTTGCATCCAAAACATTTATTCGTATGTGAGCAATCCTGTTTTGAATCCGCTGCTGCTGCCACTGTTTGCCTATGATGGAAAAGCCCTCTGAGCCCTTGAGTTGATGAGGTACAGGAGAATCTCATTTTTTTTTTTACCTTGTCTAGCACGAACTGTAAGTTTCTATTGCATGGTTGTCTTGAAACCCTGGTTGTCACTGTTACAGGAAGATGCAATTTGCTCGTGAAGAGTGGTAGAGCTCAGTTGTCTTCTCATCATGGTTGCCTCACAAAATATCCGGTGAAGGACTGCAACTATGCAAGGGAATGGGGGTGTCTTCCTTTGTTGAACCGAAAGGACTTGTCATTGCGAAGCTGGTCTCATAAAGAGATGGTAAGAGCAATATAGAGGACAAGAAATCGAGCTGGTCGACAGGCACACAGCTCACGTTGGCTTGTGATTGGTGTGGTGAGCTCCTTCGACTCGAATGTCTCACCCTTTGCTCTCGTCACATGCACCGCTCAGGTGGCATCGCTGTTGCCCACAGTGCCGAGCTCCGTGCGCTGCCACGGCTCAGAACCGGCGATGCCCTTCGCGAGGTACGTCCCTTCTTGTTCTCAGACGAGGAAAGGGTCACCGGAGTTGGCATTTCTCGTCGAGAACATGCCTTCTGTTTGGGTTAGGAGCAGATGATACAGTGACCTGCTACTGCTGCTTGTAATGATTAGCACTGGACTAGAGGGAAATTTATGAAAGAGAAGAAGCTTTATAAAATTCTAAAGCTCTCACCTAAATCTCAACCAATCTTAGTGGAGCCAACATTTGTTACGATGCTTAGCGTTGGATCCGAGGGAATTATTTTACTCCTTGAAGAGTGACCTGATGAGCCTGTTGAACCTGTTGATAACTAAGGAGTTTATGATCTTTGTTTCGGAGTAAGTACACATATAATTGACAAGAACTAAGGGATGCAAGCATCGAATGAGTGCATCATCGACAAGGGTGGTGATTCACACATCAATGGATAGAAATCACAATGTAATACTTGTTTTCATCCTACAAATAAATGGATACATGACGAATTTGGTAAACTCAACCCGTCCTCTAGAAGACCAAGAAAGGTTAAGGTTCTAATCTTAGTACTTAAATGAGCTGATACACACACATCATGCTAAATCATTAATTGCATGTTTTAGTAGACTAATCCACGCGGTAGTTGTCTTTTCCCGAAACTATACGATTGCTAAAAATTATAATAATCCAATCGCTACCGTATTTGGAATTTACGGTATGTTACTTTGACAATATCCCAACTCTATAAGTAGACACAAAAGTGCCATCTATGCATCATGCCGTATGATATAAGAAATCTATGATAAGAAAATGAAAGAAAGCATAGGCTTGTAGTTGTGCCTAACAAAAGACATATTATTTTTAGCACTCGAATTAATGTGAGAGAATTTATCCTAAGCTCAGGAGAAGAAAGTGTGAATATTTGAATCCTGAGCTTGTAAATTGGAACTGGTTTCCAAGCCCATGAAAAGTAATTGATGCGGATTTGGTTCTTGAGTCCATGAAGAAGAACCAAAAAGGTTTTGTTCTCAAGCTTTAGAAAACAGGCATCCAATTGAGCCTATAGATTAAATAGACATGTAGCTTCTTTACTTGTTCTGATTAGCTAACTCACTACCGAGCTTTTAATATTTCTCATTCTAAAAACTTGGAAGTGTAACATTAGCCTTTGGAACTTGCTGAAACAAATCAAGTTTGATTTGAGGTAAACTATGAGTTTTAGCGAGTCGTATTAAGCGCAAAGTCAATTTAGGAAAGAAAAAAAAACTTAATAGAGTTAACTCGATGGATTGATTCGATGAGATCCGAATGATGATCTAAGCAACTCAGTCACTATTGTAATTTATTTTATTTATCAAGCAATCAAATAGTTATCGCTCTAGTTGCATTAACATCTTCAAATGCTAGGCTGTGAGAGGTTGGGTTAAACCGTAATTGCACATATATTTGATTCGAGTTCCCTTGACCAACCAATGAGTGTAGATTTTTTGGTTTGATTGGGGTTCTGATACAACAAAACAATTAAATTGTATTCTGACCATCCAACCACTGGTTTGATCGCATCAAATTAATTGAGATCGAGACATTTTTTTGGTCAACGAAAGCTGGTACTTTTCAACCTCGGCAACGAATGATTCTCTCATTACGACAATAATAATTCTCTTTGCAATGAATGATGCAGCTGTGTCCATCATGCATGCATCGATTCAAATGATCCATCCTCCTGCGCAACAAAAGTCCTACTCGAGAACTCATTTTCTTCTCGAGTGATTCACTAACAACTAAACCCTAAGAACTGAATCAAGATTGCTGTTTAAGATCCACAGGTTTAGAAAGCTCAAAACAAAGTGCCTGTGAGTCGGCTCAAGCAACATTCTCTGGGCTTGTGCAATACCATGTGATCCTAATTACTAAATGCTTTACTACGTACTGTGGGAGCCATCGGTCGCGACTTAGACTAATTTAATGACTAGTAGTTAACACTCTACATTACTATTAATCTAAGCCCATTCTTTACACATAACCCCCGCAGGTGGAGAAGTATCATACATGCTGCACCACTTCCTTGCAGTTCGAAAAAGACGCAGCAGCACACCACCTTCACGCTCGTCGATTAAAGAATGGATTCCTCGATGCAGCATGTGTTTCTTATTTCCATATGGTTGTGAGCTTACTGCTGCGTCAAAAGGATAGCAATTCGATAGAGAATTTGCACTGGACTTTTGTTGAGATAATCAGAGCATTTCATTGTAGTTCATCATCTTTTTTTTTTTTCTTTTCAGATGGTGTATATGGATAGAATCGAGATCCTTCTACAGAGAGAGAGAGAGAGAGCAAGATGGGAGTGAATGCTGCTGCTATACGTCTATTAAATTGCATGCTTGGCGACGCAGCAAACATGGAGATGTGGTGAGCTTTCAGCGGTGGAATCCACGCGACGGACGGCGTAACTGCGACCCTCTCGAAAACGTTTACTACGTGAGGCACTGAACCACCGCGACCGCCTTTGTACAACCGGCCATGTAAAGGGTCTTTGGTACGCGCATCGGCATGCGGTGTCCGGCTCTCACGTGCCTCCTCGCACGTGCCCGTTCCGTGGCTCTCTCACCTCGCCTTGCTGCCGTCTGCTAATATAACTCGGGACACGGGGAGGGAGGGAGAGCCGCGCTCGTTCCCGTAGCAGTGAAACGCCTGCGGTGTCGCTTTCTGTTGCCGGCGTTGTCGGCTTGAGCGCCTTGCAGCGACTGAGCACCGAGAGAGGGATGGGGGAGGTGCAAAGCTGACGCCTTTTCCTTTTTGCGCGGAAGATTTCGGGTTTTCTTTGTTTGTTTTTGTGAGCCTCGGTGGATGGTTTAAACCCGAAGATGCGAGCTTTCTTGCAGGAAGAGAAGAAGCCGGAGGCGGGGAAGAAGGAGGCTGCGGCGGAGGAGGAGAAGCCCAAGGCGAAGGAGGAGAAGGAGGAGGCGAAGGCGGACGACGGGAAGAAGGGAGGCGCCGGCGAGGCCGAGAAGGAGAAGAAGGAAGGAGGTGGCGAAGAGAAGAAAGATGGGGGTGGTGAGGAAAAGAAGGAGGACGCGCCGCCGCCTCCGCCGCCGCCGGAGGAGATCGAGATGCGCGTCTTCATGCACTGCGAGGGGTGCGCCAGGAAGGTCAAGCGCTGCTTGAAGGGATTCGAAGGTAATGAGGGTGTCACATCGATCTGAAACTCGAGAATGTCTGCGAGTGATTTGAATAAAAATCTGATTTTTTTTTCTTTTCTTTTCGGTGACGGAAGGGGTGGAGGGCGTGATGACGGACTGCAGGACCCACAAGGTGGTGGTGAAGGGGAAGAAGGCGGCGGAGGACCCGATGAAGGTGGTGCAGAGGGTCCAGAAGAAGACCGGGAGAAAGGTGGAGCTGCTGACTCCTCTGCCGCCGCCGAAGCCGGAGAAGAAAGAGGAGGAGAAGAAGGAAGAAGAGAAGCCCAAGCCGGAGGAGAAGAAGGAAGAGGTGAGTCGTTCTGTTTTCTGATACCAATCTTCTGTCTTGTGCCTCTGCCGTGAGTTCAAAACTGAAAACTGCTTTTTTCCTTCTCTTCACGCACAGCCGCAGGTGATCGCAGTGGTGCTTAAAGTCCACATGCATTGCGAGGCCTGCGCACAAGAGATCAAGAAGAGGATACTAAAGATGAAAGGTTCCCTCCCCTGCTTCTTCTCCCTCCTCTCTCTTTCCTGATCTTTAGGAAATACCACCTTTTTAGCAGAATCTAGTCTCGTTTAACGCAGTTCCTTGTGCTTTAACTTTGTGATGATACTGATTTTTCTGCATAAGATTCAACTGCTTTTTGGTTTGCTGGATCTTTACAGGATGAATATTCTTTCTTTTTCCCTGTGCTTCAGCTCCACTCAGACCCTGTTTCACTGAAATATTTGGCTCTCCATCTTGTAAAGAACCTTCACATCTCCATGATAATTCAATAACCGGTATCTTTCAGAAGTTACCGAGGCTCTTTTTCTCAGGAACAGAAAACAAATTCCTCTTATTTCTCTCTTTCAGCTGAAGTCCTCTGTAATTGTGGTTTGTAGCTGAAGCTTCTTCTGCTTTTTTTTTTTATTTTTTTGCTTTCCAATAATTCTAAGTTCGTGGAATCTCTCATCTTCTGTCGTGGTTTTTGATTGATAACGACTAAAAATCGGATTTTTCTTCCAAAACTCTGCGAATCGAGCAGGGGTGCAGTCGGCGGAACCGGATCTGAAAGCCTCGCAGGTGACGGTGAAGGGCGTCTTTGCGGCGCAGAAGCTGGTGGAGTACGTGTACAAGAGGACCGGGAAGCACGCGGTGGTGGCCAAGGAAGAGCCAGTGGAGAAGAAGGCGGAGGAAGAGAAGAAGGAAGACGGCGCCGGCGGGGACGCGGCCAAGGAAGAGAAGAAGGCAGACGAAGCCGGGGGAACCAATGCCGAGGGCGAGAAGAAGGAAGAGAAAGGCGGCAAAGGAGGCGGCGGCGGGGACGAGAAGGACAAGAAGGAAGGCGGCGGCGGAGAGGCGGAGGACGGCGCGGCGCAGCCCGCAAAGGTGGTGGAGCTGATGCGAAACGAGTTCTACCAGTACTACCCCAGATACGTCGCGGGGAACGTGGGGTACGCGTATCCCCCCCAGATCTTCAGCGACGAGAACCCTAACGCCTGCTCCGTGATGTAAAATAAAAATAAGAATAAAAACCTTTTTTGTTGGGGGTGAAAACAAGAGAGAGATTAATTAGTGTATAATGTGATGTTAATTCCACCTTGGAGAAACAGTACAAATAAGTAGTCTCGGCTTCGTTTCGTTTCGCTCTCCGGCGGTGGGTTGGTGGATGGCTTTTACAATTCGTGGGGGGGAAACCGTGCTGCCTATGTATGTATACATGGCCATCTTCTCTCCGGGGAGGTACACTCCACGATGGCTCGCCTCGCTGTTCCTCTTCCTTGTGTCATGTCCGAAGGATGATGAGGGAGAAGTGTGCATCGAATGGGATGTGGTAACTTTTCATCCATCTCTGCCAAATGATTTGGAAATCTCGAGTCTTCGATTGCCTGTGACCGTAGTCTCAGGCCCTGTACGCCGTCGGGTACAAGTGAAGGCTCAAAAATGACTGCATTTAATTGGTGTCGGATGATATATAGCTTTTGGATGTTCCTCGATCGAGAATATTCACTTGTAATCTTCTGTCGTTTGGCATAGGCTGGCTATGTAGGAAGTACTATACGCTATATATATGGTAAGAGATTGTCGATCTGTGATCATGCTTGTTGCTGCTACAGCTGATCAAATCAGAAATCTTCCTTTTACTTTGGGAAATTAGTTAATGGGGAATTCACAAAAAAAAAAAGAAGAATAAATCATCCATTTCTTTTTTTTTATTTTCTTTTCCCCACACACTGACAACGCACGAAGGCAATAAATCCAAGAAAAATTTCGCCATCTCCTCCACCATCTTCCCCCAGCGCTGTCGTCGTTGTCAGCTATCATATGATGGCAGCTGAATCAGATGATTAGATTCCCTTCCGAGCCGAAAGAATTCCGAGCTCCACAGTGGAGGAGTAGGGCAGCGTGGTAATTGCGCGGCATGATGAAGCCACTTGACCTTGGCCAATTGATGTACCGCCCCACCGCCCACCTTCGTACGCTTTCGTCTTGGTTCCCATGAAAGCCCCGTCAGCTTTACACCGAAGAAAAGCTTCGTCGGGAACCCCAACCCCAACCCATCGCCTCCTTCCTTCCTTCCCTCCACACGCCACATCTTGATCATCGATCGATCGATCGATCTGCGACTCGATTAAATTAGTATTTATTTAGCATTTCAATAGATTCGGCGGAGTGGTCTTCGCATTGAATCCACGTCGATTATTCAAGTTTTTGCATTAAACTTGATTTGGATACATCAATTTCTTGTCCTTGCAGTTGGGACATCATCCATCAACAAAAGTTGGCAGCGTTCGAGTCACAAGGCAAATGTAGTAGTTTGAGAAGTATTGCTGTTTTTGACGCAAAAGAAAGTTGGCTGCTTCTTTAGAATTCTTTGGCTTCCGGTAAACGTTCATACGCATCAAGAAAAGTTTGCTGTGAACCGATCGGTAGCAGTGTCAACTCCGAGTAAAGATCACACTCGAGAGGTGGAAGACCTGCGAAGCAAAAGCTACTTTTAGGATGCGATTAGCAGATGAAACTACCACGGCAACCCCGACCAGCATCACATTCTCTATTACAACAAGTATTACATCACATAGTTTTTTTGCTTTGAATTTTGTATCACTTTACCACCTTTGGTGATGATCTTTTCTCAAGAAAATATTTGTTAAGTGGATCCATTTCACACGTTAAATCAATATTTTATATAAAAAAAACTGACGCTTTATGCACGATTTATTTCATATTATTTTGAATCTTTAATTTTTTTTCTATAAATAAATATAATGTATCAGGTACATCATCATCATCATCATCGATAGATACGCCACTGTTGTCCTCGCTGTTTCGTGTCTTTGGCTAATGAGTTACTTTATGCACCCACCAAAAAATTTACCTTCTTGTGAGCTACGAAATTATAGCTTCCACAGCAGTCAACATATAGCCAAATTGCTTGATATCAGAAATAATAGCTTCGAATCGGAGATGTTGAGCCACCTGAGCATTGGATGCGTGCATATATATATCATACGTCATCACAGCGTAGCAAAAGTTCTCAACGCATTCCCGCTGGTCGTATTGTTCGGCCAATGGAGACTGCGGTGGGCCCCATCACCGGCTCCTCCTCCTTCCTGTGTTCTCACCTGTAAATAATATTAGCTCAGCAGCATCCGAGAACCATAAATGGAGATAACACGAGCGTATCACTTGTACTGTTTCTCCTCCTTCCTGCAGCAGGGTGGATTAGCTAAAAGAACCCCAGCTTGGAGTCTTCTCGGTCGTCGCAGGTGGAGCATCCAGGCTTTGCATGCATCCGCGAGACGAATCGAGGAGAGATCATGGTCTTGCAGCTTACACCTGCATCGATGATGTTGATGAGAGCATGAGCATGCACTTACCTACGTACTTTCATCAGCGCGTAGATATACGCGTCGAAAAGTTGCTTTCATTCCTTGCGTCGTATCTGCTATTCTCCTACGTACCGTGATCAAATCCAGGGTATCTGCAGCCTTCCCAAGGCGGAGCAGAGGCCACACCGCCACTGACCGCCACTTTTCCTCTCGAAAGAAGCAGCGTGCGAGGGTGGCGTTGCTTTTTGCCTTCACAAGTTCCGAGGAGCCGTGACAAGACTGTGGTGACGGGTGGTGGTGGTGGTGGTGGTGGTGGTGGTGGTGCCGGGGAGGGCGACTCCACCATGAGCGCCACGTGGGTGCCATAGTCGGTCTTCGCGATACCTGAGGGGCTCGACGGATTGAGGGAGAGCACGAATCACGAGGCAGAAGGCTGGCGACTGGCGTCGCGTCGCCATCGCGATGGTCCCTGCCGCCGGCGTGCCGGCTACTGCAGCGGATCTTGGCCGGATCCGCACCCCCACGTGACCTCTGCCCCCACCCTTCCCCCACCGGCGCCCTCCATCGTACGGCTAGGATTCCTGTGTCGCCGCCCGATGATGTCTGGTCCATCACACCAAACACCCGAACCATCCAATAGGTGCTCCGACCGTTCCGCCGTCACGGGGCACTGGCCTTTTTACGTATCCGTCCCTCCGAAGTGTAGAAATAATATCATCGTCCTCGCAAAATTTGATATTATCTTGATTCTATTCACACATTCTTTTTATTAATATCCACTGAGAAAAACTCAGATTAAGATTAATATTAAGTGGTTTGAACAAAATTAAAAATTAAATGCATGCCTAATGCTCCTGCGTGCTTTAATTCAGAATTTTATCTGATGTTTAAGTCATAGCAATCTGACATAATGACGTATATAATGTGTCACATCACAGCGGTAGCCTCAGATAAGAGCTACTAAGGACTTGTGAATGCTGAGGTTTCCTCAAAAGAACGAATAGTAAATATTTAATATGCTTGTTAAAAGTATAAGCTTTATTTTTTTTACGTAAGAGCAACTTTTGGGAGAAAAAAAAATAAATTTATGTTAGGACATGAATAAAAATTTAATCTTTTGATTAAAACTAAAATAGGTGGAATTTTAAAAAATAGGTCATAGATAAAACAGATAGTTTAAATAATAATTACATAGGTAGTAGCTATTTAAACATTTGTATGTATAATTGCTACTTATAGATGCAACTACGGTCGAGATGCGTATGAGTGCTTTATGTGGACTAAAACCACATGAGAGGAATACTTTTAGACCTGAATCCATTCTCTTTGTTTATTTATTTATTCTCACAACTTACCACCACTATTATTTTTAATTAATTAAATAGGATATTTTATCGAAAAAGTTCTCATGAATCAAACCCGATTAAATCCATGACATGTGAATCATTCGAAATCAAATCAATTACTAATTGATTTGATTAAAATTATCTCATTTTTTAATCTGGGCTACACTATAATCGAGTCCCAATGTAACTACAACAAAGAGTGGCCGACGACATCTAATTAGCTTTCCATTCTCAATGATCATGAAAAGATTATGTGAATATATGTTAGAATTATATTATCGAAAAAGAAGTAAAAAAAAAAAAGACCTCGGCTAAGATTAGAATTCCCTCCAATAAATTATTATATTTTTTTATTTAACTTCCAATTCAAGGATTATAACAACTTATGAGATAATCTAAGGAGTGTCTTAACCCAAATCATTATCTACATATTTAAATTTTTTGATCTGATCAAATAATGTCTTGACCCAAATCATTGTCTACCTATTCAAAACATTTAATCCGATCAAATAATTTATTATTTTTTAAAAATAATTAAAAATTATTATTATAAGGGAGAGAGAGGGAGAGAAAAGTAGAGACATGTTATAAGTAAAACATCGAACTATGATGATTTTAATTTGATGGAAATATAATAATAGCTATAAGTAAAACACTGGATGAGTTAACTTAAGTGTGATGAGTCTTGTAATATAATGAATCAAGATGGTATAGGATATGTGCTAAGAATTATTCCTCTAAGAAATTTCTAGAACAGGGATAACAATTTTATCTTTCAATTAAAACTAAGATAGATAAAATATATATATATATTAAACTATAGGTTCCAGTAAATAATATAGTTTTGACTTTTTAATGGGGTTGGCACTCCTAAACAAAATATTTAGCCTCCAGAAGGAAATCTTTTGTGTGAATCTACACTCTTTCTTCCATTATCCTCAGAACTAATCCACCTCTTATTTATAATTAATCAAAACATGACTCACTCTGTCCCATTCCTGATGCTGCCTCCTCTTTTTCGCAAGTCAATTTGATATGATGTAGAATCAATATCATCATCGAGACATCAAAGGACGAGGTCAAATCAACCCTTCTGACTCAAAAGGACTAACCTAATTATTCTTCTATATATATATATATTTAGGTACTTAAATAATCCTTGAATCATGTGGAAATGGGAACAACTAGAAAAATTAAATTTTTAAAAAAATAACACGAGGGAATCGTAATCGAGATTGCAATAAATATTGATGAGAAAAGAATCAAGTTATGTATTTAGTGTGACATCAAATCATCACTGGTCTTCCGGTGGAAGGGAAAGGGAGCTTCTCAAACTAGTACAAGTTTATTTCATACACTTAGATTGGCCAAGAGAGAGGTGATATTTCATATAGAAAAAAAATAAAGTACTTAAAAACATATATCAAATATTTGAAAATGAAAAATCAGAGTGATATCAAATTTTAGTACCAACCATAAGAAATTCCAATCTTATTTAAGATCCATCCAAGATTTATTTAAAAGAATGTGTAATTTACTACCTCATGTATCTTATCAACATACATGGAATTAATATTGACAAATTAAATAATCTTCTACCGGTACGAGTGATTCGTCATCTTCTATGATTGTAAATCCTGTTTCGTGATGATAATTAGGAAACAAATTAGATAGTCTACTTTTTTTATTGTCCTATAATTTTTTGTTTCCATATATATATATATATATATATATATATATATATATATACGCGTTAAATGATTAAATGGAGGAGCGGTGGGGGCGGGAGGTTCGTTTCCCGACGGCCGAAAGGGCGGAACGCGATTCCCTGGGGAATGGGGTGGCCCACCGACAGCCCATGGATCGGACGGTTGACAAAAGGTTCAGATTCCCCCACGCGGCATGTCGGTTGATCTGGCACGGGTGGTGGGCGTCACGTGGGCGGCGTACCCTCGTCTCCGATACGTCCATCATCGCTGACTCAGATGGGCCCCATCATGTCCTGGGGTTTTGGTCTGTGGCGCCGTCTAAACAACAACACACGTTACGAATAAGTGGATGGGTGCACCATAAAACCTTTGTGGGGGCCGCAAAGGTTGGCCAGAGAATATTGGGAGATGGTGATAGGAAAGGAGGAAGACTTGTGCTGCCATATTGAATTGATTGATGGTCGTTCATTGTTAAAATAATTATTATTTTTTATTATATTAAACTGTTTTAAATATACGATCCCAACATATGGTACTGTTCTGATACCATAAATTAAACCTTAACGTATTACAAAATGATTCTGCGTATACAGCAACTTTAATATCTCCCACTCGGGTTATGTGATGTGGAGGCAAGAATTGGATTTATGATCTCTTCTGATATCTTCGTAACCTAATTTCAAAATTTTAGCCTAATTGCGTTTCTACGTTAAATTATTATAAATTTATCATTAACAAATAGCATATATATTGATGTCTATATATATATATATATATTTAATATATTCATCCATTATGCATGTAAAATGTTAAATTATCATAATAGATTCTTGATATAATCATATATTAATAAACAAATTAATAGACACCTCATTGGGTCATGGCTGAATTTATTTTATATAAAAAATATTCATCTCTAATGCGATCTCAATATGTGACATTCTAATATTAATAGAAGAAAAAAAAATCTTCAATAGTCAATCCAACTACATCAGCATTAATTAAACGAAAATATTCAAAAAAATATTTTTTTATTACATGAAATATTTCTTCTAATTATTAACAACAAAGGAGATTAGCTAAAATGTAATATGGGACATAATTGTTGAGGTCGAATCCTTGTCACTCTCACCTATCTTTAATTCAATTTGATTCGAGTATCATCTATCTTAATCTTAATATAGGTTGGCTTTTGTCAGTGCCTCTTTATGTCGTGGCCACAAAGTCAGCACAGTTTAATCCGATTTCGAATGTGCTAAGTTGTCCTGACAAATGCTTAAGTGAGAAGTCGATGTCAGGTCAGATGGAGCTGGTCATTTGTCTCTCCGGCATGGTTCTTCTTTTCATTGAGCAACTAGCCACGTCCCATTGGTCCCTACACGTAGATCGAGTTGAGAGGGGTTTTCTCGACTTGATCCCATCGAAACTTAAGTTAGCATTGTACATAAGGAGTTGAGTGTTTGAAAAGCGTTCCCACTAGTGTGTTGGCCAAGGATAAACTTTTATACAAGCATATGGGTTTAATCGTACCTGATTCGTTGATGGGCCGTCGAGGTGCCGTCCCGAGTTTTTCGGGGTGGCGTTGTAATGTCCCACGCTCGTTTGGGTGCGGGCACGTGCTCGAAGGCACTGTCCCAGGTCTTCTGGGACGATGCTGCGTTGCTTTACGCGTCATGTTCATTCCGGTACGGTCGCATGCTTGGAGGTGTCGTCCCGAGTTTTCCGAGACTGTGTCGTACTACTCTACACGCTGTGTTCGTCTCGATACGACTACGAGGGGATTTGAGCTCGTCCTGCTGCACCGATGTGACTTGCCATCTTGACTTCTGAGCACCCCTCTATGATGTTGTGGCCATGAGTGGCGTCAGCACGTACCCCCATCTGCTTTATACTAGATATGCCAAAGTGCATTGAGTAGATCCGAAGTCTCGTATCGTAAGTCAGATTAGAACTGAAGTTGGATTGAATACCCGACCAAAGCCATCCGGCTCTAAAACTGTGGTCTTGACATGTTTTATACGGTTCTAGAGAGATATATGTGTTTTGTATGTTGACTCCTCTCTTCTTCGTGCAACTTAGCAGTGATTTCATCTTCTTATCGTTGTTTAGGTTTCTCAATAATCGATAACTGCTAGTCCACAATTATTCTACGTGTGTTAAGTGTAAGAGTTGCCTTTTAGCTCCTTTTAAAGCCTTCTCCAAAAGCTTCAACTTTGACACTTTTTACAACACTTTGTATCATTATACATTGACATGCCAAAAGTCTTTACACTATCCTAAAGTCTACTGTGTTCAGACCAACTATTATAGCATTTGAAAGGAAGCTTTTGTTCCCAAGAATCCATCAATTCTATCACTGAAGCAGAAAGAATTATTATTCTAGATTTAATCACTCGGGGAGGTTAATCTACTTCATCATATAAACTACATCTTTGTTTGTAGAGGTAAAATCATGCATGATTAACTGATCTAGGTTTAAACTCGGAAAGTTTCATGATTACACCACCGTTTAATTTGAATCCTAAGCTAAATATCAAACTGGTGATAACTATATTTCGGATCTTGTGATCATAAATCGATCAAGCGGCTATTCATATCTTTTATATTTTTAAATAATTTTAATTTTTTATATATTTTTGTTAAATATACATGATTTATAGATTTTATAACATTGATATTACTCTATTAGTAAGAAGAAGTAAGGTTACTCTTTTAACCTTTGAATTATAAGCTCGAAGAACAAATGTAATTTTAGACCCCACCAACTTGTATTATCTTATCCTCCATATCTTAAGGAATCTATCTAGATAGATTATCCTAGTCCTTATAAAGTGATAAAAGATTATGATATAGATGCATATACAATGACATCCTTGTATTTTTTTTACAGTCTCAATCAAAGATTGATTTGAGAATCAATCATAGATTTAAATAATTAATCTTATTGTATGATTTAAGTTTATGATTGAGAAAAATTTCTTCTTCTACATAAATACCTAAATGAAATCCATCCATTTCATAACATATTCCTCAATTCTACCTAGTATCAAAGTTCCTCTTGCCTGAAGCAAGACTTCTCCTTTCTTACAGTTCGATGACAATGATCCATCTTCTTTGCTGATTTGATTTGATCTAACTCTAGTGATTTCACCCATGCTCATAGATCTGACCCCTTGCTATAGTGATAATTCTCCAACCCCTTCCCTGTTGGTCCTCGTTGTCAATCTACACCAAGATATCTCGTTGATCTACCATCATCATTGTAGTAACAATAACGTTCTCTCCTTAGCGAACTGCCATGCGATCAAGCTCTGGCAAATCTCCTTATCGCAATAATCTTCTCTGCCTCCTCAGATCTATCGATTTCCTCAAGTGCCCTATTCTTAAATCATAGATTAATTAAAAATTTAAGAAATACAAAGATGTCATTCTAAATATACCTCTATCATATTCTTTTATTATAACTTCATTCACCATGCACAAGCTCATCTTTTTAATTTTCTATATAGGGTTAGAGATAGAGGTATATCTAGATTCTAGGCTTTTGTGATGGTCCAACGAAGATTGATATATTAACATTTGTTCTTACGGGCTATGTGAATTTTTGATTTGTCACATTCTATTAATATATATGACTAACGATGACTTTTCCAATTAACCTTCTTCTATAGCAAGCTTATGGCTACGTAGAAAGTCTAGGCTCCTGCTCATAAAGAACACAAATAGATTCTTGATCTAAAGTAAATGACATGGTGGGAGCCAAGCCTATCAAGGCACAAGTTGTGCATTGTGTTCATTATGATCATGTTGCGCTTGGACACGAATGTATGGTGCTGTTGATCTCATACATGAACATATCAGAAAGGCATATGAATATGTAATCAATGTGATGGTCATATGATCAGATGGGAAAACTCGCCCTCCTGTTCTCGTATTCACGTCATTCACCACGGTGTACAAGCTTGCAAAACTGTGTACGTATGCAATGCCTGCTGCTACTACCTTTTATTTAACCGATGGGTACGATGGAAATCTGTTTGGGTGGATGCGAAGTAAGAGAACTATTCATGGAATCTCATGAACATGACCTCACAGGACTTTGTCACCATCCGTGGAAACGAGCATGGCGTAGCTGGGTGGTAGACAAGAGCCTTTATTTACAATGATGAAGACAAGAACAGATCCATGAGGGTGATGGGAAAGCAAAGGTTTTGTGTTACAAAGAAGGGATATTGGTGGTCAATCATGTCCGGTGGATGGAAAAGAAAAAGGCTGTGATGTGAAGAGCATAGGTTGGCCTTTACCCATCAATTACTGTCCATTCTCCCATTCCGTAATAGAAACCTCCTCATTTATTGATGGACGTTTTGCACCAACCCAAGTGTCAAACCACCATATCCTTTTTCTTTTCCCAAAAAAATAATTATGAATTGTTTACAAAACTAAATACATTATATATATATATATTTATTTAAATTGAAGGTTTTGATCTCCTCTCATGGGAGGGAGAGAAGATGTTTTGTTAATATAGGTTTGTTTGTCTTTTGGAGGAAAAAAAAAACACTGATTACCTGAGATTTTTTATTAAGTGATAAGAGGATGTTTTATTGGTTTAACTATAGTTTACATCAAACTAAATCTCTTACTATCATTAAGTTTTATAAAAATTTATATTCTTAATTAAATTAAAAATATTTAAATTTTTATTTATATATTTTTTTAATAAGATCTTTCTAAATCTCATTCCATCTCTTATTGTATCTGTTAATAGCTTCACATCTTTCAACTACAACATCTTTTAAGCCTCCCCAGCACATATATGTAACCTCATTCTATCCTCTATCCAGACTATACATAAATAATTATTTATGATTAAAAATATCTTTTTTTAATCGTTCCTAATAAATAATTCCATGCATCAATCCTTGAATCCTTTGATTCAGTAGAAAAGCTAAACAGTTTTAGGCAACATTGCAACACCAGGTGAGACTCCGATACTTACAGAAGAGAGTAAATAATAAATGTTCTCAGGTTGGAAACAGTGAACGTGGAGAGAGAAGGCTTTCGAAGGTATACCAAGGCATTCTCCATGCTGCATGTGACCTAATAAGCCCAGCCCATCACCCTGTGGAGAGAGAAGGCCCAGTGGTGAGGGAGCTCAGCTCATGGGGACGAGTCATTGTGCCGTAAAGAAGATGAAAGGGTGCAGCTAATCGCAAGGTCTTCTTGATGGAAGAATGATGAACATGGTGGGTAAACCATGCATCAAGAAAATGCAAGAAAGAAAAAATATATATAATCACAGACACCAATATATATATATATATAGATACTTCTCAATCTAAACAAAAGATGCTGAGGCATCAATATTCTCTCCCTTCAAGTGAGATGATGTTATGACAGAAAGAATAGATGATGGAATCACGAAGCTTTTTTTTTGCAAGCCTCCTGTAACGTTATTTTAATTTCCGAAGTGATGTTATAATCAATTTCTAGATAAAATAATGAAAGAACTTTGGGGATAAGACTAGAACTTTTGTTTTAATGCAAGCAATCTTACTATTAATCTATTTCTACATGGATTATTGGAACGAAGAGATGACTTGCCTTTGCTATGAAATGCATACTTTCTCTGTAACGTTAGCATAAGAAAAAAAGAAGAAGAGGAATTTAGAGAGTTATCACGGTTAGAGTGACAGCCTAGAAATCACATCATGTTTAGTTGCTAATAAGGTGGTCGAAAGATGATTTGATAGTAGAAAAGTTGGAACGGAAAGAGTATACTTTGGACATTCCATACGCACAAATCTTCTTCTAAAGAACAATTTAGATACGCTCATATGATGATAATTTATGCACAATAGTCAAAAGATGAATAGATTTGCAACTAACAAATAAAGCTCGCTCTTTGGATAGATATCATTGATTCGTCTCTTTGGATAGATATTTATGTAAACCGCTTGTTTCATGATGCCAACTGACGATACTTGCAAATGGAGGAAAGATACAAGCAAGAGGAACTTGATTGGTCCGTCTGCTATTTGTAGGTCGTACTGAACACACAGTTCGAAGGCAGCAGGCCGTAGGCGATTGTGCTTCTTTAGTTCTAAGTTGCGGACGAGTCGTCGGAATTAATTAGACATGGATTGGATCTGATATCGGCGGTTCTTCTGGATTTGGACCTGTTGGGACCTGACGCTGGATCTGTTTGCTCGGTTCACGACGACGGATTCGTTTGGCTTCTTCACCTGCTTTCTCCAAAGCCGGTGGTTCTTCTGGATTTGAACCTGAAGGAACGAGACGCTGGATATGTTTTGTCGATTCACGGTAAGCCGGTGGTTCTTCTGGATTCGGACCTGAAGGAACCAGACGCTGGATATGTTTTCTCGATTCACGGGAAGCCGGTGGTTCTCTTGGATTTGGACCGGAGGGAACCTGACGCTGGCTCTCCACTATGCTTTCCTTCTCCTCGTCTCCGTTCACGAGCAGTCGTCGACGGTTGTCGACGACTTCATCCGACCTATGACGGGACGATAAGCTTGGCTCCTCACCAAGAAGCCTCCTCGCCGCTGCAGCAGTGCTGCCTGCACAAAGCGCCAAGACCATCACAACACAAAGCCTCGCTCGTCGCTCCATACCTAATGCAGCGGTAGCATACGAAAACCACGGTGTTGCTTTTATAGACTACCGAGAATCTCGTGCTTCTGCCACCGGTTTTCTGATCTCTGATGCGGTCAATATCTGCTTCTACGTATGGGACAATCTTTGTTTGCCGAGCGGATCCCTTTGCTTTGTTTCTGGCCATCTTTTCTGGTCTTCCTCATCCGCGGCCACAGTCGCACTGTACGAAGACGTGCATTCCCAATGGGAATACTACCTTGTCATGGACGTCAGCGAAGCAAACAAGGCGAGCGGGCAGCAGGCCAACGTAGGTAGGTTGAGAAAGACGCTGAAGTCCGCTGAGACGCTGCGCAATCATTGCCTGCAAGTCATCGCAAGAGACGTTGCGTATGGAGAGAAGATTCCTTCCTGCATCGAGCCTCACCAAAACGAATCATTCCATTACGCGCTGCTTGCGACGACGGCCCACCCATTTGTTACCTTCTCCCACGCTCTGTGTGCATCCGAAACACCGAATAATATTATCATATATCGTATGACAAATCGTGAGCCACAACTTCTGTACCCCTCTCACCTTATCCACAACTGGGATGCCAATGTTTGGGCTTTAACTACATAACGTAAAATACAAAAAAAAAGTATTTGATTATAGTTTGACATTTAGGTCCAAGATATGCCGATTTCACATAAAAGAAGGGGAATGAATTATATATGGGCTCGCATGTGGCCCATATAAATTGGGCTAGCTCGGCCCACTAATCTCTGGAACCCTTTAAATCGTGCAACTCATGAAGGAAGATCGATATTGCACAAATCGAATTTCCAGTTTTATAATCATCGTATATCTTTTTTTCTCGCATACCTTTTGCTTTGATATCATCTTAAGTTTTTGGTTTATAGTTATGATTTTATTTGAAAGTTTAAGCCATTAGATTAACTTTTTTTTTAAGCTAAAAAAAGAATACTGTATTACTTGATCATTCAAAGCGTCTACCGTTGCTCAAAGGATCCGCTGAAATTTTATGTTGGTTGACAATTACATCTTGCAACATTTCTCCTTTTTGGGGCTTGGGATTTGCAAAAATATATTAACAAATAATAAAGGCTGAGTTATTAAGTTCTTGTATAGGAAAATTGATCAAAAGAATTTTGGGCGAAATTTATATTTAGCATTTGTAGGTGTTCAAAACTCGATAACTCTTAGTCTCAATAGGCTGATTGCTTACTATGCTCATATGATGATATTTTATTTATTTTATTTATATTTTTCTAAATATAAACTAATAAATTTCATCCAAAGGAGTTAGCTAGCTTAATTGATTATTACTATTGTATTAATTATGCTGCAGCGGTCAGTTTCGTCCTTCCAAGAGTTCCCTGGCATGCGCATGCAAGGAGAGATGCAAAGCGCGAGTGCAACTGATGCAGCTGAGCTTTCCGATCATCGCCCGACCAACACAGAAGGCGCAGCAGAACCTCCAGCGGGCGAGATCCCTCCATGGGAGCAGCAAATAACGGTGAGAGGGATGGTGGTGGGAGCAATGTTAGGGACCTTCTTCTGCATCGTTGAACACCACTTCAATCTGAGGGTAGGCATGGCGCCTTCCATCAACCTGGCCGCTGGGCTCCTCTCCTACTTCTTCATTTCCACGTGGACGCGCACTCTCTCGAAGCTGGGATTCAAGGTTGCCGCCTTCACCAAGCAGGAGAACACCATGGTCCAGACCTCCATTGTGACCTGCTATATGCTTGCTTTTAGTGGTAATCAAGTAGTAACTCACTGCCCTCTTCTTTCCCAATTGCTTGTGATATCCACTGCCCTACGCTTCCACCGACCGACCAGGCACCAGCTACCATTCCTTTGCTGGTGCACCAGTGATTTGGTTTCCCTGCTAAAGTAGTTCTTAGTGACTTCCGCTTGCTCAATTTGTTCTCGATGCTGTTCTCATCGGTTTTAGAATATATAGATTCTTTACGTTAAATGAATCTTAATCTTGGCCCGAACAGTAAATTTAGGGTGAAGACTCTACTTATTATCATGTGTGATTCATCAAATCAATATTAGACCTCTACTAAGGATATTCTCGACTTCATCATATATAGTTTAGCGAATATATACATTTTAGTTCTAATGAGTCATGGGAAAACAAAATTTGAAATGTTGCCTGCTGATGTGGTTATGCCATCACCTCCCTCCGATGCTTGCATTTGGCACGGCCACCTCGTTTACGTCTTTGACCGCTGACTCGCTGCATTCTGCAAAGCCAACTTCTGCTCCCAAATATAGTGTATCAATAGATTGGCCTTTCACATCCATAAAAGATAAGAGCCATAAAGGCGTTTGTGCAAAGCTGTCAACGTGGAGTCGACGTCAATTTAGCTTAGAAAAGGCAATAAACAATTGCCTGCTTAACATACATTTGAGGTATTTTTAACTCCTTCAAATTATGATTACGAGGAAGCTTAGATGCTACTAGTGCGAGCTAAATGACAATATAATCTTACTTCTGTTGCAACTTTTGGTGAATGGTCACCTGGATATTGGTGGAAGTAATGTAGCAAAAACACAGGTCTATCCATCGAAATCGTTCCAAGTGCATAAATTATTTACTATTTAATTTTTTTATATAATTTGGTCGTCAAAGATGTATTTTTTTGTAGATGAGGATGAAAGATTAGACGGTCTGATCACCGCATAATCGTCGTTTAGACGAATGGATTCATCACAAAGTATGAAACAAAGAGCCTCAATCATTATTCGGTAACAGCACCGGATGAGTCACCATACTACCAACTACCAGCCAAACGGAAACGTGACAGCGACCGCATAAGTCGTGACGCGTCCGCCTAAAGGACCAATCGTGTTCCGTCTTTCCTTACGCCTCTGCTTCGCTGTGTTCCGAGGAAACCCGGCACCCCTTCCGATAGATTCCCCCTCCCCGATCGATTTCCCCGACACCCGCCGCTCATCACCGGCAAAGCGATGGGAACGGAGGTGGGCTCCGCGGTGGAGATCTCGGAGCCACTCTTGCCGCCGGAGAAGACGGGGGACCTCGTGCACGAAGAAAAGATCGCACCTTGGAGGGAGCAGATCACCGTCCGGGGCTTGCTGGTGAGTACCCTCCTGGGGGCTCTGTTCTGCATCATCACCCACAAGCTCAATCTCACGGTGGGAGTGATCCCGTCGCTCAACGTGGCCGCTGGCCTCTTGGGGTTCTTCTTCATCAAGAGCTGGACCGAGCTTGCATCGAGGATTGGAGTGTCGGCGAAGCCCTTCACGAGGCAGGAGAACACGGTGATTCAAACATGCGTCGTGGCCTGCTATGGATTGGCCTTCAGTGGTAACTGCTAATATCGTTTCTGTGTTGGGATCTGTTGTTCCATTTTCGTCGCGTGTCGAATTTGCAGATATAGGGCTTTTATTTCTCCGCTGCTTTCCTTTCACGTTCTCTTTGATCTTGGCGATGCATCCGGTGATTGGTTTCGTTTTGTGATGAGGCTACCTTGTCGGTTCGCATGGTAAATTTGTTTCTGGTGCTATCACGATCTTCCAAAGTTCTGTGTTAGCGGTTGAATGGCATAGTTGATCCTTGTGATTATAGTTTATGGGTTAACATTTCAGTTAAGTATAACTATTAACAAATATCTCCTTCACAGGGGGGTTTGGGTCGTATATGCTTTCAATGGATGAAAGGACGTATGAACTCATAGGAGCGGATTATCCTGGTAACAGAGCAGAAGATGTTAAAAATCCTTCCTTGAGTTGGATGATTGGTTTCATGTTTGTTGTGAGTTTCCTCGGGCTATTTAGCCTCGTGGCACTACGTAAGGTATTTGCAACTAGAACCTAGTTGTGTTGTTGGATATTTCTATGTATAATGTTAGTTGGGATTTGTTGCAGTGAAATATGCTTTATGTTGGAATTTGTTTCATGGGTCATGTTAGCTTCTGATCATCTTTTTATGTTAAGGTATTCCACCACCAATTTGTTGACTGAGGTAGATAAATAAAGCATTGCTGCTTTTGCTTTGGTTCGATACACATCTGATGTTCTACATAGTTATTACCATGACTAAGGAATCAAATATTGGTAAAGAACTCTAAGATAAAACAGAACGAAAGTTAGTAGCAAGACAGATATAAATTAGTCTATACAAGGTTACTGCAATTGGGTCCAGTTCAGGATTGAAGAAGGAGATCAAATCCTTGCATTAATTTTAGTTGTGTTAAATGCCGCATGGTGACTAAAGAGACCCAGCTTGGATCGCAAATTGATCAAAGGTGGTTTTAGGCTGGAATAGGCCCTGTAGATTCTCAAATTGACTTAATTTGGATTCGTCAAGAAGTTTTTTGTGACTTCGAAGCATATTCGTCATTCAGTTGTTGTCATCACCAAGTCTAGGTAGGACTGATTAACTATTCACTCAATGATTGCTACTACTAGGAGGATATCTTTCTCTGTATAGAAAGTATAACTTTTTAGCTTTATATGGTTCAACAATGTTCCAACTTTTTGGGGTTGGTTACATGGATCTTTTCCCTCCATTAGCTCTAATTGGCCCTGTGTTTTTTTTTTTTACTTCTCTTATGCTCAAACCAATGCCGAGGAGCTTCATGCTTCATCTTTATTGTCCATGTTTCATCTATTCGGCATGGAGAAAAATACTAGAACATTCAAAATCAACATGACGAAGTAAACATACTTAGGAATTAGAAAATATATTTTCTAACAATGATTACCTGTATTGACCCTTCTTTTCCTTACTTTTTCCATTGACCAAAATGAATAAACTTTAAGAAAAAGAGACGTTAACATGTAAGGTAATATGGAGTTTTTTTAGTATTGAAATTGACCAGTGATTTCATTTCATAAATTTCTGTCTGTACTAGACAAACTTAATATATTTGAAAATGGATTAGTTTTAACTTTTAGTGTTTCATATGAAGTATTTATGTACATGGATTAAATTTAGGTTGTTGAAGCCATAAAACCTCTCCGTAATTAGATTACATATGTTTGATATGAACTTAATAACTAAATGTATAATTAGGTTTCTGTCTGCAGTAAATATGGACATGTTTGTACGAGTTTATTCATCAATCGAATAGCTTGGCTAGAATGTAGTACGCAAGGAATATGGAGATGAACCTGTCATCATAGCAGAGATATATATAATTTTGTATTGTTTAGGAAATTGCATAAGACAATTAGTTAGGAATTGTATTGATGTATTATTGCAGTTTACTATTTTGCTGAAAAACTTTTATGCCAAGGATGCAAATTTCAACATTTGGATTTACCATCTTAACTTTCACTTTACAATTTCCTAGTCCAATGCACTGTTGGATTTTCTTTTGTTTGCATAGAATAAAGTTCTAATCAGTTGTTATCTGCTAGCCTTGAAGTTGCTCTTGGACAACAAGAGCCTGATAAGATGAATAGATGGTCACTAAGTACTGTTGTTGAAAAGCCTTATAACTGTTTGGTCTTACAAGCTCTCTGGTTTCTTGATACATAGGCTGAATAAATTTTTGGTTTGGCAGCTTAAAGAAGCTTTATATTACTCTTTTTTCTACCTTTGGGGAAACCAAGTTAGTTCAAGACAAATCAATACACTGTAAGTATCATTTTATAAAAGGCGAGAGAAAGCTCAGGGTGATTATCCTTTAACTGTATTTGAGAGGGTAGATCTCATAACGGTCACTTGGACCCTTTCTCATGTCAACTTCTTTGTTGTCTAATGCCTATAAGTTTCTAAAATCAACAATCATCTATTTCTTTCAGGCAAAAAAAAAATCTACTGCTTGATGACTGCCAGAGGTTTTAATCATTTATAAAATTGCTATGTCCCATCTCAAGTAGTGTTTAAACCTTTGCTTTAAAGGTTTTATTGACATTAATAAAGTATTGTTAACCACCCCATCTATTTACTTGTTATGATGTTGCAGGTTATGGTAATTGACTACAAGCTTACATATCCTAGTGGAACAGCTACAGCTTTGTTGATAAACAGTTTTCACACTACTACAGGAGCAGAGCTTGCTGGGTATATCTATTTCCTTGTGCATCTAGCTTCCTATGTTGAGTGCTATTCAGGCACAAGATAGATAATGTAAATGTCTGAATTTGTTTTTTTCATTTGATATGATTTTCGTGCACTAAATGGCCTCAGAAACATCTCAAACATTCTAGAAAGCAATATAAACAAAGCTTCCACTGGGAAATTTTGGTAGCTTATTTGATTTACTCTGAAGTTTGGTTTTTTTAAAAAAAAATTCTTGCAAGGTTGTTGAGTAGTAATGATAAGTTTATTAAGATCCATATCTAATGACATTAAGATAGGTAAGTTTTTGTGGGTTGATCCAACTCCCTCTTTACTTTGTATATATGAAATGGATTTGTTGGGAGAACACAGTATAGTAGCTAACTGCTTCTGCTTCTAAGCAAGTACCAAGAACTTTATAGTCAACATCGAAAGTGTTGATGAGATTGTTTAAGATAGTAACTCTTGCCTTGAGTAAGAGAGACATCCATCAAAATGTTAAAGCTGCAACCAAGAAAAGGATCATAGTGTTATCTGCTGCAAACACTATATGTTTGAAAAGAAAATATGCCATTATTTTTCTACAAAGGTGTTCCATGAGAATGCCATCATTTTTCTTCTAACCCATGACAGAGGATGTTTGCAAGGTAGATGTGCTGATCAAAATTTGAAATTAGGAATCCAGACACTGTTTGATTTTCTCCCCTTCCTTTGTATGGTAAAGTGGTGATTAGCTTCTTTATGCTGTATGATCAACTTTCAAGCTCATTTTTGAAGTAGGCTGGTTTAGGTTTTTTAGTTCCTTCTCGTGGAAGGTTAAGTTGCAACATGCAGAAACAAGAAGATAACTTATCTAGCAACATGAACTCCATAATTTTCATTAGCTAGCCATGTTGATTATTATGTGATTTACTGCAGGAAACAAGTTCGTTGCCTGGGAAAGTATCTGAGCATAAGTTTCTTCTGGAGTTGCTTTAAATGGTTCTTCAGTGGTGTAGGAGATTCCTGCGGCTTCGACAATTTTCCCAGCCTCGGACTTGCAGCATTTAAGAACACGTAAGTGTTTCTGCCTCAACTTTTGTCATTATTATTTCTTTGCATTTGCTAAGTGAAAGTACATGGCGAAACATTGGATTTTCTAGCTGCGTCGCCATTGGCTTTGATCTTATGCTTGTGTCTTGGTCTTTGTTCAGTAGAATATCTTAGCTAGTTTATATATGAATTGACTTTAATATATCTGTTTTTTCCATGTAAGAATATTTTCTTTCTTGTTTCACCTTAACTGAAAATTTGGAGAATTTATGAATAAAAAACTGTTTGATATAGGGCTTTGTGTATATACCACCGCAAATCCTAATATTTACTTTTGCAATTATGTACTGTGACTGTGTGTGCTTCGATGCATGTGGGAGAGGAGGGAAGGGTAAAGGAGAGTTGACACAACATTACATTGCTACAATCAAGTCTTTGATCATGTCAAATGAAAATTTAAATATTGAGTTTCTACTTTGATGAACATGATTTATAACATTTAAAAAGCTTAGACACAAAACATCATGTGGTTTTAGTACTCTTATATTTGTTCATCGAGCTAACAGAAAATTAAATGTGAAACTTGCATTAAAGTATGTTATTAGCTATACTGATTAAGGATCCAAAGAATCTTGCCTGCCAAATGTTTGTCAATTCACCTGAATCATCACCCAAATAAAGAAGAGGAACATTAGATATTTGTAAATAATGCTGGCTGTTGAGGGATGACAATGGATTTGCATGTCTATTTTTAAACCTCAAATTGTTCTCTTTGGTAGTACCAATGTTAGAAAGAGATCCAATTCAGGCAAGAACCTCTATACCAGAGAGGAAGCACTCATCTATGTTCCATCTGATTATGGTTTACATTCCTCAATGCAGATTTTATTTTGATTTCAGTCCAACATATGTTGGATGCGGTCTCATCTGCCCACACATTGTTAATTGCTCTGTCCTACTTGGAGCTATCATATCTTGGGGTTTCCTTTGGCCGTTTATCGCCACAAAAGCTGGGAACTGGTATCCAGATAACCTTGGGAGCAATGACTTTAAAGGCCTCTATGGATATAAGGTATGACAAAATTTTAGTGTTCTATTTAAATATTTGCTCCGGAGTCATCAGGAAATTTCCTATCTATATGAAGCTTTAAAAAATATAAACAACACATAAGTTCTATGTTGTATGACTTGTATGGAAGTATGGAACTGTTATTAATGTTCATCAAGTTTGTGCTAAGGCATTGAGAACAATTACAAGTAAAGAGTTCGGCACACTTGGCTAATGAGAGTGGCTGGTCCTGTGGTTGGATTAATGAGAGTGGCTGGCTGAACTGAAAAGAATTTGCACCCTTAACACTCAGAGTTGGTTGTTTATCTTTAATTCTTGATTTTCTTCATCACTAATTTAAATAATATTTTTTCGTTGATCATTTTTATGATTAATTTGGCATGAGTGTTACTAGGTTTTTCAAATATCTCTTAGAAGACACTACCAACCAGACTGACATGGTGTTCAATGGTTTGCATAATGTGGCTTACCAAAGAGGCCTTAGAGTTTTTTTTTTTTTTTATATTCAGTAGATTTGTGTTTTATAAGTGAAAAAGAGAGGAAGAGTGGTGGAAATTGGTGGAGGGAATAAACAAAGCTCTATAACTTTCTTACAAAAAATTCTTTTATCAAGGCAAGTTCCAATGTAATTATTCTCCGCACACTAAACTTCATGAATCTCTATTTATTTATATTAAAAACATTTATTAAAATGGTTACATTCAAAGTCATGCAGTATTGAAATATTCATACATCATTTCATAGTATCCCTATTTAACGTATCTTTCATTTTAATACATCTTTTTTATGGTGTCTCTTTTCCAATATAAGATGTAAGATAAATAAATTAAGTTTATTGTTCAACCATTTTTGCTAGGCAAGTATACTGGATTGGACATTAGCTTCTACTGCTGATTGAATTTGATTTATTGCTTATTAGAATTCAATTAACAAAAAATTATCTCAAGGCTTTGAGGGACATGGGCTTATTTCAAGTTCCAGAGTGATAAGTCCATTGATAGCTGCATCTCAAGGCATAAAGATGGAATTTTCCCGTCAAATTATTTACCTCAATTATCTCTGAGAACCTAGGTTTGATATATTTCTCTAAATGTGGCATCACTTAGTTGTTTTGACCTTGTACTTTGGTCTCATATTGATTTTGTTTGTTTTATTTATTTTGAAAATTATTTCATGTCAATGGAATTAACTTTTATCAAATAGGGCACTTTTGAATTGCTAGTTTTTTTGTCTAGCTTATTACATGAGCATTCATTTACTCAAGTTTCTGATATCAAGTTTTAACTATGTTCCAGGTTTTCATTGCTATCTCTCTTATTCTTGGAGATGGTCTTTACAACTTGATAAAAATAGTAATCATAACTATCAAGGAATTCATGAATGCGCGCTCAAGGCAGACAAGCCTTCCCCTTATAGTGGCTCATCAAGGTAACCTATTTCATTGATGTGTTATAGATACACTTTTTTATTTTGATATGTATAAACAATAATCTCACTTATTCTGAAAACTGAGATTATAATAATTATTATTTATATTAACCTTCTTTAGTGGACATCACACAACAAAATGAAAGAACTGAAAATATCAACTAGAGGTCTTGATCATTGATAGCAAGTCTATGGGGTAGA
The DNA here is from genome assembly GCA_024322285.1 of Musa beccarii. Taxonomy (NCBI): domain Eukaryota; kingdom Viridiplantae; phylum Streptophyta; class Magnoliopsida; order Zingiberales; family Musaceae; genus Musa; species Musa beccarii. Next base: position 2,671,343 of record CM044401.1, on the reverse strand, counting down.
ATCTTGTCTTCATCATGTGCCTTTGCAAAATGAAAAACAAAAAGAGACCAAAAGAAATTAGAAATTGAAAAAGGCCTGTTTATTAGATTGGTTGCATGCAGAACCGGAGGCTCATACCACATACCAACAAAACAACTGGAGTTTGGTAATATGTAACATGAGTTTAGGTCTAACAACTTGACCTGACAATAGTTGTTTTTAGAAAAACACTGCTCAAAGATATTTGTCTTGAAGCAGTATTGGATGAATTACCATAAACATGATCGTAACCAAAAAGTCTTCCTGCAGACTTACACAAATCGATTCTCTACAAGAACTTCATTGTCCATCATTGCTCTCATCTGATCTCTGACCCTGTTGGTTCTGTAAACCAATCCTTCACAGAAGATCCAGTTACTACTACCATGTAGTTTGTGCACATTACCATCTTATCTGATCAGATGTTCACAAAATATTACATTTTAACTTTACGTCTTGATCTCTGCTCTCTGTAGATGATGAGAGCTCGAAACTGTTGATGGAGGAAAGGCTGCGGAATGAAACATTTGTGAAGGACAGCATACCATCCTGGTTTGCGGCCTCTGGTTACATTGGCCTTGCTGCTATATCCACTGCAACGATACCGAACATCTTTCCGCAGATGAGATGGTACCTAGTCCTTGGGTGCTACATTGTTGCGCCGGCACTGGCCTTCTGTAATTCCTATGGCACTGGCCTCACTGATTGGAGCCTTGCCTCAACGTATGGGAAGATCGGACTTTTCGTCTTCGCCTCACTGGTCGGAAGCAAGGGCGGTGTCATCGCTGGGCTGGCAGCATGTGGTGTTATGATGTCCATCGTGTCTACTGCTGCCGATCTGATGCAGGATTTCAAGACAGGTTATCTTACCCTATCCTCTCCTAGATCCATGTTTGTATCCCAGTTGATTGGCACGGCATTAGGTTGTATCATAGCTCCTCTCACTTTCTGGCTCTATTGGACTGCTTTCGATGTCGGAGCGCCTGATGGAGCGTACAAGGCTCCATATGCAGTCATATACAGAGAAATGGCTATTTTGGGTGTCGAAGGCTTCTCAGCGCTACCGGAGCACTGCCTGGAGCTCTGCTGTGTGTTCTTTGTTGCTGCGCTTGTGATCAATCTTCTGAGGGATGTGACTCCAAAGAATGTATCCAGTTATATTCCGATACCGATGGCGATGGCAGTGCCTTTCTACATTGGAGCATATTTCGCGATCGACATGTTCGTCGGGACCGTGATACTGTATGTCTGGGAACGGCTGAACCGGAGGGAGGCTGAAGACTATGCTGGAGCGGTGGCTTCAGGCTTGATTTGTGGCGATGGAATATGGACCGTTCCATCTGCAATCCTGTCGATCTTTCGGATTGATCCCCCAATCTGCATGAACTTCACTCCTAGCAGCTGAACAAAGGTCAGAGCTGTGTCTGTGGTTGCTACATGTAGAAGAATGTAACCCACTGTGCTATCCGTGAATGGACATAGCATTTGATGGGCTATTGGTATCATCAGTTCCATGTTTGCATGTACGAATCAATTGTCATGCGTCAAATAAAATTTCTGTATAAGCTTAATTCTTTCGGGAAGGTAATTCGATTATATTTTTCTGAACAACGGTTGTGCCTATTTTTGTGGTTCTGTGCACTGCCAGAATGCAACAAACGGGGGATTTGAGCATGCTTGTCTCTCTCTCGAGAGTTAAAAGTCTAGAATTAGACTGCCACAAGGATGGCATCTTATCTTCTAGACTGCCAATAAAAAAACAGAAAGAAAGAAATAATCTTTTCTTCTAGATTGTCAATAAAAAAGAAAAAGAAAGAATCATTATTTTGCAAGAAAACAGGGGGAAGATTAGCTCTTCTGGAAGGCTGTTTGATAAGATAATTTTGAAATCTTATCTTCTTAGAATATTATCAGTTACAATATATTGAATTGATTTGATACGATTTCCCATCTGTGGGATTTACGCTTGGATGGTGTGGTCAGTGGATCCATTTGTTGATCTCGGCATTGGAAAATGACGGAGCGGTTGACCGGGTGTTCCAAAGCGATGGGGGTTTTGACCAACTTAGGCATGTCGACGAGTGTCGGGAGAGCCGTCGATTACTGTGGAGCTCGAGCTCACCATAGATGGACTGTATCATTTAAATCAGCATCTAAACCTACTTAGTGAGGCTCAAGAAGACCTCCTTGGGGAGTATCATATAAAAAAATATTTTTGATGGAGGAGAGAGATCGGTGTCATTGACCGATCACCGGTGCGTGCTTATAGAGGAGTCTGGACTAAAATGCTCATATTTCAACAAATGCCCATATTTAACCTTTTTTTTTTTTTTTTTTTTTTTTTATCGGCACGCAGACCATTGCGACGATGTCGATCACCATTCTAGCTGTAGATATTGTTTGTTATAACAAACATTTGTGATCCGATCTCTCTACCAGAGTATTCTATGATAGCGGATTAGATTTTCTCCAATGAAAAAATCTTTTTTTCTAATATGTATAAATAGGTATTGTATTCACTTGGGAGGTAGGGAGCGTTTCGTTGGAGTTCCATGATATCCGGAGGAAGAGGAGCAACAACAGTGAGGAAAGAAGCGCCGATGAGAGCAGCGCTAGAGGTGCCGTAGTGGGGAAACAGGGGAAAAGGGAGACTTCACCAGTGAGGAGGATCGACGGTGGTAGAGAGGAGGAATGGTGAGCACTCGGGGCTGGTCGTGTTCGTTGCCTCTGGGAAATCGTCCGATGGTTTCGCCGTCGATGGCGGAGCTGCGGCTTGAGAGCAAGGACGCGACAGCGGAGAGGAGCGATAGTGGTGAGACGGCCAATGCTGCACTCTCGGGAAGAAGGCGAATCAGCCGCATGGTGAATCCTGCGGTGTGGATCTACAGTCGAACCCGGGTGCGAAATGGTTGTAGAGATGGCAGCGCAGAGTGGCAGCGGAGAGAAAGTGACGGTAACAGGACAGACTTTGTTGCTTCAGATCAATGTCATCGGGGATGCGCCACGGCAGAGGAGAGCGGGTTCTCGGCGTCGGCTCAGTGGAATATTAGGAGATGCCACAGACTACTGAGGCCGACGAGCACAGATTGTGCGACTCCTCGCTGGATTTGGACTCCTCTGTAAGGAAAAAAGCCGAGGACGACAGGAGCAGTGCGATGTAGACGACGTCGGGCTTGCGGCGATAGATTACGTCCGTGGGGAAGGTTGATTGCTGCGATAAGTTGGAGAAGCGAGGCGCTGGCAACGGGTGAGAAGAAGAACGCAGCTTCCGGGATCGTATGCCTCGCAAGTAAAGAAATCTAGGGATGAAATCATGCATCAACTCTATCAAGAGATGGTTAAATATTTGACGTACTTAATTTTTATTTTGAATACTTAAGTTTAGATTATTTTAATTGTTTTAACCTGTATATTTTGAATAATTAATGAAGACATTAATCCCTTAAATTGTATAATATTCTGAGTTTGTCTCTCATTGAGATTTGAGTACACTTATAAAAACTTGATGAATAATATACTAGGAGATGAGCATAATGGAAGTCAGTCATTTCATTGGATCGGATCGTCACACATCACATCTATTTCTGACATGATAACCATGTTCAATTGGTTAGGTCTAGTCTCTCCCATCTCATCCATCCTAATGTTAAGAGGCAAGCGTAGTTTATGTTGTCAAACCAAACCTATCTCTAAATATAAGCGGCTCAAGCGTCGCCCATATTGTGAAACCAAACCTGTTCCATGCCTCTCTATAAATAAGTCTCCAGATCCAAACTTGTAGCCTACAGCCAAGTAACAGGAGGAAAGCATGGCAAACTCCCTCGGACTCTTCTTTGCCCTTCTTCTTCTTCTTCTTCTTTGCATCGTTCACAGAGGTAGCATGTCGGCTTCTCCATAGTCCATGTGTTGTATCTCCTCTCACCATATGCACTGACACCTCGATGCAGGCCTGGGAGCAACTTGCGGTGTGTCCGACATAGCCATTCGCCAGAGGAAGACCGGAGCGACCGTGGAGGGGAAACCGGAGTACGAGGCTTTGGTGAGCAACAAGTGCAGGTGCCCGCAGTCCAAGGTGGTGCTGCGGTGCTACGGCCTCAGCAGCGTCGAAGCCGTCGACCGCCGCGCCATCAGAGCGGTGGACGAGGAGAGGTGCATCGTCGCCGACGGGCGGCCGGTGACCAAGGGTACTCCTGTAAAGTTCAAGTACGCATGGATGACGCCCCAAGACTTCCCTGTGGTCAGCACTCTCATCCACTGCCATTAAGGCTGGACTGTGATCACCGCAAGAATGATCTCCTTTTCCCGTCGAGCTGGATGTCCAACGTTGTTAAATCCAAGAATAAAACATCGTCTCTCTCTGCCGCTACAGGAAGCTTAAACGTCGGTGTAGTGGAGGATGACTGCATTCGAGATCACCTTAAACATCTCTTGCCATTACTTTCTCCCTCGAACGTTGCAGCCGATGTTACTATCGCTAATCCTCTCTCTCCCTCGTTCTGATGTCTCTCGTACATTAAATAGCGGACAATTTGACCTCAGAGAAGTGGCACGAAGAACGTTACAGATGTTAACATCGCTAATCTTCTCCACCACAAAAGCTCTGTGGTGTGCAGGTGACAGTCACCGATCGACAATCCATGGACAACATACCTCCCGCTGGCTCTGCAGCTTCGACCAATTCAGAAGACCAAGGTGACGCCACTTGTAGCCCTGGATACAGATACTTTAGTGCTGGTCAAACACCTTTACCTGTAGAGCTCTTAGGATGAAGGATAATGACAAATCCCAGCTTGTTTAGGGAAGGTGGCTGCCGAGGGATTCTTTCGAGGCATCCCCCACTCGCCGTGATTTGTGCTCGACTCAGAGGTGGGCAGATTTGACTACATGAGTGGCTGTTGACATCATTCATTCCACTTGGCTGTTTCGATGATATGATCCACCTTTACACCAAAATGTAAAGATAAAATTTGCAATAAACCTTGGAAACAGGTGGCTAAATACATGGTAGGACAAGTGATATCATTCATACAATAGTTATGTTTAGATACTACAATAATCATACACGCATAGTGACAGACGATTGTCCAAGGTACAAAGGTTTTGTTACCATGTAGCCTTATCAGGGTGGGCTTCTCTTTGTTCCGGCTACGGCTTAGGCATCTTCTCTTTGTTCTCCAACCTGCATGTTTGGTGTTCGATTGTGATGAGTTTATATGTGCTTCAAAACACTTGCAGTATATCAGATGGAATGCGTAAAATAAGGGACCTTACCATGTGTTTAGGAACCAAAATTTGAAGGATTCCAACAGTTGATATTTTCTGTAGTCTTTTCTTCGATGGTGATCCAACAGTTAACCTCCTTTTCTCAACAGATATCGGATAAAGCAAACATGGAAAATGAAGGGAGGCATGTACTCCACCAGCATTATTAAATCCTCGATATGAACTCGTCGTGTTTATGTCCTCTAACCGCTCAGCAATCCAAGTAGCAATTTTATTACCAGTGACACTGCCCCAGCCAAGAAGAGAGATGCAATGTTTGAACTGACAGAGCAAGATTATGCCATCTGGAACTGTGTGGTGATAAGCTGCCAAGAACTGCTAAAAATAATCGGGATTGTAAGATTCCATACTCAGCACTGACTGAAACTGATTACAGATAAGTGGCTTAAGCATCGACATACCTTTACGTTCAAATTGTATCAGTATCAGGATTTTTCTTGATAAAACAATGTGGATATGCAACACCCTTAGGCTGGATATGTTGTTGCATGAGTCCGCTCCCAATATAATGATGTCATGAGAGAATTCCATGGTTGTTGTGCACACGGGTACAAGATCTTGCGTAACCTTTTCATCATCAGAGATCTTAAATTATGTGCATTCTGATCCAATCTCACACCACAAATATGTAAAATTTGTCAGATAACAGACAGAAAATTCAGCAGAAGAGCATGGTACACATTGTATAGTTCTTTCGATAAGTGAAAAAAGGGAGTGGAAGATCTTCGTGTAGGAGAATCGCAGAACTTCTCTTTCAGAAGTAATGATACAAGCCAAGGTGAAGTGTCAAGCAAAGACCTTGATCATACCATTCTACCTGATGAATGGTCATGCAAAGATAGTCCCACGTTTAGCTTAATATTGATTGTTGGTCACTTCCATCATCAAATCCCCAACCAAATTCAGATCTGACAGAAACAATTTCAGTTTATTTTGCACTTATATAAAATAAATCGAAACACAAAGTTTTTTGACAGATCAATCAATCATAACACCAGTTAATTTTATTGATGATATAATTCCAGTAAATACTCTCTCTCTCTCTCTCTCTCTCTCTCTCTCTCTCTCTCTCTCTCTCTCTCTCTCTCTGACAATCAAATCCTATAATTACCATTATGGTAGGTGCATCATGTGCTTCAAGAAGATTGCCAGCAAGCCACCTACTAACTTACCGATCTATTGCAATCTACATAGGCATATTGCCCTGAGGGAATCATTGTAAGATTTATATTATGATCTATCTCTTGTAAGGTTTGAAGTGATAACGTTGGAATTCAGCACCAAATTTTAGAGATTCTTCTTCAACCTTGTTCTTTAGTCTCCTCCAAGTCCTCAACATATCTGACTGTATCAATCCCCGGTACAGTGTCTCAAATGTGACCTTTTGTGGAAGATACCCCTTCTCTATCATCTCCATAAAATACTGGCAAGCTTCCCTCCACTTCTGCTTATCACAAAGCCCATGAATTAACAAGGTGTAAGAATCCAAATCTGGGCCAGTACCGCTAGCAACCATATCATTCCATATTTCCCGGATAATCTCCATGCGATTTAATTTTGAAAACATTCCAAGTAATATGTTATATGTATGAATATCTGGCACACTTGTTAAGCCCATTTCTTTCATTTTCTTGTACAATTTTGTAGCACCAACCACATCTTTCCTTACACGATACTCCTTGAAGAAACAATTATATGTAGCTGGAGTTGGGCACACACCATCACGCATCATCTCACCAAGCAATTCTTCGGCTTCTTCCAATCTTCCACATGATGCAAGACACTTGACAAGTGATGTGTATGTTGCCACCGTTGGGCAAATTCCCCTCTCTTTCATTGAGCGAAACATACAAAGACATAGTTCTGGTTTATGAGCTCGACTGTAAACATGAAGGATGATTGAGTAGCTTATCGTATCAGGTTCAATGCCTTTATTGCGCATCTGATTCAAAAGATCCTCGGCAGCTTGGATTGTTCTATCAAACCTATTGTCTGGGTGTAAGCTTGCCCTCCTACAGATCCCATTCAACAAAATATTATACGTAACCACATTTGGTTCTAATCCATGATCAACCATCTCGTTTAGAAACCGTTGTGCCATTTCATGTCGGTTTACCTTACACCATCCATAAATCAATATTGCATATGTCTTTTCATCAGGTTCATACTTAAATTTCCTCTTATTGAATAACTCTGTTGCAACCTGCAACGATTAGCAGAGTCAAGAATGCAATTAATTTGCTAGAAAATGAAAGATATCCATATTTTCACAAATGCAGGGCATACATACTACAATTTCTATAAGTAAAGCAACAAAGAGTTATGTATCCAGGAAAAGAATACACAAAACAAATAAAATGGGAGAGGAAACATAGGTAAGAGCATAAAATGTCAATAGTAACTCTAGTCAACAACAAAAACTTTATCATCCCTTAAAGAACCAAAAGGAAGATAACAATGGAAAAGCAGAAGTTTCAAAATATCATGAAGTACAAGATCATCGGGTGTCTAAGCATTAAAGGATGTGCCTATCCGATAAGTGAAATTCTTCAAGTTATAAGATATATAGTGAATCAGTTATGACCATATAATTGCTCCACTATACCAAAAAAGATTGCTATTGCAGGCCAACCTAATTCGTGTCAAACACGGACCCTGTAATTTTAACACAGATTGGCTCCTACAATAACCTGCATGTTTCTGTTACTTAACATGTAAGTCTTTCTAGAAAAAATAATTAAAATAATAATCAGAGTCCATTATGAAGATGAGAGAAACGAGAACATCAAACTAACTGAAGTAAAATGGATGTGACAGGAACATTATCTGTCTTTCTACTTAAAAGATGAATTGGTGTGAAGCAAGATAGTTTTGCAAAGGAAAAAAAAAACAACGATGTTATATTAAAATGTCATGCAACAATGATAGTTTAAAACTCTGAAATGCACCATATAACAATGGCTATCGAAAGAAAGAGGGTGTTCCCGAGCCTCCCGGCAATATGGGATAGGTCAGGTCAATGTTCATATCTTTAGATTAGAGAGACTGTTTTTGAGACTAAACCTGGTCACAAAGGAAACAATGGCCAAAAACGCTATTCTTTATGTGAATAAATCCAACCATGTGCATCAGCAAAATCATCCCTGTTTATCATCAAATGACAATATGCTACATCCCATAAATAAAGATTCATCCATTTTACAATATATTAAGATGTAAACAATTTCTTACAAGATTGCAAAGGAAAAATCTCAGTGCATAAGTTGTTAGCTTAATCTAACACTGATGCAGTGTTAGTCTGAAGGAATATGATAATCTAAAACAACTCACCTGTTCATCAATGCGGTAGCATCAAAAACCAAAAGTACATATTTTTATAGATTAATCGAAGCTAAATAATTGCAAAAGAAACACATGCTCTCGGAAAAGAAATGTGGAAGAGGAAAAAGCATATAAAAAGGCGGAGAAGAAAAAGATAAAGGCAACACCTTCGGGTAGCCATACTTGCAGAGGGTGTCGAGGAGCATCTTGAACTCCTCCCCGTTGGGCTCCCTCCCCACAAACGCCTCCATGTCGTCGAAGGTTCCGATGGCCTGTTGCGCCATCCCGGCGGCCACGTACCGTCGCACGAGCACAGCGAACGTCCTCGGGGTCGGCGCGACGCCGCGCTGGTCCATCTCAATGATCATCTGCCACGCGACATCGAACTGCCGGACCCTGCCGAGGATATCGACCATGACGCCATAGGCATCGGAGGCGTGCTGGTGGTGGGCGTGGTCGCGAGCCCAGACGAAGAAGCCGAGGGCGACCTTGGAGGCGTGCCGGAGGCGGAGGAGGGTCTGTAGGACGAGGGAATCGGAGAGGCCCACACCGGCGAGCTGGAGTGGGGACTCCATGGCGTGGAAGGGGTTGTGGTGCTGAAGGAGGAGGCGGGCAAGGGCGTCAGCCTCCGCCGAGGGCTCGATTGGCGGTGGCGTCGGCTTTGCGGCGGCGGCGACGGCGACATCTTCGGGGAGTCCAAGATCGGGGACGAGGGAACCGGAGAGAAAGCGATGAGAGGAGGGGATAGGGAGAGGGGGTGCGCGGCGGCAGGCTAAGGTGAGCGACCTCCCGAGCATGGTCAAGTTGCGCCGAGGTTTCGAGGGTTCGAAGGGAGGAGGGGGTTTCCGGTCCGACTAGGAAGACGGCTCAGCGGACGAACCCACCGCGTCGTCTCAAGATAAAAGGACGCTGCATATGACTATGCGTATCCCAATTAATAAGTTAAGGTATAGCTGGCTAATAGAGAGTGATGTTGTATCTAACATCAATCGGAAAAGAATAATTTTATGGACTAAAGTAAGCTTTACTCATAAATTAGATTGAATCTTATCATGACTCACGAGCTGAATTATGTTTAGACATATAATTTAGGGTCATATCTGACTATATGGATCGAGTCATACTTAGTTGCACAAGTTAGTCTATACTTAACCACATGATTAAATCGTACCTTACCACATGAGCTAAAACATATAAGGCCACATAGACTGGATCATACTTGACCACATAGTTGGACCAAGTTAGGTCACATGGATTAGGTCATATCTTAACACGTGGGCTGGCTCCTACCTAATCACATGGGCTGTGTTATACCTAGTCACATAGGTTGATTATACTTAGTCACATGGGTTGGGTCGTACATAACCATCTGGGTTGAGTTGATATAGTCTGACAGATCAACTTAACGCAAGTCAGACTATAATTAGAATCCTCTTATCAAATAAGATTTCAAAAAAATCTAAATTATCAAGAATAACTCAGATCCATGAATTAAAAATTTTAAATTAATAATCTTAAATTTAAAACTAATTAAATCATAAAAATTCACACATAATTCTTAAAATACAAAAATATCTAATTAAATACATTAGAATTATTAATCTAAAAATAAAATTTTTAATAATTAAATTAATATTAAAACTCACTTAAGATTAAGAAATCAATTTCAATTAAATAAGCATTCTAATATCATGAATTAGTTATCATTATTTATTAATCATAAAATTTCGAAATTAAAATATTATTATGCATCATAAAATTATAATAATCCTAATATCAAGATTTTAAAATATAAATCAATGATAAATAAAAAAAGATTCTAACTCTATTCGGCTATCCTTTCATCGAGATCATCTCCTCAGGAAATTCTTCCTCAATCCTCCTATATTGTCAGGCTCCGAAAAAACAAATCTTGATCAAACCTATATTTGTCCAATGGATACAATTCGCTCATGGTAAGACTTCGTATAGGTTCATTTTACTCTTATCTTTAACGAATGGCTCAGCATTCGTTACTATTAATGAGAATAGTAATTCACTTTTCTTAACAATTAACAATAGGTCTCGAGGATTTCTTGGTTCATCATGCTATTACTCTAGGTTTGGATATAATTATATTGATTTTAGTAAAAAGTACTTTAGATACACGTGGTTTCAAGTTAATGCCAGATAAAAAAGATTTTGGTTATAGTTTTCGTTGTGACGACCTAGGACACGATGGTACTTGTGATATTTCTGTTTGAAACGCATTTTATTTGGTAGTTTTTCAGATGTTAAATGCTTGGTTACTTTTTATTTTAGATTTGAGCCCATAGCTGCTGATAGAATTAGAATATATATTTTTTGTTTCCTACTTACACAGGCTATATCTTAGCTTTTCTATCAATTTCTAATTATGATCTTCCTCCTCTGATATTATTGTGCTGTTATAGATAGAAATTCTGTTATGATCCAATTTTGAATGATAGTAAATATTGAGATTTTGCATTGATCACAATTCAATATATTCCATTTACCATAAAGGTTCATGGGAATTCATTAGAGGAATATTTCCAATAAAAATGGTTTGTTCTTGTATATCTCTATCGGTTTTCCAAATTAATCCCATGTGTACATATAATTCAGAAGAATATGTGAGTGATTCATACACAACATTTCTTTCTTTATCAAGGGTTCTACCAATTGATATCTTTCCACAAATAATTTAAATTTATTTTCTTGTTCCGTATCTTCAATTTTTGGAAACTTATGAAATTCTTCTGTCAAGCATTCATTATTTAGCCTGAGGAACGAGAAGAAGATGAGATCTCCCCAAAAGGTAAATAAATATTTAATTTATTTTTATTTTATTTTCATACAAAGATAGAAACATATTATTCGTTTATAATATTTCACACTAAAAAATAAAATATATATTATTTAATTTCTAAAAATAGAAATAAATCAATTAATAATATAATTAATTAGTAAGATTCTTAACTTATTTACATGATTAAGGAAATTAAATTAAATTATTTCCTTTTAACTATAATGTGCAAACGAAGTAGTAAAGGGATGCAAAGACAAGATTCTCGTCGTCGGAGCTGTGCTGTTATGGCCCCCAATGGCCTTACTTTTGATGTCACCAATGGCCCACATGCCTTCGTCTTCACTCCAAGCAATGGCGGCTTTCAGCATCGATCCACCGAAACGTTGTCCTCTTGTGTGACGCTTTGACGGAACTGACATGGAGGCCTGCCTTTGTTTAGGCACGGTGGGTAGAAGGACGAAGCGTTAGTGTCGTCTCAATTGGCTCCATGATTTATTCACACATTGTCTTTAACTATATATATATATATGTGAGAGAGAGAGAGAGAGAGAGAGAGAGAGAGAGAGAGAGAGAGAGAGAGAGAGAGAGATGATCTAAGTCAACTTAAATAATTCTAAATCCTAAAATTTATAGGTATATATGAATGATCTAAATTAATTTAAATAATATATCTCTTTTAATTCTGTAAAATGCATTTCTATAATGTCAATGTTTTTTCACGGTATATTTACATTATATTGTATTATATAATTTTCAATCATAAAATCCTTGATATAAGATGTAGTTGCATCATATCATATAAAATTTCCGTTATATAATCTAATGTTATTCTAGAAATTATTCATTTAATTTATGGCAAATATATCGTCATTTTTGACACGTCGCACATCTTTAGGAGTAGGACTAGTAGTGGTTTAGTGGCGAGGCGCTGAGGCGTTAGTTAGGCTTTTTGGTGTCCATTTTACTTTGAACAACAGCGGGGATTAGGTACAAGTCGTTTTCATCGTAGAGAAGTGGGTTCATCTCGATCTACTACTAACAATGCATGCATGCATGCATGCAATCTAAGAACTCAAAGGACGATGTCTTATACCTTGGTAATCCAAATTGTATTAGATCCATTCGCATGGATCCGAATCCGAGGTCTACCTTCGTGATCCGAATCCGAATTATATTAGATCCATTTGCAAAGTCTACCAAAGTACTCGTGAAGGGTCTGTGCATCCCTATAAATACCCACCCCCTGGCAGGCCACACTCTGTACTCTTTGGCTTTGTTCGGTTCGGAGAGCGACGCTCCTCGCTCACACTCGCCTCGCCCTCGATCGCTGGCACGCCTCCTGACGGCGATTGCTCCTTCCCCGTGCGCCCCAAAGGTTCGATCTTTCCCCAAAAAAACCCTCCTTTTTTTCTCCTTTATGCTCTACGCTTCTTGTGGTGCTTATCTCGACCGGGTGAGCTGCGACTGCGGGGACCAGTCTTGTGCCCCCCTCCTCTTTGCCGCTCTCGTGCTACATCTGTGGATCCTGGGGAGCTGTCCTCCTCTGTGCGTGGTGTCGGGGACAAACCCTCGGCGAGTCGCGAGGCTACTTGCCCGAAACGAGAAGATTTGGGGGAGGAGCTCCGTTTTCCTGTTTCGGAGATCATAGGCAGCGATGGAATTGATCGAAATTGATCTCCGATGCCTGTTTCTACTGTTTCCTGGCTCTACGCCCGAGACTCCAAGTCAAATCTTTTCTCCATCTTATGCTTGTCTGATAGATGGTCTTGTTCACCCTACTGATTCCTGGCGCCTTCTTGCCGCCTCCCCTTTTTTTAGCTGCGGCAGCGAACAGCTCTCCGAGGGTTTCTAAAGCGGGAAAAATATCAAGAAAATAGGGGTTTCTATCGCTTCGAGCGATTTCGAAGTGCCGTGACACTCACTCGTCCTCCGTCGACCGAAGAAGAAGACGATGCCCGGGGAAGGGTCTCGGTCGCCAGATCAGCGGAGAAGGGGAGGCGTCTCTGGGCGGCGAATGGCCGTGGCGGCGGCGTCGGCTTCGGTTGTGGCGCTCCTGCTTCTGCTCACCTTGGGTACGTGTGAAACCATTTCTGCCAGCTCTGCCATTTTCGATTCCGGAATAAAATACTTTATGCCGGGTTGATAAATTCAACGATCGGTTCGCTTTGGAATATTCTTGATGGAATCTCCATTTTGTTGCCTATTGCTCGTAATTTGATTTTATATATATTTCTATTAATTGTATTGTCTCCTCATGCAGGGTGTTACTGGCCGCGAGCGGATGGAAGACAGTTCGGGTTCGGATTCCGGTTCCAGCAACTCCGCTCCGTCAGTGTTTCCAACCGCAAGCTTCTCCACGTCGACGCAGGTATTGCTTTCGTTCAGCTACCATAATCGAATATCGAACGGTTGAGCTCGACGGATGGCCATCTCTGAACCGTCGGATCGGTTTCTTTTAGTTTCACGCTTTTGGTGATCTGATGTGCCTAATTGCGTTGTCACAAATTATATAACAGGCGCCAAGTCGTCGTCGTCGTCGTCGTCGTCGTCGTCTGCATCCCGGTCGACGGATCGCATCGGTGACCGGTGCAGCGTGGACGACATCGTGGTGAACCAGGGGGTGACGCCGCCGCTGCCCAGCGGGATCCCGACGTACACGGCGACGGTGCTGAACCTTTGCTCGTTAAGAAACGGCTGCGCCATGGGACAGATCCACCTGAGTTGTGGCGCATTCAGCTCCGCCCGCCTCATCAACCCCCGCATCTTCCGCCGCCTCCGCATCAACGACTGTCTCGTCAACGATGGCCGTCCCCTCGCCCCGGGAGCTTCCATCTCCTTCCAATACGCCAACTCCTTCTCCTACCCTCTCTCCGTTTCCAGCGCCACCTGCGTCCCCTCCTAAACCATGTGAAAAGGCCTCGCCACGAAGCTTCATTGCGGTTCCTTTTTCCCCTCTTTTTCATACCATTTTATCAGCCGATGGTGCCGACCAACTTCTACTTTTTGTTCAACCCTACTGTCTCTGCCCGTTTTCTGCCGCAGACTTTTATACGTTTACACAACGAGAGCGAGGAGGAGAGAGGGAGAGACAGGAGCTTGTCGCTCTCTCCTGTACAGACTTCCTGACACAAGTGATAGATTGCTGATATATGTCTGTAGCTCTTCTTCCCTATCGTTGCTTCTCATTGATTTAGTTTATGGAATGTTTAATTGCACCAGAGATGACATCTAAGTGAACACAGTAAGTATATCATGGTCACCACCATGCAACTACTTGGATAATACATCTAATGTCAACAAGATGACTCATCCAAGCATATATATACAAAGGAATTTTCTAAAGAAAAAGGCCATCGTACAAAATGACAATAATAATTTATATAAAAAAATATTTTGGAAAAACAACAACGTAGTTCACCGACGATTCCCCGACAATGGAATGAATCCAAGGAATTGCACTCATCTTTTCTTTATTTTTTTCAAAAAAAGAACTACATTAATCAAGCAAAATGGATACAACTCAACCACAGAGAGAGAGAGAGAGAGAGAGGGAGAGAGAGAGAGAGAGAGAGCAATTAAGTGCTTTGGTCTGATCTCATTTCAGACTGAATAAAATAATTTTATCAATTCGAATGATTTAGAAAAGCAACCAAATGCGGCCCATGTCATCTTTTGTCATAAATAATTTTTAATATACACAACACATACATGAGGGATCAAATGTATTAACATCAGGCTTCCTCGTGATTACTGCGTTCCATCTGCACATTAGAATGTAGCAAATATAGACGAAAGTTCTCATCATCCTCATGCTTCCACACATCTAGCCGTAGAAGACCAAACCTTCGAGGTGATGACCAGCCATTGCTCATCGATCTATGTTGCAGGAGACAAGCGGATGATTGCTGTCGCCAAAGATGTGTTGTTGTGGCCCTCTGTTGCCTTCTTGTGTGGCCATATAACTAGTGCTCTCACTAAGTGCGCCTAATCACCACCTTTAGTGTTTGCTTTGACGCATGCAACAGACAAGGGGAGCTTGTTTGAGGGGGCGGTGGGCAGGAAGACGAAGCATTGGTGTCGTCAAAAAGCGCTTCAGGACTAAAACCACACTTTGCGCATCCCTGGAAGCAAGAGGAAAGACTAGTGGGTTGGTGGTGTAGGCAGCGGCGGCAAGGAAGTCTAAAGCTTGGGAGGCAGGCGTCGGTGCAAATTGATTGCCATCCATGCATGATCCTGTTGGAGAAAAAGACTGACGCATGATTTAGAATATTGAAAATTAAGCTGTAGTCGGACCCACAATTATTAGAACCAGATGAAGCCGGATGGTCGGGAAAAAAAAAAAAAAAGAATTGGATTATTAATCGGTCCATTTCAATTATTAGATCAGAAATAAATCGATTATTCCGACCCATTTTTTGAGAACCAGCATGATTATATAAAATCGATTTGGTTTTGTATTATAACGAAATATTACTTTAATACTTTTAGAAGACATTTAGGTCAATCATAAAATTAGGATTAAGATGAGAAATAAATTGAATCTTATCCGATTTATTATTATTTATTTTTATATTTTTAAATATTTTAAGTCGAACAAGTTGATTTGCTCTGCTCTTTATCGATACACTTCTAAACGATACGCATACTTAATTATATGGATAATATTGACGTGAGAACAAGCTGGCTTGTATGAGTGCCATATACGCTCGTGTAGCCATCAATATAAAGTTTCCAATGCATATTTGGTGCTTTTTCCACCATTAAAAAGAAATCAAATCGAACAGCAAGATCTAAAACTTTCATGTCATATGTAGTGTTTGCATAATTTTGGCAATATCAACAACAATTATGCATTGATCGCTATAAGTGGGGTTTATAGCTTTTATACTGATAAAGGTAAATTATATATGGATGTTGGTCTTATGGCTGGCTGGGGGAAGATGGAGGGTGGCGAGGAAACCATGTTCTTGGATCTCTTAGGGAGAAGATGGGTGGTGGGGGTGGGGAAGGCGCTCCAGGGCTTGTAGTAGTAGGTGGGAATGGAGGAAACGGGAAAGGAAAAGATCGAGGTGGAGGAGGGGGAGGAGGAGAAGGTGGCGTAAACAGAGGTGGCATTGGAGTAAAGGGAAGGAAGGGTGGGAATCGGAAAGGGAATGGAGGCGTCGGCGGCGGTGAAGGAAAAATAGATGGTGTTGGAGGCAGCAATGCCGGGGGGTTTGGTGCCGGGGAGAAGGGCATAGGGAAGGTTGGTGGACTTGGGATCGGAAACAGAGGAGGGAACGGCCAAGGGAGAGATGGCGGTTGTGGAGTAAGGAATGGCAAGGGTGGACACGGGAAAGGCATATGCGACGGCCAGGGGAACCCAAACGGAGGCGAAGGCGGCCAGAGGAACAAAGAGGAGTTCACAGAGGCAGGTAGGAAGTGCTCGCTGCCGGTGCCGCACAGGTTGGCGTCCTTCTTCGATGGCCTGTAGTTGAGCGCGTTCAGATTGTAGAGGCAGCGCTTGCCTTCCCCACCTCTGACCGCCACATGCCCGGTGGAGCTACTCAAGCCGGGGACATCGCACAGAGAAGACGGACTACCGAGCAGGCTCGCTCGACAGCAGGAGTCCATCTCCACACCCTCCCTGCACTCGAACCCATCCACCGGCGGGATGTCGAGCCTGTACGTCCCGAACTTGTCCGTCGTTCTGTCCACCGTGATCGACATCTCCTCCCTGGACGTAGAATTCATCACTCTCAACATGCACTGCACTCTTACTCGGACACCTGAAAGCGCACTACACTCTCAGTTCGAGGAAAACAACGCGGTGACGGCAAAGCCCCGGAGTTCCTTTACCTGCTAACAAGTAGCTGTGCTCGGAGAAGGCATTGTTGGCGCAGGCGTCGCAGAAGACGGTGCCCATCACGGTGACATTAGAGATGGGACTCGGATCAGCTTCCAGGCACAGGGATGTGGCGAGAAGGAGCGCTAACAGAACGACGAAAGCGGTAGAATTCATGGTGAGAGGTAGGAGGGAGAGAGTCTCATGAACGCCGGAGATTTGATGGTGGCCTTTTAGGAGACTCTGCTCGCGGATGCCGGGAGGAAACGATAAAGACATGCGAACAAAGACATGTGAAGGTCCTTTTCGGCCTTTTGTGAGGGATAACAAAGAGGGGGACGCCTGTCACGGGTGGTCTGCGTTGCTCGGTGGGCAGTGCCCGGAGCTACCGGACGCCATGGGCGACAAAATAGAAAACCGGGATGTGGCATTTGCAAGAAGAGCACCGCATCGTGTCACAGCGTTTGCACTGTGGTTTGTCCTTCCCCTTCTCCATCTTCCTTGAGCGCAGCATGCACACCGAGTCTTGGGCCGAGTGAGAAGCCATGTCCAAGAACTCGAAAGAAAGAGCAGAGTCGCCAATCTTCGAATTTGGTAGGTTTCTTCCGATCACTGCGTCTTTGATTCGGAATCACTACATTTATATTATCACAGAAGCGTTATTTTAGTTTTAGAACCACAAACTACTATCTTTGATTCATATATTGTAATTATATATTACATCCGTTTGTCTATTTGCTTTGGACTTGTTTTTTTTATTTATTCTATTCCAGCTATTCTAACGTTACACAATATGCATGCTAGCTAGCCAACGGATGGGTTTCATTTATATAAATAGATATTAAATATTTGTAACATATCGATTAGTCTCGTATCAAAAACAAGCATGATAGACAAATATTGAATTATAAGTAAAAAAAACTCATCGTGGAGCTAGTATTAAGCTATGCCTGTTAGCATAAAATTCATAATCATTAATACGAAAAAATTTTAATATCAAAATCTAAAATCAAATAACAAAGGATCTAAATAATGTTACGGTATATACTTTTCATTGTTATTCAGAGAAATAACCTTTACCTGATCTAAAAGCACATAATAATCAGATTTGAAATATCAATCTACAAGGAGAACTAGACTCACATTCTCCTTTTTTTTCTTATAATTTTACAAGATCACTTAAATTGATGGATAGAGAGATTGAGAGAGAAACTATAATAGAGAGATCGAGAGAGAAATTATAATCTCTCAATCACGTACTCTTATCTCTTCTTATGTTCTCTTTTCTTTTGCATCCCTAGAGATCCTATCTATTTATAGGTGAGAGCAGAGGGTCTAGGATAAAATATTAAGAGATTTCCTCCCACCATCCCCCAAGGAATCCTATTTTAACTAGACCTCTTTTCTGTTAATCAATAACCATAATCAGAATTCAATCATATTTTTAATATATCTTATCTAATTAAATAATATCACATAATCTAATAATGTCTATTCTTGACGAAAACATCAAACTCTTGAATGTAACACTTCGATTACTTTGCTGAGTAATAAAAAGAAAGTGAGATAAATCATTATTTTTAATTAAGACAGCATGTGGAGTCTAATTAGCTATAACTCGATGAGTGAAGCCTAAACAAGTTCAAATATAATAGGACACATGCTATATTAACTTCTAAATATGAGTAAATTGTTAGTTAGTAACACCTAAAGCAAATATTCTTGCTATAAAATTAATACCATATAAAAGTAGTCGAACTTACTTCATAGATGACTATAAAATTAATACTATATAAAAGAAATAAAACTTACTAAATGCATAAACTTCTTATAAGATTTTTTCACCCATAACGAATACTTAATTGTTGGAGGGGGTTTGCCGAATGAATCTATACATATTTTTATACGAAATAAATTGAAGAAAAATTCTTTTTTATTTGAGCGATGGCTCATAAATCATATTTCGTCGAGAAAAACTTCTTTGCTTCTTTTGAAACATAAAATAGGTCGGACCTGACTTTATCGTATCGATTGACAACTAAAATTTACCATAGCATGTTTCCTTAACTTACTAAATATATAAACTTCTTATAAATTTATTTTCATCCATAATGAATACTTAATTATCGGAGGGGGTTTGCTGAATGGATCTATACATATTTTTATATAAAATAAATCAGAGAAAAATTCTTTTTTATTTGAGTGGTGGCTGATAAATCATATTTCGACAAGAGAAACTTCTTTGCCTCTTTCAAACATAAAATTGGTCGGATCGATTTCGTCCGCATCGGTTGACAACTAAAATTTGCCATAGCGTGTTTCCTTTATTCACAATGAGCAAGTGGATTCTTCCTAAATAGGGATTAATAAGGTATCCTTGTGATAAAAGATTCTTGAGATTGTGGATGTAGCCATCTTTGGGCTGATGCTTCCCTTTGAGTTGTGCCGTTGACTAAGAGCCCATCTCCAATGGTGCAGCCTTCAGCTCGAGTTGCATCATCGACTACTTTGTGAGTGGTACGTACATCTCAATAGAGCAGTCTATCACATCACAATCAAGACAAGAATAACGCATTAAATCTGAGTCTCGCATCGCAATCTAACATTTTATTTTTCGATAAAAAACAAATTTATTACTTCGACGATGTCATACAACCAAAGCTCTTGTCAGTGCAAATGGAATGTTTATTAAGTCTTTATGGTGTAAGCTTAAGCGAAACATGTGTATTATATAAGTAATATTAATTAAATGTTGAATCAAATAAAGATAGATAAATATATGACTCAAACTCATAATATAAAAAATATAGATCAAAATATAGAAATACTTTTCAGGCTTACCAAGAAAGTTAGCAAACAAGCCGAGAGAGAAATAGTTATCATTATTATGAGTTTATATACAGTAATTGTATCATTTGATAATTCAACAAATGTCTGATTAATGATCAATGATTCTATATAATCATCTCGTAAATTAACCTCTTACTTAGCTTAGTCGATTATAGCACACTCCCTTTACAAAAAAAAAATAAAATTCATATGTGCTCTTTAAATTATCTAGAATAATTTGAGTATAAAGTATTCACGTGTCTTCTTTATCGTACCCACCCTCAAAATAACATTTAAGATATATGAATCTATATTAAATCAAAAAAATTATCATACATCCACGATCCAAACCTAGGATGCAATATAGAATGTTTGAAGAGACTAAAAGTATTACATTCTCATTTATATTTATAAAACCTGTGAAATTTATAATCATTTAACAATAAATCTAAAAGAATAAGAATTAACACAATCATAAAATTAATTATTTCTCGATTTATGTGTCATCCTTACCCACGGGTCGTATTAATCTTATCTATAGCTTTTTAATTTTTATCATATGTCTCCGATGAATTATCCACTCTACTGGTTTAAATATCTAACAACAACAAAAACAATAATAATAATAGCTCCTACGAAATCCTCCGAATTGATTTCAAACTCTGGATGATTCAAGCCGCCGATCATCGATGCCAAGCCCTGACATCGAGTCGAGTGTGCTTCCGCTCGTAGCTTTACCGGGGGGGTTTCATTGACGCTAAAGAAAGCGACGACAAGTGCGCAGTCTTCTCCGTCCGTCGTGCAAAGAACGACACGACGCCGATGCGACCCAAAGGAGGCAGAGATGCCAAAGCCGAAATGATTCGGCGCCGGTCTCTTTGCATCGACACCACGTCAAGCTTCCATCTTTACACGCACGCCGGCACACGTGCGCCCGTGCCGGCCTCCCGAAAGCCACGCCTTTATGTTTTCCTCGCCCTCACTCAAAGGTTGCAGCAGAGCAGAGCAGAGCAGAGCGGCCACATGAGTTGGATGCCAACTCCTAAGAACAATTCGGCGTCCATGTGGAATCTGGATATATGCATGGTTTGGTGTTTCGATCGTCAACTCGTTGATAGAAGATGAACAGTTAAGGGTGGTAGCATATGAGATGTATTTACCACTTCACAAAGGATAAGACAATGGTTTCAAATCTCATCCGACAAGTCTACATCCAAGATCTCACTATCGGATGTCAACTATGTTAGCTGATGGTTACTGGAAAAGTGTAGGCGCAAATGTCAACTTTATTAATCATACATCTTTGCCAAAGAAAGAACAAAGATCAGATGGCAAAGATGATAGCAAAATGGAATCCCAGGAAAAGCAAACTTTGCTTCTGGCTGACGGTTTCTAAAGCTCTGGGCATGGCAAGATTCAAATAGGCAGTCGGTGGTCCGGCAAATCCTTCACCGGCAGTCGACTGCATGTCTTTGTAGTAGCAAAGAAACAAGTTATGGATATGCAATGATGCCCATCTTTTTTGCCTGTCTTTAGCATGCATGGTAAGGAAGGATGAATGGGGAAGGTGGGGTGGGCCTTCGTGTTGTCTCCCCCTCTCCTTCTTTTGCGAGGTTTAGTAACTTGCAAGTCTCTAAATCCGATGGAAAGCGTTAATGCATGAACGCAAATCTTCGCCCAACCATCATGAGATTATGATAGCTCTACATTTCCGATTTATGATTCCGTGGTAATATGAAATTTGTTTTTTTTTGTTTTGCATATGATATGATGATCCATCTAAATCGGCATTGAATTAAAAGACGATGCAAATATGAAGCATTAACCAAAATAAACCATCTGAACTTTGAATTCTCTGGTTGTTATCTTAAATAATACTTTTACCCATTCTTTTCCTTTGTGTTATTATTTTGTATAATATATTATTTATGGCTACTATGATTTTATATTTTATATTGATATTATCTAAATTTCATGTGTTATAATTAAATATTTTACTTTATCCTATCATATACTGATATTTGGTTATATTGTTTCATGTTTTTTTTACAATATATTAGTTTATGTTGGAAAGGTAGCAAGTCAGAAAATAATTTATTAATAGGTTTTTTCATTTATCCAAAGAAAACTCACTTTAACAATTAGTAACCATGGCTAATTTGAATCAAAATATTTAAAATATACAAATACATAAAAAAATTCTTATATAATAATAGAGCTTGCAATAATAAATGAGGGACATCGATTTCTAGGATATGTATGTTAGCTTGTGAATTTTACAAGATATGCCTACTAAAATTAAATTTAAAGAAATAAATAAAAATCAATAACTATATATATATATATATTTCATATTAGTATGAAATCTGTTTGAAATCTACTTCATAGAATATTTAAGGGATAATTAGATTTTATATCAAGGATAATTATTTAATTGGATAAATATTAGCATGAAATATGTTGGAAAAGGAAGGAAGGCAAGAAATGGAGGGGGAGGGGGTGTCGATGTCAGAGGAATGATAGATTGACCACTGTCTAAAAATGATCAGAGACAGGAAGGAGACAATGGAAGGAGTCGACACCCCCCATTTCCAATCCACATCCGCTTTCCCTATCACCAGCCACCAAAAGCTGATCCATTATATTAACAATGGCCATGAGTACCTGCGAATGCAGCCGACGCTTTGGGCGGCTTCCGCACCTCCCCACTCTAACATTTCTTGCCTCTTCTCCCCGTGGTTGACTCCTCCTTTCTCCGGATCACGTCTGACTGGATCTGCCACGGAAACATTTGATGCGGTGATCGCGTCGAAATAGAGCAGTGGTCGAGTGATCTCGATGAAAAATCCCATCTTTTGCGGTCAGTGTTGAGCAAGTTTGAATCTTTGGCGATATGGGTTGCTTCCCCTGCTTCGAGTCGGAGGAGGAAGCGCAGCTCAGCCATGGGAACGAGTGCGATCGCACGAGAGAGGAGCGGCCGATGGTGGCGCCTCGCGTCGAGAAGTTGTCTTCTGGTAAGCTTGAGCTTCTGCGATTCGATGGCTGGGGGATGGGATCCGTAGCTGATGAGCTTTGAATTCCGTATTATCTTTTGATTTCTTTGCTTGAGGCTAAGAAACACGACTAACACATGAATGCTTTCTCGTCTCTCGTGTTTTAGTTAGAGTCAGTGTCTATGCCTATTTCTTAGCTTCAAGATCAAAGGAAAGAATAAGGTGCGATGCGCGTTTGCTGCTTTATTTGTAAAGATGGAAACTTGAACTTTAGGTAGCTCTATCTCAGACCATATGAGATCAATTTTGCCACATCTTTTTGGACTCATCTAACTCTCAGATGCTATTCTACGGTTTAATTGGGTTCATGCGTACCTTGGAGACTTCTGTTCATTTGAATCTGATCAATTCCAAAGTTCATTGAGTTGCATTCGATCAAATGATGAATATGTTGCTGAGATGCTATTCTACAGATTGACCCTGTGACTATGATCCTTTGTCTTACCTAAAAATCTTCCTATTCAACTTTGACACGCTGTTTCATGAATTTGCAGGAGATGATAGAATGAAAACCGCCAGAGATTTTAGTACAAAAAAGGAATCATTGGGTGCAAAAGAGGGGTCTGATTTTTCTATTTCGGCACAGACTTTCACCTTTTCGGAGCTTTCGGCTGCGACCTGTAATTTCAGAACAGAGTCTTTGCTTGGGGAAGGAGGGTTCGGACGCGTCTACAGAGGTCATCTGGAAACTACCGGTCAGGTAGTTTTTCAAGTGTATAGTCTTTTTTGTGTGGTCAATCAGTTTTTGCTTCATGCTCGAGGATTGGTTAAAGTTTCATCATCGTATGTAAAGCCTCACTGAAGTTCTGAAGTTGTGATTCTTGCAATGCTCAGAATGAGAAAAATCATGAAATATGGATTTTTAACTGCATAAAGCTAATGTTTCTTACGCTTGGAGATTGGAGCTGTATCTTTATATCTAGGGGGATGAATGTCTGTATGTGCCTGCAGGTTGTGGCTGTAAAACAGCTTGATAGGAATGGACTCCAAGGCAACAGGGAGTTCCTAGTGGAGGTCCTCATGCTTAGCCTGTTGCATCATCCCAACCTCGTGAATCTAATTGGTTATTGTTCTGATGGAGACCAACGCCTTCTTGTCTATGAGTATATGCCCTTGGGATCATTGGAAGATCATCTACATGGTATGATTTTACATGGCAGTCCATCACAAAATATGGGTCTTCTGTTTTTTTCAGTACAATGTTCCTTATTGAGATTTATTTTTGCTAAATCAATCATGACATTCTTACGCAGAATTCCCTCTCTGTTTGTTAACTTTTTCTTCTTTGTGTGAACCCAAAGTTAGCTAGAGCCTTGTGAGATTCAATTAAGTGTGAAATTCCAAAATTCATGGTTGGGCTCATTCTTGTTCCTTTCAGAAAGCTCAAGGTAATCTTGGAAAAGAAATCAAAACAGTCAAAAAAGGCTTATAGCATCAAGAGATATCATGTGAAATTACTCCTAATCTGCTTACTATAAGCTTCTTGAGTTAACTAACTTTTTCTTTGCTTACCGATGGTCTTTGGTCCTCCTCCGTGTGGGGGATGCCAATTGTCTGCATAATAGTTGTATTTTCCATCTGTGTTCACCTTTACCATGAACATCTATAAAGATTCATCATCTTCCATGCAAATCAACTTCGTATTATCTGTTGGCTATACGATAGTCGAAGAATTTAGCATTCAGCACTAATTTGCTAAGGTAAAAAAGTTTGGTGATGGAAAAAATAATAGAGTAAGAAATATTTACAAGAAACACAAATCATTTTTTTTTCAAATTATTATGTTGTAAAAATTGTTCTACTTAATTACAAACCAACAAGCTATTTGCAGAGAAATTTGAGGCCTGTCAATTACAAATTTCACAAGTTTCTCTAGTGCTTACCTGTTAACCATACTATGGGATAAAAGGAAGACTTGGACTTTCTACGTTCATATGCTTGCGTATTTCAACCTTCAAGTGTTAGCAAAAGATTTTCATATTTGGCCACTTTCAGCACAAAACCACACAAGGAGCATTTGTACACTTTTTTACAAATTTTGAACATCAGCCTTCATTTGCTTTTCCCACTCATTTCCCACCTCTGCATGGTGTTTTTATGTGCACCCATTTTCTTTGTCACCAACACAATCGATGTTTCTAAATACTCACTTCAATTATCATTTTAACTACTAATTGTTTGTTAAACGCTGGTTGATTTTTGTTTGGCCATATAATGGAAATCCTAGGAAAACTATTATTGCTTCAATTGTTTATGGTTTCTTTGTATGGCTGTCACTAGGATGGGAATCTAGTCAACCTGTATGTTCAGCAAGTGCATAAACCAGAAGGCGTACATCCACATACTCGGTTGATTAAATATGTTATTAATTTTCATCCATCTTAGTGATAGATATGAGCTTCTGGACAATACTTTGTACCTATTAGTTTTGGATGATTAGTTTTTAGTGATTTACTTAGACAGGTAGAGATGTTAAAAATAACCTACCTTTTTGTTTATCTTCAGACTTTCCACCTGATAAGGAACCACTTGACTGGAATACAAGGATGAAGATTGCAGCCGGTGCAGCCAAGGGATTGGAGTACCTCCATGACAAGGCCAACCCTCCCGTTATATATAGAGACTTGAAATCCTCCAATATCCTCTTAGATAAGGGCTTCCACCCAAAGCTTTCTGATTTTGGACTCGCAAAACTTGGTCCGGTTGGTGATAAATCTCACGTGTCAACAAGGGTGATGGGAACTTATGGCTATTGTGCTCCAGAGTATGCCATGACCGGACAACTAACAGTTAAGTCTGATGTTTACAGCTTTGGAGTTGTACTATTAGAGTTGATTACCGGACGGAAGGCTGTCGAAAGCACCAAATCACATGCAGAACAAAATCTCGTTTCATGGGTAAGCTTTCTCAACTTACCTGTTTAGGGATGATCTTATTGTCTTGTTGATTTTAAGGAAACACTAGTCCAGTTCTTATCTTCAGTGCCTTTCCAGTTTTTGTTTTCATAAACAGCAGTCTGGCATATAGCTAAAAGGATCAAGTATTTGCACACTTCTGTTCAGCTTCAAATGTTTGCATCTGTTGATTTCTGGTAGAACTGAGACAGTAATGCAACAGGGGGTTGACAGAATTTAGTTTCACTAGACCGATTGAGGAAATGCTCTCACAAGAAACTAGTAGTTCACTTTTTCCCCATAAAGCATGAATTGTTAATACATCTTCTCTTTTTTTTTCCTACATTCTCAATCTTTCTGGAAGATATGCTTCATAATTAGTGGTAAATCTTGTAACAGTCATTTAGTTGTTTAATAAGAACTTGTCATT
This sequence comes from Musa beccarii, assembly GCA_024322285.1. Classification (NCBI taxonomy): domain Eukaryota; kingdom Viridiplantae; phylum Streptophyta; class Magnoliopsida; order Zingiberales; family Musaceae; genus Musa; species Musa beccarii. The sequence continues at coordinate 2,644,882 of CM044401.1, read as the reverse complement.
TAAAATTGAAACAAATGCCACAAAGAATTATCCAAGACAATTTTAGAGAAACTGTAGCTGATTCTCTAGTTATAACATTTGACTGCCTCTCTCTCTCTCTCTCTCTCTCTCTCTCTCTCTATATATATATATATATATATATATATATATATATATATCTGCCCTTGTCCAAGCCTTTTGGATCTATTAATGTGCAGAAGGCATAAGTAAGAAGTTGCAAGGCTTCATGGAAGATCTGATATTCAACTCAAGGACTTCATGGAAGACTCAACTTTGTGACTTTCCAGCTTGATACAAACCAATATATCTGATGCACAATTTCTACCAATGGAAAATCAGAAACTAGGTTATCAGGATATACCATAAAACCTTAAAATGACTCTCTTGGAGGTGGAGTGGCCTGTTTATGCACATCTTGGAAGCAACCTTCTGGAACTGCATAACCAAGAATAGAGAATCTAAACAAAGATGTGGTGTCTGACTTTACAATCCAATGTCTAACTTCAGAATGCAAAACCATGAAAAGTGAAAAGAAAGTCCGAAGACCCAACGAAATATAAGCCAGTACATTGTCTTTCCATTCTCCACACACGAAAAGGCTAATAAGGAAATCTCTTCTTGGAAGTGTGATATTTTATGGAGACTCTTTTAAGAATTAAGGGAAGAAATGGGCTTGAATTTGGACATATGGTTCTTTGGGAGGATAAATCTACCAGAAGAATCTGGCAACTTGTAGAATACATCCATGATGGCACCCTATGATTGATCATTGCAGCGATCTGACTTAACTGTTTGCTTGTATTATTCAAGACATATATGGGACTGCTGCTACAACTATTTATTTTCAAAATATCACATATACATGCATCTGTTTCAGGCTAGTCCTATGTTCAAGGACCGCAGAAAACTGGCAAGTCTGGCTGATCCAAGGCTACAAGGTCGATATCCCATGCGTGGTCTCTATCAAGCTCTTGCAGTGGCATCCATGTGCATCCAAGAAGAAGCTGCCTCCCGTCCCGCTATTGCAGATGTGGTCACTGCTCTGTCTTACTTGGCATCCCAGGCATATGATCCCGGTGCATCTCCCACAAATAACAATAGACCTGGTGGTGGAAGAAGAAACAAGAATGCTGATGAGGGAAGTGGAAGAAAATCATCTAAGAACAATAATGGAGAGTCTGGCCATAATTCACAAATGAATTGTGAAAACACTTCGAAGGAAAAAGCTGCAACCCCGAGAATGGACTTTGACCGGGAACGAGCTTTGGCAGAGGCCAAGATGTGGGGGATGAACTGGCGGGAGAAGACACAAGCTAAAGACAATGCAGAGGGAAATTGATGATGTCGTGAGTGCGATTGGACAGGGATTCGCTCCCCATTTTTGTGTATACAAAGAGTTGAAGTTGCGGATCATCATTTCCTTCCCTGGGACGCATTTTTCATTCCTTTATCATTGCAAGAAGTGATGGAAAATCTCGACTTTCTACTGTTTGCAGCAAGTAGGTGTTGTGAGCGGTGAGCAGGGACCTGGCATGCTTGTTGTAAAATGTCAAGAAGAGAATATTTTATGAGGTAGAAGGAAACTATGTATCATCCCGTTTTCCCGTTATGAACTCTCGGTTGCAGTAATATGGGTTGGTGTCTAATTCAGCCTCAGATGTGGAATAGATGAGGACCACTTCCATTCTTTGTCAATTTATTCTTCAATTTTACAAGGATGTCAATGCAATCCTCTTATGGCAGCCTCTTCAGATTAATCAGCATCTGGTGCCTAATCTGTTTGCTACAAGTCTTCATTATGAGAAATATATCCAGTGTTCACAATGGTGACTCATCGAATGCCAAGAGGTGATCTTAAATGTGCCAAACACCTCTAGTGAGGGCCCATATGTTTTCATGCAAGGCCAAAATTTAATTCAATTGCTGACATCTTAAAAAATTCAGGAACAGTCATCAGAGTGTTCATGCAGGGCCATGATGGGTGGTATGAAGGTTGGATTGTGCTAATGGTGTTTGTCTGTGGTGGAGATTCTCAATCACCATCAGCTTCCTCCATGAATGCATACAAATATGTTCAAGAACATTGAATACAATCTTCAGGTTTCCTTATAGTATCAGTATACAACATATCCATAGGGAAGAAAATAGAGCTACCCACCAGGTAGTAAACTTTGGTGCCAATTTTTGGGACAAGTGTTTTTATGAAGGGGGGATTTAATGTTCTTGTCTCTGATATAGATGGCAAATTTTGTAACTGTTCTCTTTCGAAATACATTCTTGTTGCATTTTGTGGAATAAAAAAATATTTTATTGATACAATGAAATAAACCAAATGTGTACAATTGCAACGTGGTCATTTAGAACATCTTGAGATAAGATAAAAGCAGTCTTCATCGTATCCACTCCTACAACTATTTACTAGACCTCTTCATACCAATAACTATTTTTTCTGATGATGATGGAAGAGCAATGTCCCAGTTGATCTCCATCATCAATCTTTGGAAAACAAAATGACTATTTAAATACAGAGAGAGAGGTTTGACTAGTAAGAAAAATTAAACAAAATGACTATTTTATTTTTACTCCCACAAACTCTTATTTTATCTTCATTGTCAATGCTATTCTTGCTAACTTTGCTTGTTGCAAACATCGCCCCCTCTAACACCTCTCTTTTTGTTATCGATGTCATCGAGACACATACAATGACCCATCGACGTTGGCCACCTCTTTGATTACTATCATCAACGTCAACGCTGCTTGATGCCATTTGACATCACCCATTGCCCCCTCCAAAATTTTTAAAATGAGATGATAAATACTAAAAACGAGATTGCAAATAATAATATCGAAAACAAAAGTTATGATTCATAAATTTAATCATGGTAAAACAGTGGCATGTGGAAGATCCAACATCGCATCGAATACTCTCTTAGCTTAACATGTCAATTAAACAACATGTCCATATCAATGTCAATCTAATGCCACCATAATACTCAACCGAATAGCATTAGAGATAATCAACTATTCAGCGAACCCCGTCACAACTGAATAGCATCGGACTATCTCATATAATGATCTCACACCTTGATGATCAAGAACATATTATAAAGAACATATTATAATGATCTCACAACTTAATGCTCTCTTTTGTTATCAAGAACATATTATAAAACCCCTGAGTGCTTTTCTTTTTTGTTTTTAGGACCTTTGGAACTAGTTTAACACACAACACTCCTTTTCAAATCCTCCAATTCACCTCAGTTAAGCATCGGAGAAGCATTCGTTGGTCGTATGCAAATTCTGTAGAAAATCCTGCAAAATTGCTTGAACCCCAACTTCATGGCTTGCAGCATGATGGAATGTATTGGATAACCATAATCTGCATTAACAAAGAATAATTTCTCTTGTAAGTTAAGATATAACCATCAAAATATTGTATCAAAATTTCTAGGTATCTTATTGCCTCATTCGCTAAATAGAACATTCAACTACATCAATAAGGGGGGAAAAAAAAAATCAAGTGAAACTAAACTGGGCCAAGCTAGTTTGCTCCCTTACAATAATATCCGCACTCAGTTGAAACTGATCGAATTAGACTAGATTATTTGATCATGATCTCAAGTCTATGGTATCATAACTAATCATGATCCAATTTCTGAGAGTGAGGTAAGTAGGACGAACTCTTGCAAGGCATATGGCACCTTCTTCGACCACCATGGAAAATTCAATATATGACAACCAGAAATTCCAATTCCATAACAGTTCTAAGAACAACTTCAGTCACCATGCGTTCAGGTGTCAAATGAGGCAAACTCTATCATCACACCCAATTCAAAAATGAATAAATAAAATAAGTAACTTTGGTAGTCCAATGAGTTAATACAGTGCAATTTGCCTAAAGCTATGGGGAGAAAAAACTCTGCACTCCAAATATACCTCTAAAAGGTGTAAAATCTAAATTAACAATTAACAAGCTTGATGCTGGCATCATATTAACAGTAATGAAATAGATTAATAGACACTTGACTTGTAATACTAAAGATTGAATAAATTCGACGTTCCCAGATTAATGCATGAGCATGCTCATGTCCATGAATTGCCTAGCACAATTGCTAAGGCAAGCTGATTCTTTGGAGCTGAACTTACTGCCAGGAGTCCCACTGATGCATTTATCCCGACATTGGTCTGTAAGTTTCCCGACCATCTGACTGATCATAGCTTTTTGACCCTCTTGCTACAGTGAACCAAATCAAGATGAAACGGGTGAACCATGGAAATTGCTTTTAAAATTACTTAACAATTCATAAAAAATAAATGCAAATTCATACATTAAAATTCTATTCTACTTTCCCTCATTGTCTGGTAGGTAATTTAGCTGACGTGTGTATCAGAAAAAGCAGATCATACCGTGATCACATTACAAATATGTTCACAATATTCAATAAACATAGAGATGTACAGGGGGCCAAATTTAAATTATTGTCAAAAAGGGCATAAAATATTACTATAGGTACCAGAAAATCTCAAAACACTAGAAAAAAAACATAATAAAATGTCGCATCAACATGAGAGTAAATTGTTCAATTATTGTATGCTATTTAATATTTTAATCCAACAAATATAATTTTGACCTAACAAACAGATGGTGAAGCAATGTCATCAAACTGCATGAGCAATAAGAAAGGATCAAAAAGCACAAATGGAGACCTAAAATTTACGGTAATCAGGTCAATGTTTATAACCCACCATAACCTGAATTATCAATTGTTGTGAAAGCTTCTAGATTTGAAATTAAAGGAGTTTCCAAGCATGAAATAGCTCTCACAATTTATTCACTCTCATTCACAAAAACCAAAAAAGGTCTATAATATCAGAATTTATATGTAAATACAAGTCCCTATTTCAATACTGTCTGAACATGCATATTGGTGAATTGCAACTAAAGCGGAGCCAAATTTGAACTTAACCTGAACCAGAATTGTGAAACAAAAAGATATTCAACTTTAATTTGAATCTAACATATATACAGAGAAACAACAAGACTCAAACAGATCAGAAGCATTAATCAATCGTCTAAATTTAAAACATTAGAAGAATTATTCAGGGAATCGAAATTACATGCAATTCAAAAAAAATCCTGAATTTGCGCCTCATACAGTCCACACACACAACCCCACAATAAACCCCAAAATTTTATTTTATTTTCTTTTCTTTTTCCAACTATCCTTCCTTGGTCCACGCATAAAACAGCTTTCTCGAACTATGTTGCATCGCATATTTCCATTGCAAAGTCTAGCATCTCACATCATATGCTCAAACCAGATAAGAGGAAACAAAAATAAATCTTAACAGAGCCAAAATATGTACCTCGTTACAGCCAAATAGCCCAAGTAAAAAAATGATTCATGTGAGCATGACATCAGAGAGCGACAAAATCGAAAACAAAGAAACAAATATAACAGAGCGAAGAGCAGATGTTCCAAACCTTGAGAAACGATTGCAACTCCTGCGAATTATCCATCGTCGCCTCGGCCAAGAACCCCGAAAGAGAACAGACAAAGAACGAAAAGAGAGGAAACCCTCGCGCGATCTAAACCGGAACGTGTTGGCCGCTGCAAAAAGAGGAGATCTACGGTTGGCGGGAACGGGTTGCGATGTACGAATAACCTAACTCGGCCGAACCGGCACTTGAATTAACTGAAGCTTGCTTGAGCCCGGCCCGGTTCAGTAACTAGCATGTCCCTCCAATATATAGGCGAATATAATTTTGGTTAGTAATATAATAGATAGGTAGGATGTTGGTTAGTGTCCAAGTTAACAATAGATAGGGACACCCTTTGATGACGGCCAACATATATAATATGAATAAAACAGTGGAAAGAAGGCGCCTATTTCTTAATGGCGGAAGTGGAAGTGAATTCATTAAGCTAACAATTTGGTTTGAGAAAGCCCAACTGAGACACTCCATCTTAAAATAATGCGGACAAAGCTACGGTAAAGCCGCACTCAGTCGCATTTTGGATAATATATTATTTTTCAAGTGAGATCCAAAATGTCTCCTTCGCCCATCTCATGGGGAGACGTTTGTAATAATTCTAAATGCGAAGGGTGGCGCATACGCTTCGCAGCCGTAAGCATGACATCGTCAAGGTATCCGTGCCGCAATGACCAATTGGCCCTTCACGATGCCAACGATAGGGCAAACCAAAAGGGGGCATTTCCGGTATGCTGTAAAATAATCAATCCTACTCCCACTGCATAAACTGCAAAGTCAATTGTCAGCAGGAACGTAATCAAAGAGTGAGAAGGATCGACACAATTTTCATGTGAAGCATCACGTAATTTCTCTAACGGAGAAAAGCAATGCCTCTCGGGGAGGCCAATTCAGCTCAATCATCTCGAGTCACACAAGAAGAAACCCCTTTTGTTTTGCGTAGCCATTGGGTTAGACACGAAGGACCCACTGCCAACTCATGTGTCCAACTCTCGAGTGTTCGATATTAGTTTTTTGTGCGGTTGCTTATCGTGATGGAATTACTCGCACCGCAGGAGTCAGCTCAATAATTTCGAAGCACAAGTCTCCCAGTCCCTATCGCCGCACATTGTTTTCCTTCTCATTACATTGCATCAGACTGCTTGAGTTTTCTGCTTCACGTTACTGTGGTCGTCGGCTTCTTTCCGCAACCCTTTCTATAAATTACTCTCCCTTTGATCTCCTCACTTCATCACCACTGCTCCTCCTCCTTGTCCTTCGATCCCCTTCTCTTCTTCCATCCTCTAAACTGAAGGATAAATAAAGCAGCGTAACATGGGACTGTGATCCCGAGAAGTCAGATCATAACACATTCGAATGGATCACAAGCTGAGTCTTGTAAGGTATGGAGCTCTGAGGCTGCCCCCCGGGTTTAGGTTCCACCCCAGCGATGAGGAGCTGGTTGTTCAGTACCTCAAGAGGAAGGTCTTCTCCTGCCCGTTGCCAGCTTCCATCATTCCCGATATCGATCTCAGGGAGCACGATCCGTGGAACTTACCCGGTTAGCATGATACTATGTGCATATTTGGTGACACAAATTACTATCACAAGTCATTTCAGAATCGTCTTCGATTCTACCGCTCAGTCCAAATGATGGATCCTTCAAATACTCGAGCAGGTGCGTGCGGAGGAGAGAGGTACTTCTTCGACCTTAGAAAGTCCAGGTATCCTAATGGAAAGCGATCGAACCGGGCGGCGAGCTCCGGTTACTGGAGGGCCACAGGGAAGGACAAGCAGATCGTAGCTTCGGGGTGCAACCAGGTGGTGGGGATCAAAAAGGTTTTGATCTTTTACAGAGGAAAACCTCCTGCTGGTTCTCGAACTGATTGGATTATGCATGAGTATCGCCTTGCCGGCTCTGACAACTCAGCCTTGATCTTTCCGCAAAGGAAGAACTCAACTCATGTGAGCTTCTAATGCCAACGCTTGCCTTTTAGTAATCTTCACTTGAGATTATGCATGTGCGTATGCGATCCTAACCCTTGTAAGTTCGAAACTAGCATTGATCTTATTCCTACGTCGGAGTGAAACCGTCATCTTCCATCTTGAGTGCTCTCTGAGGCTTCCGAACCATCATCTTCTATCTTTCTACCAAGTAACAGGAGAACAGAGAAGAAAAACTACGTCAGACGGAGATAAATGGAACTGATTGCTGAATTCTTCAAATATGTTGTCTATCATGCAGGGTATGATGGTTCCAAACCAAGATTGGGTGCTCTGTCGCATTTTCAAGAAGAGAAGACCCACCAACATGGTCGACGAGATCGAACAAGACCGCGACGAGGGCAAGATTAGAAGCAGTGCCGCTGGTTTCATTGATTTCATGCAGCAGAGAGAGAGTGATCAGACGCCATCCTCATCCTCTTCGCCTGAGAGGAGCTGTGTTGCTGAGCTCTTCGAAGAAAGCATGAGTTCACCGCCCTGAGGAATAGAGGCCAATTATATCAGTTGTTTTGCATTGCTGTACCAAAGTTTAGTCTGTATGTTCTTTCCCTCCTCGGAAACCTAGTGAGAATACCCTTAGAGCTCTTAACTCTAGGAGTTAAGGTCTCTGCATCTTCTCTCTAAAGTTTCCTGCTTGTAAACACATGGTTCAATAATTAATCCAACCTTTATCCTTACCTCCTACTTCTGATACGGAGACGCTTGACAAACATCATCTTCACCAAGAATGTTTTGAGCCAGATTTTGCCTTGGCAACAGAGAAGGGCATTTGACCTATGACATGGATGCGGCCATGCATCCTCAAGCTGCGGTTCTTACTTCATCAAGGATGCATACCCTTGTCCATGCTTGATTCTTTACCACATGATCCAAAGAATATTTCATTAAACTGCAACTTCATAAGCAATTAATGAACAAGCATTTCAAGGGCATCTCCAAGAACAATGTCCCTCTATGCACAAACCCAAACCATCTCATCTTCAAGTGATATCTACGTCTTTGAATCAAGCATTTAAGGACCATTAATGGTGTTTTGCGATGTGTCCATCTTGATTCCTCAAAGACCGTCTTCCCCGGACCACTTGCAATTAACTTTCTCCTACTCCACAGCTGCTTGTACTCATCCAGAGTTTTGGAGGTGTCCGTGACGAAGACATGGCCCAGAAATGGACAATCATTTGGACGGTATTAACAGACGAGCTAAAGCTGATCCCACAGATTCTGACATTACCGCCACCTTAGCAACCACTCTTCTTCGGCAGGATTATACTTCTTTCCAGCATTAAATTCAAGTTTTCATTCGTCATGCTATATCACATGCTTTTTTCATTCGAACAAATTCCAGACGAGATTTTTCTCGTCCGTCTCACTGTTGGCATCATCATTGTAAGCAATATATAAATATGCCAACCGAGGGTAGGCTAGCAACTCTTGGAAGCAATCAAGCTCGTGAAGCTTCCAACCACAGCTTGCGTCCACCGCCAGTTATGCGAGACAAGGATTATTCTTGTGGAGCACACGATACAAATGCTTCCAGGAAGTGTCGCAGCGGAAAGGTGACACTGATTACCAGTAGTGAGTTACATTGTCGATGGTGGGGGATGAAGTTCCAAATCTGCAAAAGGTGGAAGCTCATGGGGGTGACTGAATCAAAGAGATCGGACATGATGGATGCTCGTAAAATTTGAACTGTCATCATTCATGTCTCATCGAGAGCAACTGATGGAATGCTAAAACATGGGTGCAATCATCTGACTCCCACTGTATAGCTATCTGCTAGGACGATTATAACGTTGTTGAATAGGTGTTAATCTAATGCGTGATGTCGTTGTTATTCGATTTCTAACATACCATCGGTACAAAATTTGATTTGAATCAGTCAAAATTAATTACACAAATCGGAATGAGAAAGATAGGCACAAGTCTAATCCAGCTCGTAATTCGGATCTAGCATGACACGGAGTACAACTTTAAGGCATAATGAGAGTGAAATATGTGATCGTAATGACATGCCACGCAGCTTGGTTTAATGATTTAGCTTTATTAATTATGGCCGGTGCTTTAAAAGCACTCGTTACGTTGTAATACCGTTCCCGGCCAATTCCAGCTCGGCATGTCTGCAATCGTGCTCACCACTTCGAAGCTGCTTTTAGTCCAAATCAATGTAATTAAATTGTGATTGTGAAGTGGTTGGGAAACCATGATTTGGAACTTAGCACAGCAAAGAAGGAGACATAATAAATATATAATTAGCCTGATCACATAAAGCTTGGCTTAGTAAAACATGCAGAGATCTCCAAAACAACATGCGGTCATAACTGCTTCCCAAATGTTCTTCTGCCCGACAAAGTTTCTTGGGAATGAGGTTTTGGGATCGTCGTCCAACGAAACACGTCAACCGTGACATCACCCATCGAGTCACCAAGAAACTTGGCAATATCTTCCCGTGAAAACAGTTGAAAAGGTTTTATATTATTTTCAGGAAACAGGTAACGGTGTCATCTCGGATACAATGACCGTTAAGGCCGAGCCGTTCTCTCCTTCGATCAGTACGTATCGAAGCGGGGCGCGTCCCGCTCCTCGTAGGGCGCAGCGGCATCGGAGCCCCACTGCTGCCGCCGCGGCGGCGGATGACCGTCCGCCACCTTCCACACCTTGACGGACTTGTCTAAGCTCCCGCTGTACACGACCCACGTCCCCGCCCCGCCCTCGTCGGCGTCCGGCTCCACGGCCAGGCACTTGACCGGCCCAGTGTGCCCCGTCAGCACCGAGAGGCACACGTGTCCCCCTTCCCCCTCCCGCCGCCACACGCATATCGTCTTGTCCGCGGACCCACTGAACACCAGGCTCCGAGCCACCGCCAGGCACAGCACCGCCACCTTGTGCCCCCGGAGCACCCCGCCGCACCTACCTGCCCCATCGACCCCTCTCCGGTCCCACCAGCTGACCCCGCCGTCGGAGGACCCCCCGTATACCACCCCCGCCGCCGCGTTTACCACCAGCGCCGTCACCGCCATGTCCTGCCGCACGAGCGTCAGCGCATGCTCGTGCCTCGTCAGGCCGCCTGACCTCTTCCCTCCTTTCTTCTTGTCCGGCTTGGGCACCTCCTCCTTCCTCCACACCTTCACCGTGCCGTCGGCCGAGCCGGTGAAGACCAGCCCGTCGAACCCCACCGCCACCGCGTTGACGGCGTCGTCGTGGGCGTTCACCGACTCGATGCACCGCAGGTCCTCCACGCGCCACACCTTCAGCGTCCGGTCCCACGACCCCGAGTACAGCAAGCTCTGGTCCTCGCTCAAGCAGAGGCAGGACACGGCGTCGGTGTGTCGGATCCAGACAGCGGAGCGGTGGTGGCGCCACCGGGCCTCGACGTAGTTGCTTGGGTTCATGGAGCTCTTCAGCAGGTCCTTGAGCCGCGGGAGCGTGCCGACGTGCTTGTGGACGCGCGGATTCTTGGGGGAGACCTTCCAGACCCTGACCTTGCCGTCCTGGTGGCCTGTGAACACGCGGTGGTCGGCGGAGATGATGATGGCCTTCACGAGGCCGCTTGCCGACTTGAAACCAGAGAATTCCTTCTGCCTCTTCCACACTCGGATGTTCTTGCTGTCTGATCCGGTGTACAGGAGGTCGCCAATGGCGGCGAGGGAGTAGATGTGGCCTTCCTCGCGGACGAGGGAGCCGACAAGGCCAGTGCCGGAGGGGAAGAGGTCGGTGGCAGTGGTGGCCATGGGAGCAGGAGGGCCGCCAGAGGAATCGACGAAGGGGTTGGCGGCAGGTTGGTGGTTCCAGGGAGACAGGCGGAAAGGGGAACTGTCGGCGGAGGAGGTTTGTGTGAGGGTGGTGGAGGAGGTGTGGTCGGAATAGTAGCCGGGGCTGGCGGCGGAGCCGTTGCTGTGGCGGGTGGGGAACTCTTCCTCACTGGTGGACCTGACGAGGGGCTCGGAGTGCATGAGCGCTGAGAACTTGGAGGGCCGGGGTAGGCCACCGCCAGCTTCTTCGAAAAGATCCCGGCCTCTGTTGCCGCCGCCGCCACCTCCTCTTCTTGATCCGTCTTTCATATATGTAAATGGTCGCAGAAGGGATTCAATGAGTGTGTGTGTATGTCTGAGAGAGAGAGAGAGAGAGAGAGAGAGAGGGAGAATGGAGGGGAGGAAAGATGATGGCAAGGTAATGCGAAAGGAAGAGGAGGAAGGAAAGGAGGGGGGCGACACGCGTGAGGTGGAGAGGAATCGGAGGGAGGAACGGAGGAGAACTCGGCCCGCCTCAGGAGCGTAGGGAACCACGATGGAGATTCACCTGTCTCGCCCCCGTCAGGGAACAGGGTGCTCCTCTCGCAAGGATGACGTCAGGTAATCCAATCATGTGAGACTAAGATTGATATCGATATATAAAACTAATATAAAAGATAATAAAAAAATATTTTAATTTATGAATAATTTAATTATACATTTCATAAGAGATAAAACGAAGAACATCTTAAGATGGTATCTGCATATTTAAGGAGACCTACAAATGTCAAATGTTAGTGCTAAAAACTATACATAAAAAATTCAAATGTTATTGACCTAATCACAATAAAAGATCCAAATAGCTGACCTAAATAATTAGGACATCATGATTTATTATTATTATTCTAATGTTCACTAATGGACATATTATGGTTATGTTGTTTTAGAATAAAGTTACACCAGAAAAGAACATAATACTACATGAAACTACATAATTGATTCCACACCATCTTATTTTGTTTTTTTTTGAAAAAAGATATTACTAAAAAATATACATAAAAGTTCAAATATTATTAATTTAATTACAGTAAAAGATGACCCAAACAATTAGTATACTATGATTTATTGTTATTATTTAATGCTCATTAATGGACTTATGTCGTTTTAAAATAAAATAAAACCTCATTTTCCACACTTTTTTTACTCTTGTATATAATTACAACTTTTCCCTTTCCATTGAGCACTGAATGTTTATATAAGTAATGCCTACATTATAATTAGATTTCCATCATCAACTTTAATTTATATTTTCTTAAGCTATCTTTCCAACTTTTTGACATGAAATGCGCCAAATGAGAAAGACATATTCACTGTTTTTCATTAATCTAGTTAGTGAATTTAAATATTATTATTTTTAATATAATAATTAAGTTTTTTAGTTTATTCATTTAAAATATTATATTATTTTACCTATTAGTATTTTATCATGTTTTTATTATTTGAAATATAAATTTATTTTAAATTTATACAATATATTATTACATTACACAATCGGTATAATAAAACCATCAGTAAAAAAAAATTAATATTAGCGGGTCAAACAACTAATAAAAAGTTTATTTAAAGAATTAAAATTGTAAGGAGCATTCTGGAAACTTCTAGAGATTTTTTTAATATTAGGGAAAAAATCAATCTAAGATTAAAAAATAAAAAATTACTCTTGGATAAATTCATGGAAAAAGTTTCAATTATGGATAGTGTCCCAACTTTTAAAAATTCTCAGTAATTTTTTTTTCAAAATAATAATATTATCCTTGTCAATCATCACATTTGTTTAGCATAATCATCCTTATTAAATCACATTAGATCTCGTAATCCCACCCGTGCGTGTCTTATCTTTGTTATTCTCGCTCGTTAGCTTTTTATTCATGGTATATAATTTCGAATCATATCGCTCAGTATGGACGGTATATATTGATCCGACAAGATATTAGTACGCAAACTGTTCGCTACTACTCGATATTATGTTTTTTTATTTTTTAATAAAAATTATTTTTTTATTTTTTAAAATGGGCGACGTCACCCGAGAAGGGAGTGGTCGAGGCTCGAGTGACGTCACATGGGCGATGTCAATTTGTTTTTAATACGATATCGACGTCGCCCGAGAAGTGAGGCGATATCGTTGTTTTTTTTTTTAATATGCGACATCGACGTCGCCCAAACGATACATCGAAACGTACTGTTCGGTGTACCGTACCGTATCGTATTAGAAAATTATCGAAACTCCGATACGATACGAAATTATATATCTTGTTTCTATCCCTATGCACCTTGTTTTATTATTTTTCTTTATAATCTCCTTAACTTACGTTTCTATAGATACTTGTGCTATAAAGAAAATTGACAAGAGCTCAGAGGACATGTCTAACGAAATAAAAGGAGAGAGAGTGTGCAACGATAGAAAACAATCATTTATGTCGAAAGCGAAGGTGAGAACAATAAAAACAATACATGCAGAAGTAAGTATGATAAAGGCCAATAAAATTTCTAAAGACAAAAATAAAGAGGTAAGTGTAATAGTGCATGATAAATGCGCCGATGAGTTTGATAGAGGCAGGGTAAAAAAAGCTTTTTCATGCAAAAATAGTGTTTTGTTAATTTTTTAAATTATTATCTTTCGAAATTTCACACAAATAAATTTCTAAGAATTATGTATATTTATATAATAAAAATAAAATAGTTATTTACATGCTGACCATCACCCTCGAAAAGAAAAGAAAGGAAGCCGCGAGAAGAAACCCTCAAAATAAGTGCAAAAATAAGATTTAGCCCACGCTTAATATGTTTCCCTTCTCTCTCAATCATAAGGCATGATATAGTCCTTTGTCCTCCGTGCTTCGTTTCAGATCCATCGGAGATGGCTTCCAATCTCGCTCGTCGGATGATCCGTCGCCCTCTTGCAGTAAGCTTTTTGCCTTTTTTTCCGATTCACTTCCGATCCTCCAACGAAAATTTAGGATCCGCAAGCATTATTCTTTTTTTCTTATCCGGTGATATTTTGATAGGTTTGTGTGCTACGAGCTAGAGTTTGATTCAATTCGATGCTATGTCGTGTTCTTTTTCTCATAAATTATGCGATTTTCCTTTTTGCCCTCTTTTGTTCCGTAATTGCGTCGTCGTGCCAAAGAGATCCAGGGTTGTGCGGTCATAGTGCTTGTGCGGTGTCGTCTGATTCTGGTTAAATTTGTTACCTGTTGGATCACTTAGCATACGATGGCACGGGATGTGGATCTGAGAGGGAGACGATCTTTATGGGACGAGGAAAAAAAGTGATACTCTTAAGTGACTATCAAAGAGTAAAATCAGCTTGATTATTATTGTATCCATTATTTGAAATGGGATTGCCGGATTTCAAGATTTGATGTACACTATTCTGAAGCAAGAAGGTCCAGTAGAATTGAGTCTTTTAGAGATGCATAAGCTTTTTATGGAATTTATTTTGTTGAGCCCAAGAGACAGCGACCCTTCAATATTTTCTGCTCATGTTTATTTTTTGGTAGAAATCTTGGGGGATACAGCTATCATGAATCAGGTGAAAATATAAGGTCCTTTATTTTCTTGGTGGCTTTTGATGTTTAGAGTGGTCAACGTGAAACCATGAAAGGAAAAGCAAGATGTACCTGTTGTTTGTAGGAAATAGTGTATGAATATGGACCAAAGATCAAGTGACGAGTAAGTGAGCAGAGAAAGAGCAAGGACATTTAGTTTTTTAAAAAATAGTAGAATAAGACAAGAAGTAAAATATGGTATAGAAAGATAGACGGTGTTAAAAGCTTGAACAAGATTGAATCAATTTCAAGTCCACAATTTGGGTGAGTCTAAAATATGGTCTTTCTGTAATCTATTTTTGGAAAAACGGTTCTTTAGTTTCCCAGAACATGTTGCTCCAACTACTAATTATGCACCTGTAAACTTGGGGCATAATGATTTCACAAAATTTTCTAACCGTACAGAATGCAGCTGATTTTTAAGTTCTCTTGCAGTCACAAAGGACTATGTAATGAATATTTTCTGAATTTTCTGAAAATTTTGGCCATGACACCAATCCCACTTTACTCTGCTAGAGTATGATTTATTTTTCAACAAGCAATTTGATGTTTATGCTTTCTTATTATTGTGTAATTTTTCTTTGTATTCTTTCCCCCATTATGTTCCAATTACTTCTTTTTAGAATGCTCGTGAACTTGTTTAGGTTCTTTTGGTCAAATGCACTCATAGTGATGATTTCTTATTTAGAAGCATATATAATGCCTAACCATTGCCAGGTTGGATTCTACTGTGTAACTTGATGCATTTATGATTTTTTAATAAGTTTATATACGTTTGTCAAGGTACCGAATTCTCTTATTCTCATCACCTTTCTTGCAGACATTGTTCCTCTTGAGAAGTAATGGTCATGTTCGGCACTTTAGCCATCATATCCTCCTAGGTGATGATGTTTCTATGATTAAGATAGTTTCTCACCATAGTAGAACTTGAGTATTTTATATTTGTAATGATTTCAGCTGGCTCTATCTATGCAAAGCCTATGAGGTTAGTGGTTGGAAACTTTTCAAATTTCTAACCTAATTGTTTTAAATAGTTGAAAATTCTGCTTTCTAGTTGTTTTACATAGGTTTGCATGAGTACTGCAGGGAAACTACAACATTTCTCCCAAGAGCCTCCTCTTACCTATTATGGAGTAGGTCATTTGCTTCTGAGAGCGGTAAGATTTTTCTGCACCACCGGCTCTGTTAAGTTTTAGATTTTTCTTGTTAGAAATTGATTTTTTTTTTCTTCTTTTCTCTTCTGTTGAAGGTGACCTTGTTGACGCTGTTGTTCCATTCATGGGTGAATCTATAACTGATGGGACTTTAGCAACTTTCCTGAAGAGTATGTATTTCGCTCTCCCCTTTCCCCAAACAAATTTCTTTTTTGCATGTCTGAGAATACATGTACACAAAAATTATGTATATATACATATGTATCAAAAGTTTGCTAAATTATGATTGGGATTGGCAGGACCATATCAGATGATTGGGATTGATCAAGATATGAAAAAACCCTAAAGAGTAAGAAGATTAAAATTAAGAAATATATAAAGAAAAGTTATGTCAACTGTCCATCAATTTATATGACCAAATTAATAGTTGCTCCATTGAGGGTAATCTAACATTCCTTGTGTTTGTGCAGACAAAATTTACTTCTGGAAATCCCCTTACTGTGCAGTCAGTCTGTTAAAAGTGAACAATCAAATATCTTGTTCCTGCAAAACAGCGAACTATTTCAGCCAGAGACTGAACCATGATCTTGATCAAAACATATAAAATCATAAAACTAACTTTGGGGCTCTTAGATCAAAGAACTAGATAAGATGCTTTTCTTCCTAGTATGATATATTGCATGGTCAATGACTCAATATCACCAAATTTTTTGTATAAGTTTTTGGGTGGAGGCATTTTAGTCACCATCAATCACATGGAATTGTTCAACTGTAGAGTTCAGTTCCCTATTAATTGGACCTCAAGTGAAAGGTTTCGCCCTCATGTTCTGTGCAGAGCCTAGCTCAGTCTGTCTATGACCTGTGTGCATATTCTCATAAATGTGCATGCTCTCTTTGCCAAATGTTCAAAGAAGTTGGATCTATGTCAGTTCACTTCATTTTATGAGACTCTCCCTGAGACAAAAACTTCTAGGGATGGGTCCTGCTCTTTTGTTGTGGGTCATGCATGTCAAGATATACACTATTGTTCAAATAGTGCAAATTTGGCTCTTACGGTGTTGATATTTGGAACAGAACCTGGTGATTGGGTTGAAGTTGATGAACCAATTGCCCAGGTCGAAACTGACAAGGTAATACTGCTCATAATTTACAACATTTTGACTTAGTTAAGGTTACAGAGTGGGTGAAGCCAAAGTCAACTCATTTGTTTTGTATGTATTATTTCAGGTGACTATTGATGTAGCTAGTCCTGAAGCTGGCATTATCCAAAAGGTTACGGACCAATTTGTGCTGCTTTAGATAGTATTATTTTATATTGTTTTCATGGAATTCTGGTTATGATTGTGGAATATTTAGTGGTCATATGTTATCAACAGTTCATTGCCAAGGAAGGGGATACAGTCACTCCAGGGACAAAGGTTGCTGTTATCTCCAAGTCTGCTCCAGCAGACACTCATGTTGCTCCATCAGATGAAAAAGTAGGTAAAGAGACTACATCTCCTGCCAAGAAGGAGAAAATTGATAAACAAATGCCAAAAGTGGAAGCTCCCATCAAAGAGAAGCCAAAAACACCATCCCTCCCACCTTCCAAAGCTTCACCTTCAGAACCTCAGCTACCTCCTAAAGAAAGAGAAAGACGAGTAAGTCTCATATGAATAAAGATTTTAGAGTTGCATGAGACAGTGAAAATCTTTCATAGGATGGTATTTCCCATTTTTTGAACCTATTGCAATTGCAGGTTCCTATGCCAAGACTAAGAAAGAGGG
Organism: Musa beccarii; assembly: GCA_024322285.1. NCBI lineage: Eukaryota > Viridiplantae > Streptophyta > Magnoliopsida > Zingiberales > Musaceae > Musa > Musa beccarii. The sequence continues at coordinate 2,627,149 of CM044401.1, read as the reverse complement.
TTGCAACACGTTTGAAGGATTCACAGAATACGTTTGCAATGCTGACTACTTTTAATGAAGTTGACATGTAAGTATTTGTGTTCTTATTTAGTTGTTGACCTTGCTGAGATGTTTGTCTGACCTGGCATATTGCATGTTTTTGTTTTACCCTTTTTTGTGTGATATCATATTTCTGAAATCCCAAAAAGGCATTACAGCTTGTTTTTTGTCATTGCTGTTGTATTATTATTGTTGAATCTAGATTCATGTATGCAGAAGAAAAGTCATATGACATTGTAGTAATTTCACAAATGTCACATGGACATTTAGCTTAAAGATAGTTTACATGTCTTCCATCTGTTATGGTACCTTATTTGCTAACTGGCAGTTTTTTCCATCTGCTATGTGCAGGTGAACAAAATAACTGTGTTAAGAAAAATTATTAAGTTCACTTGGTTGTTATATTATCTGTGTACATACTTGAAAATCTTAATCTGCTTGTGCAGCATACTCAATCGGTCAATCCTTTATGCAAGACAGTTTAAGTTTGATGAGATGTTGATATCAATGTATAAAAAAAAGGAATAATTACACAAAATGTATATCTGAAGTTGGCATGGCCATTACCTGAAGAATGATGGACTCATGCTCTTCAGAATTCTTTGAAGAAAAAAGGATATGGCATTTCACATATATTGTCAGTTACAATATGGCAACATATCCAATGCTTTTGGGTTTCTTATATCATTCAATGGGAAGAAAAAAGAAACAGAAACAGGAAAAAAAATTCAAAATCTAATTTTGATTGAAGATTTTGAATCTTGATTGTGTATTTCACCTCTATATCAAAGATTCATCATTCTACAAAGATGAAAAGCTATCAATCTTGAATATAATAAAAAAAAAAATTATGAAAATTAAATCTATTTGAAGAAGGAAGGAGTAGATGTTTATTTGATTTATGTAATTGGAATCATTAATTGATTTCTATATTTTTCTTTTTTATCCCTGTACTTCGTGTCTATAAAAAGTAGAAAAAGATATTGTAATTGGATCAAATGATGAATTAATAAATTGAAGTTCTTTCCCGCTCTATATGCGAGTAATGTGAGGTTATGTCCTTGAGGTAGGGCAGAGGTGCGTTCTTTCTTCTCTTATTTTCCATTCCTCTGATACCACAAAAAAAAAAAAAAAAAAAAAGGTTTCCTCTATCCATTGCGAATGTGTCTTGCATCACACAACTAAGCTAAATTAAATTTGAAGAGTTGATTTCATCCTTTACTGATGGGTGCTATACATTTATTGCCTAAATAAGTGCTGAATATCTAGAAGAAGTGTGTCCATTGAACTTTAAGAAATGAAATCCCCAACAAGAATCTGATCTGTTCATAAAGAGATTAGAAAATGACAAAAGAAAATTTTCTTCTCATCAACTTGTAGTACTCAGAACATATTCTGAAATTATGAGTGCAGCACCAACTTCAACAACATTCATGTCTGAGAGAGTTATTCTGTTGTCATCAGTCTTAAAATTTTCCTTTTTTAATTTCTTCAGAGCTTTGGTTGTGGTAATTGGATTGTTGTTCTTTGTTTTGAGTATTCACTTGTAGCAGATAAACATGTCCAAGAGTCATCATTCTCATGGTTTCACATGCATTAAATGATTAGACAAGATGACTTCTTTGCTAATGTTAAGGTGGGTACTTGACATGACCATCAAAAGTGTATTAACAACTAGTTCTTATGGATTTTACTGGATTTTGAACATTACAGTGCAGAATCCAAGGCCTCTTAAGAGCTGCAGCACCCTACTTTAAGTTATGTTTGGCCCTCGTGTTGGAGGCAAGGGCTATACCAGTGTTGTCCTCCAGCAACTGGATTCTCGAGGCCAGAGGAAAGCAAGGTTCTTCCAACAAGAGATAGAAGGGCCCGAAATCGACAAATAAGTTTGCTTTAATGTAAAAGAAAAATTGTGTTTTTTTTTTCCTTTTAAGCAAATGCGAGTTCATAGATCACGTGGCTTCGTAAACTCAATTTGTGTCTTAATTGATAACGTTGGCCCCCAAACCAAGCAGAAGTTTATTGATCTAATCTAACTTTCTACATAAATTTGTTATGTTTCTCTGGAACAATCAAAACTGATATTTGAGTGGATAATAATGAGTTTATAATGAAAACCGAGAACAAGGAGAGCAACAGGAAGGAGGGATTGGAAAGGAGAGATGAAGACATCAGAGATCAGGGATAAGAAAACAGACCTCACTGATGGTCCACATCTGGCAGTTGACAAACAGACACTGATTACCATAATGCAGAGAGTGAACTGTACCCATTAAAGGATCTTTGATTCTTTAAATATCAATGATTACCCCTAATATCAGTATTCAGATTTTATCTTTCAGATGAAAGAAAGAATAAGGATTCACTTCTCCTTTTGTCCAAGCCACTTCTCTTTTTGTCCAAGTCATCCTATTTGTGGTGCACACTTTCATGGAGGTAGCGGTTATGACTGCATTAGATGTCTGCTTTTGTGTTGGACAGTAAGGGTTGGTGAAGGCCAATCACTCGTCTTAAGACCAGAGTTGGGTGAAAAAGAGAGGGAGAAGCATGAGTGGTAAGAAAATCTCTAGGATAGGTGAACACTTTGTTGAACAAGGCTGGATGGCAATTGTCAAATCTTGAGGATAAAATTGGAAATCTAAAAAGTTCTAACCCTTCCATCCTGAGTTCACTCAATGTTTGCTGACAGCTTTCTAATGTATAGATAATGTTAATCTTTTCCTTCCCTTATGTTTTTCCTTCTCATGTCTGTACTTTGCTTACGGAAGCTTCAAGTGTAGATTCTTTCCTTTATATTTTTTCCTTCTCATATCTGTACTTTGTTTATGAAAGTTTCAAGTGGAGCTTCTTTCCTCCCTTTTCACAAAAAAAAAGAGAAAAGAATCAATTTCCATATGTTCTGCTTCATTATCATAATGTATTTTATTTTGTAGGACTAATCTGATGAAGCTCCGTTCTGATTATAAAGATGCCTTTGTGGAAAAGCATGGTGTGAAGTTGGGACTTATGTCTGGTTTTGTCAAGGTATTGTCATGTGAACATTGTGTATTCTAATTGTTTGTCTGTATATTCATTATTATTTTTTCATGTTGCTAGGCTGCTGTTTCTGGACTTCAAAACCAGCCAATAATTAATGCAGTCATTGATGGTGATGATATTATATACAGGGATTACGTCGATGTCAGCATAGCTGTTGGTACACCCAAGGTCCTGTGCTTTCTCGTCTATTTGGATGATTCGATATACGTATACATACATATATATATATATGTATATGTACATATATACATATATATGTACATATATATATATGTATATATACATATACAAATACATTTATTGCTTTTGCATTATTGGTATCCAAGCATTGGAGCACTACAAGACACAAAGTGTTAGATTGTGAATTTCATTTCTTAAATTTTTGCAGGGCCTTGTGGTTCCAGTAATCCGTAATGCTGATGGAATGAATTTTGCGGAAATAGAGAAGGAGATTAACACCCTTGCAAAGAAGGCAAACAATGGGACAATATCCATAGATGAGATGGCTGGAGGAACATTCACAATCTCCAATGGTGGAGTCTATGGAAGCCTTCTGAGTACACCGATCATCAACCCCCCACAAGTAATGCACCTAAACCCGAAGAAAGATGGGAACTCGTGATCATGATGTACTCTGACCTCACATAACATGTTTCTGCAGTCTGCGATCTTGGGCATGCACTCCATAGTATCTCGTCCGATGGTGGTCGGTGGCAACATTGTCCCGAGGCCAATGATGTACGTTGCACTGACCTATGATCATAGATTAATTGATGGAAGAGAAGCTGTTTTCTTCCTGCGACGTATTAAAGATGTGGTTGAAGATCCACGAAGGCTTCTCCTTGACTTGTAGGCACATCAGATTACTGATGGCACGAGGGAGATTTTTTAATCACTCGATAACATGTCTCGAACCAAAAACTTTGGCAGGCTTCTTGGTGCATCATTTACGAGTTCATATACAAGCTCTTGGAGACCACAATGAATTGCATCATGACTTGTGTTTTCACTAAAGCAGAGGTCTTTAATGACTCCCGTGGAATTTGGATCCACCGTCATCACATTGATTTGTGAGATTGTATTACTTTAGCTACAATTTGTTCAAGTTCACACGCGATGTTTCTTAGCATTGTACAATCGCTTGGTCATCCAAGTCTGTAGGGCATACTTTGAGCTGCAACAATTACGTACCCGTTTCGGGGCATGATCATAAATTTGCCGGTTGTCGAAGGTAATCTCTGTATGTGATTAGTTTCTTCGATCCGTGTCCAATAAACCTTTTACATTATTGCTTGGTTTATGGTGTAGCAGTACAGTGAAATCTATACAAGTTCAAGGCAATCCGTCTCGGAATGAATGAATTGGGCAGGATGGAAGACAGGACATAATTAATGTTGGGGGAGCCATGTTCATCTTATCAAGTAGATTGGGCACAATCCCTCTCGCATGCAAGATTTCGAAAAAGGAAAAAAAAGATCAAACGAATGAAATCGACACGTTAGTATTTTAAAGGTCAGGCCATCGCTAGGAATAAAGTACTCCGGGTGTGAATTCTTCGATCGAATAGGACAGCATTGTTGGATACAAGAAGGACCGGAAGTGTGCCAATCAAAAAGTGTCGATTTCTTGGTCAAACTCTTGTATCTTACTCGAGGAAAGGAACACAATTCTATTGAAATTTTTATGAGCACAATTCGGATTGCACCAGCACCAGTGCAAATGGAACCGGAACCGCTCCACGATATAGCTTGGCGCTTATTTCAAACCATGTTTAAATGTTCACCAAAATTGTTTGACCAATGAATTAGAGACGAAGTTGAGGTTAGAAGAATTTGACATGAGACGAGAGGATGCTAAGAGAAGTACTCTTGAAAAATATACTATAGTGCTATCATTTAAATTACTGCAAAGGAAAATAGAATTGACATAAGTCCTACAATATGATGATAAAGACGAGTTACCGTCTGTCTTTCTATTGACCAATGAAAATTATTCGATGAGCATAGAGATGTTGAATTAGATGATCAAAAAGGGTAAGGAAGCGATGACGGATCCAAAAGAACTTAACTACCTAAAATCAAATGTCGATTAGAACGAAGATGGGCTTGGATGAATGCCACAGTACCGTAAAAGTGGATCTACCGATCACTAAAAAAAAAAGATGCAAATGCGAGACGAAAAATAATAAGGTCATAATCATGACAACACTATGATTCTGCATAAGCAAGACATACATACATAAAGATATCGATCATTTAATCTTATAGAGGGAGAACACTTGGTAATGAATGAAAGGGGCCAAAGAGGTGATGAATAAAAAAACAAACTCCAAATATCGAGATAAGATTTATATATTGGAAGACAATTTATAAACCCTTTGAAAAAATTTAATGAAAGACAATATTTGCCAAATCTTCAACAATAGTGATCGATGCTATTGAGAGTAGACTGTGCGCTTCATTTCTTAACATAATATAATCAAAAGCAAAAATGATACAAATCTACTTGGAGGCCATATCCATGTGAAAGAAGAATCGATGGACAAACTTTATAGAGGAAAGACCTCAAAAAAACTTCAAGATCTTCGAGACGACATTCATTAAAACTCCAACAGGCATCTGCTTAGTTCAAGCGGCACGAGACGTTTGAAATACTAGCACATAATAAGAAAAGTTTTTTTTCTTCATTTGAAGGATTCACAAGAACCAACAAATATCAATATAATTTTATCGATTCTACATCAAAGTCAGAGTCATCGACGAATTGAAACAACACGACGACGGATCAAAGTTGCTTAATGAAAATCACCTTCGACGGGCACTTTAAAATGCATTATGGTTAAACAGAAATAAAATGGACATATAAAGAAGCTGTCAGGAACAGTGTGTTCTGCAAGAAGTAGAGGGACGACACATTTCGAGGACAAAACAAACGTTTGATATGATAACATTCAAGTGCACACCTTTCTCGCCCATGTAACCAAGGCATCGGCTGTCTTTCTCGGTTGACTTACCGATCCTACAAATAGAATCTATGTTTGCTGGGGAGAAACCAATCTTATTGTTGAGCAGAAGGAAGTGTTGAGTCGGCACCACTCATTGTGACATCTTTTGATGTAATAATGAAATCCAGGGACGGAGTGATTCCCTCTCGGTACTCCTTGTCCTCCGCATTCTGCTGTAGTAAACTCATCTTGATGATACCAGTCTTTCTTCTGTATTCTGAAAACAGTGATGGTAGTAGTGAGGATAATGGCTAACGGTGGTAGTGGTAGCCAAGGATGAGAAAAGTGACAATGGTTGCCATTATCATTATGATGACTAAGATAATGACAACTACAGCAGTGATGAGTGTCAAACAGAAATATTTAAACAAGTTAAAGGAAGATTGGAATATCCTAAAAAAAAATTATTAGTATTGCAAAGCATCCTTTTAGAAAATGTTATCGGGCAAACAAAGACAAACACACCTTCAAAATATATCTACGGCGACATATTCTGTGTATTTCATAAAGAACATGGCTTAGAAAAAAATTAAAAACTGGACTGAACAACTAAAACAAGCCAAACTACAAAAACCAAACCAGAGAGAGAGAGAGAGAGAGAGAGAGAGAGAGAGAGAGAGATCTAATTCAATTGTCTTAAAAAATAAGCTTTTGTGTTACTTGCACCATTCCTTTAGATGAATATAACAATTTGGCCTAACAAAATAAGTCATATTTAACTAGTTATTACATAGCGAGACATACTCCATCACTTATTCTCCATCCGAATGGCCTTTTAAGTGTTGTTCAATGAATCAAAGCTTTAGGGAATAAAATAAATGGCTTAAATAAAATTAAGACAAGAGAGATATGTATAATTAGTTTAATTTAATTTTAAGCTTATTATCATTAGCCACTTCTCTGATGACTATGTTCCATCATATTATCATTAGGTAAGCTATGGAAATCTAGGTTCAAACAACCTGAAGCTATTCAGTTGCATATGAAATTAGGATCAAGCTTGTTAAAATCTAATAAACAAAATGATGCTTAATAATGACCAATGTCAAACTAAATTCCAATTTGCATGAATTATAGTGAATTACAAATGACTAATTACGTCCCTATGGGAACCTTCAAATGGTAAATCTATGCACCAACATATGGAAGCGAATAGTATACCAAGAGATGGTTGCCGATATGTCAGTTATATATGATCGTTGATAGATGCGATTTTTGTGTGTGTTAATGTGTATGAAATTTTGTCACAGTTACAAGCTTATTTGGTTGATATAGCTAAAAGATACTAGTCTTGACTTAAACACTATTTCTGAAAAAGTTGGCCAGCCTTGATTCAACAATGGAGGATGATGTCTTTATTTGATTGAAAAAGCTCTCTTTTGTGTTGCCTGGTGTCCCTCGAATTGGTAAAGCACTTATTTACCAATTATCATGGAAGATAAATAACTGATAGCAATTCTGAAGATGTGTACAGCAATATTCCACAAAACAGAGCAGATAAATGTCAGACATCATGGTAACTAAGCAAGATAAACATCTGATGGCGATTCTAAAGCTGTGTGTAGCCTAACAACATCATAGGGCTGATTAGCTACCATAGCTGAGTTAACCAACCTGAATAGACCATGAAACCCCCAAGTGTAAGTTTGAACAAATCGTGCAGTATCCCAGCCTCAAAGGGAGGTTTGGCAGTCGCAAACCTTAAAAAGGATTTGCAGTACCACACCATAAAAATTGACCATGTCACCAAACCAAATTCAAACCACAAAAATCAATGACAACATATTTTTGAACTTTTTACTTTTGTGAGAACTAAGTTTGTCTATCGTAATGATTTGGTTTACTGTTGTCACAACATACCTTATGAAAGTGGGAACAACACTATTGTCGATTGGATAATGAGCTCAAGGTGATTGCATTAGATTGCATAAAACATTCTTGAGCCTCTTGATATCAACACACAAGAAGCACCCAACACATTCTTTGTTCTTTATGAGATGAGATGGTGCAAGGAAACCTCACATTTCATAAGCTCAGCTTTTGCTGATGCATGATCAGTTGTGGTAGTTGATCAAGAACATAAACAAAAAACTTCAATCCAATACCAAACTATTATTCTCGAGCCTCTTAATCAATGTGCTTGTGTCATCTATTAGCTTTGTATTTTTATGACTGAAACCACATGATTCTACCACTTTTTTGGAGGTTGACTGGGGAATTGCTAATCATATAATGTCTTAACATTTGTCTCTTTGAGACCTGTTGAGCTTCAATCAAAAATATTAATTAACTTCCGGGTTTGCATCTGAATCTCCTATGTGATTTGATGAGTAAAACCTCCATCATCATCTTCATTTGATTGCAATAAGTAGTTTCAAACTTTGTTAAGGCAATGAGATATAGTCTTGAATTGAGTTGAATGCTCTCAACGTTCTACACCGTGTTTCTATTACCAATTATGAGCACTGCCATGGGACAGTGAGAAAAACTAAGAAACCAAAGAAATGTTTAGCACAAACCGAAAATAAAAATAAAAATACATGCAATTTTCCTTCCTTCAACTGATGTTTGTAAAGCATGCATACGTGCAGCATCAAGAAGCAGTGGTACGAGAAAACGGTGTGCACAAGGACATCACAAGCATCATAGCTAGTGCATCGAGAGACAATGCGAGGATATCAACGATGCTGCTAAAACCACTGTAGGGCTGAAGTCAAATATTTATATGCATATATTGAGATAGATTATGTGTGAAGGGTGAATAGGACCTGAATAAGCTCCATGAGAAAGTGGACATCCTTGGAGTAGAGCTCTTCAGAGAGGTGGTTGACGGCCTGATGGATGTCTTCTGCCAAGGGGTTCTTCTCCCCTCTCCCAACGTGGAATCTCTCCCTCCTGATCCTCTCGACGTAGCAGCCATGGCGAACCTCGATCGCAACTCCTCCTTTCTCCCACACGACCCAGAACAGAAGAGTTAGGAAGAAAAGAAGAGGGTAAGTACGGAAGCAAGATGAGAAAGGGAACGAAATGGGACAAGCTTAAAGTTACCTTGGGTGGATGGCAAGATGAGAAGGTGAAGAGTCAGTCCTTCATTGATTCCGAGACCTGCTCAAAGTTTTATCGATGGACGTAACGAGAAGGAGAAGAAGCTCAACAGTCTTCTTCGATGTAACAAAAATCCCTCTTTTCTCGTCCTTCACCCCCACCCACACGTTGCCGCCACCTTGAGCTCGACTGCTCTTGCAATCTTATATACTAATGTATATGCCGCAGCATTCTTCCACAGAGAATACTGCCTGCCACACTTGGCATCAAATTGAATCATACCTTGTACATAAACTTCATGCAGGGAAGGATTCCAACTCGAGAAGTAAGAGTAATAATAATAGCAAAAAATGATAATATCTTTTGCATTTTGTTTATAAGCAAGGAAGTCAATCATATCTATCATATAAATTGAGCCTTACGAAGATTCAATATCTAAGCCAATCAAGACAACTAGAGTTGTGTCAAATGTTCACACAAATTAAGTCTAACCCAGTAAGACCTCAACTGACTTGCAACAAGTAAAAGGAGACAAAAACATTGGGCTATACTATGACATATCTTATCAAGAATTAAAAAGCAAACAAGAAATACCAATTTAATGTAAACTTAATATCACATAATTCAATAATCTGTATTGCAAAAAGGAAACAAACGTAAAGGAAACCAAGATCTTACAAAACAGGCAGTTCATATATCAAGCGGAGTTCTAACATGCATGGACATCATCATAATAATGTGAACTTAGAACATAGTGTTGATAAACAGAGAACCAAGCATGCATCGAAGTTATCCAAAAGAGAACAAAACATGATAACTTTGACGTCGCAGAACGGTGGTCTACTTGTTGGTGACTCAGACCTTCGAGGAGGTTGATATCGACGATAGAAGAAGCTCTTCGTCCTCAGCAAACAATTGGAGGTTTTTGGTCTTCAACAGAAACTCCACAGCATCTTCCTCAAAGTCTAACAAGCAGCCCAACCTTATCAGCTCAGAGAGTGCAGCAATCTGATCCGACATTTCAAACAACAGGCCCTGTGATATTACATCTGCAAAAAATGTGGCGAATTGGATGCTGCCTCTCTTTCTCTTTGAACCATCGGTGCTCTGTACGAACAACTTGGCCTTGTCCTTCTCCCAGCAAAACATTTTGCTAGCCTTCACAATCAAATTCTTACCTGAGGCGAGTGACAACTTGTAGCTTACGGTAATGGGTTCATCCAACTCCAAAACTTGTAAATTGCACAGGTTCTTAACGATGCAATGCCTTTCAGCAGAACTCGTAGCCAAAGATGTATCGCAGAGAAATGCAAGAACGATCCTGAGCAACCCATCTTTCAACACCAGAGATCCTGGATCAACTTCCCTAATATTGGTGCCTTCTGCTGTGAAGGACTCGTCTTTTTCTACAGCCTCCGAAATTGTTCTAACACCAATACTAGCATAGATCTTGTTCAAATTTGCTCTAGACAATGCAGGACTGCTAGTTGAAGGATACCATATGAAAATTGCTTCATCAGAAGATTCAGAACACTTGTCGAACAGATCCTTCAGCAAGAGGTCATCGGGAATGAATACATCTTGCTTGTTGGACAGCAATATCTCGTTATTCTTTTGCACCGGTAGCTTTGATACGCAGCCCAGTAGCAGCTTCTCCATCTTGGCATTCCAGTGCTTTGCAATGAACTCCCAGAAAGCAGAACATTGCAAGACCGTCGGGTGGTGCAGTGAAGCTTCCCATGAGCACCAGAGTTTGCAGTAATCCTCAATATTTGGACCATGCCGAACCCCAAGAATCGTGGTAAAGAATCCAAGAAGTTTTGTCTCATAGTACTTGTCCAAGACACGGAGTTGGGAGCCAAACATATGATTTTTATCGTGAAGTATGCAACTGCTAGAACCCACCCATTGGCCACCACCACCACTTCCACTTGGGATCCATATCCAATCTGCAGCTTCATTTTCTGGCTCCCATTTAAATTCACTCAAGTGCATATAAACCCTGGAGACTGCAGTAATATCAGAATGAAATTTGATATGATGTGCAATTAACAAGCATCCGTCACTGGCATCCACAATCACTCCAATTTCTTTAAGTTGATTCTTGTAGGATTTAATCTCTGAGCCATAAAATTCATCATCGATGAAGGGCCCGTCTTCTCTTTGTAAACCCCACTTTGGATCAAAGAGGAGACACTCTCCAGGAGATTTGTAGCCCATAGTGGTCTTCAGCCAACTCTTGCTTATGCTTTTCATGAACTCGTTAGGAAGAACCTCCATTTTCCCTTTCAGATTTTGGATGCACTTCAGCAAGGAAAGAACATTTGCCCGAGTGATGACTGAAGGATTTTTGGGAATGCAAACACCATTTATAACAAATTCTGCCCCGCTTTTGAAATCCACCACAACACCAAAATTCTTGAGCTCATTTTTGTAATTGTAAATTTCATTAGAGTGACCATAGAATGAAGAATTGCCATCAATGAGGGGAAGACTGGCTATCGATGAGATGGACTCCCACTCTGTATCTAATAGGATCGAATCCTTGGGAGATCTGAAGCCCAGCCTGGTATGCAACCATTTCTCATGACGGGTAAAGGCCAAAAGATCAGCTGGAAATCTACTACACATCTTTCTGTAGCATGCTAATAAAGCAAGAACATTTTTGCTTGTAACAGATGATGAAGCTACAAGTTGTTTCAGTTGGGTAGCAATAACTTTGGATAGATCATCAATATCGACACCAACTCCTATTTTCTTCAGCTCTTCTTCATACGACCTGATTCTGCTGCCATAGAACCCCTCATCAATTATTGGCACACCGTTGACCACGCTTAGAAGACACACTTCTGAAGCAACCAGAAAAGATTCACTTGGTGTTTTGTAGCCAAGATGGGTCTTCAACCATTTCGTCTGCCTTGTCTTTTCTATGAGCTTATCAGGGGCACGAGCATGTCGAACACACTCGAGTACGAAAATAGTAGCATGAGAAGATGTAAAACTTGTAGGCATTTTAAAATTATCAACCACTAGCTGGTAATTTTTGTTAAACCCAACTAAAACTCCAAGTAAATCAAGCTCAGTCCTGTAGCCAACAATTTCCTCACCATATGAGTTAGTATCTATGAAGGGGAGACTACTGACTTGTGATGCAATTGTCCATTCCGAGTCAAGCAGTATGGATTCTGATGGGGTCTTGTAACCATGGGAAGTCTGTAACCATCTACCGTTTTTGACGCTCTGAGTCAAATACTTAGGCGACAACTGCTTCTCTCTCAAGTATCTGATCAACTTCAGCAATGAATAAACATTTGCTCTGGTCAAGATGGAGTGAGCCGATAAATCCATGAGATGCTTGCCGATATATTCCGATGCCTGACAAAATTCAAATCTGACTCCGATTACTTTAAGTTCTTCGGCATAATCCTTTATATTTTTTCCATAAAATTGTTGGTTGACTAATGGTATGTCAACGAGAACCGAGGAAATTTGTAGTAAATTTCCCCATCCTGAGGTCGGAAGGAATGACTCAGAAGGTGGCTTGTAACCAATCGATGTCTTCAACCAACTTCCAGTTCTGATGCAGTTCAGAAAGTTCTGCAGTTCGTTCGTTCCTTTGGATCTTATATTTCGAATCCATTCGAGTAGCAAGAATGCATTTTCCTTTGTCAAAGGAGAGTTGACAGTAGTAAATGCAGCATCCGGAGGATAAACATGAGGAACATCCGAGGCCTTTACGTGACTTTGTAGGAAGCGCAAGATCTGTCCTTCGGATGTATGGGTGCCGGCAAACGCCCGAGGGGACAAGTACTCTGTGCACAATACAACATAACGTTCTGCTCTCCATGGATTCGAACCCAGTAATCCTGCCCACTTGCTCACTTTAGCTGGCACGAGCAGCTGTGTCCTTTGAACAGTCACATGCCCGTAGTCATCTACAATCGGCAGGGAAGAGCACAACTGTCTGACGCACCAATCGGAAGCATAGTTATTGATAAAAGAGTGATATAGGAAGTGGGTGAATGCAATTACAAGCCTTCTATCAGTCAGTGCTTTTACCACCTTTGATCCATAGTCTTGAACGCTAACAAGCTGCAGATTCACAGACTTCTGAAGCCACTCAAGAACTCCTCTGGACAATTTTAGAGCTTTTTGTGTGCTTTGAGGCATGAAACATAGATTTGAGGCAGACATCAACTCTTGGTTCCACTTGATGAGCCAGGAGATGGAATCATCATCTTGTGCAATACATAATCTCTGGCAGCCATTTGTTGCCTTCCGTACACTCAACAAAGAAACACAGCCACTGGCATCAAAAGATTTCAGGAGTGGCAAGTCAATAAAACAATTGTCCCAATTGTGAGCAAAAAAATGCAGTAGCACCACATAAATATCATCAGGCACTTCCTTTGCAACATTAGAACTCTCAATAAACTTTCCATACCATGCTTTTTCAACGTACTCCACCCCCAGAAAGCCCAACACTTGATCATACTCTTCGTTATCAAAATAAGAATTCACAATATACCTTCCATGCGAATGGAGGCTGCGTATATCTACCCCAAACTTCTGTGCTTTGATCAGCACATTCCAAAAGGCAGGAATCAGCCGGCTAACCTCGCTGGGCTTACAAAATATCCTTTGAGAATTGTAGGGTTCACATGGTATGATATGCTCAGCAGCCATCTTTTCTTTAATGGACAGTCTCACCGAATCCAGCTGTGGGATAGAGGAGCTCTTCACTGGAATGAAATTAAACAGGTAAGGAACAGAAAATGAGGGTGCATCATCTGCTCCTTTAACCAGTGTAACAAAAGCATTTATAAATGCAGATGCTGCACAGCTAAGAATCCCTTGGTTCCATGGGCTATCTAAAAGTATGGACTCCCTTGATGAAACTAAAAGGAAATCAGCCTGAATTATGAATGGAAAACCAGTCACCATCTCGGTGGGAAGAAAGGAGAATATTCCAGACAATTTCATCCCTCGATTCAATCGTCGTCCATAGGGAAAAGCCAGAGTAATTACCCATTCCTCAACTTCCATCCTCTTCTTCACAATGCTTTCGGGCTTAACAGGGAACTTTTGCTTCCACATGTAGTAGCAGCATGCTTCTTCATCATTTTTGTCAACCTCTTGAGCAGCAAGATGGAGGGTGTATGATTCGGCATTCAAGTTCTTTCTCATCTGGTAATTAGCTTCACTTGATATAGAGATTTGACTGACAGTGTTAAGCTTCGGATCATCATTGTCTTCCCTCACAGATAGTTGTCTAACTTTAGAAAGGAATAGGAGGACCTCTGGATGTAAACTTGACAATTGTTTTTTTACGGTCGACTCCTTTTCACTCTTCAAAGGCAAGATTATAGTAGTTGAAGGAAGGCTTTTTGAGGAACCATATATATTTTGTATGTCAGAGAGGTTAGGGTTCGACTTGACCCACTCAGGTACGATGTAACCTAGGTTGCAGTCAGGTGATGGTTCTTCATCGAACCTTATCTGATACCCATTGCTGAAGATGTGGGGTTTACTGGAGATCAGAAACACACTTTTGAAGCCTATGCCTGTAAGTTCATTACAAAAACACTTTTAGAATCAATGTTTTCCTGAAAAGATTGTAGTCATCAAACTAATGTACAGTATCAAATTTAGTTTAGCACTAATTCTAATACACAGTGCCAAAAGTGTATAGCAGGCAAATAACCAGTATGAAGAATTGGTAAATGTACTTCGTAAAGGCAATAAAGAGTACATTTGTTTCATTTCACAGAAAGGAAAATTTATTCAATTTCCAAATTAAACATGTCGAGCGAAACAGGCTTCCATTAGCATGAAGAAAGAAGAAATGATCTAAGTTAACTCACATTATAAGCAACCAGATTCTTAAGTTTCAACACTGGATCTGATGCATGAATAAATTTCAGGCAGTTATCCAAATGAATGTGATGCAGAATCTAGCTTTAAGAGATCATACAAATTCTTGACTCTCTAGTTTCAAATTCACTTACCAACACCATAATTAATGGTATATCATAGGTTTAAATTGGTCATGCTAATAACGAATGCCCTCCTAACATCTTGGATCAAAAATTCTTGTTGTTCTGGAACTGAATTTTCCTAGACATAATGGCTTTTATTTGTTATATCCTCAAATAAAAGGGTTTTGAGAACTATTTCTTTCACATACTTGCCCTTTGTCAGAAGGAAACCTAGCTAGATCATATTAAATTTTGCCATATTACCATGTCAACTTTGTGTAGTGTATGCAAGAACAAAATTGACACTGAAGAAGAACGACAAACTCCAAGATTCTGTTTATTTCCGCAGATTAGCTTGAGAGGTGAATGCGGAACCAAGAACAATAGCAAACTTTACTTCTACAGATGATATGCTGAATAAAAATATTGGTTCGAAATTGTAATCAAGCGAGACAGTTTTTCTGATTCCCCATTCAATTTGATGCAATTCATATCTTTGCTTTCATGCAAATGATATACCAAAATCACCTTTGAGGGGCACTCAGATGCGTATTATGGTTAACCATGATCATGTCTTCTGCATATAGTTTTGTGAGCCCACCTTTCTACAACATAATATTCGATTGGCATGATAAAGTTGAAGAGCATACCTTTCTCTCCTATGTAACCAAGTTGCCGCCTCCCTTTCTTTGTGGACTTACCAATCCTACAAATAGAATCTATGTTTGCTGGGGAGAATCCAATCTCATTGTTGAAGAGAAGAAGTGTTGAGCCGGCACCAGTCATTGTGATATCTTTGGATGTAATGACGAACTCCAGGGATGGAGTGACTCCCTCTTTGTACTTGTTATCCTCTGCATTCTGTTGAAACAAATTGATGAATAAAGTTAGATTGAACATGGTAAGTACTCGTGTCCGACATAGTTTATTTTGGGATGATCTCAAGTTCTAAACATAACCAGTGATCATGTTAGAAAACATTTGACTTGCTTTTGGGGTTCCATCCTAATCTCCTACGTGACGTGATGAGTTAAATCTCAATCATCCTCTGGACATGACCGCAGTGAGTGGTTTAGAACTTGCTCAATGTGATGAGAAGTCCGTGCGGCATATGCAATGGATCTCAACGTTTTACACCGAATTCATGCTATCCATTCTGAGCGCCGCCATGACAGCGAAAAGACTAAGCACCAAGAAAATGTTTAGCACAACCTTGAAAATGGAAAACAGAGGCAAAAAAATTAAAGAACAGCCGAAAATTTCTCCGGAAAAGGGGGAGATGTGTTGAAACAAAGTTTGTTTCCATCAAGTAAAGCACGCATATACGCAGCATCAAGAAGCAGTGGCATGAGGAGAACAATTGTGCATGAGGACATCGCAGGCATCATGTACAGTGTGCATCGAGAGACAATAGAAGGCAGGATTGTAAACACTGTGGGCATGAAGTCATATGTATATATGTGGATAGAGATATGTACGAAGGATGAACACGACCTGAATAAGCTCCATGAGGAAGTGGACATCCTTGGAGTAGAGCTCCTCGGAGAGGTAGTTGACGGCCTGATGGATGTCCTCTGCCAAGGGGTTCTTCTCCTCTCTCCCGATGTAGTATCTCTCCCTCCTGATCCTCTCGATGTGGTCGCGGGGACCAGTCGTCGCAGCAGCCATGGCGGACCTCGATGGCAGCTCCTTTCTCCGGCACTACCCACAACGGAAGAGTTAAGAAGGCAGGAAAAAGGCATGTACGAAAGCTTTGCTCAGATTCTTACTTAACGCTCAAGAAAGGGAGGAGGAGACGAAGAGACGGAGAGAGAGAGAACGAGGAAACAAAGGCGGGAGCTCAACGGGCGAGCTTAAAGTTACCGTCGGTGGACGGAAAGATGCGAAAGCTCCGCTGCTGGACGTAAGGCGGATTTTGTTTTATTGGATAAAATTACATATTTGTCCCCCACGTAACTTAGTAATTTTCATGTTTACCCCTCAGTCCAAATAAAACATTTTTTTTCTAATTACAAAGAGTAAAACGAAGATTTGTGTATCTTTTACCATTAATTTATTTACAAACCTTGTAATGAGTATTAAATAACTCGTCGGCAAAGAAGAATGTTCAAACTTACCTCAATTAAGAGTGTTCTCTTATCGATGGACGAAGCAAAAACTGTTTTGAGTGCGAAAGATGTCGATCGAAATATCACAAGGCCAACGCTTAGAGGCGAAGTCATGCACTGTCTGTGAATCGTGGCAAGTACATCCGTGGAAATGCTTTACGAGTGGAGAGGAGACAGAGAGAAATGGAAGGTAAAGGACGCCGCAAAAGCCAATCAACAAACAGGAAGAACAAAGAGCAAAGGAAGCTGCAATAGCAACGCACATTAGCGTGTTCTCATCTTTCTTCTTCTTCTTCTTTTCTTTTTTCTCCTTTTACATTACGGATGATAAAAGCAAAGAGAAAGGAAGCTGTTTGCGTTTTGTTTTTGGAATTTTACGCTGTCTTTCTTAATGATCGACTCTGATCCCAGCGATCACATCATGAGTTCAACTACTTCTTTAAACCAATCATACAAAGAATTAATCGAAGAGAATAATATAATTGAGAAGACGAATAAGATAGAAAAGATCGATCAGCATGTATGGATTAATTGAACAAGCAAAGCTTATTATCATACTTAGAACAATCTTAGAAGAACATGGTCCTCTAAGGAAGATATTTCTGCTTTTGTTTAGCGTTTCAGGTTTTTGGCAACAACATCAAACTTTGTGGCGACTTATAAAGCAACCAGTATCATACAAATATATTTATAGACAAAATTAGATCGGTATTCCTCCAAGTTTTACTGATTTCCACATTCATTATTGTGCAGCTTATGATGATTATTAGTCACTATTTTTTTCATTAATATCTAGCTTCATTGTGATGACATCGGCGCAACACAAAGACATTTCTTGTGATGTTGCAAAGATGTTCCGGCTGACGTCCATGAATTTTATGTGACATTTACCTGCTCTCATTGATTGGTCAAAGGAAACTTGATCACTATGAATGCGGCATAAGGATCGATGCTTTTCCGACGATAAAACTCGATGATTCCTCCAAGATCTCTGAGCACACCTAATCAAGATCATCACATTTCAATTAGCTGATCCCTAAGTTGGTGGCCGATGTGATGATAAGCAGCATGAATAGATCGGAATGCAAAGAAGCAACACTACCTAATGCTTTCGATCATCCAAGCAACACTAACGTTATTATTTTACGTGGACCGGTTCATGAAATAAGAAACGAACAAATCCAATTGTCTTTCGGAGTAGAAACATTGATCTATTCAGCAAAATTTCACCATGAATTCATGATGTATTATGTGTCTATTTAGAATTCATGATATATCACGCAGTGGAACTGCGGTCTCCATCTTTCTCTGCATGGAAATCATGGTTTCGTTTGATTCTGAAACATCCGGTGATGTGCTTTCTTCGTCGTGAGAAAATAGTGGAAGCTACTGCTCGAACGAATGCGAATAAACACAGGCAGGAATCATACATGCAGACGAGGGAGCGTTCTGACAGGAAGAGGCTCCTCCGGCCGTGCGCGCCGCGGAGCACAATGCACGGTGCTAATCGTAGAAAGTATGCTAAATGAGACCATCCACGGACGCCATTACTCCTTCCTTGTGCGAGGATGAGATGCGTACAATTCGAACGTAGAGTTTGGAAGAGTTGTAGGTCTGACATGAGGGATAAGAGCCGCTTAGATTAGCCAAGGAGATTGCCTGTAAACCACACAAAGACCTCCGTCGTGGTTGCTCAGAGTCGCATGCGAACCATGGAGAAGCTCTTCGAGAGGCCCTAGGCAAGTCATCCTTGGCTAACGAAGCACGATCTTATCCTCATGCAAGACATCTCATCCCATCACTGCACTCTCTCATCTGTGTTTGTTTCTTGCTCGGTTTGCCCTCTATTTATAACCCTAGATGGAGAAGAAAGTTGATCCAGCTAGCCAATCTTTTTGCCTGCTGTCGACATTATTCTACGTGTAGAACATATTCTTGTGGTCTCTTGGGACCTTTCGTCTACAAAAACATGATTCCAATTCATTTGTTGGTGTAATTCCACAATCCAGCAGTATTCTTTCTCAACATTTCAGCCAAACTGAGCCCTCTATCATCACATGAATCGTCCACTGGATGCATGATCGTGAGAACGAGGATCCCAACATGAGATCTGTGCGTCCAGGATATGATGGAGCCCAGATCGAAGGTATCCATGACCCCCAATTTCCTTCCCCGCTTTGTGGTCACTGTTCCAATCCACATAAAGTCAAATCCTCGTACCACCGAGCAAAGCTCTTTTGTGGGTTTGGCCCTGTGTCTACTAGCAATTCAAGCCAAGAAATTACACTTAGCTTCTCCAATCAAAAAGCTCTCTTGGACACTATCATCTACTATTGCTTGTTCTTGGATTGCTGGCCTAACAATGGAGGGGGACGAGATGAGCATTAGATTCCTGCAAAGGTGTGCCAAATTTGTTGTGAAGGCATATTCGAAAGGCGGGCTCCCGCCGTCTGGTTTAAATATTGGCTGAATCCAATGCATGCATACTGGATTAGATCTCATGTAATCTCGTGGTGATATCCATTAAGTTCCATCTGGTTTGAAATGTCTCAACTTATCTATGCATTGAATTCTTGTTTCAAAGTGCCACTACGCATACATATTACCTGAGGGGGCAAAATGTAGATCCGAGTTGATGTTCTTTTCATCCACGACCCCGAAGGAAGAGTCCATGAACATTCATCTAGATTTACTGGGTTGACGGATCCTAATCAGTCAGCAGCAGTGACACCCACCAAGCTTTCGGCACTTACAGATTGTGCATCAGTTCATACCAAATATATATTCTATTGCATTCCGAGTCATTTTTCCCTTTTTTTTTTTGTTTTTTTTTGTTTTGATAGATGCCAGCTAGTGAGTCGGCAGCAGTCTACTCAACAAAACTTTCAACTCTTTGTGCACTTACGAGGATAACCTTCTTCACCACCCATTCCATTGACAATTTTGGGGGGTGTGTTTTATAAGGCTGAGCATATCTACTTTTTGACTTGGGCATTTATATTCGGGAGAATCTCAAGTTGAAGAGCTAAAATGAGAATATATTCCTAGTGGGAAAAGGATGACTGTGATATCGATCTAATAAATTATCATTGCTTTTAATCATAAGAAAATGCCTTTGAGAATAAGTAAGTAGCTAGAAAACATGACGGATTTCAGCAATCAGAGGGCGTTGGGAGTGGGACAAGAACTAAAGGGAGCTTCATATGCATCGTATTGTGGTTTGATCATGGAATGTTGTATTTATTTAACCTCTTATCTGTAGAATGATGTGGCTCTAAATCTCTCTCGTCACTGGAATTGAAGTGAGCATCCGATGATTAGTGTCACTCGCCCCTGGTTATGTTGATCGCGTTTGAGCAAGGATGGATGAACTATGACTTCCCTATTGGCTTCACGTAATCATGATGATTGTAATCGATGGTGTCATGCGTGATTAATTACTTCCCATCTTCGCTGTTATAACCAGGGACATTGAGCTGGATCAGACAGACGTGTTTGAACAAAGTAACCTGGATTAATCAAATCCTTTTCACATCATTCAAATGGTAAGCAGACAAGTAACTTACGGCAACACGTCTATAACAATTTACCTGGAACTGTTTGAAACACTGTCACCATGTAACAATTTACTTACAGGCCCGTAAACGAAGAACTAGTGTTCGAGGATGGTGAAGCAAGATGAACATCACACGACCAACTCATTATGCAGGGACAGCGAAGCTCTCCTCATGCCAACGTGGCATATCCACGACCAAACACGGGTCTGATTTCTTGAAGTCGGCCACCTGTGACATTGGAACTTCGTGAGCAGCAACACAAAGATGATGATGATGATGATGATGATGATGATGATGAGAATAATAACAACAACAACGACGACACATAGAAGAACAGTTCAATTAGAAAGATGTGAATTTAACCTTTTGTCCACAGCTAGGGCAGTAATGGTATTTGTGCCATAGGCAGTCCATCGAGGGGCAAAGGAAGCAAACACCCAGCATGAAGGGCATCATGCAACCGACGACAGCTGCCAGACTCGGTTTTGATCTGTACCAGTGAAAGTTTTCACACAAGTCTCAGAAGTGTGCTCGGTAAGCGAAATGCCTTACAAATTATGCAAGTTTATAGTGTAACATGAGACAACAATCATAACACAGCCACACTTGCAAATTATTGAATGAAAAGTTAGTTTGTCTGAAAAATCAACCGTTCATAACTAAAACCAAATAGAGAGTTGAGATTACTCTTGTTGAGATTTTTTCTTTTTAGAAAATCAAAATACAACAAGTCCTTTGTTTTATTATCATATTTATTGCAGCCTAAATCTTCTAAAATTGTACAAGCTTATTGTTCCACATCAGTCTTGATGCTAGAGTCTCTAATTTAGTTAAGATGGTCTATCATCGACGATGATCCAAAGCCTACATTTCGATGAATATTCATTCTTGGCATGTCCTTTCTTTAGTGACAAGCAGGATTTGCATAAATTATATCATTATTAACTGCTTTAGATAGATACTTTAATTCATATCACATTAGTGACAACAAGAATCTGATTTATCAAGGCAAAGCTCCAAGGTGATGCAAGAAGATGAATGTAATGTATCAAAAGCAGTGAAAAAAATAACTGTGTGGCTTCTACAAAAGCATCAGAGAACAAGTTCCAGGAATGGGCAAGACCAGGATCTACAGCTTGTCTTGGCACCCAAACAAAGATCAAGAAATGAGTGCCCACACAAGTTTGTTGCTCTTGAAGAAGCACCAGACCTAGATGCAAGTGATCACAAGTAAAATCTAACAAAAGAAAAGTGCTGTGAAGACATAACAGAAGTTGAGGATATAGTGCCCAAGAGCCTTCAGGTGCGGAGATTTTTCACACCAGAGGGGTCCAAGTTGAAGAGAAAGATACAAAAACACTATTATACTTGCCAAATTTTCAGTTGAAGATGTTAAAATTGAGGAACAAAATCAATGTTTCCACGATGTTCTAAAAATTTATTATTTTATGGCATGCTCATAACCAATCAAAGATCAAAGAATGAATTTTCAACTTCATCTACAAGAAATCGAGGCTAAACAGAGGAAGTGTTTGACAAAGGCGTCGACCAAACTAATCACTCTTTGGAGTCATAATGTAGCTTAAAACTAGTGTAGTTTTGGGTCAAATCATATTTTATTTTTAATTTCTTTCTCTTTTATGGTTATTTTTCGTTCACAATAGTGTTTTCTATAACAGAAAGTGATGAGAGTCTTATTTTGACTTTTTTCTACCTAGTTTTGAGTCTTCATGTAGATAGGGATGAAAAAGTTATTAAACTGATAGGAATTACTTTTCGACAATCTTAAACATCTAATTATGTTAACTTCATTTGAGTCTTCATTTAATCCTTGAATATCCATAAAAGATGTTTTCTTGATGTAATTGATAACATTGCCTATGTACTTAAGTTGTGAAGGAACTATTGAGGTCAATCTTATTGTGTGAAGCATGAGATGGTGATGCTACCAGGATTCTGGGGGACTCCCAAGCAGCAAAGTGATTCCAAAATTATCTCCTAAGAAACAATTTTGATAAATTGTTTCAATGATTAAATCATGTTTTTTAGAAGATGGATGTGTAGCTTAGTCACTAAACTTCACAAAAGTTTAAAAAAATATGATGTATCCTACAGTACAATCTGTTTAGCATATTGATCATAGTTTTGGGACAAAAGAATTTAAAGATTCAGCAGGTGGATTGCACCTGTTTAGCATATCGATCATATTTTCTGGACAAAATTATCACATTAAGTATTGTTATTGCCATGTTCCTTGTCTTCATCTTAGAGAAGGTTCCTTAGCATAACATAGAGATACTGAAAAGAGATAAATCAATTGAATAAATTCATGTTAAATGGCAGAGATCCAGGACAATACAAACTTTTGATGAATTATAGAGGTGCCGTCCTTTGTTGTTTCTACCATCACCTGCCTCCAAATCACTAACTATTGCATAATAATGATGATGACAGAGCATTGTACATTTGTCTTAACCATGCACGGTACTACTTCTCTAGGTTATTCTTCACTTATAGAATGATACCTTGTTCTTAATAATTTTCTAATCTTTAATGTACGACTATTCTAATATGTTTAAAAATTTATCATGCACAAGGGTGTATCGTCTAATCTAATTAGTCTGATGCTCTTCTATAACTTCAAACCAAATTAATCTGAAGTTAAATATTTTTATATACATTACATTGTGTCTATTTCTGTTTAAAACCTAAAAAATCAAAGCAAAGACATTTCACTAACAAGAGACAATAAAAAAGTCAAAATCGCTTCGAAGGACATATTTCAACTGTTAGAGGAACAAGAGAATGTTTTTTGAGAGCAAACATCATAACAAGCGGTTTTTGTTATTATAGAATCACTATATAAGCTAAGCCACAGACTACGTAGAAGAATACAATCAATGAATAGAATGCAAAAAAGCGAGAAGCATCAAAGTTCTAGATCAAAGTGCAAGCTAGTGTATTCTTATTGGGATCTGGTCCATCTTTTTCCTAAACAAAGAGAGTTCTCAAAGACGGCCCCAGTGGTGCTCGATCATAATCTTGAACTAATCAAAGATTGAAGCAGGAAGTTCCTGAAATTCCACAAAGTTCTTCCCGTTCAGGGAGATATTAGCGTTGACCGACCAGAGACCCGGCCATTCAACACTGCTCAACACATCAAACACCAAATCTCAAGCATCGGCCGCAATCTTTAACCTCGTAGAGGAGGATCCATCGACAAAACACCATGAGAGAAAAAAGAACACAAATTAAAGACAAGAAACCATCCCGATCGCCCAAAATAACCAACTAAATCCGGATTTTAAGAATTTGACTGCTCGTCTCAGCAATCGGAGTCCAGATCCAACACACAACGATCCAAAACATACGGGGCGAGGAATTGGGATGGAGAGAAAAGATGCAAACCTGACGGTGGTGATGCCGGAGGAGCCACAATAGACGCACTGGAAAGGGGCGGGCGTGTCTCGGAACATCGTCTGCTGCAACGGGATCCCCTTCGGATCGCCGAACACCGCGTTCGGCGGGATCATGCCCGCCTGGTACGGGTTCTGCCCCACGTAGTACATCTGCTGCTGCTGCTGCTGCTGCGGCGGCGGCGGAGGAGGCGGCGCCGCCGCCCCCTGGCCGTAATAGCTCGCCGGTGCGTAGCCATAGGGAACCCCCAGCGCAGGCTCTTCTCCCACCCCTTTAGTCGCCATCGATATCCGGCCTCTCTCTCTCTCTCTCTTCGTGAGGGGCAGTCGTCAAAGGTATATAGCTATTTACTCTGTTATGTTGACAGGTTTGTCCCGACCAGAGTTCGAAATAACATATTTGTCCTTCAAGTATTTGATATTTTAATTTTTATTCAATTATTATGCTATCAAGCAGATAGTATTTAATTTTATGTTTCGAAAAACAAAAAACACTCCCAAACCCTCGGAAGCAAGGTTTTGGTGACATGCTAAGCCTATTCTTGAAAGGGATACTTTGGTCTTTTGAAATGAAAGTTCCTTGTTTTTGCCACAAAGTTATGCGATCTTTCTTATTCATGATGGAACTTAAAATTTTCGATTTCCCAAAAAAAAAATTTGTTATTTTTTAATTAATAATATCAGATTGCAGTTGTTCTTAGTTACATTTTTTTTCCCTGAAAACCTGATGTACAATAAAATTTATCATGTTTTCCAAAAAAAAAAGAGAGGAAAGATTATAACTTTTCTTGATTTTTTTTATATTCCTCGCGTGGGATGGTTCATCGAACCGTATGAAGGGCATCAACGACAAATAAAAGAAATGTTCGAATCAATTGATATTTTCCGGGAGTGGATTATGCAATTTAGGACTTTATTTTTATTTTTTATTTTTGGGTCCATTGTATACTGTGGGCGGGGACAGGGAAGAGGGATCGAGAAGGTCTAGCATGCTGGATCTGATGCAGAGGACGGGGGAACTCCAACCTTATTCTGGGGTGAAAAAAGGTTTGATGTGATCTCAAGAAGCTCCTGATACTTGGCACGCAATTCGTAGATTGAGCTGGCGCGTGATGAGGATGAGAGGACGGGTCCGTTGTACTGCCTATAGACTATGGTGGAATTGCAGTGGTGGCTTTAGCGGGTCAAATTGTACTTCACGAGAACGGTCCAGAAGCTTCCCGGAATGCAACGAGATGACGAGGAGACGTCTTCTTCGGCAAGCAACGGCGATTCGATCATTTGATCGGCACAAACGAGGGATCGTCTTCGACAACCCTCGCCGATCCTGCATTCGACTGCGACCGAGGAAACTTTCAACCCTCGCAGTCGAAACATGCGTTCGACCGACCGCCAGGAAACTTCGCCCCTCGCCGCCATCGTCAGATGCTTCCCTTCGCTGTTCATCGCCGAACTCGTCAAAAGTTTCAATCCATGTGAAACACGCCCAGTCATTTATATACACCACGTGCGAAATATTTTGGTTGACCATCAAATTAGAAGTGACGAGTTAGTTAATCTGCGAGATAGTTAATTAAAATCATCGATTATTATTCGACTGTAGTGACATGCAACGAGTGCTCGAATGATGTGTCCGCCAACATTTTATAGGCATCCGACTTGCATCAAGTCGTAATACATCATCGAGTTATCCATGTATTATTGTATTAATACCATCGATTGATGAGTTAGTTCTGTTTTGTTACATGTCAAAGATGTAAATCCTTTATAAAGAGCTGACATGAAGAACGGGTGGAGAGTTGGCGTATGGCACAGGCGTAGAGAGCTTCTTACCTAAGAAGAGAATGAATTGATCCGAAAGGACAAATAGTTTTACCGATGGAAAAGTTGCAACTCCTCCTAGCTACGTCGAGGATCCTACAAGATAGGTTAGTGTCGGGAGGAGATCTCGGTATAATCCGTTCAATACTTAAGTCAGAGAGAGAAAAAAAATGAGTTAACTGTATTCAAAAGAAAAGGGTTTGATTTTTATACCTTAACACCCAGCAACAAGAATGAGGATCGATGAGGGTCCCCCTTACCCTTTTCCTTAAGTGTCATTATTGGATATGGCTTATCCACTTTGTGACACATTGTCCCAAGAGGAGAGTCAATGCTAAGCTATTAGGATGATGTTCCCCGTTCGACCTTTTGCTGCTTTGAGTTACACAGGGAGTGATCTTTTCTTTAATCGTTCGAAACGAGAGTGTGGAGAAGGCAAACTATTCCTTTTGCTAGAGTAATTTTTGCATGATCTCTTTGGGAGTCAAGACAAGCAGAGATCATGGATTGATTCCCCGTTGATTAGCTATTGGGGGTTGATGGGAGCTCTTCATACTTTTACTTAGATGGCCTGCTCGACCCAAGTGGCAGGATGAGTTAGTGGTGACACTGATACTTTTCTTGTGACCATGTGCCATTCTTCTTCGTAATTAGCATAAGTTAAAAATCTTTACTAATTTTTCAACTAATATATTTAAAAAATTCATCGGACGAGACTTTGAACTACCAATCTTTTGTAAATAAATTTATTACACTTATCTTATATGTCTGACTTATAAATTAAAAAATAATTTTAAAATATACAATTAAAATTCGTGGTCTATTAACAAATCAACAATAGAAGCTTCTTACGGTCGAGGTAAATTTTTTTTTCTTTTTCGAAGGATGGGATTTGATTCTCATATCTCGCTACCAAACAGTTGAAGTACTCTGCCAATGTCTAATTAATCAAGAGAATTACGTGTGTGTCCTTTAAACAAAAAGGATAATAGAATAAAGAAGCGTTCAACCCGGAAAGGAGAAAAAGAAGAGAAATCCGAAACCATCATGTCTCCCCGTTTGTGGGCTCCGATCCAAAGCTAAACAGGAGCCCGATTTGATTGGATCAGATTAGATTAGATTAGATTAGATTCTTCGAATTCGACGAGACGAGGCGTCACAATTCGACAGCAATGATTTGATGCACCATTCCATTCACCCTCGACGTCTCCGCCTGCGCCCGCACCCACGGGAAGCCCCACTCGCTCGCGGCGTGGCGTGGCGTGGCGTGGCGTGGCCACACAGGTGACAAGGACTCCTCGGCTTCACTTTCGACACTACACGCCGCCTCCAAGAGCTGCCCGCCCAATTAGCAGCGCGGCGTCGTCGTCCTTCTTCGGTACCTCCTTCCTTTGCGCCTGTGGATGATCGGCTGGCGCGATGTGGCCATGCATCGTTTCGGTGTGCGCGTGCGTCCACAACACCATCGCAGACGACTCCATCGATTGGGAGATCTTTTTTTTTTTGTTATTGTATTTTTCTAATTAATCTGAAGATAAAAGTCTGCTGTTGCTGGGAGAGTTCGGGAAGCACGACCACCCTTCAAATCGTAAATAAGCAGACATCGGATGCATCATCAGCCACATTTGATGCCTTTTGTCATCGTCTTCTGATGTTGCATATAATATATGTATATATAAGTATTTGATAGGGAAATTTTTGGAGGACATATTGGGAAGAAGATCGCGTTAAAACCGGCGTTGCGGATTACTGCTTCCGTGGATGCTTCCGTCCTTCCCAAAACATCCCCAAATGGCTTTTCCTTGATGCCTCCTCGCCTCCCCAGCTCTCGCGCGCCTCCGTTGGGACCGTGCTTCGGGCGATGACGGCGCCCAACATCGAGATGATCGCTGCTTTGCTCAGGAGCTGCAACCTGGGGAGGGGCGGAGATAGGGTGTCTCCGCCGTCGGCTGCGGCGCATCGGGTCGGCGAGAGCGCGGGAGAAGTCACGGTGGAGCTCAACTCCGAGACGGCGCTCCCTTACCACTGGGAGCAGTGTCTCGACATGCGGGTGCGCGGCTGCTCCTTAAATGCTTCTCTCCTTTTCTCCAATCATTGATCATAAATGCACCGACGCCCATCTCCAAACTGCTGTTTTGGAATCATTTCCGGCCTTCAAATCCGCCCCACCTATTCGGGCCGTTTCCTCATCAGAATCCTTCATCGGTCTGCCTTTGCTTCGCCAAATCTGCCTGTCTCCGAACGAGCGAAGGAGAGTCTTCATCGCTTTTAGCTCTTCTCTTTTCGAACTAGTGCTATTTCCTTTGATCTGAGGAGCAGCAGAGAAGAAGAGGGAATCATTGCTGCAAAGCACTGGAAAGGGCAGGCAAAGAAGTATATGTTGATCCATGGATGGCATACATCGTTCTTCCTAAATCCCGAAAGGGCCACTGCTTTTTTGATTCTCTACGCCCATATGCGTCCTGCTAAACTTCCCCTGTTTCCATGGCAGACGGGGGAAGTCTACTACATCAACCGGGAGACGGGAACCAGGACGAGCAAGGACCCGAGAACCGCCGTCGCTGCCGCCACCTATTCATCCAGCTACCACTCCGAGGAAGACGTCTCCTCTGATGATGACAGCTGCTCCGGAGTCGGCGGCAGCGACGACCACGAGGACAGCGTCGACACCGCCAACTCCTGCCTCACCTCCCTCTCGTCCACCTCGACATCGGATACTAGCGTGGAGGCCAGCGGTGCCCACATCCTCGTTTCCGCCGGATGCAGGTCCTGCTTCATGTACTTCATGGTTCCCAAGAGCATCGACGCCTGCCCCAAGTGCAGCGGCCGCCTCCTTAAGCTTGGCCGCGACGGCTGCGTCTGAACTCCCATGTATTTTGGATCAATCCAGCGAGAAAAGATCGAGCTTTTATGACCGAGTTCCATTTTTTTTTTTTTTTTAGCTTCTTCTGCGCTATCTTCCTACTCTTAGTTAGATTAGATGTGAATGACAAAGGTGGTGATTGATTGAATTAGATGCACACGCTCTCCGTCTCTCTCGCCGTGTTTAATTCTTCTTCTTCTTCTTCTTCTTCTTCTTCTTCTTCTTCTTCTTCTTCTTCTTCCGAGCAGCAGTAATCAATCTCTGTGCATGGTGGGATACGGCTTTTCCTCGCCACTCTTTATCCCAACATGGGCTTCAGAATAAAGGCTTTCGCTTCTGACACTCCTCCCATCACCTTTCCGTGACCGCGTCCGGTTTTAATCAATGCTAAAGAACGTCGACAACAGCTGCTCCTCCTCCTCATTTGGTTCCTCCTTTGATCCCATTAATCCTAAATCCAACCCATAATCAAATAATATGACCTTGTCATCTCGGTGAAGGTGCTTCGGCACGAACCATCATTGTGACCAATGTTTCTTTCGTTGCTCTGCTCTGCTCTGCTCTGCTCTGCAAGGACATGGAGCCGCACACATACACATACTAAGTAGACATGTCAAGGTCTCGCCTTGGACTGAGAAGGGAATAAAGTGGGCGGGTGAGGGTTAACTGCTTGGGACAAGGAACCTTTCCTCGGGTTGGCAGAAAGGAATCTGTGACAGAGGAGGAAGACAGTGGGCACACACCACACCCCTTTCTTTTCCTCCAGCCAGAGGAGAGGAACCAGAACCAGAAATCTTACACATTGTTCCCCAACAACGAGCTGGTCTTCGCCTCGTGAGAGCCCTACTAGCCTTTGCAGGCCACAACCAGAGAGCATTTATTGTGACGGACAGGCGTCGTCCCACAGCAGCTGAACCGAGTTACCCACGCTTTGCGTTGCCATACCGTCTTCTCCTCGGGCCCAAACCTTGTCATTTCCCATCTCCTGGAATGGAGCTCTCCATCGATTTCGCCGACTCTACGTTGCAGCGAAGTTATCATGACCTAATGATGCAAATCCTAAGCTTCTTTCGCATCTCGTTTGAGGTCCAAAAGGAAATGGGTAAGTGTAACCATGACCACCACAATTCTGCATGTCAAATTAACAGGAAGAACACCATCTCTCCATACCCCCACGCAGATTGTTTATTCGTATACATAACATCAGACACAACATATCATGACACGAATGTAGGAAAGGCTGCACAAAAAAGAGGTAGTTCACTGCATCTCGCTGGTTCTTCTAAGTGGTAACTCGACTAACGCTGTGCTCAGCTCCCTGAGACGCCGCTGCACGGTCCGACACGTCGTTCAGGAGATGCTCGGATGCCTTCTCGAAATGGACGAAGCCCATGAACCAGAAATCATGCCCATCCACCGTCGCAATCTGGATGTACTTGTGCGGCGGATTCTCACCCAGTGTGACTGGATTCACGGCGGCAATCTTGATCAGAGGGATCATAACCTGCAAGATCACAATCCGGATTTAGAAGCTCTGGATGCGGACAACTCTTGCGGTGCTGTGGTCTACCTTGTAGTAGCTCCAGGCTTGCTGACCGGAGGGTGCCGTGAAGGAGAGGGGCCGATCGCTGCAGAATGCGACGTTGACGTTGGAGAGGTAGAGCGTTCCGGCGACCGGTCCGGTGGTGGTCGAGAGGTAGCAAGCAAACGTCTTCTTCAGCCTCTCGGTAGGATCGGTTTGGAAGGTCTGCTTGTAGAGAGACTCGAAGCCGCCCTCGGCGAAGGCTTTCGCTGTCAGGCTCAGCTTCCCCATTGCTGCCTCGGCTTTGGATGGTGCTGTCTTCACTGTCACGGCATATCCATAGTATGCATCAGCCGAACACTACATCTATCGAGAGAGAGAGAGAGAGAGAGAGAGAGAGGATGCTTACGATTGTGCCAAATGTTGTGGGCGAGGTCCTCTGCTTTCTTAGCCCAGGAGTTGAAGAAGTCCAGTATGCTCTCCATGGGGCTGCCACCGGGGCCTCTGCTCACCGGCTCCCGCTCCAGCACGTAGGGCGGCCGCTCGTCGTCGCCTCGGGGGCTCCAAAGCGCCGCCCTCTGGTTCTCTGGGTGCGCCGATGGCTCGGCAGGTGGACCCATCAGCTTCGTTCCCCACTTGGCCTCCTCCGTGACATGAGCCGCTTCCTTCGCCTCCTTCTCCATGGCCTTTGCTTCCTTGAGGTGCTACGCGCACGGATCGTACCTAATCAACAAGATGGAGTTGTTGGAGGAAGGGAGAACGCCAGAAGATGACCAAGGAGACGATGGGCGATGGATTATATAGAGAGGAGAGCAGGTTTCGTGCCTTAGCGAGGAAGGTTCACGTCGGTCGGATGCGACACGCGTGGGGACGAGTAGCTTCGCGACGGAGACGACGTGTCGGCACAGAGAATAGTCATTGCTGCCGTGTTGCTAAAATTACTTATATTTATTTATCCTAAAACCATTTAAATTTTGGAAACGGGAATAATAATATATTACCATGAAATACAGAATAAATAAAAATAGAGAAAATAGGAAAATGAAGGAAGGAGAGAAATCATTAAAAAAAAATTTATTGATTCTCTTTTATGTCTTCCTTTATTTGATTTGGGATGGTTATAATGGTCAACCAAATCCTATTTTAATTATATCGTGCCTCTTTCTTGCAAAAATATAAATGCTTTCACCGAGTATTGATTTATTTAGGTGAGATTATAATTAATTATAGATAAACTCTTAGTTTTCGTAGGGATCAAGTTTTAGGCAACGAGGAAGATCCTCTGATTTTGACTACGAAAGTCAAAAGTGTTAGTGTATCTTTACTTCGTGACCGGTGAGTCAGCACGGCTTGATTCGGGTCTGAATGCGCAGGGGTCGCCTTGGTCGATCTCCGGGTAGGAAGTCGACGTCGGGTCGGGCAAAGCTGATTATCCGCTCGCTCGGGATCGGTTCCTTCTTCTGGTGACAAGCTCGCAGCATGCCCTTTAATTCCTGCACATGGGTCGGGTCGGGGGATTCTCGTTCCGACCCTTCCGAAGCTTAAGTTAGCGTTGGGTGAGGGAGAGTTAAGTGTTTCTATAAAAAGAGAGAGAGAGAGAGAGAGAGCCCTTGGCTGTCAGCGTCTCAAGGTCAGTGCTGCTTGTCTCTGCGAAGGGAGCGTCGGTGCTCCTCCTTGCGATGGGAGCGCTACTGCTCCTCCAAGGCAGTGTGCCTCCTAGGCATCAAGCGTCCTCCGAGGTAGCGTGCCTTCCAGGCAACGAGACCTCCTCCAAGGCAGCGTGCCTCCTCGACAGCGTGCGTCTCCCAAGGCAGCGAGCCTCCTCGGCAACGTGCGCCTCAAGCAACAAGACCTCCTCCAAGGCAGTATGCGTCCCCCAAGGCAGCGTGCCTCCTCAACAGCGTGCGTCTCTCAAGGTAACGAGCCTCCCAAGAGAGAGGCTTGTTTGTGAAGAGTCTTTTTCCTTCCCACGCCCCCTGCAACCTGAATATTAGGGCCTTTATATTGGGAAAGCTATTGTTTCCTGATGTACCCGTCCGCAGGGCACAGGACCGTACTTCTGATAGCGTCTGAACCTGGATGGAACTATGGGAACGATCCGATTTTTCCAGGATGACGATGTGCCTCGGTTGGCATCCGAACGCTGTCAAATCGGGCTGAGGCAGGCAACCACCTCAGCTCGAGGGTGGTTGCGGCACGGGGGCATCACCCAGACGTAGGTGACGTCAGTCCGTGTCCTATCAAAAAACACTCTTACTTGGATTTCGATCGGAAGGGATTGAGTCAATTTAAGTGTAGTTGACTATTTGATCAACATATGCATGGAATTACAATATTCATGCATCAAATCTCAAATAATAATAATAATATTATTATTATTATTATTTTGAAGCCTGTGGGACATGTGATGCGCACAATCATCTCAGGAAACTTAATGTGTACTTAGCAAAAGAAGAATAATGGTTATATATTACAGCTGGAGGTCCCAACCAAAACTAGTCTTGCTAACACTTGTGCCACACGAAAAGAAGAACCGGGCAGCCGCCACAGCCGACGTCGACCGGAGACAGAAAAGCTGGCCGCCTCTGAGAAATAGTCACCGAGCAGAAAAGACAGGGCGGAGCAATTGTGACCTAACAACACAGAAATAAAAACAAAAAGAAAAAGGAGCGAGGAAAAGAAATGATGCTTAGTTTGGACACATCGCTCCGGCAGAGGACACAGAGGTAGTCGCTGCGTGATACGCAAAAGCCGAGCTTATCCTGGCAGGCGGCGCCGCTTCTTTCTCCAACAACCCCCTTCCGACGATGCTACCGAGTGCTTCGACGACTGCATCACAGTCACAGAGGCAATCTTTTTGCAATCCACCGACGGATAAAATCTGGTGGCAAGAGCTGTTTTGAGTCTGCAATGAGAAAGCTTTTTCTACATGTTTGAGCCATCTTGGTTCAGAACTCCATCAACACCCACAAGCAAAGCACATGAACACAAAAATCAATGTGCTTTCCAATCTTGAATAGCTCAAAGTTGTTCGGATAAAAGCAATCCAGCCAAAAACATTAACCGATAATTATTCTGGACTTACCATTACAAACAAGAAGCCTCTTGTAGCAGAACCAAAATCTACAAACTGGGACTTTGTGTTCTTTCACCTTAACTTCAACCTACAAACATAACTAGGATCACGGTACCACTAAATGAAATGAAAAAAAAAATTACAATCTTAATTAAACTACCTTTTACGCTACTACTGACGATACAGCCGTGCTAGCAGACTCTATAATGTCCAGACGAAATCCGGTGCTTCGTTCCTTGGTCCGGCCAGAGTTCGATACACGTACATTTTCTCCACCTTGTGTGCGTCGCTAGGATTTTCCTCCATCTCATCGCTTTCATCCCCTTCGTTTATGACCTCCACGTTTAATCTCGGCATCTTTGCTGCAAGTGCCTTACAACCCCCCAAGGTAACATCACAGGAAGACATCCAAAGGGATCGCATTGTTTCGTACTTCCCTACATTCTCCAAAAGTGCGGCATCGCCAAACGGACTGTCCCTTATTTCTAGCTTCCGGAGATTCTTGCACCCGTTGAGCACGTAAATCATTCCCTTATCGCTATCACCGGCGAATGCAATCGAAAGCATCTCAAGACGTGCAGCATACTCGCCGATATACAAGAAAACCTTGTCGGTCAGAAGACCTGACAATGATAGTCTCCTAAGATCTTTACATGACTGCACAATAGCCCCAAAACCTTCATCCAGTGGCTGATTAGTGATGGGATCAGGCTTCCCTGGATCGAGGATGCACAGCCTGAACCGTATGAAACGGGGACAGTTCTTTGCGACGGTGATAAGTGCAGCATTTGTCATCTGGTGGCAGAAATACAGCAGAGAGTTCATCTTTGAGCAACCTGAAGATACAGCGACCAGCCCTTCTTCGGTCACGGCAGCAGTGCCAGTTCCATAGATATCGGAAGGAAATACCCTCAACTCCTGTAACTGTTTACAAGTGGATGCCACGACGGCTAGCCCTTTGTCTCCAATGCAATCTAGTACCTGCAAAATCACTCATGTTATAATTCAATTAAATCACAAGAAGAAACCAAGGCAATAACAAAGGGGAACGGCGAGGCCTCACCCAAAGCTTTTGAAGTTTAAAACAGTGACGAATCAACTTTACTTGATCAGCGCCCTGGATTGAGGGGGCGTAGCTCAAGTTTAATACAGTAAGGTTTGGGCAGACTGGATACACAGACTGCAGGCAGCGTGGATCAACATCCCAGAAACCCGACAGATTCCTCAGCAACTTGCATTTGTGGAAGGTATTTATCATTCTCCGGTAAGCTTCGCTGTGGTGGTCGACTGTTAATGAACCAGTTCCAAGTTCCACCAGCTGGGGAGCTCGGTCAAGTATCCTGGTCAGTGATTCTACAGATACGGCACGGTTAAGCTTCAAGCCCCTGAGGCTCGGGCACCTAGCAACGAGTCTCTCAAGAGCACCAGCATTCACCTCCCCTTTGAGGCAAGAAAAATTCAGGGACACTAGGGTAGTACAGGAATCAGGGAAGCAACTAAGCCACTGCCGGCCATAATCCTCCACCTCATTTTCCTGTAAATCTAGCTCCCGAAGGCTCCTAACAATGAGCAAGCAAAGTAAAAAACATGAGAGAAATTTGCAATCAGTAATTTGGGACCTGAATCAAGTGCAGAAAGTGAATGCTTCCCATATTGTGCCGCAAGCTTGGCATGGTTAAGTATATTACATCAGCCTTGCATGACAATACCAGTTTGTTTTTCCTCCAACATAAGAAATAACTTCAGGAAATTTAATTTAATCTCTACCAAGAGATTGTCACTACTCTCCATGACTCTATACATTAGTAAGCATCATGCTCGATCCTTCTGCATTCCATGATTTTTATTCAATTGAAATCAGGCAAAACAATAAACACATATATCTACGTACAAAAATACAGTAACAAGTTAAATTCTAACACAATTCACCAGTCATAATCTATAAAAGGAGCTACTCAAAGGCCAATATTTGTCACCAACAAAAAACCCATGATTTAGAACTGCTTCCCCTAATCAAAAGATGCAACAGGGACCAAGAGATGCTCACCTGCAATGGGTGGCAATGGCAGCAAGCCCATCAGTACTGAAGCCCTCGCAGCTGATAAGAACAAGGGCCTTGAGGTCGGGGAAGGAGCGGGCGAGGAGCTCAAGACTCTCATCGGACACCACCATCCTCTTCAGCCGAAGCTCCTCGAGACCAGGGCAACCGTGGGCAGCGGCCTCGATCCAAGGCAGCGCAAAGCCGCCCCAGTCGTGGGGGACCAAGTTGAAATCGGCAAAATGGGGCTTCCCCTTGACGATGAGGCACTTCATTCCAGGGAACCTGGTCATTACTCGTTCCGGCAGCACCGAATAGCAGTTGCCGACAAATACGCTCCGGCGGCTGAGCCGCTCTACCTGATACCATGCCTTGCACACCGTCGACACGGCGTTACGGTCCCGGTGCGAGACGAGGAAGTCAAAGATGTGCTCCACCACTTCGTCCGGGAAGTAAGTCATGGCAAAACAAGACCTTCTTCTTCCCGAGCTTAGTGTCAGCAGCAAAAAGAGCACGACACCCACCCAGATCTGCAGCTAAGTGCCACTGAACACCACCAGAAATGCCATAAGAACCGAGCTAAAGATCCCACCTTTCATCTAGCTTTCGCCACCGACTCCGCCAGATATGCATCCAAACCCAGATCTATTCCCGACCTAGATAGAAAAGTAAAATCGCTGTTTTGGCGAATAAATCCAGGAAAGATCGGATATCGAAGCCGGTAAATCAAACCAAAACCCATCTTTTTGTACTCTGATCACATCGGGAAGACACCAGCGACTGATTTGGGGCAAAATGCACCCAAATCACACCAGGAAAAATCCAAGAAGACAACAGGAACGATTTCCCCAACCTAGTTAGACCAATGCATAGAAGAAAAAAAAACCCACTAAATCAAAGCAAACAACGGCAGGAGAGAAAGAGTGAACAAAGGCGTGAACCAGAGAGCAAGAAGAGGGGGGCGGGGGGAGAGGAGGAGGACCTCAGCTTCTGATTCCCTGCTCTCACCACACCTTTTTGCTCGCTCCAACGCTCGTCCGTTCCTTGGACCGGAGCCAAGAGGGACCCGTGTGTGGTTCTACGATCCGACGATCCGGCTCGGTTTGTCGGGTTCTCGTGAGCCGATCCGAACCGTCAATCTCCTTCCAGGGGTCCGCATCCGACGGTCGCCGATAGAAGCCCAGGACGGGAAGAAGCAAAGCCCTCGGGTTTGGTACTAAATGACGATTCTGACATCGCTTGCGGTCTGTATTATTAGTGCTGATATCACGGAGTCATCACCCCACAATGATTCGATGCAAAGCTCGACGTACAACCTGATCTCTGATGCGCGAGTTAGTCCGTCGTTGTCATATATCGTATCGTAGTGGTGGTTGTATTTTTGTACAACGCCATCAATCTTAATGATGTGTATATATATATTATTATTATTATTTTAGTGTCAAAATAAGAACGAATATTTTACTGAGATGTTATAGTGGTTAGTGGATTGTTATTCTATAATTAATGTGTCCCACGTTCGAATTTATATGAAAATATTTTATTTAGAGTTTAATATAATGAATAAAAATTAACTTTATAATAATAATAATAATAACAACAACAACAACAACAAATTATATTTGTAGCTATGGTTTTTATTTATGTTTTCTATAAATTTTAACTGTAACAAAGCTCTATTCCTATAATTTTTATAACTACAGGCAAAGGTCTATGTATTACTGCAATGATTCAACCTTAGAAATAGATTTTTTTTAATAAATAAAAATATTAATAGTTCATATATCACCGTGGATCCATAATTATAATAACAGATAATTTTATCCAACGAATAAACATTACAGAATTAATTTAGTTATTGCTATGAATATTCAAGTGCAGCAATACATACTTTTAGCCTGAAAAGACAACCATTTAATTGTTTCTATAATCATTTAATTATACTAATTCATTTTTTATTTAATTATATAAATAAGTGCATTTATCCACTGAAGGACAACCACAATAGTATACCAATTACTATGATATACCACTAACCACAATGGAACTCATAATTCACAAAAAAGAAAACAAAATTCTTTTATTAACCAAATCAATTTATACAAAAAATCATAGAACCAGTAACGAAGTTTGTCCAATGTTATATACAAATGCAAACAAAGAACTTTTCTCTTGAAAGTTTTAAATAGCACAATGTCATATATCATGATTTCTTTGGTCCTAATATTTGAGAGTGTTAAATCTCATATTTTGATGATGAAACTAATTAAGTATGTTTTAGTGATCTAATTACGTTTTGAGATACGCAGGTCTACTCTCGATCATGATTAAATAATTGTGCGATGAATCGTTGCGGGAGGAAATCATGTCGAGATTGGGCGTTCGATTAAACATTGGCTTGAATGAAATCGGTATCGGTCAGAAGAGCGAAGTTGCACTAAGAAGATCAAGGTTGCAGTTATAATTGGGATTGGGCAACAATTAGGGAG
The DNA here is from genome assembly GCA_024322285.1 of Musa beccarii. Taxonomy (NCBI): domain Eukaryota; kingdom Viridiplantae; phylum Streptophyta; class Magnoliopsida; order Zingiberales; family Musaceae; genus Musa; species Musa beccarii. The sequence goes on along the minus strand of CM044401.1, from coordinate 2,589,154 downwards.
GGGATGCGTTGAAGAAATAGACGAAGCGTCGATATGCCAATGACGTGCCGGACGACATTTCGATTAAACATTGTAATAATTATCTAGATCAAAGTAGGATTAAGGACTAATTGGGTTATAATTGGGCTAACCCAATTAGGGGCCAACTGGGCTCGTACCCGGATAGTTTGGGCCGGACTCAAGGCCCAAATAGGGTTGCTGAACCTTATCTGATGGTGGCACCTCTTGGGTTCAGTCTCTTAGGTGGTCTGGGCGATGGTACCGTCCTGAGGCAGTGTGCTTGGGCAATGGTACCGTTAGTTGGGCGATGGTACCGCCTAGTACATTGATCGTGTTAGTGTGTCAGGCGATGGTACCACCCAGTACATTGATCATGTTAGTGTGTCAGCGATGGTACCGTCCAGTACATTGACAGAACAGGGTTAATAGGCGATGATACCGTCAATGTCAGGCGGTGGTACCACGAAATCCGGGATGATTCAAATTTAGGCTCCAAATTTGAATCACCTTGATGCCTATAAATACCCCTTTTATCTATGCTACAAACACACACAAAACCTGAGAAAGAAAAAGGGAAAACTCTAATTTAATAGTGTCAAAATCTTCCCTCTAAGCTTTAAGTGTAATCTAGTCCAAGAGAGGGATAAGAGGCCTTGTAAAGATTAACTCTTGAACCTGTAAAAGGAGAACCAAGTTGTAAAGGAGTTCGTCTTTGCCCATTGGAATGAAGACATTCAGTAGAAAGCCGATGGCCTCAAGTGAAAAGGAATCAGGAATGAACGCAGGTCGTATGACCAAACCACTATAAAATTGGTTTGTATTTACTTTATCGCAATTTACATTTCAACAAACCTTCTTTACTCGCTCGACTTCCTCATCATCTTCTTTAAACGTATTCAAGTTCAATATATCTCCAATCAGCTTTCATCGAAATATACTTTAATCGTACGAAGTATTTCCGAAAGTATTTAAATCGCTAAAATTTTATCATTCTTTGTCATTGCACTAATTCATCACTCCTTTTAGTGTCGCTCTAGATCCCAACAGAGAGATGATATCTTCAATTAATAGATTGCTAGTTTAGGAGGTTGGTTCTTAATATTCTTCATTTATTTCCTTAATAAAATCAAATATATTTTTAATAAAAATTAAGATTAAAAAAATAAAAACCATAATGATAATGAAAAATATCAAGTGATACATACAATTACTCTCGCTGCATCCTCATCCATTGGCAATTTTTTTCTTTTTTCTCTTTCATCACTAATAATAAAAGTATCATCTCTAATAATATAATACTGCTACTAAATATAAAAACACATCAAATGTTTATGAAAAATTTACTTACCTTTTTCGTCTATCAACCTGGCATAACTTTTCTTCACTAAAGTATTTTAGTATGTGGTTTTGTTCTTCTTTTTTTTTTTTTGACCTGCTGAGAAATATACTGATCTCAGAACATAAATAATCAACATTGTTTCATGTTAATCACATTATTATTATTATTAAGCAAAAAGATGGCAGCTTAAACCTTGCAACTCCACTGTGTTTTGAGACTCTCCTCTTGAGAACCCCCTGCTTATACTTGTCTTACAACATGAGATAGAGAGAGACGCCTTCTTGAGGATCCAATACACTCTTCCCTGCACTGGTTCTCCATTTCCTTGAGCTCTTCTTGGTACGTCGATATCTATTTGGGTTGGTAAGTCCCACCTCAAATCCGAAGGCGAGCAAGGTATAGTGGAAAGTCTCGAGTGGTGTCGTGGCCCCATAGTTGGGGTTCTTGCCGGTGCCGGCAGTGGGTGAACGGCGGAGAGGACACAGGGAAGGAGTGAACGGCGGCATCCTGAGCATCATTTGCTAGAATCGCAGCCATGCAATGAGAAAGAGAAAAGGTGGAAGTGGGTGGAGGAGAATGGTAGGGATTGAGATATCCATAGTGTTGGGAAAATATGTTATAACGGAATAATTTTTTTAGAATAAATATTAACGTGAACAATATATAAATAATAGAACAATGAATCAATTATAAGTGAGATTGAATTTTTAACGTGAAAAACTCAATGCGAAAAAATCATGGGACCATAGTTTACTTCAAACTTTCACTATCATTAATAATGATAGTATATTTACAATAATTCTTTAAAATAACAAGAGGATCATAATAACATCAAGATGCTCAAGAATAACATATCATCATCACATGGATGGATCTCATCAAAGGAAAGATTTAGATCTCACCAATTAGGTATAGCAATAAAATACCTTAGAGAGGATAAACTACAGATCAACACCGCTAGGATTGTAGAGGTTGTTGTAAAGATTTTTCACACCAAATTTGGGTCAAACCCGACAAAATTTAACTGCTAATCATCGAGTAAAAAAAATTTAATATCCTAATTTTTTTCTCTCTCTATTCTTTCTCTCTGCACCACTATTTCTTTTGCATGCACCTGTTCGCAACCCTCAACAGCACGTCTTTATTTTTTTTTTAAATTATTGATTTGAGTTGAATGGTTCAATTATCCCATCCAAACTCACGCATGGGCTGAACCCAACATAGAGGTGCAACGAACATATTACAGAGGTCATTAAACAAAGGATTTCTAGACCACGTGACACACACACTATGGGAAAAAATAGTTTGAAGATTCCAATCCAATTATTTATCTGTACAAACTACAAATAGTCAAAGAATTATATTCCAAAAGGAATGATATTGCTCTTTTAATGTGTCAATATCAACCATCTTATCTTTTAATGAATATGGAAGAATCAAAACAGTAAATAAGAATATAACCTTTTTATAGTGTGTTAGGTTGATGATTGAGTCGAAACGATGGCAATGCCAAGAATGGTTATATGAATTGTCTAACCATCAATAAATCATGAGATCATAACCAACAATGAATCAAATGGTATCAATAGGCTAAGTATCATGTAGTTTGTAACCGAGCAAGTATCTCATGCCATGAATTCTCTTTGTTTTCCTAACCAATATGTGCACATATTGAAAGGAAATATAAGAGATTCCCAAAAATTGTGGCTTGCAAATGTCAAGAAGCTAAAGGAGTACAAATCCACAATCGTAGTGGAGTATTTATTATCATTTTATTTATTTTGCTGTAAATTTATTTTATAAACATTATCTATTTATTTTGTATTCTTAATCTAATACATGATTATAATTTATCTAAACAAAAATTGTTATACCCATCAGTTCATTGGTTAATAATTATTTTCTCATATTCTTTTTCGAAGTGAACGAGAATGGGGAAGAAGATGCTTTGGTATTTTGAAAGAAATTTCCTTATTTTTGGCACAGAAATCCTGATCTGTGATCAAATTTGTTTTTTTTTTATAATACGATGTTGCAATTCTTCATAATCATATCAATGTCAACTAAAAAATTACATACGATATAAAAAAGAAAGAGACAGTAGAAATTCAAGGATTTTAATTAGGTAATAATATAAGGAAAAATACTTTTCATATGAAGAAAAAAAAGATTTATTTGATTTGATATAACTATGTATTTTTTTCTTTTATTCTTATACTTGGGTAGATTAAAAAATGCTTAAACATTACGACGAAGATGAATGAAAATGAATGAATCGAGTTCTTTTTCTACGTGGTACCAGATCATAATTTTCTTATATTTTTATTAATAATTTAATTTATTATAATGTAATTATTGTTATTTTTTATTATATTGTAATTTATTATATTATTGTAATAATAATAATAATAATAATAATAATTTAAATTCAAGGATTTTAATTAGGCAATAATATAAGGAAAAAATACTTTTCATATGAAGAAAAAAATGATTTATTTGATTTGGTATAACTATGGTTTTTATTTTATTCTTATACTCGGGTAGTTAAAAAATACTTAAACATTACGATGAAGATCATTCATAAATGAATGAATGAATTGAGTTCTTTTTCTATGTGGTATGAGATCATAATTTTTTTATATATTTTTATTAATAATTTAATTTATTTTATTTTATTATCTTTTAATTATTATTATTTTATACAACAAATCGTGCACTTCTCAACTCAGATTTATTAATAATTGAGTTCATTTTCTATGTGGTACCAGATCATAATTTTCTTATATTTTTATTAACAATTTAATTTAATTTATTTTATTATCTTTTAATTATTATTTTTTTAATATAACAAATCGTGCACTTCCCAACTCAGATTTATTAATAATTACTTCTCAACTCAGATTTATTAATAATTGAGTTATTTTTCTATGTGGTATGAGCATAATTTTTTTATATTTTTATTAACAATTTATTTTATTTTATTTTATTTTATTATCGTTTAATTATTATTTTTTAAATATAACAAATCGTGCACTTCCCAACTCAGATTTATTAATAATTGAGTTCTTTTTCTATGTGGTACCAGATCATAATTTTCTTATATTTTTATTAATAATTTATTTTATTTTACTTTATTATCTTTTAATTATTATTATTTTTAATATAACAAATCAACTCAGATTTCCAACCATTCTATGATATTATATTGGCTAATATCTCCGTTATTTTGGCTTTTTATCACGTGGTCGGTCCTTTTTGTCGGTCTCGTATCTCCTCGATGGCCCGTTTGCTTGGCTGAGGAGTCCACGTTAGATGCTGTCATGATGAATAGATACGCTTGTTCTTTGGACAACGCAAGGCTTTATCGACTTTGATTGATGAGAAGTGGCACCTCAGGCCAAGCTTTTCTCTTTCCTCGCGGACAGACACAGATTTCCCGGAAAGTTTCTCTGCGGCACGTCAAAGGTCGGAAAAATGGGGGCTCCTTTATCCGTCGGCAGGAGTCGAGGCTCTCGTCTTTCGCCATACGGCTTGACAGAAGAAGGCGGTAGGAAATTGCGGCCATGTCATGCCGGTTCTGGCTGCGACCTACCGTCGGTCGCGGCCACTTGCTTCCCACCTTCGTGGCCGCGATCGGCAGCTTCTCGCCACCTCCATCGGACGACTTATTTTTCTACTTCTCACGCGGAAGACGAGCTCCCATCGTGGATCTTCCCTGCTCGAAAGCTTCGTGCATGGTTCGCCACGCCCGTCGACGTCTGCTGTCTTTTCTGCAGCACCGCTGCAGTCAATTAATGGCCCATTTCTGACGTCGCCGCCACACGCGTCCAATGCCCATTCCGCCACGCGGCTTTCTCTCGTCGTCGGCATCGCGCGCTGTCGGCTCCCTGCCCAGCTCCAATCCCCGTTTCCAATTATAAAAGGGTACGCGAAGTCGAGACGGGCTTCTTTGCAGTCATGTTCTCGCTGCAGCTTTCGCGCTGTTAAAAGCATCGGCTTTAGCTTTTCCCACGGCAGATCCGGTCGACGAGATATCGAAGCCGGAGCGATGTCGAGAGCCAACATGATGTTCGATTTCTTCGCGATGGAGAAGACGAGATCCAGCGCCCGAGGCCAGCTGCCCGTCCTCTCCCCTTTCTTCTTCTCTTCCCTTTCGCTTGATCTATACGATCTATCGGCTCATGGCTTCGTCGGTTGGATTACGTTTCAGGCGCCAAGCTGAGCGCCATCTCGAGGATCGACCCGCAGCTCCTGCGTAGAGTGATCGCCTCGACCCTGCCGCCTCCGTCGAGCCAGCTGTTCCCCTCTCCGCCACCGCCGCCGCTTCCGATTTTGGATCCGCCGTGCAGGTGAGCGTTAATGTTTTTTTCTTTCTTTTAATGACCAAAGCGAGAATGGAACGCATAATCTTATCATAAGATGTCAAAAACTTTCGGTTCTCAATTCGAACGAGGGCCTTATGACCTCTCTTCAAGTTCTAGATCCGTGTTAACTTTATCGCAAAGGATAAATGATCAAAGCGAGACTCGAACTTAGGATGATCTGTCAAAGCCTTTACCCGCAAAGCTAGCTAGATAATTGATTTAGATACCATCGCCTCGCCGCCGCTAGCTCTTCGCATCCACCGCTAGCTTCGAATGTTAATTCTTCGACGCGCGTCGACCAACCTTCATAGCTCGTGTGCTCTTCTTTTAGGTCAGTCGCTACGGCCGAGAGCGATTCTTCATCGGCGCCGCTGACGATCTTCTACAACGGCACAGTCTCCGTTTTCGATCTCGCGCAGGATAAGGTTTTCTAAAACCCTCCCTCTCTTCCTTTCATCCTCCACCGAAAAGAAACCTTGTTTTACGCACGGAATGCGACGCAGGCGGAGGCAGTGATAAAGCTGGCGGAGAGGACCGTGGATTGCAGGCTGCTGGAGCGACTTAACGAAGGTAAATGGCCGACGGCGTGTACATCCCCGAGTATGATTTCTGTGGGTGGACTCAAATCGAAGCCTTCTTTTGTTCGCAGAGCTGCTGCCCATTCCCCGGAAGAAATCGCTGCAACGCTTCCTCGAGAAACGCCAGCAGAGGTAATTATCGCTAACTATTTATCGATTGATCGAGAATAACGCCTTTTATCATATCTCAAATAATAGAACTTGATAAGTCCATCTTCCTAGAAAGAGGTCGAGCTATACGTGTCATTTCTTGCGTTGTTTGCTGCTTGTGTGGGTAATCGGGGAGAGAGAGAGAGAGAGATGAACATGCTTGGGTTCACGTTACTCCGAAGCGTAAGCTGAAGTTGGCCAACCTTTCTCTCTCATGATGGAAGAGAAGATTTGGTCGGTAAACGTCGTCGGCTTGGGTGAACTTTGACAAAGGAGTCCGATGTGGACGTCACTCCTACTTTTGACTGATGCAGCGGGGGTTCGTGCTAAACGTGCAGGTTGACCGCGATGGCGCCATACACGGCGGACCACGAGGCGGCTTCGGCTAAGACGACCTCTTTGGACGTGTCGACCGATCCGACTTCTGATGCTACTCCTCGTTTTGCCATTATTGGTGGGGCAAAAACCATAGTGCAAAATACTAATTAAATCATTTCTTTGCTTTTTTTTTTTATACATTTTACGTAGCATGTATAACTTTTTTGGAAAACATTTAAGTTAAAGGTGTGATCGTCTGTTGATTTCTATGTTATCGATGAGCGATTTCTACTCTTTCTTTAAATCCTTTCGAGCATCTCCAAATCTTACATAACATGAAAAGAAACACCTTTCTCAGCGTGTATGGATTATGATGAGAACAAAGGAGTTGAGAGTTCAAATACAGTCAATTAATCGTAAGTTATGTTTAAATTGATCTTAGAGAGAATTCTAAAAAAAAAAGCTCGTCTTTTTGGGTTTTTCCTATGGACGGAACCCTCAGTATTAGAATTCCCTAACACCATAGGATGAATTGCGATATTTTTGATATTGTAACAGTATTTTTAATAATACCAAAACAAACGTTGTACTGTAGCAAACAAAAAACCATAACGTAGTGTTGTGGTATAAATTTTGTAATATGCTTATAAAATTTTAGTTTTTCCAGGAATACTACAAAAATATTACAGCACAATACAAATACATTTTATTATAGTGTTTTTGCATTGTGTTGTAATGTTTTTCTAGTATTACTCAAAACGTTTCAATGCAGTTCACACAATGTCCCGAGCCTTTAGGAAAAGAAAAAGAAATTGAGGGGGGAAAAAAAACCGATAGGTCAGTGGAGGTATTTCCAGATATTAGACCCAAAAAAAATAAAGAGTGTTGTTAGAGAATTCCAATTTTTTTTTTGAAAAATAAAAAAAGTTTTTTTTTTTAGAGAATTCACGATTGTATGGAGTTAAAAACTGTATGAGTTATGATGAAAACAAGGGGATTACATAACCAAAGATATCTGGTGCAATTATACCAATCAAGTCGATTAGCTAAAACATTACATCTTCGTATTAGATAGATTTGAGCCACCGCACGTAAATGTTAGTGTTTTTGGGATAGAATATATATATTTATAAAATTATTGTATGCCACAATACATGCGAATCAGAGTGGCGCAGCGGAAGCGTGGTGGGCCCATAACCCACAGGTCCCAGGATCGAAACCTGGCTCTGATATTTCGATATTTTCTCTCGTTGCCTTGTACAATTTCTTTTTGTTGCTAGTTGAAACAATCATATATTTTGTATCTATATAATAACGAAAAATGAAGACAAATCATTGTGTCGCATTGGAAGCCTGGCTCCCATATTTTCTATCGTTGACTTTTAGTTAAAATTAAAAATATGTATTTTTTCTTAAAATAATAATATATTTTTACCATATGCAAACACAATCAGTGTGGCGTTGCGGAGGCATGGTGGTCCGATAACCGATAGGTCCCAGGATCGAAACGTGGCTCTGATTATTTTCCATCGTAAACTTTTAGGTTCCATAAAAAATAATATAATCTTTCTTAAAATGGTTACATGTTTTTACCATAAATAAACACAATCATTGTGTCGCAGCGGGGGCGTGGTGGTCCTATGAACCAGAGGTTCCAGGATCGAAACCCGGCTCTGATATTTTCTATCGTTGACTTTTAGGTACTATAAAAATATATATAATTTTTCCTAAAATAATTACATGTTCTTACCATAAATGAACACAATCATTGTGGCGCAGCGGAGTCGTGGTGGTCTGATAACCCACAGGGCCCAGGATTGAAACCTGGTTCTGACATTTTCTATCGTTGATTTTTAGGTACAATAAAAAATATATATATAATTTTTCCTAAAATAATTACATGTTCCTACCATAAATGAACACAATCATTGTGGGGCAGCGGAGTCGTGGTGGTCTGATAACCCACATGGCCCAGGATCGAAACCTGGTTCTGACATTTTCTATCGTTGATTTTTAGGTTCAATAAAAAAATATATAATTTTTCCTGAAATAATTACATATTCTTACCATAAATAAACACAATCATTGTGGCGCAGCGGAGTCGTGGTGGTCCTATAAACCCGGCTCTCATATTTTTTTATCGTTGACTTTTAGGTACAGTAAAAAAATATATAATATTTCTTAAAGCGATTACGTATTCTTACCATAAATAAACACAAATCGTTGTGGCGCAGCGGACGATCGGTTGTCTCATATATATTTTTTCTTAAAATAATTATAGTTCTTACCACAAATAAACACAAATCAGAGTGGCGCAGCGGAAGCGTGGTGGGCCCATAACCCACAGGTCCCAGGATCGAAACCTGGCTCTGATAGATTAATTTTTTCGAGCATAAGTGTAAATAATATCATAAATTTGCGTGTATTTTTTTCAGCATAACAATAATCATTTGACGCGTTGACAGGAGAAGTCAATGTCAATTGGGCCGGAGTCATTCCATCGTCTTCCAAGGGAAAAATGGCCATTCTGAACGTTTACCCACTTTGAAGATGCCCAACGGGCGACATTAGAGGGCACTATAACATCATGTTCAAAAATAAACTGTCGCAAACAGTGCTTAAGATGCTACATATGCATCATCTTCAACATGATAAAAATGCCAATGACATCCAAACACGCCACTCCCTTTCACATCCAAAGGGCCTTCTAACAAAATGGAGCCTTTCCAAGCTCCACAGCCATGATCACAAAGGGTCAACCCGAGCATCATTACTTTCCCTTCCTAGCCCTCTTCGGTGCAGGGTTGCTCTGCTTGAAAGAAGCCTTGATATCTTGCTCCATTTCAGAGTTTAAGTTGTCAGCCTTTACCTTACCAACGGCATCAGATTTCTCAGCATTGAAGGACTCAGAGTCCATAGCAGTGGCCTCCTCATTCTGTGCCTTCTTGACACCTGACCGAGAAACAGCACTTTTCCGTTTGCGTGAAGACCGAGAGTTTGTTCCGCTTGCCACGTTAACGGCATTTGCGTTTCTCAGACCAGCTTCCTCAGATTCAGAATTGGCAACATTAACATCTGAGTCACCATCTATAGATTCAAGGTTGGTTTCTTCCACGCTGTCCCTGCCTTCTGCGCTCCCAGTTGCTTTCTCTGCATTGTTGCTCCCACCCTCACTCGGAAACTTTTCCTCCATAGCATCAGATTCATCCTCGCTGGACTTCTCTACTATGTCACTGCTCTCCTCACTTTGCTGCTCTTCTGCGGTCTTCTTTTGAAGTGACTCTATTAGATCCATCAACTCCCTGTTGACCTGGAGCAAACACAATTTTCAGCATAGTTTTTATTATGCAGCAATACATAGTGGCGTATGGTCAACTAAGTTACCTGCGGATTTTGTAAAAAGTCAGATATATCGATCGGACAAGATGGACATTTTTTAACTATTTTCTGTGCTCGAAGGGAACGACCACCTTCACGGGTCCTTTCACGGACAAAAGACTTGTCAGCATATGCTCCAAGCAAGCAAGACTGGCAGAAATTGTGACCGCAAGGAGTCGTCAGTGGCAGAGTCATTACTTTCCGGCACACAAGACAGCTAAATTCTGCAAGTCCAAAGGAACTGCTCTAAGCACAATAAATGAGACCAATATATAAGCAACACTTTCTGAAATTTGCAAACCTTTCAAGAGCCTCTCCCTTACGGACATATTCAGGGCATGCTTTACAGCCCTCTTGGCAGACTTTCTTTCATCACCACTGAATATAGGCTTTCGACTAATTGGTGGAGGCTTCATCCATTTCCAGCCATGTTCCTCCTGTTAAGGCAGTAATGCACCATTGAGAATAAATTCAACCAGCTCCATAATTTATACTTAAGTAAAATACAAGAAGTAATATTTGCCCTTTTTTTTTTAAGAAAACAAAAAAAAATTGACAGATGCAGGTTAAAACACATCTCATGACTTATTCCTGAAATAGGAATTGACTGGGAGTGATAGGCAGGGAGTCAATAATCAATCAAAACAAATTCATTGCCAGAGAATGTAAAGGTGAAAAAGAGAACAAACTCATACATCATAATCCCATGCCGGAGTTTCCTTCCTTACAGTAACATCCGTTGCATTTTTTAGCTCTTTAATGACAGGCAAAGGTCGAGGGCGATCACCATGTTCGTCGCTAAATTCCAAATACATTGATTTTCAGTTTAAAGGAGAAAAATCCTAGCACATGAAATCATGACACTGATAGTGAATGTGTAGAACCTGGTCCATGGTGCTGGCTCAATATCACATCGTACAAAAAGATATCTACAGACCTTGAAGCCCTGTGAAAACATGAACACTATCATGAACTGTAGAATAGTTGCCTCTACTAGCTCTACAAAACAAATACTAATGCTAAGAAAATACAGTGTACTAATATGAAGTAAATGTATACTTGAATCCCAACTTTTCGCCAACATTTCTCAATCCTGTATATCCCATCATAACGTACACCAGTTTCAGGAGCATATGACGAGCGCTTCTCCTTATGAGACCTTCCCAAAAGGAAAATATGGAGTCAATGAACAAATTGAGAATTGCATCTGGCAGACTAGTGCTCCAATCTTGTAGATTTAAATTGACTACCCTATTCTCTGACCACATTTTTCAACCACCCTCATCCAACCAAACATTTTGGAAGTACAGAATTAACCAGTAAAAGTTCTTTCATTATAATTAAAGATGTGTCATGCAAAACAAGCCCATTAACAAAAGAATCTATTTATAACCAAATTCTTTGGAAATAATGCCCATGTGAATTCACAAAACATGAGCAACAGAAGAATATAAGAGGGCAATTTCCTTGACAGCAACACTTACCTCACCACTCGTACAGGATATCCTTTCAAGCAACTAACTCTTAATGCCGCATTAAGTTTTTCAAACTTTTGATCAAAGGCCTGCTCCTTGTTTGTGCGCTTGTTTCCACTTAAATCTCTCCCACCACTGTAAACTTGCAACAAGAATGTCAAAATAGCACATATATGGTATAAAGTTGCAAGTAACAAAAGACAATTGAGAGTAAAATCAATGATGGATTTGTTCGTAAACTGAAACGATGCTTGTTCATATTTTACATCAAGTCATGGAGGAAAATCGAAAAGCACTTGCATATTAAGTTTGGCTCATAGCTCACAATATGAGAATCAAGAACAAAATTGGCCATTGGCAAAATATTTACATACAAAAATAGTTTTATACAAAAAATAATAATAATATCATTATGAATTTTCCTAATTACTTTTTATTAATTGTTATATAGATGTTTTGACATGTATTATATAAAAGGCATTTGACACAACAAAGAATTTATATTGTTTGTTTATTGTTTGAATTATCCAAAAATTGTGACCACGGCATAGCAATAAGAAAATGCAGCAACTTAATAGCAGCAAGCGGAGAACACAGAGGGGGAACAAGTATTCTTTCTTTTTCTCTTCTTTGGTTAACACCAATTGAAATGAATAACTTGTTAAAGTAAAATTTCCCAATCCAGAAAAACCAATGCCAATGTAAAATAGTCAAATTTGAAAACTATGTTTTGGACCAAGAATGTACTGCCAACAATTGAACACAGAGAATGCACCTGCCAGTATAAAGGAACCATTCTCCATGATCTTCATCATCCTCATATCCTCCGGAAAGTGCAACAGATTGAGCACCATAATCACACTGCCCAGAAATCCCTGCCACATGTGGTAAATGAACACCCCATTGTCTGCACTCCATTCGATCTTCCCATGTTTCACCAACCAAAACACCTTGATGTCTTTTTGGGTCATATTCAGCAAGTATGGGACCAAAATGGTCGGGAGGAATGGTAACAAAGATCTGCCCACTGCATGCATTTGCTTTGCCAGCCCTCTTAGCTCTCTCAGTAGTAAATGCCTTTTCAGGTCTGTTTTCATTTCGAATGAAATGATATACAGGTGAAGAGACACCACTGGTTGACTTTGCAGTCTTTGCCATACGAATAGCCACAACAAGTGCTGAGTTGATTCTTGGTTGCATCGCCATCTTAGATGGGATAGGAGAACGGCACTTTGCGCATGTGAGTTTACCTTGACCAACCCATTTTTGGAAGCATTTTAAACAGAAATTATGACCACATAGTGTCTGCAAGATCAGAAAAAGAAGAGAGAAAAGATATGTTATGTTATGTAAAAAAACATTACAGTTAATAATAGAGGATAAACAAGCTTAGACATGTACATAAGGGAGCAGTCAAAATTCCATGTGAGATCACTAATCATGAGACTTCTTGCCATCCCAGTCTCACTAGAATCTAATATTGCCAAAACATATATGGAAAGTATTTACTCTCATTACAGTGGCAGTTAATTGAGGCAAATCAGCCTTTATCTTCACTGGCTATCAAGCACTCCATGAGAAGGAAACTTATCACAATGATAGACATTATGAACCTACAGATATCAGCAAATTTCAAATTTCAAAAAGATTTAAAATCAACCAATAATATAATTATAACATTTGTGAACAACACAAACAAATTCAAGGAAATTTCAAGACTTCTAATAACAAAAATATTTATCAGGAAATATCAATGTGGCCTCTCTTTTATTTACAGAAGCAACCAAATGAATTGCATAAATTCTTGAGCCAAAGTCAGGCTTCTCTCAGCTGAATTATAAGTATCATTGTTGTGAACATGTTGCAAAAACTTTACAAACTGAATAACAATAGCCAAATTAATCACATTATCCACTTGGAAGCACATCAAATGCCACATAATAATATAGTAAGTGGATCCCAAATTTACAATATTTGCAATTGCACATCTGGCCTGATGAAATTAAAATTAAAAAAAAAACAGAGAGGCTCAAACCTTACCAAGAAGGGTTATTCAGTATGAGATTCTTATTAGATACTTCAAACTAAATGAAGCATCATAATAATACAATATAAACTCAGCATTTACTACACTCATAGACATCAGATGGCCAGAAGACTGCAAGAAATGGATGTAGTCTGACACACAATAGTGGCCTAGGCTCATTCCTTAGCCCTTCCTTATGAACATGATAATCAAAACCACCTGCCAGATGCATAATTATTAATGTCATTCAATACATAACTCAATCAAAATGGCATAATAGATTCCAAGACAATACTCCAAATTATACAAGCATGTCATGCTTATATAAATAAATATAGTTATTTTCATTATTATTTATCAAATATGAGAGAGACCATAACTCGCTTGCTTCCATAATACTAGTATCCTCGAATCAGTTTGAGCAATATAGTTTGCACAACTGAAAAGAACATATGGTCATATCAATGCAAGGAAACCCAAGGAGAAGCATGAGGTCATGGTCAACTATTTGTTTGTTCCCTTTACTCTCTTTTTTTCTAGTTGTTGCACTTCTTGTTTTGATAGCCACAAGCAATGTTTTATCAATATGTTTTTGCACACCAAACACACAGATGGGAGACACCATGCCAAACATTGATTGACATAGCCAATGTGAGCAAGAAAGCCATTAAGAAGACCTAATATGAAGGTCTGCATCTATCCTACACGTTGAATAAGGCTAAACCAAAAATTCTACCCATGGACCAAGCAAAACAATTATAAGGAATTAATTGAAAGAATTTCATTTACACTAATCGAATAAAAAGGACAAATATACACATGGATCCCAGAATTCATTTATTTAAAATGAATCAGCAAAGATTACTATAAAAGATGAAGAACGTTTACAAAAGGCTAGAACAAACTGAAAGGAGGGGGAAAACGTAGAATCGGAAATCTTTAAATGTATTACTCCATGAAAAAGAATAGTCATCATGTAGAGCAACAGATTGACGTTCCCATCTTTAATCATGTCTTCAGCATTCATGAAGTCAACAAATTTGGCATGAAAATCACATAAACAGCAGAAGAAGTTTTCTCACAGTGACGGGGCGCTCCGGCAGCTGCATGCAGAAGGCGCAATTAAACTTCTCGTCGAGTAGATCAAGAACATCGTCGCTCGCCTTTCCTTTCTTCTTCTTCGACTCCTGTTCATCGTCAGCCTGCGCGGCAGCCACGCCGCCTCCGAGGAGCGCCTGCCTCCGTCTGGCCTTCTCCGCCTCCGTCAACAGTCCGTCGGCCTCGATAGCCCGTATGCCGGCGATGAGTTCGGCGTTTCGGCCCGACGGAGCGGCAGCCGGGGCGGAAGCGAAGCCCTCTTCGGGCGCGTCGCAGTCGGGACACTGCCACCGGGCAACCACGGCCATGGACTCAGGCGGCTTGGACAAGCACTGGGCGTGCCAGGGGGAGGCGCAGGTGCAGCAGTGCACCATTTCCGCCTCCGGCGGCGCCGCCTTGCACACCATGCAGATGCCGTCGCCGTCGCAAGGGAGATCGATCGTCATCGGAGTGGCGGAGGTGGACTTGGGCGAGGTTAGGGTTTGGGGGGGAAGGGGCGAGGGATATAAGGAGAGGGAATTCGGGGAAAGGAGCTGAGAGGGGAGAGAGAGAGAGAGAAGCGGAGGAGAGAAGGCGCGGGGTTTCGAAAAGACAGGAGGGATTTGAAAATTTTCCTTCGGCGGCTCGAGACTTGAGACGGGTGAAGGCGGAAGGAAGGCCTTTCATCCGATGCCGAGGTGGGGCCCTGATGGGCTCCACATGATATCACCATTTGTAAGCTTTGGAAAGGTAGAAATAAGTCGTGTGTGATTTACTAACAAAGCCATGCAGTGCTCGAAATGAGGACGGTTACGTGTAATAATAATTCTGGATGAATTATACAAAGATTGATTTTTTTGTATTTATTATTATTATTATTTAAATATCGTATAACATATGCTTACAGCAGGCGAGGGAGGGGCTGACTGTTACAAAATAAAATTACCTCCATAATTTTTTTATTACGTACTATAAATAAGTGTTGTAAATTAAATTGACGGTGACTCTCGTCAACAAATATCATAATTTGTCTCGTTAGTCATCCATAGAAAATTCTAAATAATGGATGGTTGCTTCTTTTTAAAGTTACTAAATATTTTTGGATTTTCGAAACCAAATGTATTAGAGGATAAGAATCCAAATCATATTTTAATTTTTTTTATAAAAGTCTCATTATCTGAAAATATATTGTGTTTTTTTTCCAGTGAATCTAAAAAGGTAAGAGAAAATATGAAAAATTTATTTTGAAATTTGTATAAAATGATATACATAGGAATTTTTTCGTGATTGAGTTTAATAGTTAATTTGATAGAATGAAGATAAGGAATGTTAAATCATATTGAATTAATTGTCAAGTCAATCGATATGATGAGTTGATCTCAGGCTGGTACAGAATTTTTTTTATGGATATAAATAATTAATCTCAAATCATATACTTTCTTTTTTCTACTGGATTTCTCAAATCATTAATCTCTCCCCAATAGCATCTAATTGTCATGATTCATTAAGGCCGGATGGTTTCAAACTTTTGACATGGTAATTATCAATTTTTTTAGTTTTCATAATTTTTATTGTAAGAAATTCTAGACTTTTTTTTACAGCCTTCCATTATAAACAGAATGAAAATAAGTTTTATTAAGGAATAATTTCAATTATCTTTGACCCTTTTTATAGTCTTTATGTATATCTTTGACTTTTTTGTTGTTCTACATGTTAAGCTTATGTCTCTTCGATCAATTACTGAACTAGTGGCACGTTTAGTTATTTGACATGTCTAATTAATCTAGTTCATCACGCTCAAGTGCTGTTGTTGGTGATCCATCATCAACCTGCCCCTCGTATCATCGAGGGACATACCATGGTAAGATAGGATTGAGTTTTCTGACATTTATGCATCGAGAGAAATGTTTAGGTGATACTGAGTTATGTTGGGTCAATTTTTAATATGTCTCTCGATGATCACAGAAGCACCTCGATGTTCCATCGAAGAAAGTTGATAAGTTGCACCCATATCTCTTCGGGAAGTGTCATCCCAATCTTAACAACTCGATTAGCTTGGACCTTGGGTGAGATAATTTAGGTCATTTGTTTCTTCTTCGTTGTGGTGGCCTCGAGGTTAGGGTGGATTGTGATCGTTTTTACTTTGGCCTCTTATGTGACTCCTTACTCTTACTCGAGATAATTAACTCGATAATAATATATTGATTAGGTCTCTAAAATGCTCGTAGTATGATCGTTGATGATTTCTCTATCAATAACTAGAAAAGGCGAGAGGGCTTGAGCTATATCATGAAGGTCTATATTATGGACGACATATAGGCATCTACTGTGTCTCGAATTTTATTTGTGAACTGAGCGACAAAGTTTGCAATGGTTCCTCCTCCCCTTGCTTGAGTCTTTGAAGCATTATTGTTGATGACCTTGGATGCATGTTTCTAAGGAAGTGAAGTTCAAACTTCTTTGTGAGTTAAGCAAAATAATTGATGGAAAGTGACTTCAGGTGGGCGTACATTTCTCATGTCAGGACCCTTAATATAGTCGGAAAGGTGTGACACATCAAGATGTCTAAAATATCATATAATAATATTTAAACATAAAAAGCTACAATATACTCCTTTAAGTTGGCATTGTCATTGAATGCCTCTAATGATGGGAGGAGGAAGTTTATTGGAATCGATTCCTCTTAGATTTCTGAGTGAATGGTGACTGACCCGATGTGGGGTCGACTAATGCTTCCCCCCTTTTGATTGTTAGAACTCTTATTGTATCTCCTATAAACGTCGATCATTCTGTCATGGTTGGATTTGTAGGGAATCCTCCATTAAATATGTCGATCAAGTTTCACATTCAAGTAGGGTAGAGTGGTGGTGCGGTCCATTAAATTCTATGGTTAGGGATTGAAGTACCCCCTCAGTCGGTGGTTTAGTGAGTCTTGGGCACCCTTGGGATATCGACACCATGTGGAGTGGGGGAACCTCGACGGGTGCTGGTGCCGATTATGGTTGAGTCAGTAATCGTGACTGAGTTGGTGACATTTTTTGTTAGGCTAACTAGGACAAAATGGAGCAATGACTTAATATGAACTTTGTTGGAATTGCCTAAGTCATGAGGCACCCTTGTGGCAAAGTCACAAACTTAGTTAGAGTTGTCTAAGTCATGAAGCACCCTTGTGACAAAGTCATGAACTTAGTTAGAGTTGCCTAAGTCATGATTAGACTTAACTAGGATTGCCTAAGTCATGAGGCACCCTTGCGACATATGCATCCGCAAAGGGTCAGCCTAGTTGCAACCTCGTACATGTCCTGAATGATCTATAAAATAGAAAGTTAATTAATTTGAAAATGAGTGACGTATAAGTCTTGACATCTTGCCAAGAGAGAAGCTTTACAAGTAATTCAGCGAGCATCTTAAGTACATGAGAGAAAAAAAAGAAAGGAGGAAATAAGGACTTTATAAAGTTGAACGAACAGTTATAAGTCTGTAAACAATTGCTCCTTGGGTGTCGAGCACCAAGGCAAGTTTCCGTTAAGTTGGCATGCAAACTTGTGAAGATTGTTCAATGCCCGATACTACCTCGAAGCCCCATCCCTCCATGGTGCCACCTAGGGAGTTCGAGAGTGCTGAGATGGCTAACGTTTCGCGCATAGCTATAACCTATAGAAAACAGACTGTGGCACACGAAAATTGAGTCATTTTGGAACAGTTTTACCCGACGCGATGAGCGATCACACTACAGTGTTGCAGACTATCGTTGCTTATATTTTTATAAGTAAAACACACCAAAACCAAAGTAAAACATGCTGTCAAACATTTGTACAAGCATGCAAAAATAATGAACGGATCATTAAACGAAGTTGTTACGAGTGCGCGATGATCGTTCATGACAAACTGGTATCATACTTATTAACGTTTGCACTTGCTAAGTGAGATTCAAGAACACCTCAGCGGAGACGAGCAAGTGGCTCGAGATCATCCCTAGGGGTGAGAGATTGGGGTCGTTGAATAAACACTAGTATTGCATCAGCGTTTATGCTGATGTGGGTGCTTCTATGTGTAGGAAAGGATGGTTATTGTGCCTCCAAGCATTCCTATAAAAATGCATAGTCGTTTTCTTACTTGAGTGTTTGTTGAGAGAGTCAATGGGTGGGCATTCCTACGATATCAGACTCTTATTCTAGTATTAAATGGTATGGGAAAAAGTCATTGACGTCTTGGTTAGCCCGATATAAAATGGACCTATATGCATAAGGTTGTTTGAGATGCTTGTGAGGTGAAAACACTAAACTCCCGTGGTACCATCTGCATGAAGATCGAAGTCAAGAGAGATTTTTTGACTCGATCCCTCCAATGCATAAGTTAGTAACCCTTGAACTATATAAGTATAGGCACGAGTGGTCGGAAAGATGATCATCTTTTTTTCTTTATGTTGAATATGAGTTTTTATATTCTATGAAATATTATTCGAGGAAATAGTTTTCAACCATCTCCAACTTATACAGGTAATAAAGTTGGGCAACTTATACTCATTTGTATTGAATCCTTGCCCATGCGGGCAGATGAGTAAAGTATGACTTTTATTTTTTTAATTTTATCTTGGACATCGTAAGATTATTCGGTATTGGATGACGATGTACTCCACGTGAGACATAAAAAAATACTGTATAAACTAAATGTGTCAAATACTTTTTGAAATGTGTCAAAAAACATTAACAACAAAAACTCTCTAATCATATTATAAAATAAAAATGGATAAAAATATCATAATCATATTAAAAAATACAGTAACCAATGTTGTAACTCTTATAGAAGTCCAAGAATTTGGATATTTATGTTCTTAAATGAAGAACTATACTTAATTTTAAACTCAAGCAAGGTTCATAAGCTTTTTTTTAATATATCTTGAATCAATTTCTCTAATTGAGTTATATAGTATTTTGAGTGTTTAACGCTATGCACTGGTGGGTCGAAATAATGAGAGATAGGTAGAGAAAAAAAGAGAGTAATTTATTGGTTATCAAATCAAGTATATATTTAAAATAACAAAAATACTACTAACAAAATCTAAAAAACGGAGGTACCTCAAAAAAAAAAAAAAAAAAAAAAACACACACACACACACACACACACAAAAACGTTCATTTTTTTTCTTCCGAGAAATCCCTCAACGAAGAATCGGGCAAAGGAAAAAAAGAAAGAGAGAGAGAAAAAAGAAGAAGAAATGATCCCGACGGCAATCTCGTCGATCTCAGAATGGCGCCATTACGCCTCGATTGTTGCCACATTCTGAGCTCGAAAGGTTGTCGTTTTAGCATACTTTGTGTTCGTCCAGTCTAAATTGGCTTCATCGTCGGCGGCCGCCGCTTCTGTCACGCCACTGTTATCAGTCGGTGGTCATCTGAACCCTCGCCATTGGCTTGTGTTGTGTGGTTCTTTCGTCCACAATCTCCGCGTGTGCTCAGAAAAATATCTCATTTTTGGATTCCTCGAAGCCCTACGTCGCCAAACTATATCCTGCTGCTGTCCCACCCCATCGAAAGCGATGGCTACCAGTGGCGGCCGGATGTTTCCACGAACCAACCATCCTTCATGGTTGCAGGACATCAGTGGCGCCTATCTTTGTTATCTCATTGACCCATTTTTACTGTCATTTATTGCTTCCGTCTCGGTCAGTTGGGAGGCCGAATGCTTTTATCGCCGTCCCATCACGTCGGCGCGATCCCCAAACCCGGTTCGAATCAAATCTGGAGGATTTCGTCGCCTCCGCTCCCCGGGTGTGCCGTATTTTTGGGTAAAAGATCTGATCCTGAGGGTGTTCCGAGTGATGGGTTCTAAGGAGATCCTGTCACTGGAGTGTACTTCGGCAGGGTCGCCTGCGGGTGAGAGGGTGGAATCAGTGGTGGATCGGAATAATCTTCAGTTCCATTTCGCGCAGAGCGATGAGAGGAGGCTAGGGGGAATCAATAGGGACTCTGTGGTTAATGGGACGACACCGGTGAATCTATGGGGGAAGCCAATCGACAATCTTTCAAAGACCGGAGGCTGGATTGCGGCTTTCTTCATCTTTGGTGCGAGGTTCCTACCATAAATAATTTAATTTTGTTAGCATGTCCGTCGGCCTTGTCTTTGTCGAAGTGCCTTATCTTTTTTTTTTCTTGGTCAAATTGGAGCTAAGCAGTAAGGAAACTATGGCTCTTTTGCTGTACTCTTGCGTTATTCCAAGACAATTGCGCGTTAGTTTAGGTGCTTCTATCAAACTACTTCCGACACAACCTAGTATTAGGACTCAAAAGGCGGCAAATTTTGCTCCTTTATATATCTTCTTCAGAATCTAACTGCAGGTGTTCTTCTTGAGTTCCTCTATTATGAAATTAACCACCAGCGTAGATGCATTAGTTGTCAATTGAGACGGAATTAAATAAGCTGCTGGCATGTTGGATTTATAGGCAGCGCATGGATTTGCAGCAGGAAGACAGATGGTTCAAAGATAATGTTACGAAAATCCATTGGGGCAGAATATTTGGAGGTGTGTGTTGGCTGCTTCTGTAAATCAGATTTAGACAGGAACATAATTTATTTATCTATCCATAATTCTGATATAATGGAGTTCTGCAGCAGATTATGCATGCAGCCAGAGTTAGATTCAAAAAAGTGTCTACCAGAGTTAGATTCAAAGAGCAGATTATGTATTCGCTAGTGGAATATTTGGAGGTGTGTGTTGGCTGCTTCTGTAAAACAGATTTAGACAGGAAGGAACAAAATTTATTTCTCTACCCATAATTCTGATAAAATGGAGTTCTGCAGCAGATTGTGCATACAGCCAGAGTTAGATTCAAAGAAGTGTCTGGTAGAGTCAGATTCAAAGAGCAGATTATGTATACACTAGCAAGGGAACTTAGTGTTGGAATTTGCCTATTACATATGTACAAGAGTTGCTAACGTTTGATGCATACAGTTAAAAAAATTTGTTGTTTATTATAAATGAGACAACATACTACATTTTCTTTTATTTGAAATAAAATTTTACTTGCCACAAGTTATTGATTTTACCTGCTTTCTTTAAAGAAAAGAATAGTACAGTGTCATGTTCTCCCAAATTTCAGTCTATATCATTTGTTGTCCTATATCTGATGGATAGTAATTTGGACGCTTACTTTGTGCAGGAAATGAGATGGCAGAAAGGATGGCCTACTTTGGGCTCTCGGTGAATATGGTAGTGTTCATGTTTAATATCATGCACCGGCCATTTAGTAGTTCAGCTAATGCAGTAAACACTTTCCTAGGCATATCACAGGTCTCTTCTGTGCTTGGTGGCTTTATTGCTGATGCTTATCTTGGTAGATACTGGACAATTGCAATCTTCACAACTATCTACCTTGTGGTGAGAACATTATTTAGCTTAGACTGTTCTTCCCACTCATTTTCTCCATCTCTATCACTTTGTTGCATGTTTTTTTGCCTGGCATTATGCTGATTTTCTCACGAGTATTCCATAGAAACGTGCTCCCAGTTGTGATGTCTAAGTACTAGGTGGTTGAGCCCATGATATTAGTAGTTTATGTTTTGAATGAAGTTACCATTCTATTAAACTACCTATCAGGTAACTTTACTAGGAAGTAGGAACTGATGCTAAGATAGCTGGCTCCTATTGGTAAATATCTGTTTGGCACTTGCGCATCATCCGATCAGCAACATTACATTATTTTACTGATGATCACATCTTAGATAACTGTAATCTGGTGCTGATAATTTAGTCATCTCCTGGAAGGCATGTATATAGCCAAAAGTTATTATCTGTTGACAGTGGTAACTTGGTGCACAAGGATCATGATGTCATTTTGAAGCATCATGCTCTTAAGATGGCATGACAATTTCAACTATTTATAATGATGGTTGTCACCTTCTGTATGCCGTATATGTGCCTTGAGTTCATGCTTATACTTATCCAAGAATTTTTACCCTTTGAGTAACACAATTTGAAGCTCCATCAGAATTATCTAGGACTTCTTGGTTTACTTGCGTATGATAGTAATGTAATTAGATGCTAATTTTTTTTTTCTGAAATTTCTTACAATTTCTTCCGTTCTATATGCAGGGATTGATAGGGATAACTTTATGTGCCACAATGAGTGTCTTCATACCAAATCAAGATCAGTGTTATGAGTTATCTAAACTCTTGGGCACATGTGAACCAGCGAAATCATGGCAGATGCTTTACCTTTACATTGTTCTTTACGTTACGGCTTTTGGGGCTGCAGGCATAAGGCCTTGTGTCTCATCTTTTGGAGCTGATCAGTTTGACGAGAGAAGTAAGGACTATAAGGCTCATTTAGATAGGTTTTTCAATTTCTTTTATCTTTCTGTCACCGTCGGAGTAATTATGGCCTTCACTATGGTTGTCTACATTCAAATGAGACATGGATGGGGTTCTGCTTTTGCTTCTCTAGCTATAGCAATGGCCATTTCAAATGTGGTCTTCTTTGTTGGAACGCCTTTGTACAGGCATAAGTTACCAGGTGGCAGCCCTCTTACGCGTGTTGCTCAGGTCCTTGTTGCTGCTTTTCGGAAGAGAAATGTGCCCTTCTCCAGCAGTGACTCGATTGATCTCTATGAGCTTCCTGGCCAAAATTCTGCCATCAAGGGCAGTGGGAAGATAGATCACACTGGTGACTTTAGGTACTTATCACGCATATTACTATTTTTCGATACTATGGATGCATGATATTGCAATTGCTTTTCTATAATCCCCATGTTTTAGATCACCTTGATACTATTATCGTTATCTTTTAGGTTTATGTCAACATAGTCGTTTAAATGTTCTTCACTGGGTGAACAAATACCTATTATAATGTTGTTATCAGTATATGATTGTCATTGATGATGGATCTGTATTCGGATGCTCAGGTGGCTGGATAAGGCAGCTCTGCAACTGAAAGAGGATGGTGTGGACCCTAACCCTTGGAGACTTTGCACAGTGACACAAGTTGAAGAGGTGAAGATACTACTGAAACTTCTGCCGATCCCAATGTGCACCATAATGCTTAGCGTAGTGTTGACGGAGTATCTGACTCTCTCAGTGCAACAAGCATACACCATGAACACATATATGGGTCACCTCAAACTTCCAGTTATTTGCATGCCTGTATTCCCTGGCCTGAGCATCTTCCTCGTCCTGGCCCTCTATTACTCCACATTTGCGCCCTTGTCCCGCCGCATCACTGGTCATCCACATGGTGCATCTCAGCTCCAAAGAGTAGGACTCGGGCTGGCAGTATCTATTCTATCGGTTGCATGGGCTGGTGCTTTCGAGAGGTACAGAAGAAACTATGCCGTTGAACATGGTTATGAAGCCCTGTTCCTGTCTCCAATGCCAAATCTTAGTGCATACTGGCTGCTGATACAGTACTGCTTGATCGGAATAGCTGAAGTATTTTGCAATGTGGGTCTCCTGGAGTTTCTCTACCAGGAGGCTCCTGATGCCATGAGAAGCATTGGGTCGGCCTATGCTGCTGTTGCTGGAGGTCTTGGCTGCTTTGTAGCTACCATCATAAACAACATTGTGAAGTCGATCACCGGTAATGAAGCTGAGGGGCGTCCATCGTGGCTTTCTCAGAACATAAACACGGGGCGATTCGATTACTTTTACTGGTTGTTGACAGTGTTGAGCTTGATCAATTTCTGTGTGTTCCTGCTTTTAGCTCATAGATACAAATACAGAGTTCAGAAGATGGCTGAGCTGGAAATAATGAGAGCAACTACGGCATAGTTTCTACAGAAACTGCAGGTATCAGACTTGGTTCAGCAATCATCGGACCATGCTACTATGTAGTCATTTTCTTGGTTGATCATTGGTAGTTATTGGAGGATGTCGAATGACAACTGGATTTTAATTTCGCAAAGTGGAAAAATTACAAAAAAAAAATTATATGTTCTCACAGCTATTATCAGCTCCAGTGATCTATTTATTTGGTTTCGTGATTTTTTACAAGTCTATGCATCGCAAACTCTGGAGTTATATATTTGCCCCTTTAAATTTTAATATGTTACATATGTTCCTTGGGATATCAAGATCCTCTCTATGCAGACATCCAAGATACTATCCCATACAAACCATGCCGATGATTAGTTTGTTCATAAAAGAAAAAAAAATGTTGGAAATTTAAGATATCGAAAATAAATTTAAAATTGTCAACATCATAACTTTTTAGCACAGGGTGGTTTTAGAAAGATGCTGATATCGATTAGGGTTTTGCTAGTTGCATCGTAGCCAGTTTTGATGTTCCAGCTTGCAAGGATAGCTAAATTTGACTTCAACATTTGGAATTAGAGAAAGGAACAATGTTGGATCAGCAGCATCATGTTCTGAGCGTTGTTGTATCTCCTCTAGTTCTCGCACAACCATCATCTAAGGCACAAGTATTATTCTTAAATTTTTGATCAATGTCATTACATCTCTAAGAATTCAAACGGGTAGAATGTTCTGTAGAACAGATCGAACAAGGTAGGTTGGATGGTCATCCAATTATCGATGGAATGATTTGGTAATTTGGAAGTTGACTGCACATAAATGAACTAAATTATCATCTAAGCTGATGCGCCGTTAACACCAAAATGTATCCAAGTCCATAAGTTTCGCATGAGCTACGATTGCGTAAATCGCATTAACTCCAAAAGCAGACCGGCCCATTTGGACCGGACCGAACAATCGAGTCAGAGACTCGAAAATATGGTCTGGTTTGGTCGAGACGAACCTACCCTGAACCGGATCGACCCGCTGTGTCGGTCATCGTCCATTTCTCGGAATCGCGGACGGGCAATCCGTTCCCTTTTGGGCAATATTCTGTATCCGTTGCAGCCTCCGTTTCCCCCCTCCGTCACGCCACTGGGGGACTGCGATTCGTTTCCCCTACGCCGCTTTATCATTTTCTTTATCTAAATATATTTATTTATGACGTCGATGATTCTTGAAGAAATGAGAAGAAATAAAACACAGAGATAGGGGACGGTATCGCAGGAAGAAAAGCCTTGCCTTGTTCGTTAGATCGACGCCCCGCGGTTCATTGCACCACCGCCGTTGAGGCCGGGAATAAGGAGATGGAGGGCTCTGGCAGTTGGGAATCTCTCGTCGTCGAGTGGACTCCGGAAGAGGTATGTGCGTAGGGTTGGCTCTCTGTTCTTCGTCGTGCCCTCATCGACCGAGTTACCAAATTGGTTGGTGTGCCGATGTTGTTGCAGTTGCGCCGGTCCGATTCACAATTGCATGGCATGACCGAATTCCTATTGGAAGCCGAGGACGTTATCGTACAGGTTGTTGGATTCAACCCTTTTCTTTATCTCATTCTGGACCAGAATCAATTATTTCTGGGTAAACTTTCGATCCATTGATTTATCATGACCGAATTCCATGGATTTCTTCGTGGCCGCTGGAACTCTTATCGCTTCTGGAAAATTAACATATAGATAGCTTGCTCCTTTTCAGTAGTAGGTTTGCTTTGAGCATATTGTGTGGTCAGGCCCTAGTGAGTTAGATTTTAAGTACGATAAGCATAATATTGCTAGCCACTTCAATTCCGACCAACCAGATGCTAGTGAAATTTTTGGGACGCAAGGCACTTTTAAGATAATGGTTTCGACAAGGAAATATCTTGTGGAAGTTAGGGTGTAGTTTGACTAAGCTTTGATCATATTCAGATATGGGAAACTTATGATTGTCGGTTTTTGCTGGATGATATACTGCTTGGGAATGAGGTGGTGGCAAGTATTCTGTCGAGTCTTGCAGAGGGTGACAACATCATATGACCTCTAGATAAAACAGGCTTTACGTACGAGAGAGTATATCAAACAGATTGATGTTTGTTTTTCAGATGTGTGAACTGTGACATGCACCAGAATTTAATGTAAAATTATCATTACTCTACAAGAAAAAATTGAAATGAGTTACATTGTGAAACGAGAATTTAATGGTCAGACTCATTTATGCAGTCATTGTGAAGTTTGGTACACCAAGTCTTCTAGTGGATTTCCATTGTAGGCAGGCATCATATTAGGTTCTATATCCATGTGGTTGGCTGAGTATTAAATATGCAATACTTGAACACCTGTTCTGTAATTTCTGTAGCATATAGATGAAAGGAAGTTTGCCTTGTATTTGATAACCAGATCTTCTATTAACTATAAGGCTTGGTGATAGATAAATGATGAAATGGCAAGGAAGGAACAGATCATGTAGCTATGATTCTTTGTTTGTTGATTTAGTAAGTAGTTCATGTGAACCCTGGACTGTTCAATAATGTGATAAATCGCTGATCAGTTATGAGCGTGGTTAACACTCCTGGATATGAATGCACTAAGATACACATACTAATATGGTAAGTCTGAAAAAGTGGAATATGATCTGACATTACTGACCTAGTAAATATACACTTTTACTTTTAGCTATTATAAAATATGTACAGATCATCATAGTAAATGGTAGAACATGACAATAGACATTTTTATACTTAAAATATTTCTAACAGTTTATAAGAAAATTTAGAAGACAGTTTCTTTATTAGGATTCATTTTGTACACTCATCTGAATTTTGCTAGTTAATAAACGGAAAAAAATAAAGAGGGGAAACAAGTAAAATATAGCTGTAGAAAATCGTTTGCTTGAGAATTCAGTTTGTTGTATCACCATCGTAGAAGCAAAGTTAAAGTGGAGCAAGATAGAGAGCTTCAGAAGCTGTGAGTGCCTTTGAGTCAAGTTGACCTGGAGGATGTGCCCCACCTCTCTCTATATATGCTTAGGATTTTTTTGTTCCTTCTTTGATACCCTCATCCGCTATAATGCTCCAAAATTATCCTGATGTGTCCATTTTATTGGAGTTGCATTAATTCGATTCACATTCACATGGCAGCACTGAATTGCTACGGAGAGCTAATTAGGCTACTGTGTGGGCAGGCAGATTCAACACACTTTTATTACTCCTCCTTTGGTTTCACAAAAGTTTCTGTACACTATGAATTCCAGCAATTCTTTTGGCAATTTTTGATCCATTGGAAAATGGTCAGCATCAACCCCTTGTCCTTGTGATTTTACTTTCCTTTTTGATCCATTCATTATACTTGTATTTATGACAATACTTCATAGTTTGTGGACCTTATTGCTTCTGAAGTATTAGGTCTTTCGTAGCCTCTGGCTTGAATATTTTCAGTAATAGCTTTGCTTTCAGCATCTTATGCATTAAGGTTTTGTTGGGTTTCTAAGCACAAAATTGATAGGGTATGATCCTCTTTTTACTTCTTTTCCTAATTTGAGGAAGGGAAAGAGGCTTCCTTGAGGTAGCAAGTACGAGAAGAGACTGAACAACTCATCTAACTATTCCATATTTCTACTGAAAATAATCAAGTCTTGCAATGTACCTTTAGGGTTTACATTCTGACTATGCCATATATAGGTTATTTCTGGCCTGGATCAACATAGGTTGAATGGAATCTCTATCGCTTGTGTGCAACAGTCGAATATAAGACTTCATTTGCCTTCAAGTTCGTAGGATGCCTCAGGAAATGTGGAAAGAAAAGTGGGACGATTACTGTTGATTGGAAGGTCTGCCGGGTTGAGAACTCACTTTCTATGACATAAGTAGGAAACTAATGAGGGGGTCTGAATATATTGCTGAAGCCACTGCTGCCCTCTTGTTTCTAACTCTGGTTCAGCCCCTATCAGGGTTTCACAGGATAATTGATTGAACATAGGGCAATTGCGATAAGAGGTCATCAACCATTTTATTGATAAACTGTTTGTTATCTAGCTACTAAATGGAAAATATTGCATTTCTATGATGAGTGATTGTATTTTATTGACTTTATTGCAAACTTTGCCACATGTGTAAACCTTCATATAATTTTTTAGTTTTGTTTGATATCTCTAACAATTTATCCTTTTGTTATTATTGGCAGGGGCATGGAGTTGTTCTAGTCAACACCGATGAGGCGGGTACGCTAGCAGTTACAAACTTTCGCATTCTATTTGTGGTAAGGTGCCTTAATTATTATATGACTATTTTAGGTTAGAAAAAGATGATATGTTGCTGTGAACTAAAGAAATTAGCTCTGACACCTGAGTTTGGACTTGTACTTGTTGTTTCAGCCATGGTTATTTGAGATGTTGATTACTGGTGTATTCTTTATGGATAATCACTGCAGTGAGTGATTGACTTTAAAGATCAGAAACCTTATGGGTAATAGATTTTTATTAAACCACGCTAAGCATTGTTTTGAAACCATCGATAAATATTTATGGTACCTCATTTTTTCCTTTAAGTTCTAGGACAAGCGGACAACTACAGCTGACCGTCTACAAAAGATCGAACCAGCAAGACGTCACTTTGAATTTTCGTTAGATTTGCTTGACCCAGAGCAACTAAGCTTCCCTTATAGTCTTGATTTCATCATTATTTGGTAGGTACTCTGTGGAGACTAATATCCATATCCTGGTCATCATTGGGTTATGATTGATAATTGAATTTGACATTATTTTGGTATCTATTTGAGTAAAAATGTCACTGAAGACAATGACATTCTAGCTTTGGTTGAAAGTGAGGTTCACCTTTCAGTTCAATGATATCTTTATGAATGCTCATATAGTTGGGAGATTTAGCAGTATTCAAAATTCAAGGGTCCTTGTAGAACAACTAGTGCCTCCAAGTTCTGAGGGCTAGACCTTCAATTTGTCTAGATTGATGGGCATGATCCTCCATAGATGGACCATGCTAGTTTACTTTAGATTTAGTCATTGGTGTGCTTGGGTTATTGTTTGAACACCATATTGAATTAACAGTTGCAGGTGGCACAAGGGTTTAGGGGTGGCATAAGATAGATCTAGAAGCGTGGGAACAAGAGCAGAGTTGTTAACAATTACAGATGCCCATTCCGTCTTCATTTTTAGGAAGGGTGATGGAGGCCCATTGAAAGGTGCATAATATTGAATATCCTAATAGAAGAGGGATAATAGGTTATCTGGAATTGTCATAGAGTTGATGAACACCGAGTGCTCAACATGATTAGGTTTTCTTTTTCCCATGAAGTCATGCTATGTCTAATATGATTGAAAATTATTAGGGGCATTGCTAGTGATTTTATCAAGTTGGTTCAGCCTAGGCTCCATATCTGAATCCAGTAAGCTTATGAATGCATATGAGGATCTGCTCCCACAATTTCTAGTTAGATTTGAGTCAAATACTGATTCATATGTGTTTTCAAGTACAAAATTAACTAGGATCTGTAACTGATCTGATGATCTTAATGTATTCAAAATGAGGATCTGTATTTCAAATTTCAAGCCCGGCTTTATAATGGGGTTCAGGTTTTCGGGATGGGACATGGCTAAGTATCGCTTTGAGAGATCACAATCCATGTAATTTTTCTTGTTGCTCCAATAAAGTCTTCATCATGTCAAAGGAAAGACAACTATTAAAGCTTTTAAATTTTAATAGTGAATAGGTTAGCAGTCATTAAGCTAGACCTATTACTGCATAATAATCATGTCCAGGGGTATCCTGACCAGGAAATGAACATATATAGGCTATACGTATGATTGAAGTAATTTAGTATTTCTTAGATCAATCTCTCTCCTGAGTCCTATCAACTGCTAATTGAACCTACAAAATCAAGCAAAAGCTTTAAATGAACATCCATGTAATTCTTCTTTTAAATGTGGACTTACATATCTTAAAGAATTTCCTATCATCAGTGTGATTCTGGGTGTGGTTTCAATCTTCAAGCAACGCCTTGTAACTCCAAGATTGCCCAATACATAAAATGCCCACTTAGTGTTTCTCCAGTCATCATTAATGATGCTTTATTATTTCATGTTTTTGATGATGTGCTAATGTAAAACTAAACATAGCTAAAGTCTACTACAATGTTTATTGTGATACCCCCATTACTTAAACTTTTCACTGAGTGTGCTAGTCCATGCCGAGCTACCTCATTCATGCAATTTTTTAATGTATATATCAGATTATTCCAAGCCCCCATCTATTTGTAGTTATCTCACGCATGCAACATAACTCATTGACATGCTTATCTAGATTAATTCACAAATCCATCCTATTCTTTGATTCCATTATCATGCCTTTTTATTCGGTTCAATCCATTTTGGTCTTCAAAATATACATCAATCCTTGTGCCCTTGATGAATGTTTCAACCTACAAGCAAAAGCAAGGCGAGCCATTTAGTAAATTGCACATATGTTGATCAAAGCTTATTGAAATTGCACGAAATATCAACTATAGTATCATATAGAAAATGTGTCAATTTTTCTTAGGTCTATTCTTGACTAGCATATGTTGTTGTGTGATGTCATTTCCTTTGCATTGAAAAGCCATAACGAAGGAAAAATTGAAGATCTTTTTGGTTGTCCTACTTATGTCAAAATTTTTGAGTTCTAGCTTGAAATACATGACTAGGAAAAATTGTCCCTTGTTATGATTATTTATTTTTGTGGAATTGAAAAGCTTTATGTTATCGTAATCTTAAACAGTCATGAAAAAGAGAAAGTGAATATGATATAAAATTGGTGGTAATGTGAAGCAAGACTCTATGGCATGCACTGGCATTTAAATCCCAACCTGGATACAATATAGATACACCGAACGGTATATGTACCAGCCTATACCACCTGATATTAAAGAAAAATATCAACTGGCATTGTCCTATATGGTCCAACATTGGTCCTTAGTTGTTAGCTTTTGAGCCATTTAAGTTGTTTCCTTCCTCTATTGCAGTTTGCTAGATGCTAGGCATTTTCTCTTTCCAACAAGCATCTATCCAGCTTCTCTTTCTAGCGGCATATCAAAAGATGGTTTTTCCTCCTTCAGTAAACTACCTTTATGGCATTGAAGTCTGAATTTTGTTTGATGTAAAGCATAGAGCCATTTCAATTTGCCTATTCTAACTATTTGAGATGCAATTGCATCCTATGTTGTGCCTCTCCTTTTATTTGTGGTTGCATGCTTTTTTGTGTATGATCTGCTCATTTTTCCTTTGGTAGAGTGAGGTCTCCCAGCAGGTGATTGAACTTGGTACCATTCCGTTGGCAACAATTGAGAAGTTCAGTAAACATGTAAGTTGCAAGCATCTATATTTTTCTACTGAGCTTCGTAAACTGCTCTATCTCTCAAACAATGCTCATTAGTTTAAAGTATGAGCACAAACCTTATTCAAAATGGCATACTTCTATTTAATCACATGTTTTGCCAAAAGTTAGATTAATTTGGTCTGTGATAGTTTGTAATGACTATAATCTCGAACAATTATAGAAATGGAGGAATCTTTTGGGTCTTTATTTAGTGCGGAAAGAATAAAGACCAATCCAAATCTTTTGGATTGGTAATGAACCTAGATTTGGGTTCAATTCAACATGTTATTTATTATAGTCAACTTATTTTTTGTTTATTTTTTGTCAACCTACATTCTTTATTATAGTCAACATTTAGTACTATAGAGTTTAGAGATGGATTTTGCAAATATTTTAAGTTGCCACATAATGACATCTTATATCCAAATATTTGGTCCTTAGTTGTTAGCTTTTGAGCCATTTAAGCTACCTTCCTCTATTGCAGCTTCTGTTAGATGCTAATACATCTAATTTGCTTTTCTAAATTGTTCAAGGAGTAAAGGAAGTTGAATGAGAAACAAAAGAAGCGTTGGGTTTGATTGAAGAGTCAGTGTGCTCAATTGAGAATTTCATCCCTATAAGGAATTCAAAATTGATTGAAAAATCTAGAAATAAAAGATCTAAAACAATCATCATGTTAAAAAGCATATCTTTTTCCAAACATTGGAATTGTAGCATCCCTAAAAAAGAAGGTAGGTTGATGTGCCTTAATTAAAGCTATGTAATTGTTGATTGTAGTCTTATTCTTCTAATTTTTCCTCTTTTCTTGTAGCAAGGGGTATATAAAAAAATAGAAAGGGTTGTAATATAGATCAATAGATAGATGAATGAACCATTGAAAATTCTTTTCCCTACAATACATATATGTGTTGTAAGGCTACAATCTTTTTCCTCAAAGCAAGTGTGGACAATTCGGAGCTAGTCTAACTAGTTTTGATCTTCCTCTTTGCTCTTCCCTAGTAATTATACATTTTATTTTTCTTCTTTTGCATAAGCCTTAGAGATTCCAAACTTTGATTATCTTATACTTTCCCTTGATCTTACACTATTCACCAAAACCTAAACTGCTGTATCATTTAAAATTTTGGTACTGAACTCTGTAGTGGTTGTTGTTCAGTCCAATATGGGTTCGGTATACACCAGTGTACCAACACATAATATGCCAGCACACCGGTTTGTTTTGAGAAGGTGGGAGGAGGAGGCAGAGAAGAGGTGAGGAATACGATAAGAAATAGGAGGTGGAGGAGAAAGAGGAAGAGAGGAATTGGCCAGCAGCGGTGGGTGGCAGCAGGTGTGAGGATTGAGATGTGGCAAGTGTTGGTTGAGAAAAAGGATTTTAATTAATATTTATAATGAAAACCCTAAACCGGACCCTAACTGCTTGAAATGGGTTGGTCCGTGTCTTTATTCATCAAACCACTACCATCCTATTTTTACAGGTTTGGGTGGTTTTTCAGACCATGCTACTGAGAACTTGATGCTATTAGAGTTTTCAAAGATCAGAAACTAGTGGTTCAACCTTAGTGATCAAATAAAGTTTTTTATGAAGGGTAATACTAATGTCTTTTTCACCCATCAAGACTGGTATGTGTCTGAAATTGTGCTACTTGAATTTTCATTATTGAATTAACCATTTTGTGAATCAAATGTGTTAATCCCTGTCTGTTTTTTTTACTTATCCTTTTACGCATTCAATTGCTAATCCCGTATGACTTAGCACCCTTTAAGTTGTCATCGAACATTTTTTTTATATTCTTAAACATTATATAATATGGGAATGAAATTTAATAACTAAAGGTGAGCTAAGTTGAACATTGATTTTTTTTTCCCGAGGAAAATCTTGATGCCTACCATACATATTGATTGGGATTATTATTGTCATGATATATGCACTATTACAATGAAGAACTAAATTGGACCGTGATGTGCATTGCAGAAACCTAACCTTGATCTTTCTAAAATCTAAACCATTTTCAACTTTTCTATTCAATCAAATGTGCCAATTTGAGGTTATTATATAGTACTTAAAATAATGTCTTCATTTGGTTATAAAGCAATTAACTGAACTAGAGAATTACATAATGTAATTGAAATGAATCGGCATGGCAAGCTAAATGTTTTGTTGTTTTAAGTTGCTTCATCAACCAGTCTTGTTTGAGTTCTGTTGAATCAAGTCATAATTTAGGGTTATGGAAATTTTGTGGAGTAATATTATGGAGACTATATATTTTCTGGTATTTTATTTCTCTAACTTGTAATTTCAGGCCGTGAAGCTTCCTTCAGTTCCTCGTCAGTCTAATAAGACATCATCACGTCGGCTTCTTCAAGTTGTTGGTATGTCCATGGAGACTTGTTTCTAGGCTTCTATTAAACTGTAATTATCATAGCAGGAATCAACAGTGTATAACCGTTAGCTGCTAGAAGTTTCCATTGATGTTGAACTGAAACATAATGATGACGTGATGTTATTGCATCTCATTTGATGGGAAAGAAGCAATTGTTGGACATTTGAAATTATGATTTTAGAAATTTTTTTTTATCTTGATTAAATGATCACATAGAATTAACATCAGACGTACTAAGTGGCATGATTTTGATGTTTTGAGCATTAATTTGCTCTTTATTGGCTCCTTCCACTGTAAAACTAATCTACACATTGGGTACTCATGGTTTCTTTGTGAAAGACCAAAGAGAAAATAAGTTCAATAGTAACTTTGATATTTGTTGTCAAGGTAATCATTTCAATAATTTGCTTAAACTGCAAACCAAGGATTTTAATTTAGAATGATCCCGCCTGTACCAGGCGATATCAACCTGGCTGTGGCGAGGGAAGAAGAAATGTCAACGGAGAAGAGAGAGAAGGCACTCGAAGAAGAGAGAATCGGGAGAACCTCAACACTTCTCGATTCGGCATTGCCCTCCCTCGACGATCCCGATCCAAGAGATAACAGAGAGGCGGTAGCTCGACTTCTTCGTCGCGTTCTTCGCCGAAGGGTCTGCAGCCTTCGACATCTTCGCCAAACGCCGCAGATGAGGATAAGGCGTTCTTCTCCTCGTTGAATGGTTTACGGCCATCGATGTCTTCGTTGAATGCCGCATATGAGGAGAAGATGTTCTTCTCGTCTGACGCAGATGAGGAGATGACGTGTCTTCTCCTCGTTTGACGCAACGGGGAGAAGAAAAGGAAGCGACGTCGCTGAGGTAGCGTACGCCTCCTTTTTTATTTTTTATATTTTTATATATTGATTTTTATATTTTTATATTATATATATATACCGAGCGATATGCTTTGATGTACCGCTCGGTATACCTGTACCATACCGTACCGAGCAAAGTTCGATACATCGGTATGGTACGAAATTACAAACCTTGTTGCAAGCTATCAACTCCTTTTCTAGAAGGTGTTATAATGGAGATATAGGGATTTATTTCATATCAATAGCCTTTAGAGGTATTATCACTACTTTTACATTGATATTTGCATGATAATAATCACTTTTCACAAACATTGGTCTGCAAGAAGCATAAAATATGGTTACTTTTATATCATAAGACAGTAGTTAGATCTGGTTATAGATAAAAATTTGAAGCATCTTGAACTCTATCAAGCTTTCCAATAATAAGTAGGGTCTATAGTCGATTTCTTGTATAATTTGCTAGGTGCATTAGGAGGACAGGAACAAAGATTGTTGGGGAAGCAGATGGAATACAATATGACCCCATTGCAAACTAAAATGTTTATAGTGTCTCATTAGCAAGGATTGAAATTTCGTACCCACAAAGTTTCAGTTTGCTTTTGATGCAA
The DNA here is from genome assembly GCA_024322285.1 of Musa beccarii. Classification (NCBI taxonomy): domain Eukaryota; kingdom Viridiplantae; phylum Streptophyta; class Magnoliopsida; order Zingiberales; family Musaceae; genus Musa; species Musa beccarii. The sequence goes on along the minus strand of CM044401.1, from coordinate 2,553,485 downwards.
AGATCTGATCTAGTATCTGAAACGGTATATTTAGATATCTGAATCATCACTGGACAAAATTGTAAACGGCTTGTTCGTGTAATCAAGCTTGTCCGTGTACCTTTGGTTTGTCATATAATGTAAAGCTTGTAAAGGGCTTGCCCAAAGGCAAAATGCCCCTATTTGAGTGAGTTTGATGACCATTGTAGGCTTGTAAGTACGCGTCGAGGAATACTTGTAATAGAATTCGATCCTGTAGTGGACCAATTTTATACCTTTGTTGTGCAACTGCTTCTTGTAATATCCATGGGTGGAATGTGCATCGGTTATAAAGTGTTTGCTAAAAGAGTGGCTTGCGGATCCGTGTGAAGCGCTTTCTCGTCCCGTCTTCTCTTTCGTGGGTCCTAAGGGATTGTAGGAGATTTCGGGAGGTGACCTTTGCGGTGATACGATTGGTGCCGCACGCCAAAACCAAATAAGTCCGTGATGATTGGTATCCGAGGACAAGCCCACTTAGAAACACTTAGCATGCATACGTGTGGGGACCTAGCGAGGCACCACGAGGACAACAAGCTAAGAAGAATTACGGAGCGCACAAAGGCGGGATGGTGAGTTTGAAGCGATGGCTCGATTACGGTGGCACCCAAACTTGCGACTGCTCAAAGCAAGCGGAGTGCTTAGCAAAGGATGAGACCGTCTGGCGGAGTGGGTTGTTCATGATCGAAAGAGTTGTGCAAAGCTCACGAGAGTGAGGGAGTTGCAAACTCAAGGAATTGATACTCACGCAAGGGCTTGCATGCGGACGATGGATCGTCAAAATTATCCTCGAAGCGGCCGAAGGTCGGCGCCGCCAAGCATTGAAACTTTCTCTTTGGCATGTGCGAGATACTTTCGTAAGAGGTCAAGTTGCGTGCAAAGAGGTTCAGCATTTTGCTAGTCCCGGGGTGCAAAGGTACCTTTGTATTGGTGAAGTGTCACAAACTAGCAAAGTGCATTTCAGAATGGCGAGAATTGGGCACAGTTTGTTCAAAGAGGCGAAGTAGTCCAAGGGATAGTGGTCTCCAAAACTTCCTAAGGGAAGGATGCGAAGAGAGAAGTTGCTTCAACGGGGCGATATCCGGAGGATAAGTCCCGCTCTCCGAGGGAGAATTATTGCAATGAATCGCACCGGTTGAGGAGTACCTCAAGACAAAGCTCGATGGATTGAAGCGAGCGACGAGGAGTTCGCGCGTGATCGCATGGTGATGCGTTGGTGGACGATTTTTAAGTGGGGAGCAACCCAGGGCAACACAAAGTGAAGGCACACGCGAGCCGATGGAGTGAGATCGGTCTCAACAAAGGGTACTATGGAATGGTGGGCGCGAGGGCCACCATCAACGATGCAAATCGAGAGCAAAGCAACTTGGGGTAACTTGGTGAAGTACCCAGCCGCATTTAAGGGAGTTGGTTTAGAAGATGGAATGTGGAGCGGAGGCTTGGAGCTTTCCTAGGCAGGTCAAGGATACATGGACTCTTGCAGAGGCGGGGAATCGGATCATGTCGCTCCATGGGTTTCATATTCGACGGAGCCGACTCGTCTTGCATAGTGCCAAAGACAAGGGAGCTTTGAGGCACATGCACTTTATCTCGATGAAGCATTTGGTGGAGATTCTAAGGCGACGCATTTCTTGGTGTCAAAAGGCCTGACATTGCAGGCGATTACTCTTGAAGAATATGCAACTTGCCATTCGAGTTGCTGAGGAAAGCGGTGCAGCCGAGATCTTGGTAGGGCGAGTCCCGTGATCCGCAGGGTGCACCTATTTCAATCGGGACTTCAGAGGAGCTATAGGATTGTCCTAGAGCTATTTCATGTGACCCGAGAGTAGCCTTTCGATTGCCAGGAGCGATTCGATCGAAGGCCTACTTTTACATTGATAGATATCGCACACACGGAGATATCGCATGATTCATACCATAGGATCGATCAGAGATGTCACAAACATGGTGGAATCTGGTTCAAGAAGCGACAAACATGAGTCCCACTAGATATCATGCAGACAGTAGATAGGCGCGACTCTCCACATCGGTGAACAACACGACGGCAAGAAGAGCTATGGATTCAAGCGTTGAATGCCATGGTACTTGAGGCGGGTCTTCCGTCAAATGCATTGAATGGAAGCCTTGGACATCGCCTTATAGGGTGCTACTCTCAAGGAAGAAGTTCGAGATGCAAATACCAGGGAGTCCCATTTGGGGACGGATCATTGTATATGACGGGCTGCCGAAGAGTGGAGCTACTTGAGCTCACATTAATTGAGTCGAGGACAAGGCCGAGTAAGCGAACATGCAAATGAAGCTAAGGAGAATAGAAATGGTGCAAGTCCTATAACATGAGTGGCGGTGGCCATACATGGGAGTTGTAGTCTGTTTTCCAGGACTAAGTGACAGCTCAGAACAAAGGTGTCGTTAGGTGGTCAAAATAGGGCGAGGAAGCAATACGAGTCCAAGGGGACTCAAACTACCCAAGATCAATCATCGGTTAGATTGAAGGTGAACTCGTGAGGAGTGTCACAATGCCACAGCGCGCGATCTACCGAATACGGAAGAAGGGATGAAGATGCGAGACAACGGATAGTAGTGCCATTAGCGTTGCGATGCCATGGTACCGCAGGCGGGACTCCGGGAGTCATCAATCCTTGCTCTCTTAGAGGGAGAGCACTTGTTTGATATGGGCAGGAGGAGAATGCTTTGCAAACTCTATGTACCAAGACAAGGTGAAGGGCGCGATGGCCGAGAGAGAACTTCGTAAGACCAATGTCAACAGCACTTTCCATCAAGATAGCCTTGAGTGAAGGACTTCGGTCGATGCAAGAGTGCATGACCAAGGATCGGCAGCAAGACGATGCTGTGTCTTTGTACCTTTGCTACTCGGAGGAGTCGGCGATAGAAGAGATAGAAGGCGGTACAATCCCAAAGGCGACCAAATCTTATCGGAGACTTACTCCAGTTGGAGTGATAACTTCTTGCATTCCGTAAGTTCAATGGCAATGAAAGGTGAATCACGATGGTGACTCTCAACAAGCAAGGATTGCAAACACTTCAAGTGCTTGGAAGTGTGAGCTAGAGATCTAGTAACCACTACGCATATACAAACTCGAGGAGGCGGGCGAAGACAAGTAACCTTTGCCTTCTCAACTCTCAAGAGAATGGGTGAAACCGAGTACCCACTCTCTTAGTTATCTAGCGGAGGAGCTCTCTGCATTCAAGACCTTCAAGACAACTAAGTGGAAGAAGATTCGATGGGCAAATTTGGAGGAAGGACACGAAAATTTCAAAGGTTGCGGCGATGCTCGTTAAAGCTCCAACAAGCATCTATCCAGGTTCAAGAGACAAGAAGAATTTGAAGATCGGCGCATATCAATGATGGTCTTTTACCTTCATCGATGAATCCGCAAGAGCCAAAATCAAGACAACTCGCCAACCCCACACCAAAGTCGAGTCATTATGACGGATTAAAGTTCGACGACTCAACAACAACCGGAGAACAAATGGGAGCCAAGAGGCGATCGCGGAGCGAAGATCCAACAAAGAAAAGAAGTTGCAAAGTTGAGGCTTCACGAGGGCCGAAGGAGCCGTGGGGGAGAATGTCACGACAAAATTGTAAACGGCTTGTTCGTGTAATGTCCTTGTCCGTGTACCTTTTGGTTTGTCATATAATGTAAAAGCTTGTAAAGGGCTTGCCCAAAGGCAAAATGCCCCTATTTGAGTGAGTTTGACCATTGTAGGCTTGTACATAAAAATACGCGTCGAGGAATACTTGTAATAGAATTCGATGCCAATTGGACCAATTTATACCTTTGTTGTTTCCTTGTAATATCCATGGGTGGAATGTGCATCGGTTATAAAGTGTTTGCTAAAAGAGTGGCTCCCGTGTGAAGCGCTTTCTCTGCGTCTTCTCTCGTGGGTCCTAAGGGATTGTAGGAGATTTCGGGAGGTCGACCTTTTCTTGCGTGATACGCATTGGTGCCGCATCGGCTTAGGCAAAACCAAATAAGTCCGTGACTAATGTGTATTTCAAAACACCTCAATCGATATATATATATAATTATAAATATTATATATATAAAGATAAATATTATATATATAATTATATATATATGCGAGGTGACGTCACTTTTTTTAATATGCAACGTTGCCTCCCTTCTCGGGTGACGTCACATATTAAAAAAGAAAAAAAAGCGACATCGCCCATATATAAAAAAAAGAAAAGCCAAGGAGGATGAGAAGTTGCCCCCCGCGACGCCGATGCCGTGGAAGAGAAGTCGCCGCCTACAGACAAAGAGGAGAGCGGTGATATCCAGATTTTTGTTTTCCCTCCTATTTCATTCTTCCCCTTCTTCCTCTTCTTTCTCCGCCCTCGATCACCGTCAACTAATGCCTCCAAACACCTCAATCGACGGTACCGAGTGGTAGCGGACGGTTCGCGTACCGGTATTATGTTGGACCGGTACATACCGCCTGTACCGGGCGGTATCGTTCGGTATTGCAGACCTTGCTCATTAGTGACTTGAAATAAATGAGATCATTGGTAAGATTTCTTTGATTTTCTCTTAGGGATAAAGATACTGAGTATCCATTGAGATGAAATATAGTCGTGGCTTGATAAATCTCTGACAATATTCATGAAATACAGGGATATGTTGGGTTGTGGATGTGAACAGGAACCTTGCTTGGGAAATACTTGGTCTTTAGTCAATAGTTGAAAGAGGGTATTTTATCAGCCATTGAATCTGGTAGTCTTCTTTTCAAGACTTCAGTGTTGCTCCACACTAGATACTGACTGACTGATTGGCCAGTATTGAAGGAAAAAGGAAAGGGATGTGATGTAGGATTAGCTCTGATATCAAATCTGATGTAGGATAAGTTTGCAACAAATAGTATGAAACACTAAAAACAACTGGTAAAAGCCAATGAGGTTTGACTAAGATCTACCCTAGTGTTTTAGGTTAATTAGTATTCCCTAAGAAGGATCTGTATTGCTTGGTGTGGGTGGTATGCCATAGTTCATGAATCCACAACTTTTGTAATGAATTATTGTGGGAAAAATTCTTTTTGGATTGTGATGACCTTATTGTAGATGTGGCATAAGACAACCTATAAGGTGATAGGCTTAGGTGTTTGGAAAGAGAGTTGTTAATAAGAGAAAAAAAAGGACAAGAAAGGGGTGGATTCAACTTAACACATTTGATATGCAAAAATCACAATCCAAATAGCTAAATAATCAGAATTGTAGATTTAAATGCATACCAATTCTGAGGAAGGAGACAAACATTCATCTGCCTTCTTGACTAGCTTGACTTGATTATAAAGTTGATCCACAAGTCTCCAGTGATATGTATCTCCAATAACGTTAGTGTAGAATGAGTAATCTAACTCTTTCATTGATCATGATTCATGAATGAGTATATAGATTTGTATGTTTTACGTAGGAAAGATCTAAATTCAAAAGAAAGAAAAGGAAAATACAACTATCTAACTACATTATGAATACAGCTACAACTATTCTAATACATTAAGAATACTACTATTCATTTGATTCCATAAATCCTGGGCTGTTGCTAATATATTTTGCAATCCAAGCTTGTCTTCAAATTGATGGAACATTGGACCTGGTTTACCGTTTGTCATAAGATCAACTGGTTGTTTTGTGGATGAAATATAAGGTATGCAAATTTGTCCATTGTCTAACTTTTCTTTGATGAAATGTTGGTCTATTTTGCCAAGAAATGTCGCATGGCTATCTCTCACTGAAAGTGAGTTCTCATGAACTACAGGGCTATTAGGGGCTCAAGATGCCGAGGAGCTAGAAAATTTCATCAATACTTTGGAGCAACCTAATTCAAATTGAAAAATACCAAGGTGTTGGCAGCGACAATGTATCTCAGTGGTGATGCAAAACTGTGTACTCGTTGGGAAGAAATGCAGTATGGTCACTATCATGTTGATACTTAGGAAGCCTTAAAGAGGGAATTGCCAATTTAGTTCATTCTCGAGAACATCGCGTGGTGAAAGTTGATGCAACTTTGCTAGATCTTGATAATTTGAGATTATGTGAAATAATTTTCTATGATATACAAGACATATTTGAGAAAAACAAATATTTTTGCTTTCTCAATGGCATGAAACCATGAGCTCAGTAGGAGTTGCATCATTGCAATGCTTGCGAGTTAGCAGGGGCAATTGCTGAGACGGAATGACCCATAAATTTCTCCATGGAGACGATGGAGAAAAAGAACATCTCTATGGAGACGATGGAGGAAACGAACTACTCATCGGAGAATGGTTCTCCAAAAGCTTGATAGAATAACTCAGAGAAGAAAAGTGCTTCAACTAGATATGAATTCGGAAGGAACATACTGAAGTCCAGCAAATATATTTTGTGCGATGCAGAAGAAGAAAAAGGAACAATGATAGAATGCCGGCAACTAAAAGAGTGACTTGATGCCCTTAGGCCCCTTATTGTTCCTTGAAATATTTTTGACCTATTGCAATGTGTTGACAGAAGTAAAAAAATTATCTTATTTTTTCATGTAAATTATACAAAATTTTGAACAAATAGAGATGATTGGATCTAAGAAATGAAGAATAATTTTGCTAAAGAATGGGAAAAGAGCTCTTCAGTGGTCACTTCACTATGTCTTGTCACATGTTAAGCAGTTCCCTAGATTAGAATATGTCATAATAACTAACGAAATAGTTTAAGATCCATCATAATAACTTACTAATGTAAATATAATATAAAAATGAAATTGTAGTATCTAGATACATATAGGCTATAGCAACTAAGCAGGAGTTGATCAGTAAATAATATGCTAAAGAACATATATATTACTAATTGAGAATGTGAGGCAGTAGATAATCAATTTTTCATAATTCCTTTTTGGGTCAGCATGTATGGATTGAGACCACAACTCTGAGTGATTTCGAAAGTCATCTATTCCTGTCTGGTTTAACCCAGTTAATAACAGCCCGCAAAAGCTGCTTTGTTCTTTGTTTCCACCCTAAACTAGATCTATTAACTGTATGTATGAATTGTGTCCCAGTTCCTAATCCTCATCTATTTCTTCATTATTAGTCAAATTAACTGTCCTATATACCTGCTGTTAGATAGTTCAAACCTGATATATCTCAAAGAGCAAACCAGGTCTCAATAAACATATGACTGCCTGGCTGGTTTTGTAAATGAATTGGGGCAATAAATAGAAATTCATTCATACAAAAATTGCTTGCATGATCCTTTACATAAAATAGTCCTCGGTTACGATGGAAATGTCGCATTTTCGGAAGATCAAGGTGATCAGCTAATCTTGGATCTTGAGAGGTTAGAATTGCATTGATCACTTTGTGGTTCCTTTGAGCTTGTAATCTTGATTGCATATCATTATTGTATAATTATTTCTTTACACTTTTTTATTTCATAATCATTAGTGAGCCCCGTTAGGTCTATTACTATATTAATTTATATTTTTTTGATGTAAAAGCAGTGGCAATGCAACTGCATCACTTGTTAGACAAAAATATGAGAGTTCTATAATCACCAGATACCTCTAAGGTTTTGTAGCTTACCTTTTATGTTTCTGATCATTCTGTAATTACGTGAGGAAAAAAGCTGTAATGTCATATGGTTCTGCTTCTATTAGCTAAATTGTTCCAAAAATTTGCATTGGCTAATTTGGTGATTGTAGATATACCGTAAATACTTCTACTGAGTACTGAGTGGCAGTTTTTATTTTATTTTTGCTGTTTCAATATATATTTTTTCCAATGAAATTGATCATCATTACTATCTTGTTCTGACCATCCTGTTACTTTTCCCTTTGCTAATGCATCATGATAGAATCTTTTTGTGGTTCTGTTCAATTATTTGGAGATATTACTTAATTTAGATTAGGGCAAATTTCTAACAAGCATTAATGACTACACGGTTTTGCTTATCCTATGTGACCTATCTTACAAGTTTTCTGCTGCATTTCTCTCGTACATGAAAATGACAAAAAATCGAATTTGTATACATGAAGTACCCCAATCACCATTTTTGATTTATTTTCATGTTGTTGTTTTTTGTGTTTTTGTAGGTAAAGACATGAGAACCATCATGTTTGGATTTCGACCCAAAACCAAGCAGGTCAGTCCCAGTAAACTTTTTCTTGGTTGGCTCTGTAGCTTCTAATTTCTCATGTGATGGACAACTTACCTTTCTACTGGTCTTTCTTTTCAGGTTTTCTGAACTTTATGGTGATGTAGTACAGTAGTTTCATACTTCTTATATGACTGACAACTTAGCTAATGGGTGGAGTATCGAGAACAAGTTACATAGAATACACATTTAAGCATACCTATGATATAACAATGCCAAGTTAATCGATGTAATTATTTGCAGTGTAACAAAATAAAATTTGGCATATGGAAGCACTGAAAATATTACCATGAGAGTATCAAGTTTGCATGGATGTTTTTGATAAAATAAACAATTAACAAAGATATGAGTAGAATGGAACTATTTCATGCACAAAAGAAAGATGCCAAGCATGACCTATTCTTGGTTTGGTTTGGTGTAACTACTCTTATTTCATCTAAATGGTCTATGCTAACATTTTGAGTTAGTCTCATGGTCCGTAATGTCACGGACAAATTGTAAACGGCTTGTTCGATGTAATGCTTGTGCATGTCCGTGTCCCTTTTCGGTTTGTTCTAGCTAGCAAAAGCTTGTAAAGGGCTAGTCAAAGGCTAAACGCCCCATTTGAGTGAGTATTGGCAGTCATTGTCGGCTTGTACATAAAGTGCGTCAGGTAGACACTTGTACTAGATTTTGGTCTGTAGTGGATCAATTTTATACCTTTGTTGTACAACCATTTTGAGTTTGTTATGTCCATGGTTGAAATTTGCATTGGCTATAAAGTGTTTGCTGAAAGGGTTGCTTGTGGATCCCGTGGGAAGCGTTTTCTCTGTCCCGTATTCTCTTTTGCAAGTCCTAAGGGATCATGGAGGGTTCGGGTAGGCTGACCTTTGTGGACCGACATGCAATGGTGCCGCATGGCTTAGGCAAAACCAGCTAAGTCCGTGACAGTTGGTATCAGAGCAACCCCTGGCCTTCACCAATCGCCCCAGAGGGGTGTCCACGTCGAGTGCCCCAGCGGGGGTAGGCAAAGTGGTTAGTCCGTGACGAGGTCGTCACGAGATTGGGTGGGAGAGAATGTCAGGCCAAGTGCCCCAAAGGGGGTAGGCAGGGTGAATTCTCAAGGATGTCACGGTGATCACCCCGGAGGGGGTATCACACCGAGCACCCCAGGAGGGGGTGCGCCCCAGAGGGGGTAGGCAGCCGTGCACCTCAGAGGGGGTGCGCCCCAAGAGGGGGTAGGCAAGGTGCATTTAGTCCTACATTGGTAAGGAAAAGGGAGGTCTTGAGCCTTATAAGCGCTGGCGCTGCACACTCTGCAAGCCGGTTTTGTGGAGAGATGGTAATGGCCACGTGACAGTAAGGCCTACAAACCTCTCATTGTAGATCTATAGCTTTGAGCAAGTATTAAAATCTTGGTCCAGTTGACAAGATGGTATGGTACCATGCAATGGAACAAGTGTCAGTATCAGTTGCTTTTGGAAGGATCACTGTGGAGGTGAAGAAGCAGAGGAGGAGGCAAAGGTGGAGTGATAGTACCATCTGACGGAGGAGAGGTGGTGACACAGAGGAGTGGTGGTGGCGTGGAGGCAGCAGTCTGGATGAGCAGAGGAAGGAGAACAGAAGAGAAGCATGAGGGAAAGAAGAGGATGAAAGAAGTAAAAAAATGGTTAAACAAGTATAGGTGTACCCAACATTGGGCACTAGGTTCATCACAACTTGGTACCAGTCAGCTTAACACTCGGTAAGCCTGGTGCTGTAAGTTTACGTGGCAGTAAGTGTACTTCTGGATTGGACCAGGTGAAATTGATGAGTCTATGTCCTAGTCACGTCATTATTAAAAGCCTGTCCGTTCATACAGTCAATAGCTGGTAGAAAATTCTCGGTAATTCACTATGTGTTAAATGAGTTTGGGTTCTCCTTTCTCGGTCATTAATTTGATAGGTGACAGTTCAGATGTTTGATTTTGACTTTACTCAAATATGTGGATAAGCCATTATAATCTTTTTAGATATAATTTATACACATTTTGACCAGCATAATGAGACTTTTATGTGTGCTTAAAATTCAAATGCACAGGGTCATTCTTGTGTGTATTAAGAGCTTGTGGTACTCTTGCATTTTGCAGAGACGTGCTGTGTTTGATGCCCTTTGTATGTGTACGAAACCAGAAAAGCTGAAGGATCTTTATGTGTTTGTTTTTGGTCCTTCAACATTCAAGAATGACGATCCAAAATTGCGGTTACTTAAAGAGTATCATCGGCTTTTGGGCAAAGGTTCTTTCCGTGCATCAAGTACTGCAATTGGAGATGGCCTCTCTCTGTCCAATAACTGGTGGAGAATTACTTCAATAAATTCCAGTTACGCATTGTGCCCCACATACCCATTTGCACTAGTTGTGCCAAAGAGCATATGGTACTTCCTTGCTTATTACCAAGTACATAACTCTCAGAACTTTTTAGCTGTCCCATGTCTGTTTATTAGATGTGCCACTTCAGTAATTATTTTTGCTTATTGAGGCCTATACCTTACAAGTCTATTTTTGCTTTTTTGGCAATAGTGATGAAGAATTACTGCAAGTTTCTAGTTTCCGTGGTAGGTGTCGATTTCCTGTAATTTCATGGTGTAATCATGGTAAGTGTGGTACTAATGTATTTGTCATGATTCTCTCTGTCACACAAGTGCATGCACAGGCACACACACACACAATAGATGCACACATGTTGAATGTCAAGATGTCAGAAATTGTGTTAACTAACCCTGAGACATTTTCTAGACGGAGCTGTTCTTGCACGATCGTCACAGCCACTAGTTGGTCTTATGAGTCAGCGGAAGTAATATTCTTTTTGTATCACTTTCTCAATTTGTCTACTTAAGTTACTATTGCTCACTTGTTGAAGACACGAGTGATTCACTTGCGTAGATTGGTTGCAGTACTGCAGATGAGAAGCTTGTTGCTGCACTTTGTGGAACTCCTCATAAGGGTTCCCGGAGGTAATACCTTAGTTTGTGATTTAGATCTTTATTATTGTACACGTTGCTTCAAAAGCTTCTTTCTTAGCTCCTGTCTAAGCTCTGCTGTGGTTGAGTCTGTGCATCTATATCTTTGTCACAATCATACTATCTTAGTTTATTATAACTGATCCTATGGCTTGCTCATGCAGGAATATATTTGCTATTCACCACAGTTTGAAAAATTATCTGGTTTTCACAATGCAGTTATACTAAAGCATATAACCATATTTTCTCAGGAAACTCTATATTGCTGATGCAAGGCCTAGGAAGAATGCCCTTGCAAATGGCGCTATGGGAGGAGGTTCTGAGTCCTCATCCAATTATTTCCAATCTGAGGTTTGTATCTAGAGTGCACTCAATAACTGGGATCAATATGTAGTCGTGAGTGGATGAAATTGGACATGCATAATCAGCTGAAAGGTTTCTTGTTGGTTGGACAAGTCTGTAACAACTGGTGTTTACCAATCTGACTGAAGTACCAGAATTAAAATGTACAACTTGGTACCTATTTAATAACATTAATTTTATTTTTTTTATTCCATTCACTGATATCTGATAATGTAGGTTAGTGTACCTCCCAGTATAGTGGTAGCGTACTAGTCCCACAGTGTACTGAAACCAGCATCGGATTGCTGTTCACATCACTTCAGGCAATTTTTTCAATGGGCTATTTCATACCTTCTGTACTAACTTTTGTTTATTTGATCCTTTTGAGGTTGTTTTCTTGGGTATTGAGAACATCCATACCATGAGGGAGAGTCTTGCTCGCCTTAGAGATTATTTGGATACCCATGGCACAACATCATCAGATGGAATGTCATCTTTCTTGGTGAGTCACTGATCCTTTTTATTATCTTCTTGACCAGCATTTTTTTTACTTAATTGGTTTATTTATGTTGCAATAGTATGCTGAAAGGTACATTTGATTATTTGATCTTGTTTATGTAAACCATAAAACATAGATCTGATTTGATTTTACGTAGATCATCTTACTTAGTCTGGATTATGCTGTTCTACATGTCCAAGGATTGGTCAATAAGGAACTTGCTCTTAAGACAATTATTTTGCTGGACATTCACCTTCATGGGTCCTTGAATTTAAGAGTAGGAAGGCACTTCATTGGATCTTGGAAGAGTGATATTATAGAAGTATAATAAGGAGAGAGTTAGCTCATAGAATTGGTTTTTGGTTTGCAATTTGTTCTAATCTCGGGATTAAATCATGCCAGTTCTGGCCTCACCATTATCTTTTATAAACCTTGATGGATCTGATCTCATAGCAGTATGTTTATAGGTTAAGAGAGTGATATTATAGAAGTATAATGAGAGGGTTAGCTCATAGAATTGTTTTTTGGTTTGCAATTTTTTTGAAGCTCGGGATTAAATCATGCCAGTTCTGGCCTTACCAATATCTGTTATAAACCTCAGTGGATCTGATCTCATAGCAGTATGTTTATAGGTTAAGAGAAAATTTTAATCTCTGCACTTGCACTTATTGATGGAATTTACTAGTGATTGGAATGCAGATTCCACCAACTAGGTTGCCCTAAACTTATAGAGAAAGGGATGGCATTGCAAGTAGGTTTGGGATGGTAGAGAGATGAGAGAGCCAAGAGATAATATATGAGTGAAGTTGAGGTCAAAGTTTAAATGATCTCCTCTCATTTGCCTTCTCACCTTGTCTAGTTGTCTCCCTTTATCCTCTTCCAAATGAAATTCATGGATAAAATTAGATATAGCCACTCTGCCAGCATTGTTATCATGCATTTCAAGCATTTACTTCCTTTTCTTGGAAGTGCTGTTTCTTGATATATCACATCTTTATCACACAGAGAAATGGTGGGTGGTCATGGGGTGGTGGCAACCTAAGCAGTATGTCTGCATCTGTTTCAACCCTTGGTGATACTGGCTGGTTAATCCATGTACAAAGCTTGCTGGCTGGTTCTGCTTGGATTGCTGCACGTGTTGCCAAGGAATCTGCATCAGTTCTTGTGCACTGCAGGTTACATGTCTCTTTTGACTCTGCTTTTGTGTTTTATCGTTATGGATATTTTTCTTTAGACTTCAATGATAATTACAAATCAGTTGTTAGCTACACTTTCTAACTTTGTTAGATGTTACTTAATTAGAGAATTGGAATTACAGTAAACTCCATGCTGATGGTTTAGGAAGCTGAAAATCTAGATGAGAATCAGCATAGTGAATTCCTTGAATATCTGAACGATATAAGTTTGAACTGAATTGCCAGAACCAGTTGAAGATGGATATGCACAATTTTCTTTTGTGGATTCTTTTATAGTTTGTTGTTGAATGGAAAATACAATTTGTATTTATGCAATAGTTTCAGAATCCATGACAGAGGCAACTGTTTGCTTTTAGGTGTGCTGATTATCTTGGGCATTTATATACTTTATTCATTTTATCATTACTAAATATGAGTAATGACACTAATCATCCCTGTACCGTATTGAAGTTAGTTCTGCAACAAATTGTTTTTGGTCAATTTTGTAGCACTTTTAATGCCTCAAATTTTTGGTCAATTGTGGCAAATGTTCTCCTTATGTCGAATTAAAATTTAACTATTTAAACATAGGTGGCTGGACACTTGATTATCTGGCATTAACGGAGACTAATCAAGTTATGTGCTGTTTAATAAATCCATCATCCTTACCCCCCAACGTGGCCAACATTCTGTTGATTTGTGTCAAGTCAAAACACACACACATCCTATCCACTCCTTCCCTCCTGGCTCTAAATCTGCTCCAAGAAAAGGAGATGGGGGCATCATCTACGAGATCTTTTGTCTAGGTATTAGGTAACAATTAGAATGAGAAGATGAGGAAGGTAAGGAGGAAAAAAAAAGTTTTTTAAATCAGGATTGACAGCTTTTGATCCTAGAATTTCAGATTTCTTGGAATAATTACCAAATGATCTAGAATTGGCCAGGAGAGAGCTGGGAATCAGTCAAATTCATTGGAATGGGCAGATTCTGGTTAATTTTGATAGAGAATCTACTTCCAGTATTGTCTAAATGTTTGAAAAAGGAAAAATTGGAAAGAGAAAAGAGAACAGAAGTAGAAAGAGGGGGATAATCAAAGGAGTTGGGGGGTGTGGTGGGGGGTGGGTTGGGGCGCGGAGGAGGGTAGAAAAACAGGAAAACTGCCATGCAATCACTACTGTGCTGACCGCCAACTCTGTTTATGACTGCTGAGTGCCTACCTACCCATGCTTCTGTTCTTAGTGTTAAGAACATTGAAGACCATCCATCCCATTCCCTCTTTGAATTACTTTAGCTGTTGGTCTGTTTTTGTCAATTCAACTTGTGAGATTCATTTTTTTATTTTAATTGGCTGATAGTTGAGATCTAAATAGATTTTTGGTGGTTTTGAAGGGGCCATTCATACCTTTTCTATATAGGAATAAACAATTGAAAACTAAATCAGTTGACATTTAACTAAAAACAATAAAATTTAATTAGTAAAAATATATATATTTTTTAATTGGTACACCATTACTTAGTTTATATGCTTAATTTTAGGATTGATCTGTCTTTTACCAATTCCTTTATTGGTTTTAGGGATTAGATTCAAGTGGGATACCACTACACAATCAGCTAGATGGATGGGTATTGGTTAAGGCATAGATGACATACCTTATATTTATAAGTTGACTCAAATATTATAATTTTTTGTAGAAAATATATAATTAAAAATAACTAAAATAATTAAACATAGTTTATTAGCAAATATTAAATTAAGGGAATAAAAAAATCAATATATGATAATCAGTAGATTATACTTAGTATTATAATCAGGAGATTATACTTAGTATTCTAATTTATAAAATTATAAAGAATTTAGAATATACATAATTATTTATGACTAACTTATCTTTTAACAGTATCAGCTTAATATGATATCAACTAGTGATTTTAAAAGCTTAAAATGAATGATTCCATGTAAAATAAAATGAAAACATATTTTGTGTCTGTTTTTTTGGTAAATTCCACTTTTGTTGAGTTAATCCAGCCGGTACTAGCATTTCACCGCTAGTTGGTCCTGATTCCAATTTCTGATTTAACAACCTATTAAAAAAAATGTGGAGAAAGAAAAGGTGGAGAAGGAAGAAGAGGAAGATGGCTTATATGAAATGACAATTAACCTAGCTACATTACCATGCTTTATGGCCAAGTTGTATATAAATTTTTTTTTATCTAGTTCTAGGTATTGGCATTCAACCACATACGTAGTCCTGATGCCCCAGTGATCAATGGTGCCAAAAATTTACAAGTACAGTGACAATTTAAGTGTTCTTCACATAGCATTCTCACGTTTCATTACTCCTTGAAAATGTGTGCAAGATTGCCTTCTGCTTTTAAATTCTTACTTTATTTTGGTTTTTGTGAGTGTTGAAATCTATGGAGCATGGATATAGAAATGAGATATTGGTACAAAAATGAGATACCAGAACACCATGTTGCAATTATGCTTAGACATCAATCCTTGAAGATATGATAAAAAATAGATATAATTCTTAAAGTAAGATATGATAAAAGATAGATTTACAATTTAATATATGTTAGATATATAATATCATATATGACAAATGTTGACATTATTTATCATGTTATAATAGGTAGTAGTTATATATCATGACAAATAATAACAAACAATTTTAGCATCCATAATCTGGTCTTTATAAAATATACTTTCAGTGACATAGTATTTGATAAAATAAAGAAGATAGCAAGAACATACTGTAATGAACTTATAATTTGAGTCATAAGACAATTATGTAGACGTTCTATCTAATAATGATCCATCTCTATAATAATAGAAAACAATAAAATCAAAGTTCCATAAAAAATCTATAAATATCCTAAAAATATCTGATCTTTTTATAATTATATAAAAGAGTTTGATGAAATATATAACTGGTACTCCTTAAGTATCATACAGTATTGTATCAAACAGATACGAGATGCAGATGTCAGAAGCAATTCAAACCTTCATATTTTGTTGGTCCTGAATTTTGCTAAAGCTCGCTAGACAAACAAGAAGCAAAATGCACTTCTATTTATCATTCCTTGTTTCTAATTATTAGCACTAGAAACAAATTAGTATTGGAAACTTATGAGTAGTTATGGCCATCAATGCCTGTCTGATCATGGATATAAAATAAAAAAGATAGGAAAAGATAAACTCTAAAATCACAATTTAATTTCCAACATTTGGCTTTAGGTAAAATTGATAGGAAAAGGATCATTTAACAGTTGTTCCTATTAATAGTCATTGTTTGTTCTTTGCAAGGAACTTGATTTTGCTCAGAATGGTTTGCACTGACTTTTTTCCCATTTGGACATGAAGAAAGATATGGGCCACCACTTTTCAGCTATATGGTCTGGCTTTTATTTTTTCTGAACCCTGATGCCTAAGAGCTTGCACACATATGTGGAGTTGCAAGGCAACATGGGCCTGCTTCTCCTCTGTTGTTGGACCTCCCAGAACTTCTCTTCTTCTTACCTTCCCCCCGGGTATCATGGTATATACTGGCATACTGTATGTTAGTCTGTCAGCATGGACTAGACCAATACTCTGGTCTGGAATGGACGAGTATGAGTCTGGGACCTGAAACTGGAATCCTTAGTTCTTTGTTTATCCTTATGAGTTTTGAAATCTATATCTGGGGATTCTCAATAATAATGGTTTTTCATCGTGAGTTCATGTAATAAAGGAATAATGTTCTTAGCCTAATATATATCTTGTGTGCCCTTATTTTCACTCTATTCTTATGTCAAAGAAGGAAAAATATAGCAGTTCACTGACATAAATTCGTTCTTTGATACTTCTACATGTATGAAGTCCTTTACGTTTGCTGTCTATTGGCTTACATAAATTTTTAGATATTAGTATCTGAAAGATGATGTTGTTTATTTTCTAGCGATGGATGGGATAGAACAACTCAATTGGTCTCACTTGCTAGTGTGTTGCTTGATCCATTCTATCGGACGATTGAAGGATTCCAGGTACCTTACTGTTTATATGAAGATTTTTGTTGTGTATTCTACAATTGCCTTTCTTTAGCTTTTTGTCTGTATTGTCATTTTTTTTGGCAATAATGCTAAATAAAATACTTAACAGAAATTCCAATATCAAGCTTTGAATATTCCATGGTCACCTGCTCTTTTAAGTTGAATCTAATGATTGTATAGTGTCACTCTGACACTTTTCAGAGTTTGAGTTTTTACTGAGATACCATGTGAATTTGTTGAATTTTGTTCCTCCATCCTGTTTTTTTAATCCCAATTTGTCAGCATGAATATTGGTGTTGGACACTGTTATATTTTGGTTGACAGTTATAGAGCTAACCAAGACAGTATAAGCTTAGTCTTCTATATTTTTGTCTTATAGGCACTCGTGGAAAAGGATTGGCTTGCATTTGGGCATCCATTTTCAGACCGCATGGGATTTCCAACAGTATCTGGAATTAACAACACACCTTCAGAGTTATCAAGGCAATCTTCTGTTGGGAGTTTGTCATCGTCACCATTGCGAATGCCTTCAGGGTCAGGGTTCACATCCTCAGCTGGTAACACAACACATGGACAAACGTCAAATAATTGTTCTCCCATATTTTTGCAGGTACTTTGGCTTTTCTTTTTCTTCTGTTCTATTAAAGATGGACAAATGAGGTAATTGGGCCATAAAAACACAAAGCAAAGTGTTTTTTCTTTCAACTTTGATCCAAGGTTGTCAAACTCACAATTAGGGCCAGAGGATCATGCAAACTTAGGGCCTGGATCAGACCTGGTGAGTTGGGTTGGTAGCTGAAACATAAAAATGGTGGCATTGGCCTAACTCTCGTGTTGATTCGGTAAGAATGATTGACTCAAACGAGTCAACTCAAGTTTATCGAGTCGCTTTGATTGAGTTTATATTAAAAAAAAAACTTGCCTCAAAGACAAGGCTTCATGTGCTGCTGCAGCATAAGAGCAACGAGGATTGAGAGCTCTAGACTGCTCGTGACAAGGAGACGAGGCTGCTGCTCATGATGGGAGGGTGCTGCCAACCTGGCCAGCAGTTCAAGGCGACGCTGATCATCACTTCCTCTCTCTTTACTTAGAAGTTTGAATAAGGTGGATGGTTTTTCTGGGTCTTGTTTTTGGTTGAATGAGGCTTGAGTTAGTTGAAATGGATAGAGCTGGTCCACATTTTAATAGCAAGGGGTTGCTTTTTGACTCAAAGTCCGGTGATGATTCCACCATGCTTACCATGTGTTTCTCCATGCTCTAATGGGAGGTTGTAACTTAGAAGATAAATGTGATACATTGGTTTAATCTCATATCAGAAGCAGGAGATGACTTGAATGGAGGCTAGATGGGTCTACCACCATTAGCTTGGGTTTACGCATCTTGGGCCAATAGTTGAGGCTCAACAAGTTAATGGATCAGTTATCATTGGGTCGGGTCGTGATAAAATGGTATTAGAGCTGATTCTACTACCATAATACCATTAGTTTGGGTTTAAATAGTTTGGACCAATAGTTCATGGTCAAGTTAATGGATCACTTATCACATCAGGTTGAATCATGATAAAATAATATCAGAGCCAAGTTTAACCATTTTGGGCTAATAATTCAGACTCAACAAGTTAATGAATCAATCATCACCTTAGGTTGGGTCATGATAAAATGGTATCAAGATCGAGAGTATTGTTTACGGTGAGAGACTCAAGTAGGAAAAGGATTACTTATGGACGAGGTTAGAGGGCACACCACAATACGGATCAACTATTGGGCTAGATCTCTTGTGCACCATATTAGGATTCAATTATGAACTATGTTGGTTTAGATTCAACAAGTTAATGAATCAATTATCACATCGGGTCTGGCTTGTGATAAGAATTCACTGATCACGTTGAGCTTTCTACTCTTTGCCATACATTCTTAGCTGCTTTTACAACCGTATAGTTGTTACTTGCTTAATGCTTGCAATGCGTTACTTTTATTGATACAAGCTAGTTGCAAAGTCATTGTTATAATTCAGTTATTATTCAAAATGACTATCCTTATTTATATTATTAATAAAAAGATTATTTAAACTTTGCTTTTGCAAGGCCATATACATTTACAACCTCTGATGAGCCCTGTCGAAAGAGTGCTCCTTTATCAATTTAGATTGACAGATTTTTCTCTCTTCTGAACTTTAATTATGGCTGAATTTCTTAGTAATCTAAAAGCTAATTGATGCGAGAATATGTGAACTCATACAGTGGATTGACATCTGAACCATTTTCTTTCTGTGGGATCTCCTGGCAGTGGATTGATTGTGTCTCACAGCTATTACGGATGTACCCATGTGCTTTTCAGTTTTCTTCAGTAAGTCTCCCTCTATCATAATATATATTTCTGTCTAAATCGGATGATCTGAGTTAAAACAATGGAGATCCAGCTGGAAGTCTAATTTATTATTATATTTGTTTGATAGGTTTTTCTGGTTGACTTTCTGGACTGTGTGCTGTCTTACCGTTTTGGAAACTTCTTATTCAACAGGTATTTACTTCAGAAAAAACAATGTTAAGGGCATACAATTTGCATTCAGGGGCTTCAATAAGTTTGACTGATGTAATGGGAGATGGTATCATACTGTTTTATCTGATGGAATTTAGTTACTAAATTTTTGACAATGTATACGAAAATGCTGTGACATGTTTTTTCTTAAAGTTTGTGGTGCACATAAATGTATGCTTATAGTTTGGCATAAAATTTCATGTTTTTGCATGAAACCATAATTTCTTCAGTTAGTTTTGTGTTTTCCCTGATGCCATCAGTCTATTTTTCACAATATAGCTAAAAAATTGAAGTGGATCTTTCAATTACCTGCAAGTCCGAAGCTATTAATTTTGTCCAAGTTTTCTATTGCTTATTTTACATTTAGAGGCAACAGGTGGTTGTCTGATGTATCAAGAGATAATATGTGACCATCAGCATTTAAGTATAGTTCAAGTATAGTTTTAACTTGTAAATGATGGAGACTTATGTGTGGATAATTGTTTGTTCCACTTCTTTTACTGAAATCCTGAACATGCTGATTATGAAGTGAGAAGGAGAGGCAGCAAAATGGTGTTGCAGATGCTTGTGGGTGCATATGGATGTACTTAGCACAGTTACGTGCTCCTGAAGATGGCTCTCATGTCCACTATAACCCCTTCTATGATCCAGTGAAATATGATCGTTCATTATCGCCTCCAGCGGCAGCATTAGCCCCCACACTTTGGCCTGAATTCCATCTGCGCTGGGCTTGCCCTTCTGAAGCAGGAGCTGGTGACGTTCAATCTCAGTGGCGCACCATGACTAAGAAATTTTCTGAAATTGCTAAGGTATTCTTTTCCACTTGCAAAGTTTCATCACCGATATCTTACTCCATTGCATCTACGTTACACACTGTGACCATGAAGTTTTTTGTCTCAGATCTCGAGTGATCTCTTGCTTGCGTAAGTTAACATCTTTTACTCCTATTTTTTGTGTGTTCTAGGCAAAGGAGATTGCAGAAACGAAGGTTAATGAGCTCCAATTAAGTCTCGATTTGCTAACAGCAGAATTGCAGAAAGAAAAGCAGTTCCGTAATTCGGCTTTAGCCATGGCTAAAAGAGGCAGCAGGGAAAGTCTGGCTATAAAACGTGCAGTACAATCGCTTGGATGTAAAGTGCATTTCTTAAGAGGTGAGAGTGATGCGGTGAGTACAGGAGGCTCATGGTCAGAAACAAGAGAAGGGTTGCAATATTCTGGGAGAAGTGACTCTGATGCTAGAGGACAGCCCGATGAAAAGGCTGATCTGTCTGTTTCGATTTCAGCCGCAGAGGATAGCATGGTCGCCAACTGCGTAATAAGCCCGGAATGTGAGAGCATATGCCCCTTCCGCACAAAAGAGGGTTGCAAGTGGCCGGATGCTGCATGCGCACAATTCGGTGGTCAGTTGGTTGGTTTGAAGGCCAACTTCGATGCATTGGATAGGCTTTCCATTTATGATGGCTATTTTGGAGCAGATTAATGTTCCACAATCTGTTATGCCTGTCATGGAATTCTGTTTTTTGGTGTCTTCCATCCGGTGATCTGAACAACGGAACCGAAGGCAGGAACGTTAGGTCAAAAGGCACTCCACAACGGATACGCCAGGTCAGATTGATACCTACTGAGTTGCCGGAGAAATATGAGACTCCGATGCATCTCGGCAAATGCATGTCTGTCTGTTGCTTTAACCATGTTGGGTGGTGGTCCCGAAAGGAGGAACCACAGATTTGGGGACGATGTAAATTTCTCATCATTTGTGCATAGCTTCTCCGAAAGAATACATAACCCCTGGGTGTAGCATCGTCGACGGTTCTCTACTAGAATCACATGTGCTACACTTGCTAATATGATATTGTTCTCAAATAAAATCAATAAGATGTACAAGTTACCAAATGATGCATGAGACTTTTAAGACTGCTTTGGGATGTCGTGTTTAGCATTCATTTTGTGCATTCCGTAGCAGTATTATACACACGGAAAATAAAAACCAATATATGTATCACTGAACCCGAGACTGATCGGCGTATCTGTCAGTTTCATAGGTCAGGAACAGCAAGATGTATAATCCATTCTCAAGCTATGATTGGAAATACTGAAAAAAGTGTTTGCTTGTGCCTTGGGTTCTACCGTAGGAAATTTGTTCAAGTGATTTAGTATGCACTCTTTGCTTGTATGCCCAATCAAACACTTTAGATTTTTAACACAAGTGACTTGAAACACGATCTCCGACATCGGGAGAAGAATTCAGTTGAAAACACTGACGTGGATTATTTTGGTTAGTAAAGTTATTTATAGTCAGTGGATTAGTTCTTGGTTTTATTAGAAACAATATCTATCGATGGTGCATCCACAACCAAAGGTGAGTTTGCACTGTTAGAACTTTTCCAACAGTCCGATTCATATTTCTCCTAAAAAAGTTGTCTTGAGATGTGCTATGCAATGTTGCCTGTCTATTTCACTAATTTTCTGAGTCAAACACAACATGTGCCAAATCATTACTTCATTGTTGTTGGAGCATCAGAGAATTCTCTGTAAATTGAACGTTATATCAGAATCCTCCGCTGCAACATTCATTCACAAGTCGCCTGACAAACCAAGTCATTTCTTACGAGGAAAATGACATTACAGATCAACTTGGTACGCTTTCAAGTACACACATCATTGCCGAGCTTTTCCTTGACAAACATGATAGTCCACTCCTCTACACAATGCATCGATTTTAGAACTGAGAAAGATTACAATTTTAGAAGCAACGATTGCCAGCCGCCATCAATATTTCGCGATATGTTCATGAGACAATCACCCCACCGAAAGCTGGTAGCTGACCAAGAACACGTTATTGTGCTCCTTTACACTACTTCTCCAACTCAAAGTTTCAGAAGAACCATGTTGATGAATGCTAAACTCTCATGTAATTACATAAGACACACAAGCCTTGCTCTCAGCATCTTGTCAGGGGAACCCCGAGAACGTCTCCGGTAGCGGTATGCCTTGTAGGAAAGATCTGAAGAGCACAAGGGAACGCTCGGGCTGCGAGAACGGGGCTTCATGAGAAGCTCCTCTGATTGTCGCAAAAGAAAGCATCTCGCCGTACACCTGAGTCCATCCACCAACCTGTCAAGGCCATCAAGGGGAATTAAGCACCGATATGAGCTTCACGGAAACGGACCATATCACTTTGATAAACAGCTACATGGATCCTGCGTTCACCTGTTTCCCCTCGAACCAAACCCTGTAAGGAACTGTCGTCTTCAGTCCCATTTCATTCGCCAACTTCTGAACCAGAGTTCGACTCCCAGTCAAAGGTATGACAGAATCTTGATCACCACTGGTGAAGAAAAAGAAACATGAGTTCTCTTCCACTTGGAAAGGCCCACTAAATAGATGTACGCGTCAATGAAATGAATATTTAGTTACCTGTACACCAACACTGGGATTCCAGCCTTCAAAAGGGAGCCGACGAGAGTTATTGTGGGTATTTCCAGGTTAAGCAGCTCATATTGAAGGACACTGCATTGAAATATCGGATTATGCACTCCGAGAGGCATGCTAAAGTACTTAAGACTACGGATGAGCTGACAACTCGTGTTATACTTCATATGACAATTCAAGTACAATCACGAATCCTCATATTATGTTGTGCGAAAGGCCAAGCGACCATCGATACCTGCTGCAGACTGTCCATTTTGTCACTCCGGTCAGGCGGGCATGGAGAGCATCCTGCACATCCTTCCGGTTGAGATAACTCACTGTTTCATCCTCGATACACACATCAATATTCTCCGGGACTTGCTGCAGCACACACAAAATCTAGCTCAGAGACAGGTATCAAGGTGAAAGTAGGCCATGGGTCGGCAAACAGATATATAAACCTACTTGAGGACTCAGGACCAGGGACTGTGAAAGAACCGATGATATGCACACATCTAGGGTAACATCATATTTGTCAACAAATCTACTTGTTTCCCTTGTCACTTGGCTCATGACTCTGGCACAAACCGCGCTAAGCGAGCCTCTATAGTACTCGCTCACGTAGCGCGAGTAGTTGCAAGCAGAAGTGAATATTCTGTAAGTCGAGTCTGATATCAATCCATGGGACCAGAAAAATTCTGCTCTTGAATTGAAGTCGGTTGCGAATTCAAGAACCGGATTGCCCATCTGTGGCAGGCAGCAATCAGTTTATGCCGCAATGCAGTCGAGCAAGGTCGATACAAACTGTAAAAACACTTACAGCAATTCCTTTGAGATTGAATATTTTTGCCTTCTTGTTGAATTCAACCATGAGCTGGGCCAGCTGCGGGACGTAATGACCTGATAAAAGAAATTTCGAGATATCGAGACCCAAAAGAAAGCTCTTGGTTATGTACGAAAGGAAGAACAATTGTCACCTGCATAGCTTTCTCCTGTTATGTACAAGCCCCTGTTCTTGTACCCTGGGAACTTGTTGAACCACCGTTGCAGGAACACCAAATTATCCCAGGCTTTACGAACCCAAAAAAATTAGAGAAGAGGAAGAAGAAGTCACTAACAACAACATCACAATGTTGTCTGTAAGAACAACATGGAAAGCTAGTCCAAATCAAGTACTCTTTTCCTAAAAGGACTGCTAAGAAGCAAGTTGCAGACATTATCAGCGGATACTCGTGAAAGCCAGAGATTTTATCCTGATGATATCTCTCGTCCGTGAACATACATTTGCTTTTAGATGACAGGAAACCTACCTGTCTTCCTATCATTCACCCCGTCATAGAAGGAAGAGTCGCCGGAATAAGAGAATCCAACTCCCGCCGGAGCCTCCAAATACAACATGTTTGCCTCTGCAAATCACAGCAAATGTGTTACCGCAGGTCTCCCTGAATCAAAACCCAACAAAAACATGCAAAAATTCAAGGATCCCAAGGGAGAAATTTCAGGTTGGTGCAGCCTTTTTTACCTTTGTTCCAGCTATACTCATTTCTAACCAGCACTTGTCCGCTTGGTCGAAAAGGTCCGTTCTCAGAGAACGCCCCAACCCCCAGGGATGAACAACCAGGCCCTGCACAGATGAACCAATCACATTAGCGGTCGGAAAGGTAGAAACTTCTTTCCCTCTCCCATGAGCTTTGAGGCAGTCATATTTCGAAAAACCGGAAGCGAAAATTTTCATCTTTTCATCTTTCCCAAAATTCTCTGTAAACCCCGCCGAAGCTCAAGTTGCTTTTTAAGTTCTAGAGAAGCATGTCAACTACAGGACCACCGCAACGGAAATGATGTTGCATTACCTCCATTCAACCAGAGAACAAGGGGCTTCGAGGATGGATCCATCTCTGCTTCCACAAAATAGTAGAAAAGAGCCCTCTTCCGCAACTCGTCCACCGTAATATAGCCTGAGAATTGCTGGAAGCTTACCTGGGGTTGCCCAGGCAGCTTGGTGATTCTATCCGGGAGGGCTGGATTGGGCTGCAACCCCCTGGAGGAGCAAACCTGAACGAGAATTGCAGCCATTATCAAGGCCTCCCACGCCGGAGAATGCATGTTCGCAGAGCCCGAGAGAGGAAGCCGAGGAAGGGTGGGGGTGGGGTGAGGGGTGCTGCTCTGGGCAAGCGGTGGTGGCCAAGGGAGATGGTGTGGAAATATATATATATAGGCAAGCTGTCCTCCGGGACTGGTTTCCTTTTCCTTTTCTCCATCCACACCGTGCTATTTTTCCCTCTCTGGCTTGCTGTTGACCAAAGCCCAGCTCAGTGACGCAGAGGCAGTGGCCTGATGCAGACTAAATGCTTTCTTGTCACTGTGCTTGATGTTGAAAATGGCACTCCCAGCACAAACAACACCAGTGTTAGCTACAAACCTCGTGACGGATTCACTGCTCCATGGTCCAACAAAACACCAATTTAAGGTCACATGATTGACCACCAGGAGGAGGAGGAGGAGGCTTGGAGATGGGAGGGTGGAAAGTTGGCTTTCTGCATTGTTCCAACTTTTTCTATTTTGCTCAGGCGCCTTTATTATTATTATTAGTCTACTGGTCCAGGGAATGGGTGTGCAGGCAGGCAGGCAAGAAACCTGGTTGGGCTTTGAGAAAGGGGAGCTTATGCATGCTCTGTTCCTTTCTTGTGAGGCAGTGGACAGAGGACTGAAGCCAGGAATTAACCTTTTCCTCTCTTAAAGATCCTGTCAGCCATCTGCCACCCAGCCAAAAAAAATATACCAACAACTTGCTGATGGATACCTGATACTGCCAGTAGCTCCAACACTAGATTTGATGTTACATGAGGAGTTGTAGGAGGCATCAAGGCATGGTGCCCTCATTTTATTCCATTCCTGTGGGAGATGAGGCCCAAGGATAGACATGAATCCCTTGGATAACTAATATATTAAGTTTTTGAATCGAAACCAGATTCAACATATTTGAGTATAAGTTGATGATGATAATAATAATAAAACCATCATCTAATCAACTTCTCATTTATTTTTGATGCGAGATTAAATCAGAATATCATCTGGGCTCATGAGAGATTTCTTTTCTAGGATTAAAGTCGGTAAATATCTACGTCCATGTCGATTTACTATCGAATATTTATCACCACCACTAGAACCAAAAAAAAAAAAAAGAGGAAGAAAAAAATCCGTGTTGCAGAGTTGATCGAAGCATCAACGTAGTCGACCTCAAGCGGCTGGAACATTGCAACTGGTCAGCGTCGACCGGCGTCAACGTTGGATTGAAGTTGACATTATCCATTCCAACGCGTTCAATTGCAACAGGAGTTTTGTCCATGATTTATAATAATAATAATTATTATTTGTGTCCCGTCACGCTCGAAGGAATCTCTCGCACTGTCAGTGTACCGTTTGTCATCTCGGAAAGTAATCCTAACAATCCAACATTCCGACTCCATAACATGCAAACTGATATCTCCTTTGTCATACGTAAGAATGGTGAAGCTGCTATCACCCGTCCTCTCAGTGTGTGTGGGCGCGCGCATGGAAGAACGGAGTAGCCACTCTCTCTCTCTCTCTCTCTCTCTCTCTCTCTTCTGTGCAGCAAAATGCCAAAATCCGTCTCTCTCTGTCTCTCTCTACCGCCTGCGGGTGAAGGAGGAGGCTGCCGCGCAGCAGAGGGGGGATTCCATTGGGAGCACAAGGCATTTGAGAAAGGTGGTCGCTCCTGCTTCAGTCATCCCACATATATGAACCCTGACACGCATGTGAAGCGTCGGGCTGCGGGGAATCTACAGACCCCCTATCGTCCTCGTCGCAGCTGTTTAGTTGCCATCTGCTGAGCTACCGTGCGGGAGTAGGTCGTATGCCATTTCTTGAGGAGCGCGAACTACAGTTCTGCACCCTGCTGCCTCTGCGTGATTAGAATGGCATTTCTGGCTGTTCCCCAACCTTGACAAGAAAGAAAGAAGGCCCTCAACCAGAGGGAGGGCGGTAGCTGGTAGCATCATAATCTCCTCTCTCGCTCGCTCTCTTTCTTGTGATGATGCAGAGCCTAAGGGATTAAAAACTATTTCGTGGTGTAGGGATGTCTGATGGAACTTTGTAGCTGCCGCTCGGCAATCCGGCCACTGAAACATTGACCGCTTCTCGGATACTGTCTGGGATCATCCATGCGATGGTAGTACGTTTGCGATAGAATGTGGTTGCAGTCACACAGTACGGATCTGGATTTGGCTTCAGCCAGCTTTGAATCCTCACGACTAATAATTGGAGTTCAAAAAGATCTTCTTGTCGGCATGGGTAGGGTTTTTCCTGGTTTTTTCCTTTCCCTAGACGAGCCATGTATCGTTGCCAATCATACACTGTAGGATTGCAGCCCGCTTTGTCTGGTTATGAACCCTAAATGGTGGCGAAGCCAAATCTTTGACGCAACACATCATTTCGGAGTTCTCACTCGTCCACCGACTCCGATGACCGACTAAAACTTGGCTTGCAAGCCATCCCCTGAGCGATGATGCAGAGTGATGGCCGAGTGGGATCCATGGGGCAACACAAGGTGACATCCGTGAACAGTCCCTCCTTTGGGTTCCTCGGGATGCTTAATTAGCCATCGGCAAATTGCCATGGTCCCCGTGGTGCGGTCGCAGGAGGATGATGGTGATGTCCACGCCACCATAGAGATGTAAGCCTTGGCGAGACCGCAAGTTTGTCTCGCTCGTCTGACCGACATGCGACTCTTTGCCATGGCAAGGCTCCAAAACCCTCGAGCAATGCATGGATTTGGCTTGCCTTTGCTTCTCTCTCGATCTTCATCGAGCTCTCGGTCGCCGGACGCAAAAGAAGCGATTATTATAGCAGCACCAAATATTCTCTTTACAGAACGTACAAAACGAAGTGGCCATTCCAATTATGATTCTGATGCCGATCATCAACCGAACCGCCCTCTGGAAGCCTGAGATGCGTGCACATGGACGATGCTGCCGCTGCCTCCGAGCTCGTGCATGCTCCCCCTCCCATGGCGGCCCCCTCCCTCTCACGGGCCTCTCTCTCTCTCTCTTTGACCACCCGATCGCTGCGGCTTCCGAGTACTTAAAACAGCTTTACGTTCAAATAATGCAATCTTTCTTCCTTGTTTAGAGCGAATAAAGCAAGTTTGGTTTGATGGTGTCTTCGTGATGGATTCAAGATCTTGGATTCTGGCGGTTGTCCTTTTAGATGAACCATCTTTAAGAGAGAAGGACGGTCTCCACCTGACCCAATAAACCATGAGATGGCAACTCACTCTCTCTCTCTCTCTCTCTCTCTCTCTCTCTCTCTCTCTCTCTCTCTCTCGTGTATAATCAACTCGATCTTGCAAAAGGCCAAAGCTAGATTCGATCGAACGTTTAGGAAAAGGCTACCATCGTTAATGTTTGATAATTCTCCATCAATGAGCCTGGTTTCTACTCGCTGACTTGGTTCACTTGAATCTACATATTTTGACTGACCCATTCATTCGCTCCACCTGTGTCTCTTTCAACGCTTCTGTTCACTTGGATTCTCCCACTTGTGAATCGAAAGACCGTAGGGAGGGTTTAATCTTCTAGCTCAACGATCATGGACAAATTCCATTAGTTATTTTGGATTTCTGAAGGCAGCATTAATCTATACTCCTTCTTTATGAAGGAAAAAAGTTTCATAAATAACTCACGCATATGCAGCAATCTAAATATTAGGATTTGATGTTTTACAAGTATGTATATATATAAAATCATGAAAAGAATATTGAAATTTCAGTGCACGAGAGAGGAGAAGACATGGATGAGTACAAAATGATAACTACTCCCTGCGCAAATGGCGGGGAGTCGTCAGCTAACTCTACAAGCAAGCAAGCAAAGGCTAATTGTATGATGAGTGAGAGATGGACGAGGCGCCGTGAGTTCAAATCCAACCCCCTCTTTCCTGCCTAATTAAACAAAGTCATCGGGAGTAGGAACTGCGTGTGATGACTTTGTCAGCACTAATCCCTTTCGAACCCATCGACGGAATAAAATACATGGTGAATGAATCACACCGAGGTCCCAACTCAAGGCTGGAAGTGGTCGGCGTGGGTGTAAGAATAAGTGGAGAGGATGCAAAGCTTCCATGCTCTCGTCCTTTGGAGGCTTGCGAACGACGCAAAGCGAGAGACGGCCTTTTGCATATCTTTTCCCTTTTGCCTCCTCCTTTTTCTGGCGAAAAGTCGAGGAATGGGACCGTCGGCAGGAGAAAAGCTTGTTGGCTTTTCCATATTTTAGTGCCACACTCGCGCTCCAACGCCTTCTCCTCCGACAACTGCATCCTTATCTCCTCTTCCTTTTTTATTCTGAATGGAAACGGGCTTATTATGATTAATGAGGCACCGTTTAATCCTCGATCCAAAGCAAAAGAGACGGTCTACTATGCACATCAAAATTACGACAACCATAGCCTTGTGAAGAAAAGAAAACATTACTTCCATTGCAGTGTATAAATTTTGTTATTTAATCCGTTCCAGATTCAAGAAGACAGGAATCACTTTTGAGCTGGCAGTCCACTTAACTTTCTATCCGATCCAACAACGGTTTGATCTGATCTTGGTCGGACACTCTGTTGTCCTTTTGTTGGGACAAAGCTAAGATTTTAGATTTCTATCCAACAACAGAGTGATTTTTTTTTTAAATTTCGACATGGAGCAATAATTTTCAGTGATGATAAGAGCATTGTTTGGAGCATTATCAGACATATTCAATTAAAAGGTGCTTTGAAGCAGGCAATTCTCTGCTATTATAAATTGAGTGGAGACGAGCTTCCATCACCCGATGTGAGTCCCTTGGCATAGTCGCAATAAGGGAGTAATTGTTTTCTCTATTGCTCGATGTAGATGGGTTTCTCCACTACAATGGGTTGGTCATGTCTACCCTCTCTACCTTTCGAAGTGGATGGATCGGTCTATTGGATGAACACTCCTCAATGATCGACTGTCATCTTCTCCATCATGTGAGTATCTTGGTATTGTTTTATAGTTGATCAACAAAGCAAGCCCACCTAAAGTGGGTGGATGGGGATCTTCCCTATTACTCAATGTGGATGCTTCAACAACACCATAGCATAGATAGTTACTCATCATCTTCTCTATCACTCAATGTGAGTGCCCCGATATTTTCTATCATGGATCAAGATGTTATCGATGTCCAAGGGGGTTCGATCGACCAGGACCCGCATCTGAGCGAGAGGACGCGCGGGACCCATGTCGCCCTGCTGCTACTGCACGACCTCCAAGCCAAATCGAATTCCGAGTCAAGTCGCTTGGCGTCGCAGCTCATCCGCGGGTCAAAGTCCACCTAATAGCTTGCCATCGACATGGGATAACCCACACCATCTGCTCGCATCAGAATAAATGGAAGTTTTGGCAGGGAGGAAAGAAGGCAGGACGGGGCCGATGAGCAGTGTCAGATCTATCCATCTCGTCAGCTCAGGTCCACATCACATCACGATGGAATGAGCCCCAGCACAGCCAACTCCTCGGTGGAGAGCTTTTCCGGGCCATCATTTGATCTCGGAAGCTCACGGTCTCAGTGTGCCTGCCTGCAACTTCCTTTTGCTCTATGCTTGCCTGCATGCATGCTTGAGGAGGATAGATAGATGTAGAATGTTGTTGTGCAGAAGACGTATTAATTCTTCGGTGCCTCCTATTCGTGAGTAAGAATCAAAGAAAGAACATTACCAGGGGGAGAAATGGTAGAGAATTAGAGCGCGGAATCCGATGTGTCGCTGCGCTACGACCGAGGGACGGAGGAAGGCCGGAGGGAACAAGGCATCTGCCACACGCAGCCGGTGGCCACCTTCGGCAGCGAAAAGGGACGACTCATTTCCCAGCGGGAGGTGAGGGGCCCTTCGGAAGCAGGTTGGCGACGCGCAGCCCGAGGTGGGCCCCCAATCCGGGGCCCAAGATTCCTTGCTGGCCTTAGCTGTCATGTACGTCAGACAGCAGCGGATCTCACATTTTATTGGCACATGTGATTGATGCCATGTAACCCCAAATTATTTACGCACACAGAATTACGTATATGGAATTCGAAGTTTTTCAAGTTGAAAAATCAACATAAAACAATCAAAAAAATATTTTTTTTTCCTCACTCGATTTTGTGCAATGAGAAGTATGGAATAAGTTTTGGAAGTAACAATTTTTTTTTTCTAAAAAAATATAAGTGATGAAGACTTGATTCGATCTTAGATCCCAGAGCATTGCTATCGGCGATTAAATTCTTTACTAGTTAAGTTAGCATTCTTAAAATTAATTGGATGGGATTCCATAATCTCAATCCTTAAAACTATTTTAGATATCGTGTTCGTTGTGTCGGATTCCTAAGCATCACCTACATCGCCTGTATGGTTTGGCGTGGGAGGATCCCGCACAGGCCATAGGCTTTGTTTTCCTTTTGGTAACAGTGAAGTGGCAGTACCTAATGAAGCTAGGCAAATAAGAAGCGTGGATTCCATGCTACACCGTAGCATTGCACCCCGAATGGATGACAAGATTGGACTGCAAAATCCACTCGGTGCTGCTTCGTTTTAAGTCCTCTTTTTTACTCTTTAATTTTTTTTTTAATTTTACCTTTTGAGTACATGGAAAATAATGAAGGATTGTGAGTGTTACAGAGGGTCCGTGCAATTTGGTCTCACCGATCGAGGGGAATCAAACTTCACCTCAATATTCTTTGTGCGGTAGGCGTTCAGATGTCCTCGGAAGCAGGAGAAGCGATGCATTGATGAGCGTGAAATGTATTAGCAGGAATGGGTTTTGGTGGCGTCGAAAATAATCGGCAATGGCTCACACGAACGAATGACAAAAGGACGGTAGTGTGCGTGGAAAAGACGAGTGATGGGTGAGGGAAGGCCAAGCAAGCTTTCGTACTGGGTTTTTGTTGGGGAACAGTGCCATTCTCGTCTTCTTTTGACATGGGAAATCATGGCTGCAATGATAGATCAGGTCTCTAAACACATCCCTCACCCTGAATGCAGTACCATAAACATACGAGAAAGCTTAAACCACTGAAACCAGCATGCACAAAGATAGAGGAGCTAATGGTTCTTCCCGAGAAAGCTAAATGGTAAGCGTTACGATTAGATCTAGGTATGAAAACAACAAAGTTGATGACAGTAAAAGATGAAGCCAACAGTCCAATGCGTTCTGCAAACTGCTGCACATAACGCTCCCATGGAGACTAGTGCATTGCAATGATCGTCTGTCTATCAGTAGGCATCATAAGCACGAGCAACAGGTAAATAAAGCAAAAACAATTTGTTCGACGATCACCGGACAACTCATAAGATTGAGCTGCTGCAACACAATATTAATTATCAAGTGCCCAACATCTGGCGTGCTCCAAGGCAATGGCCATTGTCAAAGAATGCTCTGGATGTGACACCGAGAAGGTGGAATGTCGGGTCTCAATTTTATCTGCTTCAGTGGTTGTGGCCATAAAAGAATTACATGTAATTCATCATCTTATTTTGGAAGATATATTGTAAGGAGAATGCACTCGGTAACTGCATCTTATGTACATGCAGACGAGTCTCTCGCACAGCAACTGGTGAAGACCATAAAAATTGACTCACTTTGAAGCGCTAAATTCAAAAAAAAAAAAAATGGATGCGTTAGATTTTGGCAAACTGAGACAAAAGAGAGACATGTATACATGCAAACCAATGAATAAAACGGTAGCAGTGCTATGCAAGCTATGAGTTTTCTGCATCAGCTTCTGGCATTTGATTGGCATCAAATTCCATACGACAAGCTTCCCACAATTGCTGCTCGATGCTCAGTTTCCTCAGCTCTATCAGTCCCCGCTCCACTGAAGACCCAAAAGATGGGGAACAAAAGCAAGAAGCATGTAAGATGAGATACAGGTCTTGAAGAATTATGGAATTCTAAAGACAATTTGCATGTGTAAATTACAGATGCTTCTTAACACCTGGAAATCTACTAGAGAGGTGGTCTAATCATATATAACAGCAGTAAATTCCAATAAATCTTTTTTTCGTATTAAAAAGATGGATTAGACTATTCTAATTATCCAGCAAGCGTAGCCATGTGCGTCAATCACAAGTTGAGGTGACAACTAATTGTGTGCTTGTACGTGATCAACTACATCATGCGAACACCGGGGTTCTGGATGGTGATTGAATTACATCCCCAGCACACTATATATGCACATGGAGCATTTCTTGGCTTAACTTAGTTTGCAAGCAAGTTCAACTGGACTAGCTTATGATTAACACAACAAGAACAATGAGCATTATTATTTTCATTCCCACAAGCAAGGAATGAAGATGCCAATGAGGAATATACCGTCAACTACATCATGTGAAGTTGGTGATTGGCCCATGCGCCCTATCCAAAAACGAAGGTGCTCTTCAGCTATATCTTCCTCTACACCATGGGTTTTTGCTCTTCTCCAAAAGTATGTAAGCCATGACTGCAGAAAGCTTAAAATCGGTTATACAATGAGAAAAATGAGCAGAATAATAGCAATAGTAACAAAGAACAATTCTGGTAATAATAATATTAGCCATGAAATGTAATGGAGATAAAAATTTTATCATCATAACCAGACTTATAAAGACAAATACATTATCTCTATATAGTCAAAACCTGGTAATTAATCATAGAGTATAGCTTTTAAGGAACTTCTCACAAGGATGGGAAAAAAAATACAGAACCTATAAAGATTCTGGCATCCAAAAATTGAAGATATCCAAAGGACAACAAAAATATTCATCGATTTGCAAGCATATACAATTTTTCATTGATAGAACCTCTAAAGAAAAGCCATCGTAGACAGCAACAGTTACAAGATTACTAGTGCAAGTAGATGCACGGACTCTGGTACCACTCAGTCATGAAAGGACATATAGCAGTTGTTTAGGGGCAAAGTTGACGAAGCTTAAGTCTACTTTGGGATTCATGTTCAGGATGTCTGTCCACTTAGTCAATTTTCCTATAGAGGGAGTTTTTTATCATACAACAGAAACCTTTGCCATGTTTTTGGTATATAGCTTACCTTGAATTCGGCATTTTATCGAGTCCAACTGGTAAGAAATTACAGTATTAGAAGGATTTATTAAGATACTTGTACAGAACATAATATTTGGATTACTTTTGGGAGGTGATAAATATTGACTTTCAATTTTGATGATGTTAGATACTCAATTGACGATTATGTATTAACGATTTCATCTAAACTTCAGTACATAATAAGCACATAACATCACAAACCTGGCTGATCTCAAATGATTAATTAATCTAACTTGAAACCAAACTGTAATGAAGGATACAGCCATATTGTGCCAATATTACATGTCCTAGAGAAAACCATGACACAACATGCAGGTGCAATGATTCAGACATTTACATCCAACAACAGTGAAATGTGAATACATAGATAAAAAGGGTTCAGTCAAAAATGAAAGCAAAAAAGGGATCAATCATTCATATTCTGCACCTGCAATATCATGGACGTGATACGCAAAGGAGCAGGCTAAAAGGGAAAATTCAACTCATTCTTAGACAAAGAGTCAATGTGTGCCAAGACAAAATTCAGTTGCACAAGTGTTGAATCTGAGCGATGAATGAGCTGCACACACATCGTATGGTAGCAGTCAAATTGGCAATTATAATAAGAATGAAATCATTGTCGGAGCATGCCAAAATAGAGTGGTTTTGTACAGAAATCCTAGCATCACTGGCCAAAATGATAATGCCGCTAAAGGCTCAAAAGACTTGACAATAGTACTTATAGTGTATCTTGGTGTCTCTTAGTGAAAATACCAACAAACTGACACCTATAAACTAGTTTGTTGGTGATACCAAAGTCTGTTGTACTAATACATACCACCCTGTACGAGCGATACGTACTAGACCTACAAGATACCGGTACACCGACCACCCTCTACCGGGTAGTACCAGTCACTTGACCTCGTATCAGGCAATATGGGGTCTGTACCTGGCGGTAATGGTCGAAATCTAATCGATACCAACCTGTACCAGCTGGTAATGGTCAGATTTCGATCGTTACCGATTAAGGGCTAGGATTGCAATATTTCAAACAGTCAATTAGATCGTTTGAGGCTTTGAAAAAAGTTTTTAAACCCTTCCTCCTTCCTTTTTCAACTCATTTCACTAATCTAACTTTAAAACCCTAATCTAACTTCTTTTTTATTTTTCAGGGATTTTTAAAGGTTTTTTTTTATAATTTTCGCCCTACCATCAATATGCCCCTGCATATTGTCAATACACCTCGCTGCATACTGTACCAAGCAGGGCTTGATACACCGGTATGGACCGAAATTGTAATCCTTAGGTGATACCATTATCAGACCTAATGGTGACTTAAAAAGCCGTAGAATATCCAATATTTTTAGGCTTTGTGAAGATCTCTCTAGATTTTGTCAGATGTGACTAGTTTTACTCAATTACCAACTAATAATTAACATAAGCTTGTCTGAAGGTAAATTTAAAATTAGAAAGTTATTTTGGGTACTGTATTAGTTAGCACCAAAATCCGTCTCATGCTAATAGGCCATATCGATCAGTTGGTTTGTGTACCCAAAATAGGCTAGTATGCGTGCTGACTGAAATGGACTGGTTCACGTACCGCTAAGTTTGCAGACTAATAAATACTACATATCACTTGTTTCGTACTATATCAAGTGGTACATCAAACTATGATTTTAATAATATCCAAACCTAAAGCAAGGTTTTGCTCGGTACAGTATGGTATGGCGTACCAAGCAGTACATCTAAAATAGGCATAAAACCCCCCAAAAATATCTGAAAAATAGAAAAAAAAAGTTAGGATAAGGTTTTTAAGTTAGAAATAAATATACATTTAGTATAGTTTTAGCAAAACTAATGTAAATTAGGTAAGAATAGTGCCCATATTTTTTTCGAGCTTTAATGAGTAATCTTGTGTAAAGTTTGCAATTTCGATCTGTTCCAGATCGTCCTTCCATTAATATTGAATTATCTACAGAAAAAATTATTTAAATTGTTAGATTATTTTGTATACAACTTAAACTTTAAGAATCAAATAAATTAAGTAATCACCTATGTAGATATACCTGATTCTATCACCAAAACAAACGACGGACCTCTATGGGTGGTGGATCGAGGTCATCGATCCTATGTATTGATACACCGTATCAATATGATATGTTTGTTGAACTCAATTTTAAAATTGATTCCATGACATAGTGTATTGATACACCGTATATCATTGGTGAATCAATATGGTGATGGTCGTAGGTTGATCGTTGTGAATCACATGTGTTCGAGACGACTCTTGAGGCATGTATTGTTGAATGTTAGAATATCTAATTTCGCTACTAATCTGCTGCTTTGTATCATACCTCTTGATTAAAAAGTTCATTAATCCTCTCAAATTAACATCCTAAATTTAATCCAATCCATAAATTGTTGCTTTGTTGAGCATAGGAGAGTGAAAATATGAGAATAAGTGAGAGATTATGAGTAAAAATAAGTTTAAGAGAGCTTGAGAGAGTTTTAAGAGAGTGTGAGATTGAAATAGATTAAAAAAAGGGAGAGGAAAGGGTTTAAAATCCCTTTAGAATGCCTCGAATGGTCAAATTGACCATTTAAAAATCGATAATTGTCAAAATCGACCAGTACCGACTAGTATAGGTCGGTAACGGTCGAAATTTTGACTGTTACCACTCGACGCAGCATTTTGACCATTACCACTCGATGCAGCCCCGTATCGAGCCCTGATACCGCCTAGTAGTAAGCAGTCCGCATGTCGGTTTGCTAGCGGACCTGTACATACTGCCCGTATTAGGCAGTACGATACGATATTCAAATCAATGTTAAGTAATCACGTGTAGGTATACTTGATTCTACCATAAAAACGAATGACAGGCCTCCACGAGTGATGGATCGGGATCCTCGATTCTATGCATCCGTATATCAATATGATATATTTGTCGAACCCAATCCTAAAATTGATCTCACGACATAGTATATTGATACAACATATGTCATTGGTGAATTAATGTGGTGATGGTCATAGATTGATCGTCGTGAATCACATGTGTCCGAGGCGGCCCTTGAGGGATGCATTGGTGAATGTCAAAACATCTGCTTTTGTTTTTGATTTGCCATTGGTGAATGTCAGGTCAAATTGGCCATTTAAAAACCGATATAAATCGGTAACTATCAAAATTGATTGGTACCGATCGGTACAGGTCAATAACGGTCGAAATTTCGATCGTTACTGCCAGTACAACCCCATATTGCCTAATACGGGGCCAAATAACTGATACTACCCGGTAGCAGGTGGTCCACGTGCCAATCTGTTAGCAAACCGATACATACCGCCCATACCGAGCAATACGATATGGTCTTCAAAGCCTTGCTCTTAAGTAAAAGACACCTCTAATGCTTCATCATTTATCTAGAGCTTATGACAAAATTCTGTGGCAAGAAGAAAATAAAGGAGATATAATTGCAAAGATCTAAGAATCTAAGAGAGAAAAGAGTTCCACCTACAAATTTATTAAAGCAAAAGAAAGAAAAATAATTTACGTTAGTATATATCCTTGAGAGAGACTCCTCGATCAAGTTAGATTGATTCTTAAGAGTACTTATTGTTCACTCTAGATTGACTTAAGAACTCAACATCGATTTTAAGAGCTTCATTGTATGATTCTAAATGTGAGCTTTCAATTCTGAGAATTTGTGAATGGTTATCTCTGAGCCCATGTAAAGATAAAAGATTATCTATAAGCTTGTAAAAGAGATAGGTTATCTCTAGGCCTGCAAAAGAGAGGTTGAGGTCTAGTTCTTGAACCTTGAAAAAGAAATGTGTGGTTTAGTTCTTGAGCTCATGAAAAAGAATGAAGTAAGCTTTGATCTTGAGCCTGAAAGAAAAAGAGTAATAATGGGTTTGCTCTATATGCTGTCAAAAAGAGTGTACATGATTTGTTTTAATCAATAGATCATTATTAGTCCAAGCTGTCTTGAGTTATAGAGCAAAAGACAGGACAGACTCCATTGTGCTGAACCACTGTAAATCTTGTGTCATGCTTTACTTTTACTCCTAACTTTAATTTATTTTGCTTCCACTTGCAGTCATAGTCTTACTCTAATTAGGCTTTTGTTTTTTTGAACAGTTTTCAAGTTTCCCAATAAGAATTATTTCAACTCCAATCTCAGTGTCTATACAGTCTAACATTAGACGGGTCTATTGAGTTACTTATGCAAGAGAGATGGCCAAGAGCTCTTAATCAATTGTAAGGAAGATATTTTATGAAAGAAGTGTGTTTTCTCAGGGCCACGGACCTTATTTCTCATATTTTCCCAGTTTCTAGGGTGAACTACCTCTCTTTTCTGTGCATTTTGTGTCTTCTGCTTCCATTGTCCATCAGCAGATATACTGCTACATTGTTCTATAACAATTACTCAATATTACCTCTAAATAGCCATGTGATTGTTCATCTCAATCTTTTTAACTATTTTACCATTACAATAGCAGAAAACCTACTGTATTCTAATCTGAAATTATTAAGATCAACCTCCTAGTTCACATATTATCTACCTACATTACCTCCCATCTGGGATAACCATGTATCCACCCAATTGGTTCATTGCAAATATTTCTTTTTCAGTTAAAAAATATACTTCCTGGTGGCTCTGTGAACAATCAACAGAACTGATCAAGAAAGCTCCATGTCATATGCTGGGGCACACAAGAAACTGCTACTACTAGAATAACACCACCAATGCTGATCATAAATCCAAATGGAAAAGATGGAGCATCGTGGTAGGCCACTAACTACCGTGAAATTTTCTTAAGTCTCATGAGCACATGAAAAAAGTACAATGATAAGAGTCATAAGACAATCTGGAATGAAGTGATTCTTGCAGGGACACCTGCCGAAGCATGGTGGAGCAGTACCAACTACCAAGAATCCTCTAAACATACAGAACATGAAGTTGAAAAAAGAAGATTCCATCGTATTCACTTTTATGATATTCCATTGTATTCACATTGGCGATATCTTCAACTTGTCACAAATACAACAATTTTGGTACTCTTTCCTGTAATACTAGTAGTCCTTACCAAGTTTCTCAATCCAAAAACTGTTAGGAATTGTTCTTATCATCATGGTTCGTATTATCGGTCCGTACTGGTATACCGATCAATTGTCGGTACGATACACACCGAGCTATACTAGGTTCGTATTACCAGTCCGTACTTGTATACTGACTAACTGTCGGTACGATATATACCGAGCTATATTGA
Organism: Musa beccarii; assembly: GCA_024322285.1. Taxonomy (NCBI): domain Eukaryota; kingdom Viridiplantae; phylum Streptophyta; class Magnoliopsida; order Zingiberales; family Musaceae; genus Musa; species Musa beccarii. The sequence goes on along the minus strand of CM044401.1, from coordinate 2,514,024 downwards.
GTATACCAACCAGTCGCCTCGCCCGAGCGCCTCGCTTCACTTCCAAGCGGCGTGCTTCAAAGAGGCACCCCACCTGGGCGCTCGCTCGAGCCCAGGCGACCAAACAAGAATTTTAGGTCTGGTTCGGTCTCCAGTGATTTAGTCGGTTCGATTGAACCAACTAAATCACCGATATCAGCCTCTCTCATGAATTCATCGACTTCCCCAACCTTAACCCTCGCGATTGGCCTCTGCTGCCGTTGGTTGCTCCCGCTTCCTCCTCTCGCCGTCGCTCGCCGCTCCCGCACCCGTTGTCGCATATTGCCATTGTTTCAACAAGCTCAATCTTCCTTCTCAATCCTAGCTTCGATGGTATACTGGTAATAGTATACTGTTAACAGTATATTAACAATATACTAATAACATAAATTTTTATTTATTAAATTAATAATATATCATTTTGATTTTAATACTGTTAATTTTTATTTATTTAAAATTATTGTTAGGTTTCAAGATAAATGGCAAGTGTTCAGAGCAACTCAATAGATTCTACAATGACATCAAAAAAAGATCCTACATGGAAATATAATTATTTAAAGGATCCGAAAGATCCTAATGCAATGACCTGTATATTCTACGATAAGACTACTAAAGGTGGTATTTTTCGTGCAAAACAACATCTAGTAGGAAATTTCAAGAATACAACAGCTTGCAAAAAGTGTCCACCTGAGGTTAAAGAAGAATTGTTGAGTTATATGAATGAAAAGAAGATACAAAAGAATGAATCTTACGGGAATTTACCAGAAGATGATGTTGAACATCTCAGGGACGAAGAAGAAAATTATTCTATGAGTATTAACCCAAGTGAAAAAAAAGTAAATGACAAAAAAAGAAAAGAAATTATGAGTACTAAGAAGGTTAAAAAAGGACCGCTGGATTTGTATATGTTTCAACGATTACAGATGCAACAAGGGCAAGCAGGAGGCTCAAAATTTAAACAAACAAATATAGGTGATGCTTGTGATAAAGAAATAAGAGGAAGAACAATTCAGCACATTGCTTGCTTCTTCTATCAGGCTGGTCTTCCTCTTAGTACTACTCGTTTGGACAGTTTTAAGAAAATGATTGAAGCTATTGAAAGATATGGTGCGAGATTAAAACCTCTAAGTTATTATGAAATGCGAGTTTCATTATTGCAAAATGAGTTGAATTATATAAATGGCTTACTAAAGGGTCATAAAGAATCGTAGACAACACATGGTTGCTCTATTATGTTAGATGTTTGGACTGATAGGAGATGAAGGAGTATAATTAATTTTATGGTTAATTGTTCTTTAGCGATTATGTTTGTAAAATCAATAGATGCTTCATCTTTTATAAAATCTGGAGATAAGATATATGATTTACTTGACAAGTTTGTGAAAGAAATTGGAGAACAAAATATCGTTCGAGTCATAACCGACAATGGAAGCAACTATGTATTAGCTGGTAATATTCATCTTTTGAATTTTTTAAATTTTTAATTATTTTATCTTCAATTAAATGTATTAAACTCGTAAGTCTTATCTTCAATTTTATCTTCAATTTGTTATCCTTTATCTCAGGTAAATTATTTGAAACAAAAAGGCAACACTTATATTGGACTCCATGTGCGACACATTGTATTAATTTAATGTTGGAGGACATTGAAAAGATCCCAGACATCAAGAAAACTTTAAAAAAAGGCAATTTTTATTATTGAAACAAAAAGATAATTTGTTATCCTTTATCTCAGGTAAATTATTTGAAACAAAAAGGCAACACTTATATTGGACTCCATGTGCGACACATTGTATTGATTTTATTCATCTTTTGAATTTTTAAAATTTTTAATTATTTTATCTTCAATTAAATGTATTAAACTCGGAAGTCTTATAATCAATTTTATCTTCAATTAAATGTATTAAACTCGTAAGTCTTATCTTCAATTTGTTATCCTTTATCTCAGGTAAATTATTTGAAACAAAAAGGCAACACTTATATTGGACTCCATGTCCAACACATTGTATTGATTTAATGTTGGAGGATATTGAAAAGATCCCAGACATCAAGAAAACTTTAAAAAAGGGCAATTTTTATTATTGGATTTCTTTATAATCATATTGGGGTTTTGAATATGATGAGAGAATTCACAAGCAACAAAGAATTAGTGAGATATGGTGTCACCCGATTTGCTACTTCATTCTTGGCATTATAGAGTGTGCATCGTCAAAAACATAATCTGAGAAACATGTTTACTTTTGAGAAATGAGTGATAAGCAAATGGGCAAAAGAAACAAAAGGTAATAGGGCTACTGATATCATCTTAATATCATCCTTTTGGAATCATGTGGTTTATATATCAAAGGTAATGGGCCCTCTTGTTCGAGTCCTTCGATTGGTGGATATTGAAAATAAACCTGTAATGGGATATATTTATGAGGTTATGGATAGAGCAAATGAGATAATTAAAAGGTCTTTTAATAAAAATAAAAAAATATAAGAAAATTTTTACAAACATTGACGAAAGATAGAATTGTCAACTTCATCGTCCCTTACATGTAGTAGGATATTATTTTAACTCTGAATTCTTTTATATGATTAAATCTATTAGGTTTGATGTAGAAGTTTTGATTAGGTTATATCAGTGCGTTACAAGATTAGTTCCAAGTCTTGAGGTGCAAGATAAGATTATTCATGAATTATCTCTGTATAAAAATGTCGAAGGTCTTTTTGAAATTCCAATGACAGTTCGATCTAGGACAACTACGTCTCCAGGTATTAATAATTTAAGATAATTAATTTCATCTATAGTATGTTATTATGTTATTGCTAATAATAATATAAATTTTACAACTGAATGGTGGAGTCTATTTGAAAATTCTACCTCGAACTTACAATAATTTGCTATCAAAATATTTAGTTTGACATGTAATGCTTTGGGTTGTGAGCGAAATTGGAGTGTTTTTGAGCATATAAGAATCAATTAATATTTTTGTTTCAATTAATTTATTTATTTAGATAGATATATTAATATATTTTAAAATTATATGACATGACAGATTCACTCAAAGAGAAGGAACCGGTTGGAACATCAGCAATTACATGATCTTGTTTATATAAAGTATAATCAAGCTTTGAAGGCTCGTCATAATTTGCGAAATACAATTGATCCAATCTCATTACAAGATATTGAAGATTCAAATGAGTGGTTGGTGGGAAAAATGAGTGTCAACTTGCAAGATGCCGAAGACGAGCTTGTAGTTAAAGATGATAGATTGACATGGGAAAATGTGAAAAGAGCTTCAGGAGAATTACAAACATATACAAGACAGATGACAAAGAGAAAAATAAGTGCAAAAGCATCAAGCTTAGCTCCTGCTATTGTTGAAGACATTGAGAATGAAACATATTTTGATAAAAAGGAAGGACAAGATGAAGAGGATGAATTCAATGAAGATGATTTATATGAAAATGACGATAATATTGATTATGATGAATGACTTTGATGTAAAATTTAATTGTTTTGGTTTTTGAGACTTTTTAGTAATGTGACATTATGATTTTGTACCTTAGATTTTTCTTAATTTAATAGTATATTTTTATTTAAATAATTATAAATTTTTAATTATTTTTATATATTTTTATAATTAGTGCCTCACTTCGCTCAGGCTAGCGCCTGAGCGAGCGCCTAACGTCTCGGGCAATTTTAGACCTTCGCACCTAACGCTTTTTAAATCACTGATATCAACACATAATACACTGAGGTGTACCAATGTACTGCTCGTACCGATCCTCTGTCAGACTGGTATATACCACCTATACAGAGCGGTATGCTTCGATACGTCAAACCTTAGTTATCATGCTACCAAAATTATGACTTATCAAGAATTAAAGCGTTTAAACCATATGATAAGATTCTCCTATTCAATTTATGAGAGTGGATGTTCACAAAACACATCACTCATCTAGTTCATGGTAATCATCTTGATCTTACTTTACATGCAATAACACTCTCCAATCTCAAATTTAACTAAATCATTGATGGGCCAACAATGAAGGATATAACTGAGGAACATAAAATGTAGTTTAAATAAATAATTTTTTATTAGATATCTATTAACTAAAAGAAACCCAATGAGTGCAAATTAAAATGTAAGTAGTAAGTTCAACAAACTATTTAATAAAACAAATTCCGTAGCTACAGAAGTAAAAATATGTAAACTATGGAGCAAGCAATGGAACCTGCTTAAACAAGACATCTTCTGCCTCCTCCTGGCTTAGCTCTGTCAAGAAACATTGTATTATCAATTATGGTGTCCTAAAAACACATAGATCACAAACAAAGAATGAAGAACCTAAACAAAAGGATAAGTTACATATGGACGGCAAAGCATAAGCCAAAAGTATATTAAGTTCATAGGTAATTTGGAAATGGAAATATATAAAGGGAATAAACATTTTTATAGTTTCTAGAACATTTATTCAAAGCAAGTATGAAAATGAAAGTAAATAAAGGGAATAAACATTCTTATAGGTAATACTACATTTATTCAAAAGGCAAGTATCTTAAGCTTATAAATCTTAAAATTTACCAAATTCATCCCATTTCGAATCACCGGGTGACCTTAAGTCTGCACATACAAAGGAAAGAAAAGATGTCTTAAACATAGTTGAGTTAAAATCAAATGGTTTTTAACTTATGAACTTTAAAATAATAAGTTTCATGCTTGCTTACTGAAAGTATGCATCGTGACAAAAATTGCTACAGAAGATGTCCTTTTTTTTTACATAGTAACAAAAATGCATATTCCATCATATTCACTTTGATGATATTCCATGCTAGTCACTCAATGTGAACATAGTGGTTGGACTTCAAAAAGATTGAAAATGGCAAATCAAGTAACCCCTAGTCTATGAGTTCCCCCTATGTGAATCTTTGCATTAATGGATCAACAAATGTGAATCTAATTGTTTGAGGTACTTTCATGCACTTGTCCATGTCAGGACATACAACAGCAAAATGTTGCTTCAATCAGATTATTTCTCCACCACAACCAGCATAGTCATGATAAATGCATTGTCAGTGCTCAAGCAACAAGATTGCTGTCACTTTAAGTACTATAGAGTATAGAAAGCGTTCCACCAAAGATTAGCTGGTATGGGCAAGGAACGGAGTATGTTAATGTGTACTCAACAAAGACTGCACACCCCTGACTAAACTTACCACAGTAGGAAACAACTTGTGCCATCTTAATACTGTCAGCAGAAGAGGTTATTTACATCTATAGGATGTCATCATAACAATAATTTTTCTCTAGAATCACCTATCGAATTAAATTGAGTGGAAAATTTATAAGTACTTTTCAACCATTTGTTCCGACAGCTTTTCTACAATTTGTGTAGTGGAATTTCCAGTATACCTCCACTCGGATCATCCACAGTACTAACAAGACTTCACTGTGAGCAGTTCTCAAAAAAATATAGAAGCTGAAAATTCAGGTTTTCTTTCTGGGCAGATTAAAATTTAAATTTAAGAAACTCATGTATATATTTTGTCTTTCTTACAGAATATGCTACACAAAATGCATCAATTTTTCAAAAATCAATTATACAAAAAAGGTATAAAGTAACAAATGATGAAAAGATCAATATGTAAACAAACCTGAGGCTGATTGTCGAAGTAAATTAGGACGTCGATGTTGAGCCAGCACAAGCATGACAGCATCCTCGACCTAAGTTTAAGGATTGATGACACAGGTTTGTACATTTGAAGAAACGTATAAGTAGAGAACTGACTAATGAATTCACATGAATTATGAAGAAACTAGTTCCTACTGCAGGCACACCTCATAAAGCATTACAAGATAAAAGGTTAAAGAAGAAATTATAACTCAAAGTTTGAAGCTGAAATAAGACCTTTAGTGAAGCTAGTTCCCTCAGACCTTTCTCAACTGCAAGCATGTTTTCTATGTTTCCTTCTGCAGTTATATCACTTATATCACTATTGAGTTTATTTCTCCTATCAGTGTCATCATAACCTACAAAAGATAAAGTTAAATGACACCAACATAGTAAATTATGAATGTACAGTGCTATAGGAATATCATGATCAGTAATGCTGGTAGCTCTAGTAATTTATGACTTGCCAGTGCTCCAAGAATCATCCTTTGCTTTTTGTCCAGCAGAACTGACAACTTCAAGTGGGAGAGGAGCAAATGATGACCAGTACTCATGTTTTGCAGCTGCAATTTCTGGATAGATGCCTGCAAATTTGAATGAGTCAACAAATTTTACAGCTAAAAGCAGTAGAGAGCAGTCTGAATACAATAAAAGAAACTTGATAAAGCATGAAACACAGTGAAGGACATTCATGCATCAGTGGCTTTTGTTACAAGAGATGAGGCTATTCAGATGAGTTGGAACTAACCCTATCAAAATGGATGAATTTTGCAAGAAGCAGATCTCCTATACCTTTTAGTAGGTATGCAGTTTCGAGCTGTACCGCCCGGTACGGGCGGTACGTACCGGTCCGACAGGGTACCGGTACGCGGACCGCCCTCTACCGGGCGGTACGCCTGGTATCTCCCGTATCGGTTGATACGGAGATATATCGGGCGGTAACGGTCGAAATTTCGACCGTTACCGCCCGGCACAGCTTGGTAACGGTCGAAATTTCGACCGTTACCGCCGGCACAGCTTGGTAACGGTCGATTTCGACCGTTACCACCGCACAGCTCGGTAACGGTCGATTTCGACCGTTACCGACTAATAACAATATACTCAACGGTCAATTTGACCGTTGGAGCCCTTTCTCGGTACACCCGGCGTAATGCTCGGTACGCCCGGCGTACCGCTCGGTACGCCCGTACCGTACCGTACCGAGCAACTCTCGGTACACCGGTACGGTACGGTATTGCGGACCCAATGCATGAAGTCCTAAACGAAAAGCTAGGGCCTGTGACATCCAGTAGTTGCTATGGAGCATAGATATTAAGATATGATGAGTTACACCTAATTCATTCATTGTTTTATTTTTTATGGTTCCATTCATTATAATTTCCATATAATCCCAAGTCCAAATCATTGGATAAGCAGCAGACACTTGAAGCAAATGAAACTAGAATTTCAAACATAAATATCTATGAAAGCAGTAAAATTTACTTTCTGTTGGTCCTACATTCAAATAAATCATACATAAAGATATCTTATGTTTTATGGAACATTTAGAAGCATGGAACTCATATAAGGTCTAAAAGGGGTTTTCTGTACTGTAACCTTATTTCAACAAATACAAATAGACAACCAAAGTGAATGGGTGCCAAATCTCTTTTTATTCTCTTTTCATTTGATGCAACTGGCACACATGGTTATGTCAATTATTGGCACATGCTGTGCCACTTACAGCATAAACTTGTCACCAAGAAGGCAATTCTTGCATTAGATAGTTCATCCTGTACAAAGAAGTTCTGAGCAAGTTGAAGCATCCATCTTGCAGAGGTGGCATATGTAACAAAAGATTCATTGAGAAAAAATACATATACAACTAAAGCAATAATAACCAAATTTCATTCATAACATTTCCACACAGAAATCCATGAAAGAAAATGTAAGAAGAAAGGATGAAAAATAGCATAGGGCTGAAAAATAAATCAAGTGAGCACTTTTCTTTAATTTAGTCTGAATATTCCTTACACAAATCTAGGAAGTTCCAACAGCAAATCACTCAGCAGGAATATAAGACTGATAGACATCTACAAAGCCATATATCATTCCACTTGGCACAGAAATTAAAACTGACATTAGTCTAACCAAACCACTTCTGGTCCTAACGTCCTACTTCACCATCAATGACCAAATGGCATTAAGGTGACCATTTCATGTCCCACAACTTATTTAATGCTATAATAATATTCCCAAATCCCAACAAACTCAGTTAATGTTACTCCTTTGGACAGTATCCATGAATTCCATTTCCACAATGAACATAATTAATTGCTTTGTTTAAGTAAACCAATCAAGCATCACTATTTCCACTAATGCCTCACAGTATTCAGTCTTTTATTATATTTTTCTATGATAACTTAAAAGTTAAAGATGAATATATCAAGTATAACAGAATCTGAGCCATGTCAAAGTCGACCCTGTTTGTATATTTGTTTAAATATGTTTGTATATATAGGCACGTAAGTAGATAGATAAACCAATGGACAGGCGGACAGGTAGACAGAAAGAAAGAAACAGAGTGTAGTTGTGTTCTTCTACAAAAGCAAGTGTGACATGGCTAAAACTATGCTTGTATATGAACACACTGTAATGACCAAAGTTGGATATTTTTCAGCTTAATTTACTACATTCATCAACAAGCATGCATATAGTCTGACAAAATTATACACATGCATGATACACCCACAAAAATACACAAATATGCACATGCATGAAAGATATTAAGAGAAAAACATCCTTTTGATACCATAAAACTGATCAATAGATTTTAAAAAACAAAAATTTACCATGATGAACAGCTAAAGCCCAGTATCGAGCGAGCCAACACCTCTTTAGAACGACCTCTTCCTAGAATTTTACCAAGCATATGCAATCAGATTTTGTTTAATTCATTATGAACAAAATAAATTTAAGGAAAAACAGCTTATATGAAAGAGCTAACCATCTCTTCTTGGGTTAATATGATTCTATTTGTCATGGACCTTAAAGCTTTTACTTCCAATTCAGCACCCTTGAGTTGATCCACTGTGGTTGCAATCTCATCTTTTGTAGACTATTCCGAGGATCAAACCAAAACAGACATCACCTAATATAAAGTAGGTCTACCACTAAACAACAGCAAGAGGTAAAAATGATTACTGATTACCTGCACTTCTTGTTGAAGATATGTTAGCTGCTCATCTTTGTCATCCTTTGTTCTCATTGCAGCCTTCATAGCTTCCTGAACTTATGAAAACAAACATTTAAATTCATTTATCCAATTCACCATCTTGGTTCCAGAAAACATGAGTGAAAATGGTATGGACACAGTTCTCAGAATGAAGTTGGAGAAGCAAAAGCAAAGTCAGAAAGCTTTTCAAATCACTCTTCAAGTTTACAGGAGTTATAATTCAAGCAGCTTTTTCTATAAAAAATGATAAACTAATGAGGATACTAAAAGTATTGATGTTATATTGCAAATACATCCATTCGCAGTCATGCTGCAAGAACAAAGGATCAAAAATAGTCATGTCATCAGACCAACAATACTGATGCCACCAAATAATTAGTATGTCTCAAATATTTAACTACGAATCCTATCATATGTTGCCTATCATCAGACAATGACTTATATTTTGATTTGGGAAGACAGTGGCAGTTAGAAGCTCGGTTCCAACAAGCAAGATTTGTCATGTCACCTGTCTCAGCAGTGGTCAAAACATCTTGTACCATGCTGGCATGCACTTAAGGCATTGAAACATGGCTAGGCCAATCTGATCTCTGTCGGCCAGCACAAGGGTAGGCCCTGGTGCAGCAAACTAATGATTCTTGCCAACAATAGTAGTTGATGCCATCAAAGTCAAGTTTGTTTCATGCAAACCATATAGAGCACAAAATCTTAATTCTTATTCATGACGCAAAATATATAACTCTTACTCTGACGACGTTTTCATAATGTCTCAACTATCTAGGGTCAGCTATGTGGATTGTTTACTGCCATTTAGCTTTTAATCAGAATCTGATTGGAATAGCAAAGCTAAATCCCTTTAGCATCCACCTATTGTTGAATGATTTACAAATGACACAAAATTCCCACCAACACAATTACCTCTCTTTGGCGTAGTGCTGCCTCCTTCCTGCAATAAAAATAGGCCTCAGATGTCAAAGTAGGATACGCACTTATAGGTTGGCAAGGTATTCATCCTAGCTCGAAGTTTACCTGCTCAGATGACGGGCTTCTAACGAAACCCCTTCACCAAGATTGGCAACCTGCATCATTGGTAATAAAAGAATAATGCAGGTATTTAAAGCGAGATAAGCTGAATAATATAAACAATGACATGGAGAATTTCCACTTCAAAATGGATGAAGACATATGTCCTACATGTGAATTAATACTGATAGTCCTTGAGTTCAAGGTGGATAAAACTATACTTAACAGTTTAATTTTATTCCTTGACTTCCTTAAAATCATCGTAATTTTTCTTTCAGAAAAAACATATAATACTTGTTTGTCATGACTCCTACAAGTTTGATGTAAATTGTTTTACCAAAATAAATGAAGTCCCTTTTACAACAGGTTGAACTGGACATGAATTTGATAATAATTCATGGAGAAACATTCAAAATTCAACCAATAGGTATACTGCCCATCTATGCTTATCAAATTATGTACCAACAGTTGACACATGGTACTCCGGTACCACTACGTACTAGTTCATCCAATGAACGATACAACCAGTCGGCACGATATGGTATATTCCTTGCATATGCATGATATCATAACTTCACTATAAACCAGTTTGGTCAGATACTAATATCAAAACATATATCATTCAATCTTAATTTTTTTATTTAATCGTAGCTAGAGGTACTAGTCAATATACCACCAGTACGTCAGGACCATACCATTCTGATAGATTACCAAAATAGTATCAACTCATATTTAGATCGTTGAACCTTATAATATATATTTACACGCATACGATAATAAGCAACACATGGAAAGTAAAGGGGCTCAGGCTAGCCAAAAGCCCCACCCTTCTCACAAAATTGTTATAATATCAAAAACATTTTAATAGCAGAAATTAATAAAAATGAATTAACAAAATTACTATAACCTGTTTTTCAAGCTCCCTAGACCTAGCCTCTGCTTCGTTGCATCTCTCTTCAGCAAGTTGCAGCTGTATAACAAGTTCCACATAAAGCAATATTTTGTTACTGAAACTATGAAAGATTGAAGACTTGAAATAAACGCAAACACTTGAAATAACCGCAAACCTTTTCAAGCAGGTTGTAATTCTCTTCTTCGAGCATATCAAGCTGCAAGTCAGTGAAAATGAGTCTAGCAAACTAAGTGCCTCCAATTTCAATCTAAGAAGTATAAGTTTTCCACAACTAGAATACATGTCAAAGTATCCAAAAGAATGCCCTCATTGAAGTATCTATACATTCATTAAACTAAATTAACTTAAACAAAATTGAGATGAATTACCTGATCCTGAAGTGCAGAGGCCTCACGCAAATCACCTGGCTCCCTAGAGTTTAGATGCCCCATGTCTGGAAAAAATCTGCAACATATGTAAACAACTTGTATGAATTAAAAAGGTTCAGAATTTTCTAAAGCCTAGGACATCTATAATTGTTGGAAACTGATCCAACTCATTTACTGTAATTGAATACTCAAAACCAACCAATTAAAGCATGCATAGGTAAGGAGATAATTACTGGGGTATAAGGGTAAATAAGACTGTTTCTAAATAATTACAGAAGTCAGATTTATGAGCATGCACATATTGTTCTATTAACAAGAAATCTTGGTGAATGTTAAAAAGATGAATGTAATAAAGCATCAGTTTCTTGACCAAGGGGTTTACTATCAAGTCATTTAACATTAATGTTACCAAAGAACCAAAACAATATTATGCTAGTCCCAGTTTCTATTTGCTTTGAACCTCTCCAGACCCTGCAATGGAAGGAACCTAGTGCACTGGTTTTGCCATTTTACCAATTCTGATTAACTTATTCCACGACAGCATGTTAAAGAGCAAGGATGGCGGTCTACTTCCAACACAATCAGGACAGGCTACTTGATTTATAGCCCAGAACCAGGAAATAAGCTAAGGGATGTGACGACATAGGAAAGTTGTGGAATATTATATAGAGGATGAAGCCCCCAAAGCATCATCATATATAGCTCAGTGACCTTGTCACCCTCAATAATCTCGTCAATGAGAGTGTCAACCTCCCCACAGCCACAGATGACACCTCAGATCTATCATAGCAAACTGCCACTAACACAAGACAGATGAACAAAAGAATATCTAGGATGTGCAGTTCAAGCATCATGAGACTATTCCGACATCACAGCACTTGACCTGCTGCCTTCCACTCTACAAGTATATTTTGAAGTTGACTTCGCCGAGATCATTCCATAGCAATCTGAAGTCTTAACAACATGCTGAAAATTTCAGTCTGCCAAAATTTGCAATGGCAACCCTGAACAGCAAAAGAGTAATTTTAATGGCATTCCAATGACAAGTATTCAACAACTTGAAGCAATTTCACCTAGTCATCTTCAAAAGGGAACTTTAATTTCTCATAATTGTGCAAACAATGAATGTAAAGCAGAAACGGAAGCCAATGACAGTCAAGAATTTGGCCTGGCAATGCGTACTTTGCTCTTCACCTTTGACGATAAGATGAATTTGATGAGTAGTGAATTGTTATGAAGTAGTTGGGATCTAAATCAATCCCCAAAAGGCTAGAACTGAAGGAAACAATCACCCAGATGCATCCACTGACTCAGATTCAAAGAGGACAAAGAAAGGGATTTTAGATGAATTACTAGATGATTTCCTAGTCAGAATAGGAGCACATTATTATTTTTTTCATTACTTCTGTTATATTTGGACAGATTCATCAATGAATATCCTAGCTATTTAGTGGGCCTTTATGCTATTTTTCCTAGTCAGTACAGAATCTAAGAGTCCTATTATGGTTATATCACAGACTAGAAAAACTGCTAACCTATAAAGAATTATATTTCAAAAATTGCAGAGCCCTCTTTTCGTAGAATTTTGTTAAGTCACAAGATTAGGTTTTATCCCACAATTTCTATGAATATAAATACCTTGTGAGGCCTTGAGATATACTTGAGATTCATTTAATTTGTGCAATTTAAAAATTCAGTTAGGCTAATTAACCTCTTCCCTCTTTCCCTTCCTGGGATGACTATTCTTTTCAAATTGGAAAACAATCCAATTAGAGGGTCACATGCTACCATAATTGTCATGTTTTATTATAGTAACATCCCATATATTTCTATATTAAACTTTACTGTTGTTCTTTTCTTGTGCTTGTGGCCAAGTATCATGGACAGATACTTAATTGCAGAATGTTGGAAGGTGACCAGCACATTGGAAACTGATTGGACTCCTATTCAACAACCCAAGCAACTTAAGGAAAGATCCTCAAACAAAAGAATGCACATAACAGCCTATAAACCAGAAGAAACCTAAACGATGGACAAAAGCTAAGTAAGCAAACAAAAACTTAGAAACAACTTCCAAAGAAAGGAGAGAAAACAGAAGTAGGAGAGATCCATTAAGGATATTCTTAGCTAGGCAACTTAAACAACCTCCTAAAACAAGGAAAACACAAGTGAATATAAGTTATTGGGGGAGGAAGAAACCCTCAATGCATAGGAAAAGAACAAAGAGAAGTAGAAAAGTGGTGTAAAAGCAACTTAGTATAAATTGGAGAACAAATAGGAACAAGAAGGATCACATCCCATGTAAAGTGTGAGAAGATGAAAAAAGATGCATAATGAAGACATCATTTTGAATAGATAACATGAATAAACACTATGCTATTCAGATGGTTTACATGATATATATTAATTCCAGATTAAAAAACGAGATCTAAATCCCAATTATGGTACTATACAAAGAAATGCTAAATTTGATGCAGTACTGCAAACTTTTTGACAAATGAAGAAACCCACATCTTTAAAAGACAACAATAAGAGCATTGAGTCATACATTTGCGAAAAAATTCTCTATCCAGAGTCCTGACACTGACTATGTAAAGCATGTATATTAAAAAGAAATTTGCTTCACATAAATTTACAAACCAAACTAGCAGTTTAGAAGTTATGAAAGTAACAATTACATCCACCATCCAAGCACAAAGAATAAAAGAATGGACCAAACTCCTTAAAAAATCTTAATAACCATGGATCATCCTATCAGACACCTGAACTTAATGAAGAACAATAGTCATCATTTTAACATACATAAAAAGTTTAGCATATCATGAGAGGAAATCGTGTTACCTCTTATCTCTTCGTCTATCAACAGGAGGCTCTATGGCTGGAACAGGAGTTGGAGTCCTTATTGTTGTTTTGGTTTGGGGCACCACTGGTGTTGTACGAACTGATAATGTTGACCTCCCAGCTGATGTAGAGCGATTTGTTGGAGCGGTTTCCATGATGTTCCTACCTAACTAATTAAATTGCAAAAAAAAAAAAATCAATATTAGACATGCAATTTAGATTGGGTATTAGATATAGGTTATGTGCGGCCATCTGAATCTATATTGATTATTAAAACACAGTACTTGCCAATGATGACAGTCCAAGATACCTAACTTGCCTAGTCTGAATATGTAAGAACCAGAATTTCAAAGCTACTATCCATGGCCTTTAGTCAAAAATCACTTATTTCATAACAAGTTTTCATTAGACCACAATTCATTCATCATTAAAGTTGTAAAATTTGCAATCAACTCGGTAAAGTTCCTTCATAAAAGCCATGTAAAAGCAAGGATTGAAATTTCAAATAATACCACCCGATACAAGCGGTACGTACTGATCTGACAGCATACCGATATGCGGACGACCTGCTACCGGGTGGAACACTTAATATTGCCCCACATCGGACGAAATAGGACTATATCGGGTGGTAACCACTCGGCACAACTCAGTAACGGTTGAAATCGACCGTTACTGATCTGTAACAGTGCTTCAACGGTCAAATTGACCATTGGAGCCCTTTCTTATGAGTTTTTAAACTCATCTTCTCCCCTATTTCACTTTCACACTCTCTTAAACTACCTCAAACTCTTTTTTTCTCACATTTGCACTCTCCTAAACTCTAACTTATTTCTCCGAGTAATAATATGATACAAAGCATTAGATCAATAGTGAAACTAAAAGCTCTGACATTCACCAATACATGCCTCAGGAGTCGTCTCGGACAAATGTGATTCATGATAATCAACCTACGATCATCACCACATTGATGCACCAATGTCATACGGTGCATCAATACACTATGTTGTGGAATCAATTTCAGGATTGGATCCAACAAACATATCATATTGATATGCAGATGTATAGAATTGAGGACCTCGATCCACCACCCGTGGAGGCCCGTCATTCGTTTTGGTGGTAGAATCAACAATCAGTTATATCTACATATGTGATTATTTAATTTATTTAAATTTTAAAGTTTATATTGTAATAAAATAATCTAACAATTCAAATGATTTTTTTATAGATATTTCAATATTTACAAAAGGACAATCTGTAAAGGACCGAAATACGGACCTTGTACAAGGCTATTCCTCAAAGTCCGAAAAAGATATATGATATTATTTTTACCTAATTTGCATTGATTTTACTAAACTTATACTATTACTATATTTATTTTGCACTTGAAAACCCTATTCTGATAATTTTTTTATTTTTCAGATACTTTTGAAGAATTTTATGGCTAAATTAGTTATACCGTTCGGTACGCCCTAGTGTACCACTCGGTACACAGTACCGTACCACACCGAGCAAACCTCGAAACTCCGGTATGGTACGAAATTTCAATCCTTGTGCAGAAGTATGTCAAAACTTCAAAAAAAATGATGGAGATCTCCACAAATAGTGCAAATGATATCAATCAGTTCTGTATTCACATGAAAGAAAATAATAATCTAGTGAGGGCTAGTTACAAGTTTTTGTTAGACCACAATTCATTCATCATTAAAGTTGTAAAATTTGCAATCAACTCTTTAAAGTTCCTTCATAAAAGCCATGCAGAAGCATGTCAAAACTTAAAAAAAGATGGCAGAAATCTCCACAAAAAGTGCAAATGATAACAATCAGTTATGTATTCACATGAAAGAAAATAATCATCTGGTGAGGGCTAACGGAGACCAGTACTAGAACTTGAGAACGTTAAAAAAAAAAAGGGCAACAACCATGCAGATCGTCCTGCTCTACAAGTCCACGCAAGAAACTCTCGAAACAAAAGGTGCTACGAGGCTCCCGAATACTCCCACCAGTATTTCTAAACCAAATTCAACACTACGCAGAGTTTGAAACTGACACCATCCAAGTTCAAGAAAATGATCGAGATCATAGATTTGGGTGAATAGAGCAAAAGAGATGCATCAATTATTTGTTCCTCAAAGTGCTCAAGAGTGGAAAATTTGGAACGGCTTTGAACAGATCTCTCACTCTCGCAGATGTATAAGTCTCGCAATTACCGCAGGCGAGGGTGACCTGGCCGATCTCCCAAACAACGAAGCACCACCGCCACCGTTGCTGCTGAGCACCGGCCTCGGCAGCCCGAATCGGACCCCGCCAACGAAGCCGCCCCCGGCTCTGGCGGGGAGGAGATCGTCGTCCTCCTCCTCAGCGGCGGCCTGAGACGCCATGACCTGAGCGAGGCGGGCGTTGGCCGCCTTGGCGGCAAGGTTCTGAGTCCGCCTGATGCCAGATATGCCGGAGGCGGAAGCCGAGCGGTGGTGCCCCGGCGACATCCCCGGCGAAGAAGATCCCGATCCGCTCGAACCACCGCTCCCCTGCCTCGAGTACGCGGGGCTTCCAGCCCGCATCCGATCCATCGCCGTCCTTCACTGAAGGCGGCGGCTCGGATCGCGAGGAGAGAATTCCCGGCACCAATGTCGAGAAGCGGATTCCTAAGACAATATTTAAGGAGGCAAACACCCGACGGAGATCTGAAGGACGGTATATCGAGTTGGGTCGGGTGCTACTCGGGAGAGGCGATGGCGGCGAGGACGGATGTCGCCTCCGTTACCAAAAGCAAGATTTCGGGAGTGCCGTTCGCTGCGGGCGGAGGGAGTATAGTCCAAATTGTGGTACTGCGGTTGGACGAAGCATTGACGAACCAATGGATTTTGGGGGCGGAGAGGATGAACCGGAGGCGGGACCCGGAGAGCACTGACGAACGGCTGGCTGACGCATCAGCAACCAATGCGGTGAACGCAATTGTCCGGGTGGGTCTGGTTCCTTGGGTCCAGGACACGGCTGGTTTGGTGAACGATAGGCGGATTCAACGTCGAAATTGCAGCGGCGGGTGAGAAGCACTACATTGACCGCTTGACGAAAAAAGAAATTTGAGGAAAAAAATCAAGCACTGTCATAATTTATATGCAGTTAAATTTTAATTTTTCTTTTTTAGATCTTTTTTGCCCCCCTTATTGGGGTCCAAAAGACGGATCTTCCTGCAGTTAAATAGGTTAGAATATCCTATTTAAATTAAGAGTATTAATTTTTATTTATAAAAAAATTCTTACAATATATTATGATGACAATATACTACAGGACCTTCTGTGATGACAAACCAACGGAAGAATAGGAATTGATGAAGTCTGTTCATGACAATACATTGTGCTAAATCCTAATCACATCAAAGAGTCTCCAGTCGTACTCATGTTTATATGATGATGATGGACGGATATATTTTTATCACAATTCAACAATAAATTCTCTTTGTAATTCACATTGTTTCTACGTTCTCTCTTCCCTGCTTATCTCGTCTCTCTTGATATCCTATTAGTTCGAACTAAAAAAGACGCTCTCCAGAAAAGACCATAATTCTATCAAGAACAGGATCTGCTAGACTTAATCATAAGCTTTATAATTCAGAGTTCTTATATCTCATATATATATCTTCCTTTTCTTTCAATTAAGCTGAGCTCAAAGACATTTTCGTTCAAAGCTACAACTCAGCAAGCAAATATGCATGTTCATCTGACAAAATAATCTATCAAAAAGAGAGAGAGAGAGAGAGAGAGAGAGAGAGAGAGAGGAGTAACAAATGGCATTACAAAAGAATTAGACCACCGCTAAAAGCACACATAAAAAAGCAAACACTTATATTTTGAGCATCGAAGGTTACAGAACACCAAGCCGCTGATATCTTATCTAGTGCATTATTTACTAAGTCATCACATCTTTCTAGCTCACCTAAGCTATCTAAAGTTGAACATAGCTCATCGAACTACTAAGTCGAACAGGAATAATTTATTTATCGTAATTGACCACAACTTATAATAATTTCATTGGTATGGTAAATCGATTTTTTTCCCCCAACGATCCATCCTAGTGGTTTATACATGAATAACAGCATATATTTAATTAGGCCAAACGGAAGCACAAAGGATAAACATTAACAGAAATGAAATCAAAGCATATGCTAGGGTTTTAGGAGGTCACCAGAGGCGACGGGTTCCTCGCCGCCACCGAGGCGCCGCCTCCGTAGGCCCCGCCGGAGCTCCGGTACCTCCCGCCTCCGCCGACGATGGAGGGGATCGAATCGTCCTCCTCCTCCTCGTAGGCGTCGTACTCGGGGCGCTTCCGCATCATCACCTGGGCGAGGCGGGCGTTGGCGGCTGCCGCCCTGGACGTCCGCTTCCCGTTCGCTGCCTCGAAGGAGACGGGGTGCGCCGGCGACGATGGCGCCGAATCGACGCTGAACTGCCGCGAGTACACCGGGCTCCCGGCCCTCCTCCGATCCATCGCCCGTCCCTTCCCTCTGATCGAGATTGGACTGGCGGGATCTCCGAAGGGGAAGAGAGGCCACAACCCGGAGAAGAGATGGGATGGGATGAGGGATCTCAAGAACGAGCCGCGGAATGGTAAGGCGGTCTAGACGTGGGCTTTGTAATTAAGAACTCGTAGGATCCACTGTGCTACATGAAACCAGCAACCTCGTTAGATCAGTAACAGCCAATGAAATCGTGCCACGTCGGGGCGACGGGCATGAGAAGAGCTACTAGTCAACGCGTGGACGGACATGCTGACGTGGGATGACGACTCGAGCGGCGATGAACGTGTCAACCTCGTTGGCAGGAGAACCTCGCGCGGGTGGAGCCCATCTGCCTCGTGTCGGGCTGGAAGCTTATTTTATTTGAGCGCACAGTCGTAAACGGTAGCAGGTGAGGCTTCGCATGCATCGTTGTCACGTGTTGCTCATAGCAGTACGATTCCAACCCATTTTAATGACACCCTTCTCATCACGATAGATCGCATCGTTGACCTTCTTCTTCTTTACTATTATTATTATTATTATTATTTTACTGTAACGAGCCTATAGATCAAAGTTTAGTGGGAGGAAGATGGGTGGATTGCTTGACTTCCACAGCGGCTTTTAGGAGGAAGTTTCTGACAATGTAGGATTTATAATTTGTGCGTTATTTTCTTATTTTTGGTCATTGATCGTCATCATGGATCGATCATTATATCTTCGGCGTGCATGGGGCGTCCCTCTTAATTGTAATTAATTATTCATTCCTTATTGATAGTAACTGACGAGCTTAATCCTGCGGTATGGAAATTTGGGTTGTCAAACATATGCTTGAAAAGTGCAATACCCACCCTAAGAAAATCCAAAAAAAAAAGAATTTTTATCTACGTGTCATCCCGAATGCTGACTGAATTGTTACGTGTCATGTCACTATCGGAACGTATATTTCCCCCTTCAAATCCTACCTGTTAATTTTGATTGAGAGTATCGTAGGCTTGGTCAACAGTTCCATGCATGGAAGACTACGTACATCTGACTAATTCCTAGATTTCCAGCTTATCCAAAAGACAAATGGCAATGGTTGCATGGAGCATCAACGCCGACCTCCTATTACCATCCTCTCCTACGTGCAACCATGTCATCGGTCAACAGCTAGAAAGTTCACCTCGAGTTGCTACTGACCAAGTCTCCAAACTCAAACATCAAGACTGCATTCGAAAAATATGTGCTTCGATGCTTCACAGCCTCCACAACATCCATACACATCACACATGAACTGCTGTAAATTCCCAAAGTCTCTAGGGAGACCATAAGAGCTTCACGCCTTTCACTATATAGGAATTATAAAAGACCATAAATAGCGTGACTCGCAGTGCAAGTCTTATATAAGAATTGAACCGATTCACGATCAACACGATGCAAGTGGACGTATTGAGTAATGCATTCTCACGGTGCAAGTCTCGGGTCAAAGTCCATAAACAGGGAGACTGATAGTGTAAGATCTTGCATCAGATAATATGATACTAAGTATATTATAAGATTGATAATACTTAACGAAAATATATTTAAAATCAATATAGCGAACCAATTGAACGAAGGATTGACCCATAGAATGATAGGTATAAAGTTCATCATTAATTCAGTGCAAACTTGAGAGCGAGACAACTTAGATGGAATATGATGAAGTGCTCGGGTCACATGAAGGGAATCGATATAGAAGATAAAATATAGAACAAATATATAAAACTTTCTTTGGATAAAGGTCAATGGTATGATTTGATGACGATGACTCAAGTTGTATGATGTCAAAGTCAAAAAAAAGCTTCAAGGCATATGTATTTTATCTCAACAAATCATTTGACAGAGGAACTAATACTACTACTTTTAAAGATAAAATTGGGATCAAAAGACTCTAGTATGGGGCAAGAGGATACGAATGCGGAGACAGGCACTCTTGAAAAATATGTCATAGTATTATCATTCGAGTTACTGCGAAGCAAGTGATGCATTATAGAGATTGTGGTGAGAGATAGAGGTCTAGAATTTAGACAAAGGCATAACGAAATCAATGGACTTCGAAAGCTGCTAAGCACCAAACTATCATAGAGCTGTACTTCATCCGAGTGTAATCCAAGAGCGAATGGAAAAAATGTTGATTGTCAAATGAGCAAGCATAATCGGAGGTAACAAAGGCTCTACGATATACTACCAGAGGCCACACATACAGAGTTTGCAATCCAAGTTCATCCCACAAAGATCAGATTGTAATGAAAATGTCATTAGGAGGTAACATAGTATAGGAACTTGAATATATAGAGGTATGATCAAGAGTTAATTGGGAGCTTTACTTCGGTAAATAATATTACAATAAGAGAAATTATGGATTCAAGAAGTGAATGTCATGGTGCCGTAGCAGCGGATCTTTCGTGGGTACATCGAATTTTATATTGGATGAAAGACTTGGTCATCGACGTATGGGAGTTATGTACCACTGATGAATAATTCCGAGTACAAGTAATAGTGAGTCCTATAAGGGAGACTTAAAGAAGCCGAATAAGTTAGAAGACAATATCAAGTAATCGAATGTTGCTACTGAGGAAGCAAAGGAGAACAAAATCGACGCAAACTCTACAACATATAACAGAAGTTATGCATAGGAGTTGTAGTTTGTCTTTTCATCGATCAAGGAGAATTACTCAAGGAATATAGAGGTGTTGAAATATGTGGTCAAAAGGGGCGAGGAAGTGATGATGAATCTAAAGATACTCAATCACCCAAAATTTTAAGTACCGAGATAAGATTAGAGGGTTGAAGCCCAAGAACTTCCTAATTTAGGATAAAGTAAGCAATATGCAGTATTGTAATTTCTCTACTTAGAGGAGCAATTATAGAGAAGATGATACAATCCCAAATGTGATAAAAACTATTAGAGACTTGCTATATGTCAGTGTGAACTTTTTCCTCCGGGCAATTCAGATTATTACCTGTTATCGGAATACCTTTGCCTTTTGTGCTTCGATGAATCTGATTTGGATTATGTTTAAGGATATATAGGAGACTCATTATCGGTTTCTATCATATATCATCCATGAAGTATAAAGTAATTATCATATTTGTACATTTTATATCTAAAGTAAATCACAAAGTAGATTTAAGATCTCACCATCTTCGGATTTAGTTTCACGCTAACAAACATCCAGTAAGATGTTTATGCAAGTTGGCAAATCAAAACTGTCCAACAATCATATCGAAAGCTCAAATCAGATTCATATCAAATCATATTTTAAAGACAGTATATAACTTTGCAACCACCCAATGTTGGAGCCCCTCCCAATCTATGGAAGGACCTTAAATTATGAGAAATAAAATAAAACATGATTTTTTTTTAATTTTGTTCAAACATTAAAAAAGATGATTAATTTGAGAGAGAGTGCACACAAATAATTGATAGGCAAAATTATATTTAAATGTAGCTTCAAAGTTAGTAATTTTTTTTGGGTACTTATCCTTTAAATTTAGATTTAGCATACATAAAATTTTAGAAATTGTAATTGTATTATTGCATTTAATATCCACTGATTGATATTTATTCTAATGATATTGAAGCTCTAATACATTAATAAGTTAATTGGGTTGAAGGGTGATAATAATAATTATCTTTTTTGTATTTATTGTATATGTAACTAGAATTAGCTACCAAAATTATTGAGGAAGTGAATGATGTAAATATTTGGAAGGAAATATATGATAAATTAAAATTGACAAGGTCAAATATATGGAAGACCCACAAATGATCGACCCAAAAGTCTGAAGGGAAACGAACGGAGCAGTGGAATACACCCCAAAAGCACTGCCCTCACTCGTTTCCCCCCGTGTCGACGCGGAAGAGTAGATCTCCACTGCCCCGATCTGTTTCAATGCGGTAGAACCACCGGTTCGCTCGGCCGACGCCGCCGCTTCCACCACCGTCCCCCATGGGTTCTACCCACTCCTCCCAATCCCCTCTCGAGGCATTCGACGACGACGACCGCGAAGAGGAAGAGGAGGAGGAAGAAGAGGAGGAAGGTGTGCGCTCCAGGAACCCAAAGTCCTCTAAGGAAAAGGTCCTTGAGCAGGAGCCCGAGGTCCTTCCCTGCCGCACCGCCGCCTCCCCGCTCTCCCCCCAGCCCTCTGCTGCCGGCACCCCCCGCATGCTTGGCCCTTCCGTCAAGGTATGGGACCCCTGCAACGTCCTTCTCCAACCACCTCCGTCGCCCCCGGCTCTCTTCGCCCCTGGCGCCGCCTCAGCGGCAACGGATCGGGACACGGAGGTGTTCCTGATCGCCCACGGCGAGTGCGCCTCCAGCCTTCGTCCGGATTTGGTCGGTGGGCGGTGGTCGACTGCGGCGGGGCTGACCGCAAATGGGGAGCGGCAGGCCAGGGCGCTGGCCGTCTTCCTCAAGTCACAGGGCGTGAGGTTCGATGAAGTCTATAGCTCGCCGTTGGATCGCGCAAGGACCACCGCGGCCTTTATTTGCCGGGTAATCTCCTTCCGTCTTCGATTGCTTAGCTTTTGCTATTCGACCTATAGATCTGCAGGTTCTGTTTCTACTTCCCAGCTGTGTGAAAATTCATTCTGCATTGTTAAGGATCAAATTTCCAGTAATCATCATTCTTTTCCTTATAACCTCTATCATTCGATTCCATTCAATTCAATAAGACCCTCAAATTGCTATCTGGAATTTTTACAAGTTTCCACTCATAGTGTAGCTTGCTTTCTATCAGAAAGAAGAGTTCTTTCCCAGGTATCCATAGGTTTGCTTTAAACATGCCACTCATCTTCTTTAAAGACCACATTATTTTATGAGAATGAAAATACTTTATATTCTAGTTTTTCTATGAATCTTGCAATCCAGCTCAACAATTTCATCTTGTCTATACTAACTTCTGCTGCATATTCTTTTCCCTATCTATCAATTTTTTGGTCCATAAATTATGGTTCTTTATAAATATTTTATAAAATAAATTTTTATCTAATGATGATCATCCATGTGTGATGGCATGTGATCCACACAGTGATCGTATGGCATCTAGGGGAAAGGAACTAGGAGATGTCATTTCTATGACGTTGGTATGCCAACATGAATGCCACATTAAGGCTAACTTGTAAATGAACTACAGCATGTTATAATCATTGAGAACGGTTTCGGCCATTGAGGATTTTTGGTGGATGTGATAGTGTATAAATTTATCATACTTTAGTAGCAAACATTTTCAAGGTTATGGCTGATTTTTACCTTTTAGAAGAGTAAACATGAGAATGGATTACTTTCGAGAGGCACATTTCAAATTTGTCAGAGAAAATGAACGTTTATAACTGCCCTTTTGCAGACTCAATAATTCTATTCAAGGCTACACAATATACCGTTCTTTAGAAAGAGAGAAAGGGGGCATACTACAGTCTTTTTGGTTTTAGTTGAATAAATTAACAATCTAATGCATGAGCTATTTTCTTTAATTTTATTTTTGTGATAATCTTGAAACCTTCAGAGGTTTTTCTGCAAATTCCATCAGTTACCACATGACAACATCTTTCATGTTTCTATATTACTTGGATTGCCTGGGTGATTAACATAACAAGCTGAACAAGAGAAGGAATATTTTCTCGAAGGAAAAAGGAGGGACTTGGGCTTGATTAATGGTTCCAAGGCTTTATCGAACATTCCAACTTTACAAGTGTCATTATGATTGAAGAATTAACAAAGAAGGAAGCTTATTGATTAAATATCTTTCTTGACAAGGAAGGTTATTTGCCTGAACAAATCTCACTATATCTTCTCCAGAAAGGAAAGCATACAATTATTAATATACCTTGATTTTTATTTTTCTTCTTATACTTGGAAGGTCCATTAAAAGATAGCGTTTGTAAACTGGAACATTAGAGAATAGTTATTTGAAAGTTGTTTTTCCACACAATGTGTTAGTACCTTGAGGACACATCCGTAGGAATGAATTGTTGGGCCAGAGTGAAGCTCCAACTTATTCTTGGATGGTGCAATGCAGGCATCTCCAATGCGAGGTCAGGATCCCTAGACAGGATGTCTAGCAACTAGAGCAAGTGCAGGGTTATCTACTCTATTTTATTTCTGATCATTATTTTTCACCATTAGTATGTTTTCCTTCCTCTCTTTTATATTTCGACATTCTCTCGCTCTATTCTCAAATCTAAAATAAGAAAAATTCTGCTCTCCATGCACTTGCCCTATATTTGGTATTAGAGCATCCATCCTTCATCATATTTGATATCAGAGGATATCCTCATTGCACTTGTCCTACATTATGGTCCTGTTTAAAAGGAGAAAAAATCAACATGGTTTTCTCTTTGATCGGCAGCCCTTGCAGTTGCTTTAAATGGGTTCTGAAATGACTCTACCTTGAAAGGAGTACTCTCTGAGGTCTCTTTTGTCTATTATGTACAGCTTGTGGTGATGTTGCAATTGCATCTGTGATATCCAAATTATTCAATTGTTCTTGGATTCCATATTATGCATCAATTAAATCCTCTTTTGGTATCTTTGATCACTGACTTTGTCAAGTTTTGTGCCCTATCAAGCAAAATCGTTGTTGTCCTATTATTAATCTTTAGATTTTTTTCTTTATTAAGGGACAATATTTACTTAATCAAGTCATACCACCATTCTGTTATGGCCAAAGCCAAAGCCGCCAAACCACACTTCCAGATCATATTCTAATTGGAACTTTTTAATTCTATTTTCAGCAAACACTTCCATTTTTTGTGTGATCGTTGAAGAATTGAAGAGAAACTAAAACTGATAAAATATTGAAGCCTAAACTGAAATTGAAAAGTTCATTTCAATATGAACCTAATATCATCAATAATCCTGAACTTTCTTCTGTTGATTCCCAGACTATATGGGGCCCTGATCTTGATCACGGGATATAGCATTGATCAGATCGGATTATTTAAAATGATCAACAAATTCTGTGGTACATGTTATTTGGATGTTTGGATACTATTCAGATGCAATGCTTCTTGTTTATACTGCATACACATAATTACTATCCCTGTAGTGATTTCCAATACTGTTTTTGGATTCGGCAGCCAGAGCTTGTCCCTGTCCCAAGCGCCGGTCCTTTTTTAGTGGGGATCTTGTTTGTATATATGTGTTATTTCATGCTATCGACAATCCACTTACGTATCTCAAATGTGCACACTTCAAGTAGTTCATTTCCTTTTCTTTTAATTGTTGTTCTCATAAGTTATGGTCTTTTGAAGGTTAGTATTGCTGAGGCAAGCACATTCTTCTTTGTTCATAAACACTTGTATCTCCAGTTTCAACAATGTTGCCGAACTTTCTATGTTACAGTTTGCAGAGCTTTTGAATGCACAAAATTATCTATTTTTTTCAGTTGAGTTGATTACACTGCACTGAACAATTTGCCATCCAACCCTGCAGGAGCTTGGATTTGCAGAGGAGCAGATCCAATCCTCCGATGCTTTGGTCGAGATAAGCCAGGGCCAATGGGAGGGCTGCCTTCGGTCAGAAGTTTACACCCAAGAAATTGTGAACTTGATCAGCAACACACAGCCTGATTTCTGTGCACCGTCAGGTGAATCGCTCCGGCAGGTTGTATTTCGGATGATCGAATTTCTCAACATGACAGTCCTAAGATTGCCTGAAAAGCTGGCAGTGGCAGATACGCCGATCCATCAAACAGAGGCGAAGGAACTCTCATGCAACGGCTCAGCAAATTTAGTTCAAGATCGCGATGGGCCTCACTGGGATCTGATGTACAGGCTTACTCGACCGTCTCTTCAGAGGAAGAAATCTGGTAAGAGCAGGCTTCAGTTTGTGACTACCGGAGACGACGATGACCCCAAAGATGAGTTCTCCCCCAGAGAAGTCACACAAGGCAACCTCCTTCCTGATGGTGGTAGAAACCCAACCTTCTCCATGGGAATCTTCACCCATGCAACACCAATTAAATGTTTTCTCACGGGCCTGCTCGATTGCAGTCCTGTAATGTCTCATAGAATATCTATTGATGACTCTTCTGTGACGGTCCTGCATCATTCACTAAGAACAGGATGGCAGATAAAGAGGCTCAATGATACAGCACATCTCCGGCTTCTTTAGACCAAGGATGACATGCTAGGCTACTCGAGGGCTGAGGTATCTCTCTCTCTCTCTCTCTCTCTCTCTCTCTCTCTCTCTCTCTCTGTATTCTTGCAAGTTCCAACTTAATATACTGAAAGCCGATAGACACTAACAAGCTAAGTATGGGGGTGCATTGACATTATATCGTACATTACCAGCTCCAAGTGCCCATAATTGTGGATAGCATGTACCTGCTTGTTGCATCTGTCATCATCTCATTTTTCCTATGGAAACTTGTGAGGGCTTCATGTAATCAATCAATCTGATGTGCATGTTGCCTTGTTGATGATGGCGAGCCTGTGTTTGGTTGCACTTGTTCCATTCTTCAATCGTTTGTGCAATCACTCACTTTTCTTGTTCTTCAAACATTGTTTTCCAGGTACAGGTACAGGAGATTCTACTTGGATGACCATCAACTGTGAAGAATAGGACGCCCATGTTCATGAGTTCTTCCTTGTAAGAATTCGCGGTTAGGATTCACAATCCCATCCGAAGGCTATTGTTTTATCTCTCCTCCTGCCTCTTCGCTCTGCTCCATCAGATCACGATTGCCTTCCCCGATCGCCGTCATGATCATCATCCACCGGCCAGCCTTCCCCATCAGAGTCGTACGGCACACCATCTCGGCCCACTCCGGTCGGAAATGATGGTGAACCGCCTTCCCGCCTCATGATTCGTGCTACCGAACACCAGCCCGTAACAAACCCCAACCATTCGACATTTTGATCCGATAGTCCGCTTATATGCCCTACCAAAGGCATACATGAATTGGTGGAATGCGACATTGGTGTGTTTAATCTCGTTTTCCTTTCTTCTGAAGCTACTTCCAATCCCTCCTCTCTCTCTCTCTCTCCATGAAATCGCAAAGACGAGGGATTACATGGGGGAAGTGAATGATCCTGCGCCTCTTCCGACTTCTTCTCCCGTGAGCCGGTTCTTCCCCTGCCGCTTCGCTTTGAACTCGCTCGTTGAAGCCGGACGGTGGAGAAGAAGGGTTACGACCATGCTATGGCGCTGTGACTCATCCGGGGCTTACTTTTCTGGTGTTGATACTCAATTCCATGATATCAACGGCTCGTCTTCAATGAACCGGAAATACTCGACGGCAGACGATCCCTCTTGGGCTACAAAAAACGGACATCATGGAGGAGGCACCCTAGCAGTCGGAGACGACACCAGCAGCTTCGGCGACGGGCTCCATTTAGGCTTCGCGTCTGCTACCGTGGAACCTACAACTACGCTGGAGCGATTAACGTCAGGGTAACCCCCGTCCTTATCGTCGGCTACGAACCCGGTTGCATGGCCGGCTATCAGCGGCTTTCGTGCTCCCATGATGGCAACGACGATGACGATGATGCCATGGGGGCCTCGGAATAATAATCTTGTCCTATGTGCTGGATGATCGACGACGCCACCACCTGTGATTCCGGAGTTCATTGCCCGGCAGTTCATGTACTCACCGTCGGTGACAGAGGCTCATGCTTCAGGCTGCAACAAATCAGTAAGGATGACAAAACTTGCAAGTCTTACCTTTAATTTTGGGATATTTATTGGTTTCTGTTGTTCCGAAAAGTACCCCTTTTTTTATTTTAAATTGTTGTCTTCACATTTGGCTCACGAGTTCTCATTTTGTGTTTTTCTTTTCGGCACTCCTGCCGAGGAAAAGAGCCATCAATATCTTTTTATTTTATTTTTAAAATAGTAATTTTTAATTTAAAAACATCCAAATTATTTTTTAAATTTGTTTATCTTATAATATTTCTAACCTGTTGTGGTATTTTGGGTATTACAATAAAAATAATATAAAACCAACTTGAAAATATTAGAAATGATCTAAATAGATTCGTAACATCATCAACTAGCTACAAGTCTACAAATATTATATTATAATAATGTATGAGTAGTGACAACTAGAGAAGCATGATATGATGTAATTTATAGTGTTTTTTAAAAGTATTTATAATGGTTTTAGTACCTTGATAAAATACTATAAATGTTACTAAAAAATACTATAAACGAGTCAAATGATAGCACTATAACAGTTGAAAACTGATAGAAAAAAAGGGTAAAAAAATTTGATAAGAAAACTTATGAAGGGTATTTTAAGTGTTTTTAAATTAAAAGTATTATTTGGAAAGAAAAAAAAGTAAATAAAGATATATCTTTTTAAAATATAAATATTTTCTAGAAAAATCGCTCCTTATGAATTAAGTACTGCAACTCGCTCATCATGATCTCCATTTTGAGTTGTCTTTTCTTTTTGTGTTTTAGATATTCCAAGGACACCTTACTTCACTCGCCGAGAAGATACTATTATTATTGTTGTTGTTGATGATGGTGATGATTTTGTTTTAGATTCATAATTATTATTCACTGCTTGTAGGGATGGAAGAATGACCGTAAGGTTGTTGATGAAGTACTCAGATAAAGAAAAAACTCAAGAGGTACTTGAACTCTATGGCTCTCTATGCCATCAATGAATTCTTTGTTGCTTCTTGTGCTGCATATAGGTAGGAATGCTTTAAACGTGGGATCCTAACTTTTGTGGTAATATACGTGGTGAATTAGACTTACTTTTCTCTTTCAGATGATGAGTTGGAGTTAAGTTGATCAGAGTTAACATTACATAGGATTGGACACTAATTTAAATCAAAATCTTAAACTTATTAATTAGCTGCGAGTACTTCTCAGCATGCTTTTAAATTGTTTTTCTATCCGTCGAAAGTGTGAATCTTATGATCACAAGCATGATAGCAAATAATTTAGTATAGTACAAATCACTAGACAATGGTTGCTTGTTCTACATGTTATTTATTGACCTCGGTAGCATAACCAATCAATAGGTGAGCTAATCTCCATGATCATGGCTGCTGTCTTTGAAGAAAAAATATATGGGAGAAATAACTGCACAGGTAGCAATGGATAATTAAAGATTGTCACCGAAGTATACACGTAGTTAATAGACTAAAGAAAGCTTAATCATATGTGGCTAACCATCATTCTTGGTTTTAGGGCCAAATGAGTTAATGTAGCTGGATCTGATAAGTTCGGCATTGATGTATGTGCTTTGACTTATAACAAGAGAAAGATTTTTTTGGAGAGCAACATTGAAGATTGCATCATTGTTAAATTTGTACTAATTTTATCCCATGTTCTTGGCAACATCCTTAACTGTGGTTGATGTAATTATGTTAAAGTTGTTTTTCCATTCATATAAATTTGGCAACCATTCGTTAATGTGAAAAGAATTAAAAAAGATGGAACACCAGCTTTTGGCCATACAAGCAAGTATTGCTCCTGTGTTTTGTAAAAAATTATCCTATTTCGATAACTTAATATAACGATTCATCTTTTGTGGTCAAAGTTGAGTAAATTGTATGTAGTTACGCTCGATAGTGAATGATTTACTTTGTGATCGTATATATGTTTGCTTAAAGAGAGAACACAAATAAATCAGGTGGAGATAACATGTAGAGGTTGATTGCTTCTTCCCTTCTTGATACTGCAACATGTTCGAGACAACATGCGGTGTTCCATGGAGACGATGACACTGCTCCAGGACTTGCCCTACACAGACTGTATCATGATGTTGCAGTGCAGCAGAAGTGCACAGAGTTTGGCTAACAAGCCCTGAGTTTAATCAGTTGCTCCACTGAGTTCTCCTTGTTTTTTTATCATCTTAATTCATTGAGAGAATTGGTTGGAAGTAGTGGTGTCATAGGGAAGCATTGAACTGTTGTGCTTGCAATCCATCATGTCTTCATCCTTTTCTCCCTCACTCTCTTAATTTATTGATTCCATCTTTTGCTACAACTAATACATGTCAAGCAGTGATTTAGAGACTACAAGGGGAATGCCTACTTTTGTTTGTGAATTATCATTATTCGAAAACCTTTCAAGTTCTTATTCCTATTGAAATTGCCACCAGTGGTAGCTCATTCATTGGAGTCAAAAAGTGTCAGAGACACTGCAAAGTGCAGTTGGTTTAACTGATGTAAAGTACATATCTGATTCAATTAGTATTAAGTTTGAGTGCAAAACTTATGGTGTATTGATGAGGATAGAGTTCCTCATTGATCAGCTGTAACGATATTAAACAAAATTTCTCTGCAAAGGAAATCCCAGTGGATTATTATAATAGCTAGCCTTCACCATTTTGTGTCAGTGTCTTGTGGACTGCAGAGAAAAATATTGAAGATTTCAATAATTTCATTATTATATATCTACATAAATAGGTTTTTTCTATGGTGTAAAGTCTTGGGAATTTGTGTACCATCTTCCCACCGAGTACATAAATCCGTGAAGCATTCCTCGGAGATGAAGGAAGCTTCATCTCGCACAGGCACAGAGAGAGAGAGAGAGAGAGAGAGAGAGAGAGAGAGAGAGAGAGAGAGAGAGAAGTAGACTAATTGTAAGAGAATTCTGAGATTGCTCACTGGAGTAGCTTGATCATCTCTGTGTTGGTGCTTGATGATGCATGATGTGGGTGGCTTCGAGGTTTTGGATCGGTGGTAGCATCAGAGGCTCTTCAACATTCTCTGCCGAAAAGAGCAACATGTCGTTGAACTCCATCTCATCGAGACACCGTTGTTCTTGTTCCAGATCTTGTCTCCTAAAGCTGCTGTCATCCTGAACAAGATGATTGATACAAATATCATCGGGGAGAAAACATCCAAGAGTGGAGCTAGAAATCGTTTTTCGCCTACCTCCGGTTGCCCACCCAAGTAACCAAGGTCATGGAACATGGGACTCAGCAAAGCAAGCTTCATCGAGAGAAACTGGAGAGTGGTGATTTGTTGTCAGATTAGAAGAAAGACCAAAGGAAACCATATATACGTATGTTTGTATGCATCATCATCTTCATCACCTCAACTTGGTTTTGTAGCGATCGCACATAGTTGATGATCTCATCCAGGACGAGTGCTCTTCCCTTGATCTATCCAAGCCACATTGCAGCTATTAGTAGTGATGTGGAGAGAGGGGATTCGACGAAAAGATTGGTAGGTAGGTATACAAGTCACCTGGTGGCAGCCAGGAACAAGACTTTCCAACACGTTCATCCTCTCGCCAATCTTCTTCCTTCTGACCTGAGAACGCATGATTCGGCATATGGTTAGATCTTCTTCGTTTGATCTAATATGGCCAGCAAAAAGCTGCATGTGGATACCCTTTCTGCAAGGCTGTGGCTATCCGTCGCTTCGCCTCTCCTCGCTCGCACATGAATGAAATCGACCGGCGGCGGCTCGCCACAAGTTCCCGAGGCTTTCTTGCCATCAACTTTAGGCCTTTTCTCGCTTTCCGTCGCATCCTAACAAGCCACCGATCTCATGCACCAAGTCATGAGGAAGCGATAAGGAGCTACGAACGCTCCACGAAAACCAAATGCCACATGCATGCGCCTGTACCTGAGACTTCCCGGCGATCAAGCAAGCTCCGGCTGCGTTGGGCTTCCTTTTCCTCTCCGCACAACCTGGCTGTGGTCTTGGGATCTCATCACCGTGGGGTTCGTCTAGCACTGGTGAACGAATGATGCATGGAGCTCTGGAGCAGTTGTCGGAAGTACTGCTGCCGGTGACATGGGTTCCGGCATCAGTTGCAGAGATCTTGGGGTTGGCTTCGAACCAGGGGTAGTAACCGATCTCTTCATGATGCTGTGGCCAGATGGGCATCTCCATGTTCGGGAGGCAAGCAGAGTCCAAAATGAGATGGTAGTCTTGACATGAGGAGGCCATCGTCTGAAGCTGAGAAAAAACCAAGAAAAGAAGGATACCAGTTGCAGAAAGAAGAGAGGCAGTGTTGCTCGGTGGGTACAACGGCAGCACACACTGAGAGAGAGAGAGAGAGAGAGAGAGAGAGAGAGAGAGAGAGAGAGAGAGAGAGAGAGAGAGATGCTCGTTTGAGTCGTCTTGTGAACAGCTTCTCTCCGAGGGTTTGCATTAAATAGAATCAAACCCATAAGCTATCGACGCATCAACTTGTCGTGCTCATTTAATGACCAAATTTGCATGAAAAGTATGGCGAAATGGTTTGATTAAATATATAATTTGGTTGAATTAGTAGAAATTTTTTTGGGTTTTTTTTTTAACTAGAACTGCTCCTATCTTCAGAATTTATTTATTTTATCCAATACCTAAAATATTCTTTACTTGCACTCAACCACTTATTACTCTTTTATCTAATACCTAAATTTTACCTTCAGTCATTTACTTATTGCAAATATATATATATATATATATTATAATATTACTGAAAACACTGTAACATAGTGAAAAAAAACACTATAATTATATCGGTTCACCCTACAAAACATAGGAAAAAGAAGAAAAAAAAAGGATACTTTTACGAAATTAAAAAAAATGAGGCCATTTCACTGAAGAAAATCTTTTTTTTTTTGGGAAATTTGTCCAATATATTATTTCTTTGTCATACTCAACATGTTTTTGATACTACATTGATCCTTAGGAGACTGAAAGATCTCATCTCATTTCTTGATATCAAATTCAAGATCGACGTTAGGTGAAGAAATCCATCGAACATATAACATGATTCATATTCATATGCACACAAATAAAGCATGCATATAATAAGGTGTAAGACGGCTTAGGAATGGTGTGATCGAGCTTGCTTTCCTCTTTTAATTTTTCTATTTTACCTGTTCATATTCACATTCGACTCGGTTTAATCGCTTTCTCATGTTGGGTATGATCGATCATCAATTGGCAAAATAAAAATGATTGATCATCAAAGAATAATTCAGATGAGCGAATTATAAGAAATATTCATGATTAAATAAAATTTATTGGACTATATTCTAAACTATTGCTTTAGAATTTTTCGAATAAGTTTTCGAGTCCTTAACCTCTTATAAGTGAATTTGGTATGTTATATAAGGTACTAAAGTTTTGAGTGCAAAATCTATCATCTAAGATTTTAATATAGAACATCCTTAAGTTGGTTTAGCACATAACCATCATATGTTTTAGATTGAAAATTTATATTAAGGTTTCAAATAAGTGAGTCGAGTACGCCATCACTATTTAAGTATTTTAGGTATAAAAATTTATTCGATGAAGTTTTAAACTCTAATTCAATCATGAGTTATATTTTTTTGATTTTTTTTTATTTTTTATTTTCCAAGAACAAAGTAGTTGCCAGCATGTTACATGTGCTACAAATTTTTTTTTTAATGAGTCCTATTGGGAATCTATTTTTGTTATCTTAGTTTAGGTTACTTATTTTATTTTCTTGCATATGTGTCCAAGTCACATGTAAAGAAAGAATAAGAATATTGTTGACCATCTACCTTACCCTAACATAACATTGAACCATTCATACAATAATATCAAATCTCCCCCACAAAACCCACCCACTTTGGTTTGTTGCCTATTCATCTTTTTGTCATAAACCATCTCTTAATTTGAAGAAACCGAGATGAAATAAAATTTAAATTTTAATAGAAGAAACTTAGGGTACTTCATGTTAGCTTAATTAGACGTAAACTCAGGTTGATGTGTGATTAACCAATAACACTTAAAATAACTTTTACATGCTTACATAGTATTTGATGTGGCCATGACATGGATCCTAAAGGATTTGAACAATCAAAATTTAACATCAATCTAAAAGCATTTTATTTGGTGATGATGTATGGCGAGGATTCAAGACTTAATTTAATAAATTTTATATCTTAAACATTAGACCAATGGTAGTGTACGATACTCGCTTATAGGGTTAAAGATCTCATATAATAAATTTTCGAATGAGTAATTTATCAAATCATGTGTAATCAACAAAATTAGTAATTTTTAGAAGGTTTTATTTGTAATTTTGAACCAAAGGATATAATATTATGCTACTTAACATGGGCACATAAATAGATGGAAGGTTAAATATCGATTTTTGCATGCAGTTTTGAATGAATGGATAGAATAATAATATGTTACTTCACATGGGCACCAAAAAAAAAAAAAAAAGAGTTAATGGACAACGTGAAGTTTCTCTTTCCATTGTCTCATCCAAATATAAAAGAAGATGAAGAGGAATCCGATAAGAGAAATATTGACACAGCTCATCCAAAAATATAAATAAATGCCAATACGTACCTCCATATATATTTAATTTATATATGTTCGAATTCCTTCTGTGATGGGAGTCAGAAGTCATGTTGGGTCCATCTAGGTATTAAAAAAAAGATCAATCATTGTGCGGTGATAAGATAAGATTGCGAAAAGAGTTCGAGTGAGACAAATCTTCTCTTTATATGCAACACAAACAACGACTTCTCACCGTCGCATATTCTTCCTATAGCTACTATAGCCATCTTAATTTCCTTGCCTAACTCAGCAATATGGAGACCAAAATATTATTTACCTCATAGTTTTAGTGATAATATGGTGCAATTATGGTCATTAATCTTATTAAACGACAGAAGCCATAGCCGCATGTCAAGTGGATAAAAAAAAAAAGATTTGTTGGATGTATTATTGACTTAGGTTTAGGTATTTTGATAGGTGCTAGTATTCATTCTATTAATGTAGATTATTCTGGTAAAAATATATTTTCTTTAATAAATTATATCAAAGTGAAAAACTATATTTATGGATGAAAATAGAGGATTCGTCATGATGTCAATTATTCATCAAACCAATTTATATTATGAATATATATATATATATACACACATGGAGATAGAGGATATATTATAATATAAATTAGTAGGCTAATTATTATTAAAAATATTCATATGTGTGACATTAAAAAAATATATAACCTTAAAGAAAAGTTGTATATTGTTATGAATCGAAAGACTCATGTCACATATATTTAATTTGACTCTCGACCTAAAAAATTTAAAATTTTAATTTATATTTATATTAAAAATTAATATATATTAATCTTGATCATTTTGATATATGTTTATTTATGATTTATCTTATCAATCCGTACCGATGTATCAATCAACTATTGGTATGATACGTATCGAACTGCATCATATAACACATGATATATATATATATTTATTTATTTATTGATGTATTACTTATGATGATCGTTTATTGGATTGATAAATGTCAACCATATCGAGCGATACAATAAATCTTAAATTTATTATTATTTAATTTTGAATGATTATCTCCTTAGATTGATTTGTATGATAGTAGATTACTATTTCAATGATAAACGGAAGAACATATTATATCATGTTAGCAGATCGATCATCTCATCGGATGGATTACTCGACATAACACTATTATTATTCGAGTGGGAATCTAATTAATATATATTAATTTGACTCCCAACCAAAAAATTTTAATTTTTGATTTAAATTTATATTAAAATTAATATATATTAATTTTGATCGATTTGATATGTGTTTATTCATGGCTTATCTTATCGATCGTTTATTGGATTGATAAATATCATCCACATCGAGCGATACAGTAAATCTTAAATTTATTATTATTTAATTTTAAACGATTATGATTGATTCGTAGGATAATAGATTACTATTTCAATGATAAATGGAAGATATATCATGTTAGCGGATCGGTCATCTCATCGGATGCATTACGCGACATAACACTATTATTATTTGAGTGGGAATCTAATTAAAAACACACAATGCGTGCACACGTGAATCCCATGGCTTCGTCAATCGGCGCGTGCGGTCAACTATGGCGGGCAAAGGTGGCGCGACTCGCTGCCACCATCCTGCGAGGATACGCCTCTTGGAAACGCGTCCGTCCAAAACACCGAGTAAAGACGAGGGGAGGCGGATCGCGGAGTCGGTGCAAGCGGTGTCGGAAGCGCGTTTCCCGCGTGCTCGACAGCCGTAATGATCCAACTCGGTCCTCGGACGAACCGTCTGTCGCTACGCAATCTATCCGATCTTTTGTTCGTAGTGCGTTGGATCGTCGTATTAAATGTGATCCATCGCAGTTAGTTTCTCTCCCTTTGATTCGGTGGAATGATAAAATCGTATCGTCGATCGTCTTTTGTTCTTTGACCTGTGGATCGAGATAAAATATTTTTCTAATAAAAAAATATAAATCTTCGTTCATCACCCGTCACGGGAGTGTCAAAAAAACGCATCTGTATTCAATGGACGGGAAGCTTCGGCTCCCCCATGAACAGTTGTTCTTCAGCTAATCTACTGTGGTTCGTGTGCCAAAACATTGCTTCGCCTGCGTCGAAATCGAAGCTCGTGACTACTAAAAGAGACGACCAAAAACATAATCGATTGACAAAGTCTTCGTAAAGATTGCCACACTAACATGCCATTTGTTGGTATGTGGAATTTAAATAAGCTACACACGAGTCCTTAGTTCTTTCGACTAAGTCTCTTTGTCAGTACTTCTCCTGCTTTCGAAAGATTGTGCAGAGTTGAACAGTTGTGTGTGGCGTCAGCCACAGTCAAATTTTATTGAGATGAGATGAAGAGAAGTCATCGATCTCGTTAAGAACAAAAAAGAATGCTTCACTTACTTAGAAGAGAGCAAGAAGATTCACAGCAAGAGGATATTGGAACTGTGAAGTGGAGATGATGAGCGACCACTGCTTCTTTCTTATCACAGACACACAATTGTCTGCACCTGCTTCTTTCTGCAAGGATAGGACTGAAAGAATGAGAAAAGAAGGTAGAAAACCTCTGCGAAACTGAGATTTCCACCTGCCCCACTCCTGCCAAGACTAGAGAGAAACTGAGACGCGTGAAGATATATACAACATGAAATGGGATCTTTTGCTCCCCTATCATGCAAAGCAA
This sequence comes from Musa beccarii, assembly GCA_024322285.1. Lineage (NCBI taxonomy): Eukaryota > Viridiplantae > Streptophyta > Magnoliopsida > Zingiberales > Musaceae > Musa > Musa beccarii. The sequence goes on along the minus strand of CM044401.1, from coordinate 2,476,570 downwards.
ACGGTTTTCAGATGCTTATACTAAATGGATACAGATGAATTGTTGCGAGCGGAAGAAAACACCTTCATCGTAATAGAATTAAAAAAAAAAAAAAGCACAGAAGGAACATCTCATTGATCGCATCCCTCCAAAGAACTCCCCCTGTAAAATTATTGCTGAATGCTTCCGCCCATCACGTTCTAAGAAAGGCTGGTGAAGAAGAAAGAAAATAAAAGCAAATTATAAGGTTCAGGAAACAGACAAGAGAGGTGAGGAAACTCTTCGTCAGCAGACCGACCCCTTTGGAGTGTAGCAAATCCGCGAAGTAGGGTGAGCTCGGTAGACGTTATGCCGAGGAGGGAGGACGGCCTGTTCAGTACAGTCGCCCTGGTGTTGGACTGTGTTGAGCGCTGGTGGCGATGCGTCATCATCTTTTCAAGGAGAAACAGCAGCCTCATGTCGTCGTCGTCGTCGTCGTCGTCGTCCGCGAGCTGCATCAAAAACACATGCACTGACAACTGATACTGTTGTCGGACGATTGAGCACACAGCACTGTCCGTTTGTCGCCGACTCTGCTTCCCTCTCTTCGTCTCCATACGGCAAGTCTTGGTCTGTTCAGCGCACACGTCAATGATTTCTTTTGTCTTTATATATATATATATATATATATATATATATATATATATAGAGAGAGAGAGAGAGAGAGAGAGAATAATAATAATTTATTTTTTTATTGACAATCCTTTATTTCATATAACCACTAAAAATAATAAAATATAATTTTATTAAATATAACTCCTCAATTATAAAAAATATATATAATCCTTTACTTCATACATCTCATAACTCCTCATTTGGTCCAAAATAGTTGACATCTTAATGTTAGATTGCAAAAAGACTTGGAATATTATCTTTTTTTGTCTATTACCTGACATATTAAATTTTAAAAATATTAAATTGCTGTAATAAATATAAACAAATATTCCTCGTATCACTTTCTTTCGATTTTCATATCATCTCATTTATTTATCTATCATTTTTTTATCACTTTATAACATCCACGATGAAAAATAATTTAACGTTTAGGAGAAAAAAAAGGAGGGGTTGTATGGAAAGAGTTACAAATTTATTTGAATTAAGTGATAAGTTGATAATATTTATGTTTATTTATAGAGGGACATCATAGGCATATTAAAAGTTTTTAAAATAAAAATATTTCAGTATTTTTATTTATAATTGACTATTGTTAAGCAGTGGATTATATCGTTTGTACATCGTAACGTATATGTTTATATTAGTAATATGTATAAAGGAAAAATAATAATGTATTTGTGAGCGACTTAAGTATGATTAAATCGACATCAATATAGACAAAACCGGTGTGTGTCATTTACTATAAGCTTGTTTGCGATCTAATTGATCACTAGGAGAATGTATGTTTGATTATTAGAAGATTGCAACAATTGGAGATCCATCGTTATATGCAAAACCCAAAACCTAATTCCAAACCAGAGAGCATTGACATCTCAAACCATCTACACTTCTCGTTTAGAAGGGCATTAACAACTTTATTATTTGTCAGTAAAGTTTGATCTTCTCATCGCTGATTAATAGCAATCTCATTTGATCTTTTCTTGGGAATCAAAAACTGCTTTTTAATTATATCAATTTATTTACAAGCATCCACTCTCATATATTTTCTTTCCCCGTCTATCATAAACATCGCACATTAAACTAAATATTATTTCCATAATTTGTAGGAGTACACAATCTTTTTCCTTCAAAAACTTCCGAAATTTAACGCCCATTTGAAGAAACAAAAATCAAACAACATTGCATTGCGAGTTTGATCTTTTGTTATTAAACAAGCGTATTTGGCTGATTCGGCATTTTTCGCTTCTTTTCACTGCGGACTAAAACACGTCCACTCGTTGACGATACTCGGAACATACCTGCCTTGCTATCGGCGGAACCTGATTGGCGTCCAATAAAAAACCAGGTATGTTCCGAGTAACGTTGGACGGAGGGACAATAACTTTTGTTCGTCTATCAAGCACGATTACGGCAAGCAGGATCATGGCAAAAATTTCTCCGCGTCACATGACCCAGACGTCGGATCACACGTTGATAAACCGGCAGCAAACACATAATTAGCTAATAAAAGTTCATCACATCGCCCTTTGATAGCCGAACAAATATCTTCCGTCGAATTAGAAGCCTGTTCTGTTTTCTTAAGAACAGTGGATCACATAATCCCCAATTTCCAGGCCAAGCCTTATCCAGCCCACCATGCAGCATCTGTTACCTCCTCGAGAACACGACGAACTTGTAGCACCACTTACGTGGCAATAAACCATTGGGTCCTGTTTTGAGAACACATATACTTTGAGATTTGTGCAATATCAATGCCTAAACTTTCGGACGAAACAGAGAACCAACGTTAACCTCCGCCTCGATTCCATCGTACCGCTCTCCCTCTTCCATTCACCTCACTCCCCTCTATATGACATTTCTCCGGGGTAAGAACTCTCTGTTGCTCCCCGCTGAAATCCATGGCGATCGATCATCCTCGCCACCGTACGCGGCTTTCCGCCTTGCTCTTAGTCGCGCTGTGGGCGCTGGCGGAGTCCAAGTATATCGCCTACAACACCACGCAGCGGATCGTCGCTGACAAGCTCAACGTCCACATCGTAGCGCACACCCACGACGACGTCGGGTGGCTCAAGACCGTGGATCAGTACTACGTCGGTTCCAACAACTCTATTCAGGTCCCTTTCTCATGATTTCTTGCACATTTGAGTGATTTCCGAATGATCCCGGCGTCCAATTTTTTGATCCCCGTGTGGTCCGTAGGGAGCATGCGTCCAGAACGTTCTTGATTCGATCATTCCCTCGCTATTGGCCGATAAGAATCGCAGGTTCATCTATGTGGAACAAGTGGGTGGCTATTTCATTGCCTTGGTTCGGATTTGATTTGGGATTTTGGGGTCAGTGGAAGACTTAATACTCGGAATGGATACAGGCGTTCTTCCAGCGATGGTGGCGGCAGCAGAGCGACGAGATTAAGGAGACGGTGAAGGAGCTCCTTAGCTCTGGCCAGTTAGAATTCATGTAAAGGCTTCCTTTTTTGTTTCTTTTGGCAGTGTTAATTTGATGTGGATCATTGTTATCGTGAATTCACCAAGGCATCTCTTTGTTTTTTGCTATTTCCTCTTTTTCTAAATTATGGTGAGTAGTTTTACAAATTGAAATTTCACCTTTTCTCTTTGAAGAAATGGTGGCATGTGCATGCATGATGAGGCTGCTGTTCATTACATTGATATGATCGATCAGACAACCCTTGGGCACCGATTTATTAAGCAGGAATTTGGTATAATACCTAGGATTGGTTGGCAGATTGATCCCTTTGGACATTCTGCCGTGCAAGCTTACTTGCTTTCTGCAGAGGTAACATTTTGTGATTGACTTCTATATCTAGCTTTCTTCTTTACTTTCATAGATAAGGTCCATCCATGTTATTGTTTTTTCACCATTGTGGTGAGTGATGAACTCAAGCTAAGACAACTTCTCTTCAAGTATTACTAATCTGTTATAAGTTCTTCATATATTGCTATGATGCATATATGCTATTTGTTTCTAGATTTGAATAACAGTTGTTTCCAAGATTAACTATACCCATGTTTGTGATGCAGGGCATGTGAAATTCAAAGTGATGTCTGTTATTTCTATTTGTATGGTTTATAAATTGGTAGAAGCTTGATGCTTTTCTATGGTTACTAAAAAGATACATTACAGAAATAAGACTGATAGATATCATTCCTGATTCTTTGGATAAAAGGAAGAACATTTCCACCTTGCTTTAGTTTTTCATGTTGTTTTGTTTAACCACGGCTTATGGTGAGCTTGCTACACAATGCAGATTCAATTTGTATGATAGACCAACACAATCTTGATAAGTATGACTTTTATTTGTTTTCTTCCCCCACATTAATCAATTGTCTTTTCATCATCTAATTAAGCTAATTGAAAGCAATACTGTTCTATATGTTTGTCATTTTCTCATGATAGGAAACCTTTTTGATGATACCTGTCATGTCCCAACCTGATGAAATAACTAGTCTGATAACTCCTACTCGAGCCTCTCACCATGCCCCAATACTAGGTCGACTTTAATACCAATTGCCATGTTCTTGCCTAATGGGATAACTAGCTTCTTAACTTTGTTGAGCTTAGACCAATTGTCCAAAGTGCTTAAGTTGAAATTAACAGTACTATTGTAGTTCACCCATGTGATCCCTCTAAGCCAATCTAAACCTTCAGTCACTTCCAATATGAGACTAAAGCAGCTGTTACAGTAGCACCCCATGATAAGAACAACAACCAAGTAGCACAAATCTAAAGAGAAGCACAAAAGCACTATATAATAAACTCTTCCTCTGTAAGTGCATTCTTCAATGTTATCGTTTAAAATATGATGAGCATTATATCATTTCTTTATATGAAGGATCAAGAATGTCGTTATGTCTATCCATTTTAAGTCATGCTATCCTATCTAAATGATATTTATTTTATAAAAAAAGGCTATATGTTCTTTTTTCATTTCAGACCCTCGCATGAGATTTTTCTTTGAAGCAGCTTTAATAAATTGCAGGTTGGATTTGATGCTCTTTATTTTTTTCGGATTGATTACCAAGATCGGGCAAAGCGAAAAGACCTGAAGAGTCTTGAGGTTATATGGCGGGCTTCTAAGTCCCTTGGTTTGTCTGCAGATGTGAGTCTATTTTATTCTTGCAACTGATTATTTCACTACTCTGTTTCTCCTTCTTCGTGCCTTATTATGTTTCTTTGTTTAGATTTTCACCGGTATATTCCCAAAGAACTATGAACCTCCCCCAGGTGGCTTTTACTTTGAAGTAAATGATGATTCTCCTGTGATTCAGGTAATTTGTTTGAAAGGTATTTAAGTGTCTTGGTGTTTATAGAGTATCTGATTATTATATTTCTTTCTAATGAAGGATGACCCTCTTTTGTTTGATTACAATGTTCAAGAGCGTGTTGATGATTTTGTTGCTGCAGCTCTATCACAGGTAGTGATATCAGCTTGGTGGTTCCATACTTTCTTTATTTCTTCTCTAATCTTTTTTTTAAGATCCTTAGGATATTTGAAGTATGCAGACACCAATTGATGGCTAGTCCAGTTATAATTATGTGTCTGTTTGTAAGTGAAACAGATTTGCTAATTGAAAATTCAAATTTGAGGTACTAAGATTTGTCTGCCATTGCAGAGCCTCAAACTCAAAATTTTTGGTTTTCTGTCATATTTGATCACCTGGATATTTGGATATTTCAGAACAGTTTAAGATACTCGTTAAACACGTTAATGGACTTTGTATCATATCTGTATTTACACATCTGTCATAAAGATGATCTAACACAACATTTTCACAAGCTTTTTTTTTTTTCAAATTATATAATCTGTCAAATTAATTGTTGACTATATCCACAAAATCTTGAATGCCTATCCTATCATTTTATGATGTGTCCTAAATTTTAGTTCCCATGTCGTTTGGATAATTGACATATTAATATGCCATCCCATTTTATTTATATGAAACTCTGGCATAGAAGCCATGTCACGTAGTTTAAAATAGTTTGTTATTTTCTGGTTGTGAATACACATCATATTTTTTCAGTCTTCATTACTTACAACTCGTGGTAAATTCCATCTCTTTTTTCAAACAATCTACAATACCTCCATCAGATGCACAAGTACAGGAGCTTAATTTAGATTTTTTGCTATAAAGTTTATGTTGTGTTCGTTATCAAGATTTATTGTAATCTTCAGTAACAATCTAGTAAACCATTTCTATGGCCTATCATATTTTACATGCTAGCAATATAGTTGCAGGAAATTATCAGTTAAATGACAATTAATAACATGTATTTTCAAGTTTACATGCACGTCTGAATGAGTAAACAAGAGTGTCTTTGTTCAAAATTCATTATTAAATTGATGGTTTGTCTAGACCCCTCAGATATATAAAGCTTATGCTATAGGCTAAGGAATGTTGCATTTTTCATCCACGTCTTTTTCTTAGCTAGGTAGCAATATTCAGATATTGTATGCTCTGCATTTTCTTGTTCAATGAATGTTGTGATACGGTATTTTGTTGTGCCATGTCATGCTCTGGTTAGTATGTTCCACCATAGTACATCATGCACATGTAGGTATTTTACACACCAACTTATGTGTTACCTATACTTGCATGAGATATTGTAGCTATGTACAATTTAACTCGTCCGAGGAAGCAAACTATTAAAAGGTTTGTTTTATATTTTCAGGCAAACATTACCAGAACAAATCATATAATGTTTACCATGGGGACAGATTTCAAGTACCAATATGCAAACTCATGGTTTAGGCAGTTGGATAAATTCATTCATTATGTCAACAAGGTATTTTTTTTCTGATTTTATAAAGAAAATTACTTGTTGAATTGTAATTTCTTTAGATATTGCTATTTAGAAAGAATTCATTTCTTACATTCTTCCCCTTTGTGATTATTCCTTTTTATATATTATGAGATGTCATGATCTAATGTTTCCATTGACTAGTGTGTATCAAATGAGTTATTAGACCTTGGTTGCCTATGTTTATTCTTGACCAAAGCTATGAAATGTACAATTATTTTTATAATTGTATCAACTAGTGTGTATCATCTTTGTTTATTTCTACATCATATTTTACTCACTAATAGACCCTTCAAGGGCTTAATTTTGCCCTATTTTCATATTTTATGTTTAAAATCCTAGACCCACTCATTTATGAAACTGATATGCAAAAAAAAGTCAAATATTATTTGCCATATACTTTTCATTAACTTAAATTGGGTCTAGTTGGTGGGTTTTGTATCCTTTCTCTACAACAATAATAAAGTTGTAAGTCTCAACTATTTTTGATCGACTACATTGATATTTGGCCACCATTGAGATCTATAAAAGGTAATATGTTTAGTTAAGCTTAGAGTACTTAAATCTTTATTTATAGTTTATATTAAAGTCTTTTTAGGTCTTTTTCAACCCTCTTCTTACCACTAACATTAATCATTTCATCTTTTTTTTATTTTCGCATCTGAAGGTCTCCTAAGTACATGCCTATATCATTTTTAATGATTTTCTCTCATATTATCCTCTATTAAAGTGATACTTGGTTGTTCACGAATAAAAGTACTTCTCTTTTTGTTTTCCTGTTAACTCCATACGTTCATCTCAATATTCTTATCTTGACAACACAAACTTTTTGTATATATTGTTTTTTAATTGCCCAACACTCCGATCCATAAAACATTGTTAGTCTCATAATTGCCTTATAAAATTTTCATTTTAATCTCAATGGTATCTAATGATTACACAAGACTTCTGACATCTCTTATCATTTTAATCATTCTGTTTTTACTCTACGAATAATATCTTTATCAATCTATTTATCTTGTTGAATAATTGATCCAAGATATGTAAAACTTTTACTTAAAGCGACTTCTTGCCCATCCAACTTAATTATATTCTCTTGTTTATTCTTAGAATTACTAAAATTACATCTCATATATTCAATTTTAGTCATATTTAATTAAAAACCTTAGTCTCTAAGGATTACCTCTATAGCTCAAGTTTATAATTAATTTCACTTAAGTTCTCATCAACTAAGATAATATAATCAGCAAATAAAATGCACCAGAGAGGTCTATCATGTCAGTGATTACTAAATACATCTATTATCAATATGAAAAGGTAAGGACTTAATACAGATCCTTGTTGTAATCCTATACTAATAGGAAACTCACTATATACACTCCATATAGTTCTAACACGAGTAGCTACATTGTCATACATATCTTTAATAACATTAATATAATTAATGGATACATCTTTGTTTTCTAAAACCCAACATAATAAATCTCTAGGAACCCTATCATAGGCTTTTTTTAAGTCAATAAAAACCATATACAAATCTATCTTTTCCTCCCTATACTTTTTAATTAATTATCTTAATAAATAAATATCTTTTATGGTTGATCTTCCAGGCATAAATCCAATTTGATTTTCAGAGATTTGTTTCAGGCCTTATCCTACTTTTGATAACTCTTTGCTAAAGTTTCATCATATGGCTCATGATTTTAATTCCTCTATAATTTGAATAATTTTATATGTCACTTTTATTCTTGTAAATTAATACTAAAAAAACTCTTTCTCCATTCATGACATCTTATCCTGTCTCTCTCTTTGTAAAATGTGAGACACATTAGTTGAGCTTTTTTTTCTCTGTGTTTTAGGATGGGCGGGTTAATGCCTTGTATTCTACACCTTCCATCTATACTGATGCAAAATATGCGCTGGAGGAGTCTTGGCCTCTGAAAACTGATGACTTCTTTCCGTGAGTGAAATGCTTGAAAATCTTGGAAATGTTATCAATTGTCTCATATAGTTTTTCTTTTATGTGACAAATTCATTTCTATCCATTCAGTTATGCAGATAATCCAAATGCATACTGGACTGGATACTTCACCAGTAGGCCAACCATAAAAGGTTATGTGAGAATGATGAGTGGTTATTATCTGGTAAGATCTTATCTGGTATATAGAACACCTTAAGTTTCGTTTTGTATTCTACATGTAGCCATTTCAAAATTTCAAATTTTTGCCTAACTTTGTGGTAATATAATCAGGCTGCTAGGCAATTAGAATTTTTCACAGAAAGAAATAGTTCAGGCTACACTACTGACAGTCTAGCTGATGCTCTAGCTATTGCTCAACATCATGATGCGGTCACTGGAACAGAGAAGCAGCACGTAGCAAATGATTATGCAAAACGACTATCTATAGGCTATTCAGAGGTTACAACATTAACTCATGTTAATGCAGTCTGTTAGTAATGATAAGATGCGAATTTTTTTTTATATTAAATGGTACTCGCAGGCTGAAAAGCTAGTTGGTGCCTCCCTTGCTTGCTTAACAGAGCCAACATCAAGTCCAGGTTGTTACAAATTGACAACAAAGTTTGAACAGGTAAACTTCTTTTATTCTTGCCAGGAGGTTCCAATTTGTTCATGCTACTAATCCTCTTATCTTTCTGCATATGAGCGTCTCAATTAGACTTTTATTAAAATGCTCGGGCTGTTGACTATAAAACAATGTCAGATATGGCAAATGAACTTTAGTTTCCTTAAAATTTTTAGCTCTAGATAGTTATGGTGGACTAAATACATAATTCTTGAATTTATTCATTGACGTTCTGAACAACAGCATGCAAGCTATGTTCACTTCTACATTAAGAGTATTTACATAAGTAATCACACATCTAGCCTGCTATTGTAATTTTTTATCTACGGTAGACATACTATGATGTTGGTTCTGAATAAGAGAATAAGAAGCACCGGAATTACTGCAAATCCTATGGCTGTTTCAGTTCTATGTTTGTAAGTTGTAACTACCTATATAGTTTATCGTTCCAGTGCTATGGTTTTGAGTAACTATGTAGTTTATTTCACTAAATCAGCAGAATTCATGCACTTATGTAGTGTAAGCTTAAGAAAAGCATTTTTTACATGTCCCTCCGCCATGAAATAGGACACAGATTAATTGTAGGGTCATTTTCCCAATTTGTTTAAGAAAATATTCAAGGGATATTCTTTTTCTCTTCTTTTCAGTGTCCTCTTCTGAATATAAGTTATTGCCCACCATCTGAAGTAGATTTGTCTAATGGAAAAAAATTGGTAAGTTCTAATATCAAATAATTTTCTATGATATTTCTTCTGGTTATGTCTTATGGAAAAATCTCTTTTTTTGGGGTTCATGTGTAATCCATAAATCTATTATTTTTAGATTGTTCTTGTCTACAATTCTCTTGGATGGAAGCGGAATGACATTATTCGTATACCTGTAAGTAAATATTCTTTCCTATTACTCATCCTTAACTGATGTATTTCTTTATTTTTCTAGTCATCTCCAAGTCTACTAGAATCTTTTAGAGAGATGAAGCTTCAGATTTGGATTGAATTTCTTAAATCATACATTAGCATGCCAGTGCAACCTTGCCTATATCAGTTTTGATTATATATTTTCCTTGTACTATTTATCACTTGCCTGTAAGGAAATTGTTGACATCATACATGACCATATATTGATTTTACCAATATATCAATTTCTCATAACAGAAAAAGACAATGTCATACTGGGAGCAGATGATCTACTATGTTCCTTTTCTTGAAAACGCCATGTAAGAACTGGGACTAAGTGGATTCTGTCCTAGGAAATTGCAAGGAAGGTATTGCAACATCACTTGAATCTTAAGAAACTTATGCATTGTTGTCCTTTTTGCAGGTGATTAGCGAATCTATTGTTCATGATTCTGAGGGAAACGAGATTGAGTCTCAGCTTTTGCCTTTGGCAGATGCTACAGTCAAATTACGAAGTCACCATGTCAAGGCATACTTAGGCATTTCTCCAAGTATCACACCCAAATTTTGGCTTATTTTTCCAGTATCAGTACCGCCTCTTGGTTTTAATACATACTTTGTTTCAAGTACAAAAGGAAAAGGTAAAGCTATCTATTTGCAAAGTTATTTTTGTAATTTTGAGCCATGATATGTATCTAAACTATCTGCTGAAGAAGTTGCAGGTTCCGTTGCTTCAGTATCAACCTTTTACCCATCAGAAGAAAGTGACAACAGCAACATCAAAGTTGGAAAAGGAAAATTAAAGCTTCTGTATAATGTGAAAGATGGAACACTAACTCATTACTTGAATAGTAGAAGCTTGGTATGTTTTGATGGGATAAGATGGGTGTTTTATCAATCTTTTTATGGTTGTTTATTTGCTCTCTTTAGTTTTTGAGGTTCCACTAACTGTCATATTGCAGTACAAGTTTGCTTTTAGATCTGATATTTGAAATTTGACATGGAAAATCATGATACCGTTCTTGTAGCTTTCCAAGCTTATGGTTGTGTTGTGAATATGCAGTAGCATTTGATTTTAATTTCTCTGTAAAGCTTTCTATGTCCCTAATTGGTGGTCTGTTTTCAAGGTAAAAGCAAGTATGGAACAGACATACAGTTACTATGCTGGTGACAGTGGAAGCGGTAGTGATCCTCAGGTACAAATCCTTGCTTCAAGTTATAAGTTCTTTCTTTCTCATGTAACTTTGTGATGTTTAATTTATAACCATGGATAACATTGTGGATAAGTTTCTCATGAAACTTGTTTTAATTGTTGAAGGCTTCTGGAGCATACATATTTCGCCCAAATGGTACATTTCCCATCAAGCCTGAAAAGAAGGTACTTATTTCTTTTAGAGAATTTGAATTATCCCATGTATCAACAGTTTATCAGTAAATGTCTCCTAAATATTTGTATATTATTTTATTTCTCAAGACACCAACCACAATTGTTCGAGGATCTATACTAGATGAAGTGCATCAGCAGATCAATCCATGGATATATCAGGTAACAATTTTTAAAATTTTGGTGAATCCTATTGCAATAATTAGTACGAGAACTACATTAGATATCTATGCTGGGTGTATCTATACATACCTGCATCTCTACTGTTTATTGAAACTCTATTCTCTACCTGTGGGTCATACAAAGCCTTATCAGCCAAACCATTTTTAATACACACACACACACACATATATATATGTATGTATGTATGTATGTATGTATGTATGAACGTATGTATGTATATGTATATGTGTGTGCTTTTGTTTATTTTTGCTTTTTATGTAGCAGCTTGATATAAAAAAGAAAATACTCGATAAATAAGAAAAATTCACTTATTGCATTTGGATGGTGTGCTAACTTGCTGACTCTCTAATGACATTTAAATTCTTTGGAGTGGATAGGCATCTTGAAGTCATACCAAATGTTCTTGAAGTTGATTTATATATATATTTTTTTTTTCAAATTTTAAATTGTGTAGACATCTATAAAGAGGTCAATCAAGCTGCCAACTTGCTAATCTTTGTAGAAACCAAATGATGAATTGTCTCTGAAGGACTCATATCCATTACAACTTTTGGTCTATTTGGAGTCAATCATCTTAGAAGCCTTTTGTAATGGGCTTTTAAATTAATTACATTCTCTTTTGGATAAAGAAAACTGAATTCCTGTGCAATTTTTTTTTATGCTTTTTCTGTACCAGGGATCCATCCAAAAATCCCAGTACTCCTATTATCATGACAGCTAACCTTAACATTACATATATGCACTGAGCAAGATTTCATAAAAATAAAAAACAAGACACTAGCGTTAGGCCTCTCTGAAACAACTGTAATCTGTGCACTTTTAGTGGACTTAGATGAACCATATAATGCATGCAACATCCTGTAGTCATGTATCTGACTGAATTCTCTCCAACTTGCACTCCTCTAGATTCAAATATCATCTGTTCTGCATTTTTGTTTCCCATATCATATAATTGAGAATCATGTGAATTTAGAGTAGTTCAGTTTTTCAAACTACATAGTCAAAACTGAATTAGAGATAAAATGTGAACATATGATAGGCAATGACAAAATTAAGACTCATTATGCTTGAATGTCATGCTTATCATGTTTCCACACAAATCTTTCTATGCACCCTATATGTAATGGAATTAAATAAGAATCTTAAAGTTCTATGGTTCCATGAAGTAGATATAGTTATCATGTTTCCACACTAATTTTTGTATATTTTCTGTTCACGAATGGAATTAATAAGAGTTTCTGGAAAGGCTAAACAGTTTAGGGATGCTGACCAACATAAATATCACTACTCAACTAGTAAATATGGTATCTCTATGTGCAGGTTTCCAGGGTTTACAAGGGCAAGGAGCATGCAGAAGTGGAATTTACAGTAAAGAATTTTTTTATTAGAGCTTTTAGGGTTTCCTATGTTTTTCACATTTAAACTACCTTACCTAGTGTTCATGCTGGTTGTTACTAATGAAGATCTTACACTGATATATGGTCATGTTAGGTCGGGCCAATACCAGTTGATGATGAAATCGGGAAGGAAATAGTGACTAAAATTACAACAGGCATGGTGACGAATAAAACATTCTACACAGATTCCAATGGACGCGATTTTATTAAAAGGGTATATGTGCTACATAATTTACTATATTTTTCGAGTATTACCAAAGAATAACTTTATATTGACATGTTAAACTTTCGCTTGAAGTTGACTGATGTTTAATATGTCTATTTCTTCATATTTGCACTTCCAGTGAAATGTGTATATGATTCATTCAGAGTAAATAAGAAACAACCAATAAAAGTTACTTTCATATATTGACGACACATGAGAAGTCTTGGGATTCCTTGAAAATATGCAGTTGTATGCTAGATGCAATTGGAAAAAAATAGAAGCACATCTGGTACTAGCTGGTCATTGCTAGATGCAATTAAATATACGAGCATGTGTTGAGGTCTTTTTCGGCAACCATTTCACTCTTTTAATTTTATTGATCTGAAATAGTTGTTGCAGGTTTACTGGGCAGCTTAGACAAAAAATTGTTTATGTTATTCATGCTTCATATGCCCTGTAAACTGCCAATACTTTTCATCTTTTTTGGTGTGGTGGAAACTATGGATTCTAACAATAGCCTCAACTGTATCTCTTTAAAAAATGTAAACCCAAATATCATGATCATGTTGAACTATGCCCAGTAATGGTGATTCCAAGATTCCCAGAGAGTTTATTGTTATTCTTAGCTTCATAGAATTATAGATCATAAATTTTCTTGCGTCAGTGTTACTCTGTGAACCAATGATCAGACAGATCAAGGTATTAAATTTTAGTCTAGTATTGGTAGTGGTGGTCGGATCAATGTTGTACTAATACATGCATAAGTTTGAACTAGAGAGAGAGGGAGCGAAGAGGGGAGGGTTGCTGCAGGACTACTATTTCTAATTTGAATAAATTTCATTAGTTTAGGGTATTTTGAATATGTTGTAAGATGCCACATGGCAATATCTCTGATGTTTCTACTTTAGTTCCTTAATCCTTTGGTTGCTTAAGGAAAAGAAAAAGGATGTCAATGAAGAAAAACATATAAGAAATCAAAACTTGGTTTGATTGAAAATTACAAATCTTGATTATAGCTTTCACTTGTACAAAAGATGTTTCCATCATCCTTTTAAGATAAAATCTACAAACCAAATCTATCATTAAAAAGAAGATTGTTCTCCAAATCAAATGTTTCAAGGACTTGACACTCTCACCAAGGCATGGCCTAGGAAGGGTCAATCTGTGTTCAGTATTGGTCACCGGTACCATGCCGGTCCATGATTGGACCTGTATGGGTTTGGTCTGCCTCGCGTACCATGTGTTTGGTATACCACAATATTGTTGGGGAAGGGAAAAGATGATTGATGGAGAGCAGACACAATTCCTCGCAAGGAGTCGCATTGTAAACCCAGGATAAGGTTATAAGAAAAATTATATATATATATATATATATATATATATATATATATATATATATATATATATATATATACACACACACACACACACACTGGTTGCTGGTTGATGGTCAGACTGGTTGGTTTTGTAATCAATGATCTTAAGCTGCAAGACGCTATTTTCGTGACTTGAGCCTTAGTAATCCAGGTCACAGAAGAACAACCTTACCTTGGTCATTAGCAATGTTTATTTATAGTGTTTATTTATAGTGATGCAGGCTACAATTTTTATTCACTGCTTTCATGGCTTATCCAGTTCTTGTTCCGGTGCTCTGTTTATAACCTCCATAGTGGAATTTATGATAGCAGCATTCATGTGAAGAAGCTTTCTCACTGTATTAGAATCTTACATCATCTGCAGGTCCGAGATTACAGATCAGATTGGGAATTACAAGTTAACCAACCTGTTGCCGGAAACTATTACCCTGTAGGTTCATGGTTCAGATGAACACTCCTGTCCTTTTCACTTTTCTTTCGGAACTTAAATGAAGTGTCTAATAGATATTCTTATCATGTAAATAGAATCATTCTACGAGGATAAAAGTAAAAAAAGATGAGTGAAAACTGGGTTGCATATTATATATTATTATCCTTAAATGGGCAGGCTTTATATTCGTATTGTGCTATTTCAGATCAATCTTGGAATTTACATGCAAGATGATAGTACAGAATTCTCAGTACTGGTAGACCGTTCTGTTGGTGGTTCTAGCATACTGGATGGGCAAATTGAGCTTATGCTTCATAGGTAAGTTAACATAAGATGAACAAAGTACTTCAGTTGAAATCAGACATTGTTTTTTTATGTGACATTCAACTTATATAACTAGATTGATTTTGTTTTATTTATTATTGTATATTGTACAGGAGATTGCTCTATGATGATGGTCGAGGTGTTGGGGAGGCACTAAATGAAACAGTTTGTGTTGATGGTGAATGTGCAGGACTAACAGTATGTATATATTGGTTATTATTTGGTCATGTTTATCATTTTTTAATCAACCTTTTGAACTTACTGAAGGCTCTTTGAAGAGAGAAATCTTGATAGAATGACATGGTGGAATAATATGAGATTGGAATAAATTTGCTTGAATTTGATTTGTCTAGGAGGAAAATACTCTGTTGTTTTGGTAGAATTTCATACTAGAGGATATTTTTATAAAATATCTTGTTTCTATTACTTGTTCGGCCTCAGAAACAAACTTTTCATCTCTGCTCATACCATCTAAATCAAGGTACATAAGCCAAGCGAAAAGCTTTGCAGGTAATTTACATGGAACTTAATGGGTTATCAATTTTGACAGGTTCAAGGTAAATTTTATGTTAAAATTGATCCGCTGGGAGAGGGATCTAGGTGGCGTCGGACGTTTGGCCAGGAGATTTATTCTCCTCTCCTTGTAGCATTCTCCATCGAGGTAATACAGTGTCTAGTACCTTGGCTTGTAAGTTTGATGCAGGTTCACCATTTTTGTTTTCTTCAGGATGGTGGTGATTGGACAGGATCCCATACTGCAAATTTCTCAGCAATGGATCCTTCCTACAGCTTGCCAGATAATGTTGCACTGATCACTCTTCAGGTATGTGACTTTTCTGCAAAATATCCTTCCAGAGGTGACCAAAGCAAACATTTAATTCTGATAAAATTGAAGCAAAGATGCTTATTGAGTTCTGTGTCTTCATGCTTTTTTATTACATTTTACTTGTTAATATATTACTAAGCCAACTTGAAGAATATTTCTAAACTACTTGTCTAAAAATTCTAAATGATTACAATTTACCAATGTTACTGGAATGTCAATCTCTAAATTGCGGCAAATTACTAGTGATTAGTGTTTGGTGCTTGTCATTTTCTGGCACAAAATAAAGTACCTTGCAACCATGTTGGGGATTTTCTGTCAGATATGCACATTGTTGATGTTATCTTACATAGTACACATTAGACTCTGCCTATTGTAATTGTACATGTGAGATTTACTCTAACATATTAATGATTCAACAATTTTCTACCAATCTCTTTCGGTTATCCATAACATAACTGATTATGAATACCCACATGCAAATGCAAATTGTGAAATCGAAATAGTAGCATGCTTGTTACATTTGAGATTCAGATCAACATTATATCATCAGAGGTCTATGATCATTCGAAATCTCCAAAAGCCAAGTCCAGAAGCTGAACCAAAGAGGTTAATTACTTTACAGGACTAGATCATTGTGATTTAAGTTGTGGTTACTGATAGTTTTAACATGTTCAGACTTATAGGTGAGTGATATCCATGTTTTTCTTTTGTTCTTCTCCTTAATATCTTATGTTTCGAAAATTTAATATGCTGTGTTAGGCACTTGAAGATGGAAATGTTCTCCTTCGGTTGGCACACCTTTATGAGGTATTATTTCTCTTATTTCCCATTACAATATGTCATTCAAGCTGCGGATTCTTTCTACTTGTACATGGAATTTTGTAGGACTTCCAAGTCAATTCTATTCCTAATTTGTTTTGTTCATTTGGCAATGTAAAGGTGGGTGAGCACAAGGACCTCTCCGCTATGGCCTATGTGGAGCTTAAGAAGATGTTCCCAGCGAGAAAGGTAAAGGAATTCAACTAAACTGATCTTCTATAGAGAGCAATTATAACATCGTTTCTGTGATTCTGCTATTCCAGATCAGCAACATAATAGAAATGAACTTGTCTGCCAATCAAGAGAAGGCTGCAATGGAGAAAAAGAGGCTGAAATGGAAGACCGAGGGTTCTTCTGGTGTTGAAACCATTGCGAGAGGAGGGCCTGTTGACCCTTCCAAGCTGGTTGTGGAGCTCGTGCCAATGGAAATCCGCACATTCCTGATAACCTTCGATTATATTTCCTTTGCCAAAATTGGTGATCATTGGAATGTGTAACTCAAACCATCATTGACTTTAATGTAGACCCAAGTTGCTAATAATGCCGAGCCTTAGAGCATAATCTTATTTCTCTAGCTTTTCACCAAATGTAACATGCTCTGGGTTCGTCCTGTCCGACATATGTGCTAGCACTTTCCTAGTTGATAGCAATTTGTTCTAAAATAGTCCTACTACTCTGGATTACAAGATTTCTCTGGTTTTTGAGTTTCTGAGGATAAAATAAGGGGTTGTACTTTTCCTGCTAATATTTCTGTATATAATTTCTGTAATTTGATTGATTTTGTTGTTTACTAATGAGCTTTTTGTTCCGAGTGCCAGTTTATCTTCTTGAGAAGACCATCCAGGATGAAAGGATTGGACCAGAAGTGATGTTAACTTCAATTGATTAGGTTGACTCTCTTATGTTAGCTCCTCGAGAAGTTTATGGCGAAGCACATTCTACCATCTAAATTATAGGATACAATTGCTAAAAGAATTATCTTCATGGAGGCACTATATGCGATCGTGTGTCACAGCAATATGAAAGAGAGGTTGCAGATGACATGCTACGCATCACAGCGGAGGAGATGCGGAAGGTACGCCTTGACATTGACAAATCCCATCATATCTCCATAGAACTTTTAGATGTCTCGAGTTCCATAGTTTGAATGTGCCAATTATAATACCAATCGATACATTATATTCATTGGTAGGTTATTGTCTCAATCTCGGATGCCAACACCGCTTGGTATTATAATTGGCACATTCAAACTATGGATTGGTATTTTATTTTTTAAGTTTAGTAGTCAAGATCAATATTATAAAGAAAAAAACTTAACAATGCTTCTGACCTGCCCTTGATAGAGTTCATTCACATCCTAAAAAATATATCAGATTTTAATTTATTTTTTTAATGGGAGGTTATACAGAAGAATATTTTAGATATTGATGACGTTTTGAGGTATGAGGGAGGGAATACGCGTGACACGTTGTGACATAAATAAGGTCGGTCGGGAGTTGGAGTCAGAGCCAGCTCGGTGGTTGGAAATGAGTAGGAAGAAACAGATCTTTGTTCTGTCGGGGCAGAGCAACATGGCCGGCAGAGGCGGCGTCAAACACCACCGGTGGGACGGAGTCGTCCCTCCGCAGTGTCGCCCCAACCCTTCCATTCTTCGCTTCTCAGCCCGATGCCACTGGGAGGAAGCCCACGAGCCTCTCCACCGCGACATCGACACCAGCAAGATCTGCGGCGTCGGCCCCGGCATGGCCTTTGCCAACGCCCTCCTCCCCCGCCTCTCGGACGAGGCGGTCCTGGGGCTGGTACCCTGCGCCATCGGCGGCACCGCCATAAAGGAGTGGGAGCGGGGATCGCGGCTCTATGAGGAGATGGTGCGAAGGGCTAGGAAGGCGGCCGAGCTCGGCGACGGCGGGGAGATCAAGGCGGTGCTTTGGTACCAGGGGGAGAGCGACACGACGTCGCATGGTGCGGCGGAAGCGTACGCGGCCAACATAGAGAAGCTTATCCGGGATCTCCGAATGGATCTGTCTCTGCCTTCACTGCCGTTCATCCAGGCAAGCCCTGGTTCCAATTATATCTTCTTTTCTTTTCCTTTCTGCGATGCTCGTCTTCTGTTTCCATGCTGCAAGACCTTGCCTTGGCATTGGCTTATTTTTCGTTCCCTAGGTGGTGTGAATATGTGCGTAGAGCAACCAGCAGATAGGAATCGCTGATCGTCTAGATGGACATCATGTCAATTAGCCTAACTGGTATGGATTTTGAGATTGATAGCAAGATCCATGGTCGAATCCACCACTTTCACTTTGGAAAAAAGAATAAAATCCTTCTCTTCCTTGTCCTTATTTCCATTACTCATATCCAATTAGCCAAACAGACCACCATTTAAAGGGCGATTCTGCAGAAATGCCTCATGTTTGGTTCTACTGAACATAAACATGATATTCCTTTACTCTACCTTTTAAATATTCTCTTTTATGTGAGAATTTGGTGGAAACATGACTGAGACAATGACCATTTCTTCCTGGCATATATACTGAAGGGATCAAGCAGTATATTTGAAATATGAAACTATTTGTTAGTCCTAGGTTGTGCTCTAGTTATTGCTCACTCTAATGTAAGCACTGGTGGAACAAATATTGTGGAGGGCGTGAAGGGATGAGAAAAAGTTTTCTATGATAGGAAAATTGGGTGAAAGGAGGATGATCCTCTTAATAAGACAAAGAATTCACATATCGCTATCTAAGCCATAAAGAGAGTGAAGGGCAGGGGAACTTTGTAAGGAAGACATGGGCTAGAGGTTGGATGGAATACACAATATACGAAGGATAAGATTTACTTGTTCGCAGAGAATCTGAAAGCTGATATTTTCGTTTCTCCTCCTTCAGGCAGGATGTCATTCTCGTACAAAGGTTGAGTAAGGGGACATGTAACAACCAAAGCCTATCTGTTTGCAAAAGAACCAGATCAGTTAGCAAAACCCTTTTTAATCGAGTTATGTTAGAGAAAAATTTGCAATTAAATACAATCAGTTAGCAAATAAAAAACTTGATCAGTTAGGAAGAAACACCTGCCCTTTCTCATCTATTCATAAAAATATGTGTGAAAGTTTACATTTAGACCCTATTGGTGTTGATTTAAGAACATAGACTTAATTGGCAGCAAATAATCTTGACCCCTCTATTAAAACTATTTTACTAGACCAGGTCTTGAACTCATATGGAGTAATGTATGCCAGTGATTAGTGATCTTAGGCATTTTAGATGCGTTACTGAAAAATTCTACCATTTGATTGGTTCTTATATTAAGACCAACAAAAAATAATTCGTATGTCATGAAGGTAATATTTGGACTGCTGCACATAAAAGAGGGAGTGCACCATCCGGTAACCTTGTTTCCAACTGGACCAAGCGAAATCACCTGGTCAATGCGTCTGTCCCTCTTCCAACCAGTAAATACCTGGTGGCATGCCTGGTGTATTAAACTTTGATTGAAGCACACTTTAATCTGTAGGATCAAGGGCAGAGACAAGCATCACTATATGATTTCTTCTGTTTCCTACTAGTTGACTTTGCCGGTCATTAATTTCTTCAAGCTGAGCATCAAAAGTGTCACAATATCCTAAATTTCAACTTTATCTGTGGCAGAATGGTAGGACATGTGGAGGATGATGTCTTGTTAGGTCACATGAACCATAAACCAAAAAGTAATTGTACCATGAGAGAACTGGCTTGGTATCAAATTGATAGAATTTAACACTTCCTATTGAGCATTTTCTTACATTCAAGGAAGGACATGGAAAATAGAGAAGAGAAATAGAATCAGTAGAAACAGTAAACTTCAATAACTTAAGTTCTGATGCCTGCAGGAGTTTACAATACTTTTATAGCCTCTCACACTTCCTCTCTTTTATGTCATGGAGTCTTCTAGGCTGATAAAGGGGTAACTATGCCTTTGGAATTTGCATCTTAATGCAGTTGTTTCTGAAAACCTCAGTTTATCCATGGTAAAATAAGAGTGGGAGGTATTGAATGTAGTTGGCCTAAGATAATGGGACCTAGGTTATGTTATTGATCTAGAATAAGTGATTGACTTGGTTGCATATAGAGAGGAATGTGGCTGGTCTTGCTTGAGACTAAAAGGCTGAGGATACACAAAGTTAGAAGAGTGTAAGATCGATGAGACGGTTTAGTGAGGAGAATTGTGCAATCCACCAGAATGGAACATTTGTCATTGTAAGTGCATCTGAATGTTCTGAATACTGTGCAACCTTTTTTAAGATTTACAAATAAATAACTTCTGGAAATTCTGTAAGATCTGCAATTAACGTGGAATTAGTGAGGATGAGTTGAATGAAACTTGAAATTTAACATGAATCTGAAACAAAATAGAATTGGAACCTTAACTTGATGATGTGAATTCAGCATGCCAAGTTGGATAACAAGAATCAATTCAATGATGATTTTTCTTTTGTAAATGTAAGATTCACTATGGAACCCCTTATCCCGCCATTGGATGATCATTATGTGTGACACCCTAAACTCTAGACCTTTTTCACAACTGTGTGTTCCATGCTTGCCAGTTTAGATATGATAATTTGATTTTGCGCATCAGCATGTTTGTCACTCACCTTGTGGGATCAATTCTTTGTTGCATTATTTACAAGATGTGTGGTTTTGAAATTAGTTTGTCATAATACTTGAGTAATACAAGGGTTTACTTCGGCTGTTTAAGTGTCTCTCAGTGGTTTGGACTTTGGACCTTGTATCATAATTGGACATGATGTGGTTGCTCCAAACTCTAAGATCCTGATCTGCCTATCTGTAAGTAAAGAATACCCGGCCTAGACAAACGAACGCCTTGCCGTTTCCTGGTATCGGCCTTGGGCTTTTCTTGTGCAGCCTAGGTGGAAAGTGAAAAAAGGGGGAGCCCTAGCCATCAGTGACAGACCACTCCAGAAGAGCTGAGCTAGAATTCTAACCTTGTATCTGGGTGCCGTCAAATTAATGATTTATGGTAGAAACAGTATTTAGTTCTGGTTGTGGCTTTTATCTACAAGGCTTCCTTTTTCATCCCCAGGTCGCTATTGCATCGGGTGACAAGCATTACATAGAGAAGATAAGAGAGGCTCAACTGGGAATTAGTATGCCCAATGTTCTCAATGTAGATGCTATGGGTTTGCCACTAAGTGAAGACAACTTGCATCTCACTACTGAAGCTCAAGTTCTGCTAGGCAACCTGCTTGCAGAAGCCTATGCCAAACACGATTCGGCGATCGATGGCCTCTGAAGGAAGCTTTGAAGGCGTGCTATGCGACAACCATGTTCCAAAGAATCGACACTTCTTTAGATGGCTGAAACTTGGGATCTCTTTGTGATGCAGTTATCATTTGATTGGCACAATAATTATTGCTTTTGATTCAAACGGAAATGTTTGAAACCTTTTGGTCTGTGATTAACTGACTCATTTCTCAGACATTAAATTTATATAGATTGGAATGGTTGCTAAATGAAAGAGAACTACATGAAGATAATCTTACGGTTCGATGCACATCTATCTATATGGTAGGAAATGTAATATAACCACATCAAATATGACCTTTGATTTGGTTTTATTATTTAATAATCGAAATTTAATTTAGAAATCAGAAAAATGATTGTCATCTGATCCTGTCTATGTTATTTACTGAATCAAAATGAATCATAAAATTATAGTTTAAGGTAATTATCATATATTTGAACTTTTATTTATTTATTTTTTTTTCTGAAAGGTGCCATGCTCTATTTGTTTCATTTCTTTAACAATATTATACATTTTAAATCCTACAATGATAATAGTTTTTTTTAAAAGTTAGAATAATTAAAGTGTTGTTACGTATTGGATAAAATCATAATACAAATTGATTCGATTTGATCTGTTTTGGTTTATACAGCAGAATCATTTGATTTAATTTATGTAACACAATAACTTCATTTGTGATATTAAAAAAAAATCATGATTTATGATAAATCGGACTGACAGTTCGCATCGCTACGGACACTCGTTACGCCTTTACTCTTCCGGTGGGTGGTCTTAAGGTGCAATTAAAGGTTGACCCCACCCTATCTTTGCACGAGAACACACGCTGTCCACCGACGTCCACCGACGTCCACCGTTAGATCTAAGATGATACTGGTAATCATCATTCGGACGGCTCAGATCCGTTCATCAAATCCAATGCACAGTGAATCCGCTCACAGAAACATAACATGCGGTCACTGCGTTCGCATACGTGGCTGACGCGGGAGACGGGCCCTACAGCAAATCTCCAATCAACCAGGAGCCACGCTGCGGCCGAGTCGGACGAGTTAACGCCTCCGACAAAGCAACCCATCTCCCCATCTTTAGAAATCCCCAATCCCGAAGGAAGGGTAGGAAGCCCTCGCTCTCTGCTGTTCCTTCTCCGCCCCCTCCGCCCATTTGAGAGGTATTCGACTCCTGATATGTAATTAGGTTTTGTCCCTCTCGATTTCTTATGGTTAGATTTCCTGGGTTGTACTTTTTTGATTCGATTTGCGCACGGCGATTGTCTGTCTAAAGGCGTTGATTCTTGTTGATTTCATTGAGAAGGTTGATTGAAATCTTTGTTTGTGATGGCGGTACTCTTCTAACCAGTTGTTGCGAATGGGATCTGTTACTGGTGTTAGTTCTTTCGTACACCTCGTTATTTGATTGCTCGTGCGTGTGCGTGTGAATTGGGTTTCATGGACGGCGAGAATATTTTAGTGACTGCTTAATGTGTTGCTTCTTTGCTTTGATAGTAAGCCATTTATTTCCTGCTGTTGTGTTGTTTGGCCACCTTGTTTTCGTCGCGGGAGGATTTTGATTATTTGGTGCTTGTAGGTTTGTGTAACGTCATGGCATGTAGCTTTCAGTAGCGTGTATCATTTTTATTATATTTTTCAAAAATTTCTTTTTCGGCATTATGCTATTAGTGATAATGCTTTTTATACAGATATTTTGCAGAAAACAATAATGTAAGATTGTACCTTTCATCCTTTTTTGAAAAGAAAACAACTTGATATCTATCATCAAAAGATGTATTCAAGGGCAGTCACTACTGCGTTCTCTGCATATATGGGAGAATGCAACATCATCAAGTCTGCTACAAAGTTTAGTGGTGTCATTACAAATGTTAGAAATTTGCCAAGGAGGAGGGAGTTTGTTGACAAAGACATCCACCATGTTTGCGGCATTAGATTTTTATAATGCTCTTGTAGTTTCCCTCTAACAAAGAATGTGACAGTCCATTCCTCAATGCTAAAGCTTCACATATTAGGTCACTCCTTCCATGACAATACCTTCCACCTGCCAGTAAACAAGTGCCATCAGAATCTCTTAAAATGGAACCAAGGCCACCATCATGTAGGTCCTTGTCCAGGACCTAAGATAAATACTAAAAAAATTGCTTGATAAATGACCTGTATGCTGTTCCATCTCGTACCAGGCATTACAGGCACTGTGTCGAACATATATGATCTGGTGTACTGTCAGACCAGTGAATACCACCTGTACCATACTGTGTCTGGTGGTATTCCAAACCTTGCCAGTATCCATCAACATTGATATTGAGCAGCTTGACCCAGTGTATCCTAATTTGATATAGGTTATTAGTCCCTTTAGAGCTGGTTGATTTATAAAGTCAGCAATAAGAAAAACAACTTGATAGAAAACAACAGCAGGAGTGCTTTCGTAGTTGTTATACTTAGTATCATTTCTGGATTGCCATAGAAGCCAGAAAATGTTAGCAATTAAACCTCAAAAGATCTTAGCATCGTTAGGTGTCCAGTCATCTCCCTTGAGCCAGGACCCACTAGACTAGTTAGTTCTAAAATTAAATTGTATATTGAAAAACCTCATAAAGAGGTTCCAAACAGAATTTGAAAGCTGTGGTTATAGACATTGTGGTCCACAGAATCCAGGTGCTCCTTGGCTCCTTACACAAACAGCAGCGATGTATACTGGTTATGTTCAGGTGAGTCAATCTCTCAGTAGTAAGAAGGTGGCCTGTAAGAAGTTTCCAACAAAAGATAACAACTTTAGGAGTGATTGGGAGCTTCCAAAGTCCTGCTCCATCCCTTCCTTTGAGATCCCAAATCATTGTTCCTAGTTTTGAGGAAACAATATGCTGATTTCACAGTGGCTGAATCCTTAGTTTCAGGGTTGTTGGGTTCTACTATTGCTTGACACAAAGTGAACAGGGTTGGTGAGTCCTTGCGTGGTGGTTTCTTGAAGTGCTCCAATAGGTAGGTAGTCTTAGAGGAGCATTTTTCTTTATTGTCCATGTCAAAGTGGTGGGATGTAGAGGATTACAGCTCTGGACCAATAGGCACCGGAATGGTACGCACTGGTCATAATTCAGAGTTTTTTAGGCTGTTCTTTAATTAGCGTTAACCCAAACCCCCACCCCCTAGGGTCTTCTCCCTCTTGATGTCACACTCGCCTCCCTTGTGCCGCCCACTACTGTCCTCTTCCTACTTTTTATTTTTGTCCACCGCCTCCTCCTCTTCCTGTAAGCAACTCAGAATAAGATATATAAGAACTGGAAAGAACTTTAAAATCATCTTGCAAGCTTCGCCATCTGTTGATAATTTCTCTTGTGTTTCGCTTACTAGTGTCTTACTCAAGCTGTTATGTTTAAGAATGGGATACTTTATTGCACATTGGTTGAGTTTGATATGCTTTAACCATAATTTCTCAACAGATAATTGATTTTCATATCCTCTATTTTGTTTCTGTAAAAACCAAAGCTTTAACTAGATTGGTTTGCCATTGGAGCCATAAAAATTCTAAACAAACGGCTAGTTTTTTCTAGCATTCATTTTGTTCCATACAAGAATTAAATTTTTTATTTATCTGTCCATATAGATCCCTTTTTTTGGAGGCGGTGGATAGGGGTAGGGGGCAACAGGCTGGGACAGGGACCATGAAAGGTGATCGACGCAGGTGAACTGCACAAGGAGGGGAGAGAAGATGGAGGTGGGGGGTTGGGTTATTAAGGTTTTTAAAAAAAGTTAAAAGTAATAATAAAATATTGGCCTTACCGCTCGGTTTGCAGGTACCGGGTGGTAAGCCTTGTACTGTATGTGGAGTGCTGGAAATTGGATAATTCTCATGCTGGTTCACATCCGAACCTGGTCAATATTGAGGAGTACATATGGATCTAGATGAAATTGCATTCGTTTTCCATGTGTCGTGAATTTGATGTGATCGTGCTTTTGTATGGTTGCCATGAGTTGGTAACAAATTTCCTGTGCATCATTGATTGTGGTTTGTCTTGCACTATTGGGGTGGATATCATGGTAATCAACATTAGTAACACTATTGTGAACGAACCTCATATTGGAAAAGCTCAAGGAAATGACCAATGCCCCTATCTCAGGGTTGGAGAAGGGCTAGTCATCTTGTCCTGGCACTCAGCTTATGAGTACTATTGCAATTGGGTGCCTCATCTTCACACTCCAACCAATATCACGATAACTGCTATCATTAAGTCATAGTGGATCATCATAGGCATGCTAAAGCTTATATGTCTGTCCATTCAGGTGCTCCTTTTATATATATATATATATATATATTATATATATATATATATATATATATATATATATATATATATATATATATATATATATATATATATATATATATATATATATATATATATATATATTACAGTCTTAGAGCTTTTTAGGTATCTAGACTTTTCCTAAAAGCTCATTTGGTTTTTTGAAGGACCTTTGTGCATTTGGTGATCTCTGTAAATTCTAGCAAATATTGCTTCACAGTGATTTCAATAGGCGCTCGGGCGCTTGCCTAAGCGCTCGGGCGAGGTAAGGCGAGGCTCGAGCGCCTTGCTTCATTTCCAGGTGACGCACTTCAAAGAGGCGTCGCTTGGGCGCTCGCCCGAGCCCAGGCATCGGGCGTTTCGGGCGTTTCGGGCGAGCGCCCGGGTTAAACTAGGCGAGCGCCCGAGTTAAACCATGCGACCGAACCAGCGTCTTTCTCTCGCGTCTTTCCCAACCCTAACCTTGCTCGCCGCTCCCGCTACCACTGTCGCCACTGTCGTTGCCATTGTCGCCGCACGCAGCTCCCGCTCTCACTCTTGCTCCCGTTGCTCGCTACTACCGTTGCCACTGTCGTCGCTCACCACTCCTGTTCCGCTCCCGCTGCTCGTTGCTACTGCCGCCGCTGTCGTTGCTCTCAGTCGCCCTCGATCTTCCCTTACACTCTTCTCAATGGTATACTGTTAACAGTATATTAACAGTATACTGTTAACTGTTAATAGTATTTTTATTTATTAGATTAATAATATATTATTTTGATTTTAATATTATTAATTTTTATTTATTTGAAATTATTGTTAGATTTTTATTTAAATAATTATATTTATTAATTATATTATATATTTTTATATTTTAGCGTCTCGCTTCGCTCGGGTGAGCGCCTAGTGCTTCGGGTGTTTTTGGACTTTGGCGTCTTTTGACGCCTAGCGCTTTGTAAATCGCTGCTGCTTCATCCTTGTTATTCCTTCACCATGAACAATATGTTTCGCCAATGATGGATATGCTCCGACTATCAAGTATGCTCACACTGGGTTGGTACTTTGATTCTTTGTTGTCATTTTCCTATAATCATCAAGAAGTGGATTGAGCTATGCAATTCAGAAGAAGTAACAAAAATACAACCTAGGCTTATCGTAGATTTACATATTTAATTTAGTTTCGAATGGATTTACACAAATCTGGGCTAGATTTATCAAATCTACTTGGATCTGACCTATATTATAAAGATAAAGGCTAGGTTTCATCGTATAGGTGGATCCTAGATCTAAACTAGATCTATGTGGATTTAGGCTGGACTCATTTGGTCAGATTCATGTGTATTTAGCCTAGATCTACATCTTGGTTTGATTTGTACAGATTGGGGTTAGATATAAAGCAGAGCTGCGCAAATCTACTTGGATCTGGCCTATATCTATAAAGATCAAGGCTGGATTTTGTGGTCTAGGTTGGATCCATATAGATCTAAACTAGATCTACAAGGATTTAGGCTGGACTCATTAGGTCAGTTTCTTGTGTATTTAGGCTAGGTCTACATGAATCTTGGTTCGATTTGTACAGATTTGGCTAGGTATACGTGAATCCCGGTTAAATTCACATGGATCTAGGCCAAACCTACATGGATTCAGGTTAGATTTACATGGATCCATCCTAGACATGATGGACTTCTTTGATTTGATTTAACTTCAATTGTTCATATTCATTCCTTTGGATGGTCACATAAATAACTGCAATGCTTTCTGTCATGGTAATCCCACTCATGTTGAACAGGAAAAGTACATTCAAATAGGCATCAGGGATGCATTTCAACTGAAACAGATTGGTTATATGGTCATGTTCAGATGACATGCAGAATGGCAGCTGGTCAACAGAAGAAACGGTTAACAAGTTCCAACTTCCATGAACAATACAAAGGAAAGAAGAAAAAAAAGCTGGACTCATCTGACTACATATTAAATTTAAGATGTCGTGTGGATCTGGCATGGGATGACCGTCAAAGGACAGTTGTGGCAAAGAAGGAACAAATCAGTTTATCATGGATAGATATTGCTCCTTTCCTTGACTCTGTTTCCCAGTCCCACTCTGGCTTAGCTGATGTTGTTTCTGTTCCAATTGAAATTTTTAGTTTGGACAATTTGACTGATGTTCTTTCTTACGAGGTATGATTGTCCTAACACAACTAATGAATTTTCTTTTGTAACCTCTATTTCTTATTAAAATCATTAGTATCTATATTTTAAGTACATATTGCTCTAATGTTTTGTCAGGTTTGGGCTACATGTCTCTCAGAATCAGAGAGAAAGCTTCTCACTCAGTTTCTTCCTAGTGTGAAAGGTGCAGAACAAGTAGTTCATTCGTTGCTTAAGGGAGAGAATCACCACTTTGGAAATCCTTCCCTAAAATGGCAAGTTGATTTTTTGTTGTTGATTAGTTGCTTCTGGTCAGCTTCTGTTAATTGGAGTCTCCACTATTGAATCTGAAGGATGCTGAATTCCAGTTTTACAACATTTAATGTTCTTCTAAATAATATGAACTGTGGTTTTTGAAGGATATTTATCTAATTGAATTTAAATACTTTGTTCTTAAATATTTTTTGTTGCTTGGAAAGTTTATCTAACTGATAATACATGCAATTTCACATAAAAATCTAACCAAATACAAGGTAGGAGAAGTAATATGAGCCCAAATGTCATAAACATGCTACAAGGAGATATATTTATTTAGCACTAGGCTTTGTTCTGCAGATTCTTAACTCAACTGTTGTAGACTTATTCCCATATGCTCCACGGATCTGAATTGTCCTTGTTTTAAATTGCTGGTAAGCCTGTTTGAAGGAGCTTATCCTATACTGCACAGGTCTACTTCTCTTTGTGCTGGTAATCTTCATCCCGATATTCTTCTTCAAATGGAGGAACAATGTCAACTCAGTAAGAGGGCATATTATTGTGAGATAAATAAGTATCACAAGGGGTATGTGCAGTAAAAGTATATTAGGAGATTGTAAAACTTTGCATTCAAAGTACCACTTTGGGAGTTGTTAAGTGTGTTTAATAATATGCTTACGTTTGCAGCATGCTTGAGGTTTTGAAGAAATGGAAGGAACGATGGTTAAACTGCAAAGATCCAGAGTTACTGTTGAGGTTGTTTCTTCTTGTCTTTTTCTTTCCTACACATATGGATAAACATTTTTGCCTGTGGCCATTCAATAAAAATCTCTACTAGGTATCTCTATCATGGTACATTATTGACCTCATGGTTATTTTTTGCTTGAACACGAGCTTAGCTCCAAAAAAGAAGAGGCAAGGTACCATATCTTCTTTTTGAGGGACACTTTGGAGGGTTTCTCATAGGTTGCATGTTTGCGACCAATATGGTAGTTCTTCTAACTTTGGAAATTTTCTTGGTTGTGTAGTTAAATTGCAATTCATATGGTAGGTTCCTATCCATTAAGGTGAACTGTATAATACATTATCTATCCTCTTTAGGTTTGATGGCAAGTTCACATCTTGGCTAGCTTTGTCTCGGCTAGGAATCTATAAAGGTTTTCTAGTGGTATTCCAGTTTCACAGAGAATTAGTTATATGCATGTCTATAGTTCATGTGACCTCATTGTTATATGCGAGAAGCTTTGTTACAAGCTTGTGCTTTCCTTTGAAGTTGAAATGGAAAAAGTTAGTTATGTACATGTCATGTGAAGGAAACTAGTTGATCTCATGTTCTGACCTCATTTAGCAAGAATTGCCTATGGTGAGGCACCCTCGCGCCACCGACTTAGCTTTTTTAAGTCAAGAATCGCATTCAATCGGACTTAGCTTGGATTGTGTCTTGAGGCGCCCTTGCGACACTACGCGTCATGCAAAGGGTCAAATCAACACTGCGGTCCCGTCCTGTAGGACTGTAAAAAGAAGTTGATTAGTTGTTGGAACGAAGGCGGACAAGTCCCGACGTCAGAAGCTTTACAAGCATTGAGCCACTTGGTGTGCAGAAAGTAGAGAAAGAGAGGAGGAAAACAAGGACTTTAGAGGGGTGAATGAGCATGCAAGTCCGCAAACAACTACTCCCCAAGTGCCGGGCGCGAGGCAAGTTTCCTTTTGTAAAATGTTCAACGCCCGACAACATAACCCCATCCAGCCATGTGCCACCCGGGTGGTTCCAGGGCTAAGATGGCTGACAAAATTTCCATGGCGTGCAGAAATCAGCCCGCGGCACACGAAAACGGAGCTGTTTTTGGATTTCTGGGCAGATGCAGCGAGCGATCGTTCTGCTGCGCTGCAGCTGCTGTTTTCTGTAGTTTTACAAGGAAAAACACACCAAAACATGGCAAAACAGGCTGCCAAGGGTATGTACAAGCATGGGCAAGCGACGAACGGAACGTTGAACGAAGTTGCTGCGGGTGTGCGACGACCGTTCGTGACAGTACGGTTGCTGAAATTTTCTGCTGAGGCTCTTAGGTCAGATGTAAACATATTTGAAACTGTTTGGATGATGTTTTCAATGTTGTAGCTTCGGGAAGATGGTCGCAGTTTATTGTTAGCTGCTGGAGATGGTGTAGGATTAGATGAGAGGAGAGATAAGGACTGAGATGAGAAGAAGATAAAGGAGGAGACCAGATGGTCAGAATAGGAGAGTTCCCACCTAATGAAAACTGAGGTCTGAGCAGCCAGGGAAAAGAAGAAAGAAATGTTAATCTTTTATTTGCAATTGTCAAGTACCATTAACATTTCCTCTCTTTCTGTAGGCTCTCTGTGCATCTTGAAGTTGGAAACTAAGCTACTTAGTTTAATCTATTAGAGTTTGATTATAGTCAAACTCGTTACTAAATTGATTAAAGTTGCACCTTTAGTGATGAAAATACCTATTCAAATTAACTATCTTTTATTAATTTAGTTAAATCTGAAATCAAAGACTATTGTCTTGTATCGACTATCTTTTTTTGTCCCTGGACAGACCATTACATGTCAGTTCGGACTCGTGTACCAACACATGATACACCTATACATATTAAAGACTGAAAGAAGAGAGAGGAGGGGGAAAAACAGATGGCTGCGGAGGAAGAGGAGGAAGGAGGAGGAAGACGAAGGAAGAAGAGGTGGCGGTGGAGGAAGAAGAGGAGGCTGTGGAGTAAGAGAAAGAAAAAGGAGAAAGAGGAAGGTGGAGGAGGATGAAGCCAACCGGAATCAGTGGCACATGAATGGGCGATGAGTGGCAGCAGGTGGCTCACGAGTGAAGAGGGCTCTCAAACATGAACCCTATTCTAGTGTTAAATAATTTTTCCTAATAAGCCAGACCAGACCACTCGAAGTCTGCCAGTTCATGCCCAAACCTTATAGACTTGTCAGTTTCATACATGTCGAAGTGAATTGGCATTCCATGTATGAAATTAAAATAACATTAATCCAATCAAAATACCATTCCAGTTCAATTTTTCAGGCTTCTTCGGGGTGGAGAAGAGTGAACAGGGAGGTGCACCAGAGAGCCAGAGTAATCAGAAGCCTTTAATACTTGTATAGTTGTGTATATACATATATCAAAAACTAAGGTCTCCAGAGTTTGATACTCATCTATATTCTAGTACAACACTAAAGAGAATAAGAAGAACGTTCTATGGACAGCTTTTGGGGACCTGAGAATGCCTTTTTCTTCTCTTGTCTGAATGTCTCAAAAAGGCCTTTTGGACCCATATGACTTCCTAAGACACAGGATGATTTGCTAGAATCCTACATGCCTTAGTATTTTGTAATTATTGCACTTCATCATCTAAAAACTCAAGAAAACTCCTATATATGGAAAGTTAAAAAGATGCTTCTAAGCTGAACTGAATGCTCCAAATTCAACTTTGATGCTTAATTGACTGTATTGCAATGATCCATTTAGGGTATGGACTAAAAATGTCTTTACACTTTTGATGAGCAAATATAAGTAATCTCTCTAACTATTTGTTCTTCCTGTCAATCTGAGATTCTGAGGTCATCTTGCGACCTCTTTAATTTGCATTGAATTTAAATATTGTTGCCTCTCATGCTTCTTGATATTGTAGATATTTGTGCTAGCCATATGGATGGCATATAAACCAAAGCCTTCTAGAGGGGCTTTCATTGTGATTCTGTCCAATTGTCATGACATCAGTGATACTTCATTGCTCCATCACCTGCATAATGTGTAGAAACATCTTTACACATCTTCTAATTCCTTTTCTTCCTTAGCATCATCTTAATTTATTGTTTGCGATAGTAGTATTCAAGGTTCTAATACCGGGCACACTGCTTGAAACAACCTGGTATTTAGCAGTTTGATGGAAGACGAACAGGTGAACTGGGCAATTTTGCTTAGTCGGTTTGAAACAAGGATGTTTCTAATTCTTTGTTTTGGATGTGACAGGTCTATTATTTTCATTTTGGATTAGAATATGTTAACATTCCTACTGTTTTCAAACTTAGTAGTTGATATTAGATCTCAGAAAAGTCTGGTTGAGGAAAATTTTAAAGCTTTGATAGGTCTATTATTGTCATTTTGGATTGGAATAATTTAACATGCCTACTATTTTCAAACTTGGTAGTTGATTAATGATAATGATAAAATTTGTTAATCCTTATCACAGTTTGCATACTAGGAAACCACTGTCTTTCTATAGGTTCGAAGCTATCTTCATAAATTGAACTGGCTTCTGCAAACACTTGTTGCCAATTTTTTCAAAGATAATTGGGCTCTATGAGCATCCATTAGTATTTTACATTTGTTCTATTCCTCTAAGCTGAACACCTTGAATATACAGTGAAGGATATTCCGAGAACAAGGAAGGAAGCTTAGCTAATTCTGCTGAAAGGGCTAATGTTCTTGCAATCTCAAAGAGGGAATCACCACATAACGTCTGTGACCATGCTGGTGACACTGATAAATACATGTCATATATTAAGGTCAGCTGACTTGTATGTCCTACTTATTAAGTAGTTAAGCTCACTTATATGGTAGTCGGTGCAAGTATATCTAATTTTTTAGACCAAAATAACTT
This sequence comes from Musa beccarii, assembly GCA_024322285.1. Lineage (NCBI taxonomy): Eukaryota > Viridiplantae > Streptophyta > Magnoliopsida > Zingiberales > Musaceae > Musa > Musa beccarii. The sequence continues at coordinate 2,443,090 of CM044401.1, read as the reverse complement.
CATTAAAGTTGAGAACATTCTTTTGACATGATATTATCTTTATCATCTAAATGCCTTTACATAATTGGTTGGCTTGAGTTTTATGGGTAGTGTTCTTTTGCCAGTTGGCTTGGAATGTACCTTGTATCTATGGACTAAACAATCTGCTAGTAATCATCTCAAATGAAAATGATATGAAATATATAAGTATCAGGAATGTATTTGCTGGGCTTGGATGTGTTGAAAGTCAAATGATTGGAATATGTCCTCATTAGGACTAAATTTGTTAGTAAATAGGAACTTTATATCAAATAACACTAGCTCATTTCTATTTGAAATGATATCACTTGCATCTCTTTTTGAAATGCATTTTATTATGCTTTGTAAACTCAGATAAGAGTGATTGAATGATGACAAGTCTGTTATCTAATCCAGAATATTTCTTTTTGAATACTTGATGAGAAATCTGTTTGATAAAGCATTGGAAATATCCTAAGAAGTTACCTCCTTTTATGATCTAGTGGCAGTTAAAACTTAAAAGCAGATGACCTGAGTTCTGTCTTCCAGAAATTTGACTCAGAAAAAGAATTTATAGTGGTTTAGTTGGACCTTCCTGTCTTGTTAGAGACATAGGGCTTGAGAACTTTTCTACATTATCTAGAGTTACACTTTGAAGATAGCCAACCAGTGAAATCTTATGAAAGTTATTTGAAATGCAAAATGTTCATGGCAAGCACCTCCCAGCATCTAATAGTCCTGACTGTTTATATCAATGGATAAAATTATTCCAGCTTCTCTTCACAACCAAGCTCTGCTACTTTTGACACATTGCAAAAGTTTCACAAAAATAACTTGTCAGATTCTTGACTTGTAGATATGCTATATAAAGTAAAAAGCCAGGGTGTAAAGACTTTCTACATGGTCTGAATCCGGTTAGTTTGTTGCCAATGGGGATAAGATACCTCTTTCATACATATTATGCCTTGATACTCCTTGCGCTATTGAGAAAATCATTAAGATTTTCATCTTGGTTTTGTTTATTATTGATTTGTATTGTTTGTTTTATTTTCTTCTTTCTGTTTTCTTGCATATATTTAGACTCAGATGTTGTGGAACTAAGTTCAATGGTTTAAGCAGACATTAAAAACACTTGGTCTTTGAATATTTTCCTAGTTGATCTTAAAATTTGATACTTGTCATCATTCCCAATTTGGTACTTTATAAGCTTGAACTAAGTCAGCTGCATGTCTGTGTCGATTTTCTGCTCGTTTTGATAAGTTTTATGCACATTAGTTATATGTCTGATATGTTTTATATTTGTTGGATAATTTTGGCATTTTGGTTCATTTGATTTATCTAACAGTCCGTAAAAAGAAAGAATTCTTCTGAATTCTGATCTGTAACTCAAAATTGGCTTTCTTGATAGGGCTTTTAGAAGAAATCTGGCATGCTGGGTTATGATTGCTATCCTATGGTTGAAAATGCTAATCATTTGTTTTTCTTTTTTTTTGGTCAATACTTCAGGTAAGCAGGGCACAACATCAGCTGATCAAGAATATAAAGCATTCTGCTGATGGTATTCAACCTAAGTTACTTGGTCGTGTGCTTGGTGACATACAATGCTTTCATGTTCACCCTTATGAAACATTTGAAGAGGAAGAAAAGCAGAGGTTGCATGAGCACTGGTTGGTTATCATTTCTCTCATGGTCAGTTTGATGTCTGAAAGTTATTGGATTCTAAAAATTAAGCCTCGTGCAAACAGGTTGCAAGTAGCAAACAAGGATCTCTTGGTAGCTTTTGAGGCTGCTAGGGGCCGGAAGTTGTGGAGAGAGCAATCTTGGAAATCTTTGGAACGGGAACTCGCAGAGAAACTGAAGTTTATAAATGATAAGGTATTCTTTGATCTTATTAATTATTATTATTCCTTCACACATTTCACTTTCTAAGTTAACCTTTGAAATCATTGAATATTTAATGAAACTTTGCTTCACTAGTTCAAGTTTTCATAGTTTATTATTATTGGATATTCGAGATTTCTGTATATTAATTAATACTATTAATAGTTCTTTAGATGCTTGCCAATATCTTGTAGAGGTAGCAAAAAGAACTGTAAGCACCATCCATGGTAATGAAATCTGTACTCTGTACAGGCTATGAATTAGTTGGTAAATTGCACCGGTGCTTGCTGAGTTCTTCATCCCTTTCCAGTATATGAGATTCATTTACATGCCTCAATGGGCATGACATGGCATGAACTTACAATAATGACCATGGACTCCCGATGCTACTGGCTGACTACAATGGTCAGAGTATGCTGCTCCTTAAAACTTATCTGCTTATATAAATTGTGATGCATAAATCTTAGGTGATTCTTTATGTTTGCATTTATGCATACACGCACACACATGCAATTTGTTTGCATGCAAACTTGGATGAATAGAGACACGGGTATCAGTTATAATGTAAATGTGACTGGTAACTATTAACTATTACACGTGTGTGGTCACATCATAGACAAATATAAGAAAGGATGTCAATTGTGGCACTTGATGCCATTTATTTTATTTAGTTAAAGGATAATTGCTAATCGATATTCTCCACTTGCTCTATCCTTAAAACACAGTTATGACTTGTCATGCACAGATTGTTGGACATCTGAGTGTCCCATCTCTGATCAATGATCCAGTGATATAACTCAAATGTCCTCGAAGCAGAAAGTGCCTTCCTGATCTCCTTTGTAGTGCAGACATGTGATATACATAGTCCATCTATTATGATAGAGCAATACATACAATGACCCCATCACGACAATGATTTCAGTCACTGCATCTCAGAATCTGCAGGATATATAGAGCTCCATGACCTTTTCATCTGATGAGCTAACGCAAAATGTATACATAGTTTTCAATCCGAGTATTCTTTGTAAGATAAACTTTAAGGAGATGGATTGGCAAACTAAGTAACACAATGCCATAGGAGCTGATTGTAAGAATTCTTGAATTAGTGTATGCATCTAATGATGATTATAGAAGAAAATGATAATGCTTTGTGCCGTTGTCATTGTCCCCTTTACCACTAGGATACCACCGATATCCATCATTAGGTTGATACAGTCAACTGCACATGGTGTCAAAAGAATTTTCACTAGGTGTCCAATTGTTCGCCGACCTTTTTATGGTTTACATTACCGTTGGTTATCACTTTTACTAGAAACTGAGGTCTAATCTCATTTATGGGCCTCAATAATGCATTGTGAATACAGTTTTGACTTGTGGAAGACTATTCTGTTACAATATACCAAGAAGTTTTGGGATATTCATCCTGATAGGGTCAAACCAGCTATGTTACATGATTGCCATATCGTAGAGGATCCTGATAGGGTCAACTGCACATGGTGTCAAAAGAATTTTCACTAGGTGTCCAATTGTTCGCCGACCTTTTTATGGTTTACATTACCGTTGGTTATCACTTTTACTAGAAACTGAGGTCTAATCTCATTTATGGGCCTCAATAATGCATTGTGAATACAGTTTTGACTTGTGGAAGACTATTCTGTTACAATATACCAAGAAGTTTTGGGATATTCATCCTGATAGGGTCAAACCAGCTATGTTACATGATTGCCATATCGTAGAGGATCCAGCTTCTTAAAAGCAAGGTTTTTAATTTTTAGTATCAGAGCCATATCATTCCTAACCCAGACCAATATGGGTATGAGATTTACCAATATCAAATTTGGAAAAAAAATTTAAAAAAAGATGAAAATTATAAAACTTACTATCTAGTAGAAGTCCAGCATCGGATGGTATAGGCGCTGCCCTATGCCTAGCAGACCACCTAGTTTACCCAAGTCCCAGCAAGCTGTGGGATAAGTATATGCTGCCAGTACGGTATCGGATGGTATTGCATACCTTGCTCAAAAGTATTAATTTAATATTTGACTCCTCAACCTCTTTATCAAGATATCTGCTGATAGTCTTTCATGGAGTAGGAGGTTATACACCAGGGCATGCTTCTGAATGGACACTAAGGATCATAGCAAGGATCTTGAGTTGCATTAATAACAGTGCAGTTGAAATTGAACCATTTTGTAATTGCTTTATCCAACATTTTTAATTTCATACCATACCACCTGGTACGGGCGGTATGTACCAGTCTGCTAACCTATCGGCACGCCCACCATCCACTATCAAGCGGTATCATATTTTTGGCCTCGTATCGGGCGATACGAGGCTGTACCAGGCAGTAGCGGTCAAAATTTCGACCATTACCGACTTGTACCTAGCGTTATGTAGTAGCTGTCGTCCGGCGAAGCGAACACGCCACTCCCCTTCGGCACGACATTCTCCTAGTGGTCGTCGTAACAGTTGCCATTGGCCTAGATGAGCGCCCCATGGTCAAATATTATGTTGTTCCGCCGCTTGTTGACATAATGGTTCCCCTCTGCCACATGTATCGGCCGCAGCCCTCCTGTAGATTGCGCTACTAGCCACCCTCATGATAGTCATCGTTGGAGTACCACTTGCATTTGAACTCGTGCTCTCGGTCAACGACAGGATCCAGGGTAGGCATTGCCCTCCGACCGGTGAAGGTCCCAAAGCCTTCCATCTGGCCAGAACAGAGCTCGCCCATGTAGGTCGCGTTGGAGGGCCATGAGAACTTTCCCTTTCCGAAAGCCTTCCCCCTCTGTCGCTCCCCCTCGTGCCTGGACCAATCGGCCCCAAGGCACTTCACTTGTCAGTGGGGGGAGTTCTTCTACTCCGCGTCCACGATCAAGTACAAAAACCCTAAGTTGCTTCATGTTCTCTACTCAGTACGCCCTAGCGTACCGCTTGTTATGTCGGTATGGTTCGAAATTAAAAACCTTGGCTTTACCTATATACCTCTTCTTCTCTTTAGTATGTGTATCATTGATGCTTGTTTGTTTTCTAGTTTGAGATGGGAAAGCTATCGGATTTATGTCGACTAATTAAAAGCTGGCCTACCAAGCGAGCAGTATGCTATGTAGTCTATCAAAATTATTTGTGGAATTGAATAGGAAAATGAGTTGATTCTTTGGAGAAATTGTTTCCTGGTGCACATATCACTGGATTTTCACCTAGTTTTCTTATAGAGATAAAAGAATTTTGTGAGTTACTAGTGGCAAAGTGATAGATAACTCCTGGCTTACGGTCTTAATTGAATTTCTCATGGTGCTGATTTACATAAATTGAATTCTGTATGATAAAACCTTAGTTAATTGTAGTTTGTTTTACTGAGCATTTGCCTTTTGTGAGATATTTTTTTGCTTTTGTTTACAACATGGCAGTCTGCATTTTTATTCCCTGCTCTTTGCTGATTTCTAATTTCTTTTAGTTTCTTTCTGTTAAGCTTCCATCTATGAAAAAGAGGTTGGAGATGCTAACTGTTCTATGGCTAATTGATTAGGATGATAAAATAGAAAGTTCTGAGGACTCCCCAGAAGAACCTACATATGATCGTTATCACAGAAATCAACATGCCCAGGATATCAATGACAAAAATTATGGCGAGTCGAAAGATAATTCCATTGATGACCATCAGTTGGAGCTCATTCCTCCTCTGAATAGTCACAAGGAACCTAGTCTTATCGTCCACAACCAAGAAGAGACATTACAACAGGATGATGATTTCTCTCCTCTTTCACATTCTGTGGAAAAGCAGAATCCTAAAAACATGTGGCAGACGGCAGGTGTTTCGGATTCTTATTACCATTCTTCAGAGAACCATGGTTACACATCAGCTAGCGAGTTGTCTCTTCGGCAACCCCAACTTACAATGGAACATCCAACTAATATGATTGATCTAGAGAGAGACATAATAGAATCCGAAGGTGCAGAGCCCATTCCATCAGCTTTTGATGTAGACGGCCGGGCTTCTCTGTTTTGCTCATTCGGTCGAAATGAGATGCTTCCAACCTTTCCAAAGGAACCGAGAGTGATGTCATCTTATCCAGAACATATAAACGGCATGAAGCAAGCTGGATTGCAGTTTTTGATGGCTAATGATGATTTGCAAGAATCTAGTCTGGTTTCCAATCAATTGCAGGAGCAGCAGCAGTTGATAGAGCAGAGAGATGCAAGGGAGAAAGAGGTATACATGCAACAAATCATCCCCAAGAAAGTATATTCCACAGCCAGGTACCCAAACCAAGGGTTTCCATCGGTTGATCGTCAGAATCTTGCTGCTGTTCAGTCATCCATGAATAGTGGTACCCGAGGCTACAATTGGTTTCCTGGTGATGATCAGTCTTACGGTAGTTGGTCTGCAGTCGAATCATCGAGGGGTGGTGGCCAATGTTTGGACGATGGTGGCAACGCAGATGGGAGCCTCTATAGTGTTTTATCTAACAAGTTGTCGACGTGCTCACCGTACGACAGCAATAGTTCAGAACAGTATCTCCAACCAAGAAGCTTTGTTGGAACGGCCATCCCCAGTGCTCACAATATTTATGGATACGGACAGCATCAACCGGACAACCCAAGCAGCCATCAAATAGGTGTTACTCCATCAATGAACAACGGGTCATGGATGAACTTTCCACCTCAAAATCCCGAGCTTCACGATCCTTTGGGGAGACCATTTCAAAGGCCTTGGGATCATCAGTAGCACCTTACTGCGGGCAGAACCCTCTATCAGGTTCTCCTTTTTTGCTCGTTTGCAGGCGGCTCATGTGCAGAATGCACCAAGATGACTTCATAAAATTTAGTTATCTGGCCTCTCTCATGACCGCCGGTGCTTGCAAGCACTACGAGTTTGGTGGTTTGTACATATATGCCGAGTGCCATGACACGAGGGTGTGGAGGGGGGGGAGGGGAACAGAATGCTTTGGTTCAGCAGGAATTTTTTTGTTACAACTTTTTTTGATTTCTAATTTGGCATTGTACGAAGGGTATTATTATTATATTTTTATGTCGGGAACGAGGGTTCCTTCCACAAATAAAAGTTTTGATCATTTACATAAAATAGTAAGAAGGTGTGCCACTTTTGATTCCAACCATCCTGATGGCAGCAAATGCATCTTTCTGGTGCTTGATCTCACATCGGATGTCATGTTAACATGTCGATCGAGTGGCCATTCGGTCGGGCTTCATTCAAGTCGCATCGTAGCGCCGAATGGAACTTGCCTTGCTAACAAATTGTGTTCGATTATATTGCAGGGCTCGGTGACTGTTTACTCTTCTTGCTCGTCACCAAACTCTCTCGAACAAGTGTTTCCTAGGCTTAAGCATTGCTCGAGCCCTCCTACCGCGGTGACGCTTCTAATTTTCTTTCGAATCCTCTGATTCACTTGCTAGCTTAATCCCGAGACACCACATACTTCCGTTGACTTCGTCAAACCACTTCAGTTTCGACCCAAATCTTGTGACGAACTTTGACATTGAACTCATTGGCTGTTGTTAACCTCTTACATGCCGATCAACCGTCACCTTGAACTTTATTAGTATCTTAATGGTACTACGAGAGAAAAATTAAATTAATACAATGGCAAACTTTAACTGATTTTAAAATTTTACCAAGAAAAATAAGTATCGAAAATATAATTATCCAAAATATTAAATGCGAGTAAGAGCTGCGAGTAAGGTGAATGATAATAAGTAATCACGAATAAAAAATAATATAGACCGATTTATAGTGATTTAATTTTTTGACTTACGTCCACTCTAGATTTCTCTCCCCTCGAAGTTATAGACTTTCACTATTGACCTTACTTCCAACTGATAAAGATCAATAATACTTTTTTTTTAACTTAGGAAAGAACATTCACACTTAATCTTTTACAAGAAACTACTTATTGTATCACGACTAAACTACTCAATAAGAAGAAAGAGATTCAAACAATGTTCAAAGAAAGAGGTATAATACTTTGCAAACTTAAGATTGGATATTTAATCAATCAAGTCCGAGTGGGATATTTATACCCCCTAAAAGGCTTAAAAATTAGAATCAAAACTTGAAATTCTTGATATTTCTATGTACAAGTGGCACTACTAATAACTTTGGACAATGGTATTGTCGTAATCTTTGAAAAGGAGCAAAAAATTTAAGCTCTAATGATTCTATCATTGCCATATGCGGTACCATTGCCACCTAGGCAATACCACCATCAAAAATATTGACAAAGCGTAAATAGTGCTTATATGTTGACTAAGGACAATTATCGTCTAGGCCTAGGCCTAACAGTATCGTCATCCCTAATCGTTTGAAGTCATATGTTTTGCCTTCTAACCGGCTCAATTCTAACACAACTTTAAGCACAACGATTAATATAAATTTGAGCTCTATTCAGCCCAGAACCAACTTAAATTAGTCCGAAATAATCTCGATCAAGACCTTGATGTATCAACCACTCATTCGACACATCTTTGAACCTATTGACACATCATCCACTCTTTTGATATATCGTCCAATCTTTCAGCACTTTGTTTAAACATTCGACACATCACCTAATCCTCTCGCACGTCGATTTCGTCACGACATTCGATCTTTCAATGTGAAATTCAATTCATCTGACATGATGACCTTGGACGAAGTTCGATCTCCATATGTCAATCAATCCCCTTACTCGACGTTTAATTTTTCACACAATAGTCTTCTAGTAGTCTTGACATTTGGTCATTCAAAAATTTAAGTGTATGATCAAAATATTTTCTATGTTACTATCTCAACAATAAATTAATTAATCGATTAATTTCATAAAGTAAGATGAATCGACTCTGCAATAATACTGCTCAACCTGGGTTGCACTCGTGTGAATGGTCTAACGACAAATGCAAAATTAGCTGTGAGAGCAAGTTGGTTTCACGGCAAAATGCAACCGTTTGATAGGGAATATTTTGGCATCACCCCACAACAACAATCGCCAACCACCTCAGAGTCGATGTGGCGCACATGCGCGATACGATCTCGAAGTGACACAGCAAACTCGAGAACGATGCACAATCGTGCTCAAGATCATACAAAGCAACCTCGCACAATGTGAAATCGGAACAATCGACTCGTGCCATCCGAGGCAATTGAACCGACCGCTTAGAATGTCGATGATCATCAACAACCTGTGTGCAACCAACCCTCGGGGAGAGGTACAAACGTCGACCGCCTAGCTAACGCCAAAGGGGGCGGATCTCGAACACTCAATATTACCACAAAAAACTGACTTAAAACTTCGAAGGGATTGAGCCAAAAACCCCCCCTTCCAATATCGACCTATTGTGTAGGGATCCAACACCGAAGGCAATCCCAACTTCTCCTGGAGCCGACCCAAGGGACATCCATCGCCGTTCAGACCTTACCCTCGTCTCTATCTCTGAACGCCTACATCAACACGCTAGCATGATCGAAATATTAGTATATGTGATCATCAGCCATACTACTTCCCTGCATGCCTACTAAAAAAGAAACATACCTTCTTTGCCGAGTCGAGCAACGTATCCAACATCTGCAGCATACGCCTCCAAATATTAGTACGATCACCCGCACGGATTATAAGCAAAAACAATTAATTCCAAATTGCTAGTAAGTCGATGGTCACTTCAAATATTAATTAAGCCACAAATCTACTAGACCCTGACTAGATTCAACTCAAAAATGATCCTTACGAACCCCTACCCTAAAGAAGGTCTCTCCCCAGAACAAAACCAACGTCCACGACAGAACATCCTCGACACAAAAAAAACTAGTTATTCCACTTGAAGGCCATCATTCAGGGATAATGCTGCCAACTGATCAGCCGGAGCATTCACATGCTGGTGCTGCTGGCCCGCATTCCTCAGGACTTCCATAGCTTCTGCTACTTTTGCTTTCAATGCTTCTGGAGACTCCAACAAATGCAGGACTTCCGTCTGGTCCATCTCCAGAAGCATTCCAGTCACTTTAGCTGCATGATCACGTTCCAGTTGGTCCACCAGTGGGTACAGGCTTTCACCAAGCATCTGGACAGGAAAAACATGTGATGGTAAGAACAGATTAAGATGGAACCAAATTAAGAGAATTTACAAAACAAAAAAAAAAGAAGCATGAAACAACATTATTGAGCAAATCAATAAAATGAGAAAATAAAAAAAATCATACACACAACATGTATGTAGCTCCTTTTATATTTCATCTTCTCAAGCCAATCACCCCTCCAAAAGTTAAGATGTATGAGTAAAGCATCAGAGTAATATCGGTGCATTGGTTAAAAACAATTGTGAAACTTTTGATCCCTTAGAAGCTTTAAATGTGGCTTTCAAAGCTCATATCAATCTATGGAATGGATGGGACCACAAAGACATTGGGGTACAGTAATAATATCCTGTACGTGGTTGAGAATCTGTTCTAAGCAGCAATATCTTGTCAGCAGATGTTTTGACCAGGAAACATCTCCAAATGTTTGGTCAAGGTCCAAGTACAACCAACAAAACAGAATTATGAACATGTACCAGGACTTGTATTTAGGTTTACAGTGGTCCGCTTTTGGATTAACCACTCTGCAAAGAACAATCTTAGATTCAATGAAGATATCAGTAAGGTGAGAAAAAGATGATGAATTGCCCACAGATAGAAGGATAAAAAAATCTAACAAATATTAAAACGCTCAACTTAGTCTGTCACCATAGTATAGTAGACTAACGAGGAAATCATTGCAAATTATGTTAAATAAATAAGCATCAAGCAGTATTTTGGTGACTGAATCAATGGTGAAGAGATTCATAATGAACATGATAAAAGATGAAATCATAGACCTTCACTTGATGATGCACCAATGAAGTCACTGGGCGCCAAGGCGCTTGCCTAGGTGCCCAGGTGAGGCGAGGCGAGGTGAGGCCCGAGCGCCCGCCAAACAGTTTGGGTGGGTGTCTTCACTCAAGCGAGGCCCAAGCAAGCGTTGGACGAGTCCAACAGACACCTGGTTCAACTTGATAGAACCAATTAGACCTTAAGTCGACGAGCAGAGAGTTCAATTGAGACTTGTCCACGCATGAGCCGTAATGCAGAAACCCTTTCACTTCATTTATGCATGACGACAGAGATCCTCCCATCGACAAATGACGACAACAACGATAGCAATAGTATCTTCCTCCAGCAGCAGCAACAGCGGCGAGGTCTTCCTCTAGCAACGACGACGACGTCTTCCTTCGACAACAGCAACGACGACTTCTTCCCTTCCCTCCCCATATATCTCTCTCCTCCCTCCTACCTTTGTCGTGTTCACCACAACGCTCTACAGCCTCTTCCCTCTTCTTTCCCCCTCCTTCCCTGTTCACCACTACCTTCTTCTTCGTTCACGGCAGCCTCTTCCCTCTTCCCTTCCCTTTTCCCCATTCATCGCTGCCTTCTTCCCCTTTCACCACTGCCTTCTTCCCCATTCACCACAGCCCTCCTACAGCCTCTTCCATCTTCCCTCTTCCCCTACCTCTTCCCCATTCATTGCTGCTTTTTGCCCTTTTCACCACTGTCTTCTTCCCGATTCACCGCAGCCATCCTACAGTCTCTTCCCTCTTCCCCTCACTCTTCCCCATTCACCACTGCCACTTCATTGCTGTTTGTCAATTTAAACTTGGCATAGCTGCCTGCTTTGCTGTTAGTCTTCATTGTTTGTTTATGTTTGTGAGAACAGCAGCTACTTTTAGTGATTAGTGCTACTTTTTAGTGTTTTGGATTGTCGCTGCAGCTTTAGATGGTGACAAGATTGAAGATGATGAACTATATTTTAATAATCTTTGATGTTAATCTTATTTTATTTTATCATTTTTTTAATTCAATATGAACAATGTAGTTGGATAGTTTAAATGAATGGAAGTTTGATGTGTTATTTTTGTTTTATTTTTTTATTATTCATGATATATAATTTTTAAATTATAATATTTGGGAGCACCTCGAGCATTTTGAGATCATGACGCCTAATGCTTTTAACTACTCTGTGGTGCACAAAACCAGATTGTCTAAATTTTACAAAAGATGCACAAAAACATGGTTGTTTATGAGCACATACCGTTCTTTGCTGCTCAGGGGCTGCATTAGCAAGGGCCGAAGCCAGCGTCCCTATGGGAATAGGTTGTGAAATGGCAGCCTCTCGTATAGGCAAACTACCCATATCATAAGGTGAGAGCATTCCTCCAGGTGCACCAGGCATAGGAACCTCAGGTATGTTGCGCCCAGGAGGATAGCGAAAGACACGACGAGGAAGCATCTGGAATGGAATAATATCAACAATATTAACAAAGTGAATGAGACTTGTTAATGGATTAAAACAAGAAAAAACACACCAATAATTGTGTATGCTCTTGCACATAGAAGAATGATACAATGAATTGTACTGCACACTGTAAATCATATATTAGGATTGCATGGAACAATGACCATCATACACTCTAGGCATGTTGTTATTCACACTATTTAATCATGCAGTGCCAGAGTTGTCTACCCTATTGGTTAACCTTCAACATAGTCACAATTGCCAATTAGAGCCAGGTGCTTCCCCAGCCTGTCATAGAATCTATATCAACTGCATACTCTGATCAAACCACATCAATGTTTCCAACCGTAAAACAATTAAACCTATCAAATGGAGCAGTGGCAAAAGAGAAATATTTTTAAGCACAAAAAGAAATCACAAACCTGCTGCTGAATTAAAGGCATTGGCTGATGTGTTTGTTGCACAGGACCAGCGCTGGCACGTCTCCCCCCAGGGCGTGTCTGCTGACCTTGTTGGACTAATGGCAAATAGAAATTTGGCATAGGAGCACCCACAGGCCTCATTCCCGGAACATGCTGTTGTTGGAAGCCAAATCCCGGCTGCGAACGAAGATTCTTTTAGGCAACCATGCAACTGACAGTAAGCATTAATTACAAGCCAAAACTTTCTAACTTCAAATTTGTTCAACCGGCCCAAAAGCTCAAAAACAATGTACTCCATGGAAATAGTGAGTAAAATCTTATGCAAAGGCATGTTGTGTGCATCCATGTTTACAACAATGCAACATTATTGAAAACAAGCCGACTAGGATTATCAATTGATCATATCCAACTTCAAAAGTTTAGGTACCACTTCATATGTTCCATGACTAACAAAGTAGCAATTATCATCTTTAATTAGAAAAGTTCCCTGAAGTGCATTAAAAGATGTAACGAAAGGGCTTTCATTCGGTATATCTTCAAGTTATGTTCCTATTTGAGCCAAAAAGTGTTCTAATTGAATTTATAACAGAAAATTTAACTCCAATTTTACAGTTATAGCTTATCTTGCCACTATTCCGTTAGAGTTTTTAGAATTAGCTTCAGAGACCTACTTGGAGTACAACTGATGTATCAATACTAAATATATATTGCATCGGAAGTAAGATCACCAGGATTCATTTTCCATAAGTCAAGGTTTCTTTCAAAAAGATTATGTGACTCTCTAGATTGTCTAAATTCAAAATGTTTCATAATTCATCACACAGTTTCTTCAACTATTATTCATTAAGCATCCAGTGTATAACACATTAATAAGTTTAGTGATCAAGCATCCCATATAGAAGCAATGGCTACAAGGGATTAGAATAAATTATCTTTTGCTGAAACAGAATTTACTGAGTCCAGTCTCTTATTCTCATCTCTTTAATTTTTTTAAGCACTCTTCTATTTTTTCACCATCTCCCATGTTCACTTTCATTTTTATACAGTGGGATTTTAGTTCAATTCTTAAAATAACACCTCAGTATTAAAAATTCAAACAAAACCCATACTCTTCCTCCATTAAAAGTGTAAACCTATTATATGTTATTGTTTCTCTATCTGCAATCAAGATGAGCTTTTATGTTAACATTTTTTTGAACTACAATTAACCATGTCCTTGCAGATTAACATTAAATCACATCAGATGACAGTAAAGAAACCAAATAGATTCATATTTTCATAGGCGTACTCTCAATTGATGCATAATAAATAGAAGATTAAAGATAAAGCCAAAGCAAAATGCTTAAGAAAAATTGTACCTGTGGAGGAATAAGAGCATGCGGAGGTTGACCATAAAAGATTTGTTGTCCCAAACCAGGAGTAGCAGGAGGGTACATAGGCACCCTAGGACCAATGGGAGGTGACATTGCGATTGGCCGCATCTGTGAAAAATGTGCCTATATTGAACAAGATCAAGCAGATATGTTCTAGTCAATCATGTCAAAATAGTTAATTTCTTAGTCAATCATATCAGAATTGTCAAGTAGAACTATGCAACAGTGTTGAAAACATGACCAATCATCATGAAATATATGAAATACACTGAAAATATACATCGAGCAAAAAGTAAACTACCATGGCGACATTAATTCACAACAAAATCTATATTGCAAAAGAAACATTAAATAAGCAAATCAATAACAGCAAAGAGCCCAGGGAATATATTATACAGAACCTAGAAAAAATCAAAACCCAGTAGAACACAGCAAATAAAAGACTAGCTGATTGACCGGCTCCATTGAAACTACCTTAAAGGCTTAAACAATTCACCCAAAACTCAATTGTTACAGCCAAGGCTTCAAGATTCAATCCAAGACCCATACCATTACTAGCCTCAACAATACAAGTCCTTTATAAACCAGTATACTAACTTGCAGAATGCTGGTGTCACAATCAGCACAGTCCTTGAACAATTGTTACAGCCAAGGCTTCCAGATCCAATCCAAGACCCATCTGTTCCTGGCCTGACCAATACATGTCCTTTAAAAACCAGTGTATGAACTTGCAGAATGCTGGTGTCACAATCAGCACAGCCCAAAGAGAAAGGAGAGAAGAAGTTGGGGAGGAAGAAGAAGAGAATGGCTTAACATACCATCCAATGAGGCAACAGCAGTGATGAAACAAGGAGGAGGCAGCATGGATATGGTAGTAGGTGGACAAGGCGGCAGTGGCATCAGTGGTGGTTGCATCGTCCGAGTGATACAGAGAAAGGTCTTGTTTAAAGTAAAAAAGTTTACTCTTTTCCTTTACCATCAAAAACAGCTAACTTATCAACAGCTGTTTTCATCTGTTAAATTTTAAAATATAAATAAAAAACACCAATTTCGAATTGGAACAAACATAACTGCCCTCTCGGCATGCACCAATCGTACATACCAATCAAACAAGTCATTTAAACCATGGGTACAAACTTGATATGGAACTTGTATCTAACATGATCAACTTCAACATGTTTTTCTTATTTACAATTATAACATGTAATTTCCTTAACATCCAACACTACAAACCATAAAGCATGGTTGGATCAATATATGACTTTGAAGTAGAGGGTAGGGCCACTTGACTTCTATATACAGTATCTAGGTAGTGAAGGCAGTATAGCATATTAAAGGCTTGTTTACTAACTGAAAAAGACAGTATAGGATAAATTATCTGTGAAATTGCATAAAATAAATTACCTGCAATCTAGCTCTCCTATCTTCTTTAGATTGTGCAAGTGCAACATAGAGTGGTTTTCCATTAATCATCTTCCCATTCATATCTGCAAGCTAATGGAATGGAAAGAATCTTGTCAGTTCCAGAATATTATCCAAATGCTAAAAGAAAGTCTTCACTTACAGCTCGAGCTGCTTCCTCAGGAGTCGAGAAAGCAACAAATCCAGAACCTTTACTTGCGCCACTGGGATCCCGCATAATCTGCACAATTGACATATCAGGGTAACATCTTAGAGAAAAGCTCCATGATTGACAAAAAATAAAGCATAATCATGGCAAAAATGCAACAATACCTTGCAAGATGTAATAGTACCAAATTCAGAAAACAATTCTTTCAATGAATCATCTCCGATGTCATCATCTAAATTTTTCAAATATAAGTTGAGTCCTTGATATTTATCTGCTGCTTCCTTCATACTTTGATCGAACCGTCCTTTCAGTTCTCGCTCCCTTTCAGATTTCTTCTGTGCTTTTCCAACATACCACTCCTTCTCATCAAATTTCTGCCCATTGAGTTCCTGAACTGCCTGAGCAGCAGCATCCGTATTTTCAAAATTCACAAACCCAAAGCACTTTGATTTTCCATCCTCCTCCCTCATAACAACAGCACTTGTAATTTTCCCATACTTGCCAAATATTCTCTCTAAATCTTCCTTTGTTGTAGATTCCGATAGGTTTTTGACAAAGACATTATTAAATTTTGCCTTGTCCGCTGAATTTTCCCTTTCTTGTTTACGAAGGAAAGGTCCAACATAAACTGGCTTATCATTGATAAGCATACCATTTAATTTGTTAATTGCATTTTCTGCCGCCTCCTCTTGATCAAATTGAACAAAACCATAGCCTTTTGACTGGCCAGAAGGATCAGTAGCAACCTTGCAAGAAAGTATGTTTCCGAATACAGAAAAGGTATCATACAGTGCTTTGTTGTCTATTGTTTTGTCCAGATTCTGACATGACAAGTAACAAGAAATAATCATTAACAAAAAATGAGTAATTAAAAAAGGCAGCTTATAAAGGACTTAGGTTGAAGCAAACCACATTGATCAGAAAAATAAGAAGATGCAATACCTTAATAAATATATTAGCAGCCCCACTTCTACGAGTGCTAGGGTCACGGTTTGAATACATTATACGAATAGGCTTATTGTTGAGAGGCGTGAAATTCAGAGCATCCAATGCCCTTGCAGCTGTCAACCACGCAAGAATAACAGGCAACAAACAAATGAGCTAGGCATTATCAACAAACACTAGGTCTTTCTTTCCTAGTTAGATTTCAGGGATGAAGACAAAGGAAAGATTGCACACACATCAAGGAAGACCAAAGACCACTCACAGAACTCAAGATATAGAAGTAATTGGAAGATCCAATATTAGGAAAGAATTGCAAATATGGTACAGAATACAAATAATAAGATGATCTAGTTGTGCATATAACTCACAAGAAGGATTAGTCAACAATTTAATTATTTTAAGTAATGCAACCTAATAAAATAGGATTTAATATAAAGCAATGTTATTTAACCCATTTCTTAACTCAGTAATAGCAACTACCATTAATATATGACACTTGCAACCGTCAGCTCCTCTGTTACATCAATACAAAAATACAATAAATCATCAAAAGATGACGTATCCATTGACAGAAATTTAAGAACATGACAGAAACTTAGTAGTGATGTTCCCATGGAGCATTATATATGTTAATAACAAATGATCGACCAACTTTATAATAATACAATGTTATCAAAAGCTCAATCCGAATTGAAGAAGTATGGCGTCTCAGAATCTAGGCAATCGAAGCGAAGCACATGCCTCACTGAAGCTGGTTGCACTTTTTCACAGAAAATCTGAAAAGATGACCTTACAAAAAACATCTAGAATTAAAATTACTTATCATTCAATATTAAAAGAATCAAAGTTGGCTTATTGGCTCAGGCAATAAATCACTATTATATTTGCAAATATGCCATTACACAAATGTGACTAGGTCAAAATTCTGCCAACAAAACCATATATAGCATAAAACAAATCGAATTTGCATCATTTGGGTCAAATAAAGACGATCTACGGTGGACACTAAGAATTGAATATATAAGAGGCTCACCTTTCATGGGTCTCTCAAAAGGCATATGAGATGCAAGCCTTAAGCATTCCTTGGAGACATGGAGCTTCAGGTGAAGTTAAACACAAAAAGAAAAAAAGAAGTCTCAGTGTGCCTAAGCGCACCTAGCATGACAAGAACCTAAATTTATGAGCCTGATGCCAAGGAAAACTTGGTACATGTTATAATTTGGTAGCTGAATTATGCTAGTCAGCATTTACAAAGCATTTGGTTCCTAGCAAAGAGAATTAGCCAATCATTTGGTTCTTAGCAAAGAGACGCAGAATCATAAGACTGTTTTTCCTGCTTTAAATCTCTACTATTTTTTGTATCCTCTCCTCTCCATTCTTTCCTCACCATTTTTTGTTCTCTGATTCATCAACTTATTTTGACAACACGTAATTACACTAATCAAGCCAAAAAAAGCACTAAGAGATACATCTTTAATTGAGGCTTATTCCATTTAATTGACCTAATGCATTTGTGAATATTCAAGATTAATTAACTAAGATCGAGGCATGCATCTAATTGTCATAAGTTGGTTATTTAACCTGAACAATCAACATCTTTTCCCTTTGCATTCGTCTTTTATTTTGTATGTTTATTGGCTACCCTACATCCATTTTTCGCGTGGAAATCTTACTATTGATTTTCTTCATCTTCAACACAGTTAATTTTGGATCCCTTAAGCATAAAAAACTGTGCATATAGACTTTTTTATGTCACACGAAACATAAGCTTGTGTTGCCAGAAACATCAACAGTACCATAAAAAGAGTTTTAGAATTCCAGGAAACGTATCCTGATGACATAAAATACTTATAAAATACTTATCAGTGCCCATAAAATCAGTCAGGATCTACGCATCACCCAGTCAAACGATATCCAAATTGCAAACCAACATAAAATAAAAATGTATCATGTTAAACAAACAAGCCGCAAGTCCCCTTCCTAAGCTATTCTTCAACGGAAAAGATCAACGATTCGGCAAAGTGTTACTTGTGAAATCTACTAAACCGTCATGAATGAAGGCATCGAATCGAGAGCTTATAGACTAAATCAAAAAGCACGGCCAATGAAGAAGCATCCTACTGACCGTCGACCGGGCTGTTGTAATTGACGTAGGCATAGCCCAGCGAGCGGCGGGTGCCGATGTCGCGGCACACGCGCACAGACACCACTTGCCCAATCTGGCTGAACAGATCATACAGCTGCGAGTCCGTCACGTTCACGTCGAGGTCACCGACGTAGAGCGATGAGGACGGGAACTGGTTTACCCCGGCAGCGCCACCATTGTTGGCCATCCCATTCGGTGGCTGCGGCTGAACTTGAACCTGCGCCATCCCTCAACAAGATACAGCAACTTTTTTTTTTGCCTTTCTTTCTCTTCCCCTAAGAGTCCAAAAAAAAAACACAGCAAACCTTCCTCTTTTCTAAGCGATTTCGATGCAAAAATTGTAGGAACAACAATGATTTTCGCAACGAATTTTTAGATTTTTTTTTTTGTTTTGTTTGGGGATACGTCGATCGGAGACCGAAGAAAAGGGCAAGGGAAGAGAAGGAAAACGATGGATAGATTGGTAGATAGGTAGAAAGAGAGGAGATTCGGGAGAGCAGCCCCAACTGCGCTTCACTCTCTCCCGCTCGGCCCTTATCCGCGGTTTTATCGCCTGGGTGGCGGAGAAGAGGAAACCCTAGGTCACTCACGGGTTCATCCTGGCCGTCGGATCCACATCGTCCGTTTCAGGATCAACGTCCGGCATCGGATGGGATAAAGAACCGCATTTGCCAATCGGGACAGGATATGGCTGTCCGTTTATCTTCACCTTGAACACCATGCCAAAGGCGGCTCGATCGAACCCCAACAGTTGGAGTTCAAATTGACTCTCGATTCAGATCTCGAATTATGAACTTGTAGCAATCTAATGATCCATCCCTTTCCTCATCTATCTCCATTAGTCAACTTATTTTTTTCATTGTAGTCTGCATCTATGCAACATTAACATAATATAACTGTCATTACTCCAATAATTTATCTAAAAAGTTCTATTTCTTTTTATATTACCCGTATATCTCACTCGACCTTGGTATCGACTAATCTCTTTGATCATCATCAATCACATCATTTTCTTAATGTGTCTATTGATGGAAGAGCGAGTTTGCCAACCAATCATGCGTGCGTCATAATTTTTATGGATATTTGGTGAAAGGAGATGCAAAAACTACGCATGGATGAAACTTCCTTGCTATTTCCAACCGTTGTTTTTATATTTAACCTTTGCCAAACCAAGAATATAGGTCTAAGTGAACATTTATAGTGCATTAGGTTGGTACTCAAGTCTGCAATGTGAAGTCTTGATGAGTACAACCCCTTATATTTATAGAATGAAATTTTTTTGTTTATATTTGTATATAAGGTTCTTATGGCATCGTCAGACAGAGAGAACGAGGAGTGTATAAATAAATGAAGAGACAAAAGAGATAGGGAGAAACTACAATGGACATTATTAGTAGTCCAAATTGTGATCGAGTTGTAATGCTTGTTGAGTTATCTAAATATGACTAGAAAAGCTTGTGTTTTTTTTTTCTTAGAACTATATCTTGAAAATTACTGTACTCTCTCGATAGCACCCCTTAGGAGATGGTCAATCCTATATTAACAAAATATTTAAAAAATATTTAATTGTAAATTCAACTTGAGTGTGGTTCAACTTGTGAAGTTTTCATCCATGGCATTTCTCTCAGAACATATTTCATCATCAAAAATATCCTCTAATATGAGATGCATGCACTAAGTGTTAATTACATATTATTATCTATACTTTAAAAGTTATATTGATATCCATATAATTAAAAAATAAAATATCTAGATCTATTTATCATGATATCGTCGATTTTACCAAAAGAAACACGAAAATAAAAAGTAAAAAAATAATTTTAACGTTTCAATTAATGATGACGAATGACGACGCCGTTGGGACTACGAGTGGCTATTGTGGATGAAAAGAGTGACGACGACAGATGAGGACCGCTCTGTATCTACATTGACACCGATGCAAATGCAACGACCCTCACCTCTCATCCTCGCTCTTCTCATCCACAACAACTACTCGCGATCCCAACAACATTATCGTCCACCACCACCAATTGAAATGTTAAAATTATCTTTTTATTTTTTGTTTTTATATTTCCGTTAATAAAACCGACGATGTTGAGGTTATTAGATCTAGATATTTCACTTTCGTAATTATAGGGATGGTAATATAAGTTTTTAAAATATAAAAATCGAAATACTAAAGATAACTAAGTACAGAGGATAATATGTATTTAGCTCTCGCAATGGAGATCACCAATTTTCACGACCCAACTAAAGTAACTGGGTATACCAGACCTTAAACCACATGAAGCAAATACTAGACCTTAAACCACACGAAGCAAAAACTAACACCTAACTCACTTTAGAAAGCCAATAACTATATGTATCAACCAAAATTATCATCCACTTCTGGCACAAGACTAATCATCATACACATAAGATGTGCATAAGCCAACTCTACTCTTTCCATTGTCATCAAATTTTCCTCTGAACAGAAGTCAGAATGTCTTCCATTAAACACAATTCCAATTATTACTATCACCAGAATGTTCTGAATGATCGGACAATAAGTTGTAATTTCAACCGCAACTGTTGATAAAGATTTATGTTTCTTCTCTCCTTCCTATAAGCAGATTAGCACAGTTTGGTTACAATTTATCTTTATTTCTATCTTTTGTTTCTCTTTAATTTAGATTCTGAAAATGTACTTTAACCAGACACTCCAAATCCCTACAGGCAAAAATAAAGTTGTACTTGTTCACATTCTCAGCAAGAATCTATAAATTTCATATTTCAGATATAGTTTTAGACAAAGTGCACAATACACAACCCAGAAGAACCTACTACACTCCAGCATTCTTATCCAAGTTTATCATCTCTATCATAGACTCATGATAACCGAAAATATCCATGTGAAGTTCCTTCTCGACAAGTTGCAGAAAACAGACACATAAGGACTCAAAATAACTTGGATCTGTGCATTTAGTTATATGCTGAGATTTCCAATTGAAATAGAATCAGTCCCTTGTGCCAAACATTTCAACAGAACTAATTGTTTATTTCATGATGGAAAAAGGAAGTTTATTCTGATCCTATACAAGGCATCACAAGACTTCTTCTCTATTTAGGATTAACAGCTAATACAGTTGAAAGTTTGTGATCTTTTCTGATGGCAAGACTGGAGATCAAAATAATAATATCTTGCTGATGTTGAACTTCAAAGAAGGTAGGTGGCAGTAAGGCTCTTGGGAATAGCTTTAGCTTGGACAGGCTCAGCTACTACTGACTGTAAAATCTTAACTGATAGTGCACTTCAACAGTTAATAGTTGGACTGGAAATTTCTCAGTCATGCAAGAAGTGTTGTTCAGTTTGCAGGTCTATTGGAGAAGCAATTCAATAAAATGAAAAATATTCTTCAAGAGGTAGAATTTATATCTAGAAGATTCTGTGGAGTAGCACTGACATGGGTAATTGGGGATTAAAGAAAGAGAAATTGGAAAAGATACTGCTTCAATGCTTCATAGAAAATCTTTAGTTGCCGTTAACGTGCTGTCTATGTTAAATGGATGCAAGTAATGGATAACAGATGTATATGAAGCATACATCCTCCATATCGTTGAAGTTGGGTCTGGAAGAAAAAATGTTATGGAATGCAGTCTGAGGCCATGTATGCATATATGGTCATATGCCTGCATCTCATATGGCCTCTGTGACCACAATATCTGTCGATGACATTGCAGAGGCATTTACATGTGGTTGCATATAATACATAATTATGTGAC
The DNA here is from genome assembly GCA_024322285.1 of Musa beccarii. NCBI lineage: Eukaryota > Viridiplantae > Streptophyta > Magnoliopsida > Zingiberales > Musaceae > Musa > Musa beccarii. The sequence continues at coordinate 2,420,696 of CM044401.1, read as the reverse complement.
TGCCACATGTGGTCTATTATGTGTCTAATAGTACGATATCTTAATAGTATAAGACATATAGTAGATGAAGCATTTGAATAATCTGTAGCTTTAACTTTGTGCAGCAACATATCACTAAACAGCTTTCGAGTGCCCTTTGATTGAATTATATATTATTCAAATATTTTAATATCTACACATAGCCATTTGCATATGCTTTCACAGAATGCATGTGTGCCATACAGTGACTTGACCACCTGTATACAATGGCTTTCTTTAGAACATGGAGACAAAAATGCACAAATTGATGAGTTGCAAGACCACCAATGCTTGTCCCATGTCTCATTGCAAAATGTGGAGGATAATGTGTTGGGTCATCAGTAAACAACATTAAACTTATAATCTCATAGGCATGGATCTTAACTGTTTACATTATAGGGGCAGGGCTGGCTAAGTCATCATCAAAAGTGACATGTGACATCTTCGTAACCTACATGCTCTCGAGTGCAAGGGATGGAGTAGGAAACCACTCAGGAGTGACCTCTCATATCAAAATTTGGATGGTGGAAAATAGAAAAGAGTTCTCACATTGCTTTGGATTAGTGAGTATAGTTTAGAATCATAGGATAAGGCTAACAATTTGGAACACGAAAACACTTTAAAGGAAAAGTCTAGCGATGATTAACATAATTTGTTTATAGCAAACTAAGTGGTGGGAAAAAATGTCAGGAGATTGATAGTACTAGATATAAAATTTGGTATGTTGAAAATTTTAAACATAAAATATTATCGATATTATTATAAACAATAATCTTAAGGATAATGGTATAGAGAAAAAAAGATGGTTACAGAATTAAAATTTGTACAAGGAGAAGTGATATTAAATGTTATAAGTTCTTATGTCTCTCAAATAGGCTAGGTGATCAAACACAAAAAGATGTCGTGGAAAAAATTGATAGAATGACTAAAGAAATGCCTCCAGTTGAAAAATGCTAGTCATGCTTGATGGATCAGAATGTTGATTGGTTGAGAAACAAAAAATGCAAAAGTCAGTATAGTTTAAATAAGAATATTGACGATGATGCATGAAAGTTACTAGAAAAGATATTTTAAGTAATTTTTAATTGAAACAAATTAGATGTCTCCTCGATAAAGGATAAAATGAGAAAATTTCATTTAAGATGATATGAACATATTTGAAGGAGACCTATATGTGCAATGTTAATGAAATGTGAATCAATTAGGAATAGTGGGTGTAAGGAGAGGCAAAATGATACCTAAGAAAACTTTACTAAATTCGATAAAAGATATTTGAATCATATTTTTGTTTCAGATTGGTAAGATTGGTACCATATTAGTATTACAACATTATTATTTTAAATTTATTGGAGTGATACCCGGAAAAAATCCATAAAGGCGACACAAAATATTTTGGACTTTACAAGTTGTTGGGACCTAAGTTGAATGATTTGGTTAAATGGTAGATAAAGTAATGGAAAAAAATGTTATTTAGATATGACAAATGATTAAAAGACAAACGTTTGGTGAGACGCTCAGTCACTTGTTGACAAAGAAAAACAAGCCTCTTGTGTATTTGACAAATCCAAAGTTCCAATGAATATAACAAATGGTCATTGACATTTACATCTTTCAATAAATAATCAAACAATTGTTTTATGGGAAGAGATAAAAAAGATTCTAGTTTCAAAGGAGGATGATCAAATTCTGTGGACTAATAATAAAACAAAGATTTCTCCATCAAGAATGCTTGGAACAAATACAAGTTTGGAAGTTGCTGACTAGAAGAAACGAGTTCAATTAAATCAAAATTAGAAATGACCAACTTTTGGTGCTGAAGAAACTTTATCAATTGCAGACGATGGTTCAAGCTTGATTCAAGCTGATTAGTTTACTTATGTATCAGGGATTTAGCATTTTTCTTGGAGTGTTTTACCAAGAAAAAATGCTACAGGAGTTTATTGTGACATTGTTCTAATATGCTATACGAAGTACTTTGGTAGTCGGTTACCATCACTCTAGTAACAGGTTGAACTTTTGTTGTGAGCCTTGAGCACTGGTCGAGAGATGAACTAATAAATATATCATTGTACTTCTTCAGTTTCTTAACAAAATTTCAAACAAAGATCCTAGGAAAAATAGCAAAAAAAATATTTTAATGCATGAACAATTAAGCATAGCTACAATAGAGGATAAAATGAGTAAAATCATCTTAAGATAGTACGATTGCATTTTGAGAATATCTGCATATATTTGAGTTAGACGATGTGATGGTCGTGAGACAGTTAGTATTAATGGCATGAAGAGAGATTCTAAGAAGACTTTACTATCAACAACAAAAAGAGATTTGCATGCTCTTGATTCAACTAATTTATGTGGCCTTCTAAAAGTTCAATGACAAAAAAGTTTCATGTACCCGAACTCTAATAGCTGGGACGTTGTCTTGTTGTTGTGTTCGTTGTTCCAATATTCTGCTGATAGAAAACATATTATGTATTCTGAACAATGTATCTTAGCTACTTGTTTGATTTTCAACTGCATTAAATTTTGAGAAAGTTTTTCAAGAGAAAGATGTTCACCATGTTCTAAAAAAGTCGATTTCCTAATAGCAAAAGCACTGCATTAACATTATGGTCTCCTAAAAAATAATACAGTTCTTTTTTCTTTATTATCACTACAAGCAACAATATTTGTTCACATTTGAAAAAAAAATCAAGAAGCACCAAAATTAAAAACCATAAGATTAAAAAGAATTTAGCAGAGTTAAGACCAGTTACCATAATCCACACCTTCCCTCTTCATCAGCAGTCCAGTAACTGTACTACTTGTAATTTATGGAATGCTAATTTGTCCTGAATCTCGGGCTGCCCTCGCTCTCACTGCCAACATGCTCCGCAATGTTGAAGCTTTCATCTCACAGTAAAAGTCCTCCAATCCCAAATCTTCCCCAGAGTGTTCTAAACCCGGATGGTTCTCATTGCTTACATCGGATAGGGCAGAGTAGTCCTCCCTCATCAGCAACACATTGTGAAGAATCGCACAAGTGCCAATGCATGCCACAGCCACCTTAAAATTCTCCTCTTCTCGTAAAGAACTAAGCGCGCCCCAATTCCTCATGCTGCAAACCACCCGAAGCACAGGCCGGCACATTGACTGGTGAACGGCATTGAAGTCCTCTTCACAGGAGCCAGGAACTGGATCGGCAAACGGGACCATCAACCAAGGCAACAGAGGGTAGCGGCCATCCCCAACCAAGTACTGTGCTGCTCCCAGCAACTGCCCCTCCTGCACATCGTTATAAAGCGATGAGCACTTGAGAACCCCGGAATCCGAGCGATCCCCTCGAAATCCAGCAGCAATGTGTATGATCCTCGATGAGGAATCGGCCACGATCTGTGCAGCGACGACAGACTGGCCACATGCCTCGAAGCGAGCGCAGGCCATGGCACCGCAGCAGTCGGGAAGGCCATGGCCGACTGCCTGGAATCCGGCGGAAACCGTTGTAAGGTCAGATGGAGAGGGAAACGTAAGCCAGAAACGGAAATTGGTGCAGAGCACGCGGCAGAGATGCTTGGAGCAGAAGCGCGCGGCTGACTCGGGCACCCCGAAGCGGCAGGCGAGGTCAGGGTACGAAGCGCCGGAGGCAAGGCGAGAGAGAGCGATGGCGAGGCGGGTGGGGCCCGAGAGGCGGAGGGCAGAGCCAGCGGGGTCGCGGCAGTCGAGAAGGGGATCGAGGAGACCGGAGAGCCACTCGAAGGTGGTGGAGGTCATGCGGAAGCATAGCCGGAAGTGGTCGGGGCCGCGGCGTGGGACGTGCAGATCCGGTTGGTGCCGGTGGCGCTTGCGCTTGTGGGGAAGGAAGTGGACGGAGGCGGCGATGTGGGAGGAGGAGGAGAGGAGGTGGAGAAGAAGGGAGACGAGAGGGGCGAGGGGCGTGGGTGGGGGGGAGAAGAGGAATAGAGGGAGGTTGTTGCGATTGGGGACGGAGGCACAAGGGGTGGGATGGGGGAAGGGCAGGGAAAGGAGGAGAAGCGCTTGGGACACGAGGGAGGAGACCAGCACAGCCAGCTGCCTCGGGTCCATCTCCGGCCTGCGGCTTTTGGTTCGGATTGGGTTGGGGGGAATTGGGCGTGGCTTTGAAGGGGCGGGCGGAGGGTGGTGCGAATGTTTTGCGTTTTTTGTTTTTAATATTTCCTTTAAGGAAGCGTTTGTTTTTGTTTTGTCTTAAATCAAATGCTTCCCAGTATGAAAGGAATGTTCCGATATGCTCCGCATTAGTTGTAAACGACAACTGTCTTCATTTAATTTATGCTGGCTATTATTTATTTTCTAAACACAGAAAATATATATATCATATGAAATGACTTTAATCTTTATGCCGAGTTTGCAAATCGAAAGTAGTTAATAATATAAAAAAATTCATTTGAATCCGTGCTCTCTGAAATTTTACGTGTGTTGTCTTAGTCCTCCAAAAATATTTTTTTAATTTGTTACTCCAAAAAAAATATATTATTATATTTAATTTATAAATAATTATTAATGAATCAAAACACATGATTTGATAAAAGGTCATGTCTCATAAGTACGAAAGCCATGCTTAGAAGCATGGACTATTACGTACAAATATACTACTCCTGATTGATGATTTTTTTTCATTTTGAATTTACGAGAGTTATACAAGCCATGCTTAGAAGCATAGTTAGGAGGATCATCACCGGTAAATACCATTTGAGATCACGTTTATTAGGACCGAGCAATCCGCACTAATCTTGAGACGAGTGAGTCTCATCCGCCTTGCTTCTCGTAAAGCTTTGGGCACTACAACCCCCTCAACCTAAATGCACTATCCAAAGAGATAATGTCACTTCGAGTGAAAGATCAAATCTGATATCGGGACTTACAAATAATCAATATAAACACATTAGTAACAAATTATATTTATAAGAAGAACTTTTTTGATACAATTACAAACTGTTTCAAAATGTTATAAAAATCTAATATTTACAAATATAAGCCAATACAAGATAAGAATGTCACAAATCCAAGGATCCTACCCTTGTATCAGATTCGTTATGTAAAGAGCCGATGTGATTCTTTTTCATCATGAAGAAGCTCTTAATTTCTTGCTTATATTTTTAAGATTCAAATGGTCTATACTTATCATATAGAGCTTTGAGCACTACAACCCCCTTGACCTAAATTGATACTGTTTCTCAACAACTTGCACTATCCAAAGAGGCAATGCCATTTTGAGTGAAAAATCAAATCCAATATTAAGACTTATAAAAATCCAATGCTTACAAATATAAGACAATACGAGATAAGAATGTCATCGATCCAAGAGTTCTTATCGACCCTTGTACTAGATCCATTACGTAAAGAGCTATTGTGATTCTTTTTCATCCCGAAGAAGCTCTCAAATTGTTATCTATATTCTAAGATTCAAATAGTCTATGCTTATCACAAATAGAATATTTTGAAAATATGATATCCCGAATTTCAATGCCTCTTAGATTCTTATGTTCGGTAACTACGCCCCAATCGATGAGACTAAAATCTTTGATTGAGAAAATTTTATCCAATAGTATTGTCTAGCATAATCTTATTATCAAACAATTGTAAATGTCTTAATAATAATTCAAGAAAAAAAATCTAATTGAACATACTAGATGTAGTTGATAACATAAAAAGACCTTTTTTTAATTTGAATATGCTAAACTTTTTTTTAATTTTATTTTTTATTGGTTGTTGATCCCCAAGTCCAAATAAAAAACGAGGCATGGTAAAAATTCAATGAAATGGATTTGACAAAAGAAAAAATAAATAAAGCCAAATAATTGGGATATCACTAATATACATGTAGCATTTTTTTTATAGTAGTTTAAATTCTATATATGCCATTTTTTTTCTTTACCTAGTTACTAATCAATATATAAACATAGTACCCTCCTTTTTATTTAGCTTACAACTCTAATGGGGGCCAAATCATATATCAAACAGTTGAAAAGCATAAATAATTTAGGAGTTTCTTGAATGCTTCAGCAATGCATAATTTCAAACCTAAGTATAATATATACATATATATATATATAATTTTTAAAAATTAAAAATTTTATTACATCAAGTGACATACATAATGCTACGGTAATGTATTAATTAATTCGAATATATTTATAAAAATAAAAAAAAATGATTGAACATAAATTTTTATGATAAAAAATAGATGTTAGTACAATAAAAATGGCAACAAAAATGCTTCAAGTTCCTATATTTTGAACATGGAGACTAAGTAGAGACAAACGTTATTTGTTCGACATAACATTGATTTGCTCACAAGCAAAGGCTAATGGTACACTTACATAGGATTCTTCACATTGGTCCCCGAGATCCTTCAAGTACAAGACAATTTACTCATATATGGACAAGTCAATATTTTGCACGGCAACAGAGTTATGACACAACAAGACGCTTTGCTAGTGTACAAACATTTCATGTACTATTTTATGAGCAACAACATTTAATAATCTACAAAGGCTTTTCGCATTCACGAAGTGTTGATGTTTGTGCTTGATATTTATTCAAGTAGTTAACCTACAGCAACAAGAAAGAACATTCAAAAATGTTTTTTATGGGGGACATATTATTAATTGTTTTCAATCCACGTGCTAAATTAAATTTGATGTACGCCTAATTCAAGCCATATTCATTAAAAGATTTTACTAACATGTTTGAAAATGATGTATTTCCTATCTATCAAATTTTGATCGATAGATAGTAAGATCATGCCATCAAATCCCATCTGTCACTTACCATTTGAGAGAAATATCTATTAATGCTTTCGTTTACCTTTAAAACAATTAAAATTCGTACTCTAATTATTTGATAAGAAAGGAGTGCAAACCAAACTTATCCACAATATTTTCTTGAATTTTGGGAATTACTTAAATTATGACATGATGTTTGGTAGCAATTGATGGAGATTCAATTTTGTCTTCCTTACTTACCTTGGCAAAACAAAAAAAAATCTAATTTTTTGATACAAATTTATGTTGTTTCGTTTAGAATTTAAACTCAGTATATTTTGTTGCAGTTTTTTTTTTCCTTTACCATTTGAGAGAAATATCTATTAATGCTTTCGTTTACCTTTAAAAACAATTAAAATTCGTACTCTAATTAAAACATTATAAATTAGGCTTTATAATAAGAAAGGAGTGCATACCAACCTTATCCATAATATTTTCTTAAATTTTGGGAATTACTTAAATTATGACATGATGTTTGATGGCAATTGATTGAGATTCAATTTTGTCTTCCTTACCTTGGCAAAACAAAAAATCTAAATTTTTATAAAAAATAAAATTAGCCATTTTTTATACAAATTTATGTGTTGTTTCGTTTAGAATTAAAAATCAGCATATTTTGTTGCAATTTTTTTTCTTCCCACTTCTACATTACTCTTTAAATTTAGATCTAAAATTCCAAAATGAGAAAAATGAAGGAAAGTAATATTTATAAATTAGAGCCCCTCCTTTTTTTGAAATTTAAACTATTTCATTAAATGACGGTAGCATTCCCATTTTACCCCTTTATTTTAAAGGAAGAATCCGAGGACGTGGACGGCATTACCGAGGCCAGCGGTGGTAATATGGTCATTTCGTCCTGTCTCTCCGCTTCTCCTCCCGACCCCGCATTCAAATTTCCTCCGCCTCCGCATTTACTCGTCGTTTTCCTCCACGTTTTTCCTCCCCTCCGCCGTTTCCCCGCGTTTCGCCATTGGTAAGAGCAGGTGGCCGGATTCAACTCCCGGCCGCGCCGTATCCTCACCCTCCCTTCTTCGTCTATAGCCTTCGTGGAGCCATGGACGACGAGATGGTGGAAGCCGTTCCGGGGGTATTCGTCTGCTTCGAGGTCGATCTCGATTACGAGTTCGACGCGCCGAGGTACTTCGACTTAGGACGGGAGGAGACGTCGGCGGAAGCTTGGGCTGCGGAGCTATGGTTCGATACCGCCGGGAGCTACCCTCCCTCTCGTACGTGCCGTTTCGCCGATGCGCAAAACCCTAATAGTTTGATCCATTTTTCGATTGTTTTCGGTTTTCGGTTCGATCCTTATGCTGCTTCATCGGTTCTAGTGATTGTTGCGAATGATTCTGTTGTCATCTCTAGTAGTCTATGATGTGATGTAGTAGAACCTCGTTGCTCTGTGCCCTATTTCTTGGCTTAATCTGGGAGTTTGAGGTTGTCAAGCTTTAGTTTCGGGGAATCACCTCTTCTCACAAGTTTAAGGGATGGAACATGTAGGTATTTAACAGCTGGGATTAATAAGGGGATCAATGTACGTTTGCGTTCGGATATGTCGAAAGAAACATTTAGATGCAAAGGCGCCTTCTTTTCACCGAGAAGGCATATTTCTTGTTCTTAGCAGTTTGACCTTTTGTGTTTCTGTTAGTAGTCAGCTAAATAACATTGTTATTCTTTGTTCATCTACTTGTGTCTATTCATTCATCTTTTAAACCAGAAAAGAAGAGATAAAAGGAAGATGGTTTCCTGCACCCCAAACGAGACAGCTGGCTGGTCCGTATTGGATTTTGCCTATATTTGGGGGGTTTACCTACTGATCACAGGTTTTTTTCAACTTTAGAAAATTTTAGAGATAACATAAAAGCACAAGCACTTACAGAACATCTTGGAACAAATTTTTTTAATGCAAGTCGGTGGTTATTTGATCAGTAGATTTGCAAACAAAGTCTACTAGCTAACAGAATCCATTAAAAGCAGTCGAATGATTAATTCTTTTGACTGTTCTCTTTCAATATGACATGGCTATATCTTGTACTTGAATGGAAAGTTATCTAATAGGCTAATACAAATAATTTATTCCAAATCTAAAGCAAACTGTTTGAGGGTTTTTATCTTTAGGAATTGAAGATATGCTTGCAACCTTTGGTGCTTTTATTGCGTTATTGTGCAACTGACCCATCAAAAAATGATACCACGCTAGCTGGCTAACATATGGGCTTCCTTCAAAAGAATGAGGACCATGAGTTCACTTAATTTTTCCTGAAACGTTCAATTAAGATGCTCTGTTTATAGCAGAAAGCAAGTGAAATTAACTTTTGGACAAAATGCAGGATTGGTGGTTGTCTCTTAATTAAGATAAAGTAGTTTGAAGACTTTGTCCATTCGTTACTGAGTTTGATGACCATATCCTAATCCTTATTCCAAATGCACAAGGCCTCAAAAACCCAATATCTGATGGAAGTTTGTATAATCTTCTTCTAACTTTTATAATTTGATTTTCTTGGCATGATAGAAACAGCTACATGGATTAGCTTTATAGTTCTGTTCCTCTTTAAGTTATATCAGGCATTTATATATTTGGTCAGCCCACAAATGTTAATTCCTTATTGATTTTGATTAATAATTATTTTTTCATCTTTTGTCAAATGTCATTCCTTGAATTTGCATTAATCTTCATTACTCTTGAATTTTGGTTAACAATAAATTTTTGTGATTGGTTTCCACATAAATTAATTTATCAGGTGAAACTCACATACGGTATGAGAACTTCATGCTTAGGGTTATTTTCGTGATCCTACCTACATGCTATTATGAAGGCCTTTATCACATTAGCTTAGCATCTCTTTCTATTCATATGTTTTTCATTGTGTTTCACTGGTAGGTCATGGCATTTCTTTAGTCTTTCAATTTTACCTGATGAATGTGCTATTACATCATTAACAATTGCTCAAAGTGCTTTTGTTCTTTGGTTTGTATTACAACTAATGACTAATAACAGTGTTTTTGGGGCAATATTCAGTTTATGCTTGTTCTGGGCTTTATGCACTACTTATGCTCTCTTGGATTCTTGATATTTAGAGCGGAGTTTACCTTTGCCAAAGACTGCAAATTGTTTTTCAATACAAAATCCATCCTGTAATTGTTTCCATGATATTCTACTCCCTTTCTATTCTAATTGGTACTTGTAAAGTTATATATTTGATTTATTTGTTTTTCATCTTTCTCAGCTCTGATAGTGAAGTTATTTTTGGGAAAAGATATACATATAGCAACTCCAAGTACCAATTCAGATCATGAAGATTTGGATTATAAAAATCTGGATGGTTCTCATGCAGATTCTGCTGCGCCCGAATTTATGGTTAATGACATTGATAGAGGTATTCTGTCGGTGAATGCTAGCAGCTCGTGATATATTAGTTGCTCTAATATTTCTTTCTTTTAATGCTAGTACATTTTGCTAATGTATAGAGCATAATTACTTTACAGTTTAAACAAGACTTTGAGATTTTCAAAGGAATTATAGTAGAGGAATATGGATGGAAACTTTCTTTCTAATGTTACAATAGGAAATGGATACAAGTAGTTAAGTACACACCTGAATACTAGTTAAAGAACACATTTGAGTAAAAGTGAAGAGATTGAAATACTAAAGAAGCACAACATTCGGTCTTATGATAATTACATGGGTATGTACAACTCAAAGGAATAACAGGTATCAGTTTTTGGGGTTCATTTGATTGTTTCTAATTTTTAATTTAAGTAGTTAACACAACAGTTTCATGCTTCCATTGCTTTTGAAATTTTACTGGGGCCCAATGTGATTAGTATGTTGTTTTGTGTTTGTTGCATAGGACAATCATTCCACAATTCTATGCTGCAAGGTGTCTCAAAACTTGACCATAAATCTACTTTTAAGAATCCTTTCTCAAAAAGATCAACTTTGATGAAGCCTACTGCAAGTCAATTGGCCAAACAAAACCGAGCATGTGAAGTGAAGTCAGTCAGCAGGTATGCCTTTATTTACATTTCAACTTCATAACTATTCTTCATCCATCACAGGCAAAACAGATGACGATTTTTGTTCGGAAACATTATCATGTGATGAAGGACCATTAATTTCACTTTAATATACCATTAGTTAGAAGATTTGCCTTTGTACAAGATTCAGTCCAGCTTCTACATTTTGTGTACTAGAACTGTGTCAGGTACCAGACCCGTGTCAGTTCCATGGCTGGACCAGTATATGTCTGGTTCATTTCCACGTTCCAACACAGTATGTCAGAACATGCTGCAGTACAAAGATGAGAGGAGGAGGAAGATGAGGGAAGGAGGCGGCAGAGAGGAGAAGAAGAGTACCGATTGTACTAGAATCAGGTATGCAGCATGACAGCAGGCGCTGCATGATAGTGTGCGGTGGGTTGCGCAAGAGACAGGCACAGGGGAGGGTTTATTGGGTCTAAAAAAAGATAAAAAACAACCATGACAAGCCTATTTTGTATGCGGACTCTTTGAAATTAGGCATGTTTCAGTCCACAGCGACTGGTATGTACAGGGTAGTATGTATTAGACCGCCCAATCCATTGGTCCTTCATTCACTCTCATTATCATTTTTTAATCTCAAATATTACTAATTATGTTCTGATTCTTTATGGCAGAAGGTATTGTAATACCCCTTGTTCTCGACTATAATGTTTTCAAGTTTTTTTTTTTTGGGTGAAAATTGAGTTTTATCTTCTATTTCTTTCATTCTCAGGTTGCAGAAACAATTACAAGTTAAAAAAGAAAAAAGATCTGAAGATTCAAATAATTATACTCTTCAAGCTACCAAAAGGCAGAGATTGGAGAAAGGACATTGCTGCAAGGTGCTTTGTAATTTTCTTTTTAAGCAACAAAATCATCATTGACATGCTTTTAGGTAAAATTAGTAACATGGCATCATATCATGAAAGAAGAATGAGGTAGACTTGCACTGACTTTTGGAGTCTACTTTTACATAGTTTCTGTTGGACTTAACAATGAAAGCCTGAAAAGTGGGTTGATTATGTTGGCCTGTATTTCCTACACCCAAATGGAGCTGGATGGCCCTTTAGAAACTGTGCATCCTTGGCACATCAATATTGGAATCTGAATTTTGCTATCTGAAAGTGAATGAATCTTATGGTGTATTAGATGCATCTAGGTACACACGTTACAGTAAGAAAGTGGGCATCTCATTGGTTTTCTTGTTGCAACTGCCTTTTGAGTTGTTCTCACTTCAGTCGCAGGAATCAGAGTCATTTACTATGACAACTGAATCTGGCAGAAGATCTCCTCCCTAAACCTTTTTAAAATAGCATTCACACTAGTGCACAACAAATTTTAAGTTTCAAAGGTGCAAAACTCCAGTATTCATAGTTGCATTGAGCTTACTTTAAACAAAGTTGACAACTTAGATCAGTTTAAAAGGGTAAACCCATTGATGTAGACTAAATGATACCACTATTTTTGCATGTTAACCTGTCAATAGGAATGTAATAATACAATCTTTACCCTTAAGAAATCCTACGGTCATCTTCCACATCAGATGAAAAATGTGCTGACAGGAATCTCCTATCAATTACAAAGTCGAAAGAGTTGCTGATTTTTTTCGCTTCTGAATCTAATTGTTGACATATCCAGAAATCCAACCGTCTTTAGTCCAAGAGCAGATAGAAAAGACATCCACATTTGAGATGAACTGAATGTGTGCATCTTGGTGCATGTGATCATATCAGTCAAATCAGAAGGGGTTATGCAAATGAACTATTTTGGTGCTGGTTCAGTTTATAATACATTGTTGGCAACATTGTTTTCACTACTTTACCGTAAATGGAGCCTACCATGTTGGGACCCATCAGACTTTTGTTGAGGTGTATTGTGTAGCATGGGTAGCATAAGCAATGATCATTATATTGTTTTATATCCTACTGGCACTTGTAATGATAAGAAAATTAGAAGGCACTGTTTTAATTGCTTAAAATGAAAAGAACAGGCTAAAATTATAATCAATATTGGAGGCACACCATCTGCAAATTCCATATGACACAGACTTCCCTCCTTTTACCGCTCATTTCATTTTTTGTCTAATATTTTCCCTCCATTTCCTATATTTTTCTTCAATGTACCTTAATTTTGTATTTCTCTATTTCTCTTATGTATGCATAAATATATTCAAGAGAAATGACAAAGAAAGCAATTCTTCAGAATATCTTTTACCTAAACCTCTTCAAGCCCTATATTATTAATGTTTGAAGCAGGCAGTTCTGGCAAATACTGGAATGGTTTAGTTTCTTTATTCATAGGATGAGTAATCATATGTCCTTATCCTATGCTTTCTCTTTATGATCATGTACTCTAATACTTTATACATAAGTGGTGTTATAAAGTCTGGGAATTTAAATATAAATCAAATTTAATAATTTAATGGAAATAGCAACTAGTGAAGGATAAAATTGTCCACTGTTTTGGACAGACAATCTAGTACATTTGCTGATTGGTCTAGTTTGTTGGTCATTAGCATCTTCGATTTAAAAACAGGAGGTTTCCAGTTTCAGGAAGTTTAGGGCCTTTAAACGCTGCCCTCTTATGAAGTGGTAGTCATAGTTGTTTTAATATTCAAAAGTTTCTTGGGAAAAATGATAGTAAAACTTAATTATTTTAGGATATTAGTAACACTATAACTTTTGTCAGTTCTCTTTGTTCTCACTTCGGAAGAGCATCCTTCTTCTGAGTTGTGGTTGGTTTGACATCTAGTCATTTGTACTTGAGATGGTTCTTGAATTAGTTTATATAAAGATGTTTGGGTAGGAAAGTTTTTGCACCTAATGTAACTTTTACAACTACCTAAAATAGGAGAATTTCATTTGTTTCTGGACCCAACATTACCTTTTCCTTTGTCTAAACTGAGCTTGTTTTTCTTATTTTCTGTCTAATCACTCCGAAAATTCCAGTAGCTTTCATCATCATCATCATCATCATCACTTTTCCTACCCTGCAAGCCACCATATGATGCTCTCTCAGCTTTAGGTGTATCCTTGCATAGTTGTCTCTGGTGCAATGAAGCAAGGGTATATATGACAGAGAAATCTCGTGTATTGTTGAACTGCTTGGAATTGTTCTTCACTTTGTTGCATGTCTCTGTGTAGTTCCTTTTGTTGAATTAATGAAATGTGATTGTAAATGTAATTTGTCAGAGTTAAGTGGTAAGTTTCATGTTCATTGCAGGGAAATGGTGTCAAGCAGCAAATTGACTTGTTTCACAAAGTCCCAGGAAAGGTAATTCTTTTGCTGAAAAAGCATGATATGGTCTTTAAGTAAATGCTGATTTCTAGTTCCTTCTTAAAGCCTTTTTAAATAGTTGACTTGCATCTTTTTTTTGTTTGAAATTCTTATGATGTTCTTTTAATGTGGCAAAAACATGCTTTTTGGATAATGATTCTCCTTGCCTGAAAAATTCTAGCATTCAATGATATGTTTTTGAAGAACAGCTAGCTATAAAATATCTGATTATTTAACAATTCCCTGCTTAAGATGTATTTGATATTTACTTATCAATGACAATATCCAGCAAAATAGACTTGCTGATGCCAATAACCAGCTTCATAGATTGAAGCTTACGATACCAAGGGAACCTGAGTTAGAAACTGCAAGAAGGGCACTTAGTTCAAGAGTTCAAAAACAAAGGTGATTTACTTTAAATGCATTTCATTCTATTTAATGCATAACTATCTACTAAACTGCTCAATAAATCAGGTTGGATGGTGCTAAATGTCTTGTCGAAGGAATGGCACAGACTACTTCCACATTCAAAGCACGTCCTCTAAATAGAAAAGTGAGTATCCTTTGATCATTAAATAATAGGTACATGAATCAGTTAGTCATGGACTCTTTATTAGTTGTTTGCAGATTCTTGAGGCTCCATCTCTGCCCCTTCCTCAAAAGAGCACTCCTAGATTGCCCAAATTTAAAGTAGGTGCTTGAAACTCTCATTTCTTCAAACTGATTATATCTTTCATAAGTTTTTCAGGCTATTTAGCAATTGAGGATTTAATTTCTAAATTTAAATGCTTTTTTTTCTGGCTCCAATTGCTTTTAGGAATTCAATTTTAGAACTCATGACAGGGCTCTACTACACAGCACAACTTCATCATCATCGGTAGGTTTCATAAATCAGATTTTGCTTCTCTTTTGATAACTATACCCCAAATATATGCTGCAAAAATGTCAAACAAGTTTGATTAGTTTTTTTTTTTTGCAATCAAAGCTTTGGATATGATGATAAACTTTACTCAATTTTAATAGCATATGATATTATGCTAATCTCAAAGAGTACTATTTGTGCAAATACTGCAGATTTCAAGCAGTCATATTCCTACTGCTATGAAAAGTTCAGTACGGATACAGTATCAGAAATCTGGTCACCAGCAACTGCATATGTAAGTATTTTGGACTAACTTCCAAAGGTTCTTCTCTTTCCCATTCCTCCAATAGATTCTGATATTTAAGTCTTTTATTGTTGCAGATAATGCTATAGTTTAGTGTAGGCATGGATAGCATAATGAGTAAATGATTAGCTAGTTCAGTGACATTATAAGCCAAAGACCTTGATGTCGCTTGTCACATTTATGCAAGCCAATATCTGGCTTGTGATATTAGTATATTGGGCAGATATTGCTGGCATGTATTGGCACACACCACGATACATGATCATGAAATTGACATTCTGGCAATTTAGCTATACCGAAGGCAAGATGGTCAACATATACAGACAGTATGCAGAAGAACATATATGCATGCATATACACACTGTGTTAATCAACTATCTCCATGAACATAATGTTATCATATGCATTCAAAATTTACTGTTTTTAGTATATTAGTATCCTTTTGGTCAAGTAGGTGTTCTTTGCTGAATGTTTCAGCGTGTTCTAGTTCAACATTATCTATTGGGTGCCATCATGGATTTTATAAACATAACCAACTTGAAATCGAATTAAGATATCATAGATTCAGGAAAATAAATGAAAATCAAATCAAATAAAAAAAAAATATTTGCTCAATTTTATCACTCGGAGGTTAAAATCTTCATGGACAGGGCTCTACTAGGGATCAGCTGAATTAACTTCTCTTGGCTGACCCCAAGACATCCTAGGCTGGTAAACCCTAGGAACTCAGCTGTTTTGGATGTAGGTTGATTTATGGACTAGCCAATTCTAAAGTGTTACTTTGATGCAAACATCATGAGTTGGCTATTCTTATATAATTTTCCATTCACGAGGGTCTGCATGCTGATTATTAGGTTGATGATGTTCACTTATGGATGTATTATCAGAGAATCAAACCTATAGATGCCAAAGGCATTTACTGCCACAATTGTTTGAATGAAAATGAACTGAAAGCAGAAGCAGTTGAAAGCCTGTCATTGTCATCATAGAACAAAAAAGCATGAAGAAAAGGCATCAAATTCAGATCAACTTTCAAAAGCTTGTGCCACTATCTAATTAGTCATGCTTTAAATGGGTTGTCATATACTACTAGCGCTATTGCACCTTTAAATGGGTTGTCACAATAAACTTAGATTGTGATTGTCCATATCAATTGAATTTATCAACATAATGCATGTCTATTAGTTGAAATCTATATGATGCTTGTCCTGAAGGGATTAGCAATGAAGAAATATGTTTAATGATTAGCAATGAAGAAATATGTTTAATTTATGTAGTAGCAATGCAAAACATACCTTGAGAAGGCATCAATGAAGTATGAGAAAGTCATATAATCAAGATTGTCTCATATTGAATCACACGATCTTGAGAGTTACAGTCAGAAGTTAATTACAGCATCATAATCATCTCGTTATTTGGTTTGGTAAATTAGGTATTTTAAAAATTACAGCAAATTTTTAATTGAATAGCTGAAAGAGTTGACTTTGCGGAATTTTGTATGGTTCTCATGGGCAAGCTTCGAAATTCTCTTTTTGTTAATTATAATTTCCTTTTATTTTATGAGAAACGTGGTATTTGAAATCATGATGCTTACATTTATGTTATTCTCAGCTTGGTCTTTAGGTTTGAATAACCATACTACAAAGTCAAAAAATGAAATTGTGATATCTAACATGACATTCTTGAGTAAGTATTAGGTTTTAATGGGAAATTGTCATCGAGTGGCCAAGGTCTGATGCAGATATGCCATAGACAAGCATACAAATTTTGATTCTCGATGAAACTGGAGCTTCATGGTCATGTATTTTCATGTTAAACTTTCAGGTTTGACATTTGGATAACATAGGATAAGATGCCTGTAGTTCTTTGCATTGGCTGGCTAGAACAAATTATTTGATCCATTTATGGAGTTTTGCAATAGGCTCAAACCTTCATTTTTTTTAGCGTTCAGATTATTTGATCCATGACTTCATATTTCAATAATCCTTATTGTTTATTTTGCGGATGCTAGCGGGGATAAGCGGACTGATGAAAATAAAGACATGCCAGCAGAACTCAGAGCTCAAACATTAAATCAAAAGGTACTTAGTAAATGCTCTTTGAATTTTCCAACTATACAATAAAGGGCCAGAAGCTTAATCTGACCTCTATGCTGTTGCCCATCAATTGTTTTCTATCCACAAGGTAGTAAGAATCTTTGGAGATCCAACTCTCATGCAACCTTCGTGCTTACATAATCTTGAAAACCCATTACATTCTTCAACAAGCATCCTTAATGATCATGTCTTTTAGCAGATTTTTGAAAGAAATGGAGATGGGGTTTTTCAAACGACCAAGTGGGAAATAACAGTACCCAAGGTTTGAGTATATTGTTTTTAAATCCTTAAGCAGATAATTTTATTTCATGTTTTGAATTTGAATTTGTTATACTTCTTTATGTAGGAATTCAACTTTTCAACAACAGAAAAGCTTCAGCAGACTCCACTAACTGAACATTTTAACAAGGTAGATTCATGCAACTGAAAACAAGTTTATGCTGTCATAGTTATATGCTTTTTTAAAAGTATCTTGATGAATTTGAGGCCGTACATGTAGCTTGAAATATTTTGTTATAGCCAACTGGTAACTTTGAGTTGTCTGCCTCTCTCTTGACTGCTTACTCTTATCCTGTAGCTCTCCTTAACTTTCGAAGCACAAAAACCTACTGCTCTGCCAGAGTACCCGAGGCCAAGTCATCTAGATACTAAGGTCTTCTTGTCTTAATCTATTTAAGCCAATGCTTTTTGCCCCTTCAGTTGTGTTTTATTTTCATAAATATGCATTGAAGTTTATTTACTAGTTTTCACAAAATTTTGGCAAGGACTCGAAAGAAAACTTGATCAGTGGTGTACAGAAATAGCAATGGTATGATATTATTGGATAAAGATATTCACTTTGTTTTATTTCCATGATGTACCTTGGTTTGGAATATCTGATTGATTTCGAACTTTGAAATCAGATGATTTATGCTGTTAGTTTTTTGTTGCAGAGGAATTATGTAATCAATGGAGAAACTTAAAGAGCCTGGAGAAGCATATTTGTTATCACATTGAAGTAATGCATCGATGCCTTTGGTAACCATCTATTGTCCTAATCTGTCACACCACTTACGTGCCCATTAAATAAGATTGAAGCCTGAATGATAAATGCTAGCAACCAGAACATGTCACTGTGCATATATATATATATATTTCCTTGTGCTCATTAGATTTTTCACTTGTGTTTTTAGATTTATTGCACTTGCTTTTATGCACCACTGATTTCGTGTGTGTGTGTTTTGAGCCATAAACGGAAATGAGTTTGTTCATACTTTGTAAAGTTGGATGAAGTAATGGTGCGTAGTCTCTCTTTTATGTCCTAATTAATCTACAAGAACAGTATCGTTCAGCTACGTTGCCATGATAGAACATACTTGGTCATAAGCTCATCTTTCTAATTGTTTGCTTGAGCAGGAGCCGCGGCATTTTTGTTAATAGGGCAAGGGGATAGCTGAATTTGTACAGGTTTTATTTGGTTTTTTTCCAAGAGTTTGGAGTACTGCATTTGAAGATGGACTTACACACCTCCACTCCCGGTATAAAGAATTCGGGAGTTGAACGTGGCAAATATATGGCTTTGCTGTTCTGCCATATAGTTTTGGTTAGGCGGTATCTTCAGCTCCTCTTTACTGAACCATACCATGCAAAGAAGTTAAGAGTTTACATAATTCTCCGACAGCTTGGGAAGCACAGAATTAGAGAAGCTCAGAATTAGTTGGTGTCGACCAGAGGAAAAAACAGGTCACAACTGTACAAAAAGCTGTAATGTTTTCCTTCTTTTTTATTTTTTTTTGGCATTCATGTCATACCAAAAGCTTCGAGCTGAAATGTTTAATGTCGAGAGCTTCCTTTCTTAGTATATGCATAGAGCAGTTTCCTCTCTCTCTCTCTCTCTCTATCTCTATCTCTCTCTGTGTTTGTGCACATATGTAAGTTTTTTGTGCCATCCTAGTTTTATTTTACTCATATCAAACTATACTCTGTTGGCTTTCTAAACAAAAGTGACAAGCCCTAGATTTTACGGGGAGAGGATTTTGACAATCGGCTGCCATCATCCGTGATGTTATTATTTTACGATTTTAGTAGTAAAACCGGGTACGTTGTCGTTCCAGATCTCACACTGGCGGTTGTGCCTGGTGTAAGTATTCCTCGATGGATCATATGATTCATCTACGGACCTTTCAAGTCAATCCATTTATGAAGTGAGACTAAAGAGTTGTTCGTTACAAGTTAGCTTTGGCCTTCAAGACGACTTTGAAGAAAACAACGAAGTAGTTCGAATCACTAGAAGATCCTCCCACGATCTTAAACAAAGTTCATATCTCCAAAAGATCCTCCCAACATCTATCCTAATGACGTGGCTTCCTGAGTAAATCTGACCTTCGGAATCCACAGATGCGGTCAGACACGGCCACATCTGTGATCTCATATATACAATAGATTTAGTGGCAGTCGTGCAGAAAAGACAAAGTTGTTTGTGGAAGATATAGCGAAAGATACAGGGGCATAATATCTGTCCTAATGATGTGGGTCCTGGCATAAATTTGACTTTCCAAATCCACAGAATTTGTGAGCTCCCGTATACAATAGATTTTGGTGATGATTGTGCAGAAAAGACAAAAGTTATTTGTGGAAAATATAGTGAAAGGTATACGGGCAAAGTAGACGAATAAAGCAGCATATATTTTTCGGTCCACTAAGCTGCGGATAAGCCGGACACTGAGACCAATTGTTTGTTGTCCACAATTAAAAAGGAAAGATAAAAAAGAAGCCCATTCTTCCCGGTGCATCTAATAGAGTAACAGTAGCAAGCCAAGAACGACTTCGTCTCTCCACCTAACGGCGAACGCCGACACTTTGATTGGCCTTAACAATTTGCTCGCACGCAAACAAACTTAATCTGGGCAAAGAGCAGTTCGAGAAAAGAAAGACTGCTGATGGATGTAGTAGCACGCAAAAGAAGCTTTGACGTCTACAGCCTTTCCGAACTAATCTATCTACCCCATTTGTTATAAATGAAATAGTCCTACACAAGAATGCAAATAGTATGAGTGATCACTTTTAAAAACCTAATACAAATATTAGGATACAGATCTGAAGAAGAATGCCTAGAGACAAAAATCTGATATCAATAGAATCCAACAAGAGCATACAATATAAACTCCTTCAGTGTTTGAGGATATTGCTATTCTCCATTGGGTGAGACAAATAAAGAAGAAAATATTCTAGCTTATCTATATAATACCCTGACAGTAGTCCTCTTTCTCATGATGGTAGCACAGAGAATATTTGTTTCAGATCAGGTGTACAAAAAACTTAGCTTTCTTTAAGTTTAGCTTAAGAGAGTGCTTTTCTACTTTACCAGAAGCAGAAAAAAAATTATAGATCTTTTATAAAATCCTCTCATTCGTAAAAACAAACTTGATACTGTTTAAGCATAACTATGTGATGAAGTGCATGATTTTGTTGTCTTCAAGGAAATGGAAGGCAATACAATTGTATACACAGCCTTTGCCTTGAAAAAATTGGTACAGGTATAATAAATTACAAATTTAGAGTATATATTGAAAAAGGCAATTCTCTGAACATGGACATCAAGAATGTCTAGCTTATATAACATGCCGCGATGATAAAGAACTGGTCAAGAAATAAAGATAGTAACTTAATTAAGTTAGATGTGCAACAAATGGTACGGTTAAGTTGTTGGGAAGCATGAGACAAGTAATGAATAAATATGACAACTATTATGGTACTTGGTGGCAATAACATGAGGCTTACAAAGGATTGTGAATTGCTAACAAACATAAAAAATTAAAGCAGCAAAGAAACAAAACTAGTGTTCCCCTTTACTACCCTTTCATCAACGCCAACAATATTTGAACTTCAAAATCAGCACATTGAAGCCCAAAGCCAATTCTTCAAGGATGTTTCTCAATGACTACATAAACAGTGCCCTAGAAAAAGTACTTGAATATTTGCTTAGCAGTCCATTCAAAGATATGGACACAGTATTTGGCATTCACCAATGGATGAACTATAGTTTAGTCCATCACTAGATGTGTGCAATGTAAAAGGAGCGAACAGAACCAATGTAACACAAAAAGTAAAAGTTAATCTATTCAAAGGGAGACTGTTCTCATCAATTAAACTTTCTTAAAAGGTCCACAGCTCAGCAATGTGGATGCAGTTGATTATAATAATATAAAAATAACCATTCGGAAAAGTTAGTCACAGAGAAAATTTGCTGTGAAAAAATGGAAACATAGATGAAGACAACCATAGACCAGTGCGCCATGCCACATATTCACAGAATATGGTTGATAGCTCTTCCATAAAAAATGAGCTAATTACATATTACCCCATATACTTGGACCCTATTAGCATCGCAATCCTTGTACTTCAAAAATTTACATTGGGATCCCTATAGTTCTGAAAGTAAAACAAAAATCCCATTTGTCTTAACGTCATCAGCTGCATTAATGGAAAACACAACACATGACACCACGTGCTGGATCGATATGAAAATGATGGGCAAAAAGATAATTTTAACATCTCTTCCGTTTTCAACAAGTGAGATGTTAAAATTACCTTTTTGTCAGTAAAGTCTTTGGAAACGAAAGGAATATTGAAATTACCTTTTTTCTCATCACTTTCGCGTCGATCCAGCACATGATCTCATGTGATGTGTTTTCCATCAATGCAACTGACAATGTTAGGGTAAATGGGGTTATTTATTTTATTTTCAAAATTATAGGGATCCCAATATAAATTTTATAAGTACAGAAACTACAATGCTAATAAGGTCTAAGTACAGGAGGTAGTATGCAATTAGCTCATAAAAACCTAAAAGAATCTATATCCATATTTTTCTATAATATGTACATAACCAAGTATTACATGCCAAAGTAGCTTACTTAAACAATCGTTTTCACAATAGATATGTATACTAGTAAAAAGAAAATTAATGCTATAATTACATAATTCTCTATATCATAGAAAATTTCTCTAACAAAATTGCAACATTATGGAACTTAGATATGAGATCACTGCAAAGATTGCCAAACATAAATGGTTAAGATCTATAATATATGAAAATTTTAACTTCTCCAATAACTTGTGGCTATTACTAAGAAAGATGAAAATTGCCTTTTTAGGTGATATTGCATGTGGTAAAGAAGGGCACATAACAAATGTCTCTATAGTATTAAAGTTACATTTCCTGTGCCAAACAAAATTAACATAACAGAAAATTTTCAACAGATGGACATTTGCGCCATGCATCTTTCTAAGGTAATCTGGACCGAACAGCTTGTTCTTATTCAAGGTACTTTCTAAACCCACACTTGATCAGCATATAAGCCACCATAGTCTACATACAAAATTTGTGGTCCGGAAACAGAGATTTTTTCCAAAGACCATATGTAGTTAGCCTAAGCATCTCAAATGCCAAGTGCACCATGTGCATTGGTGTCATCAGCAAGATGTAGATGAATGTGTTGTTTAACCAAAATAGCAAACTTCCTTTATCAAGATGTTCAAGACACATGTTTCATGTGCCAGAATAGCAATTCAATCAACCTATCAAAATTATCTCAGTAGGATAGACCTCGGATGTCAGGATTTTCCTCCTCATGAACCTGATATATAAGTATAACGTGTTTGAACTCCAACGACAAGCTCTACAAGTTTATCTGCATAAAAGTTTAAACAAGGATAATACCAGTAGCCTGTTGAGCATAAAAACATTGACACGGAGCTAGAATGAAGAAACCCAAACCTGTGAGGAACCCAATTAGAGGAACTCGGCTTAAGTATCCATCAGTCTTCTCAAGACGGTGCCTGGAGAGAGAAGATGTAAGCAGCAAACCTAGACAAGGCAATAATGGTATACAAAACTGATCAAAAGCCTGAAAGCTGAATGCACAGTATACATTACTTTGTATACTTGGTAAAGAATGGATCCCTCATGATGTAAAGCGCCCACAACAGCTTTCGCCTTTTCAGCTACATGGAACAATTGATGCCAGTAAACAAAAAATATGACAGCAGTTTAATTCCAATAACATATGATCCTTTATACCAAAGTAACAAACAAAATTAATAAAAAAATAATTTTAATAAATGAAAAACCAAATTTATCTAAGCCACACTTACCTCATATTTTTCAGATGTAGTGAGTTGATAATATTTATCATCACTTCTAGGGCACCAAGTTGTAGAATATGAAAGAAAGCTCATTCCAGCTAGGTCCATGGCCAGCGAAATCAACCATGGCTTCCAAGATTGAATGCCATATTTTCTTATAAACAGTACATATATGAGAGGTCTCAGAACAAAAAGAACCTCCCCTGTCACAAATAACCGACCGGAAAGCCCCTTCTGTAACCACAGGTTATAAAGTGTGGGCTTCCCAACCGATAGAGCTGCAAGAAGAAGGCCCACATCATACCTCCAGATTGCACATAAATTGTGTTAGAAAGAGTTACTAAATATCAAAAGCCAACAACATTGCTTGCATGACCATGATAATCACATAAAAAAATATACCAGAGGCCTTTGAACTCTTGCAAAGCTTTTTTGACCTCACTGGATCTGACACCATTTTTGCATTCTCTCCAAACCGGCTCAATGCAGAAATGGCTCTTCCTTCTAGACTCTTAGGTATTGAGCCATGATAATCATGGATACAACAAGGCCCATGACATCCACCAGGCTCTCTGGCATCCCCGATCCCTCCATTATAGACTTCTGGAGCAGCTTGCATTTCATCCACGTTCACTGTTTCCCCACCTTGTAAGAGCATCTTGTATCCGCTATCACGAAAAGCAGCTAACCTCACGAATGCCCTGTGCTACACCAAGGCATGTCAGAGCCCAAAGAAGCAAATGTAAGCACCAAATCCCAAAAAAGATAAACAAATGCCGCTACGATCTTACTTCACCGCCTCTGTGACGGCCAGGTAATTCCACTTGCGCCCTTCACCAGCAAACTGCTGGGTTGCAACCTCTACTACAGTCTCCGAATCTTTGATTATGGACAGGCATAAGGACCATGGAAACGTCGACTCTCCCAATCCATGAGGCGGTGTCTTCGTCGGGGCTGTATCGATTATGTGCTGGTTCACGGTACTGAGTATGCCCAAAAAAGCGTACACTGTGAAGGAAATACCAATCCATCAGCAGGATTATCCAAAAATGGGACTTCTATCATAATTTAGCTTCAAGATTCAATTGTTAACAAATCCCAGACTCAAAAGCTCTCTTCTGTTGATTACTAGCTTATCAACCAGAAAACATCTCTCCCTCGCAACAAGAGAAACCCCAAAAAAAAAAAAAAAAAACACTTCAGCGAGCAGCAGAAGTAAAAAAAGGATGGATGGCATCAGTTCTCATAGACATCATAAAGTTAAAAGACGAGGAATATGTTACCAAAATTTCACAGCACCTGCTTCAGGACCGATCTCTGAATTGGAGAAGCGCTCCGGGAGAACCCACGTTATGCCCTAAGGGCAGCAAAATTCGTACTCGATTTAGCCAAAAATGGAATGAGAGAAAGATCACTTTTGACGCCAGATGAGGTGAAAGTAAAGGGTCATCGAGAGGGTTCTTACATTGAACAAAGATTCGAGGGATTGGACGAACTCTCTGTTCTTCCTCACCCAGAGCTTGTAGGCCTCCATGACGACGCCTCTTCCCCCTCTCCCTCGCGACCACCACAAGCCTCTTTAATTCGTTGCAAACTTTCTTTCATATAAACCCCTAGGAATATAGATATTTTTGTTTAAACTCCTTAAAAGAAACTATATATTAATTTATACCCTTCATCTACTAAGTATTAGCGAATAAACCCTTATAAAATGCTTGGGTTACCTATAGATAGTTGTTTACTGGTCCTAAAATTATTTTACGGAAAACAGTACATATAAATCCCTCCTGTTACCGAACTAGCCTAGCTGTGGCCGAGATGTCAGCACGGATCAGTCCGACTGTCGATGCTCAAGATCATCCCAAGATTAAGCCTATGTCAGGTCGAGATCGAGGTTGGCTCCGGATGCAACCCTTTAGTAGGTACGTTGTCAGCTTTGCCGTCGTCAGATTCTTACACACTGGCTTGGGTCGAGAGGGGAGAGGCCTCTCGACTTGGCCCCTCCGACGGTCCAGTAAATATCAAATGGAGTTATTTTGGAATGATCACCCCCTACCTAGATGCTGGTCGAGAGGCTTTTATGCTTGCCCCAGATAGTCGATCGTACACGATCTGCCCGCGGTGGTCGATTCCTCGAACGACTGGTTCATACCTTTAACCGGTCATCGATTGATTCATGCGAGACGACGTCGCACGGCGATACTCTAAGTTTTCGAGGGTGACCATCGATGGTACTGTCACGGACAAATTGTAAACGACTTGTTCGGTATAATGCTTATGTATGTCCGTGTCCCTTTTCAGTTTGTTCTAACTTATAAAGCTTGTAAAGGGTTCGCCAAAGGCTAAACATCCCATTTGAGTGAGTTTGACAATCATTGTCGACTTGTACAGAAAGTTTATGTCATGCGGACACTTGTACTATATTTCGGTCTGTAGTGGACCAATCTTATACTTTTGTTGTGCAATCATTCTTAGCTTGTGATGTCCATGGTTAGAATTTGTATTCGTTATAAAGTGTTTGCTGAAAGGATAGCTCGTGGATCCCGTATGAAGCGTTTTCTCTATCTCATCTTCTCTTGTGCAGGACCTAAGGGATCATGGAAGATCAGGGAGACTGACCTTTACGGATTGATACGAAATGGTGTAGCACGACTTAGGCAAAATAACTAAGTCCGTGACAGTACGTCACCTCGTGTGGCTTCAAACAACACGGGAGAGGTGGTTATTGTCTCGAGTATAACGTGATACGTTTGACATGACACTCCATGTCAGTCCCGAGGTTCATGCCCACATTAACGTGTTTGTTGACTAGGAGCAATACCAGAATCTCCTCCATCACCTCCCAATTAAACTAAATTTTATATTAATTCCTCCTGATTTACATTTAGCATTTATCTCTGGCTAAATTATATATATATATATACATATATATATATATATATATATATATATATATATATATATATATATACACACACGCTTATTCGGAGTCTTTCTTATGAATATGAATTTTGATGTGAGGAGTACATGTAAAGGGTCTTAATATTTGGAGGGGTATTTATTATAAATCATAATAATATGTAAAACCTGCATTTATGGCGTCTCAATAAATATTCACTTTTGTAAATGCTCTGAAAATGTTTATCTGTAAATTACATAATCATACCTACATTATTGGCTTACTGCAAAGTGAAATTTCGCACTAATCCCAGATATATAAATTGCATCTCAATCTATGTTTATTTAAGCATTTTAATCCCTGGATTTTGATCTTTTCTTAGAAAACTAATACTTGTAAACTTAACTCTTTAAAACTTTCTATGGGAGATAGAGGTACGCATACACAGTATGATGTTAATTCGTCTTTTATATATATTTTTATTATGTTTTTATCTCGTAAAGGAATTATTCGACTTCTAAAATGTGTTCATATGCTATAAAATGCAAAACAAATACATGATTGATATTGTTATCACATCAACGTCAACAGAAATCATGAATGCCTTTTTTTGTAATCACCGATGATCATCTTATAGAAGCTACAATCCATGAGCCATTCCTGCTTTAAAACCCGTGCATTGCCTACTTAGCCATCGTGTCATTCGAGAACTACACTCGTAAATCTTATCCATCTCACCTATATGACTTGTGATTGGAGGCGAAAACTGGAGCCCACATGGAATTTTCCTAATTGATGGTTCCACATCCAATCATAAAGCAGGTAGTTGTTGAAGCCACCATCCTAAGTCAATCTTATAATTCAAATTTCATTTGTCTTCCCGATAAAAGCTGTTAAAAAATTGTTTTTTTTAATAATGAAAACTCGAAAATACCCCAAGTCAATTTATAAAAAAAAGAAGAAGAAAAACTTGACTTTTGTTCTTGCATTTGACTTGCTTCTCTACATTTCTATCGTTTTCTTGGAGGAATGAGGCACTCAATAGCTCGAGAATCCAGAATTAGTATTAATGGGTGTTTAATTTGCTTACGGGTATAAATCTTTATAAACAATAGTTGCAAGCAAATGAGGGTGTTCGATTGCTTGTAACTGCTATTTATAATAACACAAGAATTCAAAATTTACATTTGAGTGGGTGTTTGGTTATTTGCTTGCGGTGATATATTTTTCATAAATGATAGTTGCAACTCACGAAGAACGAAGGTAAAAGATATTTTGATTTCTCCGAGATCCAAATTAGTAACCATAATTACGGATACAAATAATTAAAAAAAGATAAATTATTTTTAATTATGTTGAAGATGAGTTTTTATATTTAATTATATAGGAACAAAATATTTTATGTAAAGAAACCTCTAATCATCTCTAATAACCTTCATTAGATCTCTTATCCATAGGGGTGATAGGGGCATGTTTTGGGACTTTTGTCGAAGGGATCCAAACTGCAACGTTTAGTTCATCCAACATGTTGAGTTTATACTTCTTCGATTTATTATAAACCTGGTGGCATGTTTAGTTCGTCTAAGATGAGTTCATCCGTTATGTCTAGTCCATCATGCACTTCACATCATCTGGAACAAGTTCATCTAGCAAATCCACTGGAGATCAGCTCATCTAGCATTGTTGGTAGTGATCCATTGTCGACTTGCTCCTCGTATCGTCAAGAGATGTATATTGGTTGAGTGAGGTTAGGGTTTACAACCACCATGTCTTAAGTAGAGGTGAGGGTTGGACTTTCAATCCTCTGTGCCTTAGTGGAGGCAGGGGTTGAACTTCCTGACCCTCACACCTAGGGCGAAGCCAAGGTTGGACTTCATAACCCTTGAGCCTCGAGGGAAGCCGATGCTAGACTCCCCGA
The DNA here is from genome assembly GCA_024322285.1 of Musa beccarii. Taxonomy (NCBI): domain Eukaryota; kingdom Viridiplantae; phylum Streptophyta; class Magnoliopsida; order Zingiberales; family Musaceae; genus Musa; species Musa beccarii. The sequence continues at coordinate 2,392,398 of CM044401.1, read as the reverse complement.
CCCCCACGCCTCGAGCGGAGCTAGGGGTCGGGTTTCCTAACCTTCCTGCCTTGGATAGAGGCGAGGTTAGGCTTCTCGACCTGTGCGCCTTTGGTGAAAGCAAAGTTTGGACTTCTTGACCCCCACACATCATGTGGAGGTGAGGGTCGACCTTCCCAATCCCCACACCTCGGGCAGATGAAGGGGTAGAGCTTTTTGACCTCTATGCCTCAGGTGGAGGTATGGGTCAGCTTTCCTGATCCCCACACCTTGAGTAGAGGCGAGGGTTGAGCTTCTCGACCTCCATGCCTCCAATGGATGTGGGGTTGAGCTTCTCAACCTCAATGCATCGAGTGGAGGCAAAGGTCAGATTTCCTAACCCTTGCATCTCGAGTGGATACGGGGGTCGGGTTTCTCGACCTCCATGCCTTGAGTATATTTTGTCTTATGTCTGTTCCTGTCATGGTGGGTTTCTTTTAACGTAAGTCAAGTTTTATTGACTCACATGCCTCGACTACACTTTGTCTTATATCTCCCACCGTAGTGAGTCTCTTCTAACATGGGTTGAGTTTTTTTTATTTATATATCTCGAGCACATTTTATCTTATATCTCCCATCGTAACTGGTTTCTTCTAATGTAGGTCAGGTTTTCATAATAAGATTGTAATAATGAGACCAATTTATCTATAAACATAGACCCTAAATATTTAGTCATAGATTACTTGAGAGGGGTATCGTGATAACCGAAAAGATTGGTGTATTATATGCTTATCTATATGATGGAGGCAGTTGGTCTCAAAAAAGTTATAAGGCTGGACCCCTTAGCTGCCACCTCCTTGACTTCTTCCTTGCTTCTTCCTCAACTGACTGCCCCCTCTCTGGTGTGAGAGAGTAACGACAAAGACTACCCCTACTACGTGATGGTGGTGTGTGAAAGAACATATCGCGAGAGGAGGTGCATTGCCGCTTCATCTATCATATGGATCACCGCTAGAGAGGAGAACATGAGATATCTTTCATCCATAGATTGGGATCTGTAGATCAAGGATATACGAGTTCCCTTAAGTAGGATCGTCTCACGTCTTATATAATTTTTGAATTCATGAGTTTTTTACTCCCAATCATTGCATATGATTTGATATAAATATATTTTTTGGAAAACCAATTTATGTTTTTTTTTTGCTATACATGTGATACTTTCCCAGGTTTTCCAACATGGTTTTCTTGACTTTTGCACAGGTCAAGTTTTTTATACATCGATCACTTTTGCATTTTTCGAGGTGATATTCGAATATCAATCACTTTTATGCTTTATATGATGATCTTTGTACATCAGTCACTTTTGTACTATTTAAGGCGTCCTTTCATCAATCGATGTCCCTTCGGTAGTAATCCCAATAGAATTCGCTCATCTCTTTTCACTAATAGAGTTTTCATTGAGTTAGGGCCTTTTAAGAGCTCATTCTCTTTTATTTTTAGAAAAGCTTTAGTTTTAGATATATTCAGGGGGGCAACTAAGACCTTAGGCGAGGTAACTCAGGTCATTCATTCCTTCTTCATCATGGTAACCTCCAGATCGGGGTGGATTGTGACTGCTCTTGCTTTGACAACTTGTGTGACTCCTCACGCTTATTAGAGACAATGACCTCAATGTCAACGTATTTATTAGTCCTCTGAAATACTTTTAGCACTATCGTTAATGACCTTTCTACTAACAACTAAAAGAGATAAGAGGGCTTGAACTCCATCATGAATGTATGTAGTATGAGCAACGAATGAGCATCTACCATGCATTGGATTTCATTAGCGAACCAAGCGATAAAATCTGTAAGCATTTTTCTCATCCCTTTACTTAAATCCAAGAAGCATTGTTACTAATAGTCTCGGGTGCATATTCCCAAGGAAGTAAAGTTTAAACTCGGTCATAAGTTGAGCAAAAGAAATAATAGAAAGCGATTTTATGCGAACATTCCATTCTCATGCTGGGCTTCTTAATGTAGTCTTGAAGATATGACACATTTGGGCATTCGAAGTATCATACAATGACATTTGGGCATGAAAAATTATAATATGCTCCATCAGGTCAGCACTGCCATCGATTGCCTCAAATAATGGGAGGAGGAAGCTTATTGGAATTAGTTTTTCTTAGATTTTCTGTGTGAATGATGATCAACCTGAGGTGGGATTAACCAACACTTTCCCTTTGGATTATTGAAACTCTCATCGCATCTCCTTTAAACGTTGGTTCATCTACCATAGTTGGATTCATATGAAATCCTCTGTCGAATCAGTCGACTGCGTCTCAGATTCAGGCAAGGAAAAGTGGTAGTGTGGTTTATAAATTTCATAGTTGGAGCGAAGTGACCTTTCGACTAGCAATTCGATGGGTCTCGAGTACTCCTAAGATATCGACACCACATCGAGTAGGGGAATCTCAGCACCGATTGCAATCCAATCGGTGATCGCGATTGAATTGTGGTGTCACATATTAGGCTAATCGAGGTAAAAGTAGAGCCACAGCTTATATTATGACCATTAGAGTCTACACTTGCTATGCGAAGTTCAAGATTACTTTGGCAAGGACGCACAGATGACTTGGGGTCATCCCCAAGGGTGAGAGGCCCAGATCATTAAATAGATACTAGTACTACATCGACGTTTGTGCTAAGGTGAATGCATCCATATGTGGAAAGAGTGATTGTTATCCTCCTTAAGTGAAAGTATCATGGGTTGAGAGCAAAACCTCCTTGCTCGAGCATTCATTAAGAGAGTTGATGGGACAAGCATCTTTGTGATATCAAGCTCTTATTCTAATGCCAAAATGATGAGGGAAGATGTCGTTTATGTTTTGGTCGGTCTGACATGATCCGATCCCGTTGTTCAGGGTTGTTTGAGATACCTTCAAGGTAGAAATACTAAACTCATGAGGTGGCACCTACAAGAAGACCGAAGTCGAGAGAGGTTTCCTGACCCAATCCCTTTCATGTTCAAGTAACTAACTTGAGATGTATAAATGCAGACATGAGTAATCCAAATAACTGGTTGTAAATGGATTAAATAGTCCATGAAATATTATAGGGGAGGTAGCTTCTGACCTTTTGTCCATCTGGACGACAAGAGAGAGCATCCCATAATTATATGTCTTGGATCCTTCGTCACGTACGTAGACAATTGAAGAATGATTTTACATTCTCTTTTTATTCTAGCCACCACTTGATGTTTATGTATCGGATGATGATTAACTTAGAATGAACTCCCTATCAATTGCCAAATGTTTTATAGAGAAGATTTTTCATATATCATGAGTTCGCTAAACACATATTTCCACGGTTGGATATCAATTTTCTATCAAACAAACTGACGGACAGAATTAAAAAGAAAAGGTGGGATGGCTGTTAGGGGAAAGCGACACTTGCATTTACGGAAACGTTTTCCAAACCGGTCTCTGGAGCCGTGCAATTCTTCCCATCCATAGTTGTCTCCCTTCCAACCCACCGTTCAAACCAGTCGCTTCCCAGACTCAGTTGTTTTAACCCACTTTTCCACGTTTCCTTCGGGGAAGCCATTATTTATATATAATCGACACGCGATTCCGAGAGTCAAATTCTGCGACACGAATGCCAGGAAACATATCCAGACTAAACTTGTTGTTATGTCAATTCTGCAGCATGTGGTTGGTTCTCTGCGAGAGGACTGCTATGTTGACATTAACTTATTGGTGGGGAGGGAGACAGCGTGAAACATGAAAAGAAAGTCTCAAAAATTAATAAAGAGAATACTAGTGCAAGATGAAATGTGACGGGATAATTTTCTATCTATAATCATGAAGAAAATTAAATTATTTACTGTATATAGAGAAAAATATAAGACCTTGAGTTATTTAGCTCAAGAATAATTCTCTTGTGTATCATCTTATATAAATTTAAAAAACTCTTCTTTCGATCCTCTTTATATCTATTAAAAAAATCTTTAACAGCACCTAAATATCTTGTTTTTTTTTTCTCTCTCTCTCGTCAGACATTAAGATTCAATATGTATTTATATGAATAAATCTTAAATTTTTTTAAAAAAATTCATACTTGAATTTTAATTAAATCGAAATCTTAATCCATAAAAAAATTTAAATTGTTTCTTTATTTCACATCGAATAACTCCAAACCAAAACATAAACTCACATATAAATCTCAAAATAAATTTATATCTTTTTGCTCATCCTCTCTGGACCGGGTTTAAAGAAGAGGTTAGGAATAGTGAAGTATTTTTCGCATTTTATATTCCCAATAAAATACAAAGATACATGATATATTTATAAAAAAATTAAATCTTAAAATTTATAATTTTCTTTCTACACAATAAATCTTTTCACAATAACATACTTGATTTCAAAAATCTCAAAATTACTTACCGAACTCAATAAATTATTGCCCAACATGATTTCTTACCCAAAACATTTGCTATATGTGCATACACTAAGAAAATAATAACCAGCCTATTGGTCTCTTAGAGTAAAATAGTAAGCTGATGTAGTCCCTTGACATCAAATTTTCTTACTAGTTACGCTATTAAACATGTCAAGCAACTTACACGAGTTCCACTTGTTGTTATTTATTAAGGTGGAGTAAGTTTCCATATCCATAAAAGTAGGTTTCGAGTCCAAAAATATCAGACCAGCACTTGTCATAAAACATCCCCATACTTTTCCTCGTTTTATTACTGTTATTTCTTTTTCTTCGCCATCCTTTTCATATACATACATTTGCTCTTCTTTCTTTGTCACATCAAATCATATCCTGACCTATTTTTTTCCATTAGTTAACTCAATGAGGTCAGACTTTTATTTTATCGTGATGTTATAAAATTCTCAGTTTATTTTCTATTTAAGAACATACTATATATATATATATGTGATCGGATCATCATAAGAGGTTTGACCGGGTCAACGTCCAGCCGTCGGAATCGAACGGAAGAGAAGCCATTCAAGCGGTCGTAACCATCGGACCTTGGAGTGATGACGCTTCGGTCGTACATGCCACCGAACCACTAGTCCGGGCCACGGATTCCCACCCGTTCGACCACACGTTGGAACCTGGGTCGGTAGGAAGCCAGAGTTCTGGGGACGTGGGACCCGACTCATTTAAAGGGGACCCACGAACTTGGGAGGCGGACATCCCGACGGATCAACACGAGCTCGTCACGTGCGCGCACAAAAACAAAATGTGACAGTTGGCTGTGTCAGTTGAAAACGTTCTTAATGCTCCACCTACCCCTTTCTTGCTTGATGTAGGCCGTCCGATCTCGATCGGACGGGTGTGGAGACGGCCCGACTCACGTGCCGAGGCCCTCGATCCGGGCACAGCGCACGACCGCCCCCCTGGTAATGGCACTGTTGTGATTAAAGCCCGATTTGGTGTCGGGAGTCGGAAGGAGCCGGGGGAGCTATAAATACAAGGGGAGACGCAACTCTCCACGAACTTCGCATATATCTTTCGGCTCTGCAGGCGCTTCGCTTCGAAGAGGCGTTTGCGTCGGCCGAGAGAGGGAGGAAGAAGGAAAAGGAGTACTTGTTATTGGAGGGATGGATTCCGGGAAGGTGAAGGATGTGGGGATTCTCGCGATGGACATTTACTTCCCTCCGACTTGCGTCCAACAGGTTTGGATTCGAGCAGATCCTCTTTCCGCTTAATTCGGTTGCAGCTAGGATTGATGCTATTTTTCGTTTTGAACTTGCTACGTTCTTCTGCCTCGTTTGATTACTCGATCGAGTTGGTTTTGGGATTTTGATCCTTTTTTTTTTTTGGTCTTGTTTTAAACCTTTCATTTCGGTGAATTTGGGGCCGCGGAGATGGGTTTGTTTTAGGTGGATTGAGAAGTGTAGGTTAAATTTTGTGGTTGATCTTGAACTTTGCCTTTTGAAGAGGCTACTTCGAGTGAAAAAAGGTGTGAAATATGGGTGGATTTTTACTTTTTTTTAGGGCTCTTGTTCGATCCAACTCTTTGTGTGTCCACTTGCTTTGAATATATACCCTTTGGATGACACTGCTTGGTGTGTGCCATCAATCCCTGGCGCGACGTTGAAAGTTGAAAGAACACAGGTTTTGTCGGAACATATCCGGAGACACAAGGAATATATTAAGGAGGAGTTTTAAAGAAGGAACTGTAAAAGAAGGTTAATAGATTGTTTATCATATCGATCTACTTGGTTGTGCGCTTTAGTCATGGTAAATAGTAGAAGTCCCTTTTCAGTTTTAATTTTCTCATCATAAATTATTGGAGGATTTTTCAATTTGCTGTCAAAATGTGTTTGTGACACGGTATCTCATTCTTGGTGTAAATGTCTAAAAATACAAAGTGTGCTCATTGCAGGAAGCACTGGAGGCTCATGATGGGGCGAGCAAGGGGAAATACACCATAGGTCTCGGCCAAGAATGTATGGCCTTCTGCACAGAAGTGGAAGATGTGATCTCTATGAGGTAACTGGCCATCTGGTCTATTCTTCTTCCACCAACTAACATACAAACACTTGTTAGACAGAGATGGGTGCACCTAATGTTTACCTGGGAAAGTCTATGTACTAGAAGACATAGCCACAGAAAAGACAAAGATGAAATATTGCGACCATATTCTCTGAAGGTTTTAGTTTAGTTTTGACATCATAGGTCACTTTGTAGGATCTGAAGCTGAAAAGTGTAAACACAGGAGCAAATAAAAAATATACACTTTCATGGGGATATAGGTCTTTTTTTTTTATTGAATTATCTTCATCACTCAAAGAAAAAGAAGAAAGGATACTGGCACTGTTGAATCAAAAAATGATTGGAATATTTTCGTTTATTGATTATGTTCTAATGTATAATGGAGGCTATGTACTGTATTTTCACCTTTCATATATGTAACCTTTAACTTTTTATACATCTAATGAATTACACAGTTATCTTGACATGCATATCTCTGTTTTTTTAAACAAGTTATATAGCTTCATAATTTTGTGATATTTTAGGTTTTTTCTCCTCTCCGCCTTTCAAATGTCATTGTCCATGTTATCATGGTTGTTTCCATATGGTGGAAGTAATTCCTTTGATTTTGTTATAACTTACAATTATGTTCTTTGAAATCATTGCTGTGCCTTCCTTTCCCTCCCGGTTCTTGTTCTTAATGTATTTACCACTTGACTGGTAAAAGATGACACATTATGTCTCTAATTTTGTAGGAAATACATATTGATCTGTTTTCTGATTCCTGTGTAATATATTCAGATTGGAATTTTAATTAAGGGTTCTTTTCAGCTTGACAGTCGTTACTTCTCTCTTAGAGAAATATCAGATTGACCCAAAGCAAATTGGCCGTCTGGAAGTTGGTAGTGAGACAGTGATAGACAAGAGCAAGTCAATCAAGACCTGGATAATGCAGATATTTGAGGTATGTTCTACATCTGTATGACAAGCTTATTTAATCTGCATTATCTAAGCATGAACAACATTGATCAGAGAGAATTGGATAATGTATTTGGAGCATTTGCATTTGCTTAGGCTAGAATGATAACTGGTCTTGGATGATTACATTTTGTATCTACAGGTATATCATTTATTTTTTTGCTCAAATCAGTCTAGCTTAATATTTTCCCTCACTTGCTGTTGGATTCCTAAGAACAACAATATCTTATTGCCCAAATATTTACTTGAAAATACAGGAATCTGGTAATACTGATGTTGAAGGAGTTGACTCAACGAATGCATGCTATGGTGGAACAGCTGCTTTGTTCAACTGCGTGAACTGGGTAGAAAGTAGCTCATGGGATGGGCGCTATGGCCTAGTTGTTTGTACGGATAGTGCGGTATGATCATATTGGTCCTTTTAAATACTAAATTCATTTGAAACTCTGTCACATTTATCTATTTTGGGAGTATATCTCATGATGTGTGGAGATTGTTCTACACTTACTAGATCTTCTTTTCCTTTAGGTTTATGCAGAAGGGCCAGCTCGTCCTACTGGGGGTGCTGCCGCTATTGCAATGCTGATTGGACCAAATGCTCCAATTTCTTTTGAAAGTAAATTCAGGGGAACTCATATGACTCATGTTTATGATTTTTATAAGCCGAATCTCGCAAGTGAATACCCGGTTTGTTACCTTCCATCCTCCTTTTATTTCTCACTTAATCCTGTTTAGTCACCATAGCACTCTGATTTTTTTCTTCTCCTGTCTTCTATTTAAACTATGTGAATTTAGTATAAGATTTCTCTAATTTCTTTTTCACAAGCGACTCTGCACAAATGATGTCATAAATTATCAACAAAAGCTTTTGGGTTTTTTCAATCTAAAGATTAATATTTCAGATCTGAGTTTTCTTATTTTCTTTGTAGACAGTTTCTGTGGTTCTTCCCTGAGGTGCATATGATACCAAGTAAAATTTGCAATTGCTGCCTCCAGCCATATTTTATTTTGTGTGCTTTTTCATTTTTAGTTTTTCTGTTATGCCAAATCATTTATTACGAGGGTACAAGACAAGGTATGATTTAACACTCTCTACTAATATCTGCCATTCTAGCTAAACAATCAACTCACTTGTGAGATGGTACAATAAGGACACTCTTAAAGATATAACAGCAGCTGGTGGACATCTTAATGATCTTGAGTTATATTTTTTGTCTTGGTAGTATTTCTATTACCTATCATCTTTAGCCAACTTGATTATCTACTTGACCATTTCCCTGTAGGCTGTTATCTTGTACACAAGGAGACTTGCCCTTTGGATTTTTATTTTTCTGCAATATCCTCTTCATTGTTCTCATTGCCATCTCCTTCAAAAGAAATATTCAGCAGTCAAAACTTGAAATTGTTGGTCTTTTCAACAGAAAAATCAGGGGCTACAAACAAGTAATTCAAGTCTTAGCACCAGACGCAATGCTGGTCTTGCCTCAGGGCTTGGTAGGGGATGCATATGGTTTGGTATGCTGGTGTACCAGTTGGTACCAGATAAAATCCATTTTATAAAAAAAAATGTTAGAAAGGAAAATTCACCTTTTTGTTTGTCTTCTTCCTATATTTGGTTCCTTAGGCCTATTGATATTTATTCATGATAAGTTGGTCAATTGCGATAAAAAGTGTCATTACCAGACCGCAATGCCGGTCCCCTTGCAAATCAGCAGGGGATGGTTATGGTCTGGTATGCCTTGTGTACCGCTGGTAGCAGCTGATTACAATTGGTACAAAAAGAAGCACCTCTTCTCTCAATCTCTTCTTTGTTTTGTCAACCCAAGCCTATTGTGATAAAATTCATGATAGGAAGATCTGTTGCAACTTTTGTTGCATAAGATTGGGACCCACAAGGACTTCACAGCAGCACTGGATTGGGCAGTTCACGAGGCTGGTTCCTCATATGGTTTGTTTTTGTCCCTGAACCAAGGAAATTGCAATGCACTGATTATAATAATGTGGTTTGTTTCAGCTGAGGTTTTATTCTTGGTAGGAATTCAGACTGGTATCTACTGCCCTTTCTGGGTGTGGTATACTTCCAATTAACTATCCTTGCGACAGACAATGTTTGCTCATGTAAATATCATGCAGCTGTTGTTGTCTTTATTGTGAGGAACTTATGTAAATTTGTTATGCATACAGGTAACTTGGTTTCTGAGTTTGTAAATTGATATTGAGGGTCTTCCAATTGTAAATTATGTTTCCTTGAATTAGTTCAAGATTCAGATTGGACCAGGTTAATGTGATTATGACGTTGCTTGCTAGATTATTTTTGAGGTAAATGAGAGTGCAAATTTACTTAGATACCAAATTCATGACACCTGAAATCATAGGAATTACAGCATATTTGAACTGTCGACATGGATAACATCTACCAAAATTTTCTTGACTACTTGTACCTCCTATGATGTGCAATCTGACTAAATATTAGTTGGTATCATGAGAAGTTATGTGCCAAGCTAAAATTTATTGAGGCCTCGATGAACCTTATTTATTTCATGATTTTTTAGTTGCAGTTGGTTCTCAATGTTGTGGAGTATTAAACATTTTTATTGGGATGTAGAAGGTTTGGATGTAGATGGTTCTCATACTTTGCATTTGTTGGTTTTCTTATTATGCCCATCTAGGTTGTTGATGGAAAGCTATCACAGACATGCTACCTCATGGCTCTTGATTCTTGTTATAAACGTTTTTGCAGCAAGTAAGTTGTGGCTGTTTGTAACAATAATGTGCATTATCTTTGTTGTTTCCTTGGGTCCAAACTCAAACTGATTCATGATCATGTCATCAGGTTTGAAAAGTTTGAGGGAAAGCAATTCTCAATTTCTGATGCAGATTATTTTGTTTTCCATTCTCCCTATAACAAGGTATAGCTGTTTTTACTTCTTTGACAACACATATATATCTTCAAATCACAGAGAATTTTTCAGGTCTTGCTGAATAATTTTTTTCCTTGATGTGTTACAATAGCTTGTGCAGAAAAGTTTTGCTCGTCTCTACTTTAATGACTACTTGCGCAGTTCAAGGTTAGTTTCTTCTTATCAACTTTTATCCTTCTCTTTTGTTGATCAAACTGTAAGGAAAACTTATCTGCTTAATATTTATTATATTTGAAGTGTTTATCATTTAAAAAATTTCAAACAAAATTTTATATTGTTGTTTCAAGATGCATTTGGTGTTCTATAAAAATGATTACATGAAAATTTAACGAGCTCAACAGATTTATGTCTTGTCATTGATTCATAAAGTATATACTAATTTTAATATGTACTATGTGGTCTCTATAATACGATATTAAAAAATTGTGTTTAGTTTTAATCAATGGATATATCTCATTTGTTGCCCCAATAATGCTTATTTAGGATGCAGGCATTTAGTATAAGTAAAAAATTGTTAAACAAGTGATGTTGTGGTGATAATGGCTTATGAAAACAAGATTATAACTTCCTAAGCAGTCTAGAGATTGTTTGGGTGGTTACCTTGTCTATGAATTCTGTTTTCCCTTTTATATTAGATCACATCACAAGGTCTCCATAAATATTGTCTTCCTGGTCTTGAGGCTGGAAGGTGATTGCACAGTTGAAGATGGACCTTGCAGTTGTTGTATGTACTCATTTCAAACCACATTTTTAGATTTAGGTCACATTTTATAATATGAATAAACATGGAACACCAACCAGATCCAGCCACTTAGTGACCTGCCCCCAGTCAGCATGTGTGAACCTTGTGATGACTATGAGACCCTTGTATTATTCTGTCAGAAGTCGAAATGTAACTTAAGCGGTGGGTTGCTTGGCTGCAGTCAATACCAATGGACACCAGCCAACAGATCTTCATCGTGCTCTTACCACAACCAACTTCAATGTGTTGACTGACTTGATTCTACTTCTTGGCCATCTCATCCAAAGCTATAAATTCCGAGCCCAGTTACAAAAACTGTCTGAGAAACTTTTTCCCCATCAAGCTCCTATGATCTAGATTGTTTAGGCATTAGAGAGGCTTTGCTGGTGGACATACACTTGTTTTTTTGTGTGCATGTTCTCCCAGCTCTTCTGCTTCAGCTCCATCTTAGCACTAGTCAGTGATCTGATTCTGAGAACCAACAATCTGCAATTTGTGGAAAAGGGTTTCTGACAACTAACAATTTCAGTCTTGTAATTATGCTTGCACTGAGAAATAAGGTTTGCTGTGAAACAAATTGAACATGGATTAATTTTGAAAATCATATTTTTTTGACATTTTATTAGTGGATATAAATTACATTTACAACTATCAAACGGATATTGGTTTTTAATAATATTTATGTAAGTCGATAAAGATGGAATCAGATGTATGATCACTATGGCTTTTAGTTGAATTGAAGCTGTATATGGATGAAGATAATATGAATTTGAATTTGTTAGCAACAATAGATAAATTGCTATTGTGAGTCTGTTGATGGTAGTTGTTGGAAAAGAAAACAAGGATAAATATAAATAATTTAATATTGATTATTACCTAAAATTATTTTGAAATTCAATTACATAAAGTTATTTCTCCATGTACATTTAATCCTTTATGTTATCTGTATATCCGAATGACAATTAATGAATGGAAGTCAACCATTTATATGACCCCATGTTGAAAATTTGGGTAGCAGGATTCTAAATGGATGCACATTTATGAGACCATATGTGGCTCCAATTAGATAAAAGAAGCATCATACAGGTGCTATCTGATAAACTTTCAACCCTACATTAGGTTAACTAGTTGATTCTTCTTGAGAGACAAAAGGGTTTACCCTGTCCTCCCATCTGTTCTTCTTCTTTAACCTTTGTCATTCTTCGCCCTGTCTGAACCATCAAACATGCTTAATGTTAGCTCTTTATCCTTCATTTAGAAAGGGCCAAAATGCTGCTTTTAGCTTTCTGAGGATATCACGTCTAAAGAACTTGAGTAGCTGAAACAAGGACACCGAGAGGATGATCCTTCTTTTTTATCTTCACTTGTAGTCTAAGATTAAGGAAGCTCATCTGTGGTGTGGTTTGACAAGTCTGAGTATACGATGGGGAGGAGAAAGAAGGGTCTCTGACTGTATCAACTGAAGCCAGTTGTGAGAAAGTTCATGTTGTCTTTAAGGCAAGGGAAGAATGTAGGCTTCGATTGAGCTAAATCTAAAACCTAAAAGATTGATAACACAATCCAAACTGTCAAAACTTGAGGCCTTGTTGATACTTGTTGCTGTTGAAAGTCAGCAATTGACCATATACTTTCTTGGTCTTTTATCTATCACCTTTAGTCTTTAACTAGTTGCACTTGTGAGTATCTTTTCATGTCAGGTCTATTATTTGGAGAACTATCAGATTATTTGTGACACCTTGGTGTAGTGGAAAATTGCAAAGTGTCTTTGTACCTTGGTTTTGAAGTACAATCATCAGCTCTGCATTGTTTATCCTTTTTTTTAAACCTAAGCATAGGTGTATTTTGAAGCATTTTGTTGTCTTTTTTTTTTAATTGAATGTTCACATTCTATTAGGTATAAATTTATTCCAAGTTCCTAATTGTACTATTCATTGTTTCTCATTAGTGTCGTCGAGAAGGATGCAAGGGAAAAGCTGGAGCAGTTCTCTAATCTGACTGGTGATGAAAGTTATCAAAGTCGTGAGCTTGAAAAGGTCATTCATCTGCTGCTTAAAGTTGATACCTTATCATTAATGTTTATTTGCTAATTTTTTCTCTCATAAACTGTTTAGGTTTCTCAGCAAGTTTCAAAGCCTTTATATGATGCGAAAGTTCAACCATCTACATTGCTGCCAAAACAAATTGGGAATATGTACACTGCATCTATTTATGCTGCGTTTGCATCTGTTATCCACAACAAATATAGTACTCTGGTGATGTTATCACATTTCTTTCTGTTGTCATATAAATAATTATATATATGATATAAGCTAATGACCTTAGTTCTACATCGTATATGCAGATGGGCCAACGGATTGTAATGTTCTCATATGGCAGTGGCCTATCTTCCTCAATGTTCTCCTTCAAGCTTCAGGATGGTCAACATCCATTTAACATATCAAACATTGCTTCTGTTCTTAACGTATCAGAAAAGCTCGAGAAGAGACATGTGGTACGTTTTTTTGTCATCGAATTTGGTTATAGATATCCTCCCGTGTTGCTTGGCATGTATAAGTTCAAGTATATTCATTATGGCCTCTCTATATTCTGTTGTTTCATCATATCTATTCATCGTGAAAACGCATGAACATCTTGTCCGGACAGGATACCCTTGCATCATGACATATTTTATTCTGCCAGTTCTACCTATTTATATTTGAGTCTCTCCTGTTTTGCCCTCTCCTTCGAGAAACCTAATAACCTGGAGTGGATCAATGATACGGTAGGTAGATTGCTCAATGTAGAATGCTTCACTATTGTTTCTTTTGGCGCTAGTGTCGCAATTTGCATGTGGTCATTATTTATATTTCTGGTTAACTCAACTACCATGTGTTTCTCTTCTGTTTCTTATTCAGATTTCACCCGAAAATTTTGTGGAGACATTGAAGTTGATGGAGCATAGATATGGAGCCAAGGGTTTCGAAACAAGCAAAGATACAAGCCTACTGTCTCCGGGAACCTTCTATCTCGTGAATGTGGATTCCATGTACCGGAGGTATTACGCCAAGAAGGACACAGAAGAGGAAGCTACGAGTGCCAAAAGTCTCAGCTGCAAGAACAGCTCTTTAGCTAATGGCTACTGATGACGTGCTTCCAAATTGGGGTGGCTGGTGAGGAGCCTGCCACTGTCTGTCGTTCCTTGTTGCTTCTTCTGATGCTCATGTCATTAGTGTGCTAATCACTCGATGAATCTGAATTATCTAATGAATAATTTGGTTGAGCTATTTATTTATAGCCATTATATTTGGTTTATTCCGACAATGCTGGAGAATCACTGTGCCCCCCCATCTTATTGCTTAGCTCTAGCTATCTCGAATGGTCATTTATCAGCAGTGTCGCCTTAATAAGTACGATATTATTCCTTATAATATTTATTCTAATTTTATTTTTAAGCCTTTATTTAAAAATATGGAGTACCTTTACTAATTATACGTTTTGACTTCTTTAATTTCCAAAATTGCATATAACTTGGGCATTTATCAAATATCTATCCAAATTGTTCGACTGATTAAAAATTTGGGGATGTACTATTTTCTTCCCTCCGATTTCAGGTAAAATAAAAGGGCAGTCATTATATATATATATATATACATACATATATACATATATATACATACATATATACATATATATATATATATATATATATATATATATATACATATATATATATATATATATATATATATATATATGTATATATATATATATATATATATATATATATATATATATATATATATATATATATATATATATATATATATATATATATATATATATATATATATATATATATATATATATATATATATATATATATATACATATATATATATATATATATCCAAACTGTTCGACTGATTAAAAATTGTGGGTGGGACGGACGGTTGTGATCGGAGGGTTGTCGACAAGACCACAAAAGATTGAGGCCGTATTACAAATGCCAACTTTGCCGGGGAAGGGTCGGTTGTGGGCGCCCTTCTCCCAGATTCTCGTCTCCTATCTTTGCTGCTTCTTAGGTGCACTAATCGTCTCTGCATTAGCTCCCAAAGCACTGCAACTGGAGATCTCGCTCTTCAAGGTCGGTATAATCTCCTCCTCTCTCCCTCTCCCCCTCCCCCCACTTAGTATGCTTTGGTTTCTATTGTCTTGCCGCCTGCCGAATCTTTGCCAATCAGCTACTCAACCCACTAGAACTATTTAACTTAAAAAGAAACTACATTGTCTTTGAAATTAGCTTTTTTTCTTGTCGCCGTCCCAAATGTTAGAACTCTGCAAGCTAAGCATTCAACTAACAGAACTCCGTGCTAACCATACGAGTCACGGAATAATATTACGATTCTAGCTACTGTTTGTCTTTAATGTATCGGTACTGATTTATTTTCAGGCGAGTAATAAAAAACAAGACCAATGCAATTATAATTTTCTTTTGAATTTTCATATCTAGCGGGTGGTTGATATGTTCTCTAATTTACTATTTCCGTCTTGTATTATTTAACATGTTTTGGCAATAGAAAGTCCTGATTGAATTGTCTCCAATTTTTTAAAAATGGAACCGTAATCCTCTTTTCTGTGCTATCAACTTTGTATGTTTACAATCAGACTTTAACAATAACCAAGGTTTTATTTAACTATGTCTTTTTGTTGACAATGGTTAAGAACCATGTTCATAAGATCTAACACTGAAAAAGATAAAAATTAATATAATATTTTACTTATAAATATTAGGTCACAGAGGATTAGAGGAGAGAACAATCTAATATACTATGAACATGTTAAAAAAAAAACCTGTACATATTGTCATTAGTCAAGATGAATCAACTAGTATCATTGGGACAAGTAGAGGTAGCGTCCGAACTAAGAAATATTACTAATAATACTAAAAAAAAGAATGCTTTTGATTTAACTAGACATGTCTGGTATTCATTGAAGAAAAAGTTTCATATACCTGTTCCTAAATAATTGGATATTATAGCTTGTTTCTGTTGTATCTTAGTTAATAACAACTAATGGATGTGAACTTCATTCTTCTTTTCTACATGGTTGTATACATAATCTGTCCTAGATGAATCCCACAGAGTTGATTATAGGAGAGATGTTCATCTTTTTTTTCCTTTTTTTTTGTATCTATGCATAAAGATGGATAGTTTATTGTTTTTTTCTACAAAAATATGTTTCATCTTGATCATTTAAGTTTCTATCTTGTTAATTTCTATAAAGAAATCATATTTTAAAGAAGAACCTAGATTTCTAGTGTTTATGTGCATAAACATTTACACAATTTTTTTGAGTATATGATCACGATGTTAGTAGAATTAAAAGAGGAACTGATGCTCGGTATAAATGTCTCTACTTCTTTACGCTCTTTCACATGGTTGTATACATAGTCTGTCCCGTGAAATTTTATAGGAGTTAATTGTGGAAAAAAAAACTTATTTGGATCATTGTTTACTATTTGAGCTTTGCTTTTGATTTGTTTCTTTGAGGAAATGATCTAGTAAAGCAGAAGTCAAATGTCTAGTGCTTGAATGCATAAACATTGATCCGTATAGGGCTTGGGTTCAACGATTCATCAATCTAATACCATTTCTCAGATGGAAGTTTTGGTGGAGGAGAGAGATATCGCTGGAAACTAACGTAAAACCGAAAGGAAAACAATATCTATTGCTCATAAGATTAAAGTGCCTACTACAAGGGCTAAGCAACGGAATAAAAGCACGATAAAAGACTTACAAATGCGTAAGAACATAGGTTGTCTTTGGATAGCACTTGGGTGCTCTCGACAGGTTGATAATTGCTGCTGGTTTTGGTCTCCTCCTTTCTTGTTATTGGAACCTCCTTCTAAGGTTTGGACAGCGAATAACAATCTTTGGGACTTCTTTCAATGGCTAGACGTAGCTTCGATGAAGGACTTTGGCTATTGGAACTTGATGGAATCTCTGCTGCAACGTTGCTGCAGCAGGCTGGGAGGAACAAGGATGAAGGTCTGCCGACAATGGAGGAAGTAGGCTGTCGCTCTTCCTTGAACTCTCATTCTCCCTTCTTCTTCTTGCTGCTATTGAAGGCCTTTTTGCAAGCTAATTAAGGCTGACAACAACTCAAAAAAGATCTCTGTAGCAAGGTGGCTATAGGCAGGAAGAAGGATTGTTGAATTTGCAAACTCCTTCCTCTCTTTCTCTCCTCTCTTCTTAGCTTAGGGCCGGTTGGGAACTCAAGAGGAGGCACGACTTGGATGCCTTCAAGAGGGCTGCAACCCTTTAAATTTATAGGATTGAGGGCACCTAAAGTCCTAATTTGATTAGGACTTCTCTTCGGTTCCTTGTAGTTATTGGAGTCTTCTATTGGATATTACCCTGGTTGGCTAGGGGCTGCCCGAATCTTGGTCCTACAAGGATTGAGATTGGGCTGACTTGACTTTGGTCTTCGAGCTCGAGATCATTATTAAAGTGCGATCTAACTGGAACTCCAGTTTAGCCGAATTGGAGTTTGGCTCGAACTCGGCTTGATCGTCCCTGATCAAACATTTCCTAAAATTTTTTGACTAATTGATGAGGATGATAGTGAGATTAACTTGACATGAATGTTTGTGGAAGGCTTAAATGATTTCACGTTGACAATAATTTTCTAAATACTTGTAATTTAGCAACTGGTTCATGGATCAAAGATGAATGCACTAACTTGAGCTGGACTTGGCCAAAGCTTGAACTAGGCCTGGCTTGCTTGATCTCAGCTAGTTGACCTTCTTTTTGGAAAAACATGGAGCTAAACACCATGGTATACCAACCATATAATCATATACCTTCCCATGTGCCCTGTGGACAGTTCAAGTTAAGTGTTTGATGTTTTCATTGGATGAGGCTGATTGAAAGTTTAATCATATAATCATATACCTTATCATTAAATGGATGTTTTGGGGCCTTAGTGATGATCCAGACTATTTTCCTCTCTACGATTATGCTTATCCCCCATTATCTAATTGGTCAACAGTGACCCCTCTTATTTCTATGTCATATCTAGTATTTAGAGTTTGCCTTGATTTGGTACCGCTCTCGCATCCCACACCAAAGTAGTGCTGACTAGAAGTTTAATTATATAATCATATACCTTTATCTTTGTGACTAAGCGAACATTTTGGGGCCTTAGCTAATGATCTAGACTATTTTCCACTCACTGATGATGCTTCTCCCCATTATCTAACTGGTTGACATTGACCTCTCTTATTTTTGTGTCATATCTAGTATTTAGAGTCTGCCTTGCTTTAGTACCGCTCTCGCATCCCACACCGAAATAGTGCTTGACCCCTGGATGTGCAGCCAACTGTTGTGCCTCAACATATTCGGGATTCACAAGCATGGTCCTTGAATTGACGAATGCATTTCTTTTATCCAAGGGCACCAAACTAAGAATTACAAGAACTAACTTGCATCTAGTTTACCTTGACTAGTTTATGATAAAAAAAGTTCAATTCAGAAATAAGGTCCCTCATACAATTTATTTGATTTGGTCATGCACAATTATTTACATATCTAATTCTTTGACCAGAGAAAACTAGTGAGTAGTTGATTCACATTATTCATCAAGATATCATTATCTGAACATGGTAGCACAGCAAAAGAATGTATCCCCAATTCTATGTTGACAGTTCAAGCAGAAAGCATAGTCGACTACAGAAAATTCAGCTCATTCACATTAAACCTCAACTGTTTTCTGATTCAAGGCCAAATATCTCCACCTTTCCTTCTCAACAAAATCTGCATCTAGGAACTTAGCAACAAAAGTCCAGAGTTTGTAAGCATCCTCAAAGTTAGTGAGGAAGCTAAGGGAAGCATTCAAGACATTTATTCCCACAGTAGTTTTTTCTTTCTTTCTGTTGCCTGCAACTGTTATTTCTCTGGCTCTTCTCTCCAAAACTTTATGTTTCTCTGCTTCATATTTGTCTGAGAAGCATATATTGTTTAGGAACCCACAACTAAGAGAAATGTTGCTTCTATCTGCAAGCTTTTGTACAAGCACGGGCTCGATCTTCTCTCCTTTCCAGTCAAAGATGTTGAAAGCTATTGCAGGCCCCCTGTCAAATTTTATTTGTGGACCGTAGATCCTAACTAGGGAATGACCACTGTCAGAGTGAGGATGCTGCAGCTTGATCAAAGCAACGACTAACCAGTTGGTGATGCATCTCAATCTGCTGCCGATGAGTAGCAGACCTAGAGAGTCTGCATGATCCAATCCTCTGCACAAAATCTCCATGCTCTTGTTCGCTTCAGCAGTGGTTGTGCTCTTTTCTGCTTGCACGGAGAGGTTGCATTCTAATTCTACAATACCCGATGATTTTTCTTCATTATCATCTTGTGCTTTGGAGCTTTCCGCCTGATCGGATCTCTCGACTTGCTTTTGTTTTTGTGTAGAAGCAAATTCTCCAAGCACATTATCTATAGCAGCAGAGTCATTACCGATATGCGTGGGTAATGGACCGGAGAACGAACTGATGGTCTCAATATCATCTTCATCGAATTGGTTTCTAGAGGAATGGCCATCCAAATCTGTTCCTGAATAATCATCAGTCAGCTGTGACAGCCTTCTTGATGGGATGATGCTCACAACTCCGATACTCCTGGCTATTGCAGATGACTCCAATGCTGCAGTACTGGACTTTTTGATGAAAATGCCTGCAAAACCAGATGGGTTCTCACCAAACACTTTGAAGAAAGAGCAGATGATGAAGTCTGGCTGGATCAGGGAGAGCCCGAGGGTGTCCAAGTCCTTCGGCCCCAGAGCACACGCATCCAGCACCACTTGCCACCCATGCTCTTTGGCCACGGTCATCCATGAATACGGATACCTGGCTCCAGTAATCCTGGACTGAAGTGGAAACACAAACAGCCCTCTTCTTTTCTTCTTTCTCTTGCTCAGCTTCTCCATCAATTTATCAGAATGAATCCGGAGGCTCGGCCAGGAGAAGCTAGCAGACATGACTTTGGCTCCTCTCCTGTAAGCGCTCTTAGTCATCGCATACATGGCCTCGCTCTCGTAGTCATACACACTCAGCAGCCCCTTGTTGGCATGAAAGGGATAGGATTCTGCCAGCAGCCTGAAGGCAGTGGTTCTGTTGGCAGTGCAGATCATGCTGTACGCACCATCCAGTATGTTGAGGAAATGCATGATCCTTCTCCTGATTGCTGATTCCAGAGCAGTATCCTGATTCCCGTACTGCACTTGGGATTTCAAGCTTGCTGACTTGTAAGCGATGCTGAAATATGGAGGCTGCAGCAGGCCTGACGGCCGAGGATCACCGGATGTGGATGCTACGGAGGAGTGCACCTGTGCATGGGAGAAGAGGCTAAATCCAGTGTAATCGAGGCAGACATGATCAGAAAGGTGACAATATTCACTGTTCCTGATGCGGTCTGCTTCTTCTGTCTCACCGTACTGTGGATACGCTCTGATAAAGCCGGACAAGGCATCGGGGAGGGGAGGCAGGCACTCATGGTTTGTGAAGCGGGTGTTCGGGAAGATGGAATCCTTCGTCAGCTTCGCAAAATTCATCCGTGAGATTCCTGCGGTGGTGGCTCTTGCGTGGCGCACGGTGGTGGAGGACTCGACCAGGCCAAGAAACGGCACCGGACAGCAGCCGTGGGTGCATGACTCTGCGAAATCCCCGATGCAGGGAGATTGAATCTCTATCATTGTCTTCCCCACCTTGTTCTTTCTTATAGCTGTCTCTGTCTCTTCCAGAAGCCTTGGGTGGCCTTTCAAGGTGCCAATGGATGAGGAAGAACATGGCAACGTTTCGTCAGTGGGAGGGAAGAGACTGTCATTGGATCTGATCGGAGTCCCGAAGAAGAGACACAGCTTTCTCGCCGCAGGCCTTGGACTCTACGACATCTCTCATAAGCCTCTCATGCCCTTTTTAACACACCAACCGCTCAATTAATCAACAACTTTGGATGCTTTGACTTCTAGATGGCAATCATGCACAGGTATGCCTGGCTCTTTTCATGGACGAGCTCCTCGATGGCCATTTGATAGGTGCCTGCATGGACCATTTCAGTGTTGGGAGAGAGAAGCTGTTGGCTGCCATATGTAACCGTGTTCTTTGCACTCTCATTAAATACAGATGGTCAGGTCCAGATGCTAACCGATGTAAGATCACCGGCAAAAGTGAACAAAGGTGGTCATCGTGAGGGACGGCTGCAGGCGGGCCTCGATGGGGACGGCCAGCCTAACGCAGAGAAACGGATGGAAGGACTGCTGATCGTCTTGACCTGGTCCGTCAGCTCTTTAACAAGCCTTGCATTTTAGGTGATCATATTTCTGATTCAGTCTTGCTGTCTCCGTAGGTTCTAACTGGTGTACTGTGAACACAGATTGCAGGATCTCAGAAATCTTGTGCTTCTGCTCCCCTTCTGGCTGATGGGTTCAAATGAAAGCAGGTAGATCTCAGCTGCTTAGAACAAAACGGGTTTCATTTGGATACTTATTGCTGTCATGTTCATGCAGGTCAGATGCATCTGATCCAGGTCAAACCAGGTACCTTTCTCCTTGTGTTCTTTCACCTGTTGTGTCGTCCTAAAAGCTTTAATTCCGGCCTGCCTCTTTGCTTCCGTGACACAACTTCTTTTTGGCTATGATTTGGTGGAAGACCCAAGTGGCGTGTTCTACTGCAGACATGATCGTGTAGAGGCCACTCCGCTGTCTCGTGGGCTGGCCCCCCGCGAGCATGCTTCGGGCTGTGCTCATTGGCTTCCACGGTGGGGGGCCCCCCAGGGATGACCAATCGACACGAGGGATAAAACCGCAGAAGCCTGTTCTCTGCGTCGTACGACGCAGCAGATCGGGTGCGAGTCAATGGGTTGACCTCGGTGGGTGCAATGACCTACCATGTGACCTGTCTGCCTTTGCCACCTCTGCGTTGATTGGTGAGGTGAAATGTGGACCCACACCCTCGAGGACTGCATGCGCGCGGAAAAAGACGTCGTTGTTTGCTGCCGCTTCGGCATCTTCTTAGGGTCCCGTCACCACATTATTGCAAGTTTTTGCTATCACTGCTATTATTACATCCCATATTTATGCATCATTACGCAAATATCACGTTAAGCGACGTATTGGGCTTTGAAAATATGGAATTATTTTACCTTGATACCAGATATCATCTGGTTTTGACCACGTTACGTTCGAGATATGGGTCCTGGGTGAAAGGCATTCTTGATGGTGGAAAAGAAGAAAGAGGAACCTTAACGAAGGATTTAGGCGAAAACAATATTCAATTTAAAGATGGGAAAAGTCTTTGAAAAAAATTAAAGTTTTCGTTAGTCATCGCCTTCGTGTCGTCACCTTTTCGTGGCATTTTTCACCCTTTGTCGTAGCTTTCGACTTTCAATCATGAAGTCATTGCCCTTGTTCTTCAATTATTATCTCGTCCATTGTTGTCAAAGCATTCTAAGTTCTTACCTCTAGCTCGTTGTCTTCGAGAGAGATAGATGAGCGAAGGAGCAAATGATGTCAGTGTTGATATACACCAGAGAGGAGGGAGTCATCCTCATCGTGAGAGGAGATAGCCTAGTAGACGTAGGAGGGCAAGGGTGACAAAACCTATTGTTGGGAGAGACAATAAGAATCGTGGATGGACGATGAGTCCATTGGGTAGGGAAGAATTAGGGTAAAGATGAGGATGATCGACGAATGTGCTGTAGCATCAATAGACAACGATTGAAGACGATAATAAACGAAATGGAGGCAAAGGATAATCTTATTTTTTAGAAAATAAAAATATATTATGAAGGAAAAAAAAAGTGTTCTAGGAGCAAAATTGAAAATTTAGGATTTATTTTTTTTAAAAGGAGTTTATCCTTTAAAGATCTTGCTATAAAAATAATAAATATTTTAAAGGACTTTACCATCATCAATCATTGACGTCCGGGAAGCACTTATTACCCCACCTGTGGCTCTTTTGATTTGACATGGAATGAATGAATGAATTGGTCGGATGGCATGGCTCCACATTTATCATCTGTCATTATTATTAATTAGAGAAATAATATAGTATAATATATATAATTGCACGACCGTCGCAATTGATTCCCTCCCATTGCAGTCTTCTCAGCGCCGAACAAAGCCATGCCGTGTACGTAATCCAACTTTAATTCCTCGTGCCGATGTTGTGGACAAAAGTTTCTCGGTGAAAGCCTCCATCTGACCTCGCCGTGCGTCGCTTCCACCCACCGTGAGAACGGTCAATATCCTAAATTAGAAGGAACATAGAACACGTTTCCAAATCAGGTTGAGTATTTAATTGCCTCTAATTCTGATCTCGATTTCAGAACCGACGAATTTAGTTTCAGAATAGATTATCTTGATTTTATCGAATTTGAAATCACAATCGAATCGATTGTAGACTGCCATGATTTCAATTCAGAGTCGGTGATTTCGAGTCTCGACCCCTTATTTTATTTTTTTTATTTTTATAAATATCCCTCTAATTAGTTATTTATTAAGTTGTTGGAAGGATTGATATATCATTGGGAAGGATATTTGTCGTTTAGGGTTTTTTTTTTCACTTTTATAGTAGGTTTAGTCAAATTTTGGTTTTGGCTCGTTTCAGAACTTATCGATCAAGTCGTTGATCTGATTCGATTTTAGTTCTTGGTCGATTCAATTTTGATATAATTTTCGTTATAACTAAATCTGTTAGGATCTAGAGCGGCACCGAGGGGAGGTGTAAATTAGTGTAGCGGATAAAACTCGTAACTTTAAATCAATTTCGAAAAGAGTTGTGTGTTGAGAAATTTCGGTCCGACGAAAATGATTTTGACAAAGTGAGTGTTTCGAGTGAATACGAAAGAAAGTAGAGACGAGGAGATCAAGAGATTACAGCTAAGTAAATATTAAAATGTGATAATTTAAAACTCACACATCAAGAGAAGTACGTAGCGATTTACAATGGTTCGATCAAGTGACCTACGTCCACTTCCGAAACCTTCTCCGATGAGATTTTCGACTTCTACTATCAATCCTTTTTGAAGGGGAATGATCAAACACCCCTCTTATAGACTTTTACAAGTGGTCCACACTCTCTTATAGAATTTTTATAAGTGAGTCTTTGGGAGGTGAACACTCAAGTTTTTTAATGTAAATTTTGTTAGAGTTTTGACTCAGTTTTTATCACTTTTCAATGTGCTTAGCTAGCTAAGAAGTAAGGAATCTTTATAGGCTCAATTGGTTTCAAAATTGGAGCAAAAAAGAGTCACATCTCAGATTCTAGGTATTAGCGATACCACTGCTTAGCATTAGTGGTACCATCGCCAGTTGACCATGCTCTGTCAGTGTACTGGGCAATACCACCACCCAGTCAGGTGATACTACCGATTGACAGGGTCCTCAGCTCTATGGAGGGGCGATACCATCGCCTGTCAGGCGGTACCACTGCTGACCTGGGACGGTACCATCGCCTAGACTACTTGGGAACCTATTCCCGGGTCGGTGCCACCACCCCAGTCTGGTGGTGCCACCGCCAGACAGGTCTAACAAACTTGGATGGGTCTTGAATCTAGCCTAATCCAGTTAAATTACGAGCCCAATTAGCCCCTATCAAGGTTAAAGGATTATTACCTAATTATAACCCTAATTACATGTTAACTACGAAATTGAAAATATATTCTAAGCAAAATATAATCCGACGACGTCGAATCTTCTTCCAACGAGCTTCCAGTGAATTTCCGACGAACTTCCGATGAACTCTCGGACAATCTTCCGGTTGGCTCCCAACAGGCTCCCAGACTTTACGACGAGTTCCAATGAGTCTTTTTGGCAAGCTTTCGACTTTCTCAGTGAGCTCCACGAACCTCCGACAAACCTTCCGGCGAACTTCTGACAATCCTTCGGCAAATCCCCGATTCATTCTTGGCCAGTTCCGACAACACTTCCAACAAACATTCGGACTTCCGGCGAACTCTTGGACTCCCAACGTACTTGAACTCCGATAATTTACTTTGTCTTCATCGTTATCATAGTTAATCTTGCACACTTATCTCAATAATATGGATTGGATCAAATTTCATCATCAAAATCCGAGATTTACAAAACCATGATCGGATCTAACTGTCAAACTTAAATAATTTTCTTTCAAGTTCTTTTGAAAACATAAAAATATTATAAAAATAAATTATTTCATTAAAAAAATTATTAATAAGATTTCAGTTACAAAATGCCGATCCCTCCAAACAAAAAGAGGAAGTATGAGTCTAGCAAGAGAATGTGGGATTTCGTTTCTCTATCGTAAAAATACGAGACCACAATACACGCTAGAGAGAGATTGTTCGGAATGAAGTTTCTAAGTTTCCAAGGAGTAAGAATAGCGTGTCACTAAATTAGTGGTATCAATGCGAACCAAAAGGTTATTAAATTCTTTCACTATGAGATAAATTGAAATGTCAATCTTTGACGATGACGATGATCCCCATGTCCTGATGTTATAGTCATCAAGAAGGAGATAATCTTATTAACTCGAGTCAGTAGGGATGTGAGGCTTTATTTTTTTTTTTTTTTTTTTTTGACCTAGGTGCGAGATTCAATCCTGGACACATATTGCCGTATGGCATATAGTTACCATCACATGGGTCAAATTATTCTTGATTTTTATATAATTAGTATCAGAGTTGATTGTTGATTCATATAGCTGACATGTTCTTGAATTTTATATAATCAATATCAAAATTGTTCTTGATTTTTATATAATTAGTATCAGAGTTGATTTTTGATTCATATAGCTGGCATGTTCTTGAATTTTATATAATCAATATCAAAATCGTTCTTGATTTTTTATATAATTAGTATCAGAGTTGATTGTTGATCCATATAGCTGACATGTTCTTGAATTTTATATAATCAATATCAAAATTGTTCTTGATTTTTATATAATTAGTATCAGAGTTGATTGTTGATTCATATAGCTGGCATGTTCTTGAATTTTATATAATCAATATCAAAATTGATTGTTGATTCACGCCTCACGACGATATATTCTCGATTTTTATACAATTAGTATCAGATTTGACTGTTGATTCACAAGATCCAACCGACACAACCTACTAAATAGAATGTATCTTATGAATCGAAGCTTTAGGAAGATTGGATCCGTCTCCTCCATAGCCTACCACTTGTTGTATCTGATGAACCGAATCTTTAGGAAGATTGGATCCATCTCCTTTGGAGATGACTCCCCTCAAGATTAGTAGATAAGTCATGAGAGCCAACATGAGATCTCATGGAAAATAAGAAAAATAATTTTTTTTTTTGATCGTGAACCACAGCTCATGTTTACATGATTCATGAGAACCTACCGAACACCAAATACACAATATGATGGCTAATGCTGAAATCTTAGACTTGCTTTCACTTCACATAGACAGCCGTTATCATTACAGTAATTAGCTTATCAAGGCAGGAAAGCAACATCACACGACAAACATCTCACCCCACCAATTTGATCCATCTTGTCTGGGTTTAGCCATCCACATTATTCCAACTGATCTGATGATATCTGAGGATCAACTTCAAATAATATGCAATGATGCTTCGAGAGTTTAATTGCAAAGTCATGTTAATCAAAAATCGCTCTCAGGATTTCCAGTTAAGACTTTAATTGCCGGAAACACGAAACAAAAAACACAAGAACGAATGACTCCATAAAACAATGCTTCAACCCTTGGGAGAGTCTATTGGCATGATTTAAAATGTCTCATAACAACACAGACGTGCGCTACCAAGGGGGAATTCAGCGCTTTCCACCACCTCCAAGCTTGGCGCCTTTGGGAGCGGCACCCTTTGGTCCACTTTTTGTCTGAGTTTTTTGCGTCTTCGCAATAGTTTCAGCCTTCTTAGCATTTTTCTCATCCTTTGTCTTCTTGATTCTCTCCTTGATTTCACTGCAAATTTTGAGAACTGTGTCTATATGAATTGTTCATACAAACAACTCTAGAAAGAATGATGAACCAGGAAAGCCTCCTATTCAAACATGATTAATACTAGCAGTAATACTAATGATTAATCCTATTCAAGCATCGGACTCACACCCCTGAGAATTTCTAGCCAGTGCATATACATTAAGGTTTCCCAAAAGCTGCTGAAACTTGAAAATTCTGGCATTCGCTGGTATCCTACATCATTGAACTACAACTAAACAATGATTTTGCCATATAGGTTGAACTTCAAACTGTATAGTTCATACTCCTCTAAATATGTTGATTAGTTTTATTTAGCTTACTTTGAAGTATAGGATGTGGGAGGCTGATCTACAGTGGAGAACATATGCAAGTCAAAACATGTTATTTATGGGCAGCAATGCTTGACCCAGACAGTAGGTTTTACTGTAATTTTGGTACACCCAAACTTAAACATCTTCACCGTTGAGTCTAGTTGCAAGATGTCAATTTGTTGCTAGCTAACCTAAATCATTGCTCTTGAAGTGCTCATGGACTCTCAACATGTTTGAGAATAGTTCTGTTGAAATAATATTAAATTTTCAGCTTGTTTAACAATGGTTCCGTCCATTCCTTAACAAAAATATTCTGTACCCATCAACACATTCTGGTACCAATTGGAAGCATTGTGTCGTAACAAAAATACTCGCATAATGTTGCACAGCTGATGCTTCCTAGCCAGAACATTCCCCAGCAAGAGCACCTACTGCGGACTCCAGGGAGATAGTCCGGTATGGACCAGTGCAATATGAAGCTATACAATTCCTTCAACAAAATGTTAGTGAGAAACAAACAGAGCTAATAAAACTTTGGGCGTAAAGTACAAAATTTAGCAAAGGGTGCTTTATGGTAAGAAATAGCAAAGTTTATGCACCACCAGTGCAGAAGATATATATTATGCAAACAAAAAGGATGACCACAAAGTTGGTAAATATAAAGCCCTGACATACCGTAGAGCAGCTTCTCTAGCAGCATCTCGGACTTCTGGTTTCTCAGTTCTCTTCTTCTGAATCACCTCTAAAGTAGCGCCAACAATTGACCTAGAGTATGGCTTTTTCGTGGTTCGGCGCCTCTTCTTCACAGCCTCAGCATGTATATCCTGGTACATATAATGAAGATGTAAGCGAACAAACAATTATCTTTGATAGCATGTGGTATCTTAAGCAAACATTAATGAACCAGTCGATCGGCAGGATCACCTTCTTATGCTGCTTCCTATACATTGCTGTCCAAGTTAGCTTTGCAGGTTTAAGTCTGTTGTGAAAGTACCTCTTGCATTTTGAATTGGCAAAAAGGAAGACCTACAATAAGCATCCAACATACATTAACACCAACCGTAGGAAGAAACTTCACTTGCCATTCTAGTGGATGCTAGTTAGCAATTAGCAATCCTCCATATTCCAAATCTTACAGCCATATGCACCAGCTATACTTATCTCAGAAGTTGAACCTCGGGAAAAAAATTACTTTAACCCAACAAGAATTTTAACCATGGGCAAAAATTGCAACACTTGCAATATAATACGCTGAACAATAGCGGCACAAAAGTCAAGCAACATTGGTGCAATCTCAAATTACCTGAGAATCCGAACGCACAAATCGAATACCCTTTCCAGGATATATCTTGGAACCACTGAAGCGACAAAGTTCAGTCCTAGCAATAATCAAATATCCGAAGCCATGAGTACAACAAGAAAATTCCACACCGTAAGGTATAAACATCAGCTACAATATGTTAATAAAACTTAAACATGCTCCCCCACATGAAACAAGAAAACAAAGAAGAAAGAGACAAAAGAAATATAGAAAGTGAGGTCAAATGTCGAATGCCAATCGATGGACCCCATGACTAATCCAGTACAGAGTTTTCTTTATCAACAAAACAATTTTCTTTGGAACTACCTTCTACTAATATCTTCAGAAGAGAAATCAAGTTAAATCTCCTAATGGCAGGAAATAATAGGGAACCTAACCATTAGGCAATTGCATGATCAAAATGAGAAATAATCTGCTTCTAGTTTCACAAACTAAATTCGCTACGACCATGCTCTTCTGTCTATATTAAATACTACGATTTCTCCGATTTAAATTTTATAGAACTACAGGTTTCCGCAACTGATTAACAAAATTTGATGTGTATTTTTCTGCCCTCGCAGAATCATGTATATTGTCACCTAGTGCCAAATCTAGGCCACTTCCGACTCCATGCACTGTGCATCTTCACCAGAGAATGCACCCTAACAAGCACATTTCTAAGAACAAATTTCCAAAAATCAACGGAATATGGCACCCGCCTCAAGAGGTAGTTCTAACTTTTGCTAGCTCTTCGCAATTCATCCAAATAGCTCACTATTTTAGAAATAAATTCCACCAATTTTAATCACCTTTTGGCAGAATCTATAACGACACTATCTTCCAAAGGTGAGCATGCACATCTACAGGTTAACATCGGTGATACAATTTAATGCTTCAATATCGCTCGTTGTCCCCAAACATATCTGTAGTATGTAGCAAAGAAGGTACATTTAGATTAAAGGCTATTGAGACCACATGAGTATCGTCGATATCGAATGATCCCTTCACATCTTCCTTAAAAACCATTTTTACCAAGCCAAAGCAGGTCGAAGAAAACAAATTCGAAAACCAACGCCACTCTTGTTCATTTCTGTTCAGAAGCAGGTGTGATCTAAAGCCACATCTTCTCATCCCAATCAGATCGATCATCAAGAGCTCAAAAGGAACAAAATTCAAAAGGGAGCTTTACGATGTGTGTTACAAGTGATCTACAGGGGATGGAAAGGAGAAGACGCACTTGAGAACCATGGCTACCGCCGGTTCGCCGCCCCCTTCGCCTTCTCGCTCGTGGTCGCGACGCAAAAACCCTAACGAGATGTATGTGTACCCTGGAAATGTGAGATGCAGTGACGTTGAAGACCTCCTCGATCTCGGAAGTTACAGGAATGCCATTCCGCCGATTCCGGAGTTTGAAACGATGATCGCTATAAAACCATCTCGCCGTTAAAATTGAGAACTAATCATATATTTTCTCTAATAGTTAATTATTTTAATATTTCGATTTTTATACTTAAAAATTATATTAATATTTTTATAATTATAAAAAAAATAAAATATCTAGACTCATTTATCGTAACACCATCAATTTTATTAATAAAAATATCAAAACAAATGATAAAAATATATTTTTAATGTTTTAGTTGATGGTGACTGACCACGTCGGTGGCAGATGATAGATGATGATGTCGCTAGAGGCCGTGAGTAATTATTATGAATGAGGAAAATATGTATTGTATCGATACAATTGTAAGTGACGAAAGGGTTATCGATATAGAGTGACTCGCAAGAGTTATCTCGTCATTAGCCTACTTTATTTACAATAACCACTCACAACATCTAATAGGGTTAAAATATTAAAATTATTTTGTTATCTTTTGCTTTCATAATTTTGTTGATAAAATGATGATGTTATGATAAACGAACTTAAATATTTTATTTTTATAATTATAAAAATGTCAATATAATTTAAAAAAAAGGTAAGAATCGAAAATTTAAAAATAACTAAAGTAATAATGCGTAATTAATCCAAAAATTAACACCAAATCTAATAAAATGATAGCCAACGTTGACTTTGTGACTCGGCAATATTTTATGTCTTGAACAGATTAATTTTCATTTATAATTTTGTCCCCAAAGCAAAGAATTGATTACTTCATTCCAAAGACAAAGATCAACCATAATAATTTATTTGTTTTTAGAATTTGATTATTTATTTTTTAGAATTTGATATCCAACAGCCACACCACCGTCTACCCATAATGGTGGCACGCACCACGTTTCCCCTCGCCGCCGATTACCCTAACGGAGAAGTTGATGATCCCATTGCCAACGCCGTTACCGTCCCTCAGCTTGTAACTGAGCAAGTGCAGGTAGTCCTCCAGCCACAGGAAGTCCGACACCGGAACCTCCGCCGCGGCCACCGCGCGCGCGGCCCCAGCGCCCATCTTGCTCCCGCAGTAGACCCCCACCGACAACGACCGTGCCGACGGCGGCAACGTCATCGTGAGCTTCTCGTTCCAACAGGGGTAGCCTCCGCCGTCCCGGTCGACGCCGGTGGCGACATGGCTGTGCGTGTCGGAGCCGGAGCGGACGGCCACGAAGGCGCCCTTGTCGAGCGGACGGCGGCCGCGGCGAAGCTCCTCGGCCGAGATGATGGTGATCTCTACGGTGGTCGCGGTCCTCTCCATTGCTGCTTGTATGGGGTTCGTGGTGTTGGTGCCGCTATATATGCTGCACGCAGGAAAGTCTGGGAAGGAAGGACGAAGTGAGAACGAAGCCTTGCGGCGATTTCCTGCGTGGATTCCGTGTAACTAAGTTTGATTTCTTTCGGAGCCAAATTTTTTGACCGAGTCTACGTGACGTACTTGCCCAAAAAATTCTCTGCCTCTCTCATTAATTTTATGTCCAATATAGAATAATTGAGTCATTGGTCAACGGATGATATTAAAGAGAGAGGAGGGAGGGGGGGAGCGATATGTAAGATTAAACCCAAAAAGGAAGAAGAGATTGATTCAATTATCATACAAAAGAATCATCTTATGAGCTATCAACATCCCATCAAACGTCAGTCGGACGGGCACCCAACAAGAAACATGATCTATTTTTGTACGGCAACTACACGAAATGCATTTGATATTAAAGAATGAATCTTATGAGCGTGTATGATGTCACGAAGAAAAAAGTTGATGACGAGAATAAAGCTCTATCTTTTTGTCTCTACTTTTAGATGACTGTAATATGAGCTATAACATGAATATTTAGCCTTAAAGATTTAGTTTGTCAAATACGATGAAATTTAAGAGGTTAAAAATTATTTAATAATGAGGTTTGATCATCCGCAATATAATATGGATGTAACACTCATTATCCATATATGTATTAATACAACATTAACACATGTAGATATCTTCAACAAACATCAATCCTTTTTACGTTCTACAATTCAATTCTATTTGTAATGGTATAACTTTCAAACTAATAGTAGTTAATTGTATCCTTGTGTAATCCAGTATTTGTTTCACATGTTCGCATTATTATTATTATTATTATTATTATTATTATTATTATTATTATTATTATTATTATTATTATTATTATTGAGATGAAAATATTCACTCAATCATGGATGGATGACATATAATAGCAAATTCATAAAGTTCAAGAGTCCTTAGTTTGTTCGGCGATGAGGTGAGAATAGTGCAATAGCAAAAACTTTGATTGAGCTTGAGAACATAAAAAAAAATTAAAAATTTGGGTCATGTAAAAGCTCAATAAGAGTTCAAAATTGGCTAAATTTATCGATATTATCTAAATCAAATGAGACAAAGTTGTGCAAAGCCCATTTGTGATTGACATACATGAGATAATCAAATATTTATTTGTATTACCGAAAGTGTAAATTTTAAATTTGAGGGAATAACATGAAATACTATTTGGATGTTGATATGTATCCACCTCGACTCTTCACATCGATATTATTGTCTTGACACCATGACTTCTCTAGGTAAATCGAGATATACCATAGTACCGTGACAAAGTCAACCACATATCTTTCATCGTCAAAGCAATGACAATCTATGATGCTAATGATCATGTTGGTACGATAGGTTTAGTGTCATTTGCCTACGCATAAAATACATATTTTAGAAACATATTAAAATTGCATAGTTGATCCTTTCTAATCCCACATAATGGGTTTATGGTGGATGATGTGACGAGACATATACCATGGTACCCTTAATAAAGAGAAGCTTCTTGCCAAAATATGGACTCATCATTTAATAGTCATAGGCTCGAGCTGAGCATACCTTAAAGATAATATATACTAAACATTGTATATTTATATGATTTATTAGGATCCTGAAATATATTTTCATAAAAGAAAACGCACAAGTAGAATTTTTCAACATGATTAGAATCTCTGAAGTAATACAACACCAATTATAGCTAATCCTAAACAATAAAGAAATCTCTCCCGCGATACAACACGAATCTCATATTTGCTTTTTGGCATTCAATAAAGATCAACTAATTTATTTGATAAAAAAAATATTCATTTGTATCTTAATATTATTTTTTAATATTCATCATTTAATAATCATAGGTTCGAGCATACCTTAAAGATAATATATACTAGACATTGTGTATTTGTATGATTTATTGAGACCCTATCTTCATTAAAAAAAATAAAAGCACAAGTAGAGTTTTCGGACATATATTAGAATTTCTAAAGTAATACAGCACCAATTATAGCTAATTCTAAAAAAAATCAATTTTGTTTTAAAAAGTGGTCTTTAAGCATGATGTACTAAGCTTGTTATCCTTCCATCGTTAAAAACGAGTGGTTATCGTTGCTCTGTGAAACCAGCCTGATCTTTAGGATCCCATGTGGCTTGGGCTTTCGCTCGAGCTATGCGGCAAGTAGAATTTTCCGACATGATTATAATCTCTAAAATAATACAGCCACTAAAATTAATTTTGTTCTAAAAAGTGGTGGTCATCGTTAGTGTTAATGGGCATCGCGAGTCTGTTATCACCGGCACGCTGTTATCCTTCCACCGTCAAGAGCGGGTGGTTATCGCTCTCTGTGAAACCGGCTGACGCGGTGTCCTCCGCTTTAGGATCCCATGTGGCTCGGGCTTTCGAACGCATAGCTCATCATCTGCTCGACTTGGAGCGGCAAGCCAATTATTGCATGACCGCACCCAACCCAACCCAACCGCATAGGTTCGAGCATACCTTAAAGATAATATATACTAGACATTGTGTATTTGTATGATTTATTGAGACCCTATCTTCATTAAAAAAAATAAAAGCACAAGTAGAGTTTTCGGACATATATTAGAATTTCTAAAGTAATACAGCACCAATTATAGCTAATTCTAAAAAAAATCAATTTTGTTTTAAAAAGTGGTCTGGTTAGTGTTAAGCATGACGACTACAGCGTGCACTAGCTTGTTATCCTTCCATCGTTAAAAACGAGTGGTTATCGTTGCTCGAAACCATGTGGCTTGGGCTTTCGCTCGAGCTATGCGGCAAGTAGAATTTTCCGACATGATTATAATCTCTAAAATAATACAGCACCAATTATAGCTAATTCTAAATAAAAAAAATTAATTTTGTTCTAAAAAAGTGGTGGTCTGGTTAGTGTTAGCCCGATGGGCATCGCGAGTGCGGCGTGCACCGGCCTGTTATCCTTCCACCGTCAAGAGCGGGTGGTTATCGCTGCTCTGTGAAACCAGCCTGACGCGGTGTCCTCCGCTTTAGGATCCCATGTGGCTCGGGCTTTCGCTCGAACCGCATAGCTCATCTGCCTGACTTGGAACGGGCAAGCCAATTATTGCATGACCGCACCCAACCCAACCGAGATGAACACAACATCCCACCACTTCATTGCCCCCGCTCGGGTTACAAGCCAGCGTTACCAGGCTCGGCGATCGAGGCGCTTCCGCAACTTCATATAACTGCTTACCTTTTTCTAAAGACTGGCGATGTGGGACTAAGAGTGGTTCGCCAATTCTGACCGCATCAGAAATTTTGGAGTTCATCACCTTAAAACCATTCCATCAATAAAGAGGTCATAGGAATAAGGTTACTACTAGTCGAAAGCTTTAGATTTTAGGAAGTAACAAAGTAAAAATATCAACAAAACTATATATTAATCATGACCTCTTCACTCTAACATGGATCATCTTTATAGAATTAATCAAGGTATCATCATAATTCAAGTTAAAGTATTTTTATCTCTTTCTCTTTTGAAGATAATTTTTAGGTTACCCTCCGTATTTGGATATTTTTTAATGATTCGAGTTAAAAGTATTTTTTCTCTTTCTCTCCCCGTTCCTTTGTGTTATAGTCATAATTCAGATAGAACTGACAGTATTTGGATCTGTCTCCTTTTGCCAACAAAGTATTCATTGAGGGAGGATCGGGGGTGAATTAGTGCAACGATAAAATTTATGATTACAGAAAACTTTTGATGATTCGAATATTTATTTCGATTAAAAGTTGTATCGAAAATGATGTTTAATTTGAAAGTGTTCGTAAGAGAGTGATGTGGAAGTAAAATAGTTGCAAAGTAAGTAAACAAGTAGAGAAAGATATGCAAATCGATTTTATAATGGTTCGAATGTCCGACCTACATTCACTCTCGATTCCTATGTCGAGGTTACCGTCATCCACTAATAGTCTTCATAATCTTTATTTATCGTAATACCTATCATATGTGTATAATAAGTTTGATTTCTTTCGAGGCTAAATTTTTTGATCGAGTCTACATCACATACTTTCCCAAAAATTCTCTTTGCCTCTCTCATTAATTTTATGTCCAATATAGAATAATTGAGTCATTAGTCAACCAACGGATTTATGATATTAAAGAGAGAAGGGCGGGGGAGGGGGAGAACGATCTCATAGGATTAAACTGAAAAAAGAGGAAGAGATTGATTCAATTATCATAGAAAAGAATCATCATATGAGTTATGAATATTGCACCAAACATCTGTCGGATGGGCACTCAACAAAAAACATGATCTATTTTTGTACACAACTACATAAAATGCATTTGATACTAAGAATAAATCTTATGAGCGTGTATGATGTAAAGAAGAAAAAGTTATTGATGAGGATAGGGCTTTATCTTTTTGTCTCTACCTTTAGATGATTATAATATGAGCTATAAAACATGGGCATTTGGTCTTAAAGATTTAGTTTGTCAAATACGATGGAGTTTAAGAGGTTAAAAATTATATAATAAAGAGGTTTGATCATCCGTAATATAATACGGATGTAACGCTCATTATCCATATATGTATTAATACAACATTAACATCGATAGATATCGTCAACAAACATCAATCCTTTTTACGTCCTACAATTCAATTCGAATTGGAATAATATAACTTTAAAACTAATAGTAGTCAATCGTATCCTTTGTAATCCAGCATTTGTTTCACATGTTCATATTATTATTACTATTATTGAGATGAAAATATTCACTCAATCATGGATGGATGACATATGATAGCAAAATCTCCCATCAACGATTAAGTCATAAAACATAAAATATCAAAGAAATATTCTATTTAAATATTTTTTCAATTAACTCAACCATAATAATC
The DNA here is from genome assembly GCA_024322285.1 of Musa beccarii. NCBI lineage: Eukaryota > Viridiplantae > Streptophyta > Magnoliopsida > Zingiberales > Musaceae > Musa > Musa beccarii. The sequence goes on along the minus strand of CM044401.1, from coordinate 2,356,116 downwards.
AAAGTTAAAGTCATATATTGTCACTTCAAATTCTCACTTTTCATTTGGAAACTGACTAAAGTATTGAAAAGATTATGTTATTATAAACCTATCGATTGGCATCTAATAAACATTCGAGATAGGACCTCATTAAAGCATTAGAGGAATCTTATCAGGAACCTCATCAAACTCCGCTGATATCCCATCAAGTATTTGAGATCCTTTCGACCCTAATCCGTATTGATCCACTCATCATCGATATTTTCTATACCAATTATAAATAATTTTTCTAGTTTTATCTTTTGTTGGAATTATACCTAATTCATTCGGTTCTAAGCAACGTTTTTTTCTTGTGCCTAAGATTTTGACCCACCCCTAAAATAAAATTAATTCAATAACTTGTAATCATCAAGCTATAAGTAATAAAATAGCCGTAGAAACTTCTGAAGCATAGATGTCACAAAAATGAACGCCATGCAATGAGAGATTCTTACACGGACTCGATCGCCCGCTGCTTGGGAATTGAAAGAGGCCGAAGGCTTTGACTCGGTACGGAAGACTTCTTACGGGTTAGCAAAGCCGAGTATAACGCGTGCCGGCGTTGAAGCGTCCCCCACACGGATCAAACCGCGCCCACCTTAGAAACGACAATAACAACGACAATAACCCAAACGGCGGCAGATTAATAATCCAGAAAGAAACGTATAAACCTAAAGAAGGGACGAGACGTGTCCAACACCAACAGAGAGTAAACAATATTATATTATAAATTAAATACCTACAACATATTCTGAATTGATTAATTAGCTTTTAACATCGGAACACGTGATGGGCCGCTCGCGTCACGTGCGCACCTCGTCGTCGCGCTCTTCGCCACCGCGATCGGCCCAGTCCGGGACGTTACACGCCCTCGGCGTCGGCCGGGGGCAGTCGATCACCCGAGGATGCTGGGGGCGGCGCTCTGGAGAAACCTCGTTAGGGTCCAGCCCCGCCGATTCCGTCGGCCCCGGCTTCAACATCGGCGGCGGGCCATCGCCGTCCTCCGACCGAGGCCGCTTCACGCCGATCGACACCCCGAAGAGCCTCGGGCTCGCTCCCGGCGGGGAGGGAGGCACCTCCTCGGACGTGGCATCCTCCGGCTTCACGTCCTCCTCCTCCTCCTCCTCGACCTCGTTGTAGAACGCCTCCTCCGCCCCAGGTCTCACCGGCATCAGCTCCAGGAACGGCGCCGCTTCAGCGCCTCCGCCACCTTCCTGCCGGCCCGACACGTACCTCGATATCAGCGACCCGATCTGGCCGCACAGGCTCTTCATCTTCGCCACCTCCCGGACGAGCCGCTCGTTCTCCTTCCTCAGCCGCTCGTTCTCCTCCCCCAGCTCCGCGACGCCGCAGAGACTCACGGCCGCCGTGGGAAGCGGCCCGGAAGAGGAGTTGGACGACAGCACCTGCTCCTCCCCCGAGTTCGTCGGCGATCTGGCTCGGCTTACGGGCACCGTCATCCTGCTCGCCGCGGCGGCAGGGGCCGGCTGTGGCGCCACCGAAACGGCCTTCCTGCGGTGGATCTCGCGGAGGAGGTGCTTTTCGCCCCTCTTGAAGTAATCGTTGGCGAACTCCCATCGATCCGGCACGATCTTCCGAAATCCCTATCGCAAGTCCCCAAAATACTCAAAAAACACATCAATAATAAGATTAAAAGGACACGGTCGAAGATTAGGCATACGTAGGTGTTGAGTTGGCGAACGAAGCTGGAGAAATTGTTGTGCTTGAAGTATTTGGGGAGGAGGTCGCGTGCGAACTCCGCCGGCCGCCAGACGACGAACGTCGACCCGTCCTCGTTCCAGGAGATCACGTCGTCCATCTCGGGGTCGTCCACCAGCTGGTACGTCTTCGTCAGGAACGGCGTCGGCAGCGCCCGCTGCTGCCCATCCGCGGCCGGTTCCTCGGCCGGCTCCGCTGCAGGAGCCATCTCGCGAAAAGCTGCGGGAAGATATTGAAACTTTCCAGAAGTTTCGATTCAGAAACAGTAATATATATATAAATATAGAAAAGGAAATCGCAGGGGGAGCGGAAGGTGGTTGGAGAGGCAAAGAAACGCAACGGGTTGAAAGGAGTCGGTGTACCCGAGACATGATCTAACGGCGAGCAATGATTCGGGCGAGGCGATCAGGAGGAGAAACTTCGATCCGGTTCTCGTTCTCGAAGATTCGGGAGCGGACGTCTCCGACCAATCTGATACTACACGTGGTGGGCTGTGATGGGTGGAGCGACGGGGGCGCCGGATCTTGTGTGGCTTGGGTTGCCAACGTTGAGAAAGGAATAGCCCGGCATCGACACGTTAGCAACGTGCATTTTATCTTCTGCGCAAGGGAAAATTAATAATACAAACGACCGACAACATTCATCATGTTCTGATATATATATGCACACATGTATCATATTTGCAGCCACTGCAAATCAAATTTGGAGCATGTAGAAATTTGAACCTTGACGCAAAATGTCACCTACTGTCATAAGATAATAATTTGTGAGCAGGGAAGGTTTCGACAGCACATGCCATGAACAAGTCTAAGCTCCCAACAAGCTGGGAAGGTTTTAGCAACAGAAACCAATGGCCTCTAGTCAAAAGTTAGGAGCAAGTTTTGATGCATCAACCCTCCACTTCAGCAAGAACCTCATGCAAAAGTCATGAATAAAAAACAGTATAAAACAAGTCATGAAAACCAACATGGTGAAATATAGAATTCAAAGTGAAGCAAGCACAAAGATAACACAGTATTCCAAAGGACTAAGATGAGACTGCTCCTTTACATCTTTGAAGAAAGTGAGCAATTTGATGAGACTTGGAACATACAAGATGATACAAGTTCCACAATGCCAACTTATAATACTATGATCAAGGATATATTTTATCATAATGGCCTTCCCAACCATGGAGGCAGCAACATCACAAGGAGAAGACCAAGCTTTGGTTTAACCAACTCTAGAAAAGAGAGGCATTGCCAACTAAAGAATGACAGTAGGGGTAGGTACATATTTAAAGCATGAAATAAGTATTAGTCAATGACTGGGAAACTGAGCTCTAGCTGCATAAATTGGGAGGCAAATGACCAAAATGCACATAGCAGTAGCAAATCTGCAGCTTGGAGATGATCATCCACCTTATTGCCAAATTACCTTCAAAAGCTAATATTAAAGCAAAAGAAGAGTGGGTGGATTGATTGGAAAATTTAGGTTTCTTGGAGGAATGTCCTGGGAGAAACAAGGAAAAGAAGCTTAAACCTTTCTCCTTGAAATAGCAGGAAAAACTACAATACACCATACTTCAGATGGTGTTTGCAAGAGACAAAAATGAAAATTAAAAAAAGAGAAGCATTGTTGCTGACCTTATATTGATCAATAAAATATGATAGTAACAAGACTAATTGAAGCTTTGGTGCATCCATCCAATCAGAAACATACAGGTAAAAACTCAACACAACAGGATTTCATGTGAAGCCGATTGATTTGAACAATATCTTATAGGATGTTAATTGAACAATGAACTAATTTTCCAAATGAATTAATCAAATCAATATGCCCTTGTGGTGTTCACCCTCTATTCAATGGATTAGCTCATAGACTGACAACTATCTAACTTCTGACATATGGAATGTTTTCTCATTTCAAATCAAAAGAAAAGTTTCTAACTTATCAAAAGAATGACAAATTGATGATTTCCTATCAATTATTAAGAATTTGAAGTACTAACTTTAGTACAAATTGATGCTTTCCCTTTCAATAATTAGGAATTTGAATGCTTAATTTGATGATTTTTACCTTATAAAGAAAGGTGACTAGCTATGTAACTTCAAAGTTCTAATATTTTTTCTCTTCTTGACACTAGACCATATTTTATGTGGCTCCAATGATAAATATAATAAAAGATAGCTTGAAAATTTGTCATATATTGCATGTTACATGTTTGATTGAAGACAATACATGATATTGGAGCACAGAGAATTCACAAATCAAACAAACCATACAAGTTGTGATTGCATTAGCAACAACAAAAGATACAAGTGTCAAGCTCCTCAGTGAAAATTAAATAGCAATCATTTCAACATTGTTAAGTAACAAACATACCAACCCCTATGGTTGAGAAGGCAATGCTCAAGAAAACAAAACTCAGAATCAAGACACAAACAAGAAACCACATTGATATAAACAGAGGATTGACATGGTCAGTGTGAACCAAACAAACATAATCCACCAAGCTAAGAACAAAGCTATATCCTTTACAAGATCAGAGGAATTTAGAAGATTACCCATGAAAAGTATACCACTAAACATGTCGCATCTAACCTGAGACAACCCAAGCAACAGCAGAACCATAACTGGGTAGTGATTGTGATTGTGCAGGAACCAGGGTTCTTCGCACCACCAGCAGAGATAGTGATTGTGCAGGAACACTTTTGCCCTCCCACAGTCCATGTCCGGCACCTGGGTAGCATGCAGCCACTGATACCAGCAGACCATGGCCTCATTAAGGTACATTGGAACGTTAGGGCGGAATACCATAAGCTGCAGGACGGCAGAAACCAGCAGAGTCCAAACGCATTGCTCCCTGAACCCGACCGATCTGATGTCACCTCCAGCCGGCACCACTGCCACCAGGATCACCCAGAGAGGTGGTGCAGCGGCCCCTGCAAGAACAGCGACGTAGAGGAGAACCTTGGTGAAGGGGCCACACGAAACCGCAAGGTTCCACCGGAGCTGATCCGTCCCTAGCCAGAACGCCCTCGCCGCCTAAGAAGAACAGTCCCGCACGGGCCCCAGAGAGTACCGAAGCCGTCGCCTTAGCAGTTCCAGCATGACGACCGCCCAGTTCAAAGTCAAAAAGGGAGGGAGAGAGGAAGAAGGAGATGAGCAGAGCAGAGAGGCAGCCTAAGAAGCCGGCGATGAAGCTCAGCTCCTTCTCCGTCCGCTTCGAGGCGGATCTCTCAAGAGAGAGCTTGGAGAGGAGGAGGAGGAAGAGGTGGGCAGAGGCGAGAATGACAACGGTGGCGGCGATCGCAATCGCGAGAGAGGGTTCGGAGGGAGAGAAGATGCGGAAGAACGCGAAAACCGCTGAGGCGATGTCGGAGACGAGGAAGGTTGCGCGAAAGGAGGGGAAGAGGAAGCGGATGCGAAGGTGGGAGTCGGAGAGGCGGAGGAGCTGGGCGTTGGCATCGCCGAAGCCGGGGGGCCGGTTTCCAGTAGCGGATGAGAAAATATCCCCGGTGGCTCACTACCTGAGACTATGATACCACCTACTATATTTGTAACATCCATCGCTCCTTATATGAGAGCGGATGTGGCTGAGTTTTTCTATACTATTGTGGTAGCTAAAACGGTGCACACATCTGCCACATTAGAATTCCTCGCTCCTTGTACGACTAAGTTTGTCTTTTTAATGTATCGCAGACAACATATATACAGATGGTAAGAAAAAAAATCACATTAGTTTTTATCATTACTAATAAACCATGATGTAATGGTATTTATCACGTATGTCCCTATCGAGATTGTAATAATGCCTATAAATATTAGTGCAACAATAGAATGAAATTGCATTAATACTCTAAGAAGTTCTCTCAATTATCAGATAACAGAAACAAAAGCTTACGTGGGCGCAGCGCACAAAAACATAGTCATAGTTTGCTTATCTTTCATGAGAAGCACTACTCATCCGTTGATTCCAAAAATCCGGACCTTGTGCATGTTTGGGAATTTGGCAACCTCCAAAATGGCCACTGCAATCGTGTTCAAGAACAGCATCGGATGTTGGTAATCGGTTGTGTGCGAGGCTATCAAGTACCTGCTCACAATCACAAACCAGAACATGTCAAGTGGAAAGAAATCATGTAGAGTCTAGGAATCAGAAGCAGATTACTACAAGTTAACTTCAAATGTCGACACATGTGTATGCTTCTTCATCATCACATACGAGAATAGCGGCTAAAACTACATCAGTATGAACCACTGAGGAAGGAGCAGGCAGATACGGAGACAAATGCATTGCACTACGGTGTCCTACGAGTCAACTACTACAACCAACACAACATGGGTGCCGGGCGTGCATCTGAATCAGTTATAAGTGGCCAAACTCAAGATGACTCCCAAATTCTTTGCCGACAAAGAAGTAGGCGGTGGTCGCAAGTGGCTCTCTGCAACTAGAGGAGAGTAAGACATGAAGAAGAGGGGGAAGAGAAAAAGGGGAGTGATATCTTTGTGCCACTGCCATTGTTGCTCTCTTGCCTTTGCCATTGTTGTGCAGAATCCACTGCAGCTACATATGTGCACAGAGAGAGAGAGAGAGAGAGAGAGAGAAACTTAAAATTAGATATTTGACTAAATACAAAGATTTAGAAACTTAAAATTAATTATATAGCTTTAGATTACAACAGTAAATGTAAATTTGTATCTGGAAAACTCAACTAAAAGTCTCATTGGAAAGAATCCTTTCCCAGGATTCCTCGGGGCTTGTACTAAAGTGTGATGGTATGGTCCTTGAGAGTCACAAAAGCTAAATGTTCTTTTCCCCTGATGAAAGCCCAATTCCTCACCCAAATAATAAATAGATAAAACTTGCATGAACTTTGCATCCCCTTAATTCTCATGATTATTTATGTATCTATCTTGTACCCTTCTCACCCATTAACTTTTCTCTCTCACACACTCATTTACTCAGTGCAATAGCACAAAAAGAAAAGCAAATAGCATGCCCCAAGAGTTTATCTTCCCCCATCTGACTCCCTGTCCCCTCTCCTCCCTTAGATGGCTGGTTGTAGCACACAGCTGGCAATGACTATTTGCCCCTCCTTCAGAAAGAAATCTGTCAGAATCCTCCAGAGTTGACCAATTCAGAGACAATTCACAGATGATTCTAACCAAGTTCAACGATTCTGCTGAGTCCAACTCATAACCTGCACCATCTATTGCCCATGCGTGATTGCTTCAGGGTGAAGTGCCAAGTTCAAGCGTTACAGGCTCCACACTCTTCCCATGCCTAGGAGAAATTGGGAATGCTCCCGCCGATGAAGGGTTACCATAGGAATTTCAGCAAGTTCCTATGTTGCCTACATCTGCTGTCCCATTGACAACAGGTCACAAAATTGCTGATGTTCGTGATGCCTTTCAACTTCTAATGTACTCCATTCTAACCCTATACTAATGTCTTGGATGATGATTGCGTATCTATATGATGAGCCTTGATCAAATACTATAGCATATGAGATTGGAAGACTAACCATGTAGGAATGCTTTATCTAACAAGAGGGTTCTAGGGTTTGTTCACTTGCATACTCTTGACTATTAAATCATTGATCATACAATTACATGAGAACTACAAAATAAGATGTTTGCCAACAGAAGGATAACAAAACCCATGGCAAAATCTAAAGAAGTAAAAGACCACTTGACAAACGTGTGAATCTAGAAACCTTTAAGATATGTGTGATCTTATTTACAAAGAAGTATGACCAGAAGTTGCAGAAAATCTATCATTGGACAACCAGCAAGACATGATCTCAAATGAAATAAGGAAAATTCCCAGGGTGAAAGAAGAAACATCTATGCACAAAATTTATCCTTGGACTACCAGTATAATGTGATCTGAATAGAAATCAAAACAAGTTCCTGATTCTTGCGGTCAAGGAGAAACACATGTATTGCATTTGTATCTAAACTGCAAAATTCTGATACATCTTTACAGAAAATGGGACAAATGAAGCATGAACAGATAGAATATAGAACAAGCAAATTAACATAAGAAGATCAAAGGACAAATCTTCTATCGAAAACATGCTCCACTAAAAACAAAATAAATTCCAAGTCAACCAGTATATTATAGCATGCAGTAGTTATAGCAACATAGGGTCCAAGAACCTAGAAATAAACAATGGCATAAACATATAACTCGGATAAAAAGCATGATTCTCAGATCAATTGAAATATTAAATGCTTTACATAAGCATCTCACTATATTTCAAGAAAGCATGGGTTTAGATACGGGGGTACACTAAGCATATCGTACTGGTATAAAGAACGTCAACCACACCAACTAGCACCAATATATCAAACAATATTTTATTACTTCTTTAATGGTGAAAGGAAACATATCTTAATGTACAGATCGGTATGTACCTGTCCAATAACATTCTGGTATGGGTAACAATGCTAATATTTAAAAACTTGCTCGGAAGAATATTAAAATAATCAAATAATTGGTTACGAATGTATAATATGTATTCGATTTGTTCATTATATTTTTTAGTTATATGCTAATGGAATGTATGATATCTCATAAGCATTCTTGTTTCAAGGAATTTCCTAGTGATGGGTTGAAACAAGCACATCTAGTTTTGACTGCATTGAGCTGCAACAAGGAGAATTGACTAATTGTCCAACTCCAAATGTTTGTAACACCATATCACCTAACCAAGGCATTAGCCATCACAAGGTTTTATATTTCATGATCTTTTTCACTAAAAGGAACATATTTAAAATTTATATGCAATAGAGATAAAGAAGCATTGAACTCACAGGACAACAGGTACAACGGTCAAAAATTTCCTGTTACGTGTAAGTTGCTTTCCATTTTCCATCTGCTCCCACCAGGTCAAGTTATTGTAGATACCCTGATCTTCAGCAAAGGGAGTGCCCTTTTTCCAATGGAAGAAGTAGTATGTAACCTGAAAAACAATCCATCTAGAAATCATATCTTGGACAAACAAAGCACCAAATTAGATAATTATTATGAGAAACCTAGAAATAAAGTTGACCCTAATTCTACAAAAAAAATGATGACTACCATCAGATATCTTCACTATTGACCAAAATGATAAGCAAGTGTATCAAAGTTGTAATTCAAAAATTTTATCTACTATAACGAAGACTGCAGGCACCAATTCTTCTGGGAGAAGTACTAAATCTGTTCGATATACAAAAACCCTACACTTTGTCATCCAAACAATTATGAATTCACGATTGCCATAACCACAAGCAACATGCTTGAAACTCAACCGGTCTTAAAAGCAGTTAACCATGTTTCAATCATATGGGTACAAAAAATTAATTATCAATAAAGCAGTCGTAACAAATAGCAGAACAATGGTATTCGGACAACAAGGAGGCTACTGATTCATTGAAAGATATTATTGGCTACCAATCATTTCTCCATGTATGAATTCTGTAACTCAGGAAAAGTTACTCGTCAAGCTGAAAAAGGAGTGCCAACATTTAAAATTCTTATTGTAATATAACTAGTTTTCTACATGAAACCAACAAAACTTGCTATTTCTATTGCGTCTCTCAAGCCAGTCTCGATCCTATATACCGAACATAAAATGTTGTAATGCTTTCCAGAGAATGCCGATATAAAATCCGAAACCTATATTAAAAAAAAAATCAACTAGTAAATATTTGAATCGTTAAAAGGAAAACGAAAAACAAAAGAGAAAGAAAGAGGGGGAATAAACATCCGACAAGAATCAAGTGACACGAGGGTAGGAAAGATCAGAACTTTGAGGCGAGGCGACCGACCGCGAAGTGGAAGAGATTGACGAGGGTCCAGGCCATCCCGGGGGTGCAGCCGAAGACGGAGAGCACGAGGAGCCAGGACAAGAGGAGGATGAGCACGTAGATGGTCCAGACACCGGGGTACAGGAACCACTCGGTGTTCCTGTTCATATCCATCGGCGGCGCCATCTGCGCGTAGAGCTTCGCCATCGCGTCACTCTGCGTCCCTCCCTCCGCCGGGCGCTTCTTCCAGATTCAAGGCCGAGAACGAAGAGCGCCCGATCGAGAAGAGATGGGAGCGAGGATTAATGCAGGTCGACGAAGAAGTCGGAGGAGAAGGAAGGGCGGAGTAGCGAGCGAGAGAAAGGGGGATCGATTTCGGTCAAAGCAGGTTGGAATTGGGTTTTTGGTCGGAGAGGCGGGATTTGACTCGTTCATCTAGCAATCAGCTATATATGTATAGCAGGAGGCGACTACAAGGCAAGTCGTCGTTCTAATATTGGAGGTCATCAAGGTCGCAGCAACACAAATGGAAATGGAATAAGCTCAGAAAACTTGGTTAAGATAAAGCAAAGCATTCATAAGACAATTCAGGGTGTCAATAATTTGGAATTATAAAGCCTCGATTGGAAAACTTTAATAATGAAACAACGTGATTAGGGTTAGGGTTAGGATTGGATGGGGACTTTAGAACCATTTTATTTTCTGTTATTACAAAATTAGAAATATTTATATTTTAACTAGTAAAAAATATATACTTAGCTATGGATTTAGTCACATATTGGTTAAAATATTGAAAAGTGAAGCCTAAAAAAAATACACAGTTGAAGCCCACTATCCAAAGCATGAGACCCATTGGAAAAGGTCAAAACCATGTAAGACATTTAATCATCAAATCTCATCAGAATCATGAAACAACATCGAATAGGGTTGGGGTCAGTTAGGGACTTCTACAACTATTTCTTTGATGTCATGTTATTACAAAATATTTACTTCCTCATTTAGTCCTATATTGACTAACATATTGACAATTGAAGACCTAAAAAATAGTCGGCTATCACAAAATTCATTGGTGTATCTAACAGACCTTATAAATCTAAGATTTTAACTCATTTTCGATACGAGATTAAACCAGTGTGTTAGATTTCATCCTCACCGCCATGACTTGATCAGCCAGAGCTGACCTTCACCAAAGAAGTCCCTCGCCGAGTTGCATTCGAAGTGAATTTATTCTTGTTTTTGTTTCTTTTCATTGACGACGCCGTGAAAGAATTCTATCCCTTCTACTCCCATAAACCACCTTCAAATTTGTTCCGGATATCCTTAACCATCTCCAATTTTTCCCTGATCTGGCATTACATGTAACAAAATAAGAAGCTCGACGAGAACATGACAATAAAGCATAAGCTGAGGTAGAACAAGCTAACCTTATGTTGTCATCCGCTTGCACATCCTTAATTAAGATCTATGACTTTCGGCGATTGTATGACATCCTTCACAATGCTGGGAAAAAATGTCTGCATCAACAAACTGAAAGTCTTCTGTCAAGAAACTGAATTGAATGCACAGAAAAAGAACATCAATTATAAAAACCTTTAAGCATGATAGACACACTATAGACTACAAAGTCTATAGTTCATAATCTTTCGCAAGGTAGAGTCAGATAAATGTATCACCTTTAAGAAAAACTTTTTAGCTTCCTTGTGAGATAAAGTTGTGTACTACAAAGAATGATATCAGTACTATGGCAGGGAATACAAATTAATATACAAACACTTTCATAAAGGGGACTTTCAATCAAGATTGTGAAACTGTCACCTTCTTCCACATCTGTAGATTAAATTGTTGTTTTCATGAACTTCAACTTAAAAAAAGCTTACGATTCAGAAATACAGGGAGTAAGAAGTATACAATTCAAAGAAAAATAGAAACAAGGTTCCAAGATCATGTGCCACATCATGTCAGCAAAAATGTGCAGTGCATATGATCTGGTCTGACAACAGAGTTTACCATGGATTGAACTGTAATATACAATCCTTGGTTTGGTGAATTGTCAGGAACATTGCTTCCTAATTGTGCTATTTGCTTAATTGCTTTGAGGGAAAAGTTGGAGCCTCCCAGGAGGGATTGGAGATGAGAGAAATAAAGTACAACTACTGCATGAACACTATCAAACATCAAAAAGGAAACAATGAAAGGGAACAAATTGTCAAAAGCACAGCATCATTAGAAGACTGATTGGCCTTTCTGCTGGGCAATGTAACTAAAGGAATTGATGATTCCTTCTATTAGTCGGAAATTTTGTCAACTACTTCCAGGAGCCAACCGGATGCTGCAGGACTGGTTCTAGATTAGCATTGGACTGGTCCAGAAGGCCTGAGTTGCTGCTGCGGATGGTTTGGGTTGGCTTCTGAACTCACCTGGTTCCCAGGGTGTAGTTGGAAATCGATGCAGATTCTGAGAACTGATTTTAAATACCACACCACGACAACAGCTTCCGCATAGAATAAGAATCAAGACCGTGACACAAAACCAAGTACGTGTAGCATCTAGATGTCTTGGACTCAAAGACTTCAGATATATTAGTTGATACCCAAACATGAAAACATACAACACGCAAAATGGGCATAGAATGACAATAACTTATATTGACCAGAATTAGTTTTCAGCACAGAACACAATGACCCTTGAACCAGCATGCAATTGAGTCACAAATATGCATCACCTTAGTACATCAGATAAAGCAAAGTTTTATATAATATGCAGAAACCCATTGGGGTAGATTGTAATCACCATCAAATGTGAAGATAGGAGAGCAGATGTCTTGTTGGAGTAGCAATACCATCTGATCGGATGGTAAATATAACATTAATGATATAAAACATCCAGGCATTCTGCTCGCTCGATGGTTCCTCTATGATCTGTACTTTTCTGGTTAGATCCATGAAGATCCAACATCCAGGATCGCATGCATGTTGCAATTCGTCTATAAGGATCTACGTCCATCTTTCAAGATCAAGTACACTTGTTGCATGAAACGCATCAAATCTAAAGAAAGCCATCATCAAAGATAGTGGATGGATCCAAAAGTGGCTGCTAATTCATTTGCCACAGAAAATTTCTAGATCAGAGCACACCTGATGTCAAAAAGCTACCATCCATCACCCTTTTATATATTATCACTTGTGCAAGACAGCATAGAAACCAAGCAATTTTAGATATCCTTTTTATGTCTATCTTTACCAAGATAACACTACCATCTCCATTTGACTTAAAGATTGCATTTGAATGATCTACTTCTTTTGTCCAACCGATAAATAGGTCATATCAGCTAGTGATTCATCGACTAGATATCATTTGGAATGCACATAGCTACACAATGTGACCCCATGAATACTACGTCGTTCATCTGTAAGCAGTGTGGAAACAATTTGCTGTAGTGTTTGATTGTTGATAAAAGGATAGTATTCCATAATGTCTTCCTATCAACAGACTTTTTCTTCTCTTCGTACTCGGTATACTCGGCAAAACTCTGATTTCCATAATGAATCCAGAAAATTAAATAAGATAATACAAATCTAAGATCTCCGATTACTGATCACAAGGAGAATGCATCAGGATCGAAACCCTAGTTAAGTGAGTGAGAGAGAGAGAGAGAGAGAGAGAGAGAGAGAGAGAGAGAGGATACCTCGCAGTTCATCGAATGGAATCATCGGAGCCGACGCTGGATCTGAGGAACTTGAGTAGGCTCCGAAGGCTTCTGATCCGGTAAAGGATGGAGAAATCGGCCATGGCGTCGCGGAGGACGTACCGGATGGCCAGCATCACGTACCGGATGAGCCTCCAACAGTTCAGTGCGGCGACCAGCTCCCCCACCGCCTCCTATCGGCGGCCACGGCCCTCCGATTCCGTCGTTCGACCGTATTTGGAGTCTCCGGTTCGGTTTCCCGGTTCGGCTCTTTGCTCTTCTGAATCGGACCGACCCGCTCGTAGAACCGGTCGAATTTTATGGATCCAATTAATTTAAATACTCGTGGTTTCAGTGTCAGCAGGAGGCAAAATTATTTAGGATAAAATTTTCAAAAAAATTATATTGGTAATCCTTTTTGTTATTTATAATCTCATTTTAATTTTTTTAATTTTTTTAAGATATTACTCTACAAATGGACAGGCATAAATATTTTCGACTTATCACTTAATTTAAAATTTTTTTAAAAAAAAAAGTATCATTTTTTTCTTATTATTATTCTTCTTCTCTTAAGCATTCGAGATGATGAAAGGGATGCAATTAAGATTCAGATAGGTTGTATGAACTAAGAGTAACTGAGAAAGTGAACGTATGTATGATTGATAATTAAAAAATTATATTTAATATTTTTATATTTTATTATTTTTTAATGATTGCATGAAGCAAGGAGATTATCAATAATAAAAAAATAATTATCAATAATAATCTCTCGAAAGAATTAATATTTTTGAGTTTTTTCTATCTGATGTGTTAGATTCACAATGATCAGTATTTTTAATATGTTTATAGTGTGTTTAATACCTTCATCAAAATATATTGTAAATCGATATCATTTACAATAATTTTATTAAAAAAAGAGAAATAATTTGACTGAAGGCTCTATAAAAATCAACTCATACATAAAAATATGGTTTCAAATAAATGTCTTTATCAATTTAGGAATAAGAACAATCAAACATGAAAGCCTTTCTGAATGATCTTACAATACTTTAAAAAATTATTATTTATTCAAAAATATTACAACCAAGGAGTTGGATCAATCCATAAAAAAAGTGAGAGTTATTAGAGGTATTTTGTAAAATATAGAAAAAACACCAATTAAGAAATAAAAACTTTAAAAGATGGATTTTTTTTCCCAGCAATTAGCCCAAAACATTTTGACGGGATGTATTGTCTGCTATAATTTTCTTAGGATTTTAATAATAGCAAAGTTTTAAGATATTGATATTAGATTATATGATCCTATTTAATTATGTAAGATATATTAAAGATATTATTAGATTTTGATTATAATTACTGGTTAATAAAAAGAAAATCTAATTAAAGTAGGATTCCTTAGGAGATGTTCTTGATGGAAAGAAATCTCCAAATATCTTATCCTATACCCTTTGTTCTCACTTATAAATAAATAGGATATCTAGGGATGCAAAATATAATATGAAATCAGAAGAGATAAAGGAACGCGATTGAGAGATTATAGTTTCTCTCTCAATCTCCTTATTATGTTTTTCTCTCAATCTCCATAACTATCAATCTAAGTGGTCTTGTGAAAAGATAGGAAGAGAGAAGAAGACGAGTCTAGTTCTCCTTGCAGATTGATATTTTAAATCTGATAATGATATACTTGTGGATCAGATAAAATTTATTTTTCTGAACAATAACGAGTACGCATCGTAATATTATTTAGATCAATTACTATTTAATTTTAATTTTTGATATTAATTTTTTTTATATTACAAATAACATAATTATAGATTTTATGTTAACAATTGATTGAGCAACAAATAACAAATGAGTCGAGCTAAACATTTCAACAAAGAGAAGCGTTGCATTGAAGAAAAATTAAATGACATGAAAAATTGATATCCTCATCGTTATTATTCGTACTTCATGTCGGTTGACTCAGACAAGTGTTTTCGTATCCTCGACCAAGATAGGGTTCCAAGTTCTGAGCTGACTCGGCAGCTTTCTATTGGTCAACTGTTGCTGACTGTGCACGGAGGTCAACGGGCCCCACGTTACTCATCGATCTTGGCAATCTGAACCTTGTCTCGGCAAAGACTGTCAACCCTAAGAGAGAGTCAAATCTGTTCTGCCATAAGGCTTTCTCCACTGCCGGACCATCACAGTGGATGTCCCCATCACAGTGGCCACAACGTACAGCTCACGCTCAGCGGACATGCAACGCAAGCCAGTCTTTTGCTCCACCAAGTAATAAGATGGCAACCAATGAAGCTTCTTCCTGGAGACAATTGCGTCGTCCCAAAAGCTCCAAAGTGGGGTGTGAAACGTAAACAAATGGCGTTGGATAAGCCAGTTGGGTTTTCAGGGTAAGTTGGGTGATATGAGCCATGCTTTCTCTTATGAGCGAAGGTAGACAAACCTAATTCAGATTCTGGAGAGTGCACTTTAGGTGACAAGAGGGTGAGGTGGAAAGACTCCACACAGGTCATGAAGGCTTCCCTCTGTGACCTAAATCTCACCTTATGTGGCACCAACGGGAGGAGGCCATCGTGATGCAACACCATTCTAGGGTTTAAAGAGCCAGGAATGAATACTAATGGCTTTGCTTTTAACCAGACTAAACCCACTAAGGCGGATCGATGTCTTGGTTCGATTACCTTTTTCTGGTTTGTGTCAACCTTGATTGTTTCTCTTCTTTTTTTTTTCCGTGTTGAGCTGTGTTTAGGACAATATCACTAATCAAACTTATGGCCATGTTTTTGTTCTTCGACAAACTTTCATGTAGATATTACAGCTTGATCTTTGTGAGCAGTTTACTGCACCTCTAACATGTATGGCAGACATGGTGATCTCGTATTTGTTGCACACACAAACACTATAAATAATATTTACTCGGCTCTGGTTAGGTTCTGAGGTTGTGGGGGATGACAGAACCGTGGTTTGTGCTTATTAGACAGTCAGGCCTGTGGAAGCTGGAAAGAAAAAGAATGATCTTATTTTACCATGCTGTGTCATTACCTAACATTTGTCTTCATGTTCTCCGCAGGACACATCGATTCTGATTTGTATGAGATTGCACTCACCAAACTCATCATTCCCCACTTTGGGCTGTCGTCACAAAGTTGGCTGCCATTTGCTGGCACGTAATAAGCAACCCGATCGCATCGGAAAGCATATAAACCCTGCATCGATGCAAGGCATTGTTAATGCTCTTGCAGGCTGATCGAGCTACTGCATCTCCGGAGTTCGCTATGAGCACAAGAGTTGAAATGGCGAGCGAGAAGGAAGCCTCGAGGGGGCTGGAATGGCAGGTGACAGTTCCCGGTGGGTCATCGGTGAGGCTGGAGGCCGATTCTGTGCCCGCCGCGGCCGGATGGAGGATGCATCGTCTCGCGTCGGCAATGAGATCGAAGGTGTTCGACTTCGCGACCAAGGTGCGGAGGATCGCCGCCGAGGATCCGCGGAAGGTCGTCCACTGCATGAAGGTAGGGCTTGCGCTGGCTCTCGTCTCCGTCTTCTACTACACCCGGCCCTTGTACGATGGAGTTGGTGGTGCTGCTATGTGGGCTGTCATGACGGTGGTGGTCGTATTCGAATTCACAGTAGGTAGGTGCTACGGCAACACTACACGGTGTTGACGGTCTCGAAGTATGTGGCGCACTGTGGAGCTCATCCTCGAGAAATGGCGTGTCGTTGCTGCAGGGGGTAGCCTGTGCAAAGGACTGAACCGAGCCACCGCGACGCTGACCGCCGGATCTGTAGCGTTCGGCATTCATTGGCTCGCGATCAAGTCAGGAAGAACAGCAGATCGCATAATTCTCGGGGCCGCGGTCTTCCTGCTGTGTAAGAGAACTCACGCCATTCTTGCTTGGTCTATTGATCCCGGCCACAACACCTCACTCACCGGCGGCCTCTTCTTCCTCAGCTTCTGCTGCGACGTTCTCCAGGTTCATCCCCACCATCAATGCCCGGTTCGACTACGGCGTCACCATATTTATCCTCACCTTCAATCTGGTCGCCGTGTCGAGCTATCGCGTGGAGAAGTTGCTAGCGTTGGCTCAGTGGCGATTCTGCACCATAACCATCGGATTCTGCATCTGCCTCACGGTGTGCGTCGTGATCCGCCCCGTTTGGGCCGGCGAGGAGCTCCATCGCCTCGTCATGCGCAACATGGAGAAGCTTGCAGACTCCTTGGAGGGTACGTGCGTGCCTGCATGCATGCGGCTCTAAGTTGCTCAAAGCTAATGCCCTTGCGCTGTATGGTGACAGAATCGGTGGCCGAGTACTTGGAGGAGGAAGGTGGTGTCGACTGCAACCAGAAGCTCGGTCAAAAATCACAAGGCTATAAGTGTGTTCTCAACTCCAAATCGTCTGAGGATTCACTGGTAATCGATCGCCACCCGTTCCGCTGCTTGTTTGTCTTTGTGTTTCCTTCCCTCTACATTCTCACGTTGACTATGTGCCGACAAAGGCTAATTTAGCCAGATGGGAGCCCTCTCACGGTTGCTTTAGCTTTCAACATCCATGGCGACGGTACCTCGAGGTCGGCGCTGCAATGCGGCAATGCGCATACTGCATCGAATCACTCGATAGTTGCATCAATTCGGAGAACCAGGTAGATCTTTTGTGGCTCACAAGCTGCTACAAGACACACCGGAAGATTAACGCCGGAAATCTTCATTGCAGCAGCCACCTGACTCTGTGAAGAAGCATCTGGCCAGAGTCTACGCAAAAGTGACAGCAGAGTCGTCCAAGGTTCTGAAAGAGCTGGCGAGTTCATTCAGGTCCATGAGGAAGCCATCGAGCATAGATTATTTAGTCGAGGATATGAAGAACACAGCGGACGAGCTCCAGAACGCCCTTGGTTCTCTCCCGCAAGAAGCAACCTCGCTCATCGTGGAAACACTGCCTCTCATCACGGCGGCTTCTCTTCTCATCGAGGTGTCGGTAAGAGTCGAAGGCGTGGTCCACGCCGTCAAGGAGATCACCGCACTCCCTTGTTTCAAGCCCACCGATGGCGAGGAACTCAAGGCCCAAAACAAGGCTCTCTCCACCGCGGCATAGGACTAGCGAGTTAGCAGAACACCTTTTTTGCTTGCAGCCGAGTTCATTCTGCGAAGCCCTGTGCTACAATGCATTCAGATGTCTGCTATCATAAAAGCAATGCATGACTAAATCCTTTGTAGCATTGAGTTTGAGCATTGTTGGATGCTCCTTCGGTGCGTGTTACTGTCCACACTGATTCATCACCGCCCTCTCAGCAATTACTACTTTCCTTTTCGACAAACTTGATTGTGACTCTACAGGACAATGATTAAAGGCATCGAAAGAGAAAGAAAAAGATGACTGCAGTTGTTGTGGCCTGGTTTGTGTTGGAGACTATTGGGTTGGAATCACTCTATTTTACATGCAAAAGGTAAAGCCCAATCATTGCAATGTGATCCTGCACAATCACTAGATGAAATAGTTTTGATACAATGAGGCAACCTGCGGTTTACAACTCGCAGTTATTTCACAAAAATTCTCAGACACCATGTTTTCTTCATACAGATAAAGATTAATAAGGGAACAAATTTTGTCGCGTTCTTATCTGCTCTAGCAATCATTCAGAACAACCAGCAGGGAAGGGAAGCGAAAACTTATTACATTATGGATTAGATAGATGAACGGTAACATTCTTAACAAGGTAAATCAGAAACACACAACAGATCGGTGATGTAGATTTATTGGCACCAATTTTCCAAATTATCGATTTCCACAAGAAAACAATGACAACCGGATTGTGCAAACAGATGGTCATAAGTGTTGTCGTTTTTCTTCTTCGATAGATGCTACGCTCACCGAAGCATCACAATCCTTTCCTGGAGCTCTTTCCTTGGGGCAGCGGCGGTGCCATCCGAGGTTTGCAGCCAAATCCTCTACTGCAACCTTTACAACATCCTTTCTGACCCCTATATCAGTGATGTATCTGCCTGCACAGTACATCCCAGCGGTCACGGTGGCCATTCCCACCGGCCCTGCTGCCAACAGCTTGAAAGGTGTAGAAAACAATGCTGCCAGAGGGACACCGAAGAATGATGATGCCTGCCCGCTCCTTCCAATACCTAGTTCTTCGAGAGAGAGAAGGCCTGTCTTGCAGTAAAGAGCAAAGTCCTCGCAGTTGTTCTCGAAAACATCATAGTTTCCAAACCCATTCTGGAGTAGGTACATTGCTCTGTTGATCACCGTCTCTGGAGGATCGGATTCTGCAGTTGTGCATGTGCCACCTCGGACTTTTGCAAGGAAGACTGAGGGTGGCACTCCATATTTGAAGCAGTAGAGGGAGCCATTGCCAAGGAAGCAATCCAAGCAAGAGAGGATGACCCCACTATTGGGCTGATGAAATCCACAGTCGGGGAAAGTTGGGCAAACTGATGGAACACCTGAGCTCAAACTAGAAGAGCTGGATGAATTGATACTATCTGATGCGTCTTTTTTGCGTGTAAAATGAACGACTTTGCTTCCTCCAACATAAATGCCTGCATATACTTGCACTTAGAATTGGTCATTAATCTTTAACGATGATTCTGCATAAGCAATAGTTGTCACATTAATTTTGGTGATGAAATCCAAAGTGTTATGATTACTGGACGAATTCATGCACCGATAAGAACACTTAACAGACTTCCAGGGCCTCAATTTGCTTTAGAATAGAGCTAATTCTGGTCCTGATCGAACATGCGTCACATTCCAGTGGATGTACATAAGTGCTCTCACATATGAAACAAAAAAAAATAAAAAACATGAAAACCTCTAATTTCTCAATCAGATTCCATTAGGACTTCTTCAAAACAAGATTATGTTTGGTTCTACCATCAGTATTTGCATGTTGCTTTAAATGAGCAAACCATCATCGATACCAATTAGAACTATAACTTTGGATATGCTGAACATTTTAATACACAACATTGAAGAAAATGCGTAAACAGGCTAATACAAATGTAGGGTGACACGAGAGAAAATTTACAGCCACGAAGAAGATCATCTTCAGAAAAAATGCAATCCTAGAAGCAGGAAGCAGGAGGCATAAAATAAAGTAGATCACATGTGAAAGGTAAAGATTATTCCTCCATAAAGATAGCCTAACATGCAAACCAGCATTTGTGTGATGGTGACTACAGATCTTATCATCTGTAAACAGCTTTATGAACTGCATGATATAGCCCCAAGTAGATAACCATGAACCCAAAGGGCCCTGTTTTAAGGCCTCTAAACAGAGATCAAAGCTACAATGAGAAACTAAGAAATGTAGGCAGAAGATAACAAAGCACCGACAAGGAAAGATCTTCCCCAGTTTGTTTCAGGACCATTCTATTATGAAGGAATAACTTGATAAAAAGCTCATAAAGCAAATCATGGCATATCCAAAGACAATGAACAACATGTAGGTGGACAGGTACGACAGTAAAAGGCAAAATGCATAGAAGATGGTTTAATATCTTTGGTTTTCATTTCTCCGTACATTCAACTTGAACGTGAAGTCTCAACTACCCGCACAAGACTCCAAACTCACAGTGGCCGAGTAGAGAACGGAAACAAGGAAGTAGGTGAGACTTTGAGGTGAAAGAACCTGAAGATGTTCTTTTCCTCCCTTCTGCTAAAAATTTCCCAATTACACAGGGTAGCTAACTTGCATGGGTTTAGTATCTGCATTGTAGAGATTGGAAATTGGAACAAGAAAACTGGTTGCAGGGACAAGCTACCTTTGCCTCCTGGGAGATCTATACCTTCATCATGAAATTGGGAAACCCAATTTGAGATCACAGAGGTGACAATTGGGGCTGACATAGAAAATGCCATTGCAATTTTCCTTCTGCGCCCCCAAATGAATGCACATCAATCAACCGGAACAAAATAAGTGTAATCAAAAGATGCATCAGAGTCAAATTCTCGACCCAGATTGGTCTCTCGAGAGCATGCAGACCACCAACCGGAAGTTATCGTGAAATTTTAACCGAAGATGATTCATCTAAGCCCAATAATACATCGACTTGCAGAAAACAAGAAAACCACAAACATCGACGGAAAGGAGGAGAAATCTCTTCATCAAATGCCAAACATGATCAATGGGAAAGAGATGAGAGTCACGGTACCATGGTGGGAGTAAGTGTAGGCCGCCCTCCATGAGTAGATGTGGTCTCCTGCCTTGATCTCCGCCCTCTCCACTCGGTTCGACAGCAGACCCATCGTGCTCTCTCTCTCTCTCTCTCTTTCTCTCTCGGTGGACTTCTTTAGTCTTAAGACCCGATGTCGCAATCGGAACTCCGAGATCAGCGGCCGTTGAAGCTCGATCAGACGTCTGGTAGTACGTCGAGGTGTTACATATTATAGAATAACGGGATTCCTTACGGATATGGATTAACGGGTAAGTGCGTGGGTATACATGGCTAATAAGATTGCTTAAAAGCTATAATAAAGAAGGACAAGATTGCAGGAAGAAGCTTCTGAGCAAGTGTAGCAAGATAGGGATTGCCGAGTAAAGGCAGGCTTTGGATTCCAGGCATAACTTTGCCTTTTGGATCTCCTAGTCTGATACAAGGCACACACTTAAATGTTGGAACAGTAGTTTAAAAAAAAATTCGAGACTTGATTTTAAATATTGGTAGGATGGGTTTGAATTTGAGCTAAAATAAATGTAAAATATTTTTTTTCAGATAGTATAAGCTTAGCTAATCAAGCCAAGCTTACACCGAATCAGGTTGACCGAGCCGAACTGAGTTGGATCCCTCCGTTCATCTCTGTTGCATCTGTCGTGCCCAATTGATTGAGGTGGATGGACGGCTGGGATCATCTGGATGCAGAGGTGGATTAGAGTTGTGTGCTTGTTGTTGGCTTTTCTTTTGGCTTGCCTGTATTCTGAGACATGTAATGCCAAAACACAAATAATTGCCTCAAGCATCATCAGGTCAATATCTTCTATGTTTGATGGACCAAACTCAGCAATGTGACCCTACTTACTTCCACAGTTCATTATAAGCTGATAAAGTGCATTGACAGAAAACAATCAGCAGAATTGACAACCACAATTCCTCAAACCTGGATCTAGTGATTTATGAACAGAACTAACTCAATAATTTTTCTTTTTTTTTTTTACTATGTGATCAATGAATTCCATCTAAAAGTTTAAGCCAGTAGAGGAAACCTGAAGTATTAATATATATTCTCAACAAATTGACCATTGTAATGGATGGTGCAAGCACATAATAACAACACATACAACACCTACTAATGCTAGAAGTAGAACAATATTATTTGGAAAACCAGCTGAGAAATAATAGCAAAACCTGCTCCTCTACAACCTCAGGTAGAAAGGACCCATCAATGGTTCTCAATTCTTATTGTATGCATCACTGCTAGATTTGAGAAAATTTTCTTTTGGCAAATGACCTTTATCTGGAGCAGAAGCTGAAACTGGTATGGGATAGTGTGTATGTTCTCATCTGCTTGTGACTCATACAAAATCTCAGAATGCATTTTCCGATAGTGCACTCTTTCAACTTTGGTTCTTGGAATATAAAACTCTTATTTTCAACAGTTTTATATTAAAATACCAAGACCCACTCTCCATATTGTTCTTCTTGCTGTGGTAAATTATGCAAGAAATTTAGCCAGAAACTATTTGCCATATTCAGACTCTGCTTATTGGAAAAATAACCAGAGTGTCTACTGAACTCAACAACATGCGTCAATGAGGCAAGAGATCCTGTCCGTGTTTTAGAAATGCCGTAAAACATGCTGAACTAATTTCGTAAAACTAATACAGCCAGAGAAAACAATCGGTCAAATAACAATAGTTTGCTGTAAAAGAGAGAAAAAAAAAGAAAAAAAGAGAAGGAAATGACTAACAACAGAAATAACCAAATCTAGATGCAGAAATTATTGATTATTTTTGGAATACATGATAAAGGCTCAGGTCATGGATAGAATCTCTAAGGACGTGAAGGTCGTGAGTGAAGAAAAAGAAGCAACAAAAGGATTCTAAAACAGAAAACCAATTGGGCAACTGACTGTTAACCACTACATAGAGATACTTCTGTTCTTCGGTAACCTTTTAGAAGAAAATCTAGAATAGGGAAACCTCAATACGGAGTTCTTGCATTTCCAATGTCCTCGGCCTCATAACCGCATATCCAATTGAATCCACCTAAACATAACAACAAACTTATTTTCCATCAGATTAGTAATCACAAGAACCAAGACAAGATTGCAATAGCATTGCCGTGAAAGACCACAATATTGTGCGCTCCAGGTTTTATTGCTCTTCAAATGTTCAGTGGCTCCGCCTCAGCATCTCTCTCCTTCAGAGAAGTCCAATCTTCAGACTCTGCTAAGAATATCAACAATGAGAATATCACAAGGGTAAAAATGGATCTCCTGCATTCACACTTGAATAGAATTTTGATGGATTTCCATAGCTGAAAGTGTACAATGGGGGGAAGAAAAAGAAATGTTTCCTACATCAAATAAATGGAGGCAAACTAAGTTTCCTATTTTAGTTTCTGCTGATTGGAATTTTTTTGTTGACAATAAAGAACTGGTTCTGCAACAAAACATTATACTTTAAACATGTAAAAGAGAGTAGCCCTATAAATGAGATTCCTGCAAGTAAGGGATCTAGGATCAATGTCCTCATCTTATCCCTGCAATCAGAGAGACTATTACCAAGTTACTTTGAAATAGCATGCCACAACCCGTCATTGGAATGTCAACTTGATGATCCAAAAATGATGACAAGGTCTTAAGAATCTCCAAACTAAGATAATTTACAAGCGCAAATCTTTTTGGCTGGTGGTTCAGAGGACATTGACAAACCCTGAAAAACCATAGCGTGCACAGGCTTTTTCTGATACCTGATATATGCTCATGTAACCATGACAAGCATTTAGATCTACGATCTTTTATGCAGTATAAGAAAGTACAAACAATAAGCAAAAGAATTTGTTGAATCATAAACCTATTCAAATGCAACTAACTGCTGGAGGCAGATTTGATGAAATTTTAGTTGTACTAGAGATTGGATAAAGATGATATGCGTCAAATATTTGAAAGTTTCTTCTTATTTAGATGCAAAAACATGTGGACACTGGGCGGCATGTCTGGCAATTTGCATGTCATCTACTAGCACTATGCTTTTGACATTTGTTTTTCTAGAAAAAAAAATGAAAAATGAAAACTTCAGATCGTAGATACTTTTTATGGGTTTTTTTTTTTTTTTTTTTTTTTTTGTAGGTGGAATACTCTGCACAGTCTACAGTAAGAACATAGCAAAAGGCTGATTTTTTTTGTGAAATCAATAAATTATATTAATTCATCTCTTTAACTGTTTTGAATAAAAATTGCTATGACTAGAAGGATGACTGCAATATACAAAATTTAAGATAATGAAGATTCAAACTTTTTCAATATTTTTTGTAGCGCCCAAAAAACCAACTTTTATTTGAAGCTATGGCAGAACAGTTAAGCTAAAAGAGAGAAATCTCATGTGCTGAGAAAGGATAACAGAGGAGATTTCCTTTCTTACTTGATCTGTGGCTCTCAGCAACTATCATCAACCTCCTTTGAAGAAATGAGGCGAGTAAAAGGAAAACAGAGCACATGGCAAACATGACAGTCATAGGGAATGCATTCACCTGCAAATTGGCATTTCAACAATCATTATATGACAAATTATGATTCATATCCTCAATTTCTCAAATTAAAGCTACCATAGGTAGCATAACTATGAAACCTTTAGTTTAATTGTTCAACTAAGATATAAAATAAATGCTAATTAATATATCCTCCTAAATTTGGCAAATCATGTGACAGGAAACCTAAAAGTTAGCATCTTATGGTGCAAACACTCGAAGTGCTGAAGTAAATAAACCTTGAATTCTCACTCGCGCAAGAAACACCAAATTTTAAATGGAAATTCACTGTGAAATCAGATAATATAGCCATGTGATTGGATGCTTACATTGTATAGAACAACACATACAAATATGTTAAGGGGAATGCGGAAAAAGTTCATGATCGTGCTTCTAGCTTCTTCAGGAATGTACTGGGACCTCATCTTCATAATGGAAGGCCAAAATATTCCAACACAAGCTTCAAATATGCAGAAGCCAAAGAGCTGAATACAACCTCCAAAAGAAATACTTCCACCTTTGACTGTTGAGGGTGCTACTAAGAACTGCAACATAACAAAGATCACATTAGAACAATTGAGTCAAGGAACACAAACAAAAAACCAGTAAGTAGGGCATACACTGGTAATAACAGGTAGAAGGAGAGTGACCGCAGCGATCGCAAATACAAGCTGCATGTAAGATTCAACTTTGGGTGCTGCGCGGGACAATAGTCGAGATGCAATGGAGCTACCCAACATTGAGGACAGCATAAATGTCGCAAAAATGAATCCGTGTGGAATGTCTTCATCATTTGGGCTTAAAGCAGGAGTCCAGAGGAAAACAAATGTATACATGGAACCTTCAAACAACGACTGTATTGCACCAAGTAACGCAATTTTTGTGTCTGAAATAGTACGTTGTTCATCACACTACTGGTCGCAGCTGATATTTTTTTAAACATGAAATTGTAATACAATAATACTAACCAGAAGAAATAGCTGATGCGGCAACCTTGAACTGGGTAACTAAATTCTTGCTTTCAGAAGGATCACCGTAGTTCTCAGTCCATGTTGATAATATAATTGCCATGCCAATAGCAAGAAAACATGCAGCAGCATCAAAGGGTGCAACAGGTCCAAAACCCAAATTATCTGTCAGTAGGTTAGCAAACAACCCAGCGATAATGGCAACAAGGCCATTTCCAAGAAATATAGCTTTGGAAAATGTTATGGATAGCCACTGTGGTTCAAAACCCCTCTGTATCACAAAAGTGAAACACATATAAGAAACGAAGCATGTTATGAAAAGGAGCATCTAAATTCAGATTAGCAAGTGTTGTACCAATAGTTTTGATCTCCAAGAACCAACCAACACTGACCTTGGATATGTATAGTGGTGTGAGTTTCAGACAGCAATACATAGTGTTAAAATTTCTAACTTTGACAAATTCAAGGGTATAGCACTAACAGTTGTCGTTTAAGAGTCTATTTGAAGAAGATATTTCATCTTCTGAATCAGGTTCACACATTATGGTACAAATAAGAATACATAGAATCAGATATTTCAAAGGAAGATGCTATTGTGACATATTACTAAAAAATAAAAGGTTATAAGCCTTTATCAACAAACCAAATTGTCATGACTGAAAATACAAGAATAAAATTTCTCAATGGATTTGTTCCACTCCAGAAAATGCCAAGGAAACCATCTCTAATAATGAAACAAAATTAGAATTCATGTTTGGCACCAAGAATTAATGTGTAACATTACGAGCAATAATAAAAGTTTTGTATGATTCTAATATTTTTTTAGCATTTCCATGAAAGTATTTCCTACTTCATCTTTCAAGAAATTAAATAAATTAACTATTTAACTGATCCTTCCACATGGATCTTATCATCTATTGCAATCCTAATAAAATTGTTTCTACTACGGTCTTTTTCTGGTCTTTATGTCGTTACTCTACCTCTCTCTTCACCACGTCCAATTTGCATAACTATGTTGCTGGGCAATTAACAAGAAATGGAAAGAAGAAATGTATGATAACAAGACTCTTGTGAAGAGCAAATGAAAGAGCCACAAAATTAAAGAGGTCCATGGAAAGATATATTGGACTTGAAGTTGGAAATTTTGTAGCAATTTGACTAGCTACAAACCTGACAATAACAATGTCATGGGAACATCAGCGTCAGGTATACAGAATAACAAAGTGGGCAAAGCAAGTGAAGATCGCATGGAATTTTGTAAATCCAATACATACAATCATTATCTGTTTATGAATGAGAAACTCATCTTTGACTCAAAGAAACATGTTAAAGAAATTTCCTCGACAAAGCATATCTTAAGTCCAAAATTGATGATTCACCTTATTGTGTTCTGCAACAAGCCATGATTCAAATGCCGAAAACAAGAGTGACGTCGCAATCCCTCCCAATATGCGTCCCAACATCAAGACCTTAAACTGCGGAGAATGTTTGGTGATGCAACTGAGGATATAAGTGATACAATACGTCACAGAAGCTCTCTTCCGTCCCCTGCCGTTTTCAAGAGAAAAAAGGTCCAAGATCACCCGACGAGGACAAACTCAAAGGATTTCTTTTTTTTTATCTCTGAAAAAGCAGCAAATCGATCCTCATCGGAGGGAGTCCTTACTGTTTGTCTGCCAGAGATCCGACGATGGTCCCGAACAGCATGGAAGATCCGAAGCCGGCGATGAAGAGCCGACCGATGTCTCCCTTCCCGTATCCATACTGGCTGTAGAGGTAGTACACGTACGGACCCTGCAACCAATCTCCGGCTGCCTCCGTGAAGAAAAGGGAGAAAAAGGTTAAGAAATGTGTAGAATTCATCTAAATAACACACGTAATCTGATTGAACAATCTATCACGGTATATGAGGGGGAGAGATCTAAGCATAACACGATCGGAACAGATCAGATCTGCACAATGTGAGGAAGAACGATGAGATGAGAGATCTAGAGAAAAGGGTAGGGTGGGGGGGCGGGGCACGGGCGGTGGGATGAACGCACCCATCATGAGGGAATAGACGAGGAGGTAGTTGTTCTTGAACGAGTTGAAGGCGGAGGAGGTGGAGGCCCGGTCCCTGTTGGTCTTGCTCATCTCCAGGGCCGCCACCACCGCCGCGAGTCCACCGAAGAGCAACCAGTAGAAGGCCTCCATTCTCCGGCACGCTTCACCTCGCAGCGTCGCAGGAGGAGGCGGAGCAAGGAATGGCGGTGGAGTAGAACGAGGGTGTGAGTGAAGTGACCGGAAGACAGATTTCCTATTTTGTGTAGATTGGGGGAATAAGAATCATGCATAATATATATATATATATAAATTATAGATTAATTAGCAAAAAGTGGGTGAGATGTGGGTGTTTAAATCGAATGTAACTTTAACTAAACCATTATAAAATCGGTACGAATCAATTCATCAGTAGTTTGATTTTTAAAATTATAAATAATTCTGAGGATTTTTTTTTTTAGTGTTGAGAGAATCCAATTAGTCTAAAATTCTGATTCATTAATGGGTTGATTTTGAAGATTACAGATAGTTTTGGTTCAAAAGTACTTTGTTTGTTCGATTAATCACCTTTGACGAAGTTAATTTTAATTTAAAAAATTTCAATAATTATTAAGCCAAAATGATATGAGGTAATTTTATAAATCTTATCATATGATCCAATTGACTCAAATTTCTGTGGAGCTCAATTGAATTAAACTAATTTATTTAAAAATAATCTTTTTTTTAAATTACTTGAAGTTACAAATCGATTAATCGAATTAGTTTAACTAATTTTGAAACATTGACTTTTTTATTAAAAATATAATCATATCTTCTAAATAATTACTGACTTAAGCTTCGAATAAGTTTTATATGCCTCGATACAATCTTATAAGTTACAAAAGTGAATATGAACGAAATGCCTCGTCTCGAGACAAAAACATGAAAAAAAATACTAAACATAATTATTCTCATGCATCCCCTCTAATTTACAAGATATTTTAGTTATATATATAATTAAATGATCGAGATGATTTATCCTTAAATCAGCATTTGTCATGGATATTTGTGTAAAAACCTAAAATAGAGTGTGTAGGTAAGTATAAGATAGTACTCAAAATTAACATTTAGATAAGGTTACACTATCTTAATGTTGGATGGATAATGGTTTCAATTTACTATTAAAGAAAGAATAGTTGGACTTGAGATTGATGAAGTTTTATGAAACTTCATTAAATTATTTATTTACAACTATTTGATTAATAATCAAGATTTAGTATCTTCAAATGAAAGATTCATCGTATCTTGCAGTGTTTTAGGGCTGTTTTTAACCTAATTGGCCGAAAACCAATCTGTACTTGATTCATTTTCTAGGCATATATCTCTAAAATAAATATCATAATCTTTTTCTATTACTATTTAGTATAAACCTTTACAATGGATGCATCTTGAATAGCTAAATTAATACTTAATGTTTAAAAGGGAAATCTTCTCCACTAATAGTGGGTCAACATATTATGGCACACGAATCAGTCGAAAACAAGAAATATTTTATAGAATATTTTATCTTATTGACCAATATAAAAAAATTATCTTAGCTTAATAACTAAAATCAATTAATTGAGTAAAAAAAAACTCATATAATCTTGGTCTTTTTATAAATTGCATCATGTGGCTTAATGTACTTGGTTAGTTGAGAAGACTTTCTAGCTCGTCGACGTGTTGATTGACTCCAGCATTGTTCAATTGACAGGAGGTTGTTGAATCTCGAATTTTGATGATGAAACTAATTGATTGTGTTTAGTTGTCTAATTACGTTTTAAGTGACGCAGGTCTATTCGATCAGGATTAGACAATTGACGCAGGAGGAATTGACGTTGTGCCGGAGGAAATCACGTCAAGATATTGGACGTCGAGTCGGAGGTTCAGTCGACAATCGGTAGAAGGCTTCGGACGTCAGGCATCATGCTAAGAAGAGTGGTGTTGCGCCAAGCATATCGGTGTTGCGGAGGTCAACCGTCGATTGGGCAACAAGCCATAAGAGAGGATGATGCAAAGAAGCGGACGAAGCGCTGACCAATGACGTGCCGGGCAACATAATGTTAATTCACATTGTAATAACTGACTTGATCGAAGTAGAGGTAAGTTTTATGTGTGCAGGATTAACTACGATAATGATGAAGACATAAAGCGAAACAAAGTGCCGGAGTCAAGTACAATGGAATCGTTGAGAGTTCGAGAGTTCTACTTTCATCGGGAGCGTTATCGCCGATAGCTCACCGAGAAAGATCGGAGCTTACCGAAGAAGCTCATCGGAACTCACCAAGATCAATCGTGAAGTCAAGGAGCTTGCCGAGAGTCCGCAGAATAGTGTCTGAGGGTTTGTCGGAAGATCGCCAGAAGTTCGTCGGAGAAGAAGTCTTGACTTTTCAGATTTTGTAATAGCTTAGAAAATATCTTTAATTTTATAGTTAGCACATAATTAGGGTTAAGATTAAGTGTTAATCCTTTAACCTTGTTAGGGGCCAACTAGGCCCATACCTGGATAAGTTTGGACCAAATGAAAGGCCCAAACAGGGTTGCTGAACCCTATCTACCCTATCTAGCGGTGGCACCGCCAGAAAGTCTCCTAGGTGATCTGGCGGTGGCACCACTAACGGTGATATAGTAATATGATCAATAAGGTATCAAAGTGATGATGCCGAGCGATTGATCGATGAGAAGTTTTGCTCCAAGTTTGAATCAAATTGGAGCCTATAAAACTCCTCCCATCCTTGGTTAGAACATACAAGCACAGAGATTTTGAAAGGAACAAAACGTTGTAGAAATCATTCTAAAATCTCTCCTCTAGCTTTCATTCGTTTTCAGCTTTAAGAGAGGAGTGTGTGAGTGCTTGTAAGGGTTACATCCTAAGCCCGTTAAAAGGAGAGAGCTGTAGGGGAGTCAGTCCTCGCCCGTTGGAAGGAGGACAACTAGTGAAAAAGCCGGTGGCCTCAAAAGAAGAGGAATCAGGAGTGGACGTAGGTCGTATGACCGAACCACTATAAAATCGATTTGCATTTACTTATTGTTCTTTACATTTTTGCAAACCTTTTTTTTTTTACTTAGTCCACTTTCTCCTCATTTTCTTATGAATGATTTCAAGTTGATATATCGAAATCTGATTTCATCGAAACGAAGTTTCCGAAAGCTTGATTTTAAATCGTTAAATTTATCATGTTTAACTGCTGCACTAATTCAACCCCCTCCCCTCTTAGTGTCGTTCTAGATCCCAACAGAACTTTCAATAAGCACTCGATGTATTATTCTCGGTGTAAGCATCCAATAAGGGCCTGATGCATTCTTCTCAGAGTGAGCATCTAACAAGCCACCACAAGCAAGATGACCACCTTTGTAGGTGACCCTAAGACAATCACCTCAACAAGTGCTTGAGGCAACCATTATCCTGGTAGAGCAACCTTAAGGCAACCACCTCGATAGAGAATGCTCAAAAGAGCACCTGAAAAATCACCTTCGTAGAATGCTCAAGCAAGTGCCTTGGCCAATACTCAACTTAACCAAGATGACTAAGCATGAGGCCCCAAGGCTTCCATGAGAGATCCCGTAGTACACATTCAAAAGAGACAAATGATAGGGGTAATCTTCTACGCCATAGCAAATCAACTTGTGATGGTACGTATATAATCAATGATGCGGAAACAATACATGGCCCATAATCGAGCTAAATAGACATTAATCCAAAAGAGCGATTAAGAAATGGTTTGTCTCTTTTGAATGTGTTAAACCGTTCATATAATCATATCGGACTAATTCAAATGTCACTAATATTTTCTCGTTATGCAATTTAACAAGACTCCTTTTCACTTATGTGCAGCCCAACATGGTCAGACCATTCATATAATTTTTTTATAAGATAATATATAGTTACTTATCGATTGGGGAATTAGAAATAAAGATAAAATAAAGAGTGAGATGGTATCCATCTTAATATTAGAAAAGGCATCGGCTCTCCCGATTTGACCCTTTTAACGACGGCTATAGTCAACCTCGTATTATCGGGGAGTTAGTGAAACCAAACGTTGACTTTTCTCTTAAGCCTCCTTTTAGGATCCTCTTCGAAAACAAATCGCTAATTCCTCGTGGCTTTAAGAATGAACACCGCTAATTCTACATTATTTTTTGTTCGCGATTGTTGGCATGTTACGTCCATTTGACATTGAAAAAGGTTAAATCTTCAAGTTTGACAGGCACCAAAAATGTCGAGAGATCCGAGGCTAATGGATTAGCTGAACTAATTGTTTGTTTAGTGCAAAGAAACAAAGATGCGAGGAAAATTATGGCAACTTCTATTTCTTCCAGACCAAGAAAAAGGTGCATTGATGTGCACCACTTGGCTGACGATTCCAATGGTGTTATTGCACCTCGTCGCCATCAATGCATTAGTACTGCTATCATGATCCTAATTCGAGAGAAAGCAGGTAGCCAAAACCTCGATGGATGCCATCCTTGATTTTGACTGTCATTGACTATTGTGAGCCTTAAAGATTATTATTTGAACAATACACAATCTAAGATGCTATTCATCCCTCCATGCAACACTTGCTTTCAAGATTTTACCAAACATACTAAGCACGAAGAAGAAGCTGAGGAGGGGAGGGTTTAGGGATTTGATCTGAATCGATACAAATATTTTATTAGGGTAAAATTGATATCTGTAAGAAAAAAAAATTGCTCAATGTCATATAATGAAAGAAATAAATATGAGGCTTTTTTTTTGGTCAATTATCCAATGTTTTTTTTTTTTTGTTGCTCTTTTTCGGACGTCGATGGCTATCATGCAGGATAAGAATGGTAGGTTGCAGGTTTGTCTTCTTAATCAAGATCTCAGTTGATGATCGGGGACTCATCTGCATGCACACTGCTCTCTCTCTCTCTCTCTCTGTCTTTGTTTTCAGAATAGTCACACAGCAGTGAAGCACAGTGCAGGGGACCCCCCTGGTTGGTCGTCGGCCTCATCTCAACGGCTAGTTGCAGCAAGTAAAGAAGGGGAGCAGGAGAAGTCGGTGGTTTCCATCCATTTCCATCGTCCCTCTTCTCTGTTAAAGCTTGGCTATAACTCGGCAGCTTCTCCAACCCTCGCACTCATGTTGTCTCCCCATTTGCTTAGGAATAGTTTCGGGAAGGCCAGGGTGAGTTGCTGGCCATGGTGCATTGGATACAGCAAAGTCACTCGCTTTCTAGCAAGTGTTGATGCTCTCCACGGTCATCGAATACTTGCATGAGTTCTTGGCATCATTGTCGTCCACTTTTGGATGGGGCCGCCGGTGCTACCTGCTTCTTTTAAAGAACGAGACTTCTTTTCTAAGGCAGCATCATCAATAGATGCCACCTAATTCCTGGGTGATGTTTCTCTATTAATGCTTGCGTATCCTCCCCTTCCTCAGGCCAGCTTCCAACGGCAGCCATAACAAGGATAGGCCAGCTTCCGACAGCAGCTATTACAAGGATTGGAAGAGGCGACAGCGATGGAAGACGAGTGGGGCGCGGAGAGGGCGGCGGAGATCGACTACGTGTTCAAGGTAGTGGTGATCGGCGACTCGGCCGTCGGGAAGACGCAGTTGCTGTCGAGGTTCACCAAGGACGAGTTCTGCTTCGACTCCAAGTCCACCATCGGCATCGAGTTCCAGACTCGAACCATCGTGCTCAACCGCAAGCGCATCAAGGCCCAAATCTGGGACACTGCCGGCCAGGAGAGGTACGTGCCTCCATCCCCTTCCTCCGACGATCCAGTAGGAGTTGCGCATGCCTCGGCTTCCCGCGATGTAACCCCAAGTGCAGGTACCGAGCGGTCACAAGCGCTTACTACAGAGGAGCTCTCGGTGCCATGCTGGTGTACGACATCACCAAAAGGCCGACGTTCGATCACGTGGCGAGGTGGGTGGAGGAACTGCGAGCGAACGCCGACAAGGCCATCGTCATCATGTTGATCGGGAACAAGTCCGACCTCGCCGACAAAAGGGCGGTGGCCGCCGAGGACGCCGTGGAGTTTGCGGAGGAACAAGGGCTGTTCTTCTCGGAGGCGTCTGCGCTCAGCGGCGACAACGTGGAGAGCGCGTTCTTGAGGCTGATAGAGGAAATCCATGGAGTGGTGTCAAGGAAGGACTTGGAGAGCGACGAAGGCAGCAGAGACGGTGGGAACGATGCGCTTAGACTAAAGGGGAACAAGGTGTCGGTTCTTTCTGACGTCTCAATGATGGAAACCAGTGCCCTGAGAAAAGGAACTCGGTGTGCTTGTTCCTGACATGGCCACGGCTGCCAGTACGCAGAGATCGTAGCCCATGAAGAGGTTTGAGAGGAAAGGAATGGTTGCTTGTGCTTTTCCCAACTGTTAGTCAAGTATTCTGCATATCGATAGTTACATTTTTCGCTTTACGGACTGAGATAGTACAAAAGCAGCGTTACGTTGCAAACTCTGTTTCAATCGTGTTAATCGATAAATAAAAGAGAACATTGAGAACCTTCGTGCTTGAATACATGGAGTCATATGACACAACGCCGACGTCCTTCGCCGCGGCCCGCAACCATGTGCTACACCCTCGCCTTTGATTCCTCGGCAAGCATGCGTGAGGCGGCGAGGGCGCGGCGCGAAGTCAGGGACGCTCCCGGGCCCGTGCCTCATGCCAACGACCACGTAGCCGTAGCCGGGGAGAACGGTGTTGTCGACGAGCGTCGGGGTGGCGCTGCGGAGAAAGAGGCCGTCTAGGGTCTCTCCGGCGTGTGACTTGACGTTCCGGGAAGAGGCGTCCGACTCCAGCGGCAACGGCGACGACCCAATAGGTGGAAGCAAGGAGGGTTTTGGAGAGGTAGGGTTTCTGCAGGCGAGGAGACGAGGCTTTGCTTTGGGTTTCGCAGCGTTAGCTGCCGCCGTCGAAGACAGAGAGGCTGCCGTCCCTTCCGATCAGCAGAGAGAAAAGCTCCCATACGTGGACGGGCCGGTCCACCGACAAAAAGCCTATCGGCCTGCGTGGAGCGAGGAATGCCGCATGTAAAGCGGGGCCCACATAAGTACCATTGATGTGCCATCCAAAATGCGGGTAACGAATGCGAGTGAGAAGAACGGGTAGGAAGAAGAGGCTCTTAGCCCGCTTCGCATCATATCCGGTGCCATCCCGAACGCGGTGTCTCTCCGCTACAGATTTTGTGATGCCGCCTCCGGCTTCCGCAATCCCACGGTTCCGCTGCGCGTCATCCGCCCTCCTCCGCTCAAGAAAACCAATCTCCACCGACCCTCACCATATCCACCGCCCGAAACCAATTTCAAGCTTAAATCTTCTCTCCTCCTCCTCTGCTCCTCCGCGACGGTGGCGATGCGGCGCCAACTCCGACGGGCCGGGGTCGCGCCCGGAGGAGGAGGCGCTGTCGGGCTTGGTGGACGGGTTGCTGAGGAGGGAGGAGAACAAGGCCCTACTCGACGGGCTCGAGGAGGCCTCCGCCAGGGTGGAGCGCGCGAGGGAGGCTCTCGCGGACATCGAGCGCCGGGAAGCCGACGCCTTGAGGGTTAAAGAGTACATGCGCCAGCTCCAGAATCGCGAGGCCGAGGTGAGCTCTCTCTTTGCCCTGTTGTATATATCTGCAGTGATTATGACTTCATGCATCCCGTCATTTGAGCCCTCAAGTTGTTTGATCAATTGATTCACCCTTTGAACTTGTCATGCTTAATGTGTGTATATCAACATAAATTGTGCGGTTCATATGTTGGCCATGTAAAGAGTTGACGAAATGCCCAATGAATTGTTTGATCACCACGGGCTTCCATGAGGAAGCATTGTCATCATTTTTAAGTAAAATAAAAGAAGAAAAAACAACTACCTTATTGAAATTAATCAGATAAGTTCATCACATTCTTTTGTTCATTTTACAATCTGCAAAGGGCTTCTGGCTTGAGAACCAGCTTTCACTTCCATAATCAGGATCACCACTTGTTCGAACACCATGATATACATATTTTTTCCCCCTACTTATGCTTATGCTTAGAAAAATTCGAACACTTTTAACTTGTCATATGTAGCCAGCAGCCTGAAGGATTGCCAATTGTTTACACCTTTGCAAAGGCTCACTCTTTGGAACCAGAATATCAAACCATTATCACAATTTGGTTGCCTGAGCGAATGCATTTTTTTTCTTCGCTGATAACTTTAATTTGCATCCTGCAGAGTGTTTCTTACTTAAAAACCAGCTTCACATCCATAAGCTTGGTCGCTCTCTCAAACACCATGGTATACACAATTTTCCTTCTTGTTCTTGGATAAAATTGAACTTTTAAACTTATCAATTATGTACCACCAGCTCACAAAGGCAGTCAAGTTTTTATACCACGTCTAGGCCTTTGCAAAATCTCAATCTTTTGACCATCATGACCTTTTTGCTTTCCTGAGCAAATGTTGACAGCTAGAAAATCTCAACAGATGACCTTCTTGATCATTTGCTATAACAGTACCTCTTCATTAAAAAAGAATCTAGTTCTTGGACCACTTATGCACCACAGTTGTGGGTAGTACCTTTATGTTGTAAGCAGAATGTAGCACTGCCCTTGCATGATCTATTGACCATTTATTGTTTCAGATTACCAATTGCTATCACACTTCTTTATGAAGAAATTATGGTAAAAGACCCCATAAAGTAACTTTATTAACCTAATGAATATTACAGACATGAAGCTCTGCCATTAGCCTCAGCACAGAAGAATATAGAAAATATAATTTTGTTATAACCCTCTTTATTTAGTTGAAGATTAAAGTATAGGATGTTATTTTGAATCTGACGACCCAAGGATGGACTTCAAAAGCAATGATGATCCAGGAAGAAGAAACTATGGATATATCTGAGATAATTAGTTTGCTATCGGTGCGAGACAGCCCCTTGTTTTAGATGCATAGAGGTTACAAGCCCCTTGTGCCATCTTCCACATAGAACATCGATGATTTTTTACTTATGCCAAGCATCACTTACTAAAAACCCTTTGAGGACTCAGCCACTAGCCCAAGTTCTTAACTGTCCCAAGTTTAGAACCTAGGGGCCGTCACTTATGTTCTCTGAGATCTGTACTGCTTGTGCAAGCCATTGCCATATCTATTCATGATCTCTGGCACTTTGTGCAGAATGTAGGGACTGTGGAGAAACCTATCCCTGCCAGCAGATGGCCAAACCTGGGTCTAAGAATTTTCCCTTATCCTCAATTTATTCAGCTTTGGCAGCTACGCTTCTATTGGCTGGCTGCTGCCACCAACCAATAAAATAATCTTCTTGGTTGCATGTAAGAGGGCCCTCTAATTAGCTCCTTTGTATCTTCCACTGCATTCCACCCTGGCATCAAAGGGGCTCTGGCGACATGAACTCTGGTGAATCCATAGGTGTTTTTCCTTCACTTTTAGGGCACTCACTCTGATGCCTTCACCCTCTGGCCGATATCCAACTAAATTAATCCATATGATTGCCTTCTTAATGACATTGTTCTCTAGCAGCAATCAGTAGAAGGAAACCAGGAAATTCAAAGTTTAATTTAAAATAAGGACATAGGAAGTGGGTCATAAAAATTAGAGCATTATGATTGCATGCCCACTAAAACAAAGAATTTAGACAAAGAATAGCAAGAAGGCTTAGAAACTAGCTTTTGTTTTGTTCATTTCAAAGATATTTGTCCAATTTATATTCGACAGGAGAAAGTCATCATACATACATAAACTTTAGCAGCTGTCTGTTAGTGCAAAAGATTGTGAAGAGTTGTGGCTGATTGAATCTCACCTTTTTAGCTGCCGACTTCCCTTCTTTTTAGAAGTTTGAGCCTTTAGAATTAGTCTGTATCAGGTGAGGAGATGGGGTTACTTAACAGAGGAGAAATAGACGTCAACACAACCAATATAACATGAGGACTCTTTAAGCAGAAGAAATGAACCAAAATAGTAAGAACTATATGTAGATTATTTGGAAGTGAGACACAATATTCCAAACTCTTCATTTGTGCTGTAAGCTGATTTATGATGCATCTTTTTTGTCATTTGTGCAATTGAATGGATTATTTCTTATTTTTCTTCCCTTCTCCTATTAAGATTGCACAATCTCAAAGGGAATTGTTAGAAGCAAGGGCAAAGGTGGAAGAAGCTCAACGATCCCTGTCAACGAATACGGATGACAGCAATAATTCTGATATTGTCTTTGAAGACATCAACAAAGAGAAAGAGAGATTAGAATCTGCAAAGGCTGCTGTAGTTTCATCTGTGGCTGGCACACTTGCTAGTGTCCCTATATATCTATATCAAGCTACTAGCGTGCCTCAACTTATTCTTGACTTGGCAGTCATTTCTATTAGCTGTGCTTTATTTGGAGTTACCTTTCGGTACACGGTAAGACAAGACCTGGATAATCTTCAACTCAAAACAGGGACGTGTGCGGCCTTTGGTTTAATCAAGGGTATGAATCTCCCAGTCATTGCAATTCTCTGAATACGAGTTAGCAGACATGGATTCTTATTGCTCATTTGGTCTATATGTCGCTAAAATTGCAAGTGCACACTAAGGATTCGAAGTTGACTGGTGGTGCATGAATTTGCAGGCCTTTCGGCAGCTGAGACTGGGAGGATTCTGAAACTGGATGCTGAAAGCTTTATCTCATTTTCAATTGATGGAGCAGTGTATGTGTCAGAGAATATCTTTATATTTCTTGTTGCTGCTGTTGCTCTCGACTTCTGCTTTAAGATGAGGGTATTAAGTCCTTTTCCAACAAGGAGATAGACCAAGCAAATCGCGATTGCAGATTGAGGCTAGTCTTTGCTGTTTTAGATAATTGATACAGTGAATGCGAAGTCTGTATCATCTTTTATATTCCCTTTCATTGAATGAAGCCATTGTTATGACAACAACAAATGTCTCTTGTGCCACTGCAGGCAGGTCTCTAACACTGTGTAATCAAAGAATCTGATGTGCATATCAAGAACCACTGTGATTTGTTTTTAGGATCAATTATACAAGCTCCTTCTGTGAACTTGTTTGATGCTATGTGCATTGGATTCCTTACAACATAGATCAATACTTGAATCCAACCGAGTTCTTTACATGGCCAGCCAAACACTGCTGTTGTATCTATTTACCCATACCTCTCACCAGTCACCACCCAAACACACAACCATCATCACCACCACGTAGCAGCAACAACAACAGCAAAGACAAGAGACCAAAAAAGCGAAAAAATGGAAAAAGGGAGCTAATTCTCGAGCTTAGAGGCTCACAATGCAAGATGGAAAACCCCTGCAGTGTGGGGCTTCGACTTGGAAAGATGATTGTCTATAAAGTGGGTGGATGTCAAGGCCACTTTTGAGAGTGGATCCCATTGCCCATATCTGCAGCAGATGAGCTTGCTTACTGATCAGGAAAGCACATATTTTTTGTTGGGTTAGGATGGGTGTGCCTCACCTGAACTACAACACTAATGACTCGAGATCAATATTCGATGATTCAAATCCTGATTAATTGTAATGATATCACACAATTAAGTATACAACCAAAAAAAAAAAAGCAGAAATGTTAGTATCGGGTGCTCATCCAATTGTTGAGATAGTGTTCTCAGAGGACCATAAAGGTTGATCTGAAGTGCTCCTCGGTTGACCCAGCTAGCTGTTACTGTGTCACCTTCTTGATACATGAACGTGGCCTAGAAAAGGAAGGATCACGACGACGTTGCATGCATCTCCAGCTGTAAATGGAATTCAGTCAGGTTGGATCGGATCATCTGCCGAGAAGTAGCATGCAGATGGGTTCGGATCGGGACTACCATGTTTTGACGTCCTTCCAAACAGATGTAAACACATCTCACTCCCAATGCTTACTCCAAGCTACTCCGAGACTGACAGAAAAATGCATCCTCCATCTACAATATCATACTAGTTTCCCTCAGCACCCGAGGCCTCAATGATAGCACGGTCTCCTTGCTTATTTAACTCCCAGCTCAAATCCAACTTTGCAGTAGGCTTCAGTTCTTCGACTGTTCATCCCTGACACGAAGCAATGAGAGTAAGTGCGTCACGCATCCTCTGCAGAAACTAGTTGCTGCTTACTGTTGTTGAATCCTTGACTGCCTTCTACATGGAACTTGTAACTGCGTGCATTTGCAGATCTTCAACTGGATGCACCGTAAACTGCACTCCGGCAACAACTACTCTCAGGTTTCACAAGGTCCGTTCGTGCTTGTCATCGCACTCCTTTGGTTAAATTTCCCTGAACGACTTATGGATTTGAGATACAGTGGTAGTAGTTGTTTTATTCTTGATTACCAGATGAAGATGTCGAAGAGAAGGCAGCGGTGGAGACGGACACGGATGCGTTGCTTCTCCATGACATGCTTAATGGCATCCTCACCATTGGCACCTTAGGCCATCACCACCACCTTGTGCCTGAAGCTTACTTCGATTCAGAAGAGCTTCTCGGAGAAGATGGAGAAGTCATAGGGGAAGTGGAGGAAGCTGGGTTCTTTGAGGTAGTTGGGGAAGCTTCGGCAGCCGTACTCAAGGAGTCATTTAAGATCAAGTTGTCGGTCGAGGATGAGGAGAAGAAGATAATGGAGGTGGTGCAGGTGCACGGGGTACAGGGATCTGAGAAGATCCTTGAGCTGCCACTGCTGAAGGAGCACAAGGAGAAGAGACAGCGGCGGAGGACGACGCTGGCCGATCTGCTGGCGGTCAATGCCGTCAACGACAACGATTCAGCGGCGAAGACAGTACCCGATGGAACCAATGTGAGGGGCAAGCAGCAGGCGATCAATGTTAAGAACAACATGCAGCACAAGAAAAGTAAAGGAGATCGGAAGCCACCTGCAACAACCACTACCACTGGAAAACTACAAACAGTACATGTTTCTATCCTCCGTAACCTGTAATAATCACATTCTTCAGGTAACTGGAACGATTACTACCGCTACTAATATGTTCTTCGTTTTGTTGGCTAATGGGTAGCTGATACCAAGGATGTTGAAGAAGAAGATCCATCCGGAGATGGCAGAGCCCGAGGCCGAGGCGCTGAAGGAAAGAAACAAAGCAGAGAAGCCTCCCATGGCCGGGCAAGCAGCATCTGGTAATCTTCCCTCTCTCTGAATAGGCGTCAGCCATGTTCTAAGCTGCAGATGCAGTGAACTGCAGCCAGTACTATCGTGGTTCACTGGATCGCACGAGTAATCGCCACCGGTTTGGTGTAGTTTCGTGCGGTTAGATCTAATCAAAGATACATAAAACGATAGAAAGTCATGTGGAGTCTCAACAAGCTTCCCTCACGAAGTCCTCCATTGAGATTTGGATTGAAGCTCGCTTATCCGACGCTGGTGCCGGCGGTGATTCCTTGGTCGGATCCACGGTGAGGTCGCGATCTATCTCACTTGGACTGCCGCGCTGCTGCGACCCAAGACACCGTGTCGCTGACAGTACGAGGCTCGGCCGTCTAAAGGCGACAGTAACTGGTTACTCCGCCCAGTTTACCCTACTCGCCACCCGTTCATCGCTCGCTCGCGCTGTGAGTGAGGCGGAAATGGCTCCACCTGGGAGCCGCCGACGGGGCTGAACTCGGTTGCGCTACGGAGGACGAGAAGGTACGTGGGAACAGTGCGCCGCACATGCATGGCCTGGTCCAAGTTGCCTTCGAGTCCGTGTGCGAGCCCCACACGCACGCGAGTCCAAGCGTGGATTTTGCCGAACCGACGGCGGGATCATAGCCGAAGCCGAGTCAAAAAACGCCAAAACATGAAGTGCTCGAAGGATCAGAACCGTCTGTTGTGACGGTCATTTGCAGACTAAAAGCTAAAATTTATAGTACCTTCATGCATGCTCCTACGAATTCTCAAAATAAAACAAGTCGATGTGACACATTAGGTATTAAATTAAAATCATAAGATGGAATGTCGAGCCTCAATTGCTGTGTCATTAGTTTAAAAAAGTTTTTGGATTGTTCATTATTTATGTAGTCCTCTTTCTAAATTTAAATGCGTTAACCAACACAATTGACACTGGGCTACTCACTGCTTTATTTTGTGTCATTTTCCAGAGCTGTTTTGAGGCTGTCGATACGAGAGACGACGCAAGCCCGTCGAGTTGAAGAAAAGATGCTTGCACCAGCACTCTTTTATTGTTTCCTATTTGTCTATAATCTACATTTACCCATGAAAAGATTGTATTCGACTGTGCTTAATGCATTAATTCTGGTATTCTCCTTTAATGTCATGACTACGTGTATTATATATATAATGATCAGGGACAACAGTTAGTTAAATCTGGACACGTTGCATTCCAACCGTGGGTGATAAATCCTGTCCCTGTTCCAAACGATGCAGGCCCAGTCGCGACCTTCTCTTATCGCTCTCTCAGCGCAGATCACAATGCATCACTTACCTCGGATTCATCCATTAGACCTTCTCCTTCGACGCCACGTCATTAGCCGTCCATCTTAATCTCAACGGATATCAGCGGACGAACTCGGCGGACACTTGCTTCACGGAAGCTCCCGCTCCACAACATGGCTGCCTCCGTTGTTTCGCACGCCCGTGCCGCTCCCGCTTGCCGGCCCCGCCACCTGCCGCTGACACGGCGTTTCATGCTCCCGGCTATTCCACGATTACACCTTCCGACCGGAACCCTATATCCGGCCGCGAGGATCTCCCGCTGTGCTGACGCCCCAACTCCGCTCCGATCCAACCGCAGACCGCTGTCCCCGCCTCTCGCCATGGCCTACGAAGCGGCTCCCGCCGCGACGGCGGTGAATGGGAAGCAGGGCTTGCTGGTCTTCGACAGCGAGGAGGAGCTCTCCGTGTCGCTGCCGCAGTACACGGCGGAGTTGTCGGAGAAGTTCGTCCAAGAAAGGGGCGTCTTCACTGTGGTGCTCTCCGGCGGATCTCTTGTCAAGTCCCTCAGGTTTGGAGCTGAGCTCGTCGTCAGTTTTGGATTTCTAGGGTTTTGATGGGTTAGGAATGTGAGACATAAAATAAAAAAAAAACCCTGTTTTTTTTTTTTTGTAGGAAATTGACGGAATCTCCTTATTTGGAATCGGTGGATTGGGCGAAATGGCACGTATTCTGGGTGGATGAAAGAGTGGTTCCAAAGGATCACGAAGACAGCAACTACAAGCTAGCATTTGATAGTTTTTTGTCGAAGGTACTAAATTTCATTCTTCTAGAGCAATATTTGGAAAAGAGAAAATGGTTCACCGTGACCTCTCTCTTGATTCTGCAGTTCTTATCTTTCATGATTGCTGCCCTAGTTTTTTCACTCAATGGATGTAAATGGAATGCAAGTTCGATAGTTTTAGCTTGGATTGCATGCCCAGTTTTTGAAAGTAGATTTAAATTGGATGGTTATTACCTTTATATTGAAGGATAATCTGGAACAAAGATTAAATACATAAGTTTCATTTCTTGAGCTTGAGTAGATTGCATTTGTTGATTCAGTTTAGGAATGGCTTAGTCATGGATTGTTTAAACGTTAAATCAGCACGAATTTTCTTTTGAAATCTTGGATATATAAGTGGCC
The DNA here is from genome assembly GCA_024322285.1 of Musa beccarii. NCBI lineage: Eukaryota > Viridiplantae > Streptophyta > Magnoliopsida > Zingiberales > Musaceae > Musa > Musa beccarii. Next base: position 2,312,679 of record CM044401.1, on the reverse strand, counting down.
TTATGACACCATGGAGCTTAATAATAGCAGAGTGCCTGTTTAATTTGAGGTTCATTGTGGTGGAGATCAACAAGTTTTAGAGCGACTATTATGCTTCTCTTATTTTCTTTACTTATCAAAACTATTGCATCGGGGTCATTAGTTTATTTGTTTATTTAACGACAGGTCCCAATTCCACCAGGTCAAGTTTATGCCATCGATGATGCCTTATCGGCCGAGGGTGCTGCCGAAGACTATGAGGCTGCTTTGAAGAATTTGGTCAATGCTGGTGTGATTGCAGTATCAACAACAGGGTACCCAAGATTTGATCTTGTGTTAATGGGGATGGGACCGGATGGTCACATTGCTTCTCTTTTCCCTGGCCATGCCCTCCTTAGTGTGACAGAAAAGTGGGTTACCTACATAAAGGACTCTCCAAAGCCACCACCTGGAAGAATTACATTCACGTTCCCTGTTATCAACTCATCCGCTTATGTTGCCTTGGTGGTCACTGGAGCTGGGAAAGCTGGTGCAGTTTTTAAGGCTCTGGGAAGTGAGAAAACATCATCTGATTTGCTGCCTGTTGAGATGGTTTCCCTTGAAGATGGCAAGCTCACTTGGTTCACTGATAAAGCAGCACTCTCAATGCTCCACGATAAGGCAAGCTGATAGGTTTCATGGTTGTCTTTATTTTGAATAACTTATCTGGAAGAGTCATTGTTCCGCATGTTGTTGTGGAATGGACTAGTGGTTGCAGTATGATGATCTTCATGCGGATACTTATGTCATCATGCATTGTGTAGTATCGACTAGGCATTTGAGCTTAAAGGTTTAAAGTTTACGATGACTTAGTTGGGACTATTTGTCACTTAGGTTATCTTATTCTCATTCGTAGAAAATTGATTGCTCAGAATTACATTTCAGCAAAACACTTACACTCTAAAGTCTGAACATGGCATATTTATAGAATATGCCCTCGAAGTCTGTATTTCTCTTTATTGGAACAAAGATGTTAGGTAAGTTTTATTAGCATCAGTCCACAAATTTCATTTCTCCAGATTAAAGGCAGACGTCCTTGAAACAATGGGTTCTTTTATCACCTTTTTTCAGAATTTTGTACCTAAAGACTATTTTCTGTGGGAGTTGATCATTTGATTTGTTAGATAATTGCACATGCTTTAATAGAAACCTTTTATGAACAGATGATTTTGTCAAAAAAGCATGTTGCCACAATTTGAGCCTCTATTTCTCTTCATCAGAGCTTAATAAGCAGCTACACGTATTGCACATGTGCTGAGGTTCCTTGACCTCCTGAAAACCAAGACCACCCCATTCGGAGGACAACGAGACTTTGCAAAACAAGAAATTCTGCTAAGTTCTTTGTTGCTGGTGTTGCGAACAGCTTATTTTTATGCTGCTTAGACTTAATATTTGAGACATGATACTTCTTTCTTATTCTTTTTTTACCATTATGTACTGTTGGAGATGCATTGTTTGTAGCCCTATATCTTCATTTCTTTTTAATAGGTTCCTCCATGTGGGCTTCTACGTGTGAAGTCAACAGCTGCTAAACAGCATTTATATTTATCAAAATAAGTTCTTTGTTGCTGGTGTTGCGAACAGCTTATTTTTGTGCTGCTTAGACTTAATATTTGAGACATGATGCTTCTTTCTTATTCTTTTTTTACCATTATGTACTGTTGGAGGTGCATTGTTTGTAGCCCTATATCTTCGTTTCTTTTTAATAGGTTCCTTCATGTCGGCTTCTACATGTCCTTGTGTATTTGATAGTTGATACCATGAATCGATGAAGTCAACAGCTGCTAAACAGCATTTATATTTATCGAAATAAGTTCTTTGTTGCTGGTGTTGCGAACAGCTTATTTTTATGCTGCTTAGACTTAATATTTGAGACATGATGCTTCTTTCTTATTCTTTTTTTACCATTATGTACTGTTGGAGATGAATTGTTTGTAGCCCTATATCTTCGTTTCTTTTTAATAGGTTCCTTCGTGTCGGCTTCTACATATGTCCTTGTGTATTTGATACCATGAACCGGTGAAGTCAACTGCTTTTAAACAGCATTTACATTTATCAAAATAAGTTCTTTATTGCTGGTGTTGCGAACAGCTTATTTTTGTGCTGCTTAGACTTAATATTTGAGACATGATGCTTCTTTCTTATTCTTTTTTTACCATTTTGTGTTGTTGGAGGTGCATTGTTTGTAGCCCTATATCTTCGTTTCTTTTTAATAGGTTCCTCCTTCATGTCGGCTTCTACATATGTCCTTGTGTATTTGATACCATGAACCGGTGAAGTCAACTGCTGCTAAACAGCATTTACATTTATCAAAATAAGTTCTTTGTTACTGGTGTTGCGAACAGCTTATATTTTTGCTGCTTAGACTTAATATTTGAGACATGATGCTTCTTTCTTATTCTTTTTTTACCATTATGTACTGTTGGAGATGCATTGTTTGTAGCCCTATATCTTCGTTTCTTTTTAATAGGTTTCTCCATGTCGGCTTCTACATATGTCCTTGTGTATTTGATACCATGAACCGATGAAGTCAACTGCTGCTAAACAGCATTTACATTTATCAAAATAAGTTCTTTGTTGCTGGGGTTGCGAACAGCTTATTTTTTTGCTGCTTAGACTTAATATTTGAGACATGATGCTTCTTTCTTATTCTTTTTTTACCATTTTGTGCTGTTGGAGGTGCATTGTTTGTAGCCCTGTATCTTCGTTTCTTTTTAATCGGTTCCTCCTTCATGTCGGCTTCTACCTGTGTCCTTGTGTGCTTGCCATTACTTCTTTCTCCCATGCTGCCCATTCCTCACTCGTTTTTCTTCTTCCCATGCCTAAAATAATAATAATAATAATTCTCCCATTCATCAACAAAATATGATGGAATAAATTTTGTGGATGGATGCTTTTGATCATTTGTAGATTGTGCATGCATAAAGATTTTTTAGTTGATGATCGATTCATGAGATCAAATTGAGAGCGCAATCTCTTCTATTTGCAACCCCCCATCCGTGACTTTGCATTCACTCATGTCATGCGAATACGCAACTTGGCACTGAAGTGACTGCTTTTTGTCTTCGGAATCACCTACGAAGCCATTCTCTTCTACTCATCGATCATATTTAGTGGTAGCTATTAGACCGGAGGATATGTAACGCCGTTGCTCAAGTAAGAAATCAGGCGGGTCGGATACCATATCTGCATCAATCATTTTATGGGAATGCAGGTTTAGACACCATATCATAATTTTATCCACCATTTGACATACTCGACAAGATCATTAATCAATTAATACCCAAAACATTTATAGTGTGTTCCATCAGTTCGATTACATCCTTAATGATTATATTATCCAAATCCAAATAATATTATTATTATTAGGATCAATTTCCAAGTCAAGGAAAATGGTACGGATATTTAAATCGTTCTTCCAAGCGCTCTGGCACAAGAGTTAATCCTCCACGTCCCGAAAAATTTAAAATTAACATATGTAAAAAAAATAATTTATTTTATTTTAATATTTATCTTTGTACAGAGAAGAAGTTGTTGACGTCCTAATTAATTCGACATGGTCCAGGCCCATATGCATAAGGTTGTCTAATGAGCCACCTATACGAAGATCGAGGTTGAAAGGAGTTTTTTCACTCGATCCATTCGAGGCATATGAGTATGGACGCGAATGGTAAAAAAAAAAAAGTGATCCTTCTTTTATTGTATTGAAGAAGAGTTTTTATACTTGATCGTAAAATGATAGAATATTCCATGGGGAGGCAGTCTCTAATCGTCTCCAATGACCTCTTGTCCATGTGGGTGACAGCAGCCTATAACTATATGCCTTGGATTTTTGCCCATGTTAGGGGTGGAGGTGGCGACCCTCTCTTCTTTCCACCCTATACACCATGTGGCAATCATATGTTAGATGAAAATTAGTTGATGGTGTACTCTCTATCATTTGTCCCCACTTCACCCTAAAGCGTATGCTTCGAGGCTCTCACGAGAGAGGTCTGAAGTGTGACATTTAGTTTCTTCGATGCATCAAGCTTATACCTCTTCGATCTATCGTTGACTTAATGACATATTTAGTTCATTTGGTACATCTAGTTCATTGTGTCCGAGCGCTACTAGTGGTGATCTATCACTGACCTACCTTTTGTATTGTCAAAAGACACACCTTGGTCAAATGGGGTTGTGTTTGTTAGTTATAGGTGTCTTGCAAGCCAATCACTTAAGTGATAATACATGTGACATGCTGTGCAGTCTTTTTACTTATTACTATTATTATTATTATTATTATTATTATTTTCTTACTTTATGTTGCTTGTTGCATATATTATGATGTTCTTGGATATTTGATAAAAGCTCGTATCAGAAAAGCGTTTAAACTTGAAAAAGTTTGTAGGACTGTAACGAGCAAGCAAAACAATTTGCAAAGTAATTAAACAACAAAGAAAAGAAGGTACACTAATTTTATAGTAGTTCAGTTTTCGTGACCTACGTCCACTCTCGATTCCTTCTCCGTCAAAGCCATCGACTTCCACTATTGATCTTCCTTCAATGGGCGAAGATCAACAACCCTCTTACAACCCTTTTCTCCTTTTTATAGGTTTAGGAGATAACCATTACAATTCGCTTACCCCTCTCTTAAACTAAAATCGAAACTTAGAGCTAGAGAGGAATTCTTAAGGAATTATAATAGAGTTTTCATACTATTTTGTTCTCAGTTCTTATGTGACCTAGACAAGGATGAGTGAGATATTTATAGGCCTCAAATGGATTCAAACTTAGAGCTAAAAATGGTCTCATCTCGGTCTTCGAGGTACTACCAAAAATGGTCTCTTACACTGGGTGGACCATCGCTTAACATAGTCTTGGAGATTGTGTCTTGGAGACTAAGCCATTGGTAGTTCCACCATCTAGTCTGATAGTGCCATAGCTTGACCCATTTTTGGGTCACTGAATGGACCTTGCTCTTGGCCTAAAACAGCACCAATTTTGGCCCAATTGGCCCCTAATTTAGTTCTCCTAACTACATTCAAAACTAACTCAATTATAACCTAAATTACTTCAATATAGACACAATCGAATGTAAACAAGAATATTAAGTTATCCGGTATGTCATTAGTTTATTCGGTGCTTCATCCGAACCTTCAATGCATCGTCCTCTCTTATGATGTATTACCCAATTGACATGTTGACCTCTGTAACATCTGATCTCTTTGGTGTAATTTTTGATCCTTCTGGCCCGATGCCCAAACTCATGGTATGAAGCATTTTGTCGACACGTCGACTAGTCCAGTATCTAATCTTCTAACATGTTCAATTTCGACCCAACCTCTAATTCTACTATCTTAATCGATTTATCTTTCCCTGATTGAAGCTAGTTCTGCATCACTCAAAAGCACATTAGATCATAACTTTATCAATTAGTTTCATCATCAAAATCTGAGATTCAACTATGAGATCATGATAATGAGACCAATTCACATGTAAACATTGACCATAAATATTTCTGTTCATAGGTAACTCGAGAGAAATATCGAGATAGCCGGACAGATCAATGTATTGTATACTCGTCCATATGATGGAGGTAGCTGGTCTCATAGTCGCTCGTGTGGAGACATTAGAGATACAGTGCAGGTGCTTATTGAAAAATAAGTTCATTGATTAATTTACTCATGAAATGATAGATGGTTAATGATACCTCATTGTCAAACTATAGTTTTGTGATCCTAATTGTGTGTCTGGTCCTTAGACTTGAGACATTAATGATGTCCTGTATAAGTACTCTACTATTTGATATCAGACTTATAGTTCTGAAAGTTTCAGATCTAACACAGTCAATCATTGAGAATGGTAGCCAACCTTACAAGGGTAATTAAGTGTCGATAGAGGATCATCTACTCTCGATGTCATGAGAGAAATATCTCGTGTATTCTCGCTAAGGTAAATCTTGACTAAAATTATTCAGATTGAGAAAGAAAAGAATTCTCCAGAAGAATCTGATTAGAGCGAGATTTGAATATATTTCGTATGGACTGACAGTACTATACCCGATATATGATTTTTGGGATATTAGATGATGAGAGATTATAGATATACGGTAACTAAGGATAGATAGGATTAATAGATTAAATCCCCTTGTATCATCTAGGACTATAGCATAGTGACATAATATGTCCATAGTCAATGAGTCAAATAAATTATTTTAAAAATAATAATTTATTAAGTTAGAAAGAGTTCTGATATGTATAACTCATGACCAGCTCGATATTGGGCCTATAAGGTCATACATATATGGTTGGTGTTGCGACGAGTAGAAGTTTGAATATGAGATTTCAGTTAAGCCCATATCTTATTGGATATCCATTAAACTCATATATTATTGGATCTTTTGGGTAAAACCTAATAAGAGCAAATAGTGATTATTAGATAGAGATATACTAATCTAAAAGGCTTAGGTAGTTAGATAAAGATTCAGTACCCAATAAGGTATGATCTATTAGGGTTAAGTTGATAGAAACCTCTATAAATAGGAGAGAACCAAAGGGGCATAGGCTAATCTAATTTTGGCTGCCACCTCCTATTCTCATTCCTCTTCTCATCAACCAACAACCCTATTTTGGACGAGTTGACGGTAAAAAGGGCTGGCCCCTTCATAATCTTGGCATAGTTCTATGGTGCGCAAAGGAGAAAAAGATCACTGTTAGAGAGGAGAGCATCTGACCTCCTTGATGCACATATTTGGATCTATGTTTTCGAGGATATACGATCTCCCCTAGGTAAATCATCTTACACGTGTTATGCAGTTTTTGATTTTATAATTTTTTTGCTCACCAATCTTCACATGACAATCCGATATTTAAACTATGAGAACCTGTTTTATTTTCTATTCTTCTACTACACATATGATGCTCTATTAAGGTTTCCCAACATTGTTTATCGACCCCCATGGCTCGGGTGAAGTAGGGGGTCAGGTTTTCCAACTTTCATGTCTTGTCTCGGGTGAAGGTGGGGGTCAGGTTCCCTGACCTCCCTACCTCGAGTAAAGGCGAGGGTCAAGTTTCCTAATTTCTACATCTCGAGCAAGGGCGAGGTTAGAGTTTCTTGCCCTCCATTTAGGGTGAACGTACATCATGAGTTAGACTTGCTATCATCGACGTCGGATTGAAAACTCAAATCAGTATAGCCCTTAATATTAAGGCTACTTCATCCATATACTAGTTAAAGGTCTTTAGTCATTCTCAAGTACTTAATATTGAAAAATTTATGGTGACATCATATGCATAGTGAAAGAATAGAAATAAAAATCATAGATTTCTCGTAACAAAAAGGGTTCTTATCATCATGCAAAAGTTAGTATATAAAAATCTACGAAATCAAAAAACTACATGTAAGAAAATTGCCTAGGGAGATCATATATCCCTGAATTCTTATAGATCTTTGGAATTGAATGTAGGAGTTCAAGTGGCCTCATTTCTAGTAATAATCCATATGGCAGGAGTTGGGATGACGCTCTTCAAATCGTTATTCAAATCTTCTCGCTGCGCGTATCGCGTAATCAAGAAGGGACCGACCCTTCTTGCTATCCACAAGCCCCAAATTGGGGCTGCTGGCTAAGGAGGAGAGGAGGAGGAGAATACGAGGTGGCTACCAAAAAATCCTACCCTATGGGCCTTTGGTTCCCTCCTATTTATATAGGTCCATTGTCAACTTAACCCTGATGGATCTTGTCCTGTTGGGTATTGGATCTCCATCTAATTATCCAAGCCTCTTAGATTAGTAGGTCTCTATCCAATAATCTCTTATTAGCTCTTATTGGATCTCATCTATAGGATCCAATAATTCAGGGGCTTAGCAAATATTCAATAAGATTGGGGCTCCCACAGATATCTCATATCCGAACCTCTACTGTCGCAACACTTACAATATGTGTGTTATCCTCTAGGCTCAATATTGAGCTAGCCGTGAGTCATACTTGTCAAAACTCATTCTGGCTCAATGAATTATTATGTCCATAATAATTCACTAGACTCATCGAGTGTGGACGTATTAGGCTACTACGCCGTAGTCCCCAAACGATATAGGGGAATCCAATCCTTTGGACCTATTTGTCTTCAGTTACCATGTACCTATAGTCCTTCATCCATCTAATATTCCAAAGACCCTATACCGGGCATGGTGTTGTCCGGCCCATACGGTCTCTCCTCGAGTCTTGTTCTAATTAGATTCTCCCAAAGAACTCTTTCTCTCTCAATCCGAACAACATTGGCTAAGGATTTGTTTGAGCAAGAACATATGTGATATTTCTCTCATGATACCGAGAGCGGATGATCCTCTTTCGACACTCAATAGCCCTTATAAGGTTAACTACTACTCCCAATGATCGATTGTATTAGATTTGGAGCTTCCAAACCTATAAATCCGGTATCAAAGGGTGAAGTACTCATACAGGACATCATTGATTTCTCAAGTCTAAGGACCAAATACACTACTAAGACTATGGAATCACTGTCTGACAATATGGTATCATCAACCATCCAACATTTCGTGGGCAGATCAATCAGTGAACTCATTCTCCAATGAGCACATATACTGTATCCTCAATGTCCCTACATGAGCAACTGAGACCAACCGCCTCCATCATATGGGTGGGTGTACAGCACACTAGTATGTTTGTTATCTCGATGTCCTTCTCGAATAACCTATTACCGGGATTATTTAGGATCTGTGTTTAAAGGTGAATCAGTCTCATTATCGTGATCTCATCACGATCCGACTTCTATTGCACAAATCCATGGACATCATAATATATGCAACACACAAAATAAAGTGATAAAATATCAAATAATAATAAGTAAAAAGAGTGCATGTCAAGTCACACGTGTCATCACTCACGTGATTGGCTTGCAGAGCACTTATGACTAGCAAGAAGAAGATGACTACAACAGTGATATTGTGTGTGACGACTATAACAACATTGTTGCTTGCGACAACTATGATGATTATCGTAGCAAGTTAAGTTACGGCTATAGCATTGCCACTGTAACTTTTTCAAAGTTATGATTGTCCAATAATATTTTTTAAGAATATATATATTTGGAAGGCATGTTATGTAATTTTCTTATTAGTTAAGATCTCTTTTGATATAAATTTTTTTAATTATTTTAGCCCTTCCATCCAAAGATATGAACTTGAATAATCGGATGATATAATAAAAGGTAAAATATCATGAAAAATGCCTAAGACCTACACAAATAAAAAAATATTTTAGAAAAAGGAGAAAACTATATTAATTAGCAAAAGCTTTAAAAAAAAGTCATTAGCATCCTCCAAAGAAGAAAGAAAACCGGGTAAGCCTAGGGCTCTATAAAAATTGGCATGACCATGGGCTAACGAGTTACAAATCCTATCAAAAACCAAATCAAACAATGCAAATCAACAACTATACAATAATGAATGATAATCTTATTAAATCTTAAACTTAATTATGAATTAAAATGCATGTGAATGTCACAATAAATTCATAGAGTTCAAGAGTCCTTAGTTTATCAAGAATAGTGGAATAGCAAAAACTTTGATTGAGCTTGAGAACATTAAAAAAAAGTAAAAAATTTTAAAATTTGGGTCATGTAAAAGCTCAATAAGAGTTCAAAATTAACTAAATTTATCGGTGTTGTCAAAATAAAATGAGACAAAGTTATGCAAAGCCCATTTGTGACTCACATACATGATATAGTCAAATTTTAAATATGAGGGAATAACATGAAATACTATTTAGATGTTGATATGTGTCCACCTCGACTCTTCATATCGACATTATTGTCTCGACACTATGACTTCTCCAAGCAAATCGAGACATATCCTGGTATCTCAATAAAGCCAACCACATACCTTCCATCGATAAAGCAATGACAAAATCTATATCATATTGGTGCGATTGGTTCACTGTCATTTGCCTAGGCATACAATACATACTTTGAAAACATATATATTAAAATTGCATAGTTGATCTTTTCTAATCCCACATCATGAGTCTTTAGTGAATGATGTGATGGGACATATACCATGGTATCTCAATAAAGCGAAGCTTCTTGCCAAAATGTGTTATATATGGACTCATCATTTAATAGTCATAGGCTCGAGCCGAGCATATCTTAAAGATAATATATACTAGACATTGTATATTTGCATGATTTAATAGGATCATGAAATATACCTTCATAAAAGATTATATCTTTTAAGGGCTCTTCACTAATTTAATCATTGAAGGAAAAGCAAAGTAAAATTTTTTGATTAGAATCCCTAAAGTAATATAGCACGAATTATAGCTAGCCTCAAAAAAAAAAAAACACACAATCTCATATTTGCTCTTTGACGTTCATTCAAGATTGACTAATTTATTTGATATGAATCAAAATCTAAATGAAACTGAATCAAGTATAATCAAATGAGAACCGACGATTCTAGTTCGATTTCGATTCAAATCGATGAAACAAAAAAAAAATTAAATAGCCAACGATCAACATGGGTTCAAAGCGTTACCACTCTTAGTCCCACATCGCCAATTTCTAGGAGACTATAAGGCTTTATATGAAGTTGCGGAGGCGCCTCGATCGCTGAGCCTGGTAACGCTGGCTTGTAACCCGAGTGGGGGCAACGAGGTGGTGGGATGTTGTGTTCAGCTCGAGTGGGTTGGGTGCGGTCTCGCAAAAATTGGCTTGTCCGTTCCAAGTCAGGTAGTTGATCCATGCGGCCCGGGCGCAAGCCCGAGCCCTATGGGATCCTAAAGCGGAGGGCACCGCGTCAGGCTGGTTTCACAGAGCAGCGATTACCACTCGCTCTTGACGGTGGAAGGATAACAGGCCGGTGCACGCCGCACTCGCCATGCCCACCGGGCTAACACCAACCAGACCACCACTTTTTAGAACAACATTGAAAAACAATACGACGAATTATTTTTTATCAAATAAATTTGTTTGAGTTGTCTCACCCGTTCCAAGTCAGGTAGTTGAGCCATGCGGCCCGAGCCCTATGGGATCCTACGACGACTTATTTTTTATCAAATAAATGTGTTTGAGTTGCCTTCCTCAGACACTCTATTCTTTCTGGGCGGAAGGAGAGGACGAGGCAAAGGCATTATTAAGGGGCCGGCATGGCGAGCACGCGAGGCAGTGCAAAACGAACGGTACATGAGTTTAGTGCTTGCTCTAGCACCTCTCTCCTCTTGTCATCTTCTTATAGCGAGGAGGTTGAAGGTGAAGGAGAAGGGAGAAAGTGGTCCGATGAAAGCTAAGCTGAGATAAACAAAGCAGCAGTGCTTCATCATCAGAGGTCTCACGACAGTGCAGATGAAGACATTGTCTTCTCCTGGTGGTGAAAGGGGACACCCTCTCCTCATCCTGTGTTTGCATCTTTTGTCACCCAAACTATTTGAATCGAACTCTAAAGTTTGACTAATTTATTTGATAAAAAATAAGTCGTTGTAGGATCCCATAGGGCTCGGGCCGCATGGCTCAACTACCTGACTTGGAACGGGTGAGACAACTCAAACAAATTTATTTGATAAAAAATAATTCGTCGTATTGTTTTTCAATGTTGTTCTAAAAAGTGGTGGTCTGGTTGGTGTTAGCCCGGTGGGCATGGCGAGTGCGGCGTGCACCGGCCTGTTATCCTTCCACCGTCAAGAGCGAGTGGTAATCGCTGCTCTGTGAAACCAGCCTGACGCGGTGCCCTCCGCTTTAGGATCCCATAGGGCTCGGGCTTGCGCCCGGGCCGCATGGATCAACTACCTGACTTGGAACGGACAAGCCAATTTTTGCGAGACCGCACCCAACCCACTCGAGCTGAACACAACATCCCACCACCTCGTTGCCCCCACTCGGGTTACAAGCCAGCGTTACCAGGCTCAGCGATCGAGGCGCCTCCGCAACTTCATATAAAGCCTTATAGTCTCCTAGAAATTGGCGATGTGGGACTAAGAGTGGTAACGCTTTGAACCCATGTTGATCGTTGGCTATTTAATTTTTTTTTTGTTTCATCGATTTGAATCGAAATCGAACTAGAATCGTCGGTTCTCATTTGATTATACTTGATTCAGTTTCATTTAGATTTTGATTCGTATCAAACCATGATTATAGCTATAACAGAACAATACGTATCAGTCTTATTGTCGTCAAGTCAACCACATGGACCACGGCATATGCCTCCCCACACAGAGATCCAAAGGTGAAGGAACCAATTATGGGTTGGACGATGCCCCCTCGGTCTTCTTTGCGGGGTATCCACTCATTCATCATAGAACAAGAGAAAATAATTGAGAGAATATGCCATCTAATTTCCTAGTCAGTCAGAATCATGATTTATAATACCATCCAGACAGGTGCATATCGATTCAGTGGTTATTACCCCAAATAATCCTCTAAAACCGAGCAGTACTCTCGACCTCTTCGTCCACCTACTACTTGGCTTCTCTCTCTCTCTCTCTCTCTCTCTCTCTCTCTCTCTCTCTCTCTCTCTCTCTCTCTCTCTCTCTCTCTCTCTCCAGCCTTCTTAATACTGACCATTTATATCGACATACCGTGTGATTGCTGAACCTGTACCGATTAGACAACAAAGGATCAATATATGGATCCATTACTCAATTTTCAACCATTCAATATTATCTTGCTGCCAAAGAATATATGTAATTGAAAGATAACCCAGAAAATACAGTCCACAAACACTAACTGGCAATCGAGCATCTCCGTGCGCTTGATTATAATACAACAAAACCATTTGAGAAGATGTCAGGTTGAGGGGAAAGGAGTTGGAATTCTGAAACAGGGATGAAATATATGGAACACCACTCTAAATATCATAATTGTTTCACGTCAACTACAATTTCAATCAAAATTATTCTCGTAACAAGTCAAATCAAGTCCTAGGAGGTAAAAGCACACGTACCATGTAAGTAACAACTGATTGGCTCTTGTAGCTTATTCTTAGTACCCCAGGAGAGTAGATCTGTCTTCTACAAAAAAGAGTCTGCCATGTCAACTGGGATACCCCAAAACCTCCATTCAAGCAGCAGCTCGTATTAACATATGATGTTGCTATATATAGACAGAATACGACCAATATATGTGGCTGACGCTTACCATCAAACGGAGAATCGCTATAACGTGCTACCTCATTCAGACCACAGCACCCACAGCTCCTTCTAACATTGGATATGCCTTTATAGAACTTGATATGCCTCAGTCCTGGCACTGGTATGCATATGCAGAGCTAGTCATTTCATTCTTCCTAAGCTGCTGCAACAGGAGGAAGAAAAAGAGCCAAACATTAGGACAAAGTAGGCAAAAGAGTTTTCAGCAGGTTAATGATTAAATGATGCAGATGAAGACAGAACTGGTTCTCCCAAAGGTTGTTGAGATGGTGGTGGACTTGTCCACAGCAGGGGTTCCGATGCTGGATCGATTGGATAGCTACTCCTCAGTGGTGCAGAAAGAAGAGCCATCTGGTATGCTGTTCTTGGTACAGGCAATTCATTTAATGCTACGCTTACTCCGGATATACCAAGGCCGCAACCAGAATACAACAGGGGAACAGACTTTTCGTGGTCCATCGTTTTGTGTGAACCATCATCCTTGATTTCTCCTGAATTCATTGACTTGTGCAGGAAACTCTTGAAGGAGTCGGAGCGAGACAAGATGCTACATGCAGACAACCTTTGTGGAGCATCACCTCTACCGGGAAGGCCAAGAGAAGGCAGCTTATATGGCTCTGTTGGCTGCACTGAGCATTCTAACATTCGAAGTTCACGACCAACATCTTCTACAGGAGAGGCTGATTCAGGTTGACGAGCCTTCTTGGGTATCCACCACTTGATATAACTTGTCAGGTCTACCTTCCGCTCCAAGCCAGCAATACCAGCAAATCTTCCATCGGTAGCTGCATCGCTGCTTGTACCTTACATGGGAGTAATCTAGTTTATCCATCCAACAATTCAATTCATTGGAGTTTAGCTTTGACAAGCTTTTCAAGTTTCAAGTAGGTTTTGTTTGTGCACTTACTGCAATTGTTGAAATACTCATCCCCTGGCATCTGTCTGAAAGGTGTTTCCCACCGATTATTTTGAGGTTGTCTGAGTAAAAAAACAAAATCCTTAAAATTAACTATATAAAGAAAGATACTAAGAAGTAAAAGACATTTTTAAATAAAATCAAAAGACAACAAGTACTTCTTTTCTAAATCAACTGTTTATACAATTAAATGCGTAGTCACTTGGAATAAGTAATTGGCCATAGGTTGAATTAAAATTAATTAAGCTTGAGTTTGGCAGATAAAAATAAGCATCTACCATGGTTAGATATGGTTGAGCCTCAATATTTAGGTAAGGTTTTTTGGGATATAAAGCCAATCTGCTTGTGACAGTTTCTCAGCAGAAGACCCCAGCAATAGTACCAATAGAGTGGTTTAACTGGGATATCTAGTTATCTGATAAGGTAAATCCTGGGTATCTATCAGTCACTATGACTCTAGAGGTGCAAGAAAATTAATAGTCCAATACTAAAAAGTCATGGATCCAGATGCCTAACAAGCTGGGACATGAAGTCTTGAGTGAAATGATGAGATCAACTAATAAAAGAAATTTTTGTAAAAACATGATCATACAAAAGCTTTAATTATATTCATATATTCAAGCAATTTCCCAACCATGGATTCAGCATGAGATGCATTGACCTGAAGAACTACTTGGTTGACACATGCAGTGTTGCCATAAAACATTTCTTCGGTGCATGCTAAGGCAAGCTTGAAAAATGAACATAAAAATACATAGCAGTAAATTTTGTGCCAGTAGCTACACGGCACATTTCATGGCACAAGGCACCAAAGTTCTTGTTTGCCAAATGTGCTTCCAACTCTTCACACTCCGGGTCTTATGGGAAATGCTATACAGGACAGGTACGGATGAAGAGAACTAGGGTATTGGCAGTTTAGCAACAGGTTTTGTGCCAAGCCTAGTTGTCTTAATAGTAAATGTTGACCTGAACTCAAGCAATCTGATCAATTACATTTTTATAACTTGGATTCAATCATCACCCAATCATGTTCTACCAGTTTTTGTGGTTCGCAATTCTGGTTAAGCTATCTCAGATCCTCGTCAAACACCAGAATTCCATCTTTGGTAAGTTTGCACCTATTATGGTTTATTCATGAAACGCTCTATTTACATAAATATTAGAACCCCAACTGAATATAGTCAATTTGTTATGAAAAATTACAACTATATAATTTACATCAATCAGCTTGAGATAATTGCTTGTCATAAAGATAAAACAATTTAATATGCGGTTAGAGTGGACTAGGTAGTTATAGAAAAAGGAAAGAGTAAAGATTAACCCAATACTTATAAAGGTCAAGGCAGGTCATCCTAACATGATAGACTTCTAAGGATCTTAAGTTTAGGAGCAAGCCTGTGCATATTAATAACTTCCATGTTCGATTTTCCTCAACCATTTAACAGAATCAGTGTCAATATCAGCAATCCATGTCAGCCAGATTAGATTAGGATTCAGCACACCATCACTCCGCCTCGTTTTATAACCTAATTGTAAATTTTAATTTAGAAAAAGATTGTGGGGATCTTTGCTCAGGTGACTTTGTTACTAAATAATTTATCAATCAATATCATCTGGTGATCATGAAAACTCATCGAAAGCAAACTATTTCCAAACAAAACAAAATAACTATCGGCCTCAAAGTAAAGTATGTACATTGATATATAGACCATTTAAAGAAGTGATCTATGATTATTGGTTTCTCTATAATGCTTCACTAGTGCTTATGTTGCTTCTACATGTCAAGTGAAACATATTTGTCACTAAGTGATGGTTGATTCAACATCCAGGATTATAGCTGATGAGACCACGATGCACATATCAGTTCATACAAACTGGTAATTAGAAAAATAAAAATAAAAAACTTACCCTTGTGTTCTAGTATCATGGCCAATTATCCACCTTTGTTGTTCAGTTCAAAACACCAGACCAACTTGATTTGGGGTTTCACTTTAGAAATTTTAAATAGTATATGAACTTGGTCAAATAAAAATCATACGAAATAGTTTTCAAGGATAGAGAAAGAAAAGAAAAACTACAGGCACCACAGTACATATTGGTATATTATTGTTTTTATTGCATGCACATTATAACCCCATGAACACAGCCCAACAAATATCCATAAGTCATGTGATCATTTCACAATCCTGAATTATTCAACATGAAAGGTCCACTCACACAATTGAGTAGGCATGAAAAAATAGTCATAATTTAGAGCTCGAGGATATAGTGAGCTCCAAGTTGTGCTTAACATAAAAACGTTGCAATACAGACCATAATCAATGCATACCTCGAAAGTCCACGATATTTTGGAAATCCTCTCGAAAATGCACTGCTTTTTCTGTAAAAGAGAAAAATGATCATGTGTTAGAGAATGTTTTAAGATGACCTAGTTTTCCTCCAATTCTAGCTCTTTTATGCAGGAGTTTGTCCTCGAAACTACTGATCGCCCCTACTCATGCCAACTCATAAAAGAAAAACATGAAGAAGGATGCAAAGTAAAAGGGTGACAAAAGAATCCAAAAACCAAATTGCTAAAGATGTCCATGCCTTCTCAAAGACACGAGATAATCTTCCTTTGAAACCATTTGCATCTCTTCAAGATCTCTTGCATAATCCGTGACCTGCACAATATTAGAAAAAGCTGTGTGATTAAAGGAATAATTCTGAATAGGATCACCAAATAAGCTCAAGATTAGAAATGGTAAATAGGTAACTTTGGCTTGTCAGTGTCATCAAGTACCACAAAATCCCAATAGCCTGTCAAGAAAAGAATTCCACATGTAGAAATCATTGAAACTGACCAGTATCCTAGCTTTAAAACCATATTCAGCTATGTGTCAACAATCAGTTAAAAGCTCCTCACACTACTAAAGCTTTACATGCTCTCCCTGATCATAATAAGCCAATTTGTTGACAGAAACTAAAGTAAATTTAAGTATCAAACCTACTGGTTCAATATTCTTAGACAATTAGAATATAGATATACCATATTGTTCAACATGCACCAAACTCACATAGCAGCAAGATGTTTGTGATTCAGATCTAAGCATCAATGGTATCAACAGGAGACTGGAGTATAATCTCTATATTTACCGAAAATATATTTCACATATATTGAGCTTATAGTGCATCCATATTGTGTTAATGTGTTTAGCATATAGGATTTCATAGTTGAAGTATAGACTTGTTTTAGACCTTGTCATGGACCCAATTATTAAAGATTTGTTTGGGCGACCATAAATCTCAAATGCTTAAGCTGTTAGGAAATGACCCAATATATTCTTTAACATCCCCTCTCAAAAGCCAGCAGGTTTAGGCTTGATGTGTGAACGAAATCGTGTATGATGCAAGCTCAAATGATGAATGGGTACTTTCACGACTGTTTTTAATTAGACAATGGGAAAGAGACAGATTCGGAACTCGTGACCTACTCTGATATCATGTTAAAATCAATGATGATGAATCTAAGTAAACTAGTCAAGGTTAACATACATGCGATTTGACACCAGGTCAATATATAAATTTAAGCTTTTTCAGTTAAGGGTCAAACCCAATATATGTCATCAAACTCTTTCAATTCATAGAAATGTGGAACCGTTCTCTTAGTCCTCTTGCAATCTCTAGCTCACACATGAATATTTCTTAACATCTTTTTCTATTCACGTGTGGCTCAATCATCTTTTCCTTATTCATAAGGATAGGTCAAACTATGGTTTGGACCTATTTCTTCTTTTTCACCAACTTGCAACCAAAATTTAGCCTTCTTTACTTTTTTTTTTTTACTCGTTCATTTATTTTATCACAAAACTTGGCTCTAATACCGTATTAAAATCAATGATGATGAGTCTGAGTCAAACTAGTCAAGTTAATATCCATGTGATTTGTCAGTTCAACCTAAAAACTTATGCTTGTTAAGTTTTTGGTCAAACCCAATAAATGTCAACAACTGTTCTAATACTTAGTAATTTGGGGTTATTCTCTTGGTCCTTTTTCAATCTGTATCTCACACACATGAATATTTTCTAACACAAATAGCATTGTACCAATGTATTTCATTACCATGAGCACAAGTGACCTCATTTTTATTAACACATCATTAAAGGGAAACAAACTGAAGTTTTAGTTCATGTATTCAAATAATTCTAACAATTCCTTAAAACTCAAACTTCATTTGATTTTACAAATATACTTAGCTTGCAGAACTTCATGTTCATGGATTTCCATTCCATATATGACATGTTGCATGTCTTAGATTCGATTTGTATCAACACACTACAAATACATCCATGCAATCAAATGCCATATTCATCCTAAACAGGCTAACAAGTCTATTTTAAATATTAGTTTTTACCAGGAAGCAATTGAAAATAACATAGTTAGAAAATGGCAGCCCCTATACTTTAGCATACAATTCACCTTGACAATGTATGAGAACTTTTGTTTACATGTGCGCTAAGACATAGCATTGTTCATTGCAAAGGCATGACACTTGTTAATGAATTGCATAGGCAATTCATCAACCATTTATAACAAAAACAAGTTCCACCAGAACTTGTTAATGATCTTCAAGCTACACATTATAACTGGGCTATATCCACAAGGGGAGACCAATAAGTTGACCTTAAACTAAAGCAACAGCCAATAGCCATGTTACAGATCTATATAGTTCTCACGGGAAAATTAATAAGTGTCCCAGCACCCCAGTATTTTAAAGCAGCAAGATCATATGCCCTAGCAGCAGCTTCCTCATCGTCATAAGCACCTGAGAAGAATTAACATACAGGGAGAATTAACTAAGTGAACATTCAAAATGGTGAAACAACAGGAAGGAGGATAGTTAGTAATTACTGAAAAACCTGCTGCGTACCTAAATATACTGGAGATACAGTTCATGTGCCAACAAATTCCATGCAAATAAAAAAAATTTGAGTTAGCTGACAACAAGTAATAAGATGACATATTCATCCTTGCATTTTGATATATCACATTCATGGAAGGCCAAGATACAAAAGAAACTGCGCTTCAGAGGCACCATCCCTTGATCACCATTGTTGATTGGAAAAAATGATAACAATTGGGGTCTAATTTCAAAGTCGTACATTTTCCAATTGTCTACTACAAGAATTGTCGCGCTTACCTTGTTTTCCTTTCTTATTTTGGTTTTGGTTCCAAGTACTTTTATCCCAAAGATGAGCCTCGTACCGACCTGTCCACCTATGCCTATTATTTGAGAAGGTAGAAACTGCAATGAGATAACTGAATTTGGGAAATTGAAAAACAAACAAGAAAAAAAGTGGCAACAATTGGATATAATACCATCATATAATCTACCCAGATTTAAAAGTTTTGCAGTTTAAAAAAAAAGAATAATAACTACGACGTAAGGTGATGACAACATTCAGATCAGCCAAATGAGACAAACTATAACTTAACTAATTGAATGTATCAAAATGGAAAGGTGCAAAAGCTATTAAATTAGTTCCAAGAAGATAGTTGAATCACAAAGCCAAAGAAGAACAGAAAACCTAAAATACCAAGGTTAAGTTTCAAATCTTAGTTTGCAAGACCGACATCAGAATCAGGATCGGCTACAGAGAAGAAAATCAGGACCAGAAAGATATAATAAAAAAATTAAAGATTCATAAAGGTAACAAATAATTAGACAAATTCTAACAAAGACAACAATAGTATGTGGTAAAAAAACTCTTTTGCCTTTATGCTCCATAAGGATATCTAATTTTAGAGTATACGAAATTGAAAAATAAACAACAAAAGTTCATGCAAAAAAATTAAAATTTTATTTATAAAATATTAAAGTAATTATAAATTAATTATAGTAAATAACTATTATATACTTGTCATACAAGAGACACAAAGCCTATCCACCTACAAATTTGAAGATCGTAATAAGGCCCACAATGGGGTAGGGTAATACAAACACAAACAAAGAAGAAACCTTAGTTGAAGGGAGCACCCACATAGTTTGAGTTTATGTCCAAATCTCATGATTAGCTAGGTAGTATATTCGAAAGAGACTTGAAACTTGAAAGATAACAAAAGTTTGTTTTTCCTAGCATACAAATCCCAAATCTAATGCAAGTTGGCATGATTTAGAAGATTCCAGATCCTAACCCAAGTACAGGATTTCTTTACAACACGAATCAAGGCATTACGCTCCAGGGGACTGTGTTTCAACCATACCTTAAGTTTACCAAGGAATTCTTCTTCCTATTTAATTTCCCACAGAATGTGATTCTTCATGCATATTATAGTTTTAGTTCGAGGATCAGTCATCACATTTAGGGTCTAAATGAGACAGACAAGGAAAACATGAATTAAGCCAAAACCGTTCTCGAGCATTTGAACAAACACATGAAGCACGTCCCAGGTCTCCCGAACCAAAAGAAGTGAACCGGCATCAGCATGGCCCATGCATAAAGGGCCGATCCAAGGAAACGCAGGGGCCACCCTATATAACTACCTGGTAACTCCTCGGTAGATGGAGCTCCTCTTGCCGGCGGCACAAGGTGGCATCCGGCTGATCCGCTCCTTGGCGGTGCACACCCTCTCCTTCCTGGCCTTCTTCGGTTCCACGCGCGGCGGATCGCTCTCCCTCCCGCCTTCCGACGGCGCTTCGCAGCCTCCCACCGCCACCGCCTCCACCTTGGGGATCCCAGGATCGGTGGCCATGGAAGAGCCCCTCAGGAGCTGAGCGAGTGAGAAGAGACGGAAAGATCGTCTCGCTCTCCGCAGCCTTTGGATTCAAATGGAGAGCCCGCCCGCCGGAGAGTAAGCGCTCGGGTCGGAGAGGAAAAGAAAACAAAGAAAGGAAAAAAAGGAGAAAACGATACTAAATATCGCACCGACGAGCCTGCCCGACTTCACCGTGTTCAAGAGGCGGTTCCTCTTGGGTCCCAGAAACCTACCCATTCATCAAATGAGTGCGATCAAGGGTACGTTGGATAGGGGTAACCGAAATATCGCTCGAGGAAGCTGCGCGAAGGGGAAGGACGCACGGGGAAGCAGTGGGACCCAAGCGGCAGGTTTCATGTGGGTTTCATCAGGGCAGGGAAGCGGAGGGGAATCCGAGGCTGGCGGCCCGAAAACCGAATCCGAGAGCGAGAGGAGGAGTAAGCTCCGGATCTGCTTCCTTTTTCCGGTCCAGCAGACACCATTTCCGCGACAGACATCCAAGCGGTGCTGTGAGACCCACAGGGGATGTGGGAGCTGGCTTGTGTTTTTATTAGTCTCGCCTCGCTCGAACGGAACACGAATCCTCCACCGTGCCCGACATATACATTCCAAACCATGATCCGAGACCACCATCGTGCTTTGAGATGCGTGCAGTAACAGGGAAGAACTCCTTCAATATTCGCGCCTGGACCCACTTGCCTTGAGTCAGCAAGGTTCGATCGCTCTCAATGTCCCGAATCCAACCAAGGTCCAATGTGGCGCATGACGGTTCCAAAATTGGACCCCACCTGTTGAATTATAATGTTTGATTTCGTCTAATTGACTTCTAGCGAAGTACTGATCCATGAGTGCGTGTTTTGGGCTTACGGTATATGCAGTCACTGGTGATTGATACGAGGAGTATCGACAGGGCAAGAATTATTTTCCATTTATAAAGTATAATAATCGATTATGATTAGATTATTTGATTTTTGAGCATATGATGAATTTGATGGAAATAAGCACGATTGTTCCCAATTCAGCAAAGCGTTCGTTTGTTGAATCATCGATGCTTTGACCTACGAGTTTTACGATAATAAATATTAAAAGAATAATTTTAAATTATTATTAAAAAAATTGAATTATTTTCTAACAATTTAAATGCGAACACATTTGAACTGTACCTTCGTCTCAAATGTATATTGAGAGTTCAATACATATTTTAAATGTGAATTGGTGTTTAGCAATTTTTTTTTTCAAATGATACTACGTTTCAATATTTGTATGATGCTAATATAATTTTTAAATATTGAAAGCACCTTATGACTTTATCTAAAATTATAAAATTATCAAAAAAATTTAGCAAGGAATCAATATGAATTATATTTTTTATAAGATAAAATTGCATTTATTTATTTTTGAAAGATTATTATATATTTTATTTATATAAGTATATTTCTAATTATATAGATTTGGGTCATAGAAATTTTTTTATAAGATTGTATTTATTTATTTATTTACTTATTAATTGAAATTAAAAATATATTTAATTAAATAAAATATTATAAATATTAGAAGAATAAATTTATCATAAAATATTGAACAGACTTTTGAAATATAATTTCACCAAACAATACTTATCTCAATGCATATTTAAAACATAATGCACGTTCACTCAAACTCCCTTTCTTCAACTGAATGTTAAAAATAAAAATACATTTTGTCAAAGCATTTGAAATTTATGGATGCCTAATTAACGTATTTATTTTGGCATCAGTGCAATAGATGAGGAGTTCTAAGGCATTGACAGAATAAGTTTGGAGTGCTCTTTTCTAATGAGGAGACAAAAGGAGGCGAAGAAAACAACAGAAGGGTGAAGCAAGTGGACCAAAAGTCTTTACTTAGAAATAAACATCTTCTCTTTATTTTTAGACTATTCAAATATCTCTGGGTATATTTGGTATTATATTTAAATTGTGCAGTGAGAGTTTAATATATATTTTTAATATAAATTAATATTTAATAAATTTGTAAATTATATTTGACTTGGATGTTGTATTGGAAATACTCAACTGCTAATGCTACTTTAGAGTAACATTAGCATTTGCAAAATATTAATATAATATTTAAAAATTTAAAAGTATCTTACGACTTTATCTAAAATTATAACATTATCAAAATAATTTAGTCAAAAATAGTATGATTTATATTTTCTATATGATAAAAAAATATTCATTTTTAAAGATTTTTTTATATATTTATATATTATATTTATTATTTATTTCATGTTTCGATCATACGAAATTTAACGAATCACGTACATTCAATTTTTATTTATTCACTTATTTACTTAAATAAAAATATATATTTTAACCTAGAAAAGCCCCTAATAATGAGGTTTTACTATATAGTGACCTCATGTTTGTTTATTAAAGGGGGCACCTCTTTTGTTTAAAATTTTAAAAATGCTCTTCTAATCAATTTGATCCTTTATATTGATCGAGTTGGCCTGATTCAAATTTGACTAACCCAAGGGCTAGTTCGATCTCAGTCTTGATCAAATTGATTTGAGTCAAATCTTTCAAAGTGGATTGAATCAGATTGCATTCAGTTTAAATCAAAAAGCAAGGGAGGTGAAAAGATGAGAGTTACACTAAACAAGTATAACCCTACTATAAGCAATGGTGATGAGCGATCCTCTCCTCTCATGAACAAGAATGACATCATCCTTTCTCCCTCAATAACATCCTCCCGTAAATTGTGCTCCTATCTGAAGCGATATCTTTTGGTCTTCTCTGATAGCCAACAATGGTGGCATCCATTGCACCTTCGTTAGTAGCGTTAACAAGTGGTGATGACCTCATCTCTTCTCCAGTGATAACAACCTCATCACTTCTCTAACCGTGAATAATATGATTATTTTATCAACGATGATATCGCATCACCGATCACAAAAATAAGGTATTGAAAAGAACTTCAATTTTTTATACTGTTGATAATGTCTTCTTCAAAACTTTATAACATCGAGAAATTATGATACACATATACTTGAAACTATTTAAATTATTTTATTTTACTTGTTGATATCATTATAAATGAGCATGCAAATAAAGAGATAGGTAAACATAAATGCTAAAATACTATTTTTGGATGAACAATAACTTAAGATATAATATCTTTAGAAACAACATGATAGCCATAAAAAAAAACAATGAGTTGAATAACAAAAAAAAAAAAAGTCAAGACCGATGTACCATGAAAATAATTTTCATATTTCAACACTTATTGACTCTAAAATCAAAAAAAAATTATATATAACATATTAAAAATATGTTATTATAATTTTGGAGAAGCTTGAGTAGGTTTGGAGATAATTAAAGATATTTAATTTAAGGACTTAAGTTATACTCGATTTATACTAGATCACATATTCAATGTAGAAATAATCTATTTTGCTAATTAATGACTCAAAAATAAATAAAATAAAAAATGATATCAAACATATTATTATTCTTTTGAAGAAGTTTAGATAGATTTAGAGAAAATTTTAATATTTACACTTAAGTTACACTAGGGTTATACTCAAGTTACACTCGTGTTACATTTGATCGTAAAAAATGATACTAAATATGTTATAACCATATTAGGATAATTTACAAGAAGTTTGAATAGCTTTTGGGATAATTCTTCAATTTATAACATGATATATGAATAAGCTGCGGAGTGGCACAGCTTAGCAACTATGTGGGTGTTACTCTACATCTACATTAGCATTGATGCAGATGCCAAGCAATCCTTTTATCACTTGACAATTATATTGACATCGACATAGATATTGGTGGCTGTCACGACGTCTATAGTGAAGATGGTAGTCGTCGCACCGTTAACCCATTAGGCGGTTCGCCCGACCAGAAATCGGGGTTGCTAGAGCTCTTATTGCTCTCCCTGCTACCACGTCAGTTTTAACATGGGCATGAAAAAAAAGAGATGAGGGGCTCATCAGAGGAGGAGCTCTATTCATCGTGGTTATCGTTAATTGGGAAGGGAAGCTCTAGAAGGCTAGTAGGCGAGCGGCTGTTGAGCTCCTGACCGACATATCTAACGATGGTAGAAAAATGTAAATTCCAAAATTTGACTTTGAGAACATTGTTGTACTCATTATTAATACAATTATCGAGTGGTCTTTTCATCACTTTGTATCTGCATCGACATCGATGTAGATGTAGAGCGACCCTCACCTCACCGTTGCTCTCCTCATCCATAATCATCTACGGCCCCTAATGGCAACATCATCCGTCACCACCAATTGAAATATTTAAATTATCTTTTTATTTTTTATTTTTTATTTTTTATTTTATGTTTTCGTTAATAAAATCGATGATATTAGGGTAAATGGAGATAGATGTTTTATTTTTATAATTATAAGGATACAAATATGACTTTTTAAACTGTAGAGATCGAAATAGCTAATTAAATGGATAATCTATAATTAATCCTTTTAATCCTCTAGTGCCATCATATTAAGTTGAAGTTGGTTTTGTACCAAATAATGATTTAACAGTAGTATTGAAACACTTTTCAATAGCTCTTAGGTATTCCATTGTCCTATATGGTAATGATATCTTGCTATTATTTGTAACTGTTATTCTTATGAACATCAAGTTGAGGCTCTTCCATCTTCCCAAACGCTCATTTCATTTACTTATTCTAAAGTGATATTATCAATGATATTTGTGGGTCTCTTAATAGGCAATGCTAGATCAAGATGTAATACTCTTAATGTAAACTATATATGCTCAAGCTACTTTAAATAATTTAATCCAAAAAGAATAATGATGATAGATGCTTGAGTATATAAAGAATGAAAAATCAATGAAATTATAAAATAAAAA
Organism: Musa beccarii; assembly: GCA_024322285.1. Classification (NCBI taxonomy): domain Eukaryota; kingdom Viridiplantae; phylum Streptophyta; class Magnoliopsida; order Zingiberales; family Musaceae; genus Musa; species Musa beccarii. Next base: position 2,287,004 of record CM044401.1, on the reverse strand, counting down.
ATAATATTAATATTTTGAGTTATTACATTATGATGAACCGTTGATATCATCTATATTTCTTCCTTAGATGAAATATTAATATATATATATATATATATATATATATATAGTATTCACTCAAACATACTAATTATGGTATTAATAGTATTATCCTTTCCCATCAAAAAATTAATTGAAGAAGACTATTCTTTGAGATTATCTAAAATTTTTAATTGTGGTACTATTTGTGAATATTATTTCTTAATATCATTTATGATTATTTTTTAAATATAATTTTATAAATTTATTAATCTAAGTCACTTTAGTGATTGAAAGATCAATAAAAATAAAAAAATAAAAAAATAAAAAAAATAAAAAAATAAAATCATTTATTATAATTTACATTCCATAAATTTATCATCTTAGAATACTTTGGTGATTATTAGTTAAATAAAACTTAGGAATATAAATTATAAATATATTTACTTAATTTTTCTTTACTGGTATAAAATTTATTCGATAAAGCAACACAATAATAATTAAGCATAAATTTCAATAAGCACAATTAGGTAATAGCAATAGCTAAGAATAAACATCATACTTTCATGTGAAAATAAATAATATTTTATATTTTTATGCTTAAATATTTATTATCCACATAAATATTGAATAATAATAATTAAATTTTTTAAGTAACGCAAAGAATTACATTTGGATAATAATAAATTATATCACATTAATAATAATAAAATAACTATATTTTTTATTTCTGATAAAATTATTTATCACATTTTTATGGCATAATTTTATTATTATTAATGAATTATGGCTGTTGGAAGAATAATAGTAAAGCTGAAGGGTAAAAGTGGAATAGAGGACCGATAGAAAATAGACAATTTCTTAAGAGTAAAACCGATATTTTGTTGGTTAAAAATATTTGATTTTGGAACAACAAAACACCAAATGGATGTTGATTGAAATTAATATAATTTAAAAGGGTAAAATTAATTGTTAAGGAGTGGAAAAATGTAAACCCTATTATCAAAACTTTTGTCCTATGGTAGTTCCATGTCGACCAAAACTAGGTAGGAAACTCTAGCCTTGACCAACCTGCTCATTGTTGGCTACTGTCGCTAAAACACCATCACTGCAACTAGCCAATCATCGACGACGTCACCATCTCCCTTGGTAGTAGCCCAAATACCACTAGTGAGATCCCTATTATTCAAGGTGATCTATCACGTACAATTGCTTTCCCGATGAGCACTTCTATGCATGCCTTCAATATAGCACCACTGTTCATCTCTTCAGGGGCCTCAGCTATTACTAAAACCAATGCATGTTAGCATGTGCATCGCCACCCTCTATTGGGCTACCTTCGATAATAGCGTCGACTCTATCACAGTAGCGCCATCGCACCCGACAGTAGATATAGTTGGTCGTTGACCAATTGCTACATCTTGGGCTAATTATATATTGTCTCATATACTTTGATCCTATTACATCATGATATTTCTATTTAAAAATTTATATTAAAATTTTTATAATTCTAAAAGTGAAATAAATAATCTCATTTTCTCTAACATCGTCAATTGCATTGATAAAAAACACAATACGTGACATCACATGTTGAATTAACGTAAAAGTGATGGGCAAAATGATAATTTCAATCATGGTTCGTATTATTGATCCATATCGATGTATCCACCAGCTATCGATATGGCATGTACCAAACTATGCTAAGCATATCAATACATGATACACTGGGGTGTATCGATGTATTGTCCGTAACAATCCTTTGTTGGACTAGTACATGTCGTTTGTTCCGAACAGTACGCTTCGGTATGTTACAATCTTGATTTTAACATCCTTTTTATTTTCAACACATGAGATGTTAAAATTATCTTTTATCAAAAAAATTATTAGAAATAAAAAAAAATATTAAAATTATCTAGATGCTCATCATTTTCATGTCAATCCAACATGTGGTACCACGTGTTGTGTTTTCTATTAATATAATCGATAACACTCGAGCAAATGAGATTATTTATTTTATTTTTAAAATTATAAAGATTTTAATATAAATTTTTTAAATATAGATATCATAGTATTAATAGGATCCAAGTACAAAGATTATATATAATTAACCCCACGACTCCGACTAAAACATGCTACCGTCTATGGTAGCGCCGACAGTATCTCTGCTCAGCAAAGATCTACACCGTTGGATGAGGTGCTTAAAAAGATCTAGATGAAGGGTCGGGATCAAACATTAACGGCACTGCCCTACCGATTTGAATTCAAACGTTCCACTCTCTCTCTCTTCATCTTTCTTTATAACGTTACGATTTCCATTCTCCCCTTCTTCTTCCCTCTAACCACCCCCTTCCTTGTTATCCCCTCCTAACTTCCTTCTTTCCTTTAAACCCCAACCCTGCGCTTGCGCTCCTCTTATCCCCTCCTATTTCTCTGGTAGCAGTAATAGTAGAAGATGGAGGATGGCAGACGAACAAAGGAAGAGCCTTGTAGGGTTTCCTTTCGAGACGGCCGTTTGGCGTCAAGAAAAGCTGAAGAAGCTGGTTTACCTTTTCACCCTCCCCCTTTCCATTCTTATTCGGTGAACCATCTTTGTTCTTCTAAAGAAAACCGTGGAGGTTTTCGTTGGTTCTGACGCTTCTTGATCCCGAAACCTCTTTTCTGATTGTTTCTTTACTGTATTTTGATGGAAATCTTGTTTCTAGCCAGGGTTTTGATCTTTCTGCGCTGTATGCTTGGGTTTCTTTGTGTGATTTTCTGTGTCTTGATGAAATCTTTTATGGTATTTTTTTTGATATTTTTTATTTCTTTTTCTCTCATTTCTTTTGGTTCATGCTAAAGATCCGATTTCTCCAAGGGTTTTTTTAAGTCAGTATTGCGTTGCTATTGTTCTTGGGATATTGAGAGGAAATCTTGCGATCCTCTTCGCAAGATTTCTCTGTATCGCGTTGCTGTTTTGCTAAAGATTTCTGTGTCTCGCGTTCCTCTTCGCTGTTATCCCCTCCTATCGTTCTTCTTTCCTCTAAATCCAAGCCCTGCGCTTGCGCTCCTCTTATCCCCTCCTATTTCTCTGGCAGTAGTAATAGCAGAAGATGGCGGATGGCAGACGAACAAAGGAAGAGCCTTGTAGGGTTTCCGTTCGAGACGACCGTTTGGCGTCAAGAAAAGCTGAAGAAGCTGATTCACCTTTTCACCCTCCCTCTTTCCATTTTTATTGGTTGAACCATCTTTGTTCTTCTAAAGAAAGCCGTGGAGGTTTTCGTGGATTCTGACGGTACTTCATCCTGAATCCTCTCTTTCTGATTGTTTGTTTACTGTATTTTGATGGAAATCTTGTTGCTAGCCAGGGTTTTGATCTTTCTGCGCCGTATGCTTGGGTTTCTTTGTGAGATTTTCGCTGTCTTGATAAAATCTTTTATGGTGATTTTGGATCTTTTTTATTTCTTTTCCTCTCATTTCTTTTGGTTCATGCTAAAGATTCGATTTCTCCAAAGGTTTTTTTTTAGTCAGTATTGCGTTGCTATTATTCTTGGGACATTGAGAGGAAATCTTGATCCAATTTTGTAGCTTTGAGGCGATCAGAAGCAGCCAGTTGGCTCGAGAGCATCGTCGGACCTCTTGGATTGCCTCCGCAGCCCACTGAGAAGGAGTTCGTATCCTGCTTGACGAGTGGCATCGTCCTCTGCAATGCCATCAACAGGATCCAGCCTGGTGCTGTTCCGAAGGTACTGTTGTCACCCGATTTTGATCCTTCTCATGATTGTGACATCCGACTTGTTTTTACTATTATCCGACCTGCTCTTTCTTCATGATGAATTGTGAAGGTTGTTGCTCGGCAATTGGTTGGCACTGCCTGGGACATCCAACCTTTACCTGCTTATCAGTACTTTGAGAACGTTCGTAACTTCCTAGTTGCTGTGGAGGATCTCAAGCTTCCCAGCTTCGAGGCTTCAGATCTTGAAAGGGTTAGAGTCAATAACTTATGGACACAAAATTACTTTATTTGTTCTGTTTTTCTTATCTTTGAATAACAATATTTTTCTTGGAACAGGACACTGTGGAGGCCAGTTCAGCAGTCAAAATTGTCGATTGCATCCTTGCCTTGAAAATTTTTCATGAACTCCAGCAATCTAACGGAGAGAATGGACCCTGGAAACATGTCAAATCTCCGATGGTTCCACGGTCTTTTGGTCAATTGAGGTCGCTCGTTTTCTCTTCGGGATCAGTCAACGCTAGCTTAGACATGTCAGCAACTGCTGAGAAACCACAACTAGTGAAGAACATAGATCAATGTGAACAGGGTTAGTTTTGTCTCCTAAAACTTTAATTGTCTTATGGTGTCACTGTGGACTGTAGCTTCTGGAGGTTTTCCATCATGAGAAGTGTATTTTATTCATATGAGGCCAATGAGTACTGATCTACTACGTGTTCTGGGAGTACTTCTCCATTGCTGGTAATTTCTCATTTGTTTAAATGCAGTGGATTCCCTTGTATCAATGCTTTCAGATTTGATGTTTAATTCAAAAGAGAACATTGATCAAAGCCTTATAGACTCATGGAATAAAGGAAAAACAGTAATACTTCTTATCTCTCAACTTATCATTTGGTGTAGTGGTTACATGAGATATGCCTACATTTCATCTGAAAACACTTTTCTTGTTGCAGGATCATGTCAAGCTATTTAGTAAGATCATGTCAAGTTGTTTGGAAGGACAGCAGGTACATAATGTGATGCTAAACCTATTGTAGCAGTTATTTATGGCAAAAAAATCCTTCCATTATGGCATGAGTAAGAACCAAAGTTGTGTAGAATTTTACTGCATTTATGAAACTGAGAAAATAAGAGGTGCAAAGATCTAAGAATAATGGCATTAATTTAACTAATCTGGATGCCAGTCAACACAAACTTCTATTTTCCAGTTTTACTGTATTTCTCCCAGCTTCATCAGGCAATTTATGTTTTGCATCTTGTAAGAGGAACTTGCCTATAAAAGCAATGTGTTTCTCATGATTTTTTGCAAATCTTTAATAATGCAAGAAGAACTATGACACACGAATCAAATTGCACATTAGATGCAACAAAGTGTACGAACAATCTGGGGTCGGCTGTGTGGGTCTCTTCCCACTATTAAGCTTCGTGCAAGGCAATATTCCTAAGTTCAGAAGTATTGAATATATTTTATCATTTCTGGTAAAAGGCCTTATGTCTGTCTCTACCTTTCATAGCAGTCCTACTTGAATCATCCTTGTCTAGCTGTGGCATCTATAGGTAGCTTCTGATTCTGATGATCAGTCCTTAATCAATATGTTTATAATATTTTAAATGGTTTCTCTTATATTCATCAAGACTATACCTTGTTTATCATAAATCTGAATATATCATATTCTACATCTCTTGGCAGTCCCAGAGGACCAAGTTTGTCAACCTTGTTCCCGGCTAGGTTGACGTCCATTTGACATGATCTCAATGATGCATGTACAATGGACCTCAACTGCACCCTCTTGACAATACTTAATTGTAGATAAGGAACTAGATACTCAAGAAGATCCCTGCACTCTATGTTGACCCTAACAACAAGATCTACTTTAAGGCACTATAGAGGTCACTTGTGGGCATAGTCGTCTATCCCTACTAAACATAATTGTCATGCTAGGGGCACTATTATCACTTCTAGCAGGTATTACATTATGAGGAGCATCTAGTGTGATAAACAATGGCCCCATACTACAGGATGACACTTCTAGCTCGCTAACAGTAGCCATGACTCATGAGGCAACCACTAATACTTGAATAGCAACAATATGCAGTAGCTTCGAGGCCCATGGGATAACACCCTTGTTGAAGAAGGAATTTTTCGAGTAAGGAGGGTAATCTGGGATAGTAAATCATATATCTATATGTATACATTTATTTATTTTATGGTTAACAATGCTTTCTCATGATAGGTCAAATGGACGAAGGGTGATTGTAGGGATATACGTGCAAGAATCTAAATTAGAAGGATATGTCTGCCATCTTAAAGTTAATATGAATGTCTATGTGTTTTCTGATTTTAATGGGATATAATATGCAATATCCAAAAAGAGAATGTGAAGCAAAGATATAGTGAACATGCCACACTTGGTTTTCCCTACACGTTCTACCCGATGAGTGAAATTATGGCACTGTTTACTTACTGTTTAGTTTATAGTGGTATGATTGTTTAACAAATCTTGAGATTCATCTATTGAAGTCTTCAGATTCATCTATTGTGCTTATGCATACAATTTTATTATACCTGCTGCACATCAGCATGCATAGTCTACAAAAGATTATTCTTAATTTATCGAATTTGGTCCATATGCCATTCTACAACATACTTAAATGACTGGACAAGACATTTCGGTTTTTTCCTATTATTTGGTATTTAATAAGAAATTTGAAAATTTATAGACACATTTGATGGATGATCTATATTTATATGCGTCATGGCCCCCTAGTTGTTATTAGATACATTTTATTCATGGTTCATTAAATGCATATTTATAAGCATCATGGCCTCCTAGTTGTTACTTTGATATTTTAGGTGCTCAAATCAAGTGGAAGACATAGCTTTGCTGGCTGGGGTTGTTAAAATGCTAGTTGATCATAGGTTGTGATCTTGTAAGATTTAGATGGAGGGCCTAGGCATACAGATGGACACCTATGAAAAGATAGCATGATAATAAAATTCACTTATGTAAATATAAATTAGATGCAAATGCTCTAATAATTCACAAGTTCTTATAAAGCATATGATGTGTCATCTTTAGTAGTGTTCGCAAGAGGCATTCACATTTTTAGGTGAAGGGAAGTCCACAGAACCTTGAGGGCCCAATAAACTTGTTCACTGCCACTCGTAACTCCCTCTTTGTCTCTATGTTCCATAAAATACTAATTAACTCTTAAATTCATGCAACAAATTCACATAAAATACAAAGAACAGTTTGAGCATCAAAGATTACATGATATGGTGTATACTAAATATCATCTTCTACATTTGACATGTTAGCACCATATCCCAACCAACCATTCATTTGAATCATTAGTCTCATTTAATGAACAGGAAAGTCCATGGAACCTCGAGGGCTCAAGAAGCTTGTTCACTGCCACTCATAACTCTCTCTTTGTTTCTATGTTCCATAAAATACTTATTTAACTCTTAAATTCATGCAACAAATTCACATAAAATACAAAGAACAGTTGGAGCATTAAAGATTACATGATGTGTTATATTTTAAATATCATCAAACACTAAACCATTATCATGATCTGCAGAACAACATGTATACATACATACATACATACATAAATAAATATATATATATATATGTATTTATATACATATGTAGATATATGTATGTGTATATATATATGTATATGTATGTATATATGTATATATGTGTGTATATATACATATATATATACATTATGCGTGTATATATGTGTATATATATACATATATAAATTGATTTATATCATAAGACTTTTCATAAGAGTACAACTTTAGGAGATTTCAAGGCAATTGAATAAGATATTAATGCCATTCTTGAACATTCCTTTTTTCTGTCATTAACATTCATCACATATCGTGTAATTATTATGCTTGGAATTATATGCATCTTTAAAAGTTTTTGAAGTGCCATCTAATTCTTTAATGTGAATATTAGATAATTTTTGTTATATGTGACTGTTCTCCTGTTGGAAGTTTTCTTCTTCTCTTTATTTTAGTCTTGTTTAGAGTTCAAAAGGCTAATGAGTTTTTCTAATACATTCACAAGTAGGAGTCAGTTCTTCAAGATCTTCTTTTGAAAGGAAATGTTATTGACACTTGTTCAACCGAGGAAACATACAAGGTACATTTTCTTCATCTATCCAAATGCACTCCTTAATAAATGTATTCAGAAAAACTCATTTCAAAAGTCAATATAAATTTTCCTTATAAAATTATAAATGCCACGAGTAACCTGTTGATACAACTGATAGGAAAACATGCCCTAATACTAATAGGATTTGTTTTGCTGCAATGCTTGCCTGTGAAATACTGAAAGCTGATTCTGGTTGATGCATGATTATTATTGGTTACATGCATTTAAATAAATATCTTACTAAACTTAAATTATTTTTGCCAACACCACTTATGATCTAAGATTACTGGATAACCCTATTGTCATGTCGTTGACATTCGTTGAGTACATATAGTTGCTACCACTTGAATAGTATAAATAGTGCTTTCCCAAATACTTCTTGTGGAAAACATATGCTGGTTGTTGCTAGGAAATTCTAAACTTCCTCTTTCCCTTTGATTAACACTTGCCTTTGGATGCAACTTTGTCAAAGTTAGCAAACTAATAATTGTGTGATTAAGCTAGCATTTCCAATGTCGTTCAAGTTGTTAAGTGATTAAGGTCACTTAAGAGATCATCATATCTTGTGAAATTTGTAGAGAAATCTATGAGAATTATTTTCCTAACCTGTTGACCAAATATGATTTACAACTTTACACAAGGACAGCATTGATTTAGTTGAAATTCTAAATGGTCATTTCAGAAAGCAGCTTGTTAAAATTAATAAATGGATATTTGACTATAAGCTAAATGCTTTTTGAGTAGATCCTCATGTTTGCAGGTAGCATAATGGGATGCTTATAAAACTTTAGTATTAGACAACTAATAAAATCATAACTTATGACTTGACGATGATTTTTTAACTTCCTTTTGGGAGAAATTGACGGTATAAACATTATCTGCACTTTAAAATTGCAAGGGTGGAATCCTTAACAGTTTATTTATAGTTATTTAGGGAACAAGTCATAAATGATTCTGGATAGACATCTAGATGCAGCCTAAAGCATATATAGTCTGGAGACTCTGGACCACCACCTTTAGTGTTTAAAAAATTTCTTTGGCATGAGCCACCGAGAAACATTATATGATGTTTAACCTGTGTTACTTATTTTACATTGGATTTAAAAGATACATAATGAAAAATATCTGGCCAATGGAAGCAGTGTTGTATTAATAACCTTATGTTTCTTATAGGGATACACAAGATACCTTGTCATCTTTTTGTGTTTGTTGACAGTAACAAACAACACAATAAACTATTACATTACATTTAAAACTGCTAATGACATTCTGCATTTTAACACAGTGAATGTTGGACAGACAAACAATCTAAGGATGATAACTTGCCTATACCCATTTCCTTAATAATATTCATGATAGTAGAAAAGTTTGGTCCACTGAAAAAAAGTTGGGATGATGAACAATTGATAATTCACCATCTTGAGTTAGATAATCTAAAACATTTATTTGGTGTTGCAGTGTTGTAGCTTTTGTTTGAGAGAAGGTGATTGCGATCACTGGTATAAACTGGAAGCGCAAGAGAAGGAATTAATGGTAAACATGTGCTTTGTGCTCTTATAAATCAAGATGTTGGATGCTTTTATCTGTCACATGTAGTAAAAGTTGCATATTCATTTATTTTACCATATTTTTAAATGTCAAATTTTAATTTTTTCACTCTGATGGAAAAACAGGAGAATTAAATCATATTGTCAAAATTATACATATATATACATGTATATTTCCAAACATGAAGCACTCTTTCTTAGAAAATGTTAATTTATAAAAGAATCTTTCTTAGGAAACATGATCACATTATGAGATGTATGTTAAAAATAATTTTTTGGTCAATTGAACCCATATGATACTTCACAAGTCACTAGTTCATCGACATTTAAAGAAATATACATGAGATTCATATATTGGGTGGTTCTTTGGGCATTGGGATAGTTGCTAATTGTATTGTATGCAATGAAAATTTTATCGACAAGGTCAATAAAGTTTAATTTTCAATTAATTTCACCTTCTGCTAAGTTTTAAAGTGATAGGAAGACAATACTTAAGAAATAAAACAATTATACATATGTTGCAAGCATCTCTTACTGTTTTCTGGGCACAGGTCGCCAAGCTACATTATACACCCAATTGTGTCATAACCTTATTTTTCTACAATCAGATGGACTGACATGTGGTCCTGGTGTGCGTGCAACCTTCACAAAGTTTCATTTGAGTGGTCCCATGCCCAAGTCCACCGATTGACACAATCTCAAGTTTTATGAATAGGCTGAGAATAAACCTTGTGGACAAAAAACCATGCTTGCATGTTTAATTTAGGTATATGTTTCTATCTGTAATGAGATTGAGCAGAAAATCTTTGTTAGGTCCTGATAGCAACTTATGGAATAATTATAGACTATTCCAAGAATCAGATAAATTCACTTATTAAAGAATCAGATAAATTCTTCAGTCTTTTTATCTGTCTCTTATAGAATCATCATCCAAATTGATTTGTTCTAGTTAATTAATCTTATACATGTTAGTTTTTGTGCAAGTTTGTTTGACTACTTTCAATTTTCTTGAGGCATTTCACTTGCTTTGCAGGAATTAAAAGCACTGTTATCAGAAACCAGAGAGCAGTTCATAACCCTACAGACCCAACTGCAAAATGATTTTACAGAACTAGGTAGGAAAGTGATTGCTTGTCATTGTATAGTTGCCATCCTACATTGATATTTTCTAGGGAAATCTAGCATCACTCACTTAGTGTACATGAGTTTTTACTGAGCTTCATTTGCACATGAAGTCCAAAAGATATGTGCAACATTTGGAAAACCGACATAAGTGTGAGCTTCTGTGTAGACTTTGTAGTATTTGCCTGCTCCATTTCTAAAATGCTGTCCACATCATCTAGGAATCCAGATTCATGAGTTCTCAGTTGGCGCTTCTAGATATCATCAGGCAATCAAAGAAAATAGACATTTATATAACATTCTTCAAGAACTAAGAGGTACATTTGCCTTGTAGTTTGTTTTCTCGGAATATATGATCAAGAAAGATCTCACTTCCTTTCTCCAGGAAATATTCGAGTGTTTTGCAGGATCAGGCCAATCTTCAAATTTGAAGCAAAAAGTTGTATAGAATACATTGGAAATGATGGTTCTTTGATGGTTTTTGATCCATGCAAGTCACAAAATACACGCAAAATATTCCAGTTCAACAAAGTATTTGGTCCAGCTACTACTCAAGGTAAGGTTCTTAGATTTGTTCATCATTTTGCTGTTCTTAAAGTTTCTGATGAAGATTAACAGTAAGTTTGATATACATTTTGACTGTGCAGGTGAAGTATACAAGGAAACTCAATCTTTAATAAGATCTGTCATGGATGGTTACAATGTCTGCATATTTGCTTACGGGCAGACAGGGGCTGGTAAAACATATACCATGGTATATCTTATTTAAATTTTTATGCTTTCTGTTCTTTAAGTTTTATGTATAATTCTGGAAATTGGTCACCATTCATTTGTGTTTGTGTCGTGCAATAGTGTGGCTCATCAAACGGATCATGTGAGGAATTGGGGATCAATCACATGGCACTGAATGATCTCTTTCAGATATCAAGCATTCGAGAGGATATTAAATATGATATCCATGTCCAGATGGTTGAAATATATAATGAGCAAGTCCGGGATCTTCTTGCAGAAGATGGAGCAAACACAAAATATCCTTTTATGCTAATTTTTTTTCTTTCCAACTGGATTCTGGTTAGATATCATAAGTTATTTTGATTTGTTGATTAACTATAGCAGTACATTAGAGATCATGAATTGCTCAGGCAATGGTGGGCTGAGCATTCCAAATGCTAGTATTCGGGGTGTGCAGTCTACTGCTGATGTTCTTAACTTGATGATACTGGGTGAGAAAAACCGAGCCTTTAGCTCAACTGCAATGAACCATAGAAGTAGCCGTTCTCACAGGTTGTCATAGCATTTTTCTCATGCTACATACTTGTTTTATGCCTAGTTGTATTTCTATTCATACTCATAGTGATCTTAAGAGATGATTTATGCTTGTATGCAGTGTCTTGACAGTACATGTGCATGGTAAAGACATTTCTGGCAACACAATACGCAGTTGTCTGCATCTAGTTGACCTTGCAGGTAGTGAGAGAGTGGACAAATCAGAAGTCACAGGTGACCAACTGAAGGAGGCGCAACATATCAACAAGTCCCTTTCTTGTTTGGGAGATGTTATTACTGCCTTAGCTCAGAAGAATTCACATATTCCGTACAGAAATAGCAAGCTTACACAACTGCTACAGAACTCATTAGGTTATAAACAGAAGCAATATTCTGTTTCTTTCGTTAAAAAAAATTAATAGTGTAAACATCTAAATATTGTTTTCCTATTTTGTTGTAGGTGGAAATGCAAAGATGTTAATGTTCGTTCATGTAAGCCCAGAATCTGATTCTCTTGGAGAGACAATTAGTTCCCTTAAGTTTGCACAAAGAGCATCCACTGTTGAACTTGGCACTCCTCATCAAAACAAGGAAAGCAGTGAAATCCGGAATCTGAAAGAACAGGTAAATTTTGTGTAACATCATTAGTTTAATCTAAAAATTTCTTGTGGCATAGACAATGATCCTTGACTTTTATATGCAATAGTTAACTGTGATTTTAATATCCAAGCTTGTCGATAAATCCACTTCTGCGTTTTAAATTGTTCTGACTTCTGATACACTACAGCTGCCTTCTACCAGAAGCACAAGATCTGGTTCTATTTTGTAAGATAATTTAAGATCTGTCAATTACCCTAGTAGGCTTCAAATTGGAATATCTAGATATGGGTTGCTAATATTGTAAGATAATTGAATGACCTGTTGTTTACCCGAGTGTATTTTGAATTAGCAATCTATAACTATACTCGGTACGGCTAACAAGAAGTGTCAATGTCTAATGGTGATCCATATTAATGTGTAATGATCAATATTAGAAAGAAACATTCCAATCTATAACAGTGAACTAATGATTTAACTTTCTTGTTTCTTTTTTAATAAAGAAAAGAAAATGTACAATAAGCAAGAGAGCTTGTTGCGCACCATACATGATTAAACTTTTGCAGCCTTTCTTGTTCTCACTCCATACATGATATTAGTAGTATATGATTTTAGATGTAAAAGAAGAGTCAGAAACAGTTTGTCCAGTCTTCTAAGGCATAAGGCTTTGCACAATCGGGATTAGATTGAGATACTTGCACTTGATCCAGATATTTTGAATATTGCAATTGGAGTTGCTTTAATTCATCTTAAGAGTCAATGCTTCACCATTAGCATGGATTGCAAACCCAGAAGTCTCAACCTGTTTGCAGAAGAATTCTAGCTCATGTTTTGGTTCACTAAGTGAATAACTTGCATTGTGGTGATCCTCGAACTCACATGATGGTTAGACATGATGAAACCATCATGGTTAGACATGATGGTTATGCATAAGTTGCCCTTTCTTCTAATATTTGCTTTGCTCCTTTTAATTCATGTTTTCTGGGCACTACAGAATTTCTCTAACAGAGTCTGGTATTATGGACTCACACAACCAAATCATATTGATATGAGCTATCTGCCTTTTTTTTATATGTTTTTTTTATTCTGGCCAAATCCTCATTATATGGAGGACATCCAACAGTAGATGTTTTTGCAGATAGATAATCTCAAGAAGGCTTTGATGATCAAGGAAGAGAAGTTCATGCATCCATATAAGCTAAAAGAGAATACACCTGTCTCAGAGAGGTCAAAACAAATGACGGACCATACTCCTCTATGTCCACGAAGACTGAGCATTGAGAATGGCAGTGTTCCAAAGGCTGGAACAACAGCCAACCCAGATAGCAAGGTCTTGAAGTCCCCCGTTTCAAGACTTAAATACACTATAGATGGTACCCCGACTTGTAACAGGAGATTAAGTTCGGAAGGATTGAGTTGTGAAAGTAATCAGAAAGAGCATGAAAGCTCTGCTTCACATGTAAACTGCAGCCTTCAACTATAGGCTTCCTATTTGATTTATTCTATCCAGAGTGCTCTGATGAATTTTTTCTTCTATGTTGCAGCTATGTTCAAACATCGGTCCAGAAGCCAATGCAAGCTTGAACAGTGAGAACTTTGTAGCCGGTACCAAGTATTTCCAACAATCTTCCCCAAGTACTTGTAATACACATACACAGAGTAGGCTGCCAAGGATCGCGAGCAGTTGTACACTTGACAATGATTCACTTAACCAAACCAGAAAATTGGACGAGGCCACACCAAATAAGATCAATTCAGTCACCAAGTTAGACACCAGAGATTCCAATAAAGGTGCTATCAGTAAAGGATCTCACATAAGAAAATCCTTGCAGAGCCTTGGCAAACTAATAAATGGGTCTGAGAGAAGGTAACCTGATCACACATAACATTTCTACCATAACTGACCAACCTATTTTTATGAGTAGATTGGGAGGTGAGTGCTCTTTATGCAGCATCAATATTATGATTTGTCTGTTTTAATTTTTTGTTCAGGAACAATCAATGTCAAACAGAAACAGTATCTTCAAAATTTGTCAGGAACACTGACATCAACGCAAAGTCACCAGTTACTGCAGATGCCAGGTTAAGGAGGAGACAATCTTTGACTAACGTAGAGACACTAGGTTTGAGTGTATCAAGGAGATCATCACTTGGTGGAAAATCAGTTGATTCAGGTGAGTAGAAATCTATTTTCTTCATTTTCAATTCCATCTCTTATATAACTAGTAAAATGGCAATTCATGTGGTGCAAACAATGAATTCACATCATATGATCAAGGTGAAAAGTTTCTATGTTAAATTTTTTCTCAACTTTAACATTATGCAGAAAAGTTTCTTCAGAATCGAGAGCCTTTTTTTTTTTTCTCGTGTCTAGCTGTTCAGATTGTAGAAGCATCATCCTCTTGAGTTGCTTTTTAATTTCAACGTTGCAGAAATGTAAACCTTAGCAGCTTCTTTTGCTATCGTCTTATTTATGTACCCAATCCAATAGCAAATCATGATGACAAAACATGTTATCATTCTTCTTTACCTTCAGGCTTGTACAATCCTTCTCATCCTTCTTATTCTGCCTTTATGACCTTGGGCCAATCACATCTGAGCCATATGTTGATGTTTGCTCCACCACATGCAAGTCTAAAGACACAACTTTGTCACATACTATGTATATTTTTTGTTGCCGAACCAAAATTTAAATCCTTGTTCAGTACAATGTTTCTTTTAATATGCTCTCATATGGAGATTCAGTCTGACATTGATTCCTTCTTAGGTTCAAAGAACCTCCAAACTGCAAGGACGCAGCCACGAGCCCATCCATCCGGGAAGGCAACAAAGAGATGGTTATGAACACAGGACTCAAAGAAAGAGTTGAGTTTTATCATGGAATTGTTTCACCATGGAAGCAGCCACCAGGATTGCTTCTTTGGAGAAAGATGTTGAGCAATTACATGAACTTAAGCAAAGCCCATAGTGTCTCACCACGGCAGAGCAGTAGCCGACACACAAATCATGTGAATCATTCATTCATCTGGAGTTTTGTCTCCGGCGAACAATGACTTACGAGTGTAAGCATTTGTCGTTCGCAGGTGAAGCTTGGTGTTATTAGAGTTATATTAGCTTGATCTTATTCTTAGGTGTAAGATGGAACAGGTGCAAATTGGCAGCTTTGCTTGTACTCTATGCTCCCAAAATCTATGCCCGTCAAAGATGCAAACTCATTTCTCTTCTTAAATCAGAAGTTAAAAAGATTTGAGTTGGGCAAGGTAACTGATTCATATCTTTGATCTTCAATAAATAATTCTAGTTTAATGGTAGAATATTCATGTACTCCTTTTAGGTTAATTTAAAATTTTGTCCACCTTAAATGCTACGACACCATTTTGGGTTTTATCCTAATTATTTGTTGTTTTTTCTTAAATAAATTTACATCCTCTACTTATCTCATTTATACATCCTTTGCGATTGCATGGTTAGATACAATGGCATGATTGCTATAGCATAGTACTCGAAAAACAAGTTAGGTCGAATTAATTTCATCAAATTGAACTGACAACAGATTTGACCTTATCACAAATTCCAACTCGATCTGTTCTAATTTATTTTTAATTCTTAGATAACAATGAAAAGGAATAGTTCCGACAACGACAAGTATTTTTATTGAACTAACGAACTCAAAGGGAACCCAAAATGGACACGTTCATGGTAGCTTCGAGTTGTCTGGGCTTCCACAAGACCGGACTCAACGCGGTTGACGGGTTCGTGGTGAACCGGACCGGAGGACCTGATGAATGCTGGCTCCATGTCACTCTTCAAAGATCGTGCCGTGCGTTTGATGACCTCGTGACCGTCCAAATATAACGCAACTCACTTCCGTGGTCTGCTGCTCTCCTCTTCTTCCATCTCCCTTAACCGAAGGCGAGAGATAGAAGCAACGCGTCGGATCTCCGATCCCGTTCCTTTGTTCCCGTCGGAGATCAGCGCTCGATCTAGGGCCCCCGGCCTTGCGATCCCATGGCCTGCATCAAGAGTGCCTCGCGATCGGCGCTCGTCGCCGTCGCGCCCGACGCGCCCTACCTCGCCGCCGGCACCATGGCGGGCGCCGTCGATCTCTCCTTCAGCTCCACCGCCAATCTGGAGATCTTCAAGCTCGACTTCCAGTCTGACGCCCACGATCTCCCCGTCGCCGGCGCCTGCCCCAGTGCCGAGCGCTTCAACCGCCTCTCCTGGGGGAAGCCGCCGGGATCCGCCTCCGAGGAGTACGCTCTCGGCCTCGTCGCCGGAGGCCTCGGTGATGGCAGCATCGGTATCTGGAATCCCCTCAAGATGATCAGGTGCCTTGAGTTTATATTCCTCTTTTGTTCTATTCAATTTCTTGAAAGCCGGATCTTTGTGAAGGTCTTAATTATTCTTATTGAATTATTGATATTAGATATGCAATTTCGCCCTCTTGCTTATGCATGAGTAGATCGATCGCAGTAGAGCAAAAAATTTCACGGCTTTAGGAGTAGTTATGAGAAATCTGTATCTTGTTTGCAGTTCGGACGATCAAAATGCTGCTTTTGTTGCGAAGCTTGAGAAGCACGTGGGACCGGTAATTATCATTCCGTATCTATTTGGATTCTTCAAGTTGAGGATCTAGTTCTGTCGTTCCATGTTGATGCATTTGGCTGACTGATGTTTTCTTTTATCAGGTTCGTGGTTTGGAGTTCAGCGTGCTCTCATCAAATCTACTTGCTTCTGGGGCTGATGAAGGGGAGCTCTGCATCTGGGATCTGGCAAAGCCTTCAGAACCAAATCATTTTCCATCTCTTAAGGTACGCAGGCATCTGAATAGATTAACGTTCAGCAAGAACTGATGGTGCTTACTAAGCACAATCTAATAACTGAAAGATATATATCTGTATTGTAATATAACATTTTCATATTTTTCAGATTTATACATTTTTAAAGGCGTTAATTATGCTTTGATTTGTATCTCGGGCTGTTGCCCTTAGTAGAGATAAAATGCTTGTACATATGGTAAGCAATCTTTCAGTACCTCAGTTATTTTGGTGAATCATATAATAAAAAGGGCCATGATACATGCATTGAAGTTATGTACCATTAAATAGATAATGCAAATGTCAATATGCTAGTACGACATAGACTCTGTAAAAAATCTTGTTATCTTTATCATTTGTGGGAATAATCAGGTCTATAGTAAATGTAATTGTACTTTCTTCTGACTTGTCATGCAGTAAGGAAGAGAATTGTTGCATCTCACTTCTGATATAGATGGAAGAGAATTATCTGAATGGGAATTCTTGAAAATTCTGTTGATGATGCACATGCAGATATGATTGATCTGATAGCTAATTCTTCTTTTTCACATGATAGAAATATTTCCCTTGACCTATTATAATACATCATCTACAGTGTAGTGTCTTCAATATGCAATTGCAGTTTTGTGGTAGTTATAGTTTTCTACCAAAAAAATATGAATCACTTCACTAATTTTTAAAGCATCAAACTTTACATTCCCAGTGACCACCAAACATCTAAAGCATCAAACTTTACGGCAAAAACAAAGGCAATACCCTGGTCATTCCTTTGTTTCATGGAACAGGCATCCATCCAACAACTGATCAATAGATTTTGCGCCTACTCCTTTATATTCATGCAGTCAAACTTGGTCCGAGACTTACCATATTTTTTCTAGTAAAAATTTCTTGGATATATTTGTCATCTTATTTTTTATTCTAAACTGTAATTGCCCATTAAGTTGAGTAAATTACTTGTACTCAGTAGGAGAAAAAAAAAATCAGTGATCACATATTTTTTTTTAATTTCACATTCTTCATGATCAATATCATCATGTCTTGCTTATGTTTAATATCTATTTCTAATATGGACCTGAAATTACATAATTAGACATCCCACATGTTTAGTACTTAATATCTATGCCATATTTAAGCTTTCTGATATTTTTTCAAACTGAGATGAACAAGAATGAGATATTTTGAATCTGTTTGTCTATGAAAATCAAACAAATTACATGAAATGGGTTGAATGAAGAGACATTGATCTAAGAAGGCTTCTTTATTGTTGTCATAAGCGATGCCAAGAGACCTCCCCTAGGTGAGACCTAAGCATCTTTAACTGGGATGCCTCTCTGGCAGTGCTCGGTGCTTGCAACCCTCTATTCTTTTCTTTCTCCCCTCTTCTTCTGTCTCCTTCTCTCTCCACGGCCAACAACCACCTCTATTGCCCACTCTTCTCTCTTTTCTTCCCTCCCTCCTCTTCTTTCCTTTCTCTATAGTTAGCTTCAGTCCTTGCTTTTGTAAGATAAGTGTCTTGCTTTGCTTAACCAAGTGCCTTGTTTCTTAAGCAATAATGGACCTTGGTGTGTACAGTGTTCACCACCTAGCACTTTTGATAACAGTGGTGATTATTAATGATTTAGCAAATTAAAAAGAAATGGATTGTTGTTGGAGAGACAAGATCAAACCTTAATGTGCATGGCGAATGATTGAGAACTACACATTGTTGAATGTTGACCACCATTGTTTTTCCAAGATGTTCCTTTTCTGATGCACCAAGCAAAAGTATTATTTGTTTATGCTAAAAACTAGTTGGCTAGAAGGATGATCTTTTTCCAAGCATGTAACTGAAAGCTATAATTCATGTTTACAGTGTATTCAAGTTACATCACAATTCTTTTCTCCCTTTTTACTGATCTTTAATTTTTGTTGGAATAACTTGATCTTACATGCTGTTGAGCATTTATATTAAAGTTGGGATGGAGGATTGGCAATGGAGTTTTTTTCTTAATCTTGATAGGCTATTATTAAATTTCTCTTAATCTCAAGAGTCTATTATTAAAATATAAGTCATTTACATTTCCATATTTTTTTGTCCCTTTGCCAATTGGACATTGGTTTGTGTCTCAGCAATTTTTGTTGATGAATTCATGTTACTTTTTGTCATGTTGATTGCTCTTTGGTTCTTTGAAGTAAGAAATAGGCTAATATTTAATCAATTCTTGTGTAGCACTGATGACATAGGTGATTAATCAATTCTTGTTTACAATCCTAAAGAATTCTAATCTTACTTAGATTAATAAAAAACCAACATTTTGTGGAGAGTTTGAAGTTGTATTTTATGTAACAGAGTGCTGGGTCTGGAGCACAAACTGAAGTTTCCTTTGTTTCATGGAACCCGAAGTTTCAACATATATTATCATCCACTTCTTACAATGGGATAACAGGTGCTTAAATTTTCTTTCTTTAATCTTATTCACTTATACCTCATATAAAGGTATCATGTTGCTCAGAATTTCTTATTATCTGAGTACCATTCCAGTTGTTTGGGATCTACGGCAGCAGAAACCTGTTACAAGGCAAGTCATTCATAATTATCCTTGGAACTCTACCTAATATAGTGCAGTATTGTCTGATGCTAATCTGATCCACAAATGGCTTCTATTTTCAAACAGTTTTGCAGATTCAAATAGAAGGAGGTGTTCTGTCTTGCAATGGAACCCTGATGTTTCTACCCAGTTGATTATTGCTTCGGATGATGACAATTCACCTGCTCTTAGAGTAATGTGCCATGTTTTTATGATTTAATCTCGTTTACATATTTGTTAAGTCCAGCTTTCTTTAGGTTTGAATTCTGATTTGTCAAACTCAAGTAATATAATTTATTGGATAATCAACTGGTTTTGGTTTAATCTAGAGATTCTGATTTAGTTTTTTGTTTAGATGAAAAATATTGTCTTATATGTAATTAATTGAAACATACAGAAAGATTTTATGCCTGATTGTTTATTATTATTTCTTTTTGAAGTGCATTAGAAATCCATAGAGTATTGCCTAGCCTGCTTGTATTTTGACACCATTAACTTTTACCATCTCCATTCACAGGTTTGGGATGTAAGGAAAACAATATCGCCGGTAAGAGAGTTTGTGGGGCATACAAAAGGTCGTATTACCAACCTTTGTTATTGAGCCTGCCATCTGTTTTCTTTTGCTTATTTTATGACATGATTTTTCTTTGTATAAATTCATGAAACTAACAGTATTCTGTCGCCCATTTGTAACCACCAACTTGTGTGATCCATACAGATGAATCCTCTTAAATTAATTTTATAGGTTACTACTGAGCTATATATTAGCAACTTTCAGTTTTTCCTTTTAACTAAAATCAATTCTATTTAATTAGAGGCTATTATTAATATCTCTATCCCACAATTTAATTTCATTATGGTGAAATATTAGAGAGCACTAACTAGTGCATGACTTGTATGCAATACATGATAACCTAAAAATTTATGTAGTGGTGTCTATAATATTTGGTAGGAAATTGGTTCCTAGAAACACATTACTGATTCAACAATTCTTCCGAGAAACTAATGTTTGATCAAAAGCCTTTTGATTCACAGTAAATGAGGGTGTGCTTCATAATTGTTTAGATGTAGATATATTGATTTTCCCAGATTGAAGAGATTTTTCGAGTTATATTGAGTAATTAGGGTTATGTGAAGAATGAATTGTTGATTAATCTAAGGATTACTGCAAATGGTTATGTGGAGCATATAATTATGCTTGTGTTTTTACTAGGTTTTTGAAATGCTCTTTATGACATCATTTATCAGGTTCATCTAATTTGAGAGTTGAACAGTAGCCTTTGCATTGATCACAGGCGAAGAATTTTTCATACAACATGGTTATGAATTTCTATTGTGTATGTTGCAATGGTAACCAAGAAGTAGAGAGCCAATCAAGTCAAAGGGAAGATAAAGCCCCCAAATCCTATGCTTAAGCAAAATTAGATCTAGTACAAAATAACAGGTATCAATAATTAATCCAATTTACTGCCCATAGTTTATCCCTGAACTAATGATGTTTGATGTCATTGGAAAGACAATGAAGTGAAATTAGAGTAAAAGGGGTTAAGGCATTGAGGACAGCTAGATGTATTTTAGGATTAAAATCAAGTTTGCTATAACAGTTGAATGCACTGGAACGACAATGGAATAAAATAGGAGTAAAAGGCTCAATTTGTGATGACACCTTTTAAGATGAATATCAAGTTTGCTATATCTATAGCCATATCCTAAGAAGTTTCCTACATTTGTTTAATCTATATGGCCTGATCTGACCCAGTGCTGAAATGTTGAACACAAACATGGAGGTTGGGCAGTCATATTTTTGTGTAGCATTTATTATTAAAATTGAACTATTTGTTAGTCTATCGTATATTTCCTATAGATACATAAAATGGTGTAGTTTACATATTGGAGAATGTCTAATGATCCTTCAATCATTTAGATAGCTTTGATGCTTCTTGTTTTTCTTTATGATGCATTCTATAGGCCTACAGCACTTTGTAACCATAATGCAAAATGTGAACTTTATATGCACAAACACGTGCATGTGTAATTGTGTATGCCTTTCTTTTATTGTGGTTGTATTCATGGTCTGCAATACCGATCTGTACCGCCCGTACCGGGCGGTATGTACCGGTCCGACAGAATACCGGCACGCGGACCGCCCTGTATCGGTCGGTACGATTTTTTTATTTTTTTAATAAAAAAATTATTTTTAAAGCTTTTTTTAATGCTCGGCGACGTCACCGAGGCTCGGGCGACGTCGCCGAAGCCTCGGGCGACGGTCCCGAGGCTCAGGCGACGTCGCCGAAGGCTCGGGCTACGTCCCCGAGGCTCGGGCGACGTCCCCGAGGCTCCAAATTTTTTTAAAAAATTATTTTTTAAACTTTTCGGGCGACGTTGTCTCGGGCGCGACGTCACCCGTTGACACCTCGGGCGACGTTGCCGAGGGCGACGTCGTCGGAAGGAAAAAAAAATCTATTTATATATATATATTATTTATAATTATAAATATATATATATATATATCGAGCGGTACGTTTGAAACGTACCGCTCGGTACCCCGTACCATACCGTACCAGAGAAACGTCAAAACTCCGGTACGGTACGGTATTGCAGACCCTGGTTGTATTATGCTTTTCTTTGGCGATTCAAGTTCTTAACAAGTTCTTTTGCACTATGTTTCTATTTCTTACCTGACATGTACAGGAATTTAGATGAATATCAATCTTGTTTTCTCTTTCATTGAGTTTTTTTTTTGTGTTAATCAGGTGTAATTGCTATGTCATGGTGTCCCTACGACAGTTCATTTTTGCTTACCTGTGCCAAAGATAATAGAACAATTTGCTGGGATACAATTTCTGGGGAGGTACACAAGCAATTAATTTCTCAATAATTTATGGGATATACCCATGCTCAATAGAGTTACTGTTTATCAATTTCTAATATTAGATACTGTTTATTTCTTTACTTCCTTTTGTTGTTTTTCAGGTAGTATGTGAATTGCCAGCCAGCACCAACTGGAACTTTGATGTTCATTGGTACCCCAAAACTCCAGGAGTCATATCAGCATCTTCCTTTGATGTTAAAGTGGGAATATACAATATAGAGGTAAAAGCACCTAACATGTAACTTTTAGTTTGTTCACCATTGTTGCACCACATGCATTCTCCCTGTTCAGAGAATTCTTATGATCCTTTGAAGTTTCATTTTGTTGTGATGATGATTATCTTTATCTGGAAGAAAGTAAAACAAATAAAAAAAAAATTTGTCTTGAGTTAGAGATGATTGATGTGGTACAGGTCACAAAAGTACTGGCACAACGGTATGGTCAACAATGGTTGTTGTGGATGCCACAACTTTGTATGTTTTACCATTGTTCATTTCAAGAGAGTAAGTGGTTCATTTGCGGCGATGGTAGTGTTGTAGAAACCTTGGTAAGTTCCTTGTAAAATGGAGCCTCTTTATGAAGCTTGATCCAGATGAAAGGTCTGGAATCTACTCAGTCGGTGGACTAGGTTGAGTTCAATCTTAGCAGGTAAAATTATTCTTTTCTGAAGGGAAAGTCTCCTTTGGTTGGGTTTAGATCCATGGATCAAGTTTAGTTGACTTTGGAGTTATTTAGCAAATTACAATGAGATTAAAGTAGCTCAATATACGTCCATAACTGTTGCTGAGCCTTATCTTCAACTTGAGAGTCACTAAAGGATTTCTAAATGCTGAAAGGGAGTTGTGGTGGAAAGGAAATGATATAGGAGCTGCAGTTCTTCTGCTGTTCTTATCAGGGTCATGTACTGTATGAAACCTCTTGCAATTAAAGGTCTTTCACTTGGTAGGTTATTCAGGTATTTTGTTCTTCTATTGTGTTTCTTCCTGCTTCTACCTCATAATTTCTGAAACTATCCTCCTATTCCTCGAGGATTTATTGTATATCTCCTAATTGCTACCTTTTAGTTGGTCCTTTCTTGCTAACGATGGCCATGCTGCCATATAAGCCTTCTATGTCAGTTTTAGGTTTGATCAGCCTTAACAGGCATTGAGAGGATGCTTAATGTTGCATCAGAAATTCAGTACCCATTTGCACATCAAGGTTTCTTCAATTTAGGATTGATTAGGTCATAGTAGATAGTGTCTGTTGTGATTGATGTTCAGTAAACAAGTACAAAGCAACTAGTACTTATGTGATAGAAGGGGAAAGAGTCTCTGCTGTATTCTTTTGATCAGATAGAAATAATGAAGAGAAAAGAGAGTGATAAGAGTAAGTGTGTGTGTGTATATGTGTATATGTATATATGTATATATGTATATATATATATATATGTATACGTACATATATACATACAACGGTCACTTGAAAAAAAGATGTAAAGCATTGATCAAAATTAGTCCTCTTTTTGTTCAATATATCAGTGTTGGAGGCCTGGACTTGTCGAGGCAAGGCCTGAGCACCTCAAACGGATCTGGGCAAGTCAACTTTGAATGGCTCTGCCAAGGTGGATGCCTAAGCTTGGGCATTGGGTAGCATGTGCTTGTCTTGCCCAGCCTAAGCAATGCTGCATCTCGGGCTAACCCAAACTTGCACCAAATCATTAGCTGATTTGATTGGGCCAAGCTGAACTTGAGATTGAACCGAATCCAAACAAAGTGGTTCTATTCAATCAAGTAGGCAATAACACATATTTATTGCATATTCCCCCTGCCCCCCATCCTGCGTGCATGGACACAAAGCGACTTTGTTTGTGACTAAAACCCTCCTTTGACCCCTCTGCATGTGCAATTCTGCTTCTTCCAATGGTCAAAGTTTGACTATTCTTTAAAAGGATTTGATTTTGGGTACTTACCGTTAAGCTTATTCCTTTTCCCTTTTTTTTTCTCTCGTTGCTTGAATTTTCATTCTCATCTCCACTCAATGTATTCGTTTATCCATTTTGACAACACATCGTTTTCTACATATAAGCCACCAGGGTTGTCCATTGACCATTTGGTTCATTCATTAGAGATAATCCTGAATTCCAGATTTGTTATGGCAAAACCAAATATCTGAAATTAGGTAAGAATTAATGCAAAATTTTGTGAATGAAAGTACTAAGTAGAGAAGGCCAATATGATACTATTGTTTGCAAATGTGTTGCAACAATTCATTGACTATATTTTTTTATTTTTATTTTGGTGTCTAGTTTCGCTTGAGTGAGTACCTAGCGCCTAGGATATCTTGGAACCTTGGTGCCTTTTTGAGCGTAGCGCCAGTGCTGTTGACAACACTGCAACATATAGTTTTATTGTCATACAATCTGAGATTGCCTACAACTGTTACAAAGTCTTTCCTAATCTACAGTTAGTTCAAAGCACGTTAAATCAGGAGTGTTAGTTACAACAGGAACATTAGGAAAATATCGCCATTTCAGGAACAGAAACGAAACAACTTTATTCTAGACTCAGTAGAACTCAACCTAAACCTAAATTGACTCATTTTATGATATGAATTAGATCTTATTAAAGGGCCTTGTATAGCCTGTTAATGACAGGTTGCGTTGCATTAATGCTGCTACTTACATATGCGGTAGCAAGAAACTAAGGACATGCTTAAAGGCCAACTAGAATGATGCATTAAATGGTATTAAATTTGATCTATGAGTTCTGCAGAAATGAGAATATTGCTCACACCATTATCTCTTCTACCTTTATTTTTGGTCCTTTATCAATTCCATTCCCATCCTTGCCTAATCCTTCCTTTATATTATCCTTTACTTAGCCTAACACTCTCCCAATGTTCCAATGGGCTAGAAATCTTTAGGCAACCCACAACATAATAATGGAAATTAATTAATGCAGTCTGAATCTGTTCAAAGTGTTAAATTGCCTATATTTTGACCAGGACACATGGTTGAGTCAATCTGAGTCTTAATTATGCTTGAATCTGAGTTGTCTTTGTGCTAGCTGGCCTTTTTGTTCTTTTTTTATTATCTACTTGCTATATTTTTTCATCCAGCAGTATAATAATCTTGTTTGATATAATACAAGAGTTGAGTTTACTTGTGATGGTAGTTGGTCTAAGACTTGTAAACATGGAAACAGAAGCTTAGCACTGCCTTAACCTCAACATGATGGTTAACAGGCTCAAATAGGCTGAAACTGAGTGGCACTGAGGGAAATATTGATGAGCTAACAGCTACCTCTATGCATTAAAAAAATTAAAACTGGATTCTATCTTCCCCTTGAGTAGCTGCTAGTTGAACCACAAAAACTGTTTTATTCTTCTCTGTTAATCATGCTAGTCTAATGTAGGCTCCACATGCTGTGGAAAAAGTCTATTTGATTGTTGTATGACTGAATGTCGCTGACAGGTCCTTAAGTTGTTTTTTCTTGGTTTGCATCTTTCTACTTCTTTCTCTAATGCCTTACTGACCACCATCATGTCCAACCATTTTCAAACACTGTGTAAGATACTAAAATTTCTCCCTTTGTATTTTTAATTTATCATCTGCTCTGTCTTTTGCTATTCTGCATGTGTAGAATCTGAAAATCAGTTAAGGAAACCTTAGACTCTTACCACAATGTTCCATTCTGCTTGACCTGTTGATGGGATAGGTCTTTTTTGATTAGATGGCCAAGACTCAGTGTAAATATTTTACAATGTTACTATAATAAAATTTATCTAATATGTTGTCAAACATTTTGTTAGATAATTTGTGATCTGATAACAATTATGCCAGAGATTTAATATAGTCAAAATTTCATATGAGAACAGAGTGATTATTGTCAAGTGGGATAATTAACTGTTGTAATTTTTAATTATGCTAATTGGGAGGTAGGACATGTTTCTTACAATAGAAATTCATTGTGCATAGTTGTTCTTCTGGAGTCACCAAATCAGAATTTGTACAAAATAAGTCCAAGATTAGCAAAATTTAGCTATATTTTCCTATGTTTAGCAGTATCTTGTTGTTGCCTTCATGTGACCATAGAAAACATTAATGCATTATGTTCCAAATGATGCATTGTTAAATCATTGTTTTCTAGCTTCATTTTATGATATTCTGTTTGATATATGGATGAAAGCCGAATGCCTGTTACATAACATCTTTGCTCACTTGCATATAGCACTTAATTTTTAGAGTCAGAAATATTTCCTCTGTTAGCTTGTTGTATTTGTGGAGTAGAAATTAAACAATATCATTCTTACTGCAGGCTTGCAGTAGGTATGTTGGCGTAGGGGGTGAATTTGGTACTCCTGGTATGGTAGCTTTTCTAACCACTGTTGTTTTTCCATTCCTGCTTCTTGACACCTTTCTTCACAAAAGGGATTCTGGAAGATAGATCATGAATGCATACTCAGTTGCACTGAAAAATGTTCTCTATACAACATCAATAACTTGTCAAGTTTGGTTGTTTAGTTCAAAACTGGATCAAGTTTTCTTCAGTAACTGACACCAGCTAGGTTGGCATTTATGTCATGTTTGAGTATAACTTGTAAAGTCTAGTAAATTTTTTAATTTTTTTCATGTTTTTGAATAATTGTCTTTTACTTGCTATATTATAAGGGGTAAATTGACCCATCTTTCAAGTTAGGCTTCCAATTTGAATCTGCCATTTGGAATGTGATTCTTACATTAGACATGCATGCAATTATGAAGAATTCTCTCCATAGCGAGTTTTGGATCTTCATTTCTATAAGATACAGGGTTCTCTGCTGCTTGAAATGGTATCCAAACAAAGTTTGTTTAACAAACCAGTCCTTATATGAGAAATTACAGCAGTGCTACTGCATGTTGGAGTGATACTAATATGAGCAAGCAGTACAACTATGAATAAAAGCAGAATTTTGCTGTGTTTTAAAATCTGGATGTAAATTTCTGGCCTTTGATAATTCTAATTTGTTGCAAGTTTGTAGAAGTCAAGGAGGAGGCGAAGTAAACAAAAATAAAATCAAACAAGATGAGATGGGTGCTGTGGAAGAAATAAATCAAGAAGACAGAGAAAGTGCTACAATATCAGAAGAGTTGAGCATGGCGAGAGATTCTGAATTTGGAGATTTTGAATTTGAAGTGGAATCAAAGGTGGAGGTTGGTCATGAAGAATTTTGTATTGAAACAATTTTTTGGATATTCAAAAGATGAAGAGACGGTGACTAAGGCATGGATTAGTCCACAAGTACAATCTAGACTGCATAGTACATTTAGCGTATCAAAGGAACCTGCATTGGTTAAGAATGAAGAATAAACAAATAAGAGATAACAATTGAGGACCAAATCCCATTTTCTAGTTACCAAGATTAACAAAGATGTGCCACTGGAGAAAATTGAACCAGTTATCAATGTGTAATTCAATTTCCTTGATGATTTTGGTTCAAAACTGATTCCTCCAAATTAACTAGATAATCGTTAATTGGTATGCCATGAGATATTGAATGCCAAAAATCTTCATAATTGCAATAAGTAATCTAGAAGGTGGGTGTCACTGTCACATATCAGAAGCCAATGATGTTGGTGGTTTGAGTCTAACTCTAAAGTCAAACTTGAGTCTAGTTAGCACTGATGTAGAAACATTTTCAATATTTTGTGATTCTTGGATAAACTTTATACTTGTTGATATATTAAAGATTTTTTGAAGTTTATTTTTGTGTTAAGAGTTTTTACAAGTCCTATTTCACCAGGATTTTTTTTTAGATTTCTCTTTTTGCGGGTTTTAGAGAATTGTCAGATCCAATATTTTTGAAATGCAGTTTTAACATGATTTTAGTGGCGACTTTGTTCGTCATTTTTATTAGATACATGGTCTTTTTATCAATATGCTCTGAAACAGCCTATCGTGTAGACCACTCATATAATATCACTCATTTGTGAGCTAAGGCAATAAATCTTGTGCAATACAATGAAAAGTGGGAGAAAAGAAACAAACATGTGTTGAGATTGGGCAAGCGACCTATCTTGACAGTAGGCCACCAGAGAATAGATGATGATAGGTACTTTATGCTCATTTATGTTAACACTTTACCACTTTCTATTTGTTTCACTTTTTCTTCTTATTCCTTTTCTTCTCATTGTAAAATTGGTGATCAAAGTTGTTAAACGACTCTGAACCGAGCAACAATTAGTTTAATATATGGGCTAAATATGGCAAATTTCATAATTTGTATTTTCTTATTATATCTTATTCTTTTAAGTTTTATGCAACTGCATAGCAGCTAGCTCTTAGAAGATAGATATATTGCTTGTTTGTTGCCGACATTTGTTTCAAAAGGTTGGTTGCAAAATCTATCATGAAATGAAAATTATAAGCCATAATATGGAACTTTAGTTGGGCTGTTTAAGTTGTGACATAGGTGCTTTAGAAATTTATTTGGTTTCATGCTAGTAAGATCTTTCCAGAGAGCTATTTTCTTAGTACTTGTCAGGGTATTTGCTGAAAATTGATAGAAGAAGAAGAAAGACCATAGTTACCTATATGGATGAGTTTCAATCAGTGATATGGGGTGTCAGATGTATCAGGGATAGATGGTGTGTAGGACCATAGGATAGGGTGGTTTGTTACCGTTTTATGCAATGCATAGTTTGCTATATCAGCCAAAACACTGGATTCATATTAGTTACATTTTAAGGGAGATCCAATTGTGACCAACTTTGATTTCTTGGACTTATAGTGAGAAATCAATAGAACTAAACAAAGTCCAAACAGAATTGGTTGAATTTGACTAATATAGCTGATATGATAGCCTCAAAAGGTTATAGCTGATATGATAGCCTCAAAAGGTTATGTTCATTGTTGTACTGCTAGGTGCTGCATGTTTGCCATGTGTTGCCAGTTGCAACTATTACATTTGTCCTCTACCATGATTATTGTACTGCTAGGCAGTGGCCAAACACCTTTGTTGTAATGTTCATTGTTCACTGCCATATAGGTCAGAATGGTAAGGATGTTGGGAGAGAAAAATGAAGCATAGAGAAATGCCATTAATGTCTTAGTGAAATAAGGATGCTATCTTAGAGAAGGGAGTTGTGATAGGATTTGTAACTCATTCCAGATCCCATGATAATTCGCTTCATTATGCTCTAATCCACTAGACACCTTTTTTATATTGCCAGTCAGTTAAAGAGAAATATAAGTTTGAAAGAGATGAGGATCAACCGTCCCTGTTGTTTCTTTAAAGTATGATGTCAGCTGAACCATATCATCACTGATCTTGGCTGCTAATTGCCTAACACCAGAACTCAGTTGTATTTTAATTTTTGTGTTTTGGCCAACATACTCCCTCTATATCCCTTCTGCAATATGGAATCTAGTTGCTTTCCAACGTTATGGTGGATTATTAGGTTTGCTTAATTAGTTTCTTGGTGTTGTTTTCTTTTGTTATATATGTATGTAAAGGTCTATATGATGAGTCATTTTTTCGGCTTCACAAATATTTATCTTTTCAGTACGTTTAAGAGCTCCAAAGTGGTTAAAATGTCCAACGGGTGTATCATTTGGTTTTGGTGGCAAGATTGTATCATTTCGGCCTTGTCAAACAGCACCGGGAGTTCCACCATCTTCTTCAGAGGTAAACCTAAGATGTCATCAAGTGTCTTTTGATGCTTTCTGATTGAATTTCTTCTTTTCTTTCAGGTTTATGTGCATGATTTAATCACTGAGCAAAGTTTGGTGAGCCGCTCCACTGAATTTGAAGCTGCAATGCAAAATGGGGAAAAAGCATCACTTTGTGCTTTTTGTGAAAAGAAGTCACATGATTCTATGTGTGTCATCTTTATAAAAGAATTTGGCCCTTGGCTTATTAATAGGCAACATTTTGTTTAAAATTTTGTTTTCTCCCTTCCTAACAGATTGGAAGATGACAAAGAAACATGGGGCTTTTTGAAGATTATGTTTGAGGAAGAGGGAACAGCTAGGACTAAGTTGCTTTGCCATCTCGGTTTCACTATACCAGATGAGAGTAGTGATAATACCTCTGATAATCTTGGAAAACTATTAGATAAAACTCTTGATCTTGATAACAGTTCATTGGTTGAAGGTGAAGCCAGCCTATTTGCTATTGACAATGGCGAAGAGTTCTTTAACAAACCTCAAATTAGTGAGGATATTTTGGCAGACGAAGATAGTGTTGTTCCTAATGGGAAAGAAGTTCACAAAGAACTTGAAGAACCTACAGGGACTAGTGATTCTGCAGTTGATGATAGCATTCAACGTACTTTAGTTGTTGGAGACTACAAGGGAGCTGTTCTACAATGCATTGCTGCAAACAGAATGGCAGATGCATTAGTTATTGCACATGCTGGTGGTCCCTCATTATGGGAAAGTACGCGCAATCAATATCTTAAGAATAGTCTCACACCTTATTTAAAGGTATTGATGTTTTAATTAAGCATTAATTTGCATGTGTTTCTCAAATAAATTTTTGCTTTGTCTGTTGTATTAATGTCGATTGTTCAGGGACACATTTTACAAAACTTTCTTTGGGCAGAATTTTCCAGAGGTTAGTATTCTAATTTTGATGCCAATTATTTTCAGGTTGTATCTGCAATGGTGAGTAATGATCTCATGACCCTGGTTAATACCAGACCCCTGAACTCATGGAAAGAAACTCTTGCTCTTCTTTGCACAGTAAGCTCTCCTTCATTTAAACAAACCAACATTGCTGTATCTATTTGTTCCCTTGTATATCTCCTGTTATCAAATATTTTAATTTTTATTTGGTTCCTTTTATAACAATGTACTCTTCTTTTGTTTTATGGCAACTTTATATGTAGACTATAGAAATTTCTATAGTCAAGCTGATTATAATTGAATTCTTTGATGAGGTATTGCCTTTCCATCAAAAACTAGTGCTTCTAAGAATTTGGTCTCCCCTTTTGTCTTTGATTGCAATGGAACTATTGAATCCCAAACATATTTTTGTAAGGACAGCCTCATCGAAGAAAACAGCCTGATTGAAGAAAGCTATACCGCCAAAAACATTACAAAGGCAACATAAATTAGAACGAAGAGATTAAAGTGCTCTTCCTACCTAGGTATTAAATCTTTTCTAATTTCTACCCAAATGTTAGGGCTTGGCTAACTGACTTGTTGAATTTGGCATAAAACTTGAACTTAATTTAGATTCAAAATTAGAGTTTTGGTTGAACATTAGCATTGAATATGCATAGGCTGTAAGATGTTCTGTTTCTTTATGGACTTTACTGGCAGGTCTCAAAAGTTAATATGCTTTAAAAAAATGTAATAAAGGTGCTGATCTTGTTTAAACAGATCTATTACCTGTTTAAGTGATGATAGATATTGTGCTTTCGGGTTTCATTGGGTTCTGCATTATTTGTTTTTATTGTAGAGAAAATTTAATTATCTTCCTAGTTCCTAAACACTTGCATCCTCTATTGTAGTATGTGTTATGTAAAATTTACTTAAATAGAAATAGGTAAGAAGAATAAAATTTGTATAATGTGAAATTACTTGAATTTCTGAATTAATTTCTTTACATTGATACATAGCCAGATGTGCATTCCTCATCATCTGGCTTGCTGCCTCCATGTCAATCATTTATATGCGTGTTATGTTCCTCTCTCTCATGATTTTATGCTATCATTGCTATGTAACAGTTTGCACAGAAAGAGGAATGGCCTGTTCTGTGCGACAGTCTGGCTTCAAGACTTATGACTGTGGGAAACACACTAGCTGCAACTGTCTGCTATATCTGCGCTGGAAATATTGACAGAACTGTGGAAATTTGGTCACGCAGCCTGAAGCGTGATTGTGAAGGAAGGACTTACGTAGATCTTCTTCAGGTATCTTCATTAACTAGCAAGCTTAATTATCACTTATGAAAACCAGCAGAATAATGGTTTTTTGCCTTATCATAGGATTTAATGGAGAAGACTATAATCCTCACCCTTGCAACTGGACATAAGCGGTTTAGTGCTTCTTTGTCTAAGCTCGTGGAGAACTATGCTGAATTACTAGCTAATCAGGGGCTTCTCACTACTGCAATGGAGTACTTAAAACTATTAGGATCTGAAGAACCTTCACATGAACTTGCTATCTTGAGAGATCGAATTGCTCTCTCTGCTGAAGGTTGTCTAAGAGACTTCATAGATTCCTAGATCTCTCTTTTCTAGTTTAAATAAACTATAATTTTCTTTGGCAATGATTATGAATGATTTTAGTGCTACTATTATGTTTATCTGTGGAAAGTAATAAACAAATTTTGGAATAACTTATAACTTGGTTTAGTGATGATTATGAATGATTGTTCTACCATCATGTTTCTGTAAACGGTAATAAACTTATACTAGCCACTTTGGTCTGATAATAAGATAGTTCAACTTTACTGTCCTATGGGTTTGATCATTTCCCCCTTGCACGATCTAAACCGTTTTCACTGGATAAATTGGAGGCTTTTGATGGAATGATTTCAGCCTGTTTGACACCAAAGAATCATGTTGCACGTCTTCTAATCCGCCCTTTTCTAATTCATCCTTAGTGTCTTCACTGCTACATCATGGAAGAATGTCTTGGTCATCATTTTATTACATTGTTATATTCATCTATCCTGTTTTTCTTCAAATCTTTAGTCTCATCTGGATCTAATAGGCATCAGTTACACCATTTTTGCATTACATTACTCAACTGAACCAAGTTATCCTTATATCTTTGTTACTGTATATTCTTGTTTTACACCATTAGAATAAGTTTGTTCCTTCATAAGTACTTTAGTTCTTTTTCTTGTGACTAACAAGATGCTTCCACTATTGCTGGTTTATTTGCCTGCACTAAGCTAGAGGCATTGAGGGTACCTGATGATTGTATTTACCTGTGTCAAGTAGAATGTATGTGTCATTATGATATCAAAATTGACATATGGGATTATTGTGGATACATTGCTGATAGTTCCACTTCCTCCTTGGTTTTACCTTATCTGGAGAACTCTGCGAATTTCTTCAACCACATCAAATGTGTGGTCTTCCTAACCGTCTTCCTAACCTCTCAAGCATCCTCTCAACCATATCTCTTTAACATGGCACTTTTTCCTCTTGGATATGATACACTGTGAGTGTGAGCATTTATCTTCTCCCATAGCCCACTCCTACTTCGTGTCCTCTGCCACCAACCTACTTACCCAATCCTGATCTTATGATGGTATTATCCTCAGCCCAATTGCAATGCTTGTAGCTTTGCTGATTGACTATAGCTGGTAAATGCTGAAGCACACTATGCATGTTTGTTTTACAGCTTCTTCTAAATGTAACATTGGTATCTAATGGATATATTTGTCACAATGATTACTTGATGCAAATTTGGACAAATAAATGGTTTATGTTTCTTCATTTTAGACAATTGAAAATCATTATTTCCTTCTTAACTAGTCAATTTGAAAATCACTGGATATATTTTTTCATTTATGTGGATAATGTTTGGCTCTGGCTCTTCTTTTCTCTTTTTCATTCTCATTTCTCTCTTCTTGAGGTGGAGCGAGACTGCTTTAAACATTCTATACGTTGCTTATCAGCCATGCAATTCACATAAATTTCTAGTTCTGTAATATTAACACACTATAATCTTGTACTTCTAACATTCTTGTCAGAGAGGGAGGCACCAAAAGGTCAGCTTTATGAAAATACTGCATCACAAGCTAAATCTGATTATGGTGCAGATCATTCCAGCTTTGGTGCTGTAGACCAATTGCAGGGCTTTTATCAGGTTATATTCTGTATTATCTTGTAAAATTGGTTTACTGTTTCCTTTTGATATTATAATGATGTCTTTCTGAATAGATTATGGCTCTCATCAACAAATAAATTCTGTGTTCAAATTAGGATCAGAGTCTATCCCAACCACATCACAATGTTGCTGGTGCTCCAAATACTGAAATCTATCAGCAATCTCCTGGTTCTGCTTATGGAGGATATCAGCATGTGCCACAGAAGCCACAATTCCCTGATTTTAGCAACCCCATGTCATTTCAACCAGTGCAGTCACCTCAAATGTTTATCCCATCACAGACAAGCCAGGTCCCACAGGTACCTGTTTAATTTCTTGGTGGCAACCAATGGTAGTTGCTGCTTGTGTTCTCACGCTGTTTCTTTAATATTAAACTGTACCAACTGTTGTCATATGTTGTTTTAGTGACCTCAGAATAACTTTTTTTCATCCCTGACGTCAAGTTTTCTGTTCCAGTTTAATTTGCATTCAGAAATGCACTTCTGAAAAGATAAATTTGGTCCCCAAAGTTGCTGTTTAGTATGGACGGATGCATGTAATTGGTCCAAGCAAATTCTGTGAGAATTGCTGATTTTGATTTTGGTTATATTTATATGCAGAGTAGTTGAGAATTTGAGATTGTGTATTAAATTCTAGGTATCCATGTCAGAATTATGCTCCAGCAATAAAGAAGTGGATCCCTCTTGGAATCATAATTTCTAACCTTTGGAGTCATGGTTACTAGCTTCCAAGACTGCAGAAAAAGAAAATGGCAGCTGGCAACTGGAGCATTATTGAAGAGGAGATGAGAGAACTGTAAAACTATTTTTGAAAAAGGAATAAAATGTGTAAAACAGATAGAAAAGGCAAAGAGAAAAAAGTTAATTTACAATAATACTAGCAATAATAAAAAGAATTTATTGTGAATTTTATGTTTTGGTGAAAAAAGCTTCATATTAGTAACTTTCAAAAATTGTATACATATTTATACGTGTAGATCTTTTCCAAATGCCTCGTAACTTTATCTTTCTAGATCTTGTCCATTCCCAGACCAGCATCTTATAATCCACTTCCAGCAACTAATCTTTTATGTCTTATCAGCTATCTAATATATTGAGCAAAGACTTTATAAAAGCTCACTGCTTCGAGCCATTTGTGCAAGTTGTGCTTGTAGTATATGGTCACGGGACATGGCCAGAGAACAAAAATTTGTAAATAGAGATCGAAAAAAGGTTGATCTTGAAGGTTGAATTTTTTTTTTAATTAAAGGTTTATTTTGAATTAAGATCAACAAATCCAATTCTTCTAAAGCCTTATGCATCATCCACAAGTTCTCTATATGTAAATTGTTTCTTTTCCCTGAGTTATTATTTTGGGAGTTTTGGCTCATAACAACTGAACAGCTTTAAAAATCTCATTTTGTTAATGCTTTAAGTCATATATTGACAGAACAAGTTGACTCAAACATTTTGGGTAAATAGTTGATTGTTAAGTTTATAGTTATAGTTGGTAGTTCTGGAGGAAATTTATGTTATAGATTATCTTTTACATAACAAATGTTATACATTGTAATAGTTTCTCTCTGTATATTTTAATAATTTTCTCTTTATTGCATGTGTAGTAGTATTTATTCAATATGTTTTTTTTTTCATTTTCTTTCATGAATCCACCTGTAATAATCTTGTTTGATGTCAGCAAAATTTTGATCCACCTGCTGCTGCATCACAGCCAACAATAAAACCCTTTGTTCCTGCAACCCCTGCAGCCCTTAGAAATGTGGGACACTATCAGCAACCTATCTTGGGTTCTCAGCTATATCCGGTCTGTATGTTTTATTGCCATTTGCTACATATTTTGGTCAATTCTTTAATCTCAATTTTGTATGCTCTTTCTGTAGGGTGTTGCCAATCCTGTCAATCAACCTGGACCTCCATTTCCTGCTTCACATGGTGTTGGTGCATCTCAACCAGCAGCTGTCACTGGGCACAGATTTGCACAACCTGTTGCACCTGGCTCTGCACCAAGGGGTTTCATGCCAGTTCCCAATCCCAATTTTGCTCTGAGGCCTGGTATGAGTCCTGTACAACCTTCAAGCCCAACAAAAACATCACAAGTGCAATCAGTGGCTGTTCCATCAGCTCCTCCACCTACAGTACAAACAGTTGATACATCAAATGTGCCTGGTAATACTTGTCTCTGAATGTTAAAATTATTTATTTCAGTTTTGTGTTCATTTCACATATAACCTCTCTGTAGCTAAAGTATTTTTGTAATACTTATCTATATAATTTTGCCTGTGAAAATGTGGACATTGACATTTGTATTTTGTTAACCACGCATGCCTTTGACCTCTTATTATTAACTTGCTCAGCTATTTATGGATTATCATGAATATCTTATGCTTCTTGTGTTTCATTTCATGCATCTTGATGCTTGATGGGGAGAAAGAACTAACACCTTTGCTTGACAAAGGAGTGAAAAACTGAGACAGAAGCTTATCTTTCACATCTATCCATATGCAGATAAACCTGCCATGGTAGTTGGGATATTATGGTTTTTGTTGTTGT
The DNA here is from genome assembly GCA_024322285.1 of Musa beccarii. NCBI lineage: Eukaryota > Viridiplantae > Streptophyta > Magnoliopsida > Zingiberales > Musaceae > Musa > Musa beccarii. Next base: position 2,249,955 of record CM044401.1, on the reverse strand, counting down.
CATGCAATCGTGCTTATGCAAATGCCAAGTTGAATATTTAAGTAAAGATTGAATTAAATATAGAATTACTAGTGTTTTCTTTTGAGAGAAGTTACTGTATTAAGTTTTTTATTTTGGCATTGAATTTCTGTTGTTGCAAAGCTGGAAATGAGACCAAGCTATGTCAAGTCCAATGAGTTATGTTGCATCTTAGTTAGGCCAGTGCCATTCCAAGTGCTTTTGGTTCCTGATCAAGCCTGCTCAAATTAGCTCAACTAAGCTTTTGGATCACAGTTTGGTTTGGTTTGGCCTAACTTGGCCCAATCTATGCAAAGCCTTTATTATAGTAAGAATGTGATCATCCTAGATCTCGAGGCACAAAAAAGACCAAGTTCTCAAGTTCCTGCTGCACTATGACAACCTCTTTTCCTGTCAAAAATTGCTGTTGGTTGCAGCATTTGCTCTCAATTCGATTTCAATGGCTTCCTCAAGATAGATCCATTGCCTCCATCACTAATGAGCCAAGCTCCTTGCATCACACCCCCATTGGCAAAGGACAAAGCAGGGGCCCCAATGTGTACTTCTGCCCTTTGCTCCTACACGCCTATCATATCTGCTGCTGTAGCCACCTTGTCCTTGACCAACAAAAGAAGAGGGAAAATGATACAAAAATAGGGGAATGTTGGAATTGACTACCTATGTCACATTTGTTGACGTGGTGGAACAGCAGAGTAGCAGGGTTGCTCCTACACTGGTGCTTTTTCTTTTTCATTTTGGAATAAAATACATCTTTCACTCTGAGTCATCCAGCTGGGTTGTGCTAGGCTTGGGCTTTTTCCGAGCTGCACCTAATTTTTTTTGACTTAGGCCTGATTCAGCCAGGTCTTACAAACAGTTGGACGAACCTTGGCTTGGCCCACTATACGCCCATATAGTTCCTATCTTTATGTTGTGAAGCCTCATGGAAAGTGAAAGCTCCCAAGGTTTCCTGCATAATCTCTTATTTTTTTAATGGTCATTAATTTTTCACTCTATTTAAGTCTCTTAGTTGCTCGTTGATAGTTATCAATTTATCAGTGTGTCCCGATGAGTGTTTGGTGAGTAATACTTGTGTGTGGTTAGTCTGTTTAAATTTACTGATATCTAAGATTCTTGGACGTGTATATATTCTTACAATTTTGGTGTCTGCGCCCACCTCCCTTCATAAGCTGTTATGTGATTACTATGAGTTGCACAAATTAAAATATGCTAACATGCAAATTTCTCTGTGTGCCCTTACAGCTGAATTGAAGCCTATTATCACCACTTTGACCAGACTATATGATGACACTTCAGTAGCTCTTGGAGGATCTCATGCAAATCCATCTAAAAAGCGGGAAATTGAGGATAACTCAAGGAGAATTGGATCGTTGTTTGCAAAACTTAATAGCGGGCACACATCTCCTGATGTTGCTGCTAAGCTTGTTCAGCTTTGCCAGGCTTTGGATGCTGGGGATTTTGCTGGTGCATTACACATCCAGGTAGAGTTGTTACTTACTAGAAAATTATTGCTGCTCGTGAGAGAACCATCTTCATCCATACTTCATAATTATGACTTCATTCATAAGCTACATCGAGGAAGTTAAGTATATCCAAATTATTATGACTTCGCTTCTCCTCTGCATTAGGTTCATTCTCTATTGTTTTACATTTGTCTCTGGAAGCACACTGCCAATGTATATCAATCATGAAGGGTTATCTAAGATAGGAGAAAGCATTAACAAAAACTATCTGCAGTTTTAACTTTTCCTCTTTGGTTTATGATATCATTAGCAGGCTTTGTTATTGTTTTTGAGTCAGACATGTCTGATATTCTTCAAAAATAATACAGTCCACTTGAGCAACATCTTCCTGCCTTCTCCACTTGAGATTATTTACTGATTATTTCTAAGCATGCGAAAGCGGTGGCCTAGTGCATGATGCCCCTATCAATGGTTCGGACAGAGGGACACAGTTATTACCCCTGCAAGTAGAGGCGATTTGCGTGAGTTGAATCCTGGTTATATCAAGGTCCCGAAGGATCTCACATGTACTAACAGGATGTTTTAGTGAACCCTATTAATATAAGAAATTAGTGAAATATGTCAATACGCTTTGGTTTAATTGTTTTTCTAGACAAGTTTATCATGTTAATATTGCTATTCATGTTGCTTAATTGAATATCTCGCAATCTATGGTGCCCAACTAATGCTTAGTATTTTGTTGGTTGACAAATTGTTTCATGGTGCCAGGTGGACTTGGCAAGAAGCTATTGGAATGAGTGTGATGTCTGGGTTGCTTCATTAAAGAGAATGATCAAGACAAGGCAGAGTGTCAGATTATAAGGGAGCTGAGGCATTCCTTCTCTTGGCTTAGTCAGTGTATAACTTTGGTTTTCCTGGTTTGTTAAACACTATGTCACCCCTTTTTTCTTGTAATTAACAGCATCATTTGTAGATTGATAACCTGTCACACATGCTACTTAAGTGGAGCAGCAATCCAGGCCTCTCTTTACATAAAAGTCTGGATAGTTTCAGAGAATCAGGTTTGGGAATTGGTCTCAATATTTGTTGTACGGTGATATTTCATCCAGGTTTGCAACGTCTTTCTTTGGTTCTTAATATTTTCTACGATGTAAAACTAGAATGCGAGTATTTGTGTTCATCCTTCATGAGTGATTGGTGACATTTTCTCCTTTGTTCAATTATGACTATAATTAGTGATTTTTCCTTTTCTGAGTGTGGTTTATCTTTTTTTTTTATTTGTTGAACTCATCTTTTATTTCTTGTGGAGTGGATCGAGCCGACTTCCTGTATTTGCCTCATATTTTTATTTTATTTTATGGTTAGCTTATTAGCGTAGCTATCCTAGTCTTGTTAAGTTAAAATAGTTATCGATTGAATGGGTGTTCTGACATATATGATTGAAGTAGGATGTCTTTATCGTTATCAACAATAGTATAATGGAAAAGTAGATAATTATATAATATGTTAATTAAGTAAACAAAAAGATGAGTTTTTTGACACTGGTTTTTGACACTTGTATGTGTACTATAAATATATATTCATGTACTTAAAATGGAGTGTTCACATAGGTCGTCATTTATATCTACTTTAGCATTTGATCTCTTTTTTTCCCGGATGGATTAATCATGTTTTTATCTTAAAATAGGATATAATTAGTGATAATTTAATATAAAATTTTTAATATGTGTGATCAGAAAGGTTGTAATGAAAATTTTTAGTTTGCTCGTGTAGTCTCCCATCACATATTATAATAACTCTATGTACTTTTGTAATATTCAAATTAGTCTCAGATTTATAAAGATTTAATTAGTATATTATTATCAATTTCAACTTAAGCATTTTGAACAATAGTTTGAATCAAAACGAAGCTGGTAGACCAATTAGCCTATCAGACTCATGTGAGGACATTTGGTATCAAAGTTAATCTAATATTTAGGCATGGTGAGAGGGCTTAGGTAGAAAAGAATTACTCGTGGATAGAGTCAAAGAATTCATTATAGTGTAAAGTCATAATTAAGTTATGTCTCACATGCATCATATTAGGTCTTAACGATGACGTCAAGCTCTTAAGTAACGGAGATTGTAACACCTAAATTAGTTTTATATTAAAAATAAGTAAGATTAATTCATAACGATTTGATGAGTGTAGTGCAGTCAATTTTAACTTGAGCATTTTGATCAATAGTTTGGATCAAATGAAGTTAATAGCTAAGTTAGCTTATTAGGCTTAGTCATGATAACTCTTACACTATGCGTATCTACAAAAGCATAAAATCATGATAAACTTGTCTTCTTATAACCACTTTGGTAATATAATAGATGCATATCGATGTAAATTTCAATGTATAATAAGTCATAATATTTATATGTATATCAAAACACATGTAGTAGGAAATCATAGCTCATTTATTAATCTTTATATCATATATTATAATATATACATGTATTCTCATATTGCACGTCATATATATAAATATATAAAATATTTTAAGATATATACCTAATAAAGAGATAAAATTTTAATTTATAGTGAATCAAAATTTTAATTTATACGAGGATAATTCATAGTATATAAAATAAGAAATCACGTTACCTTTATGAACTTCTATGTTACATGTTATCACATATATTTACATTCATACTATATGTTATATATATAAATATATAAAATCCTTTATAATAAGTGCATCATCACATGATATGTGCATAGCAAGGACGTAAATTTCTAATTTCAAGTAATTCCTAACACACCTAGGCAAATATAATTCATAGTGCATGCAATAACATCATAATATATTCATGTAATTTAACATTATATTTCATAATATATATACTTTTATATCTCATGTCATATTATATATATATATACACACTTTACGCACACTCGTACATAATGTCATAATTTATTTATGCATCATATGTGATATTATATCTGTGCACTCTCACATTCTATGTTATGACATTTACGTGTACTCCTGTATTGCACATAAGCATGACCATGTATTCCCATATTGACACGTCATAACATGTTCATGTACTTATATACCATACATAATAATATTGAAAAATCCAAGGGCAACATCACATGTGCAACGGACGAATAGAAAATAAAATATCCTAGATTTTTACAAAAAGATTTTGTCGTCGTGTGAAGATCGGTGCGTAAAAATAAATCTACGAATTAGAAAACTATATGTAAGAAAGATAGTCACTAGGGAGATCATATATCCTTGAAATTTTTGTAGATCGGTGGGGGAAGATAAAGGAAGTCAAGCGTCTCCTCTCTAGCGATGATCCACACGGCAAAAGCTGCGATGATGCTCCTCTCTAGGGAGAGGAGAATAAGAGGTGGCTACCACAAAACCCTAGCCTATGAACCTTTAGTTCCCTCTTATTTATAGAGGCTCCTTGTAAACCCTAATAGATCCTGTCTTATTGGGTATTAGATCTCCATCTAATTACCTAGGCCTCTTAGATTAATGGGTCTCTACCCAATAATCTAACTCTTATTGGATCTCATTTATGAGATACAATAATACATGGGTTTATTGGATATCTAATAAGATAGGGGCTCCGGTAAATATCTCATATCCGAACCTCTACTCGTCGCAACACCTACCATATGTATGTGACCCTTTAGGTCCAATATAGAGCTGGCCGTGAGTCATACCTATCAAAACTCCTTTTGACTTAGCAAATTATTATTTCCATAATAATTCACTCTCAACTCATCGACTGCGGACGTACTATGCCACTACGCCGTAGTCCTTAGACGATACAGGGGAATCCAATCCTGTGGACTTATCTGTCCTTAGTTACTATGTACCTATAGTCCCTCATCTATTTAATATCCTAAAAATCATATATCAAGCATGGTACTGTTAGGCCCATATGGATTCCACTCGAGTCTCGCTCTAATCGGATTTTCCTAGAGAACACTTTCTTTCTCAATCCAAATGATCCTAGCTAGGGGTTTCCCTGAGCAAGAACACATGGGGTATTCATTTCATGATAACGAGAGTGGATGATCCTCTATTGATACTTAATTGCTTTCGTAAGGTTGGCTACCATTCCCGAAAATCGGTTGTACGAGATCTGAAACTTTCTAAACCTATAAGTCCGGCATCAAAGAATGGAGTACTCATACAAGGCATCTTTGATGTCTCAAGTCTAAGGACCAAATATACTATTGGGATTACGGAATCACTATTCGACGTTAGGCATCAATAACCATCTATCATTCCATAAACGGATCAATCAATGAGCTCATTCTCCAATGAGTACCCGTACTATATTCTTAGTGTCTCCACACGAGTAGCTATGAAATCAATCACCTCCATTATATAGATGGATATACAGTATACTAGTCTGTTTGGTTATCTCGATGTTCTTCTCGAGTAACATATGATCAGGATTATTAAGGGTTTGTATTTAATGGTGAATCAGTCTCATTATCATGATCTCATCACGATTCGATTTTCATTGCACAGATCCAAGGACATCACAATATACATCAAGATAATGCTAATAATTATAAGCAAAGAGATTGACACAATATGTTACAGGTGTCATCATTCACGTGAGTGTTTATAGGGCACCTATAACTAGTATATAATATATGAATGCATGTCATTCATTTTCATTACAATTCATCTATTTTTAGGTTTATGCATCGCATATATTAACATCAAGTTCATACAATCTTATTATTCAAAATATACTTTCAAATATACATTAAGCTCATGACTATTTTATCATTTAAAATATGCATTTAAACATATGTTAAATTCATTGGGTTCTTATATTTCGAAACCTGCTTTCAAATGTGGATTAAGCTTATAACGATATGGCCATATGCTTTCGAAATATATTTGAGTTGACATAAACATAACTATTATGTTACAGTTTATGCTTACATGATTTAGTGTAATTTTTAATGTTTTTAGCTTATACTATTATGTATCTTAATGTTTTTAGTTTACATGAATTATGTATCTTAATATTTTTAGTGTAATTTTTTCTTTGATTTTCATCTTCATTTAATTATCAACGAGTCTATCCATACATAAGTAATTATTATCCTCCACATACATTATGTTTAAATCTAAAACTTACTTGTTTTTGGATGTGACCAAATTTGTTCAAGTGGTCTGTCATGATATAAAAGTCTCTTCTAATCCCCAGCTGAATGTCTATTATCAGGACTTAACCTCATTAGGTTTATTAAATCGAAGGACGATGAGTTTTCATTGAAAAACATATTTAATATTGGTACGATATTTTTTATGTACTTCAACTAGTATTTTAAAGAACTTGATGCATAATATGTTTGAAAGTGTACACTTGGATTTTGAAGATCGATTATGAGGCATAGACATCATAAAATATATCCTTAAGTGATGGTAACATATTGTATATTATATATGCATCTATTAACATGTTAGGTTAGGTGCGTTGCGTGTGTGCGTGGGAATTTGACACTAATTGGTGCTAATAAAAAAAAATTATTATAAGAAATGCTTTTAGTAGGTTCTTAATTATAGATAAAATCTAGCAGGTTAAACCATTCTGATGAACAGAAGCTAAAGGATTCTATTTAACTAGGCTATTTATTTATTTATTTATTTTATATCAGTATCTATTTTCAATTTTGTCACGTGATGCACGTAAACATCATGGCTTTTTACGATAGATATGAGCCACAAATCGTGTCCATAGAATAGTTTGAAATGTACGACGATGGGTTAAGTTTTGTAGGTATCCATATTTATCTGATCACGTCGCGTCAAAGACACTTGTTAGTTGATCTAATGCGAGGATGAATAGAAGAAAAGGACAAGTTGTTTTCGTTTATCTAATCGCGTCATGTCAATCACGATCGTTGGTTGATCTGAAACGAGGATGAACAGAAAAAAAATAGAAAAATCTCGGTGACCGAAAACCCCACGAAATGAATTTTCGATGCCTCGAATTATTTCTAAAATTGCATGATCGCAAAAAAATAAAATTTTGTTGGAACCCCAATTTGCACGCTGACTTCGCATCCCGCCACGACTCGTGTCACGGTCGTCCTGTCCCCGTCGGCACGGGCCAGCTCAGATGGGGTCGCGTCGCACGTGCCGCCCGGTGCCCTCCCACGTGAACCCCCGTCCCAACCCGGGTGTTACGTGCCCCCTCCTCCGGTCCAGGATAAATAGGTTGGCCCAGTGGTACCCATCCGAACCAAACAACCAGAGGATTCCCTACAACGATGGGCTTCTGCCACAACCAGCCAATCCGGGTGGGGCCCACGCTCTTCCTCCTGTCCTCGTCCGCTGCAGGAGACCGAAACCCGTCCCCGAGTCACCGACTCGGCATTGCAACCACTGTTGACACCGAGTCAGCTGGGGAGTCTAAAATACACACTCGACGCTGCTTTCGATTTCCAACAAAATTACGTATTTGTCCTTCTTGATTTAGTGGTGTGTTTTAAGCTTTCCTCGTTGCAAAAGTAAATACTGATGTGTGTGTTTTATTGATAACATTATAATTTCGGAATATATATATATATACATACATACATATATGCTAATTATAGAGGGAGTGACATGTGACATATGCATGCTATTTTGGGGGGAGGTAAATAAATATATTATGTACAAGACTCTCAAAATTTGTGGAGGCATACGTGTCATTAAAAAAAAAAACTTGCGAGGATAGAAAAGTAAAATAATTTATTTTCAAATCCGATATTTCATTCTCTCTCTCTTTCTCTGCAGCGCAGGACGCAGGCAGTGGCAGTGGGTGAAGTAAGAAACAAACCTCCCTTCATTTAATGGAGGCACACGCACCCTCTCCATTTCTTTATCCCTTTTACCACCTTCTTTTTATTTAGAGACAGGGAGAAAGGCTTGCGGAAGAAGCTTACAAGGTGAAGGTGGGGGAAGACCGTGCCGCTGCGGTGTCTACCATTACGTTACAAGGCAAACAACGGGTGTCATTTGGTCCACTCCGCATCATTGCTCTCTCTCTCTCTCTCTCTCTCTCTCTCTCTCTCTCTCTCTCTCTCTTCCCCACCCCACTGCCTCGCAGCTCGAAACCCTAACCCTGAGGGCCTCGGAGTCGATCCACTGCGCGTCGCGGCCGTCACGTGCGGGGGAATGCGGACTGCTTACCGTCTGTTTCTGCTCTGATTTATTGCTTGAACCGGAGGCGTTGGCAGGGAAGGGGCCGCCCAAGTGCCTGATCTGATGCCCCGGGTGCGCCTGGTGGGAAGCGGCGCGCGATGTCGTCGGCTCCGGCGGCCGCACCGATGTTTGAGCGGCATCGAGCTGTAGCACCCAACACCGTATGCTTGCTCTTCATCGCTGTTTTGATCTGTGCTACTTTTCTGCTTTTTGGTTGCTGGTGTTGTTGTTGTTGTTGTTTAAGTTTTAAAGCTGTAATCCTTGCGGTGTCTGCATATGCTTGTATTCACTTAGGACCGTATAGTAGCATGCTATCATTACCATATTTTTTTTACTTAGAGCAAATTTGGTTCTTGGGGAAAGTTAAAACTGTTAAATGTTGCACTTTATGCCCTGTGTAATGGTATCCTTTGTGGAATTACATATCTTTCTTCTCAATTTCTTTATAAGATTTTATCGATAAGTAAATCTCAACAGGTTTTCCATGATAATTCATCTATGTTGTTATAGAATAGTCTATTAATGCTTGCCCTATAGCTTGCTAGTCTAAGTTGGGTAACTTTTTTTGTTTATTGTTATACACACAAATAAGCAAGTTGAGATTAATAAATTCAACGAAAAGAGAGGTACAATTGTGGTTATGCCTCCCAGGTAAGATAATTTTGACTCAAGAAATTGTTAACATAATTCCACTTAACCACAACAGAGAAAGCAAGTTATAAGTGGATTACCGGATGGCTTCAGGCATGCTAGCATATGCTTTTGTGGTTAGAGAGACGGTGCACCATCTTTTTTGCAATGAACCACAACATGTTGTATGAGCTATGCATGAACCTTTGCTTCTAGACCCTTTTGTAGTTGGTCTTTGAAAATTGGAAATTATTCAATAAAGTTTAATGGAGGAGATCAGAGAAGGGAGGTTGTGTGCGAGGTTCAATTAATGCATGAACATTATTCTTTGCTGTTCTTGGATAAATCTAGAGCAATAAACTTTAATAATGCTATGTGTCATGCTGCTGATAACAGGATGCATAGTCACACGGTGAAATACTAGCATGAGTTAGAAATGTTCACATTCATTGTGATATTGATGGATGAACCTTTTTAACAAAAGTTTGACTATGCCCTTAAAATGACTAAACGATGCTTTGAGTCCTTGAATGTGTTAAAATTCATAGTATTAGACAAATATTGATCTATAGTTGTATCCCAAATCGGGACTGCTCCATAAGTGGAATCTTATTTGTTGTGATGTGCTATGTCTGAGAACCTTGTGCAATAATGCATATCAGTTGAAGCTGAACTGTCATTTATAACATTAAACACCATATATGCCTAAATGATACTGTATGTCCTAGTTGTGTAACATTGATAACTAGTAAAACTTTGATCAAGTTCTTTTGTTTAGAACTTTCGTATTACACCTCCATACAATTATCATTTTTCTTATATCCATATAATTCGGACTTTCTTAAGGAAGCTCAAATACTGTCTTTGAGACTGTAATGATTTTAATTGTTATTATTATCTTTCTGAGTGATCTGGAAAAATTGGTATTTTACTTTTCTGCCGTTAACTTTTGATTGCCTCTGCAGGTGTTCAAAAGTGGACCACTTTTTATTTCATCTAAAGGTCAGTTATGTGCTTTTTTGCGCTGATGTTGTACTTGATGAAAATTTCTGACTGTATGGTGCATATTAATTTTTCTCATAGATAATTTTGTGGATGTCAACAATTTTAATTCAAGCAACCAAATCATGTTTGATTATTCTGATATTCTCTGTAAATTTGAAGTGCGCCTCCTTATGAAGTTAGATAGCACCAATTCTGGTTCTGTTTCTTAATTAGTTATTTCATTGTCAAAAATGTTAGGTTGGCAGGAATAGTAATCGTGGTAAGTCTGGCAGCCTTTTCAACGCCTGCTTTTACCATGATGATAATTCAGCATCACACACTGCATCAATCCTAGAGCATAACCTGGGGCTTAAAAGCCCCAAAACCTAGGCTCATAGCAGAACACTAGAAAATAAGCTCTTGATGATAATCACTGAAATAGATTGCAAGGCCACAAGTTTGAGTCATAGAGAATGGGGGGATAGGGAGTGAGAGGCTTGACATCATATAATGAGAGAGAGGAGCAACAAGGTAATGATGTAGGTCAATATCTTTGGCGGATCAATCATGATAGAGGTGTTACTTATCTGGTTTGTGATGATAGCTCCACTCCTCCTAGATGATTCAAATCATGAAATATGTCAATCTCACATCGTTGAGAGTAGTTCTATTCATAATCAGGTATGAGATTGATAGGATTGATGTATAGGATCATCACGGAGCTAGGGTGGGAGATGTGGTGCTTGACCAGTTATATTTTACCTTGAGTAGAGGGTCACAATGGGGCCTCGGTGATCCGTCAAAGAGGGGGAGATGAGAGGGAGGTCGTGGGTGGAACAGAGTCCAAGGCAGACCTGGTTGAGTGAGCTTTGAGAGTAAGGTGATACAAAGGAGGTGATTCCATTAGATCACAGTTCAGATTGCTACTTGGTCACTGTGAATTTGTTTTTTTTTATTGTCCTCTTGTGCTCCTACTTCAACAGTTTTAGTTGTTAGTGATAATTTCTGATTTTATAATGTTTCTTCTTTTTTTCCCTGGAACTTTGATATATATATATACTGATCTGCAGGAATAGGTTGGAAGTCATGGAAGAGGCGTTGGTTTATTCTCACAAGGACATCGTTGGTTTTTTTCAAGAATGATCCTGTATGTTTGATTATTTCTACTCGATACATTTGAGATTGCTTTCCTTGAAATTATTTACTGTCTGGTTTGTAAAAACTTGTTATTTCTGTCACTTGTTGTAATGTGGTTATGTTCTAGCGTGCATTACCCCAAAGAGGCGGTGAAGTAAATCTTACTCTGGGTGGTATTGACCTAAACAATTCAGGGAGGTAAATTTTGTTGTTTATGATTTTTGTACAATGATCTTGCTGTAATTGGTATACATTGACATGTCTGTTCAAATTATATTTGTAGTGTGGTCGTTAGAGAAGATAAGAAGCTGCTAACGGTTTTGTTTCCTGATGGACGTGATGGTCGGGCATTTACCCTTAAGGTGCTTCATTAATTATCTTCTTTCACCTTTTAGATGAATATTCCAGAAGGGTTGCCAACTCACTTTTTCTTCTAAAACAATATATCTTCATTGATCTTCATAAGCTTTTTAATTATGGGTGTACAGGCGGAATCATTGGAGGATTTATTTGAATGGAAAACAGCTCTCGAGCATGCACTTGCGCAAGCTCCAAATGCTGCTCTTGTGATGGGCCACAATGGGATATTTCGTAATGACAATGCCGATACTTTTGAAGGATCATTCGAATATTGTTCGTTCCACTCACTGCAAGCTCTCACTTTCTGTAACATGACATGGACTAGGAAGACCCAAATTAGTAGTCTGACTCTGTCCAATTTTTTACTTCCAACCGTCGACTTACCGTTCTGCATCTTGTGTAGGGAGAGACAAGCGTCCTATCAAGTCATTGGTTGTTGGTAGGCCAATTCTGCTTGCACTTGAAGATATTGATGGGGGCCCATCCTTTTTAGAGAAAGCTTTACGGTTTCTTGAGAAGCACGGTAAGTCATATGATCAATATTGGAGTCAACACTCTCATCTGTGTTTTCTGATAATGACCGAGTGTTTTTGGGATTATATTGCTATGCTAAGTAGTAGTAATGACTAAACTTGATGTTTGTTGTACATGCCATTACCTCATGTCATTCCAAAACGCTTGGATCTAATATAGAATGTACATGCATCACCTACAGCATGGCTGTGATTGTGTATGTTCACTTAGATGTAGGATTAAGTTTGATGTGACAAATTGTTAGAGATCTTTGGGATCATGAAATTTAATGTTTTGGCAGCACAGGTCCCTAATGAATGTATAGATGCATAAAACAGTCTTGTACAATGTCTGTTATCTAGTGTCGCAAGGGGTTATGTTATCAAGCCGTGTCAGGATTTTACCCATGCCATTGCACTAACAACTGTTTATGGATGGAACTAAATTATAAAATGCCAACCATTTCAGCACCTAGGAATCCCTTGGGTGACATAAAGGCATGCTGCACATGTGTAGTACCTAAGGGGTGGGTTTTGAGTACCAAGATGATTGCTTCATCCTCATGTCTAGATCCAGGTGATGGTTTTCGCTTTCCTGCTCTTGGGACTTTTGCAGTACAATATTGCGTTGTAAGGTTTATATTTGCAATAACATCTTGAGATTAATTGCATATTGCTTGTGTATCCCTTTGGTCCAAAAATGCTGTATGCGTGTAGGTATAGCTAAGGCACTTTGCCCTTTCAACTGTTTGAGAAGGCAGTACAAACAAGTGCCACACTGATTAGCAAAACAACACTTAAACTGTGACGGAGTGGCACACAAGGAGCCTTAAAGATCATATTCTTACATGGACTGTTCAAAATGTGAAAAGGAGAACTGAACAAAACATGCCACATCTGGTTCATTTTTTTTTCAGATTTTTTTGTTTAGTCTGGTTTACAAAATTGAAAATCAAGATATACGTTCCTGCATCCTGCTGTACTGCCTTGCTGGAAGCTTAGAACATATGACTGTTTCTCATGATATTTATGTTGTCATGCTATAGATTAATGTGCAGTGATTTAAAAAGCGTTAGGAGCTCGCCCAAGCTAAGCGAGGCACTCTAAAATATTTAAAATATAAAAATATATAATATTATTAATCTAATAAATGAAGATTATTTTGTATAGTAATTAATAATCTACTGTTAACAATATATTATTTACTATTAATAACAGTTAGAAAAGAAGAGTATAACTGTTAAAAGGGATAAAAAATATCACCCAGTGAAACTGACAGTGATGAGTCAGAACTTAAAAGAGAAGCAGTGGACAACAGTAGTGGCAGCAGAGTCACTTACAGTAGCAAGCAGCGGACAACAACGGAAGTTGAGGAGACTCGGTCAGCGACAGAGGCAGAGGGAGAAATTGTCGACGACGGGCAATGGAAGAAATCGTCAGCGGTGGAGGCAAAGGGAGAAAGCGCACGCTAAGGTTGAGAGTCGAGGTTGCATGTAGGTTTTAAGGTAACTACGTGCGTTAGTTGGTTCAATCAAACCAACTAATGCACATTTAATCAAACCCGATTGCCTTATTTCAATCGGGCGCTTGCCCGACGCTTGGGCTTGAGCGAGCGCCCCTTATATGAGGCGCTCGGTCCTCGCCTCGCCTTGCCCAAGCGCCTAAGCAAGCACCCAAACACCTTTTTATGCCACATTAGGCTTGAGTGAGCGCCCCTTATATGAGGCACTTAGGCCTTGCCGAGCTTCGCCCAAGTGCCCGAGCGCCTTTGTATATCACTATTATTGTGGTGCACAATGTGTTAGTGAAGCAATTCCATGCTAGTCATGTTGTTGGTATTGTATCATTCTGGTGTTTGCTTGTGAGGTGGTGCATTATGGAGTGGCATGGACCAAATTGTACTGGTGCATAGCACAAATGGGTTGCTTCAGATCAAGGTTCGCAATACCGTATCATACCAGTGTATCGAGAGTTAATCGGTATGGTACGGTACGATGTACCGAGCGGTATACCGAGGCGTATCGAGCGGTACACTTAATTTAGGTGTAAATTTCTCCGAAAATATCTGAAAATAAAAAAGGTTAGGAGAATGAAATGGAGTGAAATAGAGGGAAAGAGATGTTTAAAAAGACATGAGAAAGGGCTCTAACAGTCAATTTGACCGTTGGAGTACTGTTACCAATTCGACCGTTACCGAGCTGTGCCGGGCGGTAACGATCGAAATTCGACCGTTATCGAGTTGTATCGGGCGGTAACAGTCGAAATCGACTGTTACCTAGTTGTGCCGGGCGGTAACGGTCGAAATTTCGACCGTTACCGCCCGATATATCTCCGTATCGACCGATACGGGAGATATTAGGCGTTCCGTCCGGTAGAGGGTGGTTCGCGTACCGGTATCCTGTCAGACCGGTATTTACCGCTCGTACCGGGCGGTACAGGTCGAAACTGCATACCATGCTTCAGATGACATTAACATGTGATATTTTATGCTCCTATTAAATCACACACATGCTAGGGAGTGGATAGAAAATTTCTGGATAATTGTTCAATTCAACTGATAGTGATGCAAGTTTTTTACAATTTTGAAGTGGCTTCCAATGAGAAGATAGCATGTCATCTCGTTTGTGTTGCACAGTTCCAACTTCCATGATTGGTTATTGAGTTGCATTGATGCTCATTTAGTTATAAACTGGATGTACAGTTAGATACACTTTGCATACTTTGTTGCGCCATGAGGAATTGTGCTGATATTTTGTGGCTAATCACCATATGTTTTTGTTGCTAAGAACTTTTTCTGATTGAACGATTATAATTTTTTCTTTGGTTTTGTACAGGATTTTTAATTTAAAAACCTCCATTACTTTTCTAAATTCTCTATTTTTGACTGTATGCTCATGCCCCTTGGTTGTATGGTGAAGCAGAATTCATTCAGTCTGATGAACATGGATATTATTTTTTGTAGTTGATGCTGATCTTTAATAGCTAGATAATCAGTTATGCAAATTAAATTTGTAGGTATTAAGGTTGAGGGAATCTTGCGGCAAGCAGCTGATGTTGAGGAAGTTGATCGAAGAATCCAAGAATATGAGCAAGGTTATGTTCTTGTATCAGTTGCATAATTTTAGTTGTGGCAGATGCAGACTGAATACGTAGGATAATACAGATTAGGCATATCTAGAACTATTCTTCATTCATCTCTTTTCTTGTTCTTTTGGTACTCAATGTTACGTCCTTGAACTATACATTATTGTTAACATTGGTTTATTAACTTTCTATCAGGAAAGACTGAATTTGCAGCTGACGAGGATTCCCATGTTGTTGGTGATTGCGTGAAGGTACTTATGCTTCTATTCTTCTGAGTCAATACCTGAAAGAACCATAACTAACATTTATGGAACACTACAGTATGTTCTTCGGGAGCTACCGTCATCTCCAGTTCCTGCATCCTGCTGTACTGCCTTGCTGGAAGCTTATAGTATGTCCCTATGTTTGTAGTTATCCAAATAAGTAGCTTTCAGATGATGCTATCATTTTAAGAATTTGGGATTGTATGATCTTTTGAATCAGTAGACAAGTATGTTAAGCTAGAAATAATTATTGGAGTGGGATTGTATGAGGTAGAGTTTTCCTACTGGATAAGTACCTGAGATCTACATAAGAATGACACATTTTTGTCTTGATGCATGCGGATGTTAGGTACACTTTCTGAGATTAAAATTGTTAATCACTAACAGTGTAGCCTACCCCATCTTTATGGTTTATTCTTTAGAGAATTTTTTTTTGGCCATCTCGTTCTTTCTGTCTTCAAGGTTCAAAGCATTAAAATATTTCATTTGTAACCTATGCAATAGACTATTAGTTCTTAGTTATTAAAAATAGATTATTGGCTTATAGGTATATGCAAGGTTTAAACTCTTGCGTATTAGACTTTTACTAATTGTTGGTTGGACCGGATGAGTCTAGTTCATATTGGTGTGCTGGCACATGGTATGTCAGTATATATATCTCTCAAATTGATGGCAATCAGATTTATTTAAACAGTTATCATTGGCATTTTTCGAATGTTCTTTGCAACATTCTAATTGTTCTTAGGTCCCATCAAAAGAGTGTCACAACCTTACTTTTTTGCTCTTATCTTATAAATTAAAAAAGACACCAATCATATATGAAAAATGGCCTGGAGGTAAAAATTATATCCTGTTGACTTACACTATATGCAGGTCAATAAGGTACAATGTGAATATATATGCATCATGGTAGATTATGCAACCTCGTAATTAGCATATCTTGCACTGACCTTGTGCTGTGACATGATTTATAATCCAATCATTTATTTATTGAATAATTGCTAGACCAAATCATCTTCAGCGATCCACAATTCTCACCAACTAGTCAGATTGGTGACAATACATGAAGCTGTACATCTTGAGGCGGATCCATAGTCGTCTAACCACCTGAGAATGCACCATATCATGCTTACCAACTCAAGGATATCCGCACCTGTGTAGTGGAAGTATATCTTCTCTAATGCATGGGTTAACAATCCATGTTCTTATACTTACAACAATCAGCCCTGAGAAGTATTTACTGAAATAAAGAGATCAAAAGATCATATTCATGATTTACTGTCATCCAAAAGTTTCAGTGTCATGACATGAAAGTTACTGATGCAATATACTACAAGTGATGCTTTGTGAAACAACAATCAACTCGCAACAATATAACAAAGTGCATCGTAGACGTTGCTGGTAAAACATACAATTGTTTAGATAATCTGTACCACAGCTATGACATGCAAGGTAATGCAAATAGGATGATGCTGTCAGACCCATTGCAAAAGTTGGAGATAAATGCTGACAATCGTCAAGATATCACAATTTGAAGATAATATTATGAAGTCTATGTAATTTTGGATTATGTTCTGCTTCCTACTCTTGCCCACCAAGCCATTGCCAACTCGTTCAGTCACAAAATCTTCATTTAATTTAGCCCCAATAGTTGAAACAAATCAATTTGCAAAACTAATCCATTTTGATGCTTTTATGCTATTTAGCTGGAGCTTTTGGATTCAGTTTAGATTAATGGTCTAAATTTTACCATTTGGCTTGCTCCAGTTAGTACTGAGTTCCGTGTTTCGGGTTCAAGTTTGATGTTTAGTTCAACATTTTCCTACTCTTTCGATCAAATTGATCCTATCTAGTATCGACGCATCCAGATAAGTTGGGATCAAGCTATTGTTTTCAAATATTGTCATATGCTGTGTCAATAAGCTATCTTTATCCATTATAGTGATATAATCTACCAATCTGAGAGGACTGATACAATGTTGTACTTGTTGACATTGCATTCGTTGCCACGCTAGTAGTTTTCATAATTGTATCCTGTTTTCTGCTGTCTAAAAGGCAATTATAGATTCCCTTGGAAACATAAGTTTTCTATAATTATTTCATACTTGTTGAAAATCTATTACTTTTAATGCCTATCTAACATTAGTACTCCGTGAAACATTCTTATGAAAGTTACTGAATAACAAACTACTATGCTTCTCATGATCGTTGTTGTCGTCTGCTTTCTTTGATCTAGGAAATTTGTAGGTTATATATGAGCCATAGTATTTGGTTTATTTCATTTGCATATTTGCTTTGCTCATTTTTTTTCTGGATTGTGTTGATTTTTTTGCCTTGATCTTATACCTGTATAGGGCTGGAACATAAGGAGGCTCGTGTAAATGCTATGCGTTCTGCAATATCCGAGACATTTCCTGAACCAAATCGGAGGTTATTGCAGAGGTTGATTCTGTTTATTTTTGTGATCGTCTAACTATTCCTGGATGCATAATTTTTGGTTGTTGTTCAGTGCAATTGAGCTTTACAAATTTCTTTTACGATGCTCATTGAACATGCTAGTACAGTAAAAGCTTCTATTGCTTGTGTTTTTCTTTTTTCTTGTCTTAGATTGCACTGTGCAACTTCTTAGAGACAACATGTTAAGGGTTATTACTAGCATTTCCATGCACTAGTTTGTCAATAAACTCTTGTGATGGAGTTCATGTATTGTTTATTGAGGCTTGATGTTGTCTTAAAAAACTGTGGTCTGCACTGATTTTTGGAGGCATGGAATGTCTAAATGGGATGTACATAGTCAGGGGTCATAATTTTGTGTACTGGTAGAATTCCTGTAAGGACTCGAATTGGTGCCATTCCTGTTCCTACCAATATATCAACACTTGGTACACCATTACATACCGAGTTTCAGAAAAAGTCTGAAAAAATACTGACAAGAAACAAAACTGCCCATTTTAGGCATGTACCATCTTATAACAGGTGGTTCATGCTCTACACCAGGTGTTTCTAGTGGTACAAGCCCTACTCCAGGCGTATCTGGTAGTACACCCTCTACACCTTGTGTACCAGGTGGTACAAGACCTATACTGCATGTACTGGGTGGTACAAGTCCTACATCGGGTGTACTGGATGGGACAAGACCTTACTGAGCAAACAGTTGGGCCCTGCACTGGGTGGTGCAGGCCTTATATTGAGTATAGAACCCAGTTTATCCTGGTCCATATACCAGGAGATTGTCGAATCAGTAAATAATGCCCATACCACTCTGTACAGGGCGGTGTTGTGATCCTTGTACATATTACATAGTTTAATATATTTGCCTACATTTTGCTATTATATGTGCTTAAATGAAATTTAGGATCATTTGTAGGCTTTTTAGGAGGGAGTTTTCTTGGTTAGCTTCATGTTTGGCATGATATTTGATGAAGCATCAGGGCATGCAGGGATGGTTTAAAGTAACAATGCTTTGTTTTGGCCAAGTCTACAGCCATCATATATTATTACTGGTATAAGTACCAAGGATCTGGATGATCAAAGAGATGTTAGGTTGTGCCCAAAAATGGACTCTTGTGAACATTTCACCATTCTTTTGATTTAATGGTTTGATGTTGAAGTAATTTATTTTAAAGCATTTAAGAACATAATCTTTGCATGCACTCCTTGGTTTAATTTTTTTGCTAGTCAACCTTTATGTTAACTGTAGTTATGAGTATATGTCCTTCTATTTATCTGCAAAACCAAAGTTTTGCCATGCATGTTATAATAGGTGAGTTGGATAATGAACCATTTAAAGGCGCGCTTGTTCTTTTGCAGAATACCAGAGTATGGGTCAATATGCTGGTTGTTGCCTACTTGATGTTGTGGCTTTCTCCTAAATTGTGTATCTTTATTCTCTTGCTAGACCGGCATGTTAGTTCTAGATTGGTGCCTTTCAATTTATGGTGTTCCAAGACCATGGATAAATCATCATCAATATTATTGATCCCTTCTTATGCAATTAATTCATCAAGTTCTTAAACTGAATTATTGATGTTTTCTTGGTTCAGATGAAACAATATTGTAATCCTAAAAGGATGTGAGAAAAAAAAATCTCATGCAGAAAGCAACGGGACCAAAGAATGCCATTTTATATCATAAACTCAGTAATAAATATCTACATCAAGTTTTTAACTTCAAGTTTATATATGGAAAAGAAGCACCCGCTATCAGTTTTAGTACCTTATTCAAGGACAAGAATTAAAATTTGATTTATAATGTAGATCAACTGATGAATTTCCCAAGTCCTAGTGGTATTTTGGATATACAGAGTCCTGCATCTTAGAGATAACTTTAATATGACAGCCATCTAACTTATTAGTCTTGCTGGCTAGCCCAGATATATGACAGTAGTTTTCTATAGATGTGCAACAAATCTCTCACTAAACATATTTTCCAGGAGAATTTAACTGCTCCTAAATGAGTTATATTTGTTGTATCTTTATTCCCTTTTTCTTTTTTTTGTTTGCTGATGTAAGCTTTGAACTGTGCCATATCCTTGAGGAAAAGTTTTGGAGATCAATAAGGCAGCCAGTAGGATACTTGGGCAAAACCCAATTTGGTGTCAGCAGTTTCTCTAGGTTGGATCCTCATCAAGTGGATGATGCACATCTGCCATTGGTTATGAGAAATCTTATAATCTTGTTATGAGTATATTCATTAGATTGGTTCATCAATAACTAACTGTTAAATCAGAATTCTATTTTGACTTTGTTCCTTTGGTTCCATTATGATTATTTATCAATAATGAAATAATTCCTTCACAGAGATAGGAGACATAATTCATATGGCTATAGTAAGTCTCCTTTGGACTGGTTTAATGATGGTGTTTACATTTCTCCCAATCACTCATTATAGTGAAGGAGTGGACTTAGGGGTATTACTAATTGAGCAATTAAGTGTAAAAAAAATGAGAAATTGAATTGTGTCAATTGTTTAATTGATCATGTTTATGTGATCAATTTCCTATCAGGAGTCACACTAACATGAACGATTCTGTCAATATAGGCATATACTGGTACTCCAAGACCATGTGCATGCATTTGTTAATTATATTTGTAGTTGATCCTTACAAGGTGATCAGTATGCTAATAAGAATTGGCAAGATGTACCTGAACAGCAATTATTTGTTGCATAAACTGGGTCTTGTTACGGGCCATCTTTGTTTCTTCACATGTTCGCAACGTCAGTCACCTAGGTAAGTGCTAGATCTCCAAAGGCTGTTGTTCTGCTTTATGGTTATAAATTGCTTTGTGTTCTAGATTATTAAGTACCAAGGTGTTTCTGCTTCATTCAATTTCGTTTATGACAGTCTTCAAGTTAGTGTTAGTTTTGATATATTAATTTGTTTACCATACAAGCATTTGCTGATTAAATCAGCTATATATTTTTTGATTCAAAATTTTATTATCCTTCAGTCTTCCATCTTTTTGGTCATTAATCGAAGTTTTGATTGCAAGATGTACAGTTAATTCTTACAATGCAAGCTTTTGTTTCTTAGGATTTTGAAAATGATGCATGTTATTGCCTCTCATACTGCTGAGAATCGGATGACTTCATCTGCTGTTGCTGCTTGCATGGCACCTCTTTTACTGAGACCTCTTTTGGCTGGGGAATGTGAGCTGGATGATGACTTTGATATGAATGGTGACAATTCTGCTCAGCTTCTGGCAGCGGCAAATGCAGCTAATAATGCTCAGGCTATTATCACAACTCTCTTGGAGGAGTATGAAAGTGTATTTGATGTATGACCCTGACCTATTGTTGAGTCAAATTACTTGCAAGCTATTATCTTTGTTTCAAAGTTTGATTTTTGAACTTCAAGTCAAAAAAGAGAAATATGATCAGGATCAGGATCCATTAGTTGGAAAATTAGAAACAATCTGCATTGGATTGAATCAGATAGATTGGAGGATATGTATTGGGGAGATGAGTTTTGGTGGATATGAATGTATGTTTTATAAAAAATAAATTTCAAGAAACACTCAGAAAAGAAAGAAATTATTATGTAAAGTTTTCTTATATTCTAACATATGTCAAGAACCAAAATTTTACAGTCTCATAAATTTTGGAAATTTTTTATTTTTTATTCTTTACATCACCTCATTGTTTTCCTTTTTTGAAACAAAAAATTAGGTGCCGAGATATGCACAATTACATATCATTATGTATATGTAATGTGTAGATGTTCGGTATCATCTGCCTGCCGTCATATTTTCAAGTCATCTCTTTTTTAACTATGGTTTAACATTTTGTGTGTCAGAATCGTGCCACTCCCCAGCCAGCCTGGCATGGGTCTGGTATGTGCCAGCATACCAAAACATGGTATGCCGGCATGAACCGTGGTCTATGCTACCGATCCGATATTCATTGGCGCGGTACACATGTTTGCACTAGCACTGTTGGTTTATTCTATACCAGCTGCCTTTATTTCTTTAAAAATGTTTAGAGGGACCCAATACAGATAATTTAGGCAATTTTGCCAAGAGTGGATTTGCTGAAATAAAGATATAACTTGACCTTTTCTTCAAGTGAATTTCTTGCTCACTTCTTCCTTTGTTATCATTTTTTATGCTCCTCTATCAAACATGTTCTTTTTACAAGCAACAGAACTCAAAACTGTATATTTCCCTGTACTGTGAATTTTAGTGACTTTAAAATGTTTCATAAACTTTACTCTGGAGATATCTAAATTTCAGATACTGTAAACATAAGGATTTCTTTTCCTGTCCAATATTCTGGTATCCACTTAGAAGCATGCAACAGAGATCAACTGATCATTTATTTGCATGTTATGTTTAGTTCATTTTGCTTCTGTTTAGCTAGCCATTGTTTATCGTCTTCACCTTAACAATCTATTGTTACTTGAATAAGGTAATGGTATCTCCATTTATCCGCTTTTCTTTATTTGGATATCAACTTGTCTTAATCTAGCTTTTATCTTCTTCACAGGATTGTAATTTACGGAGATGCTCTCTCTCATCCAACTCTCAGATTGGAGACACTGGCAGTGAAGAGTCCGTAGATGATGTCAATACAGATGTTAAAGATAATGGATATCATGATGCAGAAAATGATGCAGAACCTGACATGGAGGCTGATGATAATGATGAACGTGTGCTTAGTGGAAAACTGAGCGAAAGCAGTGGATATGCTGGCAGTGACCTTTATGAGTACAAGGTTTTGTTCTTAATTTATTATAATCTTTATTGCTAGACTTTTGTATATCCATGTAGCATTTATTTTCTGTTGTGTGCTTTCTTATCTTTTTATTTTCATCACTGTTCTTTTAAAGGCCAAAGCAAAAGAAACTGCTTTCTAATTTATTATGTTTCTAATTCATGTACATTTGTAGTTTACAACCAGAAATACATTTATTATCTGCAAGGTTTAAGTACTGCTTGTTAGTACAGTTCAGTATCTAATGGTTTGACAATCAATCGGGGTGCGGTATGGAAATTATGCCCGGTTCAATCTGATATGGGCTATACTGCATTGCAAGTGCACCGTATCAGGTTTATCGGGCAGGAAACTTATTAAACTGTGCTGGACTGAACTGGTACCAAATTTTGGAACTTATGATAATTTTGCTGTCCCTTTTTGTTTCTCTCTTTTTTTTCTCGTCTCATACCTTCTCTTTCTATTGCACATTTTGTGCAGTATTTTCAAAAGACGCTTGAGCAAGGCGAGGCTCAAGTGCTTTGGAAAACCTCAAGGTGAGACGTTTCGATGAAGCATTGCCTAGGCGCTTGCTTGAGCCTGGCACTGAGCACCTCGGGCGAACTCCCGAGTTAAGATGGGTCTAGGTTCATGCCTAAATCAATTGAACAAGCAAGTTGGTTCAATCAAACCAACTAATCCGCCTTCGTCCGTAGCTTCGTCCTTCACCCTCATCTTCCCCTACCTTCCTCCATAGTCGTCAGTTACTCATCATTTTAGTCCATTTTTTCTCATTTCGATTAACTTACTGCATCATATTGAGGTGGTGTACTATTACTTAGGAGTTGGAACTGTTTAGCATCATATTGCTAATACTTTTTAGCATAGGTCTCCATCAGTAGAACCCTGTTTGGCATAGGTTTCAATTGTAATATATATTTTTAAATTTTAATATTTTGAAGCCCCTCGCTTCGCTCGGGTGGGCTCATAGCGTCTCAGGCGTTTTGGGACCTTCGCGCCTAGCACTTCTAAAAATAATGATTCTGTGTTGATCGAAGAATAAAAGATTTTTTACGATTAAATTGAGAGATTACCTCATTGTTGATTATTTTAAACTGCATATGTGATAGTTGATTTTCAGAAGTCATTCTAGCCTGCATCTCTATGTTAGCTTCTTCAATCATTTCAAATCTGAATATTTGACCATGAAATTTTTAATCCATGCCTTTCTTTAATTTTTTTGATAAAACCATCTCTAACTATTTGTATTATATTAGAAGAGGTCTGTGAAGAGCAAAATATGCATTTTAAGCCAAGTTTGTAGTTTGCGTCTGAGACTCTGAGTACCATTCATTTTGTCAATATTCATGATTTCATGCTTCTCAATATGTTATTAGGGGACTAGCTTTGGAATTAGGACATTTGGTGCCTTGTTTATTCCACATCGCAACGTTGTCTTACCATGCAGCTATAGTTCCATATGGGGAATGAAGAGAGAGTGGACTTGTATAGATTTACTGGCTTGCAATTTAGATGCATATGCTTAATCATTTTTTGCTACATTTCTAAGTTACAGTTTATGCCATTAATTGGTTCAGTATGTCACCAGAGTGATGTGAATACTATAGGGCAAGGTTCTAAATACCACTAGGACTGGTCCATACCAATCAGTACTTGTACAAAGGCATCTCAGCACATAGACCTATATATATATATATATATATATATATATATATATATATATATATATATATATATATATATATATATATATATATATATATATATGGTCAACCCCTTGTTACCTCTCATGATGCCTGCCTGAGTGCAATCACCACATGCCTGGATGCTCTTCCTCTGTTTCCTCCCCCTTCCCTCTGCCACATCCTCTCTTTCTCCTCTTCTTCTCCTATACTCTCTTCTTCCTTTCCTCCTCCATATATCAGTATGCTGATGATCAGTTTGGATCTGGTACCTAAGATTTTAACATAGAGGAAGGATTGTCACTTTGAGACTGGTGTGTACTGGCTGGTGTTTGCTCGTCCGATCATGATCTTGAACCCAAATGGCCCTTTTCGGGTGGTCGAAGTGTGGTACATGGCTTACCACTTGTTCTGATTTTAAACAATGATGTGGCTTTTTCTGATTGTTGTAATGTCCAACTGTAACAATCATGGCCTTAACGTTGTACCCTTATCCAGTTATTTTTGTTTTGGAAACATAAACTGTCTTTTGCTGCATCTCTGCTACTATATTGGCTTTTCGTGAGAACCTTTAGATAACATTAGTAAACTTCTAGACAACAACAACAATAACAATAACATCAAAACCATAAGTCCCAGCTATTTGGGGTCGGCTATATGGAACTTTTGCCATTATGGAGATCTATAAAAGGCCAATACTAAAATCGGTTAATATTCATGTTCATAAGATATGACATAATTTTATGCTGGTTGCCAATGACCTAATGCAACCCTCCAGTTTTTCATTCGGGCTTAGGGCCGGAATTGGCAATGTTATTAGAAAACTTCTAGGCCAACTAATTTATCTGAATCTAGTTGTAACTTTGAGAATCAGCATCTGAAGCTCAAGACTTAGATAACTGATTATTATTTGTGTATGTCATATATAATTACTTGAGAAAATTATTTGATCTGAGATTACCTTAATATTTGCTGGTAGTTTCTTGCACTAGCCAGTGGTTATTGAAATTTTGTTGGTTGGTTGATTTTGACTTCCTGATATTGGAGAATGGTGGTACATCAATAAAATATATCCGAGTCTGCTTGTAGGTCCTGTAAAATGCGTGATGACTTCGATTGTAAACACTGTTTACTAACTTGTGCAAAGTGAAGGAAAGAGTTAATTCTATTATTGCTTATGCGCTCTCAATTGTTTGTGCACTGTGTGTGCTCGTGTGCAAACTTTATCTGCTTTTCTGTATGCACTGCATGGGTGGGCTGATCTGTGTATGTGCTTGTGCTGACTGACTAGGTGGCTCTAGTAGTATGTGAAGTCAAAAGTCTGGAGTGGTTGTCATTTGACAGATAATGATTAAATATGTATCTTCTAGCTGGAAGTTCAGTTTTAGTGAAGATGCAATGTTTTTTTCAGGAAACCAATATTAGTTTCTTCTTCACATCATGGTTGGCCTTTTTCACCATATGCTAGCTTTGAAGTAGAGCATAACACTAGGATGGGAAAGGTCTCTCTAAAGGATGAAGTGTTGTATTTGGTATTTTCAGTTTCATGGTTTAAAATTCTGATCAGACCAAGCGCCAAGCACCGACAATGTACTGAGTAATTTGCTGATCCGACCAAGCACCAACAATGGACAATGCAACTTACTACTGCTTATTATATCATTCATTTCTTTGATTAGTTTATTCTGTTATATGGGTAGTCATCGACAAAAAAATAAATCTCGGTTGGTACCAGTCTTGGTAACCGGTTGAATCTGTATGGTACCATTCTATCAGCTGACCCATTCTGCTTGGTGTTACCAGAAAAGAATAATAAAAGAACAGATATACTGACTAATATTAACCTATATGGTCTGCTACTGGTCCGACCGAGGACCAAAAAATACCAACTGGTACGTATCCATACTGACTGTTATCCAATTCTTTGGTTATAGGTCGGTATTTTTAGAGTCTTGGCCATGTACCTGTCAGACAGATTTTCGGAACGAGTATCAGACTGGGGTTTAAAACCTTATATTAATCAATTGCAGTGCATCCTGCATCCTAGAAATTAATACTGTTGACATGTTATGTAATGCTCAGATGTTGGTAAGTCTTCACTATGTAGTATCCAAAGGGCATGATATTATGTTATGGTGGCTGCAATAATCAGTGTTTAGATAGAAACAAGCTTCAGCCGCAATGCAAGATTAAGATTTAGTTCATACTTTATACAAATCCCCTGATCAATATCAGTATAAGCTGATCCACATAAGGATCTTGCCCTTTATTGTTGAGAAATCTCAGATTTCTCAACTGCTATGGATTAGTGCTCAAATTGCTATTGAAAATGGCCAGAATTAGCTGGAATCTTCTAGAATCAATCAGGAATCAGCGAAACTCTCTTAGATTGGTTGATACTTGAAAGGATCAGTTTATTCTGGTAGATGAATAACAAATCATGGAGCGGGAGTCATAGGTCCAACAGCCACAACCAGGGGCCATAATAGTGAGAGGAGGGAGAAAGGGAAGGAGACTGGCTGCCACAAGATTTGCGACACCCATTACTATGCAACAGTTGCAGTCATTTCCTGCTCACTGCCTCAAAGTTTTCTACTTTGCATTATTTGGTTGTAATTGTTATCAACACTCTTGCCACCACAAAGGTGCCTCTGCCTTCTCTTAGAGAGTGATGTGTCTGCATTGCTATCTTCAGTCTCTATCACTGTCTGCTCATAAATACAAAGTCACTTTGACCTTCTTCTCAAATAAGAAATGGGGAGAGATAAAAGGGAGATGAAAACCAGGCCTGTCAATTGCTATTTGATGCTACAAAGTTACCTTCACTTGCTCCTCCTTGAGATCAACAGTTTGTTGCCGCCTCACTTCCTCGGCTAGAATTTTCACAGCAATGTGGAAATTGCATGTGAGAAAGGTCACAACTTGAAATCGCTCAAGTTGGGCAGATTAATATCTTCAATCAAGTTCGTAAAAGGTCCATAGAAATTCAACTGTTTTTGACTCAAGATGTTCAATTTCAACATACATGGATCACTGTATATCAAAATTAAACAAGTTTAAAGCCATTTTTGGTGATTTAACCTATATAGACCATTTTGTTCTTTTACAAGAAAACCAAATTAACTTGGCTATTTCAATTACTAGTATAAACTTCTATACAATATTTTAGATGCCATTTTCTTTCACATAGCCTTTGTGTAGTATCTTATATATAGAAACATTTATTTTTTTAACAATAATTTATCAGAAAATATTGATAGTAATTTTCTTTTCTCTTTTTTACGCATTTGTTTTGTATATTAGCTAGATATTGTAAGTAATCCCAACAAAGATATTCTAATATCCTATTTATTTTTTAGCTTGTTGAGATATATGCTTGGATTAACATCCATATTGGACTCTTCTATGTCTATAGGTAACACTGATGGACAGTAGCTGTTTTAATTTATTTGCAAGACATTTTGGGTATTTATTAAAAATGCGAGGGCTTAATCAAAGACGAACTCTGTTTTCCTCCGTAAAACTTTATTTGTAGTATAAAATACAATCACACCGATGGGGACAAATATTTTTTTTTTCTAACCTGTTTATTACTTATCCATCTCTTATTTTGATTATTCTTATTTATTTCTAATGTCTTTCTATATTTTTTTTCTTTATAAGTTTTATTTATTAATTTTTAAATTGTTTTCTTGGGAGATTTCAATCCCACCTATCCATTTAATCCAATCTGTCTGATTTAACTGTACTGCCATAAGTCAAACCTGGACTCAATTTTGATCTTGCAATTTCTGATTTAAATGTGAATACAATCTCTGTTGAATTGACAATAGTGCACTTTAAGTTGTAATGTGCATGTCAATTGTTATGCTAACGAATAAGAATTGATTCCAGATATTGCTTTAATTGTTGTTGGGAACTGTTCAGAGTTTCATGGTAACAGACCTGTCTTGATTTCATTGTCTTAATTAGTTTCATGTTGTCTATATTTGTCACTTGTCCACTCCAGCTTTCTGGTGTGAAACTTATTTGAATTTCTTTATTGCTTGCTTAAAGCAGGTTTTTGCTGGTGATGATTCAGAGCCTGATTCTCCAAAAGATAATCAATCTTCAGCAACTAAGACAGAATTGGTTATGGATTCGAAACCTCATCATAATGAGCAATCTTTGACAAACAATAATACTGAGAAGTCAGTGGCTGAGAAGGATGCCTCTGATGTCTTACCTATGCAAGAATCTTCCATGTCAATGGGAGAAATCTTATCTTCCCTACATCCAGGAAATTCTTTACCAGCTCATGTAGATGAATATAGTGTAGATAGATACTCTAGTAAAGTGAATGGAACGCACACACATATGAAGCGCACTAATTTTTGGGGCCGCAACAATGTAAGTGGTTTAATCCATTAAAGCTTGTCAAATAACTTACTTGAAGTTGGCAATGAAGACTACATAAGCATTTCTAAAATTTTGGTTATTTTCACTGTTGCATGCTTATGATGGATAAGTTCAGTTTGATTATGATGAGTTAGAATAAGAGCATCATCAATCTCCGTAGGCCTGCTAAAACTGTCCAGAACATGTTTCTCTATTTCACTTTTGATTTTTTTCATATATGATTTTAAGATAATGTTTTTATTCATTAAACTTGGAAATAGCAATGATTTATTAATGTTTATATATGATACTTATTTATTTGAATATCTCAGGCCAGAAAGAATCAGCCACTCGAACAAGTCGATTCTTCTGGAGAAGAGGAGTAAGTTCTCTATTACACTCTTGAAATATTTTGAATTTTAAAATGACACAATGTTATATTATATAGTGCATTATATTTGCCAGAATAGACACTGTGTTATATTTAATTTCTGTTCTCTTGTTATTTGTCTCATTGGTATGTCTTTATAATTATTTTGTTAGCAATTCAGAATTATAGACATTACAAAATTGATTTAGCCTCGAACTGACAATCTATTAGAACAAAATGCTAAAATCTGTTGTAATTCATTAAAAAATTGCTTTTGCTATTCTAATGGTTTATCTTTGGAACCCACATATCTGTTAGTGTATGTTTAGCACATACTTTAATAGAAACATTTATTGAAAAGTGGCTTATAATTTCCTGCCAAGCCTATTCTTCGATTGCTAATTGGAACTTAACTTTGATAGGCTTGCTATTCAAAGGCTTGAGCTCACAAAGAATGACCTTCAAATAAGAATAGCTAAAGAGGTATGAGTTGAAAATTTCTCAAGGTATAGCATACTGACAAGATGGAGATTGTGTACATGATTACTGAGACTGTGTGATGATACTTTTTAGGCAAAAGGCAATGCCATTCTACAAGCAAGTTTGGAAAGAAGAAAGCAGGCTTTGCACGAGCGTCGATTAGCTCTAGAGCAAGATGTATGTACTTTTCCCAAAACCACTATGTAGCCTACTCTTCTTCAGTGTTCTGTTTGATTGGTGCATCTTATTCTTCATGAATTATTTTAAAGCTGTGACATGGCAATAGAGCCTTTTTGCTTTTATGTTAGTATGCACATGTTTTATATAAAAAAAAATACTTCATTGACATTAAATAAGATTAGGAGTTTTTGTTTCGTCAGATGGAGGTATGTTGCCATCCTTTTGGCATGACATGATTCCATGCTATTCTGGTTGGTATGCTCCTGTGCCGCTTGACACAGGCCACAATTGGGATAGCCACATGCTGGCACCTTTTCTATGGATCGGCATGGACCAGGACAAACTGGCAACATCCTGGCATAATACATTTCGATTCAAGGATGTGGCCTAATTGTGATGACTTATTCAAGATATCATTCTTCATATTATCTTGGCACCTCTGGCAGCAGTTTGTGCTTGACTTGCTTTTTGGCTGCTTTTCAGTATATTTATCTTTTATTATGGTGTGCATGAGCTCTTCCCTTTGGATGTTAATTTGGCTTACATAAAATTGCTGATTTATGTCAGTTTATTGGTTCTTCAAGCAGCAAATAGAAATGGATTCACATGTTCTCATATAGTAACATCACTTTTGTCCTTCAGATCTTTCCCTTGTCCATTGATGATTATGCTTATAAAATTTGGTGGAAGTGTAGAAATGATGGTATATTTGAATGATATAAATTAGCTATACAAAGGCATCGACAATATGCTTGGGTCGTGGTATTGTCTAGTGTATATGTGTGTTAAGACCCTTTAGGGTTTTAACGTAGAAAAGAGAAAGTAGTGGAAGAAAAAGGTTTGATCTCTTCGAGGGGATCGGCCTCCTAGGTTTAGCCAAAAGACTGAATAATTTTTCATTAACCCGAAAGAAACAGTTACATTCCTATTTATAGAACCCACTAGGACTCGGACACTTAATAATTAAATATTAAATAAATCATTGTTCGACTCTCTACTGAACTAAACAATTCCATAAATATAATTCAAGCTTAGAAAAAGAAAAGAAATAAAAGGTTCATGACAATGTGGTACCTAGAAGCATGGGCAACCTCATGTAAATTTCAGTTAAATATATATAACAACGTTAAGTATAAATTAGGCATATCCGTTGAAGTTTAAGTAATAGGTAAATATATGCAAAGATTAAATATACATTAAAGGTTTTCATTGTGATAAGTTATAAGAAATAACTTGTGGTTGTGAATGTGCTATATTTTGCACATATTGAACATTTTATCGAGGTCACATTGCCTGATGAAGGATATAATTATTTGTGCATATGTGCAGCCAGATAGACTGCATTTTAACCTGCTAAAAAAATTGTATACTCGACAATGAGAAAGTAAGAGTAAATATTTTGTTAATATTTTTCCTCTAAGAGGTTAGGATGAGGATTTTGTAAAAGATTCAATGTGAAGTTAAAATATTTAATATAACATTTGTTAGTCTCAGAACTACTAAACAACTATGCCTCTTTAAATGTTAGGTACTTGAAAGTGAGGTAAGACCCAAATGTACAAAGGATCCAGTGATCAGGGTTATGAGGAGAAAAATTTTGAGTCTAGCATGTGTTTTATAAGCAAAACTTCATTGCATTTAGTGTTTGAGAGGCAATAAACTAGATCAAATCAAGACCCAGTGATATGGAAAAAAGTACAACAAACAAGCTGAAGGCTTCAACAATGTCTCATCCATTTTACGTTCTAGGGAGCCAACCTGTATGTTCTTTTATATGTACAATAAGTTTTGAAGAAACAATTAGTCCTCCTAGATATGTGCCTTAGTAACCTCTCCCAACTTATAATCTCTTCCTATTCACAAATTCTAAGCTCACCTTTACACTTCAATCTTTAAATTTTAGTTAAGTTATTTTTCACATCAATGTACTGCACCAAAGTGTTGACTTAAAGAATCATAGCCAAGCAATTTTGGAAATCCTCAAAGAGAATCACACTAGATAGGTCAATACCGATTAGTAGATACCAATCCGATTGGTATTTAAAACTTTAGTTATATTGTCACGACTCGGGCCTGATAGGCTAACTGGTACATCAATTTCTTTAAACTCAAACCACTAGTCAAAATGCTTAAGTTGAAAATAATAATAGTATATCCATCAGACTCTTGTAAGCCAATCAAAGTCTTGTCCACTTCCAATGTGGGACTAATTGGGTTGTTGCAATCTCTCTCACTTAAGTGCTTAACGGCATCATCAAGGCTCAATATAGCTTGGATCAAACCCTCGCATAGTGCATGTGAGACATAACCCAATGGTGACTCAAGCCTTCTGACCATGCCCCAATACTAATTTGGCTCTGATATCAAATGTCATGACTGGGCTTGATAGGCTAACTGGCCTTTTTACTTCGTTGAACCTAAACCATCAGTCAAAATGTTTGAGTTGAAGTTGACAATAGTATATCCATCAAATCTTTATAAGTCAATCTTAGTTTTATCCACTTTCGATACAGGACTAATCGGGGTGTTACGTATATAGACAACTATACTTATGGATCAGATTGTTGGGCAATCAAATAAGTTTGTAAATTATTTATGGAAAATATTTGTGTTGCTAATGATGATGGATCTCTAAGTTACTAAGATATAAAAAATATGAAATGATCGCATCTGTAGAAGTTACGGTGGTACTTATAAAGGGTAAAATAAATATTTGGTATAAATATTTCTTTGGTATGTTTGGTGTGTTCATTAACCATTAGTAAATAGATACATCCATTTAAATAATTACCTTTTATCATTTAATGATTCTAGTTTAAAATTTTCCCTTATCCTCAATTTATAGTCTTTTTTGACGTATTCAGCAAAATAGGGGCTTGTTGCTGGATTGGTCTTAAGTTCCAGGAGCAGGTGACCAGAACTCTGGAAAGGTCAAAAGGTCTATGAAGTTTACGTGAATATTTAGGAAAGAGCTTACATTTTCTAACTGTGACTGTATACAAATTAGACCTTAATTTTCTTATCAGACTTGTATCTGCTTGGCATTATAGAAAACATAATTTTACTTTTGTATGGAACACAACTTTAATGTGAAAATCTTTGTTTTCATTAATAATGATAGCTATTGTTGCTTTATGTTGAAACAGAAGTTCTAATATATAGCAGCACTACATGCCTTGAAGAACTAGTTTAATTGACTAGTGAATTTTCTTTAGGTATCAAGACTACAAGAGCAGTTACTGGCTGAGAGAGACCTTAGAGCTGCTTTGGAGGTTGGTTTGAGCATGTCTTCTGGACAGTTCTCCAGTTCACATACTATGGATTCTAAGGTCTGTCTATTGTTTTATAAATGTACCAATACTTGGAAGGATATATTGGATTATGAAGAATGTGCTGCTTTCTGTGAAGACAAGGGCAGAACTCGAGGAGATTGCTCTTGCTGAAGCAGATGTTGCCAGATTGAAGCAAAAGGTTGCAGAGCTCCATCTCCAACTTAATCAGCAACGCCAAAATCACTATGGATCCATCCCTCATGCTTGTGATCGATCTCAGCACCTTCCAGCACCTCTCCTACAGCAGTAAGATATTGTTTGCACATAAACTTCATCTGGATGTCTTTTTGTGCATGTCAAATTTATAAAATTATACTCACTATCTCTTTACCTAACACATTTTAATTACTAAGATCCTATCTCTGCCTCTCTTCACATCGACAATATTGTCTTTTAGATCCTTATGTACAATAAAGCTATACCGTTTATTTTGTCAATGTTATCTTGAGTGAACAAGGCTAAAGATCTATATAATATTGGATCTCCAAATTTAACAATTTGGATTATGCACCATCTTCATTTGGAACACAAATTTACCATGTAGGAAAACACTAACTGTAGGTCATGGTTACAAAGGGGTATCCCAGTAACTATGATTAGTGGTTACATTTCTGATTTACTTAACTAATGGATGTAGAGGATTGCCCATCTTGCATCTGCAGTACAGAGAGTCCAATCTTCTCTTCTAAGCAATATGTGCCACAGTTAAAACTTATTTTAGTTCATGTTATCAGATGGTTGACATTATTTCTAGTTACACGCCAATACTACCTTTCTTTTACATGTGTACACTCATCCGGTTGTCCAAATGCAGTCAACTTTTAATTTTATGTTGCAAAAAGTTTTTTTAATCTGTAATTTTAACGTGTTTCTTATCTTTCTACCACAATTTTGTAAATCTTTTGCAGGAAGATTGTCCAACAAGATTTTGATATGAGCCTTGCTTTTTGCAACCATGAGAAGAAACAAAGAAGTGAGGCAAGTCTAATAGACTCTTTATTCTCTTGCATTATTTTACAAATTCCTCTCACAATAGCATTTGATTAATCATTAGTTGTAATTTACCCTATGATTATTGATTTTCATAGTAAAAATAAGTGAAAATTCGAATCCCCCATGAAATTTCAATTTTAGAATTAAATTTTATAATCTGTATATATAAGAAAATTTTATATTTTTACGGACAAGAAAAAATAATATTGATGTAGTTAATTAGAATATCTACTGTCTCTTTGTCCTTGTAAATAAAGGTCCCAATTATATATTTAAATGCTAAGCTTTAAATTTTGAACCCATTTCTCCTAAGCTTATAATTACCGTTTAATTTCTCCATTTCTTTTGTTTTTCCTTTTCCTGGCCCTTTTCTTCTGCGTATAATGTTGGGATGTGTTCGCGCTACCAAAGGCTTTTCTACCTTGAGGGACAAAAGGACCTCAAGAACAAAGAGATTAAACTAAGGTAAATAAATCTATTCATACTAAATAAAATAAGATATCAAACACAACTCATACCATGTAGTGCTCTATTTTTCATCCATGTTAAAATCTCAACTATGCTCTGGTTTTGTAGTTAACGGTGTATGATGTGCATCTATAACTTTAGACATTGTTTATCCAAAGATGTAATTTGTAGGGCACTCTGGTATATTTTTCCTGCATTGTGCATCATGTAGCTCTTGTACATCGAGAAGATTAACCACAACAGCTAATTCGACAAAGTTGTACATGTCAATTTTTTTGTTGCCTACATGTTTTTTGGGGAATGCAAGTTCCTAGTGGCTTAAACATCTTTTAGCAAGTTGACATTTTTGCTAACTTCTGGAATTTATTAGTAAGGAGTGAATCCAGGATTTATATTCGATATTCAATCTATCAAAAATGAAATGAAGACTTTGAAATGCCATCATTCTGGAATTTTAAGTATGTTTGGTAATTCTGTTAGTTCATATCCTATATCATTGCAGGAGAGCTCATCAGCAACAGATTGGAGGAGCATCAAGCCTCAAATGCCACCTTATCCTGGTTCTAAACAGCTTTCTAGGAAAAATGCTGCAGATAAAGCAAGTCTGAATGATTTAAGGGGCATGGAGATGGAGGCATCGACCAGCATGCCATCAGAAGCCAGTCCCGGATTGGTTAACAACAGCATGCCCAAGGCCACCGAGGTAAGCGAATCCATTTCTGAAATTTATAGATCTCCCATAAATATTGAAGGCTGGGGATTTTATCAGGGTGCTGAACATCCAAGGCCACCGCTAGTGGCATCTTCTACTCTGGTGGAACTGACGACCCGTCTTGATTTCTTCAAAGAGCGGAGATCACAACTCATGCAGCAGCTCCATAGCCTTGATCTGAGCCATGGGGCATCCTCACAAGGTCTGGCGTACAAATCCTCCCCTCCTTGGAACAACAATCCCAGATAAGGCATTGTAGCCGCACCGACTTGTATATCCTTGATTTGTGCAATCTGCCATGCATAATAATCCTCTTGCATCTGAAACCTGTTCTGGTTAAAGTTTGCTGCATTTGTGGTGTAAATTTTGGTTTCCTCATTTCCTTTTTATCATCTTTTATTCTCATCATGTGTGATGGAGAGAGAGAGAGAGAGAGAGAGAGAGATCCTATGAGTTGTATCTTCCTTAGTACAGTCCACTCCTGGTGCTGGTTGCTATTTGTTTAGCAGTTAAGTCTTGAATACAATACCAATGTCCTGATAGCTTGTGGAACTTGGCTTCATGTCTCTTTGTGATGCTGCAACTCAAGGGGCTTTACATCTGTCCTTTCAAAGCCTGGAAGTAGCATATTTTGTCTTATACACTTTGTTAGTGCACATACACCCCCCCAAATGTTTAAAATCTTCTATATGCATCACTCCTGCTAATATCTGTCTGATAAACTCAAGTTATTAAATATCACAAATGCACTTTTCTATTTGTATCAATTACTTGACCTCATGTTCTCTGACATGGTTGTGGGCTTCTTGATTTTAATCCGAGCTTTGATATTGCTATGTTCAGTTTGAATACCTAAAACATCATATGTAGGTTTTTTTCCCTTTGGCTTTCCAGGGTTATGCACACTAAATTTAAATTTGGAGGTGGTTTTTCATGTATATAATATATATATATATATATATATATATATATATATATATATATATATATATATATATATATATATATATATATATATGTGTGTGTGTGTGTGTGTGTGTGTGACACCAAAAAAAAATGTGGTTTAATAAAGTTTTTTTTATCGTCATGTCATGTTTGAAAAGGATATCTCAGAAGAGTCGATGTCATGCAACTATTTCTAGAGAAAGAGAAACGCGCGCTTTTTGGAATTAAAAAGACATTTCACCCAACAGTTGGAGTATTAATTCGATTTGAATGCATTCGACCGTCAAGGTTTGGATGCAAAAGATGAAAACCCAAACAAGCAATCCAACTTATCCTGCCCCGTGATCTAATTTAGGTAGTTTGTCCATTTTACGAGAAAAAAATAATTGAATCATTAATTGCCCCGTCGTAACTATATATTTCACTATGCGACTTTAAACACTTTTGCTATTAATATTCTTTATTTTAATCACCGAAACAGATCCAACACAATGGAGCGGTCGCGCTTCGCTTCACAAGTTTTATTTGCTACACGAACCAAAAAAATAATTTACAAAAACTATAGAATTTATTTAATGGATCTAACTCCAATTCTATGCTGCCCGAGCTAAAATTATAGCATCCTTGTCCCGCAGGTCGTAGCGAGATAAATGCTAATTATTTTTCCTTGTCTTGATGATCTAAAAGTAATAATTCTGATGGATCTTGGGATAATATATAGAATGGAAATGTTTCGTACGCTGGCCGCATGTATCTACGAAGCAACAATCGAAAGAACAGCATAAAATATACCATTGTTGAATCTGATTCTAAAGTCCTCACCAACATCTTAAAACGATGAAGTGAAATCTAATAATAATAATAATAATAATAATAACATTGGAATCTTTTGTTGCCTACTCAACTATGCATTTTTATAGGGAAGCAAATAGGATTTTGCTACATCTAATGTTTTATCATACATCAGTTAATCTGGTTGACAAAGATCTTGATAGTTTATCCCAACACCTTTTTCAAATATGACAGCTAACCTAATTGAAAAAGTGTAAGATCTTATTCGAAGGGTCAGCTAATCCTTATCTTCGTCACTCATTCTTTATATAAAAAAAAATTATACTTTAAAAGACTCAATTCAGAAAAACTCATATAATTGCAGTCAGAAAATACCCAATAACACAACTTTAAGTTTCTTTAAACTTTCCCCCTTTTTTTAAGCCTTGAGTGAGGCAGAATAGAATTGCCTGTGTGCATGTGACCGTCCTCTTATTCTTTGATGAAAGAAATGTTCTTGGGATTGAGAAAACACCTCCTCGTTCGTCCTCAATTATAACACATCCAGCTAATTTTACCTGTTCTTCGTTTACGACGAGCAATGCTAACTTGGACGTCATCTATTATGACTTGAAATATATAAAAATGAGGAAAATATACTTGAGTTTAAACCAATAATAATACGCTAGATAAAATTTTGAAAACTAAATCGGTTCTTCTTTCGCTTTCCATCGTGCTTAAACAAAAGAAAAGAAAGAGATCCGTGCTCCGATTAATCGACCGGGGGGGGAGAAAGAAAAAGAGAGAAGATCTAAGTACCCTTACAAAGCCGTATATTGTCTATGAGACGTCTGCTTGATCGTTGGGTTTCAAGAATCCAGCAGATGAGATGGGGATGGCTTTCATGTTTTCGATTCTTTTCTGATGGCTTTCGTGTCTTGTCACGTTGACATGACAGAATTAGGTCAGTGTGATGGCACCCCACTCACCAATCTCGTGCCTCCTCGACTGTGACTCGCACAGTGAGACCTCACCATCCGACTCGAGGAAGATGAGACATCCATCTACGAGAATTAGGGACTGTCCAAAAAAGAGAAGCTACTGATGACAGCAACACCCTCTTCGCATGCTTGGTCGCATTGTGTGATCGCACATGAACATGTTCTTGCGATCAGATTTTTTTTTCTAAAGAATTCGGGATGTGCATGACCGTGAAAAAGGAATGCTCGATAAAATTATTCTGCAATTAAGTTCTATGTATATGTTTTGAAGTTGAAATCGCATCAAACCGAGGAGGCGCGTGTGCTAAATAAAACTTTCGATCAGAACATGGATTGTTATAGGCGTTCTTTAAACATAAGAGACTATTTATTTTAATATATGTTTCTCGTTGCTATTTGTTTTAATAGTAGTGAGAAACATAATATTCCAACGAATATGTTTTGCCATCAAATCAAATGGGGGTTATAAACGTTAGTTATAGGTATTCTACAAGTCGATCACACGAGTGATGGTACCTGTAACACGTTACGTCAATCTCTTTGCTTATGATTATTGATATTTTTTCACATTATCTAGATGTATATTGTGATGTCCTTGGATCTGTGCAATAGGAATCGGATCGTGATGAGATCACGATAATGAGATTGATTCACCTTTAAACACATACCATAAATAATCCCGATCATAGATTACTCGAGAGGGACATCGAGATAATCGGACAAACTAGTATGCTATATACCTATCCATATGATGGAGGTGGTTGGTCTCATAGCTACTTGTATAGGGACATTAAAGATACAGTGCAGGTGCTCATTGGACAATGAGTTCACTGATTGATCCGCTTACGGAATGCTGGATGGTTATTAATACCTCACATCACCTAGCGATTCCGTAATCCCAGTAGTGTATCTGGTCCTTAGACTTAAGACACCAAGGATGTTATGTGTAAGTACTCCACTCTCTGATACCGGACTTATAGATTTGGAAGTTTCAGATCTAGTATAGCTGGTTATTGGAAGTAGCAGCCAACTTTACGAGGGTTATTAAGTATCAATAAAGGATTATCCACTTTCGGTATTATTAGAGGAATATCTCATGTGTTCTTGCTCAGGCAAATCCCTGGCCAGTGTCATTCAGATTGAGAGAAAAAGAGTTCTCTAGGAGAATCTGATTAGAGCGAGACTCGATTGGAAACCGTATGGACCTGACAGTACTATGCC
This sequence comes from Musa beccarii, assembly GCA_024322285.1. Taxonomy (NCBI): domain Eukaryota; kingdom Viridiplantae; phylum Streptophyta; class Magnoliopsida; order Zingiberales; family Musaceae; genus Musa; species Musa beccarii. The sequence goes on along the minus strand of CM044401.1, from coordinate 2,210,552 downwards.
CGATATATGATCTCTGAGATATTAGATGGATGAGGGACTATAGGTACATGGTAACTAAGGGCATATAGGTCTAAAGGATTGTATTCCCATGTATCATCTGGGGACTACAGTATAGTGGCCTAGTACTTCCATAGTCGATGAGTCGAGTGAATTATTATGAAGATAATAATTCACTTAGTTAAAAGGAGTTCTAATAGGTATAACTCATGGCCAGCTCGATATTAGGCCTAGAGGGTCACACACATATGGTAGATTTTGCGACAAGTAAAAGTTCGAATATGAGATATCCGCTGGAGCCCCTATCTTATTGGATATCCAATAAGCCTATATATTATTGGATCCATGGATGAGATCAAATAAGAGCTTGATTATTGGGTAGAGATTCATTAATCTAATAGGCTTGAGTAATTGGATGAAAATCAAATATCCAATAAGACAAGATCCATTATGGTATACATGGGGCCTCTATAAATAAGAGGGAACCAAATGTCCATAGGTTCGGGTTTTTAGTAACCACCTTCTATTCTCCTCTCCCCAAAAGAGGAGCATCGTTGCAGTCTCTATCATGTGGATACCGCTAGAGAGGAGGATGCTTGACCTCTTTCATCCTCCCCCATGGATATGTAGAAACTTAGGGATATACGATCTCCCTAGGTACTTTCTTTTTACATACGCAGTTTTCAAATTCGTGGATTTGTTTTTGACGCATCGATCTTCGCACGATAACGGAATATTCTGTGAAAATTCAAGATTTTTATTTTTTGTTCTTTTGTTGCACCTGAGATATCGCCCCCTGAATTTGCTAATAATAAAAAAAAATATCAAATTTTCATAGGAGAAATGAGGTTTAAATCAAGGAATAACATGATTTGGAAGGTTGATATATAATAAGCTTTTCTTCTTTAGATATTGCTTATACGATAAACTAAAGATGAAGGAAGGCGATATTCGTTTGAAAAAAAATATGTTCCAGAATCAAGATTTTTTTTCAAGTGAAGATCCTAAATAAGAAGAGTCATTTCCTCCGCTCATGAAGAATAATATCGATAACATTTTTAAAATTTTATCTTTTTTAAAAAATATAAATATCTCTTGTATATTTAAACATGCTAATATGATAGCTCATTACTGGACTATTATAAAAAATTATTGAAAATATAACAAGGTGGATTCTTTTTACGAAAGAAAATTTTGACACCAACAACATAAAAAGGTGGAGAGAATGAGAAATTAAAAGAACCGAAACGGTAAGAAGATTGGAAGTTGAATTTTCCTTTCATTCCTTGAATTTTTATCAAATGTTTCCTTGCTTCGATTAAAATAAACGGACAAGGAACGAAAGTTCGAAAAGGCAAAATTATTATATACTAAAACAAGTCCGAAACACAACTCGAGTACGGATCAACAATTTAAATTCTCAACCTTCTCTCTTCCTCGAGCCCCAAAAAGCAACGATAAGGCAGCGGGAGACAAGCTTTGCGTCCCACATGGGACCAGAAACCCATGCATCGGCAAAGTGGTAGTGGAAACCAACGCTTCGAGCTTTCCTCCCTCCTATCCTCACTTGTGGCGCATCGTATGAACATCTTACACACTCCAGCCCATCCCAACTCCTTTTCCTGCCCGAGCAAGTCTACTCCACGCATCGCAGATCCACCACAACAAGCACGCTCAAGAGTTGTTCGTAATGTGTTTTCTCAAAGAATACATATTTTGACAGTGAACGAAGAAGGTGAGTGCAAGTCGACCAGCCAAAACCTATCAGAAAAAACACATGAGAAGGAATCAGATAGTAGAGAAAGAAGGCATTCAAGCTTCTTCCCTCCGATACAAGCATGAAATGTCATGGGGTACGTAGCCCCGTCCTCGAACATGCATGAATACGTGCATGGCAAATGTCAGAAACTTTGCACTCGGCATCTCGTTCCTCCAAACCAATTTGGTCCTAAAAATCATCATCCGCAGAGGTATATGGTGCGTGTATGTCAATGCCTATCTCGCTGGTTACAGGAGCTAATCATGTGACTGCTACTGCCATGGCCATTGCACCATGTGAAAGATGGTCCTCCACTAGAGATACCCTGTTCTTAGGGCACGACTTGTGGAGCAACTGCTTTGCCTTTCTTCCATGGACAGTAATCTGATTGAAGCCAGTGACCTTGTGGCTGATAGAGATGCCTACACCATGTCTGGGATCCACCTACCTGTGAGACCTATGATATTTATATATTATATATATATATCGAGAGAGAGAGAGAGAGAGAGAGAGAGAGAGAGAGAGAGAGAGAGAGAGAGAGAGAGAGAGAGGTGGGTAATAGGATTTATGAACTAGAGGACAAGTACTGTGTACCTGAAACAAGGGCTTACCTTTACCTTCTTTTTTTGAACATGAAGCTCAAATCATCATGGAGGAGAGAAGGATCTGCAGAACTCATGGGTTTTGTATTTGCCAATTTTTGGCAATTTTATATACTTTTTCTACAAATTCAGCAACCTCCACCATGTTCTTTGCAGGCTGCTTCTCACCTTCGACGATAGGGTTTGGTGCTTCAGCGCTTGTCATTCTGCTGCTGCACTTCATCTCTTAGACCTCGAACTGTTTGATTTCTTCCATTAATGCTGGCTTATTGTTTTCCCATGATTCTTCTCTACGGCAGGTTGGTCGGTTCATGCATGGCTGCTATATGACAGCTTTTCCCCGGTCAACATCATCAACTGCTGGCCGCTTTAAAGATTCTTCGAGTTGTTGCTTCTTCACACCATCAAACTCGGGCCAGCAGTACAAGTCGAGTTATTTGATCAAAGTAAAGCAGTAGTTGACTGCCATTGGATTTGCGAATGGTTCTTTGGCATCAAAAGGTTCAGGAAGCTTGATGATTTCCACACAAGCTTCTCCCATATCTAATTATTAAGTGGAAAGTGGGTGTCACAAACACAGAAAAAGAAAGCATTTCGTCAAAAACAGAAGTCCCTCGGTAGTTTCATCTAGGAAACTTGGAACGCAGTCTCCTTCGCGCACCTGATGCTTGTGGACGCACGGTTGAGTGACCGTCGACTTCACTAACGAACACCTACGTTGGTTCGTCATGACAAAGTCAATAGATAGATATGTGCATGATCTTGTTCTTATGTCGGGGAGTCATCTTCTCTCTCTTTTTAGTTGCCAGTCGGTGTTGCTGCTGAAGGCGTAGCGAGCACCACTGCATCGGTGGATTCAGGATCCAAGTGTGTTTCTGCAAGGTAATTCGTTGATAAGGACCAGTCGGTCTCTGTCCATCTCAAAGTGACGCCATTATCAAGATCCGTGCGGCGGGATTAGTCTCACGGAGCCAAGATTTAGTTTGTCTTACTCCCCTAAATTTGATCCCGGCATGGGAACATCAGATGCTGATGCCGACGACGAGTATGAGACCTTGCAGAAAAGCGGACCAGATCTCACATACGGAGGTTGCTCTCCCGAGGTTCCATCTGGAGAAAAAGAGCGGGGCTCCGATGAGTCGAAGGTGCAAGGGGGACGGAGATGGAGACCAAAACCAAAGGCAAAAAGAGGGAGATGCTGGCAATTTAATGGCGAGTCAGAAGACAAGACGGAAGGGAAGAGGTGGAAAGTTGATGTGGGCGGCACAAGTGGGAGAGAAGCCAAGTAGTGACCCACATGGCTAAGAGAGTAGGATAGCCACAAGTGCACACACTGATGCTGACCCGCGACCTAAGCTCTTAGGTTAACGAAAGCTTCTGATAAAATGTTAGATTCGGAGAAGTGGAGATGACGACACATGCAACGTTTGGGTGTGGCGCAAAGATTCCTTGGGGAAGCAATGAAGGGGAGGGGGAAACATCGGGCGTCGCATGGGGGTTTGGGTGCGGCAGCCAGACGTCAAGCGGTGCCATGCGTGGCAGCTGCAGCAGCAGCAGCAGCAGCAGCAGCTGCAGCTGCGTTGCTCACATGCATGGCATCATTCATCTCCCGTTCGATGTTGTTCGGATCGGTGCATGCTGATGAATGGAATCCGGGTTTTGTTTCATGTGCAGCAACAGAAATCTAAGTCTTCTGAGCGCCCAACATTCTGGCAGTGCAGTGAAGACCATAAAGCAAGTCCAGGAAGAAGAAGGCCTACCACTGCTGCCGCTGCTGCTGCTATCCCTATCCACTGACGACTGACAGGGATCATATAGAACACAGGTCTAAGCTCACTGCTGCGTGACCTATGATATGATGACCAGAAGAGGAGAGGGCCGGACTTGGACTGCGAGCTTCCCATTCTTCGTTGGACGCTTGCGATCAGAAGATCGAAGGGCTTTAAGAACTGGGAGGGGCAAAAGAAAGGGCGGGGACAGGGGAAGGACGCAGGCCCAGCTGGTCTCCCCAAAATGCATAGAAGTGGAAGAAAGGCGCAGGAAAGCAACCCGAAATAATGATCTAAATGAGCTTTAAAGAGAGGGGGGGGTGGTGAGGACCACGGATTCAAAGCTCGGTGCTCTAGAAGGCGGAGCCGCCCCAGCGCGCACAGACAATCCATGCTCATTTCACGGAGGGAGGCGTGCGCGGTTCTCCTCCTCCTCGGGCCCATCCCTCCCACCACCAATAATGCGGTGCCACTGATGGACGCCCTCGTGTAGTTTATTACTATGACTCCGCGTCGGATACAGTAGAGGCCTTTGCCGTGTGATCCGCGACGATCACCTCGTGGCCATAACGATGGCTGGCTCAAAGGGAGTAATAAAGATCGTGTTCCGAGTTTGGACGACATGGTTTTTTGGCCGCGGCAAGCGCAAAGCAGAGACTTCCTCCATCTTACCATGTGTCCCTAAAATACTAACACACATGTGTGATTGCTGGAAAGCTTGAAGCCGATCACCATTAACAAAGAGCTTCGGCCATGGCCAGCATATATTCGCTCATTTTTTATGGGGAGGTAGGGGGCGGTGGTGAAGGAGGCACAAGGACAGGAAGCAGCTAGTGGAGGAGGTGCCTATAATATAATCGAGAGAGAATAACTGCGAGGAGGAAGCGGGTGGAATTGATGGGAGCCAGTGGGGATAAGAGTGGCCTAAAAGCTGAGCCGGAGCCTGGCGTCGCTTCTCTTTTTAACATACAGTGAGAGGGCATCGCGAGAGAGAGAGTGAGAGAGAGCCGGCGAGGACAGGGACGGGTCCGGGCGCAATGATTACATGTGTCTCGTTCCGGTTCCTCGATCTCTCCGGGCCGTCGTGTACGCTGCTTGGGTTCGCCTCACCTCGCGGCCCCCGACTCCACGTCACGTGACCGTGGTTCTTGTTGCTACTGAGAGGGACAAAACAGCCAATGGAAGGTGGGAGATGGTGCGATGGGGGTTAGCTTTTACCACCAGCGGCAGCAGCGATGACAACAGGAGGGGAAGGGGAAGGGGAAAAGAGGGAGGGCATCCAGAGGACTGGGCAATAGGGAGCGGCAGAAAGAGTGAGACAGAAGAAAGACGGAGAGCAGAAAAGAGAGGGAAGGAGAGTGATTCAGAAGGTACTACTCCCCACCAGAAGGAATTTTCAGTCCCCACAGCCACACTCCCACCTCTCTCTCTCTCTCTCTCCAACCTTCAACCACCCCCTATATATGTATGTAAGCAAAACAAAGTGAGGAGGAGTAGATACAGTTCATGGATGACAGATATTATAGAGGATATATAGCAGGTAATTATAGAGGGAGAGATTGAGTCAGAGGTAGGAGTGAGGAGAGAGAGAGAGAGAGAGAGAGAGAGAGAGAGAGAGAGAGAGAGAGAGGGAGAGAGAGGGAGGGAGAGGGAGAGACGGGGGAAGGGGGAAGGGAAAGGAGTATATAAGCTGGGGGCGGAGGCATAGGCTTGGTTTCTTCTTCTTCTTCTTGATATAAGAGCAGCCGGGGTGGCTTCTGGAAGGCGATTCCCTTCCGACACTGGCGCGTTCGCGGACTGGGTGGCCCCCTCGGCCGCCACAGCCAGAGGCGATGACCTCTGCCTCGGCTTTAATGGTGGCGGCGGAGGAGGGGGAGGCGGAGGCGGCGGGGGAGTAGTGTGGGCTGGCCCTGGCTCGTCGGCCGCGGCTGGTGGCGGTGGCGGGAGGCAAGACATTAATTACGGGATACCTGCCGATATGGGGATGGTGGTGCTGGCCTCCGCCGCGTCCTTCCACCAGCAGCACCACCACGAGTCGCTGCTCGCCTCTGCCGCGGCGGAGCAGCACCCCATCATCCCCCTCCTCGCCGCTGCGCCGTGCCTTGTCGAGGATGACAACCCCGCTGTGCGGGCCAAGCCCGGCGGTATCCACCTCTGGCAACCGGTCCTGCCCCAGCCGCCTCACCACCTCCCGCCCGCCCATGGAAGCAACCCTAACCCTAATGTCACCCTCTCCAATTACCTCAGAAAGCCCGTGCCTATGCTCGATCCCACCGGAATTCTCGCGGGTGCCGGCGCCGTCGCCGCGGGGGGAGGGACGTCCACGTGCCAGGACTGCGGGAACCAGGCCAAGAAGGATTGCAGCCACCGGAGGTGCCGGACGTGCTGCAAGAGCCGCGGGTTCGAGTGCTCGACCCACGTCAAGAGCACCTGGGTCCCCGCCGCCCGCCGCCGCGAGCGCCAGCTCTCCGGCGCCGCCGCGGGCTCCTCCGCCTCCACCTCGGCGCCCAAGAAGCCCCGCCTCGTGGCCTCGCAGACCGGGACCGCCTCCCACACCTCCACCTCCAACACCACCCCTCCCCGTAGCTTCGACACGACCTCCAGCCACCAAGGTGACGCCCCAGCTACTCCATTCTCCTCCAAATCTTCGCTCAACCACGCACGCGTAAAAACCCTTCCTTTATTCTCTCTCCTTCAGACGCGAGCGTCAAAGAGAGCCTCCCGGCGCACGTACGAGCCCCGGCGGTGTTCAAGTGCGTGCGAGTCACATCCATCGACGACGGCGAAGACGAGTACGCCTACCACGCCATGGTCAAGATCGGCGGGCGCGTCTTCAAGGGCTTCCTCTACGACCAAGGCCTCGACGACGGCGGCAGCCACGCCGACGACGCCAAGGACGCCATTCCCAACATCTCGGAGCTGCACCTCGGGAACAGAAACGGTGGCGCTTCTTCGTCGTCGCCGATGCTTCCCTCCGACGTCTTCGGAGGCAGCGGCGGATTGATGGGAGGCACCAACTACGGTAACCAAATGAACTGAACTCCTCCTCAGCATTCTCACACACGCACCCAATCCTCTCACTGAGCTCAACAATCCCATATTTTTTAACGTCGTCGTCTTGTGTTATGTGAGACCATGGATGCCCGGAGGTGGCCGTGAGGGGTTGGTTCTACATGTTGTAACCATATGTGTCTTCTCTATCGACTCGCCTTCTTCTTCTTTCTACTTGGGGAGACTATTATTTCTCGTTCTAATAATTCTATTTGTTGCATCCTCTCTCTCTCTCTCTCTCTCTCTCTCTCTCTCTCTCTCTCTCTCTCTCTTCCGGCCTTCTTCCATGTGCAACACAGTGTTGCACTGCTATGAGGTGATTGGGGCTTTCTATTCTTTGACTTCTCTCCCAAATATGCTTTCTATTTCGAGGAAGAAAAGTGGTGCAACGCAGTCGCGTTAGGGTGGGAGCCTGCGCCCTCTTCTCCACTGTTTCATTCATGTGATATGGTGGTAGGAAGTGTTCTTTATAAGATGGGTTCGTGCCTTTCAATTTTGCTGGGTGTGTTGAGAGCAGGTGTGGGTGCTGTAGGGCACTGCATTGGAACTTGCATCCGAATGACGCTTTCTCCATCAGAGCAATGGGGAGAACGGTTGATCGGCTGGCCGTAAGTGAAACATGGGCTGCTTTTACTGCTTGCTTTCTTTTCCGAGGGGTGTTGATATGGCATCAGGTTTACTGTTCTTCCTGTTCTTTTTGCCATCCCATCAACTCTTGCCTGTGAACCTCATCATGGCTGCACAATGCGTTGCTGTGCTTGCATTATTTAATTGTATTTGTAGCTTAATGGTATGATCTCGTGTGTTGTCTTTATCGTTTGATCATCTTGTAAGACCCTCTCTCTCTCCCTCTGCTGACTGGCTCTTTAATCATGGAATTATCTTTTCTTGATGTATTTATGTTAAACAAATCTTTATTGCCTTCCATCTTATTATCCTTTGTTCAATATTGAGATGGACTTCTTTGTTTCTTTGCATAATTGGATTCAAACATCGGTTCCCAATCTTTGATCGAACTTCTCTGGTTTTTTGTAGCTTGTGTTTGGAATGCACTAGTGGTGTTTGGATGAGGCACCTGATCATTTATTTGGCTCTTGTATGAACCAACTAATAAGCAAGAAAAGAAAAAAACATGATTACATTTGATTAGGCTTGCCTCATTATACAGGTAAGCTATATAGGCGTTTTATCGTCATGTATGAGGCTTATTTGATGTCAAAATAATCATTGTAGCATTGTTTTGGTTTTGGTTTTCAAGCTTAGCTCATTTATACAATGGTAGCAATTTTTTCGACACGATTTAGATAAATTTTGAACGTGTTTTTATCCAAAGATATCTGATATCAATGAAACATCATTCACTCATTCATGAAATTGAGGTCTGGGCTCATATTTTTCCAGCTTAATCCGGGTAACTGTATTGAAGACAAAGTGATGAAGGTGCTCTTTGTTCACTTGACATCTCCAGTTTTCAATGAAGAATCATAAACTTACCAAATATATTGCATTCATTTCCTATTATACTCTTTAGATGTGTAGTTCTTCTACGTGAACACCGAATTTTCTGTCAATTGGACTGGCTATACATTCAAGTCGACAAAGTTGCCCAGAATGTCTGCATGCATTTGCCAGTTCTAGCTATAACACAATATTTCAACATTTACACTTCTAATTTTCTAAAACAAATGTTTTCAACTGGAATTATGGCTTGATCAGTTTAATTCTTGATCTCTTACCGAACTTGATATGACAAAGATGATTTTTTTTAAGGATAAAAATGTTACGTCAAGGGATTCTATTTCTACCTTCAGTATGACAAGTGGCTCAGCAGCCTGCCAATTTTATTTTACAAAATGTCATGATATGCATATCGGTAAGTTTTGGGCACCTTTATAATCTGATACCTATGTGTGTTAGATAGAAACCAGTAAGTCATGCTACTTTGCTAATATTATGTGCTGCCACAAACTCAGCTCAGAAAAAAAAGCTTGCATCCTCTAGTTCATGAAGTTGATAAAGAAAACTATTTTAGGTTCTCATATTTGACAAAACTTACAATGTTTTAACCAACAAGGTTGCTTATTGCTGTTTTTCTCAATTAGATAATGCCAATGTGCACTGAGATGAGTAACTTTTTGCAACACAGGTGCAAATTCTATATTCCCTGATATAAACTTCTTATGTTGGCTCCAGACCTTGAAGAATTATGCATCTGTTGTGTCCCTTTGTTGTCTTGAAAACATCATGTTGATTAAGTAGTACAAGCACAAATGAGCTCAATGTGTTTTTGTGGATGAAAATCCATGCGACCTTTGTTGTTTGTCGTTGGATTTCTAACTTAAGTTTGTTAATGAACCTTGAATTTTCTTTTAGAGCTTATAATGTAGCTAAATTTGTTACTTAGAGACAAATAATGATCTAGTCTTGGTTGCTCAGTATATGCAGAAAAAAAATGATCTCAACAATATAGAATCACGATGTATGCCACATCGAGACAGCTTCTGGAACATGCAACCTTGTGCATCATATATGCTTAAAACTAATATAGAAAGAAAAGATTGATGACCTTGCGTACACTGGCCGACAGCAGATCAAACATGAATAATAATAAAATTTGCTGAATGGAAGCATGATTGGCACCAAAAATATTGCATCTGTAAGTCAAACAACTGCTGGTCATATGAATAGCATTATGACGAGGAATCTGTGCCTTGATTAATAGCCATGCTTTGTGCTGGAAGATGCATGCTATGGTAGGAAAGAACAAGTACATCTTTTCTGGTATAATTTGTAGGCATGTAGAACATGATGTTTTAGATAACAAGTTGATTCAGGTAGTTATAGAACAAGTATTCGGTAATATATGTTTAGCGCACAACTCTATGATGGAATGATGCTACAATGTAAACAAACTCTATCATTGTTAAGATGGGCACCAACCTAGAGGGAACTTATTAGGTCCTGTGAGTTCAACTTGGTTTTTGGTGATGAATTGGAGATGCATTTTAAATGTTTTGCTAGATATCAATGAAGCTTGCAAAGTGGGATTCCTACAGTATTCATTTTTACTATGCTTCATATTTCCAGATCTGAAGTGGTTGGCATATTAAATGGACTACCTTGCTGCATATGTTGATATAGTGCCTTTACATTATTCTGGTTTATTTCTTTTGCCATCCTAGTCTAAATTCAATACTAACTTGCCCATGTTTTTCTTATGTAATTTATCGTTGTTCTTACATTTCAGCTTGGTTGAGCTTTGCTTGAAGCAAAATGAACTTATAGTTGCTGACTCTTTTGAAATTTTGCTCAATTAAGTAATGAAAGTGAGTTAACAGTTAATTTCATCACCGAGAGAGTGAGACTAAGCTCTATATTTCCATTCACTTCACTAATATTCAGAGAACTTCGAGGATTGTTTCGTTTGTGTGGTAATTATCGGGCATGCGGTGTCCAGGTTTATTTCTCTCATGGCAAAAACTCATGACATTTAAGGCATACTGTCAATGCATGTTTTAGATAAAAGTTAAATTAGGCATCAAATTTCATACAATGATCTTTTGGATGTTTAGTACTAGAAGAAACTACATAGATCTCAGATAGTGGACTGAACTGTGGGCATCTTTCATTATAGTTTGCTTAAACAGTATAACTTTGTTCATTAGGACACCATGAGCTATATACTTCAAACACAACTATAAGTGAAAAGAAAAAACTCCTATGCAATTATTCTTCAACTGAAATATAAGTGAAGAAAAAGCAATCGAGTGAATCTACGGGGATTACTATTCGATTTGATGCATAAATATTTATGTTTATGATGTGTTGTGCATGCTATGATAGTGTTGTCTGGCTTAATCAAGAAAACAGAAGGAACAAGATGTGGGAGCTGATCCTAGATTCTTTTGTGTTGCTTTTGGTCTCTCTTTACTTGCATTTCTTGTTCATAGTAAAAGATGATTGTGCATGATGTAGCAGCTGATCCATCTCACATCTCAATTCCCCAAATACATTTCACTTGAACCACCCCAAGCATGCTTTGTGAATTAGTCTCTTCGTCGATCGGATATCCGATCGATTGTTTCTAGATTCTATCAGGGCATGTTTGACTGGAGGTGTGGAACTAAACTCATGGTAAATTTAGAGGGAAGCCAATAAAATGCTAGTGCAGTTCTCGAACGCTTGTTTTGGTTGGTGGTAGATAGTATCCGAGGAAGTGGTTATCGTTGGTTCTTCTAAGCATAAAAACTGCTTTGAAATCTACTTTTGTCTGCGTTTTAGTGTATAAATACTATACATTCTGAATCTTTTTGTTGGTTTATTTGCATGGATGCAATCTGTTCAAGAAGTTTAAGATTTTGTTGGTCTGAAACCAACAACACCAACTGTTGCAACTCTTTTTTCTTGGTTGTTCCTGATGACACTCCCAAGTTCAAGCTCATCGGAAATAGGTAAATATTTGGATTTACTTGAGCTCGGTGGATGTGTTATTACTAACTTGGGTGAATGGTTTTGGCTCAATGAATTAATGATTGATTATTTTATCAAAGTCCTAGGCATTGGTGGAAAATGAAGTAGTAGTAGGGTTAATTGTAGATGTCAAACTCTTAATTGAGAAAGATTACAGTATCCAAATTTGCCCTCATTCAAATAAGCATTTTTGGATCTCAACTAGTTATTTACTGATAGAAAAGGGCATCATCAGTTTGCTAACCAGGTGATCTCATAGTACAATGGTAGAGTGGGAGCCAAATAAACTCATTAAATTGGCATGTTCTCAAAAACCCAACCTAACGCAGCGGCAATCATTAGCGAGTTCCCCGTCACTGGTGACGGATGGGCATACAGCAGCATCACCACGGTAAAATAGACAGCAAATGAATGGATGAGATCAAGCGGCTGTGGTCTTCTCGTGATAGGAAGGTATTGTATTTGTCCAAGGGGAGAGATGTTAATAGATTAAAGCGTGATTTATCCATTTTTAGTGTTCCTATTTGGTATCTCTATTGTTCTCTAAAATCTTTTATATCGCTTTTCTTCTATTGCTCTAGTCCTGTCGTGGTCACTTATGTCACGTTGTGATCATCTCCTTTCCCTTACCGTGGTCACTTTTGTGCTATTGTGAGAGGTTTTATTGTCTTTACCATGTCACCTTATCTCCTCTCTCCTCTTGCACCTTTGTCATCAATAAGGTCAATCTCATCATTGTTTATTTACGAGCTTATCTTCGATCACGACATGTCAAAACAATTAGAAATATTAAAAGTTTTTAACACGAAATTGTACATAATAAAAAAAGATGTTACAAATGGTATTCTCCAAATTGAAAGAGACGGGCATTATTGGGAAAAATCTCAAAATGAGGATTTTTTCATGGAAACCATCCTAGAATTTATATACGTTAATTCTAAGTAACAGTGACATAAATCACAAGTTCGTAGGCCATGTTTGATGGACAAATCTCGGTTGCTCCACCTTCAATGATATAATAATTTTTAAGATTCCTCACTTTACTAATATTTGAAATTGTATGAAAAGCTAGTAATGCATTGGGCACCAGGAAGCTTCATTCAAATTGACGATGGGGCGAAATGTAGGCCTCGTGTAATGACGTTCGTTCACGCTGGCATCCCCACGTCAAATCAAAGAGGAAGGATGGCTCCATGTCATCCAACAAATTAAAATAACCATCACACCACATAATTCATAAAAAATGACAAACCAACCAATTAGACATGGATGGGGTGTCCTTTTTCGATCGAGCATCGTTCGTTCACCAGCTTCATTTTCTATCATAATCCACGTCACCATCAGGCGCTACCATTTGCATCAGAAATTGCACTGTGACTAGTTAAGCTATAGGCTGCTATTTCCTATCGAGCACCAGATGCCATTCTCTGTCAATGTCATTTCCTATCTAGGAGCCATCTTACCATCGTAGGTACAAAATATATTTCCAATCGTCATGAAAGATACGTGGTGGAGTCCCTATCCTCTTTTCACTAGACATTATAAAAATTATCTAAAAGTTTACACACATGATATAAAACCTAACACATTCGCTCCCTTTAGCCTAAGAAACCTCCAGCGACATTGATTTAGCAGTGCTCTACACAAGTTGATGACCAAAACCAAGTTTTTAGTGCTGTTGATTGGCTTTATTCATGCAAATTATTTGCTAAGAGTGATGCATATGACTGAGATATATGTATATTATATGTTGTATATATCACACCCTGGCTTACCTCTTCTGCCAAAGACCCCTCTGATTGAAATTTCTGACTTGTTATACCGAGTGTTCTTCTCAATCGAAAGCCTGCCAGACCAGCAACAATATGTGAGATAAGTGGATCCAAGAAGCATGACTACCATTAGCATTATCTAGAGCATAAAAGTTCCTGCAGGAGATTGCATCACACTCACCTCGAAGCCCAGTGGGTCTGATCAAGGTTCGCTTGAACTCATTGTCTTGGTAAACCATGCTTATCACATCAAGGATTTTGCAACGCAACATATTAACTCCTTTAACGGTGAGGTGAAACAAGATAAAGATCATTCACATGATGCATTTGTCACAAGAAGAAACTCCTGACTCAGTGCAAGCAACTAGTTTCTTGCATTATGAAACTAGTTTTAGGAAGCCTTTTTAGTATAGCTCGTGTGCTAAGATATATTAACATCATCAAGTTCGACTTGGGCTACCGTCATATTGATTGCATTGATCACATCCATCTTTCCTCTGCTCACTGCTTCATCCATTGGAGTCCTCTCATGGCTGCCAAACGGCCATGGAAGCAAGCAAAAGCAACATTGTGAAAGAACCAAAGTTGATTCCAGGTCAATCTCTCTATAAAAGCATGTATTTCTAGAAGGTGGGACTAAATTTACCTGTTTAGCAAACTTACGCTAGCTCCCCCCTGGATCAAAAGTTTGACTACCTGGTGGGGTTTTTTTTTTTTTTTTTTGTTTCATTTACAAAATGTTATTGATCAGTGGTCAACAATAATAAACTAGAAAGATTAATAATCACCAAATAGGAATCCCTTACCTCTATATGTCCATTGAGGCAGGCCCAATGAAGTGGTGAATTCTTTTCAGAGTTCAAAGCATTCAAATCCTGCTTCATGGAGGCATCATCATAAAAAAAGAAAAAAGAAAGATGCATGCCATCAAGCTTCAAAAGAAATAGGCTTTACAAGTCTGAACAAATTGGTGCCCATGTTTGTGTGTAAACTTAATCTTAAATACTTGACAGATTGTAATTGACTGATAGTTCATTCATCCTAGATCTAATCAGACATGATAAGTGACAGCAATAGCAAACTCTAATAATGCTAATTGAGCCAAAACCTTCATAGTTCAAACATAGTGACTAAACAAAACGTGATATCGAAATAAGCTCTCACAACTATCGAAATAAGTTCCCACAATGTGATCTCCAAATAATGCTAATAAGCTCTCACAACTACGTGATAAGGCATTCATGCATCATCTTCAGTAATAAGCAAAATGATGAATTTATTTTACTAGAAATTTTCTAATAGAATGAAAAAAGACGATTGGGACTCATAATTTTATTGAAGAAATTAAATTTTAAAAAACAGAGAACTCGTAGCTGCTGAATATTAACATACTACTCAAAAAGATAAAGATTACTTTTTAAAATAAATAAAGACAGCAATCAACATTAGTAGTGACAAGTTTATTAGTTAGGCTAATTTGTAATCAGAAATTTCTGATACTAATACTCACTGCTCCGTTCTGAATAAGATATTCGACAATTTCAAGATGCCCATTAGCAGCGGCCATATGAAGAGCTGAAAATTCATTTTAGAGAAACTAAGTTACTCCAGGAAAACATTAAGCAGAATAGTACCAAGACATGAAGTTTGATTTTCATATCAATGAAACAAAGTATTGAAGATGCCATATACAATGATGGAAGTCAAATATTAGGAAATTAGAAGCATGACTATCACAATAGTAAAAAAATAGGACTGGGGATCTTGACAAAAAGTACACATTACTTTTAACTAATCACCGAAAACTTTATAGTCATCCATGGTCTATGTTCGAAAAAGACTAGTCATAGAAGAACATGGTTCAATTTTAGAGGGCCTGCAGAGAAATAGGAGAAAAATACATGAATTTTCCATTTTAAATGGGCCCTATCCAAATTTATGCCACTCCCACCTACTCTCGCCTAGCATGAGTCATCAATGAACTGTAAACAAAAATTCATTTAAAATGGGACAAATTCAATGAACTGTAAACAAAAATCAATTTGGATAGGGCCCATTTAAAATGGAAAATACATGACCTATCTACTCTCGCCTAGCATGAATCCCCACATCTACCACCTCTCACCATTGATCTCTCTTGTTATTGACATGGTGCTCATTTGGGAATCCGGTTCTCATAATCTTCCATCACAACTCCGTTTATCACATATTACTCTTAAGATGCTCCACTGGACATGACCTATGAAGTATGAACTAAAAGCTATTGCCAGTGACGTACTCAACCACTAAACATAAGCCTCATAATCCTTCATTCCATTTCAGCAATGTTCTTACCTTGAGTATTGATTAGAATGAGGCCGAGAAGTGTATAATTTGCAGTTCTAGGTATATGGAAAATACAGACATATATGTAGAATTTATGGGAAAAAAAATCTAGCCAACACTAGACAAGTACTTCACAAAATAATCCCCAAGAAAACTTTGACCTGAAGAAAACTAAGATCTTCATACTATCTTCAACATATGGATAACATGTAAACATACATATACATGTGAAGAACATTGACTACGTTTGGAAACACATTTATATTTTTAATATGCATTCGGAGAAATGTTTTGAGTGAATCTACAGTTGTGAAATGCTTTGAGTGTTTGATAAACAATAGATGCAAACTGTACTTTAAATATGAATTGGCGTAAATGTTGTTTGGTAAAATTATATTACAAAAGTCTATTAAATATTATATAACAAATTTACCCTTTTAATATTTTAAATATTTATTCAAAAATGAATACATATTTTTCATTTAAATTAATAAGTAAATAAATAAATGAATGTATGTAATCTGTAGATAATACATAAAAATATAATCATATGAATGAATGTAAAATAATTTTTGAAAATAAATAAATAAAATTTCACCCTATAGAATACAAAAATCATGCTTGTTTGTCATTAAAACATGTCGGCAATCTTATGATTTTAGATAATATCAAAGGATACTTTGGGAATTTCAAAAATTACATTAGTATCCCGCAAATATTGAAATGCTAATGCTATCTTGATGTAGCATCTGCATTTGAGCATTTACAATACAATATCCAGGTCAAATGTGATTTGAAAATAATTTGTCAAATATCAATTCACATTTGAAATATGCATTAGGCCTGTTCTCTACTGCATTCTTTATCATTCTAGCAACTTAAACACTACGACCGAAGTAGTTGACTGACTAATATTTGATGAGAAAATGTAGAATTTAATTACATGATTGTTTAAAACAACTTTATGGATTCAAATTCTTATACAACTATTATTTAAATTCTTATAAAATGTTGGCCTTTTATAGGCAAAATAATGCTTTCTAGTTGTTTGATTGTTTAATTAGTAAATGAAGTTGGCTTAAATTCAAAAGTAAAAATAAATAGCTACCATAAGGAGCATTGCATGAGAGCTGTAGATAGAGTTTTGCAGTTTAAGGACAATCTGTCTTCAGGGTGTACTGCACCTCAATGTGCTTAGGTACAGAAGGAATTTAACCAAAATTACCTCCTTTTCTTAATCCTTTCACATTTCTTTTATCATATTAAGTAGGATCCACTTCAAAATTTCAACCCATTTGATTATACCAAGATAGTTGGACAATCCAAGCTTCTGACAGTTGAACAGAAGTGATATAGCAAAGAAGGCCAAACATAGTTAATACTCTAGGAATCTACAAATAAATGAATTAAGCTTACAAACCGGTTTCTCAACTTTTCTTTGCCACAAAAATTGAACCTTGGTTGCTACTGGTAGATCTTTAAAGGAAGCAAGGCACACAATAAACTTGTAGGATCCATCTTAATAAATAAAGAGCTGTTTGATGGCTCCAATATCACGGATCAAGTGTTGTACTGTGTCAAGGTTTCGAGAGTAAAAGTACAACTGGATACATGTTCAATGGGGAGCTTTTTAGTCTTTCCTGAAAACTCATCCTAGAGAAGAACCAACCCCTCGAGCATGTGCGTATAATTGGTTCTCTAACCCACGGAGAGAACTTTTGGTCACTAAGCCTGTTTGAAATGTGCCAGTAGGTATATTTACATTTTGTATCACAGAAATTTATATCAAACAACTTTTGTGTTCATGAACATAATCTTCAACTCCTACTAGTTATGGATAAAGAAAATGAACTAAGACCCTCGTTACCATCAATCACAGAAGTATAAACAGAAAAGGAGAGTCAATACTTTTCATATTAACCAATAAAAAAAATTTAAACTAGAATTAAAGATCACACCTGTTCGTCCTTGAGAATCTCTGGAATTAGGAGAAACGCCCACAGAAAGTATGCTTACCAAATCTTCTAAGTCATCATATCTAGCAGCCTGCTACACATTAAAAAAAAAAGTTCTGTTAATTATCTTCTGCTGCAGAAACCAACTGCCATGTTCCACAAAGAGAAGTAACTTACTAATAAACTCAACAAAGTGTTGTTGATGGTTAGAACAAAAGTATATATATCTTTAAGGTGAGAAAAATAAGAGCTATACAACTTCAAAAAAAAATGATGGCAAGAATACATAGTTCCATATTAAGCACATGGTTAGTAACTTCAATTTGAATTGTTTTAACAAAAGGTCTTATGAGGCAACATATATTTGTCAAGAAAACAGCCATGACAGAGTTGAAAGTCTGAAAAGTTAATATCAAACAGTACCAGATTGTTTGTTGTGAGATAATTGTTGTTAATATGCGATGACTAACTAAACTTAAGATGAAAGCATAAAGATTTTGAGCTATGAAATGTTTATATGCCAAAGTGCTTACATGAGATTTTTGGTTATATTACACAGATTCTATGTTGTGTGAGTTTAGTTTAGACCTTCTGTTTAAACCATTGAACCTCTCGTAACTAAAACCACATAAGATCTACCCTATCCAATCTTGTGTCAGCTAGGATTTGACCTTTTATAGATTTTATTTTGTGTAAGCTTAGCTGAGACCGTATGTCTAAAACATCAAACCTCTCATAACTAATGTCAAATTAGATTGACACTAACCATTCATGTGTCCGCTAATTTTTGGCCTTTTGTGCAATCATAAGAAGTTGCAATCAGGGTATCATGTTATTATCTGAAGCCTGAACATCCTAATTTATTATAGTTATCTGATCCAAGGTTTCAAACTGTTCAGCATGGACCCAGGTCAGAAAGACTGCAATGAAAAATGGCACAGATTAATTTATCCAGACAATTCTAAACGAATGAAACTAAACTATAATAACTGGTTCTTAGTTCATTTGACCTAGATACTAGAATCCCAATAAATCCAAACTGATCACCATAGATAGTTCTTAGTCACTGTGGGTTGTGATCTTGGCTAAGTTTATAGTATCTTTTAGCTAGAAATGTTTTTTTAATAAGTACCTTAATTTTCTAGTTCTACCGTGCATCTCTTAATTTTTTTAGTGTCATTTGATTTTTTTACTCTTCTAAACTTTTATTTCATTGTTATACAACATGCCAACTCAATAATCCGACCTAACTAGTGGTGATTCCATTTCTAAAAGCTATTAGCAATCAGCAAATTTATTCTGAAGCCCTGAACCTTAGGCGACCACTGGAGACCAGTAAATCCCACCATTATCAAGCCACTAGAGTATATGAAAGTTGAGACATTTAAATGCCAACTGAACCAATCCTAAGGTCATAGCCACGACTACTAAGTCTACTATGATGTGATATATACTAAAGCATTTAATGAATTCACAATGTGAATCATAGTTATTTCATGCTTGGCATCCTTCAGAACTAGAGTCGGTTCCATATTGTGCTTCACCAGAATGGGTGGTGATCAATTGGTTCACCATGTCTCTTTAAAGGAGTGCCAACTGTTTCATGTCATCGTAAAACTGATTGATCTTTCTACTGCAAACACTAAAGGATAATCCACAAATATTGGTGATCAATTGGTCCAACATGTCTCTTTATAGGAGTGCCGCAAATTATTTGATGTCAATATAAAATGGATTGATCTCTATACTTCAAACCCCAAGGAATAATCCACAAATATTATGGGGCTCCAATACAGCCTCGAAAGTCAATAGAGTGCCAAATGATAAGTTGAGGCACCATTTGGAATAGACAATTAGTCAGTGCACAGTGAAAAGATTAATGAGAAGTGATTAATTTTTAAGTAAATAGAAGAAAATAAAAGAACTAATATATAAATTGTTTCCAATGGCGATTTTCCTATATTTGAGGACAGAAATAGCACATCATAAACTGTTGACTAAGAAAAAATCAAAATGATATCAATATGAAACCGTAACTGGATAGGGATAAATCAAAACAGACAATCTGGCTTGCGAAGAGGCTATTAATGAATTGGGCAAAAGTAAATGAGATGGGTATTCAACAAACTAGAGTTCAATTGAGCAAACTCAGGAATGATTCAACAGTTCAGACTTGGCATTAAGCCTGCTATTGCTTATTCTTATTTGATTTTTAAAACTAAGATTTTTGCACTACCCATCCAAATTACTCATCGATTGAAATGACCAACTCTTTTAATAAATTCACCTGCTACTTTTGCTTTTTCTTTATGTTTCTTATAATGCTAATCAGTGATTTATTTTCGTTGATATGAAGCCTGTTACTCTGGTTTTATTGCTGCAGTTAATTAATAGTCACAAGTTCCTTCAAGTACATAGTAAATTATGCTTATGTCAATTTTGTATGTAATTTACTCGAACTAAAAAGCATTCACATATGATCTACCCACAAAAAGATCTTCAGTTATTCTTACTAGTCATTAGCTTCATTTTCTAAATGAACAAGCGCGATTTACTAGCAATATATGCATCATATGGATGACAAAAGCATGTGAGATGCACTGTTCAGAAAACAGTTCGATCACTGTAACATGATCTCTGGTAGAGTTTTACCATACTTGTGTCATGAACATACTCTTCTTTGGTTTATTTCATACATCAATCAGATCAAAAGAAACAAAAAACCTTTTGAAGGTTTGAACTCTCTTAAAGGCCATTCACACACATCACGATCCACACTGTCCAATTTAACTTAATACCCTGTTACATAGAGATCCCTTATCAACTAAACCACAAAAAGATACTCTAGAAACAATAATCGACACCGAAGTCAGGTTACAAGATGAAAATTACTGCCCTAAATACACTAAAAAGTGAAAGACGTAAGAAACATAATGACAGAGAAATTGCGTCCAATATGTTCGACGAAACGCCTCAAGTGACAAGAAGAGATTAAAGCAAAGTTTAAGAACAAAGAGTGGAGGAAAACAGACCTCAAGCAAGCCCTGGACTTGGTCGGCCGTCACCTCGCAGGCGGTTGACGGCTGTGCGGGCGTGTCCGTCGCCGTGCCCATAAAACCGCACTTCCCCTCGCAGCACAACAGATGGCAGGAACGAGGCGGCTGCTGCTGCTGCTATACCTATCGAATGACGACCGACAGGGATTATATAGAAAACAGGCCCAAGCTCAGTGCAACTGTGACCTATGATATGATGACCAGAAGAGAAGCGGGCCGGAGTTGGATTTCGAGCTTCCTTTGGACGCTTGTGATCAGAATATCGAAGGCTTTAACAACTGGGAGGGGCCAAAGAATGGGCGCTACAGAGGAAGGACGCAGGCCCAGCTGGTCTCCCCAGATTGCATAGAAGCGGAATACAGGCGCAGGAAAGCAGCCCTAAGTAACGATCTAAATTAGCTTTAAAGAGAGGCGGCGAGGACCACGGATTCGAAGGCCGAGCAAAGACAATACCCTAATTTTAATTAGGGGTAAGTATATAACTTTACGATATAAAGAAGCTTAGGGTCAGCCATCAGGGAAGTAATACTCCAGTGCATACTTAGTATCCACATACTTGAGTTCCATAATTATTTTTATATAAGAAATTATTATGTATATAAATAACATAAGAAATGAAAAAAAATTACAGAAAGCTATGTGATGTGTGACATGTGATGTGCTGTTCTTTATTAGAATATTATTATTATTTCAAGACATGCAAACAGAGTAAATATTTAAATGCAACGACGAGA
This sequence comes from Musa beccarii, assembly GCA_024322285.1. Classification (NCBI taxonomy): domain Eukaryota; kingdom Viridiplantae; phylum Streptophyta; class Magnoliopsida; order Zingiberales; family Musaceae; genus Musa; species Musa beccarii. Next base: position 2,189,062 of record CM044401.1, on the reverse strand, counting down.
ATAAGATAAAAGGCGGTCCGAAAGCATGGGACGAGGTTATATTTATTTACGAGGCATTATTGGGCAGCAGCATCATCCGAGGGAGGGAGAGGGGAGAGATGGAAGGGGCGGGGTTGGCGATGAAGCCGGTGATCAAAGTCGCGGCTCTCTGCGGCTCCCTCCGCAGGGCTTCCTTCAACCGCGGCCTCATCCGCTCCGGTAAGCCGCCCTCGACCCGCTCCCCGCCCTCCCCCTTCCTCTCGAATGTCCCTAATCCTGCTCCCCCTCTCCCTATTATTGTTGTTCTGCAGCCATCCAGCTGTGCGACGAGTCCATCGAGGGGATGAAGATCGAGTACGTCGACATCGCGCCCCTCCCCTTCCTCAACACCGACCTCGAGGTCGACGGCAAGTTCCCCGCGCCCGTGGAGGCCTTCCGGCAGAGGATCCGCGGAGCTGACGCCTTCCTCTTTGCTTCCCCCGAGTACAACTACTCCTTCACCGGTAACCTACCTACGCTGTAGCCCGTTTGATTGTTGTGTAGATCGCCTTCTCCGATAAGGATGTGTTCTCTCGGTTGCGATTCTTATGCTTGGACTCTGGTTAATTATGTAAATTCTTCGTGAATTGACTGTTTGATGCCACTTTGACGAGCCTGTCATTGAACCTGATTTAATTTTCTTTGTAGAACTCAATTATCTCCTTGATAGCACTAAAGAAAAATTCCTATTGTGTTAGTTTTTAGTTTTATTTGTTTATTTTATGCAAAATCATAAATTTAGCAAGACCACATTTACTCGCCCTCTTGTATGCCTCCATAATGTCCCGCTGCTCTAATTGGCCCATCTAGCTGACCTTGTCTTCTTCGACAAGGTTTCCTTACCATGAAGGTTTGCAATCTCCTATCGAATGTTGTGGTACCAACATACTGGACAATTTTGCCGATCTGTATCATCCTATATCATTGAAAAAGGAATCAGGAAATTAATATTATTTGATGCTGAGCTATATTGTGTGGTTTCTGGTCCTTGGTCGAGGTCTGATCGACATGTATATGTACTGATCCAACCGGTATTTGAATTCTTGATTTTCACAAAGGTGCCCTCTTGTTTTCTCCTCCCAACTACCCTCTGCACATTTTATTGTGACTTCTCTTGTGATTGTACATAAGAAGTACAAAGATGGCACATTATGTATATGTTGAGGAAACATGTGACCTACATGGTCCATGTCTTCAGCAATGAGGCACCTTTTTCTGGAATGAAATGTTGTAACCATGGGTTAAGGCCAAGGTGGATAAAACGTCACACATGGACAAGACAGAAATGTCAAACAATATCTACCAATTTTTTGTATCATTATCAGGTTCCATGATTGAATTGCCTTATCTCATTTTTCTTAATTTTTCTGTCTTTTCCAACCTCTTCTATTTCGCCACCAATCTTTACCTTGCAATCCATGTTTAAGTTCAATTTTACCATAACCATGAAGTCAACTTTTACATTTTTCCCTAATGGAATTGATATTATATAATAGCCACCTTCCTTTTTTATATAGTCTAAGTACCATGTTTAAACTATTGCTAGATACAGTTTTGTGAAGTGGTTTTGTGAAGTCGATATTAAATTATAGCGCCGTATTGGTTAGTTACAATCTGTAGCTGTCAATGACAACTGTAATATGCATACAAAATGCCTAGCCAGGCACTGAACATATCTGACTCCAAGGTTGAACATGGTTTAAATTACCAGTCCAACTGAGCAATGGTATAGAACGATATAGCTCAGTACTCTCTAATGTATCACTCCTCTTTTTCTTTTTTTTTTCATATTCTTTTGGTGATATTGGATGGCACACATTGGTGTACCACATAGTATCTCAGTACTGTTTCAGTTCTGTAGGTTGTCGAAACCAATAACAAATTGGTATCTAAAACCTTGATACAAGTGATTTCTGAAATCACTACTTTAACCTTGATTTCTGTTATAGCATATGATTTGATACCAAATCATAGACAATTTCATGTTAAGTCAACCATGAAAAGAAAAATGAAAACAAAAGGAAAAAGATTAAGAAATGTCTTTGTACTTCCACTTGCTTATCTCGTCCATGCATACCCATTTATTATGCATATATAGGTGCATCTGTTGGTGCTAGTTTGTGCAATTGGTCATTTGTCTGACGTGCAGTAGCATCAACCAGTATGAGCTTATATGTCCCTGTTTTGTTGTTGATGTTCCTTCATGAATCATCTAACATTGTGCCATATTTTGCTCTGTGTATGTAGTCAGCATACTACAACTATTATCTTTTTTGTTGATGATACTCTGAATTTCTATTGGCATATTTAGTTCACAAGGTACTATTACCAATTCATCAGGTTATATGGCCGTGAGGACATAAGATAGTCATCATATATTAAATCTTACCCTTCTACCACTCCATGCACTCCATATGCTTTTCACATTGTGTGGCTGAAAAAAGGGGACCTCTGGTCCATTATGTTTATTTTCTGAAGCAACTAAAATATAAATTCCATTCTAGTCACTATACATTTTTGCATAGTTTAAGAATGTGTCAAGTCATGCACCATATTTATCTTAATAGTCTAGATTAAGTCAAACATGGTTATTTCACATAATATTTAATCTTAGTTTTAGTGGCTAATTCAGGGTGCATTTAATATCAGAATTTTAGTTTTGTTGTTGCTTATTTGTCATATCTAGGTACATATTTGGTTAAAGCTATTAAAGCTATACTAGGTCAATAGGAATTAAATTCTGAAAGATAAGATGCTTCATTAAATAGGATTTAGAGTTTAAACTTCAGTAGATAGTGTTTAAATTTTAAACCACTTATCTGCAATCTTTCTCCTCTTAGTATTTTCTTGGACTTCTTCAAATTAATTGTTTGGGGCAATTGCGTACTCAACCTTTGCTATGTCAACATGTGCCTCTCGAATATAGTCAGTGGTACATATGAAATGAATTCACATTTGAAATAATCTTTAGATTATTTAATTTCACCAAGTCTTGAATTAATCAACCTTAGTATTATTTGTCCAAGCGTTATTTCAGATGTATCTTTGGTTGGATAAGTTTCTGAGTCAATTAACAGTCAGACCTGAGCAGAGATTACTCTTTGATTATGCCTCTCTTTCTATTTGCTTGTTATTGTTGTTTCTCTTTTTGGATACATGTTCCTCTTTGTAGTTCTCCTCTTCTTCAATCTCATTTCTTCTGCTAAGCTCTTGTTATATTATTCATATCAGTCCAAAAGTGATCCAGAAACATCACTAATGAGTGATCAACAGATCTCTATTTGCTAGAGTTCTCTTTGGGATTCAAATAGCAGATTGTGACAAGAACAAATTTGATGACATTATATGTGGTTGTATGTCTTGAAATAGAACTTCTACCATGCTGTTTTAGTAATTCGCAGCCACAAGCTCTTGGAATCAATTTCTTCAGACTTTAAGTGATGTAATTTTTTGCATAAATCGCAACTCTTGTGATATTATGTCTCAAATTAATATCTGATCTGGTGAAAAGAAATAAATGTATAATTGGTTTTTTAAAAGCACTTAAACTCATTGTCTAGAAATTAACAGAGGTTTCGAGTGGCATATCAAATTATCAATAGCACTTTAAACTCATGATATGGAAATAGCACTGGGTTCTCGAGGACTCAGAGATGTTGCTTTTCCTCTTAGCATCAGTTGTTAATGACCATCTGCATTCACTTGAATCTTAGGATTATGTATTTTGGGTAATCTTATTGACCTTTCATGCAATGAGTATACTCCTTTATGAGTATGGCATCACCACTCCCTTTGGCAGCATATACTGATCTAGACAGATAAGTTATGATGAAATATCATCTCTCTTCACTTTTTTTTAATATATATTTAGGTCCTTTGAAGAATGCTATTGACTGGGCATCAAGAGCTCCAAATGCATGGGCAGACAAGCCTGCTGCTATTGTAAGTGCTGGTGGAAATTTTGGAGGAGGAAGATCTCAGTACCATCTTCGTCAGGTTGGAGTTTTTCTAGATCTTCATTTCATCAACAAACCAGAACTGTTTGTCCCGGCATTCCAGCCTCCATCAAAATTTGACAGTGATGGAAATCTAATTGATCCTGAGATTAGAGAACGACTAAAGCAAGTGCTTCTGTCGCTCCAGGCCTTCACCCTTCGGCTTCAGAACCAATGTTGAATTTCCAGATCACACAAACCGTCATTGGTGAATTGGAAGTGCTTTGTGTTATTTGATTGACAATATTTTGCGGTAAAACCTGAGTGTTCGTCTTGTGTTATTTCGCAAGCTGTGCTTGGTGATTTTTTTATAGTCGTAAAGAAAAACTATGATTCCCTTAGTTTGTTGTACTGCTTGATAATTTCCATGGTTTTCAAACATGGAAAGAATTAATCTATTCGATGACATCAGTTGTGAATTGATGCATCTACTGTTTGCCATAAAGGGAAACATCTTGGATATCATATCAAAATTACTATCTGCTATTTGCATTTTTAGACACTGAATTATTCTCCGCACTACTATTTTGTAGACAAGAATTGTAAGTGCCACTTTATTAACATTGTATGACCCATGTTTTCCCTCATCAATTCTCTTTGTATTATATCTACAATGACCATGCATAGACAACTAATTAGTTTTTCTTTTTGTTCTATAATTATATCTACAATGACCATGCATAGACAACTATTAGTTTAGTATATGATCTATAATTTGTATGTTTAAAATATTAGTCTAATATTGATGTGATAGATTAATGTACTAAATATTAAGAGTTTGAAATTTTATTCAATATATATATAAGATATTTACTAGTGTATGGATTTTTACTAATAATAATAAGGTTCTAGATCAAATTTTATCTTGACCATTTTCTTGAAAAGAAATAAGAAGTCAATCATGATGCCTCATGTTATTATCACTAGAACAAGAAAAATATAATTTAGATTCTGATATCCTTCAAAATATTAAGGTCCTTTACATGTAACCCTTCTTTTTAGATCCATAAAAATGAGACAGATTAATTATGATTAATTGTAGCAAATGTTATGTTGCTTGCCTAAGTTAAAAAGATATATTAATGCCTAAATCACTCCTAATATTTCGTAATCATAATAAAATATAAAGGATATTAATATCACTTAAGAATTCTATCTCACCAGCAAGTAAAAGTTGATTGATCATTTTTTTAGTCGATAAATAATAGGTCACGAAAACTCGTCCTTACCCACCTTGTGATTGGACACTGGCTATGGCAGACTTAAATGGGCCCACCATTGACCCTTACCCACCTTGTTATTGGACATTCGCTGTGGCAGACTCAGATGGGACCCAACATTAATCTTGTCTCTGAATCCAGTCACGACGCAGGTGGGATTGTAAGGAATCTAAGTGGGTAGGAGAAGAATTTGCCCGTACCATTTCCGTCAGATTCCACGTGAACTCTCCTTTCCCCAATCCATGGGCCGGATTTATCCATGTCCGGTTCCCCAACTCGGGGCGGGCTATGGCGAATCCGATGGCTGCGGAACCACCGCACGCGGGCGGCTCTGGTCTCGTCCTCGCGAACAATGACACCATCCGATCCTTCCTCGTCTCCACCGCGAAGGACGTCCGTCACCTCCCCGACGAGCTTCGAGATCTCGCTTCCGCTCTCTCGTCACACAGCACCGTGCCCTATCGGTCTCTTAGGAGCATCTGGTCCGCCCTCCCCCCAACCGACCGCCCCGCCCTTCGCTGCCTTTTCGCCGGTGCCGGTTTCGTCTTCTCGAGCCCGAAGCCCAGGGAGAAGGTGAGAGCCCCTGAAAGGTTGGATCTTTCTTTCTTTCTGACGTAAGGGTCCTGCTCAAGGTTTGAACTCCATCTGGAAATTGGTAGAGCGAAGAGCTGAAGGAGAGGCTCAAGAAGCTCGCCGAATCGGCGGAGAGAAGGGAGTATCAGGAGCTTGTGAAGGACATTGCGCCCAAGAGAGAGGCTGCAGAGCCTTTCTCTTCCTATAAAGATCAGATAGGATTTGGTATTGATCTCTATTTTGTTCTTCTAATATTTGGAAATTTTTGATATATTTATTCTTCTGAAATTTGACAAATAGGGTTTTCATCTTTATATCCATGGTAGGAAAATTTGTTTGACTTTAAAGAGAGGTTTATCCCCAATCTTCTAAGAAACTTTTGTTGCATGTAGCCTCTACTCTATATTCCCTGACAAATATTAGCAAACAGGAAATTTTAAACAGTGTCTGATACTCTGAATAATATGATATTAAGGTTCATGTACTTCTTTATGTACACCAGACACTCATATAGATTTGTAGAAAAGAAGAAAAATTTATTGATCTAGCTATGTGCCCTCTTTTAGTCATGACAAAAGCTAATGTTCATATGCTCCATGTGGATTAGAAAGGGTAGTTTTCTATAGAATAAATTTTTATGTTTCTGGTGAGGTGTCCATCCCTAGTATCTTAGTTATGCTCAATGGAAATGTTAATTACTTAAAGTATAACCTTATCGACTATGCTAACCAAGATGTCTCACCTATGATGAAAATTCCATAACCAATTAAAGAGCTTTTCAGTGAGTTTTTCCCATAAATTAAGCTGCTAGGATATCATTCAATTTTCATATTCGTTGTTGAAAAAATATTTTTTCCATAAAAAGCCCTTGCCTATTTGAGGCATAATTGGTGAGAAGCCTAGCCTATTTGATGAACTAGGCTAATGCCTGAGCAGTAGCCTAGAAACCTAGGTGATAGCCCAGGCAACAAGGATACAAAGCCATTAATCACCTTTAAGTTGTATGTGATTAAAAGTTTTCATACTGTTAGAAAGCCATCTATTGAACAGTTTAGTTGTACATAAATGTTCCAAAACATTAGTAAAGTATATTAAATTTAGCTTTGTTTTCTATAAAGAATTTGTAACTTCAACTGAGTTGAAACTTCTTTGAAGCCCAGAATATAAAATGCTAGGCTTCAACTTTTAATGAGAAATAATTGGTTCCGATCTATAATAGGGAAATATTGGATGATTTCTTTATTTGCAATAATCATGAATTTAGTTGGTACGTCATATGTATGGTGCAAATGTCTAGTAACCTAAATAAATTAACCTAGACTGTTTCATGTAGCTAAACATGATCCTGCCTCAACCAGTATGTGTTCGAACAATAGCCAGATGTGAAAGCTAAATTAACTAATTCTCAGTCATTTGTCTTTTTTAATTATTTGTTAACCTTGCAACCAAATATCTGCAACACAATTTGTTTAGGAATGATATACCCTATACTTTGTTAAACCAATATGCAAAAATGAATTCACCTTAGCTTTCTGGTTCAGATTTATAATATAAAGCCTTAGTTCTACCAAGTTTAGAGTAATTTGATCAGACGAGTTTTTTTTTTTTTTTGGACATTCACAAAAGAGAGTACAAAGGACGAAGAACTGTTAAAGGTAGATTCTTTTTCCTTGCTCAGGTTTACATGTAGTGCTGATAATGTTCACGGGCTATTTGGTCGGTTTTGCTGCTTTCAGAGCTCTATTTAATCATAGTGCTGCACTGGTAAGTAGTCAGAGAAAAAACACTCTTTCCTTCCTAAAATATTACATGGGTTATTTTTCCTTATCCTTGACAAGTGTCTAGACAGCGTACAGACCTTACAAGTTTACATTTGCAGAATGCAGCTGGAGGCATCTTGGGAATGGTTTGTGGTATGCTACTTGAAACAGTTCTTTTTATAATTAGAACTTCCACCAAAGATGTGGCATCCTCAACCCAACGGAATAATAAAAGGAAACTTCTATAGCATATGCCATAATTGTTATGGCAATCCAGAGATATATACATTTCTTTCTTATTTGGATGTTATCTGATATCATGGCATGGAGAACTCTACTTGTGTATTCTATTAAGAAGGAGATCTTTAAGCTTCTGCAGATGTCAGCTGTTGTTGGGAACTGCTATAGTAACCTCTTCATTCAATTCCCAAGCTTAGGTATGTGCCATTTCTTAATGTAGCATCTTTTTTGGGCAAATCATGAGAGTTTTTAAGTCCTTTGTGTTTTTGAAAGATTGTGATAATTTATTATCCTCTTTGGCTGCACAAAGATTCTGTTAACCTTTTCTGCTAGTTTTTAGGGGTTTTCTGTCATGTGTTGCTTGCACTCTTTAGACACTCTTTTATGCATCTAGGTTTTTGGATCCAACTCGAGTATCTATTTTTCTATTTAACTATGTCCTTAATCTTATTAAAGAAAACTAAACCTGATTTTAGCTTCTCATTAGGTCCAAGTACTTGAAAGACCCAATCCACCAGCATCCCTATCTCACTTTTGTGTTTTTTTTTTTTGTTTTCTGCTGGAACTCGTCTCAACTGCTATTAACAGCATTAAACCTGATTTATGTATATTAGTTGACCCAGTATTGGATCCCTATCTCATAAAACATCCAAATCTGATTAATTATCTAGGTCTTTAAATCTGTTCCAAACTCGATTTAGGCGTATCCGGAGCAGTTTAAGCAAGTCAGCCGTCCTGGATATGTAGAAAAGGATATGTATCCGAAATTATTCCAAACTTTTTTTTTTGCAAAGGTAATTGATGGATTCGATCCCAAAACCTTGTTATCAAGCAAGCTCTTTACTAATTGGCATCTTCAATTAATCTACAAATTTGTTTTGGGGTTTCTTCTACAAGTTCCTTTTGTCCTTGGTTTGTAACTATCGAAGCAATTTATATCCTTAGGTAATTGCACTGAGATCTTTCTGTAGAGGTCTGCTAGGAGTCCTTGTTTCCAAAGCATGAATCAAGAACTCAATCTTTAGCTTAAAGTTTTGGTTGACTTGAAAAAAGACATTATGAATTCAACAACAATCCAAAGACCATATATCTCCGGACCAATCCTTACCATAACAAAGTTTTAATGGTAACTTTGGCGATTTTCTCCTGCTAGGATGCATTCTACATCTTATTAGATTGAGTGATCTAAAGCAAAGATTCAAGTCATCAAAATATTCCAAACATTACGTGATATACGGAGATTGACATAAGAACATTTGGGTGCAATGTCATTGCTAGTCCAACACCAAGTCAGATGACCAATCAAACTTGTGCCTCAACATTAAGTGGTGTGCAACATCCCAATTGTAATGTCTGATGGTTCAGGTGATGCCTCATGTTTGGTTAATGCCTGATGTTTTGATGAAACCCCATGAAACTGCGCATCACGGTGGTAAAACTATCCATTAAATGCTGGTAGTTACATGAATCACCTATAAAAAGGTCTGAGGTATGATCGGTAAAGGCTTTGGCATATTTGGCATTCACTAGCACACTTTGTTCTACAACCATTTTAACTTGAGCGCAGCTTAGTTCTTGTGGGTCATTTGATCGAACCCACTTTAAATCTTGAACTTGTGAAGAAGATGATCCTGAACTAGGTTGACACTCCCTGATGTGTCAGACAACCAAAATCAACATTAACATTATGCATCTACAAAGTCTAGATTTCCAAGAAATCTTTTTCCTCTGGTTTCTTTTGCGTTGTGTTGGTGCTCCTGTGCAATAAAAAGATGCACGCCTACTCAAACCTGTTACTGCTGATATTTCCATCACTCTCCTGATACAAGAGATCAGAAATTACAGTTTTCAAGCATGGAGTAAAGCTTGAATCAAGGATAAGATTAGAAGCTTTGCAAGCGTAGCATCATTTTAGATCCTAGACAACTTCTTTTCCCTTCAAGCCATTGAGTTCCTTTTTTCTCTTGTTATCAGGATTCAGAGAAGAATTATGGTCATTTTAGCTAGCTATGAATTCCAACTATAAGAGATCTCAGCATGAAGCTCTATCCATTAATGCGTAATTTTATTCTCCACTATTTACATTCCTAGTTCTCGATAGCTTATATTACTGCAAAATTGGCATTACATGGAGGTATGATCGATCATGTGAATTTTCTGGCAGCAGTCAAGGACTTTTAAGGAATTAAGAAGCATCTTTCCTCTAGGTAATGAAGTTTTTTTATTTTTCATATCACATTCAAGCTACTGCTAGAGAATCTTAGTCTTGTCCTCTCAGATAAAACTTCCTCATCCATGGCCTTTCTCTTGTTGCTCATGGTGTTATTATTGCTGCTACTGATGATGATGTGGTTGGTGTTGCTGTTTTCTTCTTGGTGAAGCTGCTGCTCTTTATATTTCCCTTTTAGTATGTGAGGCCTGAGTCTTCTCATGTCTGAGAGCTGCACTGGTTTCAGAAAGAACTCTTCTGCTCCTTCTTCCAAGCATCTGTGAGCAGTTCAAATACAAATCAATTCCATCTTAGATGTAAAGTTACAGATCTCATCATATCAAGTTTAGAATATTGAGCAAGATACGGATATGTTTGATGATGTTGCAGAAGGGACTGCATATTTCTGTCGATCCTTCCATGATTTGACCACAGAATAGATTACACCTAGGCAACTTTTCCATCACAGAATTTTTCTTGGGGAAAAAATTCCTAGGACCACAAGTTTCTTAATCAGGGCAAGCAAAGAGATTAGACAGTTCTAATTTATGAAAGGAACCCTTATCTGCTGCTCTTCTTTCTTTTGATCTTTGAAGGTTGTTGAGAAAAATCAAATCTCAGCAATTCACTTGGTGAGAATATCTACTATTTGGCCCCATCACATCAGAATGCAATTCCTTCATTCATGGACACTAAAAAGGCATCTTTCTGGCCAAATTTTATATCATAACATCCATTTTAGACTGGAAAATCTGTTGAAGAGTAGTAGCAATTTCTGGATCAGGAATTGAATCTCTTTTCTTGAATTTTGATTTTTCTTGGTGTCAGGAAGATGTATTAAAGATTCTTCTGAAGAATTCTTCTTCAAATTCTCTGACTGAATTAACTAAAGTTTATGCATAATATATTTAAGATTTTAATCCAATCATCAACAGAAATCACAAGTCAAGCAAGTTTCCTAAGAGAAGTCGGTTCATCTTGGTTAGTATTGCCACCACAAGGAAGGAATTTACTGATCATTATTCCTCTCACCTGTTTATCCTGGAAGGTACATTTTCAGATGACATGATCACCACTGGGATGTCCTTCAAAGATGATGACTCCTGATATCATCAGAGCAAGGGAAGAAGCTCCTCATAAATCTCTTGAAACAAATCCAATGAGAACAAAATGTGCATGTTGGAGGTATGAACCAAGCATCAACTGTTTACCTTGATCTTTTTGAGGAGGTCATACCCTGTCATCCCAGGCATGCAGTAATCTGTTATCACCAGATTCACCTCAATCTCCTGTAAGAAGAATCACAACCATCATAGTTTCATCAGAAACAAAAAAAGAAGAAAAAAAAAATGGGAAAAGAGAGCAAATCAATTACATTGTGTTCTGGTGAGAGAGCTGATGTGCTGGTCTGGTCTTCCTTCAACCCCAAGACTTCAAGAGCCTTGCTCCCAGAATCCACAGTGGTGACTGCAACACCACCATGAACATGTTTGAGATAGAAGAAGCCTTATGACACAAATCAAGGATTGCTAGTTTCAGTACCTTGAAAGGAAGATGTCTTTAGGAGCCTCTCGATGAGTTTTCTATCCATGAGGCTGTCATCCACAGCCAGGACATGGAACTGAGCTTCTGCATCCACAGCCATGGACTTCTCCTCCTCCCCACACAACAACAGTTGCAGCAGAAGGGGTGGATGGAGCCTTGGTTGCTGCCTTGTCAGGTTAACAGCTTCTCTCTGTCTATAAGCCAAGCAAGGTAATGAAATATAAGTCACCTTCTACCCCCCACCAAATCCCACCTCTTGGAAGGCAAGATCTGACCAGATATCACACAAATCTCCCCATGTCCAAATCTCTCTCATTTCACAATCTTGTGCTGAGGACTCACAAATCTCATGATTCCTCAAGTTATGAGATTGGGTGTGGATGGTGTGAGAAGGTGAGATGGGGAATGGAATTAGGGGGGTCCCCAGGGACAAGTTAGTGGTGAAGGGGCTTTATTATGCTGGTGCTGGCTTCAGAATTAGGTGGCAGTGGTGGTGGTGGTGGTGGTGGTGGTGCACCACATAATCCTGGATTGAGATACTCTCACCTCACCTGGGCCCCACTGGTTTCCATCATCCCATGCCACACCTGTCTGGGAGGCAATTCCATGTGACTTCCCCAGATTTGCCTCCCAAGCACATCTCTCTCTCTCTCTCTCTCTCTCTCTCTCTCTCTCTCTCTATGCACATATCTATTGATGGTCCAGTTTGCCACAGGATTTCAATTTAATAAGCAACCAAATCTTTGGACAACCACTTCCTGTATCTTCACAACTGATATCAATAATTATGAAAGGGATGCAATATCATGCAGAGTTGGTACAACTGGTACATCTCAAAGTCTGGCATACTTTGATGCCATAAAGAGTACCAAATCTTCAGAGCCCACCCTCTGATATCAATAATAATAATAATAAAAGGCATGCATGCCATGCATCATGCACAAGTAGGTAGGTAGGTAGATAACTGAGAGACTTCTCAAGCTCTGTAAAAAACCTTGTGTACCATAACAGCAGCATTTATATATATAACCTATTGTAAGCTAGCAATGTTTATGGTTACCTATCTAGTTTTAAGTTGAGGAAATGAAAATTCAAATAACTGGCAAAAATTATAAAATATAAAGGACATTTTAGGTAGTGTAATTTTTTTTATAAATTTTTTTTTATGGCAGTCATGATTAGTAGTGGTTGATTTAAATTTATTGCACAGATGCTAATGAGAGTAATACGCATGGACGATTTAAATATTTGAAGAAATATATATGTAAAATCTAAATATATGAAATGACATTTATGCCATCTTAAAAGTAATAAAAAAAAGGGAGGAATATGTTGTTTCCAATTAATTCTTGAAAGTGTTAACTATGTAAAAAATTCTCTTCTACTGTCGTTTCCTTTTAATCTTTCGCTTTTATGATACTATTTGATGGTCCACATCCACTTCATTTATCTATTACTGTATAAATGGAAGCTTCAAAGGAGGGGGGGGGAAAAAAAGGAGGGGGGCCTTATAACTATGTGAAATGCCAAACATTTAGGATCTCTTTTTGCATTATTGAAAAACAATTTTTTTTCATTTTGTAATCATCATGTATCTTATAGAAAATAAAAGTGAACAGTAGATTGGTTCTTGGTTGCTCCTAGAATTGTTATCAGGATTTGTTGCTTCTGTTGCCATAATTCTTAAATCCCGTGATTGGAACATCATAAAAATATGTTTTTGTAAATAAAAATGTTGATAATTCATAAACAAAGTATTTGTTTCACCAATAAGAAGGCTTGGAAGATGCTGGAATTCGATGACTACTTAAGGTGGTTGGTTCATTGCAAGGTGGAAAGGGAAGATGAGTTGCCTAAATTGATTTAAGAAATTTCCCTTTGACTAATATTTTTGACAATCAAAGCTCCATAAAATTTTGACTTTCTGAATGATACATTTTGATATTGATTACTACCCTTTGTGAAAAAAAAATGCCATGAGAAAGTAGGACTAATAATCACATCAAATTGCTCGAATGATTGAAGAATCAAATGTTGCATGTCGACGGTGAATAGAATATTGGGGTTACAATGACCTTGTGCTCCTCCATCGTATAATAGTTAAGGGTTTGAAATCTCACTCAATATACTTTTTAAAGGTGCTACCTGTGTTGACCGATAAAGATTTTATTAGCTTCTCGAGTCTTGAGATTAAAATTGATCTTCATCCTTTATCCTTTATTTTTTAAAAAAAAATTATTGAATAGGATCGATGAAAATATAAAAAATTAAGAAAATAATTTTTGACACCCTTCAACTAATTTACCCCTTTGCAAGATTTCCTTGAATTTCAAATTTTGATGATGAAATCAATTGATAAGTTATTTGATCTAATCCATATTATTGAGATAATTATGTAAGATTAACTATGATAGTAACGAAGACATAAAGCGAATTGCTAAAATCAAGTGCAATGCGAGTTCAAGAATCCATCGGAAGTTCGGGGAATCGTCGGAAGTGCTATCAGAACTAGCCGAGAATGAATCGGGGACTTGTCAAAGGTTTCGGAAGTTCGTCGGAAAGATCGTCAGAGGTTCGCGGAGCTCACCGAGAAGGTTCAGAAGCTTGCCAAAGATTCAAGGAACTCGCTATAGAGTTTGGAAGCCTGTTGGGAGTCCGTCGGACGAAATCCGAGGGTGTGTCGGAAGTCCATCATAAGTTTGTCGAAAGCTCGCCAGAAGAAAACTCGACGTGCCGATTTAGTTTTTGCTTAGAATATAATTTCAATTTCGTAATTAGCACATAATTAGGGTTAGGATTATGTGATAATCCTAATTAACCTTAGTAAGGATCAACCGAGCCTTATTTAGATTGAATTGAACCGAATTCAAGGCTCATTCAGTAGTGCTGGATCATGTCTGGCGGTGGCACCGCTAGAGTAGGGCGATGGCACCGCCCTGGGAACTTTCCAGGTGGTCTAGGCGATGGCACCGCCCCCGCTCAACGATGGTATCATTAACAATTATTATCTATCAACGATGGTATCGCCAGTTCACAAAGATCAAGGACCCTATCAAACAAGGACCCTATCAAACAATAGTACCGCTAGACTAGGTGATACCATCGTCCAGTACACTAACAGAGCAAGGTCAACTGGAGATGATACCGCTAATGTGTGTGTATATATATATATATATATATATACAATTTCTCTTATATATGTTGTTTGGAAAGTCAAAATTTCTCTTTTATTTATTTTTCAATTTAAAAGAACTATGCACAATGCAGCTTTAATTCTTTGGTTCGAGTTCACCGAGTTGGCTAGCAGAACTCCACTTTGAGAACATAAAAAAACTTATCTCGAATTTGAAGCTTTGGATATCCAAGAAAACAAAAAAAGTCATTCAGTTTCGTCAAAACACAACTGATCCTTTGTTCTATATAAAACTCACTCAATGCGAAGGTAGCTGAATGCCCATCCCGTCATGGATTCAGATTGAGATCTCGATTCATGTTCATGCTAAACTTGCTTTCGAGTCATCAAATCCTTGGTTTTAGATATGATGTGATCACTTCTCCCCATAAATTTAAAATAAAAAAAGGGAAAAATGTGATGAAGCATCCAGCTATCTTGACTTTGCAGGTATGCGTTCAGCAACCTGACACTCATTCTATAACTAGATTTAGTCTGACATTAGAAGTAAGAAAAGATTAAATAAGCTTATAAGGATTAAACAGATCTATTATAATTAATACATATGCTTCAAACCCAATAAGTCAATGAGTTCGTCAACTCATCAAACAAATGCTATGTTAATAAGCCATTTAACCCATCATATTCCTTATAAATCAATTTAAATCTTTCCTAACTAAATCTTGATGTTACAAATTCAACAGCATATGTCAAATTTTGAATCACGACTATGATGCCATGATATCTTTGGTGAAGTTTTGGGTGCTCCATCTAACAATAATTCATCTTTTCAAGCACCACCTACTTCAAATCTTCAAGTTTAGATTAGACACAATCACATTTAAATTTTCTCTAAAAGTCAATATCATTGACTAGTTAGGGGAATCAAAAGGGCATACTAAGATTGTCAAAATAAGACATTCAACATAAAACCAATCCATTTAATAATTATGCCAAAAATTTTAAAATACAAACAATATCGATACGATCCGATACCACATGGAACTCAGCATGTAATGATATAATATGCATCATGGACACATTCATAGACATTGGGGTTTAAAGCTTTAGTGGACCTTTCATGAATGTGATATGCATGACCCTTCCTTGTCCATGGTCTTCTCACCGAACAGCAGCAGTGCTGTTTAGGGTCTTCGGATGTCGGCTAAAATGCAGAGGTAAAGAGTCTGTAAGGCATCATAGTTGAATAAACCCTTGCCACTGGTGGGAATTAACTTACATAGAATTGCCCTTTTGGATTACCACTCCTTGTTTATATTACATACCTAACATCATGTTTTCATTCTTGCATCTCCAAAGTTACCAAATAACAGCACACTCATTTCAGATTTGTCCCTCTCCAAACATTACAGCTGTGCAGATGGTTTCACTCTACAACAGATGTTCATATGATATATCTTCCTATATCTAATACAGCATTTCTATTCAAATTTCAGAATACACAAGACCTAGTGGCAGAGACAAACCTCGAGGAACTGAAGCAGTGGCATGCAAGGAAAGTCATCTTGCTTCCTGCCTGCGCTCAGATGAAGAGAAACTGAGTTAGTGATGACTGTAATTATGATGGATAAGCTTATCCTAGATCATTTGTAATCAGATGCTTCAAAAACACTCTAAATCATTTGTAATTTAATCTGTAGGGATCCTGCTATAACAGATACTGATCAGAGTTGATAAGGAACCAAATAGAGAAGAAAGAAGAAAAATACTAGATATTGTCTTCCTCTCGTTGTAATATCCATTATTATGGCAGCACTTGCATTTTGGAAGTTTATTTATCTCATATTCCAAATATGAAAAAAGTCAAAACAAATAGTGAAATACAACAATCGATTCAAAAAGACAAAAAAAAAAGGGGAATAAAACCAGAACAGTAGAACTTAACCTCCTGGTGGAGCGGATTCGTCGTCTAACGGATCCATTGTCTATGTGATCTTGCGTTGCTGATCCTTTGACTTTCCTCGTACTGCATTTGGAAACGCCTACCGACATGTCCATCCTCATCAGCTTTCAGGGATTAACACAGTGACGATTTTGATGAAATAAAGTATTTGAATCACCTCTGTGAAAGGTTTGTGGAGATTGAACCTCCATACCATCCGCTTTACATTCTCTCATGATGCTAGAAACACAACTTTCCTCTGATATTGTATCTTTGGCTTCAGGCGAACCCTCCTTGGCAGAAACATTTTTATCTGTTGGCATAACAAAAGCTATTGGTTGATTTAGCAGCAAAAATCAGTAAAGTACAGAGAACTGCAACAAGCATTGAAACTAAGTTCATGAACTTAATTTCCTTCATATCTTGCACAGTGCATTAGTTCCAATAAGCCAATAGGTTATACGAAGACTCTAAAGAAAAAAATAATCATCTTATGCATCTTGTTTTCCATCCTTATAAGGTTTTACTTCAACTACTGTCCAGCATACCACCTGTAGTTGCAACTGTGCATCAAAAGTATTTATAGCTGAAGTAGTATAGTTAAAGAACAATGAAGAAGAAAAACCAGTGACAAAGTTGAATAAAACTTCAAGAAATTCTAGAAGATATTGTCCAGTGATTGCATTTGCTAGAAAGTCCTGAAACGAAGCCAATGCTAATGGCAAGTCAATGATCAAATTTGTGAAATCTAAAAAACCATGTTTGTCAACTGTCTGGAATTAGAATTATGGACTAGCAGACCATTTGCTCATACTAAAAACCATTCTGGGAAATATATTACCTATAGGCTTGGTTCCAACAAGCCTATAGGTTATACAATCCATTTAAAATATCAAATGAGAAATGAATTTATTTTTTTCATCATCACATGGTTAATTGGAGCACATTCAACTATCGTACCACATCGCACTTGTACTTGAGATTCTTGATCAAAAAAATTTCAGCAAATAAAGTTGCAAAATCAAAGAACAATGAACAATAAGGGAAAATAGTGATAAAATAAAACAAAATAGTAATAAACTGTTAGAAGAAATTGTCTGGTAGTTACCTTCACTGGTATTTCCAACAACACTTTTCTCCTTAATTAGGAAGCCTTCAAGGCTACCAACTTTTTGTTGATGAACCTGGGCATTTCTAGCGGTGGTTTCCTGTTCCTTTTTTGCTGCATGAATCTTGTTAAGCTTCTCTTCAAATTCCTCAATGCAAGATCTAACCTCAGCTTTTGCAAACTTTTTGCACTGAGAAGTTAAATGGTGAGCGATAATTAAAATATAGAAAGATTACTCAACATAAATGATTAGCAAGATTGCCAACTTAGCATTCTAGTATAACTTCGCTAACTGGTAATGTATTTACCAGAATTATGAGGAAATGAAAGCTAGTACCTTGCTGACTATACTTCTGAAATGATCCATCACTGAATCGTCACACAAAGAATGTTCATATGCTTTAAAAGACCCAACAAGCTTTTTCAACCCCTTTTCACTGAATGTTAACTGAGAGAGGCAATAAGCAATATGCTTCCACTGTTTAACCTCTGTAGCAAAAACAAAGCTCAAATGCTCAACATGATTCTTCAGAAATAACATAATCGGCTCAGAACACAAGGACAACCATTAAACAATTTTTTTGTAAGTAAAACTCACTTCATATACTGTCAAAATACCATAAATTTATAAGTAAAACTCATTTCAATTACTTTAATGAACTGCCACCTATTTGTCAAATGAAAATATAATCTAAAACAGAAACGAAGGGTTTAAGTTGCCACAGCTGGCTGGCTGTGTGGCAACATGACCAACCCAACTCAACCCATCCCGAAGAGCCCTGCCTGTCCTAGTTCAGTGGACACATTTCTAAAAAGATGTTCTGCACTCCATCCCAAACCACCAAGAGTCTAAACCCCTGATTATAGAAGGTCATAAAAGATATTCACAAATCAGGATACTAATGTTACTAGAAAATGCATCCAAAGTTCTGCTTTGAACTCTCAGCCCAAGTTTAAAGCCATGAATTTATCATTACGAAACTTATTTGGATCAGGCAAACAAAAAGATAACATGTGACCTTAGTCCACATGCCCAATCAAAACAAAAGTAAATACTAACATGAACTGTAATTTATCTTGTCACATCTATCCACATGAAGATGCATGATACTGACAGAAAAATGCTGAATAAGTTTAGTTTCTTATTCTTCAATGATGTGTAACATTGGAACATTTTGATGATTGATATCCATGATATGAAATTTCTTAATTGGCAGGAATAAATACGAGAGAAACAAAAGGATAGACTAAATAATGATTACAGATGCAGAGACAGCTAAGCATACCACTAACTCCGCTGAACCGATTGCATAGCTTTTCAACAAGGGCTTCCATTTGCCTGTCCTGTTGAAAATTATATAGACCAAGTTTTTAAAAAAATGAATAACATGTATCTAACATCACTACAAGCAAGCAAACCTTCTTGATAGAGTTAATTAAGAACTGCATTATGTTGTAAAAAGCTTCTTCCTTGATGTTCTGATTGCACAATCTGCTGAGGATGTCAGGAAGTAGATTATATATTGGATTGCTTCCTGCAAACATAGAAAAGCATAATCAGATAAGAATGAAGAACAGCATGTTATCTATCCACAAAATCACCAGGCATCATAGTGGAACCTTTCTTTGATAACTCATTAAAGAATAACTTAGCGAGACTAGAGATTCTTTTGTCTTCATCCTCAATCCGTAGAGCCATTTCATATATGTAACCCTTTACCTAAGAAAATCCTCAAGAATAAGTTCGATTAGAGCAGAGAAAGAAATTTGAAAGGACTTGTAAAGATTCAGCACCTTCATCATATCATTCAATATGAGATGAGACAGCACCAATACAGCATTTTTCCTAACAGATTCTGAAGGGTCTCTCAATCGAGCATACATATTCTCAGTCCAAGGCTCAAGAAGGTTCGGAAAACGAACAGCCAGGTCCCCAAGAGCCACGGTGCAGTTGGAACGAACAGTTTCTGATGAAGCACTCTCCACAACAGTGAACAGAAGCTGAAGATTTGATTCACTAGAAAAAGAATTACTTAACGATCAAAAACACTGCAAGCAGCATAAATTGAAGATGTACAGTACCAAGATACATTCAAGTCTTACCAAAAGTCTGAATCAATTATCATTAATCTGCATAGTGCAAGCATTGTAGAAGCCTGCAGTTCAGGAAACTGAAGTACAGCCAGGAACACAACTCAAGTTAGAAGAGATAAATCTAGCAAACATACAATACTACAATTGTTTCCTAAACTATAATGTCATTCCAACCAAGAAGCTCTTAGCAGAAAATTTGAGCTTACTCACCTTTTGCATCAAATTCAAGTTTCTACATAGCTTTGAGAGAAAAGGAGCACAATATCCAATGAGGTTTTTCTCAGTAGATCCACCAGAAACAATTTCTTTCTCTGCCTTCTCTGAAAGTGAATCGATTACTGCATCTTCAGATGCACCAAATCCCAATTCAGCATTTATACCTTGCATCTGTGATTACAAGAAAAGGGTTTCAAGAAAACCTAATCCTCAGAAAACAGTTTTAAGTCAAGGAATTTTTAAGCCAAAAATGATCAATGGATTTTTTTCACTGAACATTCAAATAAAGAAATTCCAGTAACAGAAGTCTCACCTCTACTTCAGCTGAAACACCATTAACCTGTTGCTTTTCAACCTTCAACTTTTCTTTTTTCAATTTTTGCTTTTGAATGCTTCTGATGCAGCTCTCGATATAAACCAATTGATTCAGTGCAATATGGCTTATAATAAAAAGGAATCTGCCAAGCTTTGCTGTAGGCACTGTGGACATGAAGTTGGAGGGTCCAATAGATACATCATTTAGCACTTCATCACTTGCAGTGCATCCAAAAACAGAGTTGAGGGACTTCTTCACAATATCAGCAGCAAAAGCTTCAGGCAATGGATGAACTGAATATATGGTGCTTATGGCTTTGTCAACAGCAGCATACCAAATATGGTCTGGAAGCCAGAAACCAGTTATTAAGCTATGTAGAGCAGCAAAAACCTTGCTGCTACTGCTTCTGAGGTTGTCCTTATCTTCCTCAGACAATCTTTCAAGAGCAACACATGCAGTTCTTGCAAGCAAAGGTTCCTCCTTTGCCCAACGTCCAAAACCAATATCAATAATATCCTGTAAATGAGAACCTAGAATGCTTGGATTTGATTTTGCTGCCATACACAAAATTGACAAAGCACCACGGCTTTGTTCTGCAACTACTCCATTGACATTGAAGCTGAAAAAGTCCCATAAGGCTGAGATCTATAGGCGAAAGAAAGACCAAAAAATAATAATAAATAAACTAGTCTTCCCATGGGATGAAAAAAGAAAAGCAAAAAGGATGTTATCTTTAAGGGAAATATTGTGCTATATATTTTTACTTCACTATTGGTAGTGTATTGAACAAGTTAACATAATGATATAGACAAGCAAGGAAGAATTTATGAACTTAGGTGTAATTGACATACAAAAGTTGTGATCACCCAAGAATTATAAAAACACCAACAAGTATCACATTTGACCTTGATCCTTTTTTATCATCCCCGTTCGTGGGGGCAAGCTTTATAGATCAAACTGTTGGATGGTTAAAAAAAACATATGTATCTCAGAAGGGAATGTTAAGCTACTTAAGAAAATATTTGTATTTGCAAACAATTAGGTGTAGACCAAAAGAAAATGACATGAGAAGATCACCTAAAATGAAATTGATCTAGATGTTGGGGTTAGACAATGTGACTCAATTAGGATTAGTTGCATGAGTTGAGATAGAAGCAGATATGAGAAAACTTTGCTTGAAATAATTAACAAAAAGAATGCCCTTGATCAAATAAAGTTATTGTCGTACACATCCATGTAGTCAAACCCAAAATAGTTGGTAATGTCAAAATTTTCAACTATTATGCAATCACATACCTTAAACAGAGTCAACATCAATCACCAATCACCTATAAACAATTTGTTGCTTCCATTACCTTTACCCTGATTAGCACCTAGCGGAGTGCCAAAGTCAGCATCAATCACCAATGCCAAATTGCTTACACTATGATATGTGCCAATTAAGCAGTAGAAACATATTTGTTATTAGAACTCAGCATTTTGATGTGCAAACTGTAAACAAAGCCATGTTATCATAATGTAAATTGTGTCACTTTGAGCAAACAATCCATTTCATTCTTTTGCCATGGACCTTCTGAAGTTCAACTATATGTCCTAGTTGAATTTGAAAAGAAAAACATGGAGAGAAACAAAGCCCGCTGCTTATCCATGACTGCCTCCTTTCCGCACATTCCGTAGTTGAATATTGGGAAAATATGAGGTAAAGAAAAGACTTCTCGTTATTTAACTCTCTACTTAAAAATTAAAGTTGAAATTGCATGCTATAAAAGAAACAAAGGAAACTCTCATTAGCAATAACTAATTTCAATGCTCCAATTACCTCAATCAAAGGATTAAAACACACTTCATCTAAGACAAACATAAGCTGGCAAAATTAATGAGAAAATGAAAATAATACAAACATGGATGAGTGGTTAAAGCATTGTGATGCATGCATACAATTCCCATATGCATGAGCTCCAATATTCTTTTTTTATATTCTCTGTTCAAGCTAAGATGCAAGAAAAAGCATTCTACTCTGAGAAGAGAGGTGTTCATACCATACTCATAGAAATTTCCCCTTTGGACATCAAAGAACTAATTAGAAATTCCAAAGCTGCAAGATCACCAATACTGGAATCAATTGCCAGGTCCAATAAATTTTTAGCAGTTTCCATTGGATTCTTTCTTTTATATATAGTAACAAATGCACTTTCGACAGCCTCATATATAGATTTGTCTTGGGAAAATACCTGAAACAATTAATAACATCTTATCTCAGGACATCTGAATTCAAAATCAATTTTTAAAAATATATAAATCTAAAGATATGAATATGTTGTTGTTATTTAATATTATTTACCAATGGCAGCATTCTGCGGAGTGATGCATCTGAGCCATCAATCTGAAATTGTCTGCACCTCATCAGTAGAAGGATCGTATTCTCCACATCAGTTGCAGAAGAAGAAGCCAGTAGTTGAACAAGGGTTGGCATCAAAGAAGTGATACATTGTGAGAACCGCAGACCAGCCTCAAGCGAGGCTACCAATGCCCTGGTCTGTTCTAAATTCCCTATTTCTGGAATCACTGCAGCTTTACCCTGCTGCTCTTCACTAAATGTCAAACAGCTGTCACTAACACTCTCTCCCTGCTCCACTGCAGCTCCATCATGCAAATTGTCAGCCTCAAAAGTATCATCTGAAGTGTTGGACGGCTCCATTACGTGCAATTTTTCTTTGAATTTCTCCAATGTTGCCTCAAAGACTGCAACACGGAGCTGTGGTCCAAATGGGTTATGCTGCAACATGGTGATAAGCAGATTGAGTGCTGATTTCCTAACCATAGCAGTCTTATCCACCAATCTTCCTGAAGCCACCACTGCCACCTCATTCCAAAGGCCAATTGAAATGGCATGTTCTTCGCATAACTCTGCCCAAACTTGAAGCACCCGGCTTCTCGTGTATGCCGACACATCCCTGCATCGTTCTAGCAGTATCTCCAACATAGCCTGCTTTCCTCTCAACCTTAGACACTTGGTACTAACATCACCTTCCACATCTTTATAGGCTTTTGCAACCAACCTACCCAAGACACCAACAAGAGCATTTCTAATCTTAAAAGATTCCCCACCAAAATGCGGAACTAGAACCCCAACATTGATGGACATAAGCTTCGGAGATTGGTCAGCAAGCTCAACCAGGAACCTCCCTATATTCTCCGCCCCAACACCATCCCTCACATAGTCCTTTGGATCAGTGCGACCAATCTCCCTGATAAGGGCAACCGCTAGGCATCCATCACCATACTTCTTCTCAGATGCAGCAACCAACTCCGCAAGGTGGGGAACGGTGTAGTCAAACTTATGGATCAAGTGCAGGATTGATGTGCATGATTGTGCAGTTCTCTGATGCTTCGTTGCAATAGTACCTATTATACGTCCAAGGCCCTCTCTGGTGTCTGCATCCTTCAGCAATGCTTGATTCTCATATAAACTGAAAGTGCACCTACGATGATGGAACGTTCTCATTATAATTACAAAAATGATATAATTCTTTAAAATAGAAATCATCACCCTTTTTCTACTTCTAATTTGGAAAAAGTGACTACTTGGAGATAAATGAGAGATAGCTCTCATCAATATCGTTTGATCCAAAGAGCAAAGTGAGATTAATCTCCAGAGAGTTCGCAACCAAATTGATGATCCGACTCCTCTGCGCCTCCCAATTCCATGCATACGTAGGATTCTTCTTCCGACCTTGTACAACCTGATCCAGTAACGAAAAAAATCGATTTTTTTCCCACAGTAAACAACAAAACTAGCACAAGAGAAATTAGGGTTGGGAGCAAGTTCGTACCTTGGAGCTGACACCAGAGGAGTAAGAGCTGGAGGACTCCTCGAGGAGGGCGATGTTGAGGAGGAAGAAGGTGTAGATCTTGAGGGCATTCCGGTGGGAGGCAATGCGGGTGGCGATGTCCGGGACCGCGTCGGCAGCGGCGCCTGGGGAGGACGGAGACGGGGGCGAGAAATGGGGGGCGCGAGAGAGAGAGTCGACGTTGGGGAGGAGAACGCTGAGGTTAGAGCGCAGGGTCTCGACGAGGTTGAACTTGGAGGAAGGGGGGAGGAGGGCGAAGCCGCGGACGAGGGAGTAGACGCGGTCGAAGACGTCCTGCTCCTCGACGCAGAAGAGCTCCCTATCGGATAGGTCGAAGGCGACGCCTTTGGGCACGAAATCGAAAAGGAAATCAACAAGACTGCGAATTTTTTTACCGGGGGAGCAGAGAGAGCTGGTGGACAGGACGGCTGACCTTTAACGAGCTCTTCCAGTTGCGAAGCACGGAGGGAGGCGACGTCGACGGGGAACTCGACTCGTAGCGAGAGGCCGTCAGACTCATCCTCTAGGTCCTTGAGATCGGAGGGGAAGACGAAGGGGGGAGCCATTGGAACTGTGTCAGAGTGTGTGAGAGAGAGGGGGGGAAGGGTTTCCGGTGAGATTTGAAATTGGCGAAGCGATTTGGGGAAAAAGAAGCGGGAAGACGACAAGTAGCAAAAGGGTTGGGGAATCGGTCTCTAGTTTTCATTTTAGTCCCTTTGTCCTTTTATATTTGCATACTAGTTAGACCAGCTTTTCATGCTCGAGCGTTAGGATATCATTTTAGTCCCTTTATTCTTATATATTTGCGTAGTAAACTTAACTGCAAGCACTGCTTCGTATTAAATTGGACCGGTTTGCCATGAAACAACACAATTTGCCCCTTCAAAGTTTATAGATATCATGTTTTACCCTTCGAATTTTAATATTGCATATATCCCTCACAAAATTTAGATCTTCCACATGTTAGTGCCTAAAATATTCTTCAATATTTTTCATTCAAAACTTCAATTAATAATGACAATTATGAAAATGACGATCACACTCAACCCTCTCTATTCTTTGTCGCTAACGATCTCTCTATATTCTATCATACTTATGTTTTCCTCTTTTTTGCCTAAGCAAATTCAAGCAGACAAGTTAGAACATGTCAATAGTTGTAAGTCATTTACACTCGTCCGTAAAATATACCTGTAAAAGTAGAAAATTATGATTAAAGATGTCTAAAATTATTGCAAATTATAGAAAAAGTATAAATTAATAGTTGATAGGTTATACTACCCACATTTAGTAAACAAGTGGAAGTGAAATGGACATCATTTAAGCAGTTGCACTAATAATCGAAAAAACATGACGCCCGTAGAATCATTTTTAGAACTTGCCAAATTAGATTTTAGAAAATCTTAAGATCGTAAAAATAAAGAAAAAAAAGTATGGATTTACTGTAAATACATTACATTGTTGTCCATCTATCGCAAATGTCCTAAGTTGTAATGGACATACATTCAAAAGTTAGAGGCTAAATGAACATCATTATCCTTATTTACAAAATCATCCAAAAATACATATCAAATTGGACTTAAAAAATTCCTAAAATCATCAACCAATTAAAAAAAACAAAACTATAGATTTGATATGAAAACATTATTGACCATGTGTGCCGAAAGCTCTTGGTTAAACATTCACTAAATCAACCAGAGAACGTGTAAAATTATACTTCAAACTTTCAAAGATCACAAAGTAATTAAAAATATGTACAAATTTAATTGACATGTTATCCATCTGGTGAAAATTTGATGTGCAATGGACATTTTGAAATTACACTAATAAAAATGGAAATTACGACACTCATTTACAAAATCAATTTAAAAGCATGCAAATTTGGTCTTGCCGATAAAAATAACTAACTTCGGAAGGAAGTAAATGCAATTTTGCCAACTACATATATAACCAAAGACATCAGGGAAAAAAAAATAAGAGAGAAGGTCTAAATAACAGGCATTCAGAATCACATACAATCCAAAATTTCCCGTGCCGCTACATATTCATAGTGAGGACTCCTTTATCGTTCAACTTTCAGATGGCATAAACATAATCAACGAGGTTTGAGGACTCAATGGCCAATGGAAATTTGCTAGGAACATGTTCACTGAACTGGTTCCATCATCAGATTGAACCTGTCCAAATCAGCTCAAAGAAATATGCAAAGTAGGGTTGAAGCAAAACCAATGTGATTCCAATAGCAGTAACAACTTGACTGCACCAAGCCACACCCATGAGCGCGGCTAGATGTATAGAAACTTAAAACTACACGAATCTCAGATTGTTTCGATGCATAAGCCCACCAGGTTCAACAGCTCATCATGGTGCAAAGAGAGTGCACACACTTGGAGAAGCCAAACGAACAAGAATAAAGTGTTCTTAAGAAAAATGAGGGCTTACTAGATCAGAAAATAAAACACAGATTTTACCAGCTTCGTCTTACAGCAACTAGTCACCTTAGGCTTTCACTTTCTTTTTCTTTTTCTTGGTTCCTTCACTCCTCATTTGGACATCACCATCATTATCCAAGTCTTCATGACTCTTCTTCTTTTTATTTTTTTTGGGAGTTCCATTTTGTTCTGTATCATGACCATTCACCTTAGGTGGCACCTCATCCGGTTGTTGCTCCTCTAACTTATGCTTCTTTTTCTTCCTTTTTTCAGTTTGGGGCTCAATAGGAGCATCTCCATCAGCAGCAACCTCAAGAGGTTTATCCTCGGCCATGGGTTCACCATCTACATTTTCACGTTTAGATTTCTTCTTACTTTTCTTCGCGGAAGTTTCATCTTTCTGTAGTCCATCTGCATTCATACACAGAATTTGGTAGTCATGAATGCATCAGACAAAGCACACGACGAACACTACTAAAATGCAAATCCAATTCCCACAATAAGATTCCACCCAAATTTGGAATATTTGGTATTCATAACTAACACCATAATTAAGATAGATGTTATTGCAACAATGCCGAGATTTTCCCATCATAAAAAAGAATAAACTTTTACAGCGTGAATTCTCCTTTACCAGATGTGGTACCTACTTGACAGGATGCACAATCTTTTTGCAACAAAACATACTCACCAGCATCCTCCTGAGAGGTATTGTTCAATGTACTCTCAATGGCAGCTTTCATCACATCAACATTCTTGCGAGGTGCAACGCCTTTGTCATAAAAGTCCAGTCTCTCCTCAACCTGCTCTCGGAGCTTCTGTCCAAAAATAGAGGTATTCACCTCTAAATGCATTTCTTTAATGTTAGAATAACAGCACGTCAAACTACAGTGAAAAAGTAGATATTCCAACTTAAGACTCACCGGAGAAGCAATCAATGCGGGATGCAATTGAGCATTTGTTTGCAAGATAGCGAGCTATACGACCTTTGTTCTTTGTAGATGCTCGGCCAATAAAAGAAGAATGGAAGATGAGACCATACTTTGGAGTGTTTCCTCGAGTTTTAAGGGCTCTGTAATATGAGGGGAAAATAGGTGATTTTTTAGACTGCAGCATGACTGCTGATCATGCCCATCTACAACATTACCATTAAAAACATGTCTATTTAATATAGAAAATAGTTAGACATCAGCTGATCACTATCATTCCAGCCAAATTTAAAAGGTTCACTCGCCTCAAGAATTTTCATAAAGATAATGGCCAAATTGTATTAACTATGAGATGCATTTATTTAGAAGGTAAGAGGCTGGTGCTAGCCTTCTGAAGGGAAGAATAAGGCAAAAAGAAGAGAATTTAACCTGAAAAGTGCTTTCTCTGCACCAAGGATTTGGAGAGTAGATGAAGGACACTTGGCTAGATTGGAAAGACTTCCTGCATGAGATATTAAACGGGCCCCAACAACTTCACCAATAAGAGAAGCCAGATTTGGTGCAATGTCATTCATTTTTGTAACAAGATACTCATACAGGTTTTTCCGGTATTCAGAAAGATTGATAACTCTCTGAGCAAATTGCTGGACATTAATCAAATCAATTGGAGACAGATCCTGCCCTGCATAGGTACCATAACTATTAAATAAGCATAACACCAATTAGAAAAGAAAATCATTCTCGATTCTTACCCATGGATGCTTTAGCTGCTTCTACAATTTCTTTTGCTTTGTCCTCATCACCAACAATGTCTGCTAATTCTGGAATATGATCCTCAGACAGGTCTGATTTGTTCTCCACAGACTTTGCAATTTTGGCATACAGATAATTGTCATTAATGATCTTAACGAGCTCCGGGAAATGCCATGAGTACCATTCTCTGCAAAATGTAGTTTAGTTAATATAGTCATAAACTTGTAAATAAGAAATAGAAGCCAGTCAAGAGGAGGTGTCCTAGAGTCTTGCTACCATTAAGGGAGAATTAGACCCTTAAAGATATATGATGCCACAAAGTTTCAGACACTAGCATGCTATTGTCAACTTATTTCTGCTTTCCTCGACATTCCAGATTTATTTTTTCTGAACAATTTTAACAGTGCATTTCATCATATCATCTCTCTTCTATGGGCAAATTTAAAGAGAGAAAGTTCTTGAAATGCCACAGGTAATGAGGAAAACTTATTTTTGTTGCAGTATTTGCTCCCACTTGAGTTTCCATAATTAGTCTGGGAGAAATAATTGCAGCAGGTCCATCCAATTGAAGTCTAGAGTTCTAACAACTTGAGCTCAAAGGCTGCCCAAAGCGAGTTTAGCTTAAGATCAAAAAAGTATGATATCTCAGTTATATCTGAAGTGATTCTCCTCAGTCAATCATAATGTTTAGTCCTGTTATTTGGTTTCTACACAGAAAGGTTGGTTAAAGAACCTCACCAAGGCCTCCAACATTTGGAAAAGAACTTTCATCTAAATATATGCTAGTGCATTAATATCTTCACATCTGACTTGGGCAGTCATCTTTCATGTTTTATAATTCTCCATGGACCGGAAGGATGTTCCCAAAAAGGACTTGATAAGAAATATGATAGGCACTAGTTTCAAAGAACTATCATATATCATCACAAGTTGCCAATTACAACTAGCATATGGTTTGATATTCTACAGCTTCTTTAAAGGATGTCAGAAAAAGGGTTTATCTCTGTTAAAAGAATGCCAATTGCCTGAGGACTCTAACTATGTCCGAGTGGACTTTTGTTATAAGATTGCCTAAAGAGTGAAGGAATCTTTGAGTCATATTCATAAAACAACTTTCTTTTAGCTACAAGCCGCTTACTCCAATCTTGCTAGTACTACTTATCCCTCACCTTCTCCCCTCTAATGAATCGTTGTTCTACCAGCACTGTCTGCTTGGTGATCTTAAAACTTAATATTCACTAAATTTTTAATTGAAATAGATCAAAGTTCTGCTATTTCCCCTTTTTTCTCATGCATACCGCCACAGATTGTCTGAACTAAACCAATGACCTGAGCCCTCAAGGGCATTATAGAAAGTGCCTCTACGTTACATGAGGCAGCAACTTGCTGACCTATGCAAACCAAGTAGCATACAGCTGACTTCAGGAACTAAAAACAGAAAGTTTGATCTCATGAAGTTGGAAGTAACCTGCTGATGTTTGAAACAGCAAAACCAAGATAACAAAATAGAATCTAAACTCGAAATGGTAGATAGTTACATAACCGTTTTGTGACTAAAATCAATTAGTGAGGTCATAGCATGATATGACACCTCACAAATTGTTCCAACCATAGAAGCATGAGGAATGGAATTCCTCAATTCCTGAATGCTAGTGCCATCTAAAAGATAAAACTTAGACTGATTAAAGAACGGTTTTCTATAAAGCACAATTTATCAAAGGCACAGCATGCAACTAACATGCCAAAAATGATGTACAAATTGTTATCATCGATCATGGTAACATCAAAAAATTGACTTCAAATACTTTCACGAATGATTTTTCTTTTGATACTCTGCAAAGGACCTTGTTTTCAGTAGTTCAACAAGTTATTGTTTTAATTTTGAGTTGAGTTTTTACAATCACCATTCATATGAAACAATATTGACATTTTTTTGATATTAAAAGTCTTCAATAGAATAAATTAATGAATAGAATATTTTGTACAAAAGATTTATGGTATTAGGATCAACTTGGAGTGTGTTTCATATTGTAATTCAACAACTTCCACCCATACCTGATTGTGGGAAGGAGACACCAGATCAAGCCAAAAGAAACAATGCCCCTAAATGCTTTAATTCAACAACCATGGCAAGTTCATTATTAGATATTAACAACTGCTTGACTTAAAAATGTTAAAACCCATGGTAATTCATATATCATATAGTACAGATGTTGACAAGACATCTAATTCTTGAAAGATGATGGGTGTACACAGGAATGCCAGGCATGAAGGTCCCAACAACTTGTACATGTTCTAAGAATAAAATAATATACTGTGGTAACATTGAAGCAGTTCACCAGAAAGCAACAGGATGTGCTCGCATGAAGGATAAAACTGAATCAACAGCATGAAATTGGGGCCTTTTCACAATGAATGACAACAAATTTGGTTCAACAAGAAAATTCAAGGATAAATATGATATAAAAAACAAATATATGTGGTCCAAAAGTGTTTCAATTCCAGATAATTAACAACCATGTCCAATTCTATTGTTTCAGCCAGAACACTGAAGCAGCTCAAGTTTAGGACCATGTGAAGTGAAAATTCATAGAAGTCCCACAATTTCTGCCAAAATTTCTAGTACAATAATATTTAAAGAAATTGCTAGCCAACTCATCATCTGAATCATATCTTTCCAGTTAACAGTTTAGGAATCTACCATTGGTTGGAAACATGGCCCAATGTAGCTGCAACTTAAGTCACGTGAATTCTCCTATTATTTAGCTTACTGCAATCAGAACATTTTTTAAGAGATGTTGTTGCAATTAGATATCAGCATTTTCCTTTCAGGATAACTAAACTAAATAAGCTTCAACATAAGGTAACACATGACAAAGCTTGGCAATGCTGTGAGAGTAGATTAACATCCTGATTGGCTATTTTAAAATCAAGAGAAAGCTCATTATCAAAATTCGTGCGATGACCTTATGTCCATCTATATTCAGCAGCCTAACTATTAATTGAGGCCCAATTTTTAAGGGAGATTTCTAGAACAATAAATAGAACAGTGACCTTGGTATATTGATGATATCACATGGCAGTAGAAACTCCTAGACACAAAAGGAGAAATAAAACACACCTGACTCTCATTGAGAAGGAGTTAATATCCTTGTCCAACGTATCAAGGAGAAAAATAGCCTGAATGACCATGTTATCCACCCGATTAACATTGAACTTTACCTTGGCTCTGCTATAACTATGCCCCAACCCGAGTTGAGCCTTCTCCAAGTCCGATGGCTGAGAACAGAGAAAGAACAAGAAACAAGACTCCATTAGAGCGAGCTTCAAGCTACAAACGGAAGACGTCCCCGACTCAGAAACAAGATCCAACCTTTAAGTCCTTAATAAACCGATCGAAGTGCAACCGCACACCACGAAGGAGCTCGAGAACAAACTCGTTGCTCTGGCAGGGAATCTTGGTCACCTCAAATATCTGAGACCCAACCTTCGGCTCCGCAACGCCGAGGCTGAACTTCGCCTTCTTCCCTTCTTTTACCTTGGGAAGATTCATCTCCAAGAAGTTCCTAAGCTCGTCGGTCATAAGCCCTAAAATCGCACAAATAATCTCCATCTATTACTATAAACATAAAAAATAATAAGGAAACATTGGATTCTCTTTCAGCTCACCTTCAGAGACAGCGTTGCATTGGTTGAGGGCGTCGAGGGCGGAGGAGAATGGGTGGAAAGCGACGAGCTTGACGACCTTACCGAAGCGGGTGAGATCGAGGACGGAGTTGCGGACGGCCTCCGTGTTCTGGCCGATCTCGTCGAGGCCGTAGGCGTGGAACAGCGAGTAGCCGGAGGCCGACTCGAAGAGGAGGAAGAGCGCCATGGCCCGATAGATCCGACCAGGGTTCTTCCAATGCTGGCACGGATCAAAACCCGCAGGTGTTTCCTCACCTCGAGCGTTATGGAGGCGACAGAGGGGCAGCTGCGAGCGAGGACGGACTCTTCGTCGGGGTTTTAAGAGGGAGGAGAGGCACGGTGGCTAATTAGGGTTTTGAGGCCCATTTTCACATTGAGTTACTCTTGTCTCTCCTACCACAACAATACCTGGCTTATTATTGGAGCTTATACGGAACCCACCAGGGTCCCACAAAAACACTACTATGTAGTACGTTGCCACCCCCGTTCGATTAGTAATCCAACAATTTGTGCAGTATGCGTATGTCTTGTCCGTATGTCTCATAAATATACGTCGTATAATACGTATATGTGCAGGATAAGAAAACCATATTTGTGAAAATTAATATTGTTATCTTGCGATAAATTGAATTAAGAAGCGGAAATCGTTGCAAAATGTTACGTGTAAAATTAATTTGATGTTATTACATAGGTGATATGGGATATTCTGACATCGCTCATGTGACGACAGTCAGTGGACACATCAACATAAAGGCACAACCCACACAAGATATCATGTCCGACCTGTTATCTCGAGTCGAAAGTGACAGTACCTTCACGTCGCCCGGAGCCGCACCGAGCACCCTACCCCCGAAAAGTTGAGACGGAATCGCACGGAGCAATTCGTCCTCGAAAGCTCGGGACGAAACTGTACAGAGCAGCCTGCCCCGAGAAGCTCAGGACATCATCGCACTGAACAGCCCGCCCCGGGAAGCTCGAGATAACGTCGCACGGAACAACCTGGGACGACGCCTTACAGGGCCGCCTGTCCCAGAAAGCCCGGGATGGCGTTGCACATTAAACCTTCTTGCAAGTGCTGAACACCCGAGGACACGCATCAATTGCAGGCTAACCCGGAACACCCTCCGGAGCATCGACGAATGAATCAGGCCAATCTACCATGTCGACCGATGACCGCTTTAGTTCGACAACAATAGGCATATAACAATTTAAGCTTAATATTCAATTACATAATGATGGGATTTTACCTTACTATTAACTATATTTCGGCATAATTTTTTAATATTACATTTCATGTATCAAGTTATTCCGACGAATTATATTATTGCCTTCTAATCTAAAAGTACATCAGATTGTTCTTTTGTATTTGCATTTTATTTATCCATTTGTTATTGGTATATAAAGGATCATAGAGTAGTTCTATTGAAGCATGGATATTACAATAAATCACATCTTATTGATGTCCCAATATTGCAAATTTATTGTCATATGAAACATTCATCTCTCTTTTCTTTAACAACAAAATGATGAAAGAGAAGTGAAGTATATAACTTAATCATGCATGAAACAATATTCTCAGTTTAATTAATAGTATTTTAGTGATCGATTTGAGGGTCTTATGCTTAATGCTTCATCCTTTTTATTGGGGCTTAGGACAAGTATTGTCATTAAATTAGTTTCAAATTTCTTCTCCATAACTTAATTATGATTTTTCTATTCTTCTATATATTTTTGCTCCGTTTGTGAAGCCAATGATGACTATGATAGCGATAATAAAATCCATGATCCAATTTGCATACCCAAACGAACAACGAAGGAAATGAGTAATGAGGTAAAGTTCTTTGGCCCCACATGGATTTCCCTTTTTTTTGTTTTTCCATTGTAAATATTTGGCAATAGGTTTAATGCAAACGGTGTCTCCAAAGTTGACGTGGGATTTAATCTTCTCACATATTTGTTTCTACTTTTGATTGGTTAACATTTAGTCGTGAATTGGTGTGGCCTAATAAGTTCACGAGAAATTATTTGTTTTGAATGTTCCCGTATAATTTTAATTTTCAAAACTCATGAGCCCCAAAATGCAACTTTAAGAATAAGGATGATATAGGAGACTTATAAACCCTTGATTCTTCTACTCTTCAATCAATGTAAACCTAAATATCTGTATCAATGCTCTTATAATAGGAGAGCAAAGGTCTCATGACCCTCATTTTAGTGCCAATATGACAAGTCAATATTTGATCATCATTGGTGCAACCTTGTAGGCTCATAAGAAATTATCCGTTTTAGACATGTATATACAATTTTACCTTTTTAAGGCTCGTGAATCCCAAAAAATACCTTTGAGGATAAGGGTGACCTAGGAGGTAAAACCCCAAAAGGACAAAATTGTATGGACATACCCAAAATGAATAATTCCTTGTGAGTTTACGGGGTCATACCAACGACGATCATATGTTGATTTATCAAATACATGCTAGAAGGAAAGGCATAAGCCATTGACTCCCTTAGGATAGGGAGCTCTAGTAAAAATATTTAATCTCACATCAATTGAGAAGCAGGAAAACCAATGATTTATAAATATTTAGTTTTTAAAATTTACAAGTCTCAAAAAAATAAAATTATATAGTCACACCCAGAGCGGATAATTTCTTGTGAGTCTTCAATCACAATCACTTATTAATTTTATTTTATTTAGGGATCAATATCGAAAAATAAATTGTTTTTATGGCATTAACTTGCAAGTGATATTTGTTGAACTACTTATGTAAGTACAATTTTACTGTCGTTGTTTTTGTGGTTTTAGATGACATATCATTATATGATATAGCTTGGCACATCATACCATAGCATAATAATTTACACACTTCAAATATTCCTTCCTTGACTTACAACCCACATCACTCGAGTTTTGATAGCTAATAACCCCATAGCAATTTGGTGGACTCAACATTGCATCTTAATACCCAATCAATGGCTTCAATGATATCACAATCTTTGTAATTGTCATCTTGCTCAATAATCCGCCCGATTTAATCAATAACAATTAAAGCTTCTTATTTTGGCAACATGACTCAATCCAACTTGGAATGGAAAATGACAATATAACATTTCCAATCGAATGGCATCGAACATTTAGATTCATATTTATTATTTATTTAATATTCAGAACACTTAATCCTAGTTTAGTGCAAGTTTAAACAATTATTTGTCTACTTATAATCATATTTTAAAGTTCTGCAATTTTATTATAAATTTTTTCTCCCTCAATTCGCATAGTTTCTATAATTCTATGGTGTCGAAGGAAAGGGTGGGATGATATATTTTAAAATACGTCAACTAGCTAAGTTAGTAAAAACAATGATTGAGAATCAAATATTTGTCATATTCTCTTACAAAAGAAAAAAAGCGTCAAAATATAGTTTTTATTTTTTGTTTCATATTTTTAGCCATGGATTGAATTAATTACTACTTAACTCTCCATCAATGACAAAAGCTCCTTTACGAGATGCTTGCTTTTATCCTTTTTACTCTATGAATCTTTTCTTTCTTGATGTCTAATCTTAGATCTGGAAATTTAGTCGGTGGTGTATAGCCATTAAAATAAAATCTTTGATGTAAATATCATAATTAGACATTAATACATATTTTAAGGAATATTAGCTGGGAGGTTATGACTTGTTATTATTTAGACACATTTTTTTATGCATGACAAAGACCTATTGACCTATGTTAATTTAAAGTGCACATATTAATTTTCTCTATAGCTGAAAGAAAAAAAAGAAAAAAAAATTCTGATCCTTGGGGGTTATAATTCACTAAAAGAACTTATTGGCATAACTCTACTCTCATTTCTCTGCTGAACTAAAAAAACAAGTAAATTAATTAGTAAATAAACAACAAACTAATAAAAATAAATAAAACAAAACCCTAATTATATATATATATATATATATATATTGAAGAGAAACTTGGGAATGGATGAAATTATTAAGGATATTGTTTATGCTTATCACAGTCAATCAATCATGTGCTCTCATGTCATACAACAAAATTAGAATGACTGTGAGATGTGGATGTAACATAATCTCCCATGTCAACCATATGAAGAGCCTTAGGCCGATATTATGTTTTTCTTCAATTAAAATTTTAAATATTTAATATAAATCGAGTCAAATATATTATCACTATATAAAAATATATCACCACGAATGAAAATTTTGGATCATCGATTAAATTAAACATTTAGTATGACTTCGATATGCGAGTTGTCCTAAGCGACGGTCTCGTTATTGCGCGAGCATGCGTGCATGCATGCATGCATGCATGCAGTCTCCGCCTGCAATGTTCGTCTTGCTGGACTGCCAACAGCGATGGCAATCAGAAATGACGCATCGATTTACACTAAGCTGAGCCAATGGGCATTCTAGCCGTCGGATCGAGATCTAACGCTCACCACGGGTAGGGTCCCGCACCACCACCGCAACACGTGGATTTTGCCGCCGAACGTATTCAAATGTCTTGACCGGAACCGGTTAAGAGAATGGGACAGCAGACCGTCAACCTTCGCCTCGCGAGGTATATGTGCTCTTGGAGAGGGCGTGGGCGAGAGATGGTGGAGGTGGGGTGAGGGAAATGCTTTAGCGGTTCGCATTGAGTTCATCGGAAGGGGAAGGGGAAATTGGCTTCGACGTCGTCGTCGTCG
This sequence comes from Musa beccarii, assembly GCA_024322285.1. Classification (NCBI taxonomy): domain Eukaryota; kingdom Viridiplantae; phylum Streptophyta; class Magnoliopsida; order Zingiberales; family Musaceae; genus Musa; species Musa beccarii. The sequence goes on along the minus strand of CM044401.1, from coordinate 2,152,339 downwards.
TCGTCGTGTCGCTGTTCTCGATTTTGACTCATGAGGTTAAAAGTCGTGTTTTTTTGGGGCCAAAATTGTGAGCAGTTAGGGTTTCGTGTTCGATTCCGAAGATTTCTCATGTTTCGTTGTTGATATCGGAGCTTCTTTTGTAATTTCTCGAAGGAAACGTTTTGGATTTTGTGGGTTTTGATGCTTCATCGTATCGAACTTAGTCTTTGTTCGAAAGGACTTATTGTCGACGGCGCAGTAGTTGAGTTCGTAGTTGCATGTTCATGTCCTGCTGATGCTCTTTTCCCCCCTTATTTATTGATTGGATCTGATGTCTGTTCTCTTTCTTTGATGTTTGTAGCGTAAAGAAACGCCAATCCGTTTGGTTTCATGCTTCATTTCTTTCATGTGGTTGGTTTTCATTCAAGTTAGTAGCTTGTGTTAGTTTATTTAAAGTGGGATGGCACCAAGAGGGGCGTGGACCGTCTCCATGGTTGTACTACTCGATCACTCGCTTGCCGCTTTCCAGATGCCTTATTTGATTCTTGTTGGAGTCTTCTAATTTGATGCTTGCCGTTTTCTTGCTAATCACTAGGTAATCATCAAAATGGACATACGTTATTCTCAACATATAATTTGTTTTCTTTTTGGATTCAAAATGTCATAGGTTTCTTTATCTGTAACACCAGAGGTGAGATGGACTATATTTCTGTAGGTATAAAAGTGCTTGCTTTGTTTGCCCGCTTGGCTTTGTTAAACACCCCCAAACGACGTAAAGGTGAAAAGGTTATGTACAGGTAAGAAGATTGTTGAACAACTTCAATTAGTCGTTCTTATGTCACAAACAATGGGTCTCAGTTTTGAGTCTAGCATTATGTATGCCATTTGATGTAATAGAAATTTCTTTTATTGTTTTTTTTTTAAAAAAAAAGTCGTTCTTATTGTCAAGCTGAATGAATTAGATTGAGCATGCTATTTTGAATATATGTTATGTATGAATCAAATTTCACCCTTTTGGTGTAGCATACTCTTGTATTGTTCTGATTGAATCATGAATGTCCAATTTTTCTGGCATTTCTAAGCTTCAGTTGAGTGAGAATTCTTTTGAATTTTGTGGTCACGGCTTCTAAAGTGTGGGACCTGTATTGTGGTCATCAATTACTTTGTCACATTCATACTGTCTTTTATGTATCTTTCAGATTGAACTATGGAGTTTCTAGCATATTTTTTGTTAAATCACTAATGATGGATCTACTTACTTTTCATACTTTCCTATTGGAATTTTGAAAATTCTAGACAGCAAGGGTTAGTTTTCAGATGTACTCTTTTAAATATTCTATTTCTCCTATCATTTAATGTTAATTAGTTGGGTCATTTGTTTTATGGAATATTTTGACTCTTCTTAATTAAACACCATGCAGCTTATTCTTGTGTTTTCTTTACAATGTGATGACACTTATTTTTGTTTTGAACAAAGTCGATTGACTGTGTTGGTTACTTTTGTAAGCAGGGTACAGTACTATCTCCATATGGCACCTGATGCTGCTCATGATGATGATATGAGAACCAGCCCCGAGGTTATTAATTCTTCTGAAAATGAAGATGTGGTGGAAGTAAGTGAGCATGTTAATAGTCATGTTCCACACTCACCGAAGCCGAATCTTTCTGTTTCTGGCAGCATGCACAAACTTTTGGAATGTCCTGTGTGCTTAAATGCCATGTACCCACCCATTCATCAGGTCTGATTTATATATGCCTCTTCTTTTTCCTGTTTATTCACTTGACCATTGCTCCATCACCAGAATTCACTAATTTATTGTGTTTTATGTCCTACAAATTATCCCCAACGTTTTACGTTACTGATGTTATAATATATATACATTCATGTATATTCGTTTATATCTATGTATCTGTATGGAGACTCTCTCGCGCTCTCAGATTAACTAGAGCATCAGACTGAACAACTTGATCCTAATGTTCGTGATGATTAATTCATCTGTACATCTATAAGATAAAAAAAATGTCATCTCTGTTCAGGAATGTGCTGGGGTTAATGTCTAAGCTGACTTATTTGTTTCCATGGTACATAAAGCAGTAGCTGAAAATATATATTAGCACTACATATATGATTAACAAATTAGAGATAACCTTGATTTTCACGTTCTATATAGCTCACTTGGGGATGGTTGTATTGCTTGACTGGTATATGTTTGTGTCCAAGATATTGGCTTAGAAATGGAATGCTTGCACTTGTACCATGAGTCGCGCTGGGCTACCCGTGTTGTGCCTACCGATCATGTCTAAACTTTTTGCAACTGATCCTGAGTGTGTAATCTAGATGGCCTGGTAGACTGGTAGTACATGGGAAAACTTACTATTGTGTAAGTAGCATGGGAGACTGTGCTTGGCACATATTTGGTACTGAATGCTGATTATAAGCTTAGTGTAGCACATAGAAACAAACACAAGTTAGGTGAATTGTAGGTTTCAGATGAGAATAGTCGATAATAACAAACATAGAGCAGGTTAATTGTAGATTTCAGATTAGTGAACAGCCAAGCTTTTTGGAGATTAATGAGGTGCTACTAGAATTTGTACTGAATATTTGAAGATGTCTAATACTGTGTGGTGATGGTTGCAGGAGTGGGGTTCACATGTATTTCAAGATGACTAATATCTTGATGACGAAATATATAAAACACAGTCTAAATGAAAAGTTACTTTAGATCTGGTCATTCGGGGTCGAGATTGGTAGCACAATATCCTCAATTTTTGGCTCTTGAATCTGTCGAGATGGATTGACCTGAATGAAAATCAATGGGATCCAATTGTTCTGGATGATCCTGACTATGTGACTACAACGACCTCTTAATTTGTCATCTACAATTCACACACCAACCTTTCAGTATAACAACTTCAAGTTCTTGTTGCCATTGATGATGGTGGGTGGTGTCTTGGAGAAGAGATTTTTAGATAATCGGGAAATGAGTTGATTGCAGTTATAATAATATTTTGGTCTTTTTGCATTAAAGGTGACAAAAATACCTCTAGACCTTGAGCATCGTGTCAATGATTTAAGTCATAGAAAGCCTGTGCATCACAACATAAGATTTATGCCTGACCCTCCATAGACTGCATTAGTGAGAACCTAATGTTCTGGTCTCCGTTTTTCCAAAATTGGAATTTTCTCTTCTTTATTTTACTTAATCCAGGGGGTAAAATCTATATTTAGAAGGCATTATGTGAAATAACACATAATACTAATTAATAAATCAATGGAACTCCTAACTGTATTTAAAAATTGTGAAATCTTTTCTTGCTACTTTCTTTTATAGCCCTTTTTTTATATATGTTGATTTTGCTCATTTGTGTTCACACTCAGCATTCATGTAAAAGACAAACTTGGCATTTGAATTACAAGATGATAAAAATGATGTGACCTGGAATTTATCCTATAATGCTATCTTCTTTTGTGGTTGTATGCAGTGCTCAAATGGCCGTACTCTATGTTCTGGATGCAAACCCAGAGTTCATAGTCGATGCCCCACTTGCAGGCATGAGCTAGGCAACATAAGGTGTCTTGCTTATGGGAGAAGGTTGCATCTTCTCTTGAACTGCCTTGCAAGTACCAAACCTTTAGTTGTTTGGGTATATATCCATAGTACTGCAAACTAAAACATGAATCACAATGCACATTTCGACCCTACACCTGTCCGTACGCTGGATCTGAGTGCACAGTTGCCGGTGACATTCTGTATCTGGTGACTCATCTAAAAGATGATCACAAGGTTGACATGCACATTGGGAGCTCCTTCGATCATAGATATATTAAATCCAAACCATACGAGGTTGAGAATGCAACCTGGATGCTGATGGTATTTATCCTTCTTTGATTTTTTTTATATTACTGAAAAAGCTGTCAGCTTGTTTTGTCTACAATTCATCTTGTTCTTTGTTTTATTACTATTAGGAAATTGTTTGCTTGGTTATGTTGGAAATGAATTAGCATTGCTGTATTCTCCTGTGGTGCTCATGGATTAGTGCAATGCCATCCTTTGAATTTTACGAAAAATATTTTACAATAACATCTGCTTGGTCCTTTTCGTGCTTTTGGGTTAATGGCCCATTTTTTTAGATGTGTATGATGTAAAGTTCTTTAAATGTTCTTCCGATGTCTTGACTTTTTAGGACTATTACATGCTGACTACCTCATGTTGGTTTGTGGTGGGGGCTGTACGAGCCAAGTTAACCTTTTATTTTGTCTTTCCTCCCCTTTTCACTGGAAGAACCTACAACAAACTCCACCTTTCTCCCTGCTAGCATCTGTGCTTCTGCTTTCAGTACCATTGGCATTGTCATAAACTTGGAGCTTTGCTCTGCTTATGCCAATGCTGTTAGATGGTCAGGTTGTTTCTCATCATTATATTCTTATGGGTTATATTGTATGTAAGTTTTCTGCATCTAACCACAAGATCTGAATTGCATATTACCATTTTCTAAGGTTTTCCGGTGTTTTATGAAATCAGCTTATTACATTTTTACTTGTCATTATTTAAAAGCTAGTTGGATGTGTATATGGGATTGCTTGTCTATATGCATTTCTCTATCTAATCTAGTAAAAGATGGAGATAATTGTCTTCTTGGTTATCTATAGCATATGTTTGTTCGACTGTTCTGTATCTATAACCCACTTGTGAAGGGCTGAAAGAAACAGTGTGGTGTTTTGGTTAGGTTTCCAGTTGCTTTGGACAGTACTTCTGCCATCACTTCGAGGCATTTCAGCAAGGTATGGCACTGGGGGATGATAATGAAGCTAAATGCTACACCTATAGTCTCGAGGTAGGAGGTTACGGAAGGAAGATAACGTGGCAAGGAGTTCCCTGAAGAGATGGTCATCGGAAGGTGAGAGACAGTTCCAATGGACTCACAATCCAGCGAAATACGGCTCTTTTTTTCTCTGGAGGGGATCGGAAAGAGTTAAAGCCAAGGGTAACTTGGAGGATATGGAAGGAGCAGTGAATTTATCGTCCTCCATTGCAACATCTCTTTGCTCATTTCATTGGCTGCAGTACTATTTCCCAAGTCTCTCGGTGATTATGATTTTGGAGGTATGTCATTATGTGTTATTAGAAGCAAATTCTCTTTGCTCGATTGATGCTCAAACTTGTATAAAATGTACTAGCACATCTTCGAGGCTATAAATGCTATACGGTAGACAGACGAGAAATCCTAGGCATTTCTTCATGTCCAATGCATAATTCTATATATTTCACTTCCCTCTTCTGTTTCCTTTTCCCTTAGCTTTAACTTATTTTATGGTTAAATATTCAATCACGAAACCCTGTAAATAATTCATAGAATTTGAAATGCCATTTTCATTTTAGACATCGCGATGGTCATACTGGAATTTGGTTATGATGCTATGGTAATGTCTTTATTAACGTATGTTCGTAATGCGATTGTTTTTAACATGTTTTAGGAAAAAATGAATATTTGACAATCGAGATTTAAACATTGAAACCAAAGTTATCTATTTTATGTATGATATGTGGTATATAACTTGAATCATAATGTTCTGCCCTGTGATGTTCTTTCTCATGGCATAAACTGAAGAGGTTTTAACATATCTATCCATATGAGGTTTGGAAATGTTATATTCATCCTTGACATGTATATATTTCTTATAAAATAAGATTCACCAGGTATACCACTCAGTAATATACTTTTTAATTGTGATCTACTTTGGCTAGTTTGGATTCAAAATAATTAAATTCTTGATATTCTTTTCAGATAACACAATTTTAGAGGATGTTAATGGCAGCTAGAGTTTCAACCAACAGTTCATTGACAACTTATTGTGAGGTTGTAAGTTTAAATTTCGTCTTTTATATCACTTATCTTTCTTAAAAAAAATAAATTTCTCGAAACATGCTTATATTTTTTTATTTAAAGTATAGTAAAAAAATAAATAAAATTCAGCAATGGTTTGAGTGATTAGAAGAGTTAAATGGCAAAGTTACTAACATAAAAACAATTACATGCATAAAAAAAGGGGATAAAAGCAACGAAATATAGTGGATTTGCCTCACTTTCCGAGAGGTTTTCTATTTCCATATGATACATTCAATTTGAAAAAAAAAAAAGGATAAAAAAGAGAAATAAATTTCGTTTGGCTGTGCAAATAAGTTTATTTGTCTCCTATGCAGAAAATGGGAAGCTAAGTCGAAAAAGAAAAATGTCACCAACTTGGTTTGAGTAAATTAAATATTAAAAATTAATAGATCTAAATTTAAACAAAATCGACCACTCCGGATTAATAAATTATTGCAATTGAATTAAAAAAAAAGTTTATCGGTTCGAGCATATTTTGGATACATCCAAAAATATAAAAAATAACAAGTACAAAGATTTGTCCACCTTATTCTTTGATTTATTGGAAGAAAAGAACTAATTCTTCGTTCATTAATTTTTTGTCCAACTCATTCTTATAAAACCATACCATCATAATGAATGATTTAGGCAAACGAATTTTTATATGTTCAACTCATTCTTCACATAACGTAGGCAAACGGATTTGTGAGTTCTTTTCTTCTGTAGTAATAGCAATAAAATATCAAAAACTACGTTAATTTTATTAGAGAAACAAAAATTATTATATTTTAGTACTCTGTAACAAAAAAATTATTCTGAAAAACAAAAAGATATGATTATGTAACGTCTTTTGCACAGAGAAGAAATCTCTAATACTACTAGAGTGCAAAATGTGATCCAGTTTTAAAAGAACAATAAAGAAAGTGACAAAAAAAATTAAAAAAAAATAAAGCCCAAACATAATTACACGGTTTGACTTTTATTTACGTTCATAAAGAGATAACCAAATTGCTCATTATGTGAAAATAATTACTATATAAGAAAGTTAAATCATCTACTGAGTTGACTCAAATCAGGATCCACAATCTCCATAAACCAAATCTTTCTAGATGCACAAAAGCAAAAAAAACAGAAAAGAAAAAAAACCCAAAAACGCTAAAAATTTGTAAATCATACCGTCCTTAATTTGAACAGTTCTTTTCTTCAAATGAAAAAAAAGACCAAATATTGATAAAGCAAACTATCCATCAACTCTTTCGGAAAGAAACTTATGATTAGTTTAAAGTTAAAACAATAAATCCCTGACATTTTGTAATGGCTAAGAAGCCAGCAACTGTTACAAGTGAATGTTCAAAATAGTCTGTGTTGATGATGCTCTTGCAGTGTTCATGTACAAAACAACATTATAAACATTTTGTTGTTGTCCTAAAAACAGAAGAAGAAAAAAAATTTCAATGCTTTTTCACAGCTTCTTGTATTCATTAATTTTTTTCTCATAGTGGATACTAAAGTTGGGGCAAGAAAATCATCACACTTTGGAACTTTAGGTCAAGTCAAGTCCCCACCAAAATGCACAGGTCGAATCAAATTATTAGCTCATGTGCTTGCCCAAGTAAGACAATGAAAAGAATGTATGAAAAATAGTATCATATTCCATGCAAAAATAGTCTACAATTATGTAATGTTTGTATAAAAAAGTGATAGTATAATTGTTTATAAAATATCAAGTGCGTCAACAAAGTAGAAGCTTCGGTCTCGTCTTTGTTTTAGACTACTTAGTCTTATCCAATTTTCTCCTTAAAACATGCTAAAAAGCATATGTGGTCCACATTCAACTTGTTATATATATTATATGTAGATAGATAGAGGCACGACATCTCATTAGAATTAATGGGTTATATATATTTTCTGTATCTATATATTTAGAAAGGCTAATTATTTTGCTCATTTAAGCTAAATTCAAACTAGCGTAATTAATTATTTATGTATTCGAACTTGATTTGAGTATCTATCAAATTCATCCGGAGCTAATTAAGGGGATAAAAAAAATGTAGGCTAAGCTACAGCCAATACTAAAATCATGCTAAATTAATCATACTTTTCAAAGAATGTGTATTTGGTTCTTGTGCAGTCTTGTTTTCTCAAAAAGAAAATAAAGCATCTAATGGAGGCCATTTGAACCATCAGCTGGACACTTTTGTTCTCAAGTGGAGATCATGTCTCCTCCCAACCCTAATGGCTTTTGCAGCTCGACTTGCGTCAAGGCCTAGTGAGGCAGAAGGAGATGAAGTGCCTCCAATCCAAAATGATACAGGGAAAGACTAGGTTTGGTGCAGTGTCCTCCTCATAGGATTGTGAACCCCATGCAGTTGCCATTAATAATGAGTCCATCTTGTCCCCCACCATGCCCCATGCCTTGAGACCCCTGACAAATGTATGCAAGAAAAGGTTTAAGTGCCACAGTGTCTGGAACACCGGGAGCAGCAGCCATTCTCCTTCCGGCGTGTAAACGTAGCTGATTTTTGCCGGTAAATGATCGTCAAAGTGCTTGAAAAATGGGAGGGGCACCCTCTCCTTATCCTTGTTTGCAATTTAATGTCTCAGCTGTGCTGTGCTACTGCGTCTGTGGCACTGTGATTGGCTGTATGGGGGACAGCTCCTTGTGCCTCCTTGTGCTTCAATAGTAGCAACCTGTATGCTGATAGCTTGCCATATTTAGATTCTTGCACAAATAAAAAAGAAAAGGTTCACAATAAACTCAAAGTTAAAAATTAAAGAGAGAGAGAGAGAGAGAGAGAGAGAGAGAGAGAGAGAGAAAAGAAAAAAAGGAAGATCTTAATGTCCCATCAATATGAGTTTGTAGTTATGGGATGATTGTTGTTTCTATCTGCATTCTCAAACTATGGGTTTTTTTTTTTCTATTCTACCATTGTATTTGAGGTTAAACTATCTTTGTGTTAATGCACTTGTTACCTTTTTGCCAAATAAAAAGTGATTGTTGCAAAAGTTTAACAGGAACACTTGCAGATTCTGAATACTCTCTTTTAACTCCTCCTCCTCCTCCTCTATTCTAATCTGACATCAATTGTAATGTCATCTTTCAAATTCTTTTCATGCATATTTGATATTGAGCTTGAAGAAGGTTAATGTGTCCAGCCATACTCTTACAAACAAAAGGATTGTTTGACCTTAATCACTCATTTCATAAAAGATTAAACTTGCTGGAAAAAATATCATGAACAAAAGTCACATTCTAGTTAGTTCAGATAGCCATTCTTCATTCATTTTAGTGTACTCTGGTGAGTCGAGTGCACAGCTGTTGAGCAATGGGCAATGTTTCTGTTGATCATGTAGTAGTGATGCTACAGCACCACACAGACTTGATGGCTAAAAGCAATTATAGGAATCATAACACAGACAGTTTAACTGATTCCATTGATTAGTGTTGATGAAGAATATTAAATTTGTAGGACTGGTATATTAGGTTTGATTTCTAAGAGAAGAGGAGGAAAAAGACACACAATCGTATAATTATTCTCGTTCAATCTAAAATTATACTGTCTTCTTATTTTCTTTCATAATCTCATTCTTTTAAAATTCTAACTAATACTTAGTTTATTTTCTGGACCATCAGTAGTATCATATGTACAGTGAGATTGACGATGACTGCAATACAAAATGCTTGATGAAAAGTAAAAAATGAATCTACTTTCTTTACACCCCAAAATAAAAAAAAGGTTAGGCATAATTATTATTTCACTTTAGGTTGATGATTTGAAGTTTATAGGAAACAATGCAAAAAATGTTATAAGAGTTAAAGAAAAAAATAGTATGAATTGAGTGACATTGGAATGATAAGACATTTTCTTGGCATTGAGACATATCAAGAGAAAAATAACATATTTATTTCTCAAAAAAATTATGTGGATAAGATTCTAATGAAGCTTGATATCTTTGAATGCCATCATGTGTTGTACAACACCATTACTAGTTAGAGAAAAACTAAAAAAAGAAGATTGATGTAACTTTTTTTTGTAGAAATTTGATTGGTAATTTGTTATACCTCACAGCTACAAGTCAGATATTACATTTATGAACATATTCATTTTGGAGCTACAAAAAAAAAAAAATCATGTTCTGCTCTTCAAATTAGTCACCACAGCATCAACAGCCATCGAAATGCCATGTCTCACATCCACTGCATTCATCGCAGCAGCTACTGGCACACATCCTTTGATAAATATTGCTTGTATAAGGACGGTGGCACAGGTTTGCTCCATCACCAGCAACAATGCAACCAAGCGTCGACGTCAAAGATGGAAAGGAATAATGTGCGTGAATTAGTACAACCATCAGTGAGCAAGAAGGCTTGTGCATCATCCCAGTTGTTTACAGACATTGTGCTGAGCTGCAATGTGCTTAAACGGAAGCTTCTGGATGACATGGCAAACCCTAAACGAGGTATCATGCAAGAGCTGATGGTCTTTTCTAATATATCTAAATCTATCTATCTATATATGTGTGTATTATTAAATCCTTGTCAAGTGGGATTGGCATTTTGCATCAACAATAGTTGTTCTTTTGTCCACGAACCCCATCAACACTGTGTTGCTTTGAGTGTCACCAAGTGAAAACACTATTTCCCGAGTGCTGCTTGATAATGACAGCTCAAGAACTTGTGTTTGCCACATCTGATATTTATGGATAGGAAAGAAGGACTTGGAGATGAGCATGTGGTTTGATTGTTCGAACACAATTCAACATTGTATCAAACAAAATAATCACAGGGAAATATACTTGTCCTACCTCGAAAAATACAACAACACAAAAAAAAAGAAAAAAAAGAAAAAGCAGCACTCACGACATGAATGCTGTGACCAAATGCAAATTAATGTTAGGTTAATCTCTATGCAAGCAACGAACACTGTGGGTGCAGTGGAATACTATTCCCTAAAAAGATGCTCCAATTGAAGTGTTGGAACTCTCACTTTGGTTGGCTCTCAAACCACCTTATCATCCTCATTGATTCCTTGTGCCTGTTCAGATTTAAGACCCATAGAATCGTGTTATATCAAACATCGGAGCTAATGCCGTCTTTTTATCTTGTAGATTCCTCATTAGTTTCTGTCAACCAACCCAAAGGTCGTCTCGATGGAATGGCCAGAACAGCACCAAAAGATGGCACTCGTTTCCTTTCCCTTTTCATGCACAGATAACTCCCCGACATGGTACCTCAGTTTTAGCGGCATCCTCCGTCACCCTACTGCTATCTATCTTGCATCTTTACTTTTGGATCACAGCTCAGCTGTTAGATTGTGCTATCTTCTCAAGATGCCTTCGATTCGAAGGTACCTGCAACCCACTTCTCATCTTCTTCTTCCTCCTCCTTGACAAGCAACTCATTTCCACGTGAAACGTCTCATTTCAAAGTACAAAGATGGATAGAGATTGCACAAACTTTAGCGTGAACAAAAGGGCAGCACACTTCGGTAAACCAATCATCGCCAATTTTATTGGACTGATCACATCGAATTTGACTTTGATGATCGAGTAGTTGATGAATGAATGCTGACTTTTCTTTCCATGCGACGGGTTAAGTCAAACAGAAGCTCCACTAAAAACGTGTTGGTAGTTCAAAAAGTCGACATCAAATTTAGGTGATTTGATGTTTTTATTAAATATTCATACGAAACATCGAATTCTTCAAATTATAAGTTTTTTTAATTAATCACAAATTTACTTATACTTCCTGTCACATAGAATTCAAATAATTTTCTCATCTTTTCTCTCGTTCATTCGTATCCTCCGCGAACTAAAACGTAGAGATTTATTTATATGATAATCAAATCCTAATTCTTACGGTTTCTTTCTTTAACATGAAAGTTTTTCCAAGTAATTCCTTGTCATGCAAAATACGACGACGATCAAAGTTGGATCCCATTAAAGCTTGGATTTTGCGTGTAATAGCCACTTGCTTAGCCCTAATTTTCCATCATCTTCCTCTCATTAAGCCCTCCAAGGCTGCAGGTTTCGGTCGTGTTCATTGAAGCTTCAGATATTCTCAATCTAAGTTGGCCTATCTTCGTCATAATTAATGGGTGAGCGATCGACGGACCGACCAAATTATGCTCATATCTACTCATCGAAGTGTCATTTATGTGGATTGATGTAGCAGCTACGTGTATCTCAACAGTTCATATGGTGATGATGTGACAAATCGAAGGTCATTGGCTGCAAGTTGGTCACATTATCGCCATATCAGTAACACATCGATGTCATTCAACATCGATATGAATGCTTTTTCCCAGTGAATAGTTTAGATAGAGAATTAAATAGTCAACCGTAGCTATCATATCTTAATATCAACGAAGAAATTTAAAGCTAATGACGTTTAGCACTGTCACAAAATTAGTTCTATCAACAAAATACGTGACACAAACCACCAACGTAATCGTAATCATAAACATCATAAAATGTAATCGTAATTACTGTGGAAGAATAAATCTACCTCCAATAAAGTATCGTATCTCAATGCACATACGAAATAGGAGACATGCAGCTTTTCTTGTATACGCGGCGGGAAGAAGAGAAAGAGAAGATACGTGGTGACGTGCTCCACCGCACAGACCACCCCGTAGCAGCAGCAGGAAACAGCGAAGCATGAGATGGTGGTGAGGAGGGGAATGACAACTCAAGGTGTCACTTCCCAGACCTCGAATCATAAGACTGTCAGCGATGCGTCAATCACTGCCTTCCTCATCTCCCTTCTCTCTCTCCTCGAGCAGTTCTTGTTGCACGAGTCTTCTCCAACGCGTAGCGCAACCGTTGGCTTCCCACGGCGCGGCCTCGCACGAGGGGGTGCGAGTCCTCGGCACGCGAGCGGCGCTGGCGCACGGTCAAGGCGTGCATGGCGTCGTGGGAAAGGCCATCGCCGTGGCCGCTGTCCCTGTCTGCACGAGTCCCCATAACTGTAGTGGCAATTAAACGACAGCCGGCCCCGTCGCGAAGCACGATGCCGAGCTCCCCCTCTGCAAGAGCCAGTCTTTTCCCTCCCTCCCTACCCACTCCAACCCTTCCGCTCGAGCAACAGCCGCTACAGTGTCCGCCGAAGGGAGTCGGGGGGCTCGGAACAAGGTTGCAAGCCGAAGCCGGGGGTGGTAACTCGCTTCGCTTCGCATGCAGTGGGCGAGAGATCCGACATGGTCCATCGGCTATGGCAGTCAGTGGGAGGCGGTGGCGCGGAAGGCGACCTCACCGAGTCGGAGGAGAACGGGCGAAGCTTGATGAACAGATGCGTCTCAGAGTGGGGCAGACGTTGCAGTGCTTGGAGCCGGGCAAATCTCTCAACCGTTGGGTACGTGGGGCATGCTTGACGTCGACCCTTCGATGGAAAGGTTCCCCGGTGCACATCCGAGGGCGGATGGCTGAGCTCGGTGCAGGATGCAGATTCTGGGGGTCTGATTGGCCCATCTTCGTGTTGTTTTGTAGCTCATTCTAGCCCTGATTGATCTCATCTACTTATCGACATGTCTGTGCCTGTCTTCCTCACACGAATCATCTCCCACAGTTACTGCTTTAGTTTACTGTCGACGAGGAATGCTGCAGTCATAAACGACCATCGACGTGCTTAGTTTGTGATTCTAATGATTAAAGCATGATCAACTCATATAAAATGGGGTTAAATATTGACAAGATGCATCAGATCGGGCAACGAAGGTTGCAGACCAAGCAAAAGACAAGCGTGTAAATTAGTGCCACCGGCAGCCAAGCAAGTGATTGATTTGGTTTGACATGAATATTTATTCTGGATATCGTACTGAGTTGTTTTGATGTGAGTAGATTAATCTGATAAATGGTGTAAAGTAAAATAAGATGCTTTTAACAGATATGCCTTCCATCACATGTGATCATGCAGCAGTTGCCATCATATATATCTCTCTCAAAGTTCCTCTTTTTACCACCTCCATTATTTTATATTCTCCAGCCTCCCAGCACAACCATCCAAATTGCTCTCTCTAGTTTCTTCCCCTCTCTTTCTCTCGCTCGCTCTCTCTCTCTCTCCACAGGAAGAAAAACCTCATCTCATCCCATCAGAAGCACACAGAGAGGCAGATAGAAAGAACAGCATGAAGCAGAAGTAGCAGGAGCGGGAGCAGGTGATGTGAAAAGATTTGAGAGGTCAGAAGGAGAAGCCCTCTCTCGCTATCGCTTGGCACCACCGCTTTCGTTCTTCTCAACTTTCGTATTCATCCCCGTAGATCTTATTCTCTCTTTCAGAATCATAAGCAGATACATGAGCTGAAGATTGAGCTAGTGAACGGGAGAGATCGAGGAGACAGCAAAGAGGACAGGACAAAGGGGAGAAGAGGAAGGAAGGGAGTCGGTGATGGAGGAGACACTCAAGTCCCTCTCCTTGGACTACCTCAACCTCCTCATCAATGGACAGGCCTTCAGCGACGTCACCTTCAGCGTCGAGGGCCGCCTCGTCCACGCCCACCGCTGCATCCTCGCCGCCCGCAGCCTCTTCTTCCGCAGCTTCTTCTGCGGCACCGACTCGCCGCCGCCGGGCCTCCTGTCGTCGCCGAGGGGCGGCGGCGGCGGCGGGGCGTCACCCGGGGCATCGGGCGCCGCGGTCGTCCCGGTGAATTCGGTCAGCTACGAGGTGTTCCTGCTGATGCTGCAGTTCCTGTACAGCGGGCAGGTGTCGGTGGTGCCACAGAAGCACGAGCCCCGGCCCAACTGCGGCGACCGCGGCTGCTGGCACACCCACTGCGCCGCCGCTGTCGACCTCGCCCTCGACACCCTCGCCGCCGCCCGCTCCTTCGGTGTCAAGCAGCTGGAGCAGATCACCGAGGTATCCTCCCAAATACCGTCTCGATCATGTCTAAATCACGGTTCACTTCCCCTCCTGATCATGTGGCTGTCTCTACGGACTGTTGCTTCTTCTTCTTCTTCTTCTGCTACAAAGTCCTGCTTCTCTTTACTGTACGAAAGACGCCCTCTGCAGAGACTGCCATGATCGCGTCTCTTCCACGAATCCGACCATCTACCACCCATCGGGCGAACTAGGGTTTCCCCTTTCCCCATGCATCAACCTCCTTTGCTGTCACATTTCATTTCATGCATCATTCCCGATTTCTTGAATTGGGTGCCGTTTTGCTCTCTCACAACGCAATAAACAGCTCCATCAACCCCCCGTCCTTCTCTTCCTATATTTTATGAAGGCGATCGGCCAAAATTTCCCTACTCACAATCCAATCATATGTTGATGGAGCGCTGCTTGTGGCAGAGTCTTATCTCGTACTGTTTTGGTGGGTGGGTGCAGAAGCAATTGGCCAGCATGGTGGAGAAAGCGTCGATCGAGGACGTGATGAAGGTCCTGATGGCGTCGCGGCAGCAAGACATGCAGCAGCTCTGGGCCACCTGCTCCCACCTGGTCGCCAAATCGGGCCTCCCGGCGGAGGTGCTCGCCAAGCACCTCCCCATCGACGTGGTCGCCAGGATCGAGGAGCTCCGTCTCAAGTCCTCCTTCGCCCGCCGGCCCTCCTTCGTCGCACGCCACCCCCACCAGATCGATGTCGCCGGCCCCGCCGCTGACCTCGAGGACCACCACCACAAGATCCGCCGCATGCGCCGCGCCCTCGACTCCTCCGACGTCGAGCTCGTCAAGCTGATGGTCATGGGGGAGGGGCTGAACCTCGACGACGCGCTCGCCCTCCACTACGCCGTCGAGAACTGTACCCGAGAGGTGGTCAAGGCTCTTCTCGAGCTCGGCGCGGCCGACGTCAACTGCCCCGCCGGCCCTACCGGGAAGACGCCGCTCCACATCGCCGCCGAGATGGTGAGCCCCGACATGGTCGCCGTCCTACTCGACCACCACGCCGATCCCAACGTTCGCACCGTCGACGGCGTGACCCCGCTCGAGATTCTCCGCAACCTCACCTCCGACTTCCTCTTCAAGGGCGCCGTGCCGGGCCTGTCGCACATAGAACCCAACAAGCTCCGGCTGTGTCTCGAGCTAGTCCAGTCCGCGGCACTGGTGATGTCCCGAGAGGAAGCCAACAGCGGTGGGGGCAATGGTGGCGCCGGAAACAGCCCGAGAGCGGCCATCTACCCACGGATGAATCCCGAAATAGCTGCGTGCAGCCTCAGCCTGGATTCGAGAATGGTGTATCTGAATCTTGGCATGGCGGCACAATTCGGGAGCAAGATGAACGATGGAGGCGGGGACGAGAGCCTCGGCAGTAGACCCCAAGGTGGCGGCGGCGGTGGCGTTGGCCCATCATCCATCTACCCTTCTCACGGCTTCCCGTGACCCCAACTCCGTATGATCCGGAGGACCACCTGCCTGTCTCCGGTCGCCATCCATGTCACATTAGTCACATCATTCTACATCCGATGTAATCCGCAGCGCAAGGCGAAAGAGTCGTGGATTCACAGAAAAGAATGGAACTGCTGTGTCTTCTTCTTCTTCTTCTTCTTCTTCCGGAGATGTTGTTCTTGAAGGAACAGGGAGAGGCGCATCCGGACACAGACCAACAAGGTGTCTTCGTAACTTTCAATGTGTCGTTGATTTGTCTTGGATTGTTGGGTCTTTGGTACCTTCTTTTTCTTCTGGTTTGCTGCCTCAGCATGTGGGTGATCTGAGGAGGTGGAGACAGCAAGAATCTAAGTAAGCTGTGAATGGTGGAGGAGACGCAGGTCGATTTTATTTTTATTTTTATTTTTTCTTTTCCTTTCTCTTCTCTCTTTATTAGTCTATTACAACTTTTGTGTGTACATGTTTACTATTTCATTATATTATGATACTGTTGTTTTCTTCTCTCTAGACTCAAGAATTGACTCTCTTAATTGCTTGCAGACCTAATCGAGGGCTGTTAGCAACTATAGCTTTCTATGAATGCCAGTAGGGTTGTCCACATCCGTGAGGGGGTGGGGTTGCTCCTCCCTACTGCCTTTAAGGGGGTGTGCTTGTCCTCCCTACCAAAGCTTTCTCTTTGGGTATGGATAGGTGAAGGAGCAGTCCAACTTGTGCTGTGCTTCAATATTTTTCCCCCTTTTGGTTGCATGGCTTTGATGCAACATCCCCATTTTTGTGGCCCATCACAATGCGTTTGTTGGACAAAAGAGATCACTCGGCTGTAGATAACTGAATCCTTTGTCTTGCATGAGTGCAACATTGAGTGTGACCACACTGCACCATCGCTCAACTTGGTGTTCTCCTTTTCCTTTGCTGCTCTATTTTCCAACCTCAAACCAGTCTTTCTCTTGGGCATGGCTTTATGAAGACTCTGTAGGCTTAGCTCCATAATGCCTTCTTGTAATTTTGCCTCTCTCTCTCTCTCTCTCTCTCTCTCTCTCTCTCTCTCTCTCTCTCTCTCTCTCTCTCATACAAATAGTTTCAGATGAAGAAGGAATCTTTTTGTGCATCAACTATATAATTGTCTTGTAAATTGCCTGGAGGTTCAAGTTTGTCACTTTACTAGCTTATTTTTATTTGTTTTCCTAGTGCTGAAGAATCAGGATTTCTTTTATTTTTATATATATATATAATATTATTTTCTTATTGGTAACAATCATAATTAGGCATATAATTATGGAAAACATACAATAACATATCCACTTCCTGTCTACTCTCAGATATTGGTTATTTTTATTCTTTCTTTTGATATACTAAAATGTGAAAGGTGTCTGAAAAGTGAAGTAGGTTGAATGAAGATATTTGTAATTTCCATCATGTCCCTCTGCATGGATTGAGTCCCTCAATTCACCTTGATTTCTATGGTTCACAACATAATTCTGACAGCTATGCTTCTCATTGTCTCTTGTTGATATCATGTCAAGATTTCTTCTCTTCCAAAGTTCTGAAACAACAGCTCACAGCCTCACTAATTTGATGGCCAATTTAGCTTAAATGAGCCAATTAGCCATTAGCTGAATGAACATGGTCTTCTGTGTGCAAACTTGTTGGCTGAATTCTGCATTTTCTTGATTTATTGTGGTAGTATAAATTTAGTGATTTAAATATTTGTTTGATGTTGTCATGGATGATCTGATTTGTGGACATCTGATAGTTGTGTAAAGTTGTTTGAATTTGTTTAGAAGATCTTCCAAGGTAATAAATACTATATATATGTTTACTAGTTGTGGTATTTATACAAAACATATTAATTTACATTAACACTTTTGAATTGAAAACAGATCATTGTGATGACTCAGATAAGCAAATAAATAATATTGATTTCAAAAATGAAGTGAATGAATGATAAAGCAACTAATGGTGATTACTACAGTCTAATATGAGAAGAAACATAACAAAAAAATTTCATACTTAGAGATTGCTTTCTCAATATATGACATGAAACTATGTGGTGGAATGCCATATCAGACAATTATCAGGTTCTCATGACAAGGCTAATGATATTATTAAGGAATTAAAGAAACAAAGCATTGCTGTTAATTATTAGATCCATATGTTCTTTTATGTCTCTGATGGTCTCACAAATAATTTATTTGTGGAATTATCACACCTATCTTTTCTAAGCTTTTCCTGCATGCATTATATATTGATGTACTATATAACCCACTAAGATTAGCTGACAAACAACATTGAGATTTCCTTTTTAGCATCTCTTTTTGTGGTATTATTCAGGTCATATATATTTTTCATTAAGGTGGTGAATTTTGGGAAGTAAAAAAAAAAAATGCAAACTACATTTTAGTATATCGATTAAACATTCAGACGCGCGCTATGTATGCATTAGAATTTGTTGGGATCAGATATATTTCTCTTGTGTGCATTTTTAGCTGTCTTTGTAAAATGGATGAATTATGCAAAGCAAAATCCATTGCTTACAACTATTCATATGATATAATTAGCTATTCTTCTATGATAATGTTTTTAGAATAGATGCTAGCAAAAGAAGGAAGCAAATCATATACACTGTATTATTTTTTAGATAATAATGGATACAACATGAATAATATAAGAAAAAGCTTATATTATTATTTTGCCGATTATCTAGTTGTTGTATTCAGTATATGTAGGAAAAATAAAATAAAATTCTTACTCCAGTCATCAGCAGCACCTGCTTACAAATAAATATATAGTACCTGATCATGTATAAACACATGAAAAATGCCTCATTAGGTAGGTACTAATATTCTGCATGGAGTTTCTTGATCTCTAATTCACAGACACTTGCATGGTCATTGGAAATGGCAGGATGTTGTGGAGTTCCTTGAGTTATTCCCATCATGGTAAAAGAACAAAATGTCAAGTTCATTTATATGAACTGTGGTAGGAAGCTAATACTTGAGAGTTGAAATCTGAAAGTGGCTGCCTCAGATCACAGATCAGTAAAGAAAGATCAAAAGAAAGCCAGCCACTTAAATGTTCTCACAGAATGAAGTATCTCATAGAATTGCAATATATACTGTTGTATTATGAGAGAAAGTTGAGAGATATAAATAGAACAGAAATATTTTGCATAAGCTCGAGAAGTTCTACATTCATGAATTGAAGGATGAAAGAGAGAAAGAAATATGAAGGGAAAACACAAACAAATAAATGACATCATGTGCTGTGGAGGACAAGAAGACAGGGAATGTGTTAAAAGAGATGCAATCTCAAGGTGAACTTTATATTGTGTGTCCTCAGCCATAGAGCAAGGAATCCAGTTCCATATTGCTGGTGCCCTCAAGCAAAGAGTTCTAATATGCTTCAGAATGAAAACAAAATTGTGAAAGAAACAAACCATAGGATCTGGGAACAGGAAAGACCAATGAATGGAAAAAAATCATATACTTGAGAGATCATTGCAAATGTAAAAAAAAAAAAAAACATTTTGTTAGCCAATAAAAAGTTGAAATTAATTCACCTTGCAGCAGCTGACAAATCATTTGTGTGACCAACAGCTTCAACTCAACAGCAGAAATCATCTCTGAAGTCCAAATAAAGTCACAGAGCAGATGAGAGTACCTCCTTTTCTGGGCACTTCCAAGTAATGTCACCTAGTCATGTACTGATTAATCAAAACTCTTATGTGCTTGCTGCGTGTGATTAAAAGCCAATATGGGAAGTCTCAACATCAAATTCTTTTAAGAGAAATATTAGAACAAGTAATTGAATAACAAGGGAAAATTTTTGCACAGAGTCCATTGTGCAGCAGAGCAAAACCAGCAGATAAGAGACAAAATAACCTCAGAAGTGAGTCTACTGAAGGCTTTTGCCAATCTTTCTTCCTTCCTTCTTACTCCAGACTTCGGATGGCCATGGTTGGTTTTGAGATCCTCTTCATTGTTGTCCATTGTGTCCGTCAGCGTAGCTGCCGTTCCCCTCATTTGCACCATCACCGGCTGGAACACAGGTAATAAGCAAGCAACATAGCAAGACATGCCTAAGATTAATGGGAGAGAGATGGAAAGGATGAGATTACAGATAATTAAAATTGGCTTGTCATGACAGAGTAATGTTGCTTGTCCTGTCTCATATGTTGCAGTCAGCCATTTGGCCATTCTGAAATAGCTTGCAAGGAGATGTATACCTTTAGGCACTTCCATGGCTTCAACTTCTTTTTGAATGGAAAATGTGCCTTGCATCTGCAAACTAGTTCATGACATATAGGTAGAATTTGCTGGTTCAGCATCCCAAAACATAGTTTACACCCATGACAGCATCTCATGCTAATCTCAAAGTACAAAATGAAGATGATTTCGCTAGCCATAACTACAATCGATGTAACATCACAATCAAAACCAATCCAACTATCCAGTCAAATTTTGGTGACCGCATTGAAATCTGAATAATAAACACCATGAAGTTCTAATAACGTTGATCCAAGTTTTTGAAGAAGGTAATATTAATTAAACATGGAGTTAAGATTCTGCAACACCAATATGTAAAAGCAATGGTGCATAAATTTTCATTTACATCAAAACTATTGCCAACTGCCAGCTTTATTGGAAAGAGAAAACAAATTTAAAGAAAGATGTGTATGTTCTATCATAACAAGTTCTTGGAGAATCATTTCTAATATCACTATTTCGATGAAGTGGTCTCAGCCAATGATGGACCGATCTGAAGCATGAGCGGATAGACTGGACTGAATTCCTTGTCTCCTCGAGCTATGACCTTTATCTCATAATCATCAAGGGTAGCTTTAATTCGTTTCCAGATCTGATCCTCACCTTGTGAATCAAGCCACAGAGAGTTCTGAACAGGTGCCAGCTTATTCCTCTGCAATGCAGATTGTAACTCATTAGGGGCTCGATTGTACAGGTGGAGTATCATGATGGATGGCAGATCCTTAAGAAGTGGTGACCCTCCAAGTTGAGATGCCTCCAGAAAGATGACAGGTTGGAGGGCACGAAGTGCTCGATGTGGTGCACCAAGATGCTCTACGGGAAACAAGTTCTGTCCAACAGGAAGCTCCAGCTCTGCCATATCCCTTGCCACCCTCAGCTTATCTGACTCGGAGAGAGGCCTCACCAGAGCAGAATGTCTGATGAAGAATATTAAGACTCGAGAAGCCATTCTGCAAACTAGCATGGTGCATATTGTCTCAGAACAAGATGCAGACGAAGGCAAAAGCTTGGACAGGAACTCATTCCGGAAATGTAGGGTGCATTTCTGCAGCTCGTCCATGTAACTAAAGGCATTATTATCCATTGCTGCATCCATTCCCTCCGCTCCAAATCTTGTTCATGGATTTGCAGGATGCAGGATTCCAGACGATCAACCATTGCTTGGAATAAGGTTACCGAGTCACATGCAACTCCATAGATGACTCCAAGAGAAGGAGACAGGACATCTGAGGCTATACTTGGCAGTGAAGAGGAAGTGTCCAAAATGCGAGTATGGATCTCCTGCAGATGCTGGCAAAGGGCAAAATTTTTATTTCGCCACAGTCGCATGACCTGTAACTTGGCGGGCTTCAGGGCTGGTGTATACCTAACAGTCAGAAATATAATGGCATTAGATAAAAAAATCTGACCAATTAACCAAAGTTAAAGAAGGCACATTATGTGATAGCCAATGATAGTCCTAGTGTTTCATGGTTGATCAATACCCCTGGAACTTAGTTCTTTTTAGACCCTCCAAACCAAATCAGAGATAGTCCACAGAAAATAAATTCAGAAGTATGGTTCAGAAAGACAAAAAACAAATTCTTTCTCAATCAGAAAATCTAATTACTTATTATATATAACAATATTTACTTCAATCAGATCCAATCAGAATTTGAATTTTTTGTGCTCTAAATAGACTATATTTGCCTCTTTAATACCACTAAAAAATATAGATTATTTAGAATAAAAAAACCAGGCCTAGATTTTCATCATACTATGAACTCAACTTAAAATAATCAGACCATATTGCATCCGTTCAATTTCTTTATATCACAATATTTTGAAATGTGTCATTGGTAATCATGCAGCTTTCACAATTTGATTATGAAAAGCAGCATCGAAGTCTTACCCAAAGTCAATGGTATTGAAACATTTAAATTTAGTTTTATTTAGTAATAGCGGGACAAACAATGATCTAATTTCCTATTTATGGCAAGAAATATTGAACCATCTAAAGATTTAAGGACTAAACAATATTCACTTTGATAGGACTTGTTTAGTTCTGAAGGGAAATAATACTTATTTGCTGTTGGTTTCAAAATTAAGAAAGAAATCCCCCTTTCCTCTTCTTTAGACTCAGGAAAGCAGATACTTGAGAGTGGAGCGTCTTGCCCTCAGACACCTTTACTCTAGCTAAAGAAAGGGAAGAGAGGAGACTAGTGACAGCAGGAATCGAACATAGAGGCAAGCCCCTTTCCTACTCTTTCCATGCAGGGAAGCATCCATCAGTCCCTCGAACACTCTTATCCCTCTTGCTAGCAGGGAAGGGAATAGGAATGGAAAACTTACTGACAGCAGGAATGAACCTCTTTTCTTTTTCTTTGGACTTGTGCAAGTATCAATTTCGAGTTGCGAACCTTGCCCTCACACACTGACTCCGGCAGCCTAAGGGCTTCCCTCAGACACCTAACCGATTCGGTAGAAGATTTCCCATCCGTAGGGGCTCCTCCACCTCAGATACCAACACCGACTCAAGAAAGTCTCTCCTGGCCTCAAACACTATAGTAGTTGAATTGAACCTCTTCAGAGGACAAGTGAGCCTATCTCACGGAAGGAACATTGGAACAATTTCACAGAGTTAGCACTGAAACTCTCTCTCGCCAACTGAGACAATAAGCTGTTCGTAGTATAAAGACAATAGGCTCAGTATTTCCCCTACCTGTCGTGTTGGTTACCACTCTGGATAGGCAACTTACTTGTCTTTCCTTCCCAATCTATAGAATCAAAGAATCTACCAATCGGCTCTGCCTGTATGTCCATCAATAGGCCTGTGAATTAAAACCTCTAACAACAAAGATTCAGCAATCATCTCACCTTATAAACATACAGAACAGTCTGAACGAATGTTAAGAAATGGGGTCAAAGATTAGTGATAACATAAGTTTTCACTACAATTTCTACAATTTTTAACATGTTCACACATAAAAATTAAAAGATTTAAGTCTGGAACATGGTTATGACTTGCATCTACTATAATTTGACATGTTACAAACCATTTAGTAATGAAAAAGAGATTAAATCAGATGCTACGCCTGATTAACAGACTTCAAGTTGAATTCAGAGAATATGGATCTCAGAGATAGAAACAGATTTTTAATTTCTAATTTCCTCATCTAAGCACTTCGTAGGGAAACATGGAATGTAGATCTATAGCTGCTAAGCTTAAGACAATGCACCTTATCAGACTACTCTAGCTTGTTCTCAAGATTTTTATATTAAAATAGATAACTAGATTCGATTTGAGAGAAGCTGACTTTCTGAAATTATAATGGACTATAACTTGTGATCCTTAAATCAGCTTTAACTTGTTAACAAAACCTGGCAGTTTCCACCTTACAAAACAATCAGTATCAAAACTTCCAGAGAGGAAAAAAAATCATAAAACCTAACAATCAAGAAAGACTCTGGATAATGAAAACTCTGACTAGTTAGTATACCAGATGATATCTCGAACCTAAATTCAGTTGTATATAACAATGCACAACAGATAATAGGTAACAGAAGTATAACAAGTAACCAAAACTGGCATTTGTAAAATTAAGCATAAGATTCACTTCATAACTAAAAAGTAGGTACACAAGTTAAATATCTTTTGAAGGGACTTAACTGTTGGAAATTATTTACCTGGTATCCAGTTCTCTCAGCTAACAAGAGCAGACAATTGCCAATTTCATGTAACACTAGAAGTATAAGGTGTCCATGCATTCTCACAACTTCAATCTATTCTTGAATACACAATATAATTCTAGAGATCTGATCCTTGGATGGAATACTACCATGGCTAGATACTGGGAATATGCTCTTTACATTGTTTGAGAGACGACTTAGGCATAGAGCTAGAAATGCGGCCTGGAATATGTTAGTGGCAGAAACCAATTGTTCCTTTGCTTCAGGGTTGAGAGCTGGTAGAACCCCCTTAACATCAGTGTCACGGGAAATTCATTCAAGAAGATTCTCAATCGTAGAGAACAGCTTCAGGTAGCCATGAGTAAATGCTACTTTGACAAAACTAGATGCTGTGAAAGCAGACTTCATTTGGCTTGCAAAAGCTTTCACAAGTGCTTCCCAAATCTGATCCGTTAATAGAGGATCACCCTCCTGCACAATCTCCAGGAAGGCGAAATAAGAAAGTAACTCTGGAACCATAGATCATTCGAAAAGATAAGTGAAAGTGTGAAACTAAAATCTGTTTTAGAATAAAAGGTCCAACAGAAAACCTTGGACTCAAGAAGAATAAAAAAGAAGTGTAGTTTACTAAATACGACAACATGAACATGCCCTTTTAATGTGCCATGAAATGCTAAAAGTTTTTTTGCCACATTGGAAGGCCAACAACGATATTTGTACAGTTTGAATCCTACTACAAAGACAATTGACAGGTCTATTATCTTCCATGGTAGTGGTAGAACTACATAAACCTCGGCTAAGATGGAACAAAAGTGAAAGCTTGATGAACCTATCATTAGGAGACTGCAGCCAAACTATTGAAGTAACGAGACAAGGAAAATTTATTGCTTTGATAGTTGACCACTTGTTTTATGTCCCAGGTTTCTGGAAAACAACCTAACTAAAGAGTGAAACACCCTGATGGCAAGTCAGGGGGATCCTTTTATCGACCACCCATCTGGTTGACCTTTAATAAAACTCAATTTGATGCCAACAGTGATGTTAGGGCAGAGGAAGGAAAAAAAACATATTGAATTTTGAATAATCTGACGAAGAAAATGCCTAGCTAAGTTGATGCCAATTATGCGTTTGATTAAGGCGCTATGGCAAACGTCCAAAGTCGGCATAAAATGAGCAAATTGAGTTTGTATTTTAACTACCAAACAGGCAAACATAACCAGGTGATTTACACTATGCCAATCATGGTAGTATCCTCGAGATCAGAGTTATTTTACAGCACAGGATTAAGCTCACCATTTTTGTGACAGCTCCAAGGTTTCGGAAATGAAGATAATTACATTTAAGCAGCTTGATCTAAACAGAACAATCATATAAAGATACCAATTTCTTATCAAAAGCTTGCGAGAAAGAGCCTAATCCGAGAGAAAATTGGACTCACTTGCCAAACTTCATGGAGGAACAGGACCTGCTTGAAGGGCACCCTCTTCTTTGATAGCACGGTCTGCAGATGCCATACGGCCGGTACAACCTTGTGGAGCTCGTCCATACACGCCTCTGCGGCCCTCTTCCCTCCCCCAACCTGCGGTGTCCCGCTCGTCTGCACACCGCCGGGCCCGAAACCGCCAGACGACGTTGAGATCGCTTTCATGTCGAGCGCCGCACCCACGCTATAGACGCCCACCCCCTTGTACTTGCTGACGACGGTGTCGACAGAGGATCTGAACTCGCCGAGGTTGTAGAACACCTGGAGGCCACACCAGATGTCGTTCTGGTTGGACTCGTCCATGGCCCGCTCGACGGCCTTCATAGCCTCGCCGCGCGGCCGGCTTCTGGTCTCCGAGAGCCAGCGTATCTCATCCTCGACGACGGAGATCCCGGCAAGGTTGGCCTCCTGGTAGAGGAGCTCCATCTCACGGTGCATCTCGGCGGCCTTGGCGAGGTCGAGGCGGTCGGGGGGCCCGCCGGCGACGAGGTCGCGGAGCCTGCGGCAGAGGCCGAGAAGTCGGGCGGCGGAGGCGAGGAGGCCGGCGGGAGGTTAGAAAGCTGGAGGGTGTGGGCCCGGACGGCGCGGCGGGGCTCGAGGGAGGACTGGACGAAGTCCACGCTGGAGCGGACGTCGGCGAGGGAGGACTCAGCGGATCGGAGGGAAGCGAGCTGGGAGAGGAGGGAGGGGTGACGAGCGAGCACCTCAGCGCGGAGGTGAGTCTGGAGGGGTCGGACGGCGTCCCGAGGGCGGCGGCGGAGCCGGAGCTGAGTGCCTGGGAGGAGAAGTGGGCGGAGTCGAAGTCAGGGGAAAGGAAGGCGGAGAATACGGGGTCGGAGACGAAGGTATCGAGGGGGGAGGAGGAGGCGACGGATGCGGAAGCGGGTGAGGCGGTGGCCCGGGGCGGGCGATCCTTGAAGGTGGCGAACTTTTGGAGCGGGGACGAAGGGAGGACGCGAGGGAAATTATACGGCCACCCGCTTCAATTAGCTACCTTTAATATTCTCCAACGCATCCTAAAAATAATTAATTATAAAAATAATATATAATTAATCTAGAATTATACACATGAATATATTTAATGAGATTTGTTAGTATACTTTTACGCTGTTGTTGCTTGTCCAGGTCCGGATGTGCTAAGGTCACCTTGATTGATATCGGGATAGGAAGCATGCATCGAGTGTGAAGCGTGTCATCTATTCGTCGGGATGAGTCCTCCTTCCAACATGCGGCCTACCGCGATTCCTCGCATTAGGTCGAGTCGGGTTTTACGACCGACCCTTCCGATGGTGAAGTTAGTATTTTTTTATAGGAGATATCTTGCCCTCCAAAAGTCAGATCCTTAGACCGACGTTGGTCTAGGGTTTTTATACTGGGGAGGGTGCTGATCCCCGGTGTGTCGTGGAGTGTCATTCCGAAGTTTTTGGGCAGCGCCATGAGGCACCGCCCAGACCTTCGAAATAGCATCATACTTCTGATGGCGTTGGTGCTCGGCGAGGATGTCAATGCACCATCCCGAGCTTTTCGGGATAGTGTCGCGTCGCTTGGCCGAAGCCCGTTTTGATACGACCGGGGGGGCACCGAACTATACTGATGTGGCCTACCACCTTAGTCTTTACATCGACGTGGCAATGAGGCACTACCCATAGGAGGGTGGTGCTGATATGCGCCCCATCATTCTCCCCCAGAAAAGCCATGCTGGCTCTTATTGGGAGGACCCTGGCGTGGTTTTTGCCTCTTGAGTTGCAATTATCGGCTTGGCTTCTCGTTGGTATTGAGAGGTTTCTGAGGATAGTTGATTGAGTTGGTTTGACGATCGATACTGACCCTTGATGTGGGCGATGGAGGCAAGAGGCATAGCTCGGGCATCCTCGGCAAGTAGAGAGGTACACAACTGGCTGCACCATGATCGAGATACTCAACTCCAGTACTCATACGGGAGATACACGACGGGCAAAGATGCGACCACTCATATATGACTCGGCATTATGACCAAGGTGTATGACTTGAGCAACTGCGGTCGTGGCACATGACTCGGGTATCTTGTAGCCGAGGTACACGACTTTACGATCGAGGTACACGACTCGGCACCGGCGTCGAGGTACATGACTCAAACTGCGACTGAAGGTATAAGGGCGCCGTGACCGAGATACACGACTCAGAAATCTACAACCGTGGTACATGACTCGGGTAGCCTACGACTATGGTAGATGACTCGGCAGGGCCGAGGTGTACAACTCCTGGCAAATTTTGGCCGAGGTACATGATTCAAGAAGTTTGTGGCGAGATACACGACCGGGTAATCTGCAATGTGGTACATGACTCCTGGGCAACCTATGGCCATGGTACACAACTCGGTTGCTTTCGATCGAGGTACAAGACTCTAGATTGTGACGAGAGTACACGACTCGTAGCTGTGTTTGAGGTGTGCACGACTGGGCACTGTGGCGAGGTACCGACTTGGGCACTTTGTGGTCGAGGTACATGATTCAAGAGTTTCGTGGCGAGATACACTCGACTTCTGCACTGTGGTACATGACTCTGCAACCTGTGCTGGTACACAACTCGGGTTTTCGACCGAGGTACAAGACTCGTAGATTGTGCGAGGTACACGGGCACCAACTCCAGGCAAATTGCGTGGTTTCCAGGTGTATGTGGCATCTACCACCTTAGTCTTTACATCGATAATATTTATTCGTCGTACTGGTTGTTTTGATGTGCAGATTAATCTGATAAATGGTGTAAAGTAAAATGATGCTTTTAACATATATGCCTTCCATCACATGTGATCATGCAGCAGTTGCCATCATATATATCTCTCTCAAAGTTCCTCTTTTTACCACCTCCATTATTTTATATTCTCCAGCCTCCCAGCACAACCATCCAAATTGCTCTCTCTAGTTTCTTCCCCTCTCTTTCTCTCGCTCTCGCTCTCTCTCTCTCTCTCTCTCTCTCTCTCCACAGGAAGAAAAACCTCATCTCATCCCATCAGAAGCACACAGATAGGCAGATAGAAAGAACAGCATGAAGCAGAAGTAGCAGGAGCAGGAGCAGGTGATGTGAAAAGATTTGAGAGGTCAGAAGGAGAAGCCCTCTCTCGCTATCGCTTGGCACCACCGCTTTCGTTCTTCTCAACTTTCGTATTCATCCCCGTAGATCTTATTCTCTCTTTCAGAATCATAAGCAGATACATGAGCTGAAGATTGAGCTAGTGAACGGGAGAGACGAGGAGACAGCAAAGAGGACAGGACAAAGGGAGAAGAGGAAGGAAGGGAGTCGGTGATGGAGGAGACACTCAAGTCCCTCTCCTTGGTACCTCAACCTCCTCATCAATGGACAGGCCTTCAGCGACGTCACCTTCAGCGTCGAGGGCCGCCTCGTCCACGCCCACCGCTGCATCCTCGCCGCCCGCAGCCTCTTCTTCCGCAGCTTCTTCTGCGGCACCGACTCGCCGCCGCCGGGCCTCCTGTCGTCGCCGAGGGGCGGCGGCGGCGGCGGGGCGTCACCCGGGGCATCGGGCGCCGCGGTCGTCCCGGTGAATTCGGTCAGCTACGAGGTGTTCCTGCTGATGCTGCAGTTCCTGTACAGCGGGCAGGTGTCGGTGGTGCCACAGAAGCACGAGCCCCGGCCCAACTGCGGCGACCGCGGCTGCTGGCACACCCACTGCGCCGCCGCTGTCGACCTCGCCCTCGACACCTCGCCGCCGCCCGCTCCTTCGGTGTCAAGCAGCTGGAGCAGATCACCGAGGTATCCTCCCAAATACCGTCTCGATCATGTCTAAATCACGGTTCACTTCCCCTCCTGATCATGTGGCTGTCTCTACGGACTGTTGCTTCTTCTTCTTCTTCTTCTGCTACAAAGTCCTGCTTCTCTTTACTGTACGAAAGACGCCCTCTGCAGAGACTGCCATGATCGCGTCTCTTCCACGAATCCGACCATCTACCACCCATCGGGCGAACTAGGGTTTCCCCTTTCCCCATGCATCAACCTCCTTTGCTGTCACATTTCATTTCATGCATCATTCCCGATTTCTTGAATTGGGTGCCGTTTTGCTCTCTCACAACGCAATAAACAGCTCCATCAACCCCCGTCCTTCTCTTCCTATATTTTATGAAGGCGATCGGCCAAAATTTCCTACTCACAATCCAATCATATGTTGATGGAGCGCTGCTTGTGGCAGAGTCTTATCTCGTACTGTTTTGGTGGTGGGTGCAGACCAGCATGGTGGAGAAAGCGTCGATCGAGGACGTGATGAAGGTCCTGATGGCGTCGCGGCAGCAAGACATGCAGCAGCTCTGGGCCACCTGCTCCCACCTGGTCGCCAAATCGGGCCTCCCGGCGGAGGTGCTCGCCAAGCACCTCCCCATCGACGTGGTCGCCAGGATCGAGGAGCTCCGTCTCAAGTCCTCCTTCGCCCGCCGGCCCTCCTTCGTCACACGCCACCCCCACCAGATCGATGTCGCCGGCCCCGCCGCTGACCTCGAGGACCACCACCACAAGATCCGCCGCATGCGCCGCGCCCTCGACTCCTCCGACGTCGAGCCTCGTCAAGCTGATGGTCATGGGGA
This sequence comes from Musa beccarii, assembly GCA_024322285.1. NCBI lineage: Eukaryota > Viridiplantae > Streptophyta > Magnoliopsida > Zingiberales > Musaceae > Musa > Musa beccarii. The sequence continues at coordinate 2,122,183 of CM044401.1, read as the reverse complement.
GGGGCTGAACCTCGACGACGCGCTCGCCCTCCACTACGCCGTCGAGAACTGTACCCGAGAGGTGGTCAAGGCTCTTCTCGAGCTCGGCGCGGCCGACGTCAACTGCCCCGCCGGCCCTACCGGGAAGACGCCGCTCCACATCGCCGCCGAGATGGTGAGCCCCGACATGGTCGCCGTCCTACTCGACCACCACGCCGATCCCAACGTTCGCACCGTCGACGGCGTGACCCCGCTCGAGATTCTCCGCAACCTCACCTCCGACTTCCTCTTCAAGGGCGCCGTGCCGGGCCTGTCGCACATAGAACCCAACAAGCTCCGGCTGTGTCTCGAGCTAGTCCAGTCCGCGGCACTGGTGATGTCCCGAGAGAAGCCAACAGCGGTGGGGGGCAATGGTGGCGCCGGAAACAGCCCGAGAGCGGCCATCTACCCACGGATGAATCCCGAAATAGCTGCGTGCAGCCTCAGCCTGGATTCGAGAATGGTGTATCTGAATCTTGGCATGGCGGCACAATTCGGGAGCAAGATGAACGATGGAGGCGGGGACGAGAGCCTCGGCAGTAGACCCCAAGGTGGCGGCGGCGGTGGCGTTGGCCCATCATCCATCTACCCTTCTCACGGCTTCCCGTGACCCCAACTCCGTATGATCCGGAGGACCACCTGCCTGTCTCCGGTCGCCATCCATGTCACATTAGTCACATCATTCTACATCCGATGTAATCCGCAGCGCAAGGCGAAAGAGTCGTGGATTCACAGAAAAGAATGGAACTGCTGTGTCTTCTTCTTCTTCTTCTTCTTCTTCTTCCGGAGATGTTGTTCTTGAAGGAACAGGGAGAGGCGCATCCGGACACAGACCAACAAGGTGTCTTCGTAACTTTCAATGTGTCGTTGATTTGTCTTGGATTGTTGGGTCTTTGGTACCTTCTTTTTCTTCTGGTTTGCTGCCTCAGCATGTGGGTGATCTGAGGAGGTGGAGACAGCAAGAATCTAAGTAAGCTGTGAATGGTGGAGGAGACGCAGGTCGATTTTATTTTTATTTTTATTTTTTCTTTTCCTTTCTCTTCTCTCTTTATTAGTCTATTACAACTTTTGTGTGTACATGTTTACTATTTCATTATATTATGATACTGTTGTTTTCTTCTCTCTAGACTCAAGAATTGACTCTCTTAATTGCCTGCAGACCTAATCGAGGGCTGTTAGCAACTATAGCTTTCTATGAATGCCAGTAGGGTTGTCCACATCCAGTGAGGGGGTGGGGGTTGCTCCCTCCCTACTGCCTTTAAGGGGGTGTGCTTGTCCTCCCTACCAAAGCTTTCTCTTTGGGTATGGATAGGTGAAGGAGCAGTCCAACTTGTGCTGTGCTTCAATATTTTTCCCCCTTTTGGTTGCATGGCTTTGATGCAACATCCCCATTTTTGTGGCCCATCACAATGCGTTTGTTGGACAAAAGAGATCACTCGGCTGTAGATAACTGAATCCTTTGTCTTGCATGAGTGCAACATTGAGTGTGACCACACTGCACCATCGCTCAACTTGGTGTTCTCCTTTTCCTTTGCTGCTCTATTTTCCAACCTCAAACCAGTCTTTCTCTTGGGCATGGCTTTATGAAGACTCTGTAGGCTTAGCTCCATAATGCCTTCTTGTAATTTTGCCTCTCTCTCTCTCTCTCTCTCTCTCTCTCTCTCTCTCTCTCTCTCTTACAAATAGTTTCAGATGAAGAAGGAATCTTTTTTGTGCATCAACTATATAATTGTCTTGTAAATTGCCTGGAGGTTCAAGTTTGTCACTTTACTAGCTTATTTTTATTTGTTTTCCTAGTGCTGAAGAATCAGGATTTCTTTTATTTATATATATATATATAATATTATTTTCTTATTGGTAACAATCATAATTAGGCATATAATTATGGAAAACATACAATAACATATCCACTTCCTGTCTACTCTCAGATATTGGTTATTTTTATTCTTTCTTTTGATATACTAAAATGTGAAAGGTGTCTGAAAAGTGAAGTAGGTTGAATGAAGATATTTGTAATTTCCATCATGTCCCTCTGCATGGATTGAGTCCTCAATTCACCTTGATTTCTATGGTTCACAACATAATTCTGACAGCTATGCTTCTCATTGTCTCTTGTTGATATCATGTCAAGATTTCTTCTCTTCCAAAGTTCTGAAACAACAGCTCACAGCCTCACTAATTTGATGGCCAATTTAGCTTAAATGAGCCAATTAGCCATTAGCTGAATGAACATGGTCTTCTGTGTGCAAACTTGTTGGCTGAATTCTGCATTTTCTTGATTTATTGTGGTAGTATAAATTTAGTGATTTAAATATTTGTTTGATGTTTCTTGTCATGGATGATCTGATTTGTGGACATCTGATAGTTGTGTAAAGTTGTTTGAATTTGTTTAGAAGATCTTCCAAGGTAATAAATACTATATATATGTTTACTAGTTGTGGTATTTATACAAAACATATTAATTTACATTAACACTTTTGAATTGAAAACAGATCATTGTGATGACTCAGATAAGCAAATAAATAATATTGATTTCAAAAATGAAGTGAATGAATGATAAAGCAACTAATGGTGATTACTACAGTCTAATATGAGAAGAAACATAACAAAAAAATTTCATACTTAGAGATTGCTTTCTCAATATATGACATGAAACTATGTGGTGGAATGCCATATCAGACAATTATCAGGTTCTCATGACAAGGCTAATGATATTATTAAGGAATTAAAGAAACAAAGCATTGCTGTTAATTATTAGATCCATATGTTCTTTTATGTCTCTGATGGTCTCACAAATAATTTATTTGTGGAATTATCACACCTATCTTTTCTAAGCTTTTCCTGCATGCATTATATATTGATGTACTATATAACCCACTAAGATTAGCTGACAAACAACATTGAGATTTCCTTTTTAGCATCTCTTTTTGTGGTATTATTCAGGTCATATATATTTTTCATTAAGGTGGTGAATTTTGGGAAGTAAAAAAAAAAAAAAATGCAAACTACATTTTAGTATATCGATTAAACATTCAGGCCGCTATGTATGCATTAGAATTTGTTGGGATCAGATATATTTCTCTTGTGTGCATTTTTAGCTGTCTTTGTAAAATGGATGAATTATGCAAAGCAAAATCCATTGCTTACAACTATTCATATGATATAATTAGCTATTCTTCTATGATAATGTTTTTAGAATAGATGCTAGCAAAGAAGGAAGCAAATCATATACACTGTATTATTTTTAGATAATAATGGATACAACATGAATAATATAAGAAAAAGCTTATATTATTATTTTGCCGATTATCTAGTTGTTGTATTCAGTATATGTAGGAAAAATAAAATAAAATTCTTACTCCAGTCATCAGCAGCACCTGCTTACAAATAAATATATAGTACCTGATCATGTATAAACACATGAAAAATGCCTCATTAGGTAGGTACTAATATTCTGCATGGAGTTTCTTGATCTCTAATTCACAGACACTTGCATGGTCATTGGAAATGGCAGGATGTTGTGGAGTTCCTTGAGTTATTCCCATCATGGTAAAAGAACAAAATGTCAAGTTCATTTATATGAACTGTGGTAGGAAGCTAATACTTGAGAGTTGAAATCTGAAAGTGGCTGCCTCAGATCACAGATCAGTAAAGAAAGATCAAAAGAAAGCCAGCCACTTAAATGTTCTCACAGAATGAAGTATCTCATAGAATTGCAATATATACTGTTGTATTATGAGAGAAAGTTGAGAGATATAAATAGAACAGAAATATTTTGCATAAGCTCGAGAAGTTCTACATTCATGAATTGAAGGATGAAAGAGAGAAAGAAATATGAAGGGAAAACACAAACAAATAAATGACATCATGTGCTGTGGAGGACAAGAAGACAGGGAATGTGTTAAAAGAGATGCAATCTCAAGGTGAACTTTATATTGTGTGTCCTCAGCCATAGAGCAAGGAATCCAGTTCCATATTGCTGGTGCCCTCAAGCAAAGAGTTCTAATATGCTTCAGAATGAAAACAAAATTGTGAAAGAAACAAACCATAGGATCTGGGAACAGGAAAGACCAATGAATGGAAAAAAATCATATACTTGAGAGATCATTGCAAATGTAAAAAAAAAAAAAAAAAAACATTTTGTTAGCCAATAAAAAGTTGAAATTAATTCACCTTGCAGCAGCTGACAAATCATTTGTGTGACCAACAGCTTCAACTCAACAGCAGAAATCATCTCTGAAGTCCAAATAAAGTCACAGAGCAGATGAGAGTACCTCCTTTTCTGGGCACTTCCAAGTAATGTCACCTAGTCATGTACTGATTAATCAAAACTCTTATGTGCTTGCTGCGTGTGATTAAAAGCCAATATGGGAAGTCTCAACATCAAATTCTTTTAAGAGAAATATTAGAACAAGTAATTGAATAACAAGGAAAATTTTTGCACAGAGTCCATTGTGCAGCAGAGCAAAACCAGCAGATAAGAGACAAAATAACCTCAGAAGTGAGTCTACTGAAGGCTTTTGCCAATCTTTCTTCCTTCCTTCTTACTCCAGACTTCGGATGGCCATGGTTGGTTTTGAGATCCTCTTCATTGTTGTCCATTGTGTCCGTCAGCGTAGCTGCCGTTCCCCTCATTTGCACCATCACCGGCTGGAACACAGGTAATAAGCAAGCAACATAGCAAGACATGCCTAAGATTAATGGGAGAGAGATGGAAAGGATGAGATTACAGATAATTAAAATTGGCTTGTCATGACAGAGTAATGTTGCTTGTCCTGTCTCATATGTTGCAGTCAGCCATTTGGCCATTCTGAAATAGCTTGCAAGGAGATGTATACCTTTAGGCACTTCCATGGCTTCAACTTCTTTTTGAATGGAAAATGTGCCTTGCATCTGCAAACTAGTTCATGACATATAGGTAGAATTTGCTGGTTCAGCATCCCAAAACATAGTTTACACCCATGACAGCATCTCATGCTAATCTCAAAGTACAAAATGAAGATGATTTCGGCTAGCCATAACTACAATCGATGTAACATCACAATCAAAACCAATCCAACTATCCAGTCAAATTTTGGTGACCGCATTGAAATCTGAATAATAAACACCATGAAGTTCTAATAACGTTGATCCAAGTTTTTGAAGAAGGTAATATTAATTAAACATGGAGTTAAGATTCTGCAACACCAATATGTAAAAGCAATGGTGCATAAATTTTCATTTACATCAAAACTATTGCCAACTGCCAGCTTTATTGGAAAGAGAAAACAAATTTAAAGAAAGATGTGTATGTTCTATCATAACAAGTTCTTGGAGAATCATTTCTAATATCACTATTTCGATGAAGTGGTCTCAGCCAATGATGGACCGATCTGAAGCATGAGCGGATAGACTGGACTGAATTCCTTGTCTCCTCGAGCTATGACCTTTATCTCATAATCATCAAGGGTAGCTTTAATTCGTTTCCAGATCTGATCCTCACCTTGTGAATCAAGCCACAGAGAGTTCTGAACAGGTGCCAGCTTATTCCTCTGCAATGCAGATTGTAACTCATTAGGGGCTCGATTGTACAGGTGGAGTATCATGATGGATGGCAGATCCTTAAGAAGTGGTGACCCTCCAAGTTGAGATGCCTCCAGAAAGATGACAGGTTGGAGGGCACGAAGTGCTCGATGTGGTGCACCAAGATGCTCTACGGGAAACAAGTTCTGTCCAACAGGAAGCTCCAGCTCTGCCATATCCCTTGCCACCCTCAGCTTATCTGACTCGGAGAGAGGCCTCACCAGAGCAGAATGTCTGATGAAGAATATTAAGACTCGAGAAGCCATTCTGCAAACTAGCATGGTGCATATTGTCTCAGAACAAGATGCAGACGAAGGCAAAAGCTTGGACAGGAACTCATTCCGGAAATGTAGGGTGCATTTCTGCAGCTCGTCCATGTAACTAAAGGCATTATTATCCATTGCTGCATCCATTCCCTCCGCTCCAAATCTTGTTCATGGATTTGCAGGATGCAGGATTCCAGACGATCAACCATTGCTTGGAATAAGGTTACCGAGTCACATGCAACTCCATAGATGACTCCAAGAGAAGGAGACAGGACATCTGAGGCTATACTTGGCAGTGAAGAGGAAGTGTCCAAAATGCGAGTATGGATCTCCTGCAGATGCTGGCAAAGGGCAAAATTTTTTATTTCGGCCACAGTCGCATGACCTGTAACTTGGCGGGCTTCAGGGCTGGTGTATACCTAACAGTCAGAAATATAATGGCATTAGATAAAAAAATCTGACCAATTAACCAAAGTTAAAGAAGGCACATTATGTGATAGCCAATGATAGTCCTAGTGTTTCATGGTTGATCAATACCCCTGGAACTTAGTTCTTTTTAGACCCTCCAAACCAAATCAGAGATAGTCCACAGAAAATAAATTCAGAAGTATGGTTCAGAAAGACAAAAAACAAATTCTTTCTCAATCAGAAAATCTAATTACTTATTATATATAACAATATTTACTTCAATCAGATCCAATCAGAATTTGAATTTTTTGTGCTCTAAATAGACTATATTTGCCTCTTTAATACCACTAAAAAATATAGATTATTTAGAATAAAAAAACCAGGCCTAGATTTTCATCATACTATGAACTCAACTTAAAATAATCAGACCATATTGCATCCGTTCAATTTCTTTATATCACAATATTTTGAAATGTGTCATTGGTAATCATGCAGCTTTCACAATTTGATTATGAAAAGCAGCATCGAAGTCTTACCCAAAGTCAATGGTATTGAAACATTTAAATTTAGTTTTATTTAGTAATAGCGGGACAAACAATGATCTAATTTCCTATTTATGGCAAGAAATATTGAACCATCTAAAGATTTAAGGACTAAACAATATTCACTTTGATAGGACTTGTTTAGTTCTGAAGGAAATAATACTTATTTGCTGTTGGTTTCAAAATTAAGAAAGAAATCCCCCTTTCCTCTTCTTTAGACTCAGGAAAGCAGATACTTGAGAGTGGAGCGTCTTGCCCTCAGACACCTTTACTCTAGCTAAAGAAAGGGAAGAGAGGAGACTAGTGACAGCAGGAATCGAACATAGAGGCAAGCCCCTTTCCTACTCTTTCCATGCAGGGAAGCATCCATCAGTCCCTCGAACACTCTTATCCCTCTTGCTAGCAGGGAAGGGAATAGGAATGGAAAACTTACTGACAGCAGGAATGAACCTCTTTTCTTTTTCTTTGGACTTGTGCAAGTATCAATTTCGAGTTGCGAACCTTGCCCTCACACACTGACTCCGGCAGCCTAAGGGCTTCCCTCAGACACCTAACCGATTCGGTAGAAGATTTCCCATCCGTAGGGGCTCCTCCACCTCAGATACCAACACCGACTCAAGAAAGTCTCTCCTGGCCTCAAACACTATAGTAGTTGAATTGAACCTCTTCAGAGGACAAGTGAGCCTATCTCACGGAAGGAACATTGGAACAATTTCACAGAGTTAGCACTGAAACTCTCTCTCTCGCCAACTGAGACAATAAGCTGTTCGTAGTATAAAGACAATAGGCTCAGTATTTCCCCTACCTGTCGTGTTGGTTACCACTCTGGATAGGCAACTTACTTGTCTTTCCTTCCCAATCTATAGAATCAAAGAATCTACCAATCGGCTCTGCCTGTATGTCCATCAATAGGCCTGTGAATTAAAACCTCTAACAACAAAGATTCAGCAATCATCTCACCTTATAAACATACAGAACAGTCTGAACGAATGTTAAGAAATGGGGTCAAAGATTAGTGATAACATAAGTTTTCACTACAATTTCTACAATTTTTAACATGTTCACACATAAAAATTAAAAGATTTAAGTCTGGAACATGGTTATGACTTGCATCTACTATAATTTGACATGTTACAAACCATTTAGTAATGAAAAAGAGATTAAATCAGATGCTACGCCTGATTAACAGACTTCAAGTTGAATTCAGAGAATATGGATCTCAGAGATAGAAACAGATTTTTAATTTCTAATTTCCTCATCTAAGCACTTCGTAGGGAAACATGGAATGTAGATCTATAGCTGCTAAGCTTAAGACAATGCACCTTATCAGACTACTCTAGCTTGTTCTCAAGATTTTTATATTAAAATAGATAACTAGATTCGATTTGAGAGAAGCTGACTTTCTGAAATTATAATGGACTATAACTTGTGATCCTTAAATCAGCTTTAACTTGTTAACAAAACCTGGCAGTTTCCACCTTACAAAAACAATCAGTATCAAAACTTCCAGAGAGGAAAAAAAATCATAAAACCTAACAATCAAGAAAGACTCTGGATAATGAAAACTCTGACTAGTTAGTATACCAGATGATATCTCGAACCTAAATTCAGTTGTATATAACAATGCACAACAGATAATAGGTAACAGAAGTATAACAAGTAACCAAAACTGGCATTTGTAAAATTAAGCATAAGATTCACTTCATAACTAAAAAGTAGGTACACAAGTTAAATATCTTTTGAAGGGACTTAACTGTTGGAAATTATTTACCTGGTATCCAGTTCTCTCAGCTAACAAGAGCAGACAATTGCCAATTTCATGTAACACTAGAAGTATAAGGTGTCCATGCATTCTCACAACTTCAATCTATTCTTGAATACACAATATAATTCTAGAGATCTGATCCTTGGATGGAATACTACCATGGCTAGATACTGGGAATATGCTCTTTACATTGTTTGAGAGACGACTTAGGCATAGAGCTAGAAATGCGGCCTGGAATATGTTAGTGGCAGAAACCAATTGTTCCTTTGCTTCAGGGTTGAGAGCTGGTAGAACCCCCTTAACATCAGTGTCACGGGAAATTCATTCAAGAAGATTCTCAATCGTAGAGAACAGCTTCAGGTAGCCATGAGTAAATGCTACTTTGACAAAACTAGATGCTGTGAAAGCAGACTTCATTTGGCTTGCAAAAGCTTTCACAAGTGCTTCCCAAATCTGATCCGTTAATAGAGGATCACCCTCCTGCACAATCTCCAGGAAGGCGAAATAAGAAAGTAACTCTGGAACCATAGATCATTCGAAAAGATAAGTGAAAGTGTGAAACTAAAATCTGTTTTAGAATAAAGGTCAACAGAAAACCTTGGACTCAAGAAGAATAAAAAAGAAGTGTAGTTTACTAAATACGACAACATGAACATGCCCTTTTAATGTGCCATGAAATGCTAAAAGTTTTTTTGCCACATTGGAAGGCCAACAACGATATTTGTACAGTTTGAATCCTACTACAAAGACAATTGACAGGTCTATTATCTTCCATGGTAGTGGTAGAACTACATAAACCTCGGCTAAGATGGAACAAAAGTGAAAGCTTGATGAACCTATCATTAGGAGACTGCAGCCAAACTATTGAAGTAACGAGACAAGGAAAATTTATTGCTTTGATAGTTGACCACTTGTTTTATGTCCCAGGTTTCTGGAAAACAACCTAACTAAAGAGTGAAACACCCTGATGGCAAGTCAGGGGGATCCTTTTATCGACCACCCATCTGGTTGACCTTTAATAAAACTCAATTTGATGCCAACAGTGATGTTAGGGCAGAGGAAGGAAAAAAAACACATATTGAATTTTGAATAATCTGACGAAGAAAATGCCTAGCTAAGTTGATGCCAATTATGCGTTTGATTAAGGCGCTATGGCAAACGTCCAAAGTCGGCATAAAATGAGCAAATTGGAGTTTGTATTTTAACTACCAAACAGGCAAACATAACCAGGTGATTTACACTATGCCAATCATGGTAGTATCCTCGAGATCAGAGTTATTTTACAGCACAGGATTAAGCTCACCATTTTTGTGACAGCTCCAAGGTTTCGGAAATGAAGATAATTACATTTAAGCAGCTTGATCTAAACAGAACAATCATATAAAGATACCAATTTCTTATCAAAAGCTTGCGAGAAAGAGCCTAATCCGAGAGAAAATTGGACTCACTTGCCAAACTTCATGGAGGAACAGGACCTGCTTGAAGGGCACCCTCTTCTTTGATAGCACGGTCTGCAGATGCCATACGGCCGGTACAACCTTGTGGAGCTCGTCCATACACGCCTCTGCGGCCCTCTTCCCTCCCCCAACCTGCGGTGTCCCGCTCGTCTGCACACCGCCGGGCCCGAAACCGCCAGACGACGTTGAGAGATCGCTTTCATGTCGAGCGCCGCACCCACGCTATAGACGCCCACCCCCTTGTACTTGCTGACGACGGTGTCGACAGAGGATCTGAACTCGCCGAGGTTGTAGAACACCTGGAGGCCACACCAGATGTCGTTCTGGTTGGACTCGTCCATGGCCCGCTCGACGGCCTTCATAGCCTCGCCGCGCGGCCGGCTTCTGGTCTCCGAGAGCCAGCGTATCTCATCCTCGACGACGGAGATCCCGGCAAGGTTGGCCTCCTGGTAGAGGAGCTCCATCTCACGGTGCATCTCGGCGGCCTTGGCGAGGTCGAGGCGGTCGGGGGGCCCGCCGGCGACGAGGTCGCGGAGCCTGCGGCAGAGGCCGAGAAGTCGGGCGGCGGAGGCGAGGAGGCCGGCGGGAGGTTAGAAAGCTGGAGGGTGTGGGCCCGGACGGCGCGGCGGGGCTCGAGGGAGGACTGGACGAAGTCCACGCTGGAGCGGACGTCGGCGAGGGAGGACTCAGCGGATCGGAGGGAAGCGAGCTGGGAGAGGAGGGAGGGGTGACGAGCGAGCACCTCAGCGCGGAGGTGAGTCTGGAGGGGTCGGACGGCGTCCCGAGGGCGGCGGCGGAGCCGGAGCTGAGTGCCTGGGAGGAGAAGTGGGCGGAGTCGAAGTCAGGGGAAAGGAAGGCGGAGAATACGGGGTCGGAGACGAAGGTATCGAGGGGGGAGGAGGAGGCGACGGATGCGGAAGCGGGTGAGGCGGTGGCCCGGGGCGGGCGATCCTTGAAGGTGGCGAACTTTTGGAGCGGGGACGAAGGGAGGACGCGAGGGAAATTATACGGCCACCCGCTTCAATTAGCTACCTTTAATATTCTCCAACGCATCCTAAAAATAATTAATTATAAAAATAATATATAATTAATCTAGAATTATACACATGAATATATTTAATGAGATTTGTTAGTATAGCTGTTGTTGCTTGTCCAGGTCCGGATGTGCTAAGGTCACCTTGATTGATATCGGGATAGGAAGCATGCATCGAGTCGGGTGAAGCAGGTCATCTATTCGTTCGGGGATGAGTCCTCCTTCCAACATGCGGCCTACCGCGTGCCTTTCGATTCCTGCACATAGGTCGAGTCGGGGTTTTACGACCTGACCCTTCCGATGGTGAAGTTAGTATTTTTTTTATAGGGAGATATCTTGCCCTCCAAAAGTCAGATCCTTAGACCGACGTTGGTCTAGGGTTTTTATACTGGGGAGGGTGCTGATCCCCGGTGTGTCGTGGAGTGTCATTCCGAGTTTTTGGGCAGCGCCGCGGAGGCACCGTCCAGGACCTTCGAAATAGCATCATACTTCGGATGGCGTTGGTGCTCGGCGAGGATGTCAATGCACCATCCCGAGCTTTTCGGGATAGTGTCGCGTCGCTTGGCCGAAGCCCGTTTTGATACGACCGGGGGGGCACCGAACTATACTGATGTGGCCTACCACCTTAGTCTTTACATCGACGTGGCAATGAGGCACTACCCATAGGAGGGTGGTGCCGATATGCGCCCCATCATTCTCCCCTCCAGAGAAAGCCATGCGTTGGCTCTTATTGGGGAGGACCCGGGGCGTGGTTTTTGCCTCTTGGAGTTGCAATTATCGGCTTGGCTTCTGGTTGGTATTGGAGAGGTTTCTCGGAGGATAGTTGATTGAGTTGGTTTGACGATCGATAATTGACCCGGTGATGTGGGCGGCATGGAGGCAAGAGGCATAGCTCGGGCATCCTGCGGCAGAGGTACACAACTTGGCCAGTCTGCGATCGAGATACTCAACTCAGGCAGCCTGCGGCTGAGATACACGACTCGGGCAGCATGCGACCACGGTATATGACTCGGGCAGCCTATGACCAAGGTGTATGACTTGAGCAACCTGCGGCCGTGGCACATGACTCGGGTATCTTGTAGCCGAGGTACACGACTCGACCAGCTTACGATCGAGGTACACGACTCGGGCAGCCTGCGATCGAGGTACATGACTCGGGCAGCCTGCGACCAAGGTATGGGCAGTCTGTGACCGAGATACACGACTCGGGAAATCTACAACTGTGGTACATGACTCGGGTAGCCTACGGCTATGGTAGATGACTCGGGCAGCCTAGGGCCGAGGTGTACAACTCGGGCAGCCTTTGGCCGAGGTACATGATTCAAGAAGTTTGTGGCCGAGATACACGACTCGGGTAATCTGCAATTGTGGTACATGACTCGGGCAACCTATGGCCATGGTACACAACTCGGGTTGCTTTCGATCGAGGTACAAGACTCGGGTAGATTGTGACGGAGGTACACGACTCAGGTAGCCTGTGTTTGAGGTGTACGACTCGGGCAGCCTGTGGCCGAGGTACACGACTTGGGCAGCCTGTGGCCGAGGTACATGATTCAAGAAGTTTGTGGCCGAGATACACGACTCGGGCAATCTGCAATTGTGGTACATGACTCGGGCAACCTGTGGCCATGGTACACAACTCGGGTTGCTTTCGACCGAGGTACAAGACTCTGGTAGATTGTGGCGGAGGTACACGACTCGGGTAGCCTGCGTTTGAGGTGTACGACTCGGGCAGCTTGTGGCCGAGGTACACGACTCGGGCAGCCTGTGGTCGAGGTGTACGACTCGGGCACCCTGTAGCCAATGTACATGACTCAGGCAGCCTACGGTCGAGGTGCACAACTAAGGCAATCTGCGGTCATGGTATACGACTTGGGCATCCTGCGGCCGAGGTACACGACCGAGCAGCCTATGGCCATGGTACATGACTCGGGCAACCTGTGACCGAGGTGCACGACTTGAGCAGTCTATGGTCGAGATACATGACTCGGGTAATCTGTGACCGTGGTACATAACTCGGGCAACTTACAGTTGTGGTAGATGACTCGGGCATCCTATGGCCGAGGTACACGACTCGAGTAGTTTATGGTCGAGATACACGACTCGAGCAATCTGCGACCATGGTAGATGAATCAGGCAGCTTGCGACTGAGGTACACGACTTGGGCAGCCTACGATCGTGGTACATGATTCAGGTCGCTTGCGATTGAGGTACACGACTCAGGCTACTTACGATTGAGGTACACGACTCGGGCAGCCTATGGCTAAGGTACATGACTCAGGCAGTCGGAGGCGGAGGTGTATGACTCGGGAAGCCTCCGGCCGAGGTACATAAATCGGGCAGCCTGCGGTCGAGGTACACGACTCGGGGAGCTTACAATCGAGGTACACGACTTGGGTAGCCTACGGCCGAGGAACACGACTCAGGCAGCTTGCGACCGAGGTGTATCACTCAGGCAGCCTACGGTCGAGGTACATGACTTGGGCAGCCTGCGATCGAGGTGTACGACTCGGGTAGCCTACGGTCGAGATACATGACTCGACCAGCATGCGACTGAGGTATACGACTCGGGCAACCTGCAGTCGAGGCACACGACTCGGGCAGCCTGTAGTTGAGGTACACGACTCGGGCAGCTTGTAGCCGAGGTATACGACTTGGGCAGCCTGCGACCGAGGTACACGACTCATGCAATCTACGGCCATGGTATATAACTTGAGCATCCTGTGATTGAGGTACTTGACTCAGGCATCCTGTGGCCGAGGTACATGACTCGGGGCAACCAGTGGTCTAGGTACATAACTCGGGCAGCATGTGGCCAAGGTGTACGACTCGTGCAGCCTCTGGCCGAGGTACATGATATGGGCAGCCTGCGGTCTAGGTACATAACTCGGGCAGCATGTGGTCAAGGTGTTCGACTCGGGTAGCTTATGACAGAGGTGTACGACTCGAGCAGCTTGCGATCGAGGTACATGACTCAGGCAGCCTACGACGAGGTGTACAACTCAGGCAGCCTACGATCGATGTACACGACTCGGGCAACCTATGATCGAGGTACATGACTTGGGCAGTCGATGATAGAGGTGTATGATTCAGGCAGCCTGTGACCGAGGTACATGACTCATGCAATCTGCGGCCATGGTACATGACTCGGGTAGCTTGCAGTCGAGGTACATGACTTGGGCATCCTGTGGTTGAGGTACACGACTCGGGTAGCCAGCGATCGAGGTACATGACTCGGGCACTCTGCAGCCGAGGTGTACGACTCGTGCAACCTCCAGCCGAGGTACATGACTTGGGCAGTTGGCGGTCGAGGTATACGACTTGGGTAGCCTGCAGCCGAGGCACATGACTTGGGCAGCCAGCGGTCGAGGTACACGACTCGGGTAGCCTACGGTCAAGGTGTTCGACTCGGGCAGCTTACGACCGAGGTACACAACTCGAGCAGCCTACGGTCGAGGTACATGACTCGGGCAGCCTACGGTTGTGGCACACGACACGGGCAGCCTGTGGCCGAGGTATATGACTCGAGCAGCCTACGATCGAAGTGTACGACTTGGGCAGCTTGTGGCTGAGGTACATGACTCGGGCAATCTATGACTGTGGTACATGACTCGGGCAGCTTGTGACTGAGGTACATGACTCGGGTAGCCTACAGCCGAGATACATGAATCGAGCTGCCTGTGATCGAGGTGCACGACTTGGGCAATTTGCTATCGTGGTACACGACTCGAGCAGCTTGTGGTTGAGGTACATGACTTGGGCAGCATACGGTCGAGGTACACGATTCGAGCAGCTTGCGATTGAGGTACACGACTCGGGCAGCATACGGTCGAGGTACACGACTCGAGCAGCTTGTGGCCAAGGTGTATAACTTGGGTAGCTTGCGATCGAGGTACACTACTCAGATAGCCTGTGGCCGAGCTACATGACTCGGGCAGCCTGTGACCGAGGTGTACGACTCGGGTAGCCTACGGTTGAGGTACACGACTCGGGTAGCCTGTGACCAAAGTACACTACCCGGGCAGCCTGCGGCCAAGATACATGACTCTGGCAGCCTACAGTCGAGGTATACGACTCGGGAAGCCTACTATTGGTTCCACCCATGGTCGACTCTAGGGTTTTTATCCGCTTCATTCGGCATGCCGATCCCTGCCTTGTTTGTTAGAACTCGCAAAGGTCGATCCTGGCATTTCAAGCGCCAATCTCTCATAGCATTGGCTTTAGCGGGAAATCCAGGCACCAACGGGCTACTGAGTCAGAAGATATTCAATGCTAGGTAACCCTTTGGATCGCCCACCATGGTGCAACCTTAGGCAAGTGTTAATGTTGGAGTGAGCTGTCGTTGACCCCGGGAAGGTGAAGGGTCACCTCGATCAATGAGAAGCTGATTGAGGCTTATAAGGAGTCTCGAGGTTTTCAACTCGGGCTTACTAGGTCGAGGCAGGCTACCTATGAATATGGGTATCAAGTTGCGTTGGCTCGATTCCGAGTCCGTTATCCGGACCTCCAGCTTGAAGAGGATCTCTACTTCACCCTGCCCGAGGATGAAACTATCAATATGCCTAAGGAAATCTCTTTTGACGACAGTGCAGACCTCCCGAGGCTTGAGCGACCTAATTTTGACTTTTAGTTTTGTAAGGGAACGATTGAGTATAGCCTTATTTTGTAAGCCACGGTTGACCCAATCATATAATCAAAATTTGAACTTCAATGAAAACTTTTTGCTTTAGCTTTTGCGTACATTCTTATATAATCAAAATTTGAACTTCAATGAAAACTTTTTGCTTTAGCTTTTGTGTACATTCTTATGTTGCTCGGTTAGCTACACAATTTTTTTTTAAGGTTAAACACATTCCATGTCCTCGGTATTAGGCGGCCCTCTATCGTGGCCAACCGGTAGGTGCCATCTCCAATGACATTGATCACCTGATAAGGTCCTTCCCAACTTAGGGAGAGTTTGCCACATGATCGGGCCGGATCGCTAACCTCGGCCCTTCGTAGGACCAAGTTGTTTAACTTGATTGGTCGAGTGCGCAGCTTTCGGTTGTAGAGCTTGGCGATGACCCTTTTATAGGCAAGGGCTTCAAGGTGGGTTGGAGCTCGTAACGTCCTGCAATCGCAACGGGGTTCTTGGCCGGGAGCCCATAGGAAAGTGGAGGATATTCCTTGGGCTCACCAATCGGGTGCGATCCTTCCACCGGGCGTTTGCCCGAGCTTCTCTATTGATCTTGTGACATCTGGGCCCTCCTTTTAGCACTAATCTGTTAGTCTACCTTTACGTCGTGGCCGTTGAGTTAGCACGGCTAGGTCAAGGTCCGGATGTGTTGGGGTTACCTTGGTTGATCTCCGGGTAAGAAGCAGGCATCAGGTCGGGTGAAGCAGGTCATCCATCCATTCGGGGATGAGTCCTCCCTCTGGCGTGCGGCCTGCTACGCGTCTTCCGATTCCTGCACACAGGTTGGGTCGGGATTTTACGACCCGACCCATTCGATGGTGAAGTTAATACTTTTTTGTAGGGAGATTTCTTGCCCTCCAAAAGCCGGATCCTTAGACTGACGTTGGTCTGGGGTTTCTATACTGGGGAGAGTGTTGGTCCTCGATGTGTCGTGGAGTGCCATTCTGAGTTTTTGGGCGGTGCCGTGGAGGCGCTGTCCCGAGCCTTCAGTATAGCATCGTACTTCAGATGACACCGGCGCTCATACGAGCGCGTGCTCAGCAAGGTTGCCAAGGCGTCGTCTTGAGCTTTCCGGGATAGTGTCGCGTCGCTTGGCCGAAGCCCGTTTTGATACGATCAGGGGGGGCGTCGAACTGTATTGATGTGGCTACCACCTTAGTCTTTACGCTGACGTGGCAATGAGACGCTACCCATAGGAGGGTGGTGTCAGTACGTGCCCCATCAAGATTTATGTTTTATAATTTATTATTTATACAAATACTATATTGTGGAGCGTGACATAGTTGTAATATGCTTAGAACATCTAAGATTATATTTAGTTAAAGGTCAAGAGAGTTAAGTTGGTAATTGCTAATTTATTTGGCAAATCAAAAGTTTATGGTTATTGATTTGACTTGCTAAATACATAAGAATGATCAGATAAACCCAACCATAGGACTTTTAACTTAGGGTCAAATAATCCAAGTAATAATGAATTACGATGTTAATTTAAAGCCGAAGTAAATGCATTCTGAAAGTAGAAATTTATTCAGAAAAAAAAGGAAAGAGAAAAGACTGTAAGAGTTGCTTGTATTAGTTTGAAAACAGTATCTCATTCTTTTCAGTATAGTGATATCAGATTCTATCGTTATTGTTGGAGACGCAACTTATGCTTCTATTTAGGGTGCGCAAAATTGGGAGGAAAAAGAAAAGCCATGCTCAACATCAAACACAATGAACAAGTGTTGCATTTTGGAAGGAGATTATTATCAAACCATGAGTTCCCAAAAATGACAGCACAGTTCCAGTGGAAGAATAGTCAATACTTTATGAAATTTGAAACCTATTTTTCTGAAGCAAAATCTCAAATATATTAAGCTGCAATGGTTCAGTTCTTTTCATTGCAATCCGAGGCCATAAAAAATTTACAATCTGTCCGGAAAATTCAGATGTAAGTGAATTTGAAGGATCCCACCAAGTACTTTCAACATCAAGGTCATTCTTCTTCCTCTCCTTTTACGGCATCAACACTTGCTTTGATTTCAGAAGACTCACGTACAAGTAACATAAGCTCCTTGAACAAGAAGTCTAACTTACTGCAGTCCGAATCTTCAATTGCTGATGATGTTGTCGCTTGAAATTTTGCTTTTGATCTTTCATGAGATTGTTTATTTTCTTGTAGTAGTTGAAAGTGATGCATTCTCAAAGCATCGTCAGTGGATATCTCTTGAACGAGCATGTAAAGACTTTGAAACGTGTCTCTGTCTTCGAGCTTCTTTACTAACTTTTCTTTGAATTGATCTGGGAGGTTTACAAATGCACTGCAAAATAATGTAGGATAAATAAGATCGAAAATTCTATCAGTAAATGCTATCACTTTTCACCTTGTGATGCCTCTAACGATTCCCCATTTGTAACCACTGCTTGCGGATTGCTTAAAGCCAATGTTGAAGCCCTCTTGGGCAGAAGCTTCCTTTCCTGCAGATATACCATCTCGATAACCCATATAAACTTTTGTCAAGGGTTCCATATAATAATACATCCTCAAATTTAAAGCCCTAAAAGTTTTACTTTGAAGAGTTTTGGACAAAGGATTAACATATCATTTATAGATAGATTGCAAGGATACTGTATAAAATTGATCATAACGCCTCTTCTGTTCTCTGTTTAAGTCAGCATCTGAGATTTCATTCAGAAGCCCATCATCACACCAAGAATCATCAGAAGCATGCTCTGGAACTAAAACTAACCCATTAGCATATTAAACTTTGTATTTGGTCAAAACAACCACAGCAGTATATCATACAACTTTCCACAAATGGCATCATGTAATGCAACGTAAACAACAAAGAGCCCAAAAAGTCATCTAATATATCCATAATATAGTCACTAATTTGAGGAAGAATGAAATTAAAATTTTAGTTTTGATGAAACTATACCCTGCACATGAATTGCTAAGCATGCATCTAGGCCAATAAAATTCAATCCTCTCTGAGTTTCGAGGAACAACTCATTCGATCACAAAATCTCCACATGTGCACGCTCACTCGATAGCAGAAATGAAAAAGAAACACTAAAACAATATGATGCATGAGCAATTAAATTAATTGATTAATAAAATAAATGTAATTAGTTTAGAGATATTTTACATATGTAATAAGTTGTGACATGAAAATATCTACTCAATGAGGAGAAAAAGAAAGAAAATACAAAAAAAAAAAAAGAAATCATATTATTGAAAATTACAAATCTTGATTGAATATCTTAAAGATTCATCTCTACAAAGATGAAAGATTATCAATCAAAAATATCATCAAGAGAGGAAGACTATTTCTCAAATCAAATCAGATATATTTGATTTGATGCGATTGTAATTTTTCTTATTTCTGTAATTTTCATTTTATTCTTATACTTGAGACTGTAAAAATAGGCTATAACATTGTAATGCATGAATAAAAAAAGGATCAACGATTCAAATTTTTTTCCTTTCCCACCTTGTGAGGCATGCGGAGGTGCGAGACTTTTATCCTAGGAGTGTTATCTTTGAGCCAATTGGATAGCCATACTTATTTGCTTATTATTCTAGTTATTATCTTTCACTTTTCTCTTTCTATTCCCCCACTATGAAAGTAATTTGTGTTGCTCGTTCTACATGCCAATCAATATCGAACACTTCAAACTTAAATATACCTTCACATAAGTCTTAGAGATATAAGCGCATTGCCTCACCACAATGCTAAAAACTTCGCAAATATCTAGTATTGGTAACAAACCTCGTAGCAAACTTTTTACCATCATCCTCTAGTGATGATCTATGCATGGCCTACAAATTAAGCAAATCGCTTTGAAAAGAAACAGAAGAACAGAAATAGCAGGTGCCACCAATTCGACAAAGGAAGCCTTTTTTATATAAAAATATGACCAAAAGTACCAAATTTAGGAGGAAAAAGAAAAAGCTTACGGAGGGAAAGAACAAAGGTGATCTGGGAGTTGTCTGCTTGCAGAGGGAGGGCAGCCATTATAGTTAGAGTTCACCGGGACAATCATGTCAACCGGATTGATAAGCGGCAAAAACACATAGTCCTAGATTAATCACGAGGACCAAATTGATGTCAGAAAAGAATCTTGCGCTGCATCTTCTCTAGGGTTTTCAGACGAGAGAAGTGCGAGAAGGGAATTGGGGGCTCACTAGTGGAGTTCTGAACAAGATATGGTCGATTGTAATAAATTAAACAAATTTGTCAAAGAGTAGGGAACTCTCTCTTCTTTCCTTAAAGAGAGAAGCTCTGGGTTTCTAAGGCGATAAGGATAACCCCATTGCCTTCCCCCTCCTAAACTCCGCCTTCGACATGACCCAACCATCCCCCTCCCACTACTGGCTTCACATCCCCTGCTTTACTCGACTCTCTCCTTGCCTCCTCCATTGTTGTTCCCCTCCGTAGGGTGTTGTCATCTTCTTTTGTGGTGTCGATCCCTTTAGTTAGGGTTCCTGAAGTGACACCAAGCCATACCCCCGTGGTTTCTCCTTTGGCAAGTACCTAAAAAAATGAGCCTCTCTGTCAGGATCCTTCCAATGCCCCTCCGCCTTCCAAGAAGAGCCAATCAGATGGCCCTTCCACTAGAAAGAGCATCTCTTGGGCACAGATGTTAGTTGGTCCTTCATATGGGCCAGATGCAGATTCACTGCTATCTTCTTCTTTATTTAACCAGATCTATGATGCTTCTAAGGATTTCATCGAATCTGAGGAACATACTCTTCATGAACAGCAAAAACCTTGAATATCTAGTTTCATCAATCGTTTCCTCCGACTCCGACTCCGACTTTGGATTTCCTGAAATCTATGGTTTCTCACTTATGGAAATGTTCTTTGGCGCCCCAAGTGATCGATTTGGCTTAAAGTTTTTTCTTTGCTTTCAGTTTTCTTCTAAAGCGGAGGTTGTTTGCATCCTCACTGAGGGACCATGGACTGTTCAAGGGGTGGTTTTGTATCTGATGCCCTGGAAAGCAAATTTCCAGCCTCCCACGGAGAAGATCCCTTCTGTCCTGGTCTGGGTGTAGTTCATCAGTCTTCCTTTGGAATCCTGGAACAGAGAATGTGTTATTGATCTTGCTTCTCTCATAGGCCATCCCCTTAAGAATGATGAATGTTCTTTCTCGTTTGAAAGAGGTCGATATGTAAGGTTAGTATAGAAATTGATCTTTCAAAACCCCATAAGCAGGGTGTCGTCTGGTTGGGTCACTGAAAGAAAGGAATTTTTCAAACTATTTCGTATGAGAATTTACCTTCAGCGTGTTTTAACTTTTAAGTATGGTTGTGTGGGTCATAAAGTGGATGCTTGCCCTCTAGTTTCGATGACTTCTTTGACTTCCTTGTTTTACTGGACTCTTCTCATAAGGCCGACCCCCAAAAGGGTGTGAAGCAACCCCCTTCTGGTTTCGATGGCTCTATTGCCCCAAGGGAGGTTGGGTCTTCTCACTTAAGAGCCGAACCTCTTTGGTCCATGGATTAAAGTTGAGAAGCATTGCTCGATTTGTCATCGGCACGGGCAAGCCAATGCTGGTTGAAATCAATCGGAATAAGGGCCAAGCCAATTTTAGGCTGCAGTACACTAGAAAATCAATCGGCCAAGCCAATGTTTTTTTTGTTTTTTTTTTGTTGAAATAAAAAGAATAGAGTTCTAGTGTATGTAATCTCAGCAGTACACTAGAAACTCTATTCTTCACACATTATTTCTTGTTATTATACTATGGAGGTATATGCAAGTTTTCCTTTATGTCAACCTACTGCTGAGATTACATACTTTTTATTTTCAGAGTTAATAACTGTTGTATATGAAAATAAAAGCAATTTTATGGTTGATTTCATTGATAAAACATAAACTTGTCAAGACTGTTAGCAGTTCATAACAATTTTCTAGTGTACTGCAGCCTAAAATTGGAATCCAAAATCAGATTAAAGCTTTCTAAAAGATGTGCCTCTTAGTGAAGTAAAGCAGAATGCAAGCTTAGATATATCAGAGTTGCCAAGCATTGAAATAAAGTGATACAGAAACAGAAAATATCAAAGTCAAGTTCATCTTCCTAAGCTTATAGCGAGACTTCCAAAATTGCAAACTCTCTTTAATGCATCTCAACTCGCAAAGCTTTGACAACAAGTTGACAACAACTTATAGCTAAACAATGAAAAACAAGACCGAGTTTATATACCATTTATGCCCTCCATTGCAGCTCTGACAATAGGCCGAGCACTTGAGTAGTTGCGGAAGGACCAAAAACTCTATCTACAAAACATAAATAAATGTTACACAATGGCACATTTACAAGACATGACAAGGAAAAAAGAGAATGTACATAAAAACACTATTAAAATTTAAAAGTCACATTGGAATCAAAATCATACCAATAACATTGGACTGAAAGCAAAGGAAAGCAACCAATTATTTATAAATTAAAACATTCATCATCCTCTGACCATACCATAAAAATGATCCAATATAACCAATAATCATAACCATAACAAGACGATCATAATCATAACTACCATTTACCATACCTCATACATAATAATCATAAGCATAATAGTAATTAGTAGCCCCTAATCCACAACTCATAAGCCAAGTACCAATAACAAGATAAGCTAAACAGATAAAACTGGAATTATTATGAGCATTCTGTTATATGATTGACCAAGTTCTCAAAGTCAAATCGTGTAAAAGAAAAACAAAAAATAGAGTATGATTATGAGTGACAACTTTTTGCTACAGAACTCCAAGCACTTCACCGAAAAGGTTTCAAAGACAAAATCGTAAAATAAAAGTTTTGGTTGACTAAAAGATATACATAACACCATCTTGAACAAGAAGCAAACACCATTGCAGTACCTAAACTTTATGTAGACGAGTAAACCAAAGCATGATCAGTTAGTTGACACAATTTAACTTATGGAACATCTTATCATCTTCACGCAGTCAATTCTTAGGGTCATATGTCGATTTTGCTCATCAGCGAATGGAGGCCACAGAAACCTAATCATCATCAAATTATTTTTACCTATGTTGCCCAGAAACCAGATTCTAGCCTTGTGGGTACCACAAACATCCAAGCTTAAACATATACAATTAATGAGAATCGTCATCCGCTGTTCCTAACTTGAAACAAGTGGCACTTGGGACTTTTAGCAGAGAACCAAGAAATCTTGGTCGGGAAAACTTGAAAGAATCCAAGAAACTCAGCGGATCCATGAATCATGACCCAAGTTCACAAAAAAAGAACCAAAAAACTGAAATCAAGAACGGGAGAAGGATACGATCGAGACATAGTTCCACCCCTGAATCAAACCCTAGAAAGAAGGCAAGAAAAGATGAGTGATATGTCGATTTTACCGACTGAGTTAACGATCAGATCTAAAGGCGCAAAAGAAGCTTCAGACCCAATATCGCAAGAAGTGGGAACGAAAGGAAATCCTGAAAATGTCACCATCCTACATTAGGGTTTAAATCAGAGACGTTTAATATTAGCCATACGATTTGATGAGTTGCAAATCATTGATAATTCTAGGGTATAGATCCTAATTTATTTAATTTAACATATATATAAATATATATATTAGTGACAAAATGTATGTTGTCACTAATATAAATTTTAGTAATAACAGTAAAAAATTATTGTCAACTAAGATATTATTTATCACAATGTAAGTTTTTTTTATCACAAATTAAAAGTTTTTTTTATAGTGTTTATAACAATATCATCACTAATATTCTATTTAATAATAAATTTTTAGTAAATTATGATTTATCATTAAAAACTTATTTAGTGATGATCTTCTCATTAAATTATATTTTAGTGATAAATTTATATTTTTGATAAAATTTTGGGTGAATTCCCGAAAAAAAACCCAAAACTTTAGGTTTTTCCAACAAAGCACCCCAAGTTTTGAAATTCCGAAACAACACCCCTACCTTTTTAAATGGCAAAAATAACCTTGTTAAACCGACTATGTCCACATTGACTTGAACCACGAATCAAACCAGTTTAACATGAATCGACTCTTAACACCGTACATTGTATCCCCTTTCCCAGAGGATGTCAGGGGGTGTACGACCTTTCATCGCCAACGTATTCAATTGTAGTCGTCACTTCATCTAGAGTTCCATCCGCATTTATCCAAAGATAAAGTTTTTGAACACATTAACGCTAAAATAGACAAATAAAAGACGCTTACGACATCATAGCAGTTCAACCAATTTCCAAAAGCCCATGATGACTAATGGTAAACCATAAAAGGCTATTCGGAAACCTTTTTTATTGTCTTAAACTTTAGTTGTCTAATTCTAAGGACCTCAAGAATTCGAATCCCACTACATGCACGATGGCTAACTGAGGTGACCGATAACAAAGAACAACTCGATGAGCATATCAAACAGAAGGCATGATAGGATAGCAAAAAAACAAAGCATATCCAAAAATGCAATAATAATCGTTTCCAGAGCAGAATGGAGGGAAGGAATTATCGAATTGGGAGTGATCGATGAGGTATCGCTTTACCTTCTGGTGAGGAAGTGAAATTCTCGATGTGACCTCCGCCAATTCCTTGAGTCTAACACAAGGCGAATATATATGGGACGGAATTGGGGACGGGTAGGGATTCGAGCGGGGTGGGGAAGGAGACCGGGAAGTCAAATGTGGGATGAAAGGGTACTGTGCTTCCCAAGTTGCGCACCCAAAAGGGAGAGTGGCTACAAGGATCTTATTGTGCCACGTGGACTAAGATCAGGAGCTCAAGTGATCCGACGGCATGTGATATATTTGTCTTATCGTGCCACCTAAATGATTTATAAAGAAAATAAAACAAATAAAATTTGTTAATTTACATCGTCACTCCCTTTACCGCTGCCACTATCGTCGCTCCCGCTCCTACTCCCCCTACTACCGTTGCCGCTGCCATTATCGCCGCTCCCGCTCTCGCCCCCGCTGCTCGCTACTACAGTTGCCACTATCGTCGCTCACCACTCCCGCTCCCGCTTCTGCTGCTTGCTACTACCGTTACCGCTGCTCTCAGTTGCCCTCGATCTTCCCTTACACTCTTCTCGATAGTATACTGTTAACAATATGTTAACAGTATATTGCTAACTGTTAACAGTATTTTTATTTATTAAATTAATAATATATTATTTTGATTTTAATACTATTACTTTTTATTTATTTAAAATTATTGTTAGATTTTTATTTAAATAATTATATTAATTAATTATACTATATATTTTTATATTTTAGCGTCTCGCTTCGCTCGGGCGAGCGCCTAACGCCTCGGGCGTTTTTGGACCTTGATGCCTTTTAGCGCCTAGCGCTTTTTAAATCACTAGGTGGTGATCAATTGATTCACCATGTCTCTTTAAAGGAGTGACAACTGTTTCATGTCATCGTAAAATTGATTAATCTTTCTACTGCAAACACTAAGGCATAATCCACAAATATTGGTGATCAATTGGTCCAACATGTCTCTTTATAGGAGTGCCGCAAACTATTTGATGTCATCATAAAATGGATTGATCTCTATACTGCAAACACCAACGAATAATCGGCAAATATTATGGGGCTCCAATGCAGCTTCGAAAGTCAAGAGAGTGCCTTTGTGATCCATACTAGTCATAAATTGCAAAGGCAGAAAACAAAAATTTGTGTTTAGCAAGTTCTTTCTCACAAAGATTTTATGGCATGTAATGACAAAAGGATCATTGCAACCTAAAAGATAGTGGATCATAAAACAAAGATACAACGTGCCAAATGATAAGTCATGGCTCCATTTGGAATAGACAATTAGTTAGTGCACAGTGAACAGATTAATGAGAAGTGAATAGTTTTTAAGTGAATAGAAGAAAATAAAAGAACTAATATATAAATTGTTTCCAATGGCAATTTTCCTAGATTTGAGGACAGAAATAGTACATCATAAACTGTTGACTAATAAAAAATAAAAATGAGATCAACATGAAACCGTGACTGGATAGGGAGAAATCAAAATAGACAATCTGGCTTGCAAAGAGGATATTAATGTATTGGCCAAAAGTAAATGAGATGGGCATTCCACAAACTAGAGTTCAATTAAGCAAACTCAGGAATGATTCAACAGTTCAGATTTGGCATTAAGCCTGCTGTTGCTTATTCTTATTTGATTTTTAAAACTAAGATTTTTGCACTACCCGTCCAAATTACTCATCGATTGAAATGAACAACTCTTTTAATAAATTCACCTGCTATTTTTGCTTTTTCTTTATGTTTCTTATAATGCTCATCATTGATTTATTTTCGTTGATATGAAGCCTGTTACGCTGGTTTTATTGCTGCAGTTAATTAATAATCACAAGTTCCTTCAAGTACATAGTAAATTATGCTTATGTCAATTTTGTATGTAATTTACTCGAACTAAAAAGCATTCACATATGATCTACCCACAAAAAGATCTTCGGTTATTCTTACTAGTCATTAGCTTCGTTTTCTAAATGAACAAGCGTGATTTACTAGCAATATATGCATCATATGGATGACAAAAGCATGTGAGATGCACTGTTCAGAAAACAGCTTGATCACTGTAACCTGATCTCTGGTAGAGTTTTACCATACTTGTGTCATGAACATACTCTTCTTTGTTTTATTTCATACATCAATCAGATCAAAAGAAACAAAAAGCCTTTTGAAGTTTTGAACTCTCTTAAAGGCCATTCACACACATCACGATCCAGACTGTCCAATTTAACTTAACACCCTGTTACATAGAGATCCCTTATCAACTAAACCACAAAAAGATACTCTAGAAACAATAATCGACACCGAAGTCAGGATACAAGATGAAAATTACTGCCCTAAATACACTAAAGGTGAAAGACGTAAGAAACATAATGACAGAGAAATTGCATCCAATATGTTCGACGAAACGTCTCAAATGACAAGAAGAGATGAAAGCAAAGCTTAAGAACAAAGAATGGAGGAAAAGTGACCTCAAGCAAGGCCTGGACTTAGGTCGGTCGTCACCTCGCAGGCGGTTGACTGCTGTGCGGGGGTGACCGTCGCCGTGCCCGTGGAGGCCTTCCGGCAGAGGATCCGCGGAGCTGACGCCTTCCTCTTTGCTTCCCCCGAGTACAACTACTCCTTCACCGGTAACCTACCTACGCTGTAGCCCGTTTGATTGTTGTGTAGATCGCCTTCTCCGATAAGGATGTGTTCTCTCGGTTGCGATTCTTATGCTTGGACTCTGGTTAATTTTATGTAAATTCTTTGTGAATTGACTGTTTGATGCCACTTTGACAAGCCTGATTTAATTTTCTTTGTATAACTCAATTATCTCCTTGATAGCATATCAAACAGAAAGAATATCAAAAGAAACAAAGCATATCCAAAAATGCAACAATAACCGTTTCCAGAGCAGAACGGAAGGAACGAATTATCGAGTCGAGAGTGATCGATGAGGGATCGCTTTACCTTCTGGTGAGGAAGTGAAATCCTCGATGCGACCTCCGCCAATTCCGAGCGGGCTGGGGAAACTGGGGACGGGTAGGGCTTCGAGCGGGGTGGGGAAAGAGGACCGGGAAGTCGAACGCCGGATGAAAGGGTGCTGCGCTTCCCAAGTCGCGCACCCAAAAGGGGAAGTGGTTGCAAGGATCTTAATCGTGCCACGTGGACTAAGATTAGGAGCTCAAGTGATCCGACGGCTCCTGATGAGAGCCCCTCGAGTACCACCCATTAAACATTCACCCGTCTGCGACTTTCCCGCGCGTTACCCATCTGCCTTGATGGGTCCCGGAAAAGGTTACACGGTGGGTACGTGTTTTGAGTAAATTTTAGAAGTTATAATTTCTTCATTATATTTTCTGTGATGAACGACGTAAAAATATAAATAAAGGGGAAGTAATTAAGAGAACACACTTTATTTGTTGGGATGAATCAGTCGAGGGAACGACGATGACTTCATGAGTTCGGAAAGGGAATTAAACACACTTGTCATGGATGCAGCAACATAGACGCACACCAATCCCCACTTCACTGCTGGCGCTTAACTTGGGAACCGTAGAAGCAGCGGAATGGGATTGAAGGAATTAGGTGGAGCATCCCACACGGAGAATGCACTGGTGGAGTTCATCCATTTGGACACAGTACGAGGGTAATGGCGCAGGAGAACGTCTCTTAAGCTTTCTGTGGTGTTCACCCACTTGAGCCCCCTCTTGGTGTACGACTTCTCGTTGAAATAGCTCGTGAAGAAACGATCAGCTTCCAGTCTCCTGCTCCAGAGTGAAACAAGAAGACGGGGAGAAGGATAACCTAAAAAGAAGACGCATGCGGTATTAATCCCTGGGACTGTACCTTGTGGCCATTAAGATGAAGACGACGAAAGCAGTTTCGCTGATGGCGAACCCTTTGATCTTCTTCTCCGCCATCAGGCCCACGAGAAGATCTAACTTCTCTACCTCGTCTCCGTATATTTCTCTTATGGTTTCAATCGCTTCCTTGTCGTCGGTCAAATCCTCCCATTTGGAAATTGGGATCAGCATCAGTTTCCTTCGGAATTGATTGTACCGCGGAATCCTCCTCTCTCGGTCACGGTATACTGTTTGAACGATCAGAAGGAACATGTCAGCTTGCTGACTAGCATATGAACATGAAGCAAAATGCATGCCAGCCTCCGGTGAACGTACTTTCAAGAACAGGCATGTCTACATGATCTGGTCTTTCGGTTCCATCGACGTTTTGTGCGACAAGATCCCTGAAGAAGAAGGGGTAGTTCCACAGCTCGAGAGCTCCACATGCTTGGTGGCCCATCGACACAACCTGCCTTTCAAAGCCAATCTCGTTCAACGTGGATTCGCCTCTTATGCCAACTAGCTCCTCCATCTTCACACTGTTTAGAGAATCAATTAAGATGGAGACAAGATTATATCCATTTATGTATATAGAGGAGGAGATGGATACTCTTTGAGGTATTCGGGAGATTTATTTGGTCCAGGATCGGTGTTGATGTTCCTAAGCTTGAGAGAATCTGGAAGGAGCGAGTGCATTCTGTAAACACTGGTGAACTCTTCAGTCAAGGAGTAGGGCACTCCATGGTTATTAGGTTTCTTAAGTCCAACGAGTCCTCCAAGTGCAGGTCCTCCTATGTGCCCAAAGGTGTCTTTAATCTTCTTCCCCAACAAGCCATACCTACAGAAAAGAGAAGAAACCAATCAAGAACTTAGTAGAGAAGGAACGTATAGTATTAATCCGTCCCTACCAGTTGGCATGCATGCCAGCATTCATGGTATGAGTTTTGAGGAGCTCCACCGTCCAATCAATGGTGTGAATCTTCGCAATGACTGCAGATGTTACAAGTCTTGCGTACCGAAACAACGCTTCGTCGTCAAGACGAGGGTCTTCCTCCTGAAGCACAAACATGCATGGTAAATAAGCAATCTCACCGTGATGCCAAGGATCGCCCTCAAAGACGTGCAACAAAAAGATGAACTCGGAGAAATGCATTACTAGCCTTTAGGGCATCGCAAACAGCGTTGTGTTCCTTGACAAAGAGAGCTTGCAAAGCAGAAACTCCAGCCCAGCTATTACGAATGTCGCCGGATACTGCGATTCCATTAACCTCGCGTTGAAGAAGACCATCGTCCCCTATCTTCAATTTTCCATCGACATGCGTCCTCACCTTCGCCTCCTTCTTACCTTCGCTTCCGTATATAGCACTTCCATCCCTACAGACATTCCATTATAGGAGTATGCATTACAGACTGCTGCTTGCTTTTGATTCATTTGCAATCTCTACGTTCGAAGGAAAAGGTTTAGGGTGATATAAGTCGTGATTTCCTTTTCACTCTTTTCCTCTGTGTGCTTCTTCGATCAAACTGATGAAGATAGAGAATGAGAAATGGTATCACCCTATTAGTGACCTCTCGAGCAGTCCAATTTACTTTGGAACAGGCCTATGAATCAACGAATTGGAGTTATCTGCAGCTGATTAGATTGCAATGTTGCATGGGAGTGCATACCACCAAGAAGTCTGGATGTTTAGGTGGCCTGTCTCGATGCCTTCACCACCTGTGGCCACCTCCTTCGTGCTGTAGAACCTGAATGACTTCAGCGGGCATTCATGGGCGACCAGCGGAGGAGCACGGAGAACTACCTGTGTGCAGGCACGTCAGGTGTTTACTGAGAGAACAATTCACAGGGCCAACGACAAAGAAATCAAAGTGCTTCCAATCATGTTTTTTTTTTCATTTTTTTTCCATCATAAACTGTGCTTTGTGAACAAATTGATTGACATATGCATGCTATTTATGTATAGAGTATGAGATGAGCTAAGAAATAATCTTATGTTACTAAAAGATTGATGAGAGCCAATTACATTCAACCAAAAATATGATAACCGTTTCAAGTTTTCTTCTCTTTTGTGCTCCTATTAGCCATTGGTTTTGCCATGATATTTATTACGATATAACATTGTAAGCCATAGTAGAAGGAAAATAAAAGGGAAAGAAAACTCAGAGATGTTAAGACACATATACAAGTCGTCGATATGATTTTGAAGGTGCCGTTTAGTTTAGTTGGTAAAGACTTGATAGTATATCTATCGTAAGGTTCTATGTTTGAATTCCGCCTTCGTTACTTACCTTTTGCGCAAAAAAAAAAAAAAAAAAACCTTGATATAGGTCACATGTAAAGAAAGAAAGAAAGAAAAAAAGAAAGAAACATCAGAAAATGAAAGCCTAATTCAAAATATTGTGCAAGAACATATACTTACAGGGTTAATCTATGTAATTTTATTAATTTTTAATAAAAAATTGGCAAAGAAAAATATAAACCATTTGCTCAAAGTATTTAGCAAAAGGAGTGGCATCCTTTTGCTAAAAATATACGTATCATCGATATAATTTTGTAAGTTATAGTAGAAGAAAATAAAAGGAAAAAAAATTCGAAGATATCATGACATATATACAAGTCCTTCATATAATTTTAGAGGTTTTAATTTACTTAATTGGTAATGATTTTGATAGCATATAGCTCTTATGTTCGAATCACATATTCATCGCTTATCCTTTGTAAAGAAAAATAAAATAAATCACATGTAAAGAAAGAAAGAAAGATAAAAAACAAAAAAAGAAAGCCATGAAAGTGAAAGCCTAATTCCACATATTATGATGAACATATACTTACATGATTAATCGATATAATTTTGTTAATTTCTATAACAAAAGACAATGGCAAAGAAAATATAAACCATTTGCTCAAAGTATTTAGCAAAAGGAGTGGCATCCGTTTGCTAAAAATATACGTATCATCGATATAATTTTGTAAGTCATGGTAGAAGAAAAATAAAAAGAAAAAAAAAACTTAGAGTTATCATGACATATATACAAGTCCTTGATATGATTTAAGAGGTTTTAATTTACTTAGTTGATAATGATTTTGATAGTACATCGAAAGCTCTTATGTTCAAATCACATATTCATCATTTATCCTTTGTAAAGAAAAATAAAATAAATCACATGTAAAGAAAGAAAGAAAACAAAGAAGAAAGAAAGATTAAAAAAAACCATGAAAGTGAAAGCCTAATTCTAGATATTATGATGGACATATACTTAAATGATTAATCTATATAATTTTGTTAATTTCTATAAAAAAAAGACATTGGCAAAAAAAAGGAATAAACTATTTGCTCAAAGTAAGACTGATCTTGGGAATTTTATTTAGCAAAACGGAATTGCATCCTTTCATTTTCTTTAGGAATAAACTGAGTATAAATCTTTAAAGATATGAGAAAATAATAGAAAAAAGTAACAAAAAAAGAGAAAGGGAGAGAGATTAAAGAAAAGAAAAGAAACAAAGAAACAGTGTGCTCCCCTTCATCTTGAAGTCATTCCAGGTTCATATATATATATATATATATATATATATATATATATATATATATATATATATATATATATATATATTCCATCAAGCTAGAATTTGATTTGGTTGAGCAGTGAAGCAACTCCTGCTTGTACCTGCTCAGTATCCTCCAGGTGATCCATCCAGTCGTGCACCATGAATTGTATCCATGAAGCTGCGATCAGGTTGAACTGTTTGCCTGTGTCTTTGTACGTCCTCCGAGCTAGAAGTTTGGTGGCCACGACCGCCGGATCGGGACTCACGAGCTGCGCAAACACATCCACATCGATCTCACGACGACAGGTTTTGGCACCGAGTCTCGGGAATCAGCAGGAAACACTCACATGGTTCTTCCGTTCCGCGGGTGGCATGTTCCTCCCGAAGAAGGTGTTCTGGCTCCCCGCCTTGCTGTTCTCCGGGTCATTGTGCTCCCCGTCGTCGGTTCTGTAGGCGTTGTCGTCGGGGTCGAACGGAGTCGTATCGGGCATTCCCACGTTGAGGAGGCTGTACCTCTCGTGCAGAGTTCGACGTTGCTGCAGGTACGTCAACCCTAGGAACACCGGCAACTTGTGCCACAGCCTTAGCCTGTCCAGGGAATGAACGTACTGCAAGACGAGAAGAGGAACGGTGCCTCTCGATGAGCACAAGATTAGCTAGAGACGGGGTTTCATGGGCGTCGGTCGTGGATCATTACCAGGAAGCGAAGCTTGTCGCCAGATGGCATTGTTTCAAAGACATCACGGAAGGTTGGGTGAATAAAGGGATCCAAGAGAGGAAGAAGACACATGACTGGAAGCTTTGGCCGGCTGATGAGCAGTGCGAAAGAACGGGGCGTCATTTATAGATGTGCAGAGGATGATCGACTGCTGGTTGGAACACGTGGTCACGAAGTTGGACGGCATGACAAACGTGACTGGACCAGCTCAAGAACAGCTGCTGGAAGACGAGAGAAGGTGCAGTGTAGTTGGCAATGTTCTATCCATGTGATGTGTTTTACGAGTTAAAATATATGTTGGAACATCATATATTACTATTTTATAGGAATAAGAAATTTTTAGTTTAAAATATATTTTAAAAGATTTTAAATAAGATTAAATAGAATTATAGAGATTAGGGATTCTTGTATTTTGCGTCCATAAATAAATAAATGGCATCTCTATGTAGATTAATTCAAGTCTCAAGTATTTATGTCAAATCTAAAAGTCATCATTTTTAGATATGTTGTAAGTGTTTTTCTTGTCGAGAAGTTCAATAAAGTTTTTACTTTTTCGTCTTGATTTTTTTTTTAATTTGGTTTGATTACTATTATTTGAGAAAAGGCTTGGATATGCATGTGATCCATCCTTTTCTCACATGATGAACTCAGATTATCAAACAAATATGTTTGATAAATATGATTTGGTAAAGCAATTCAATCTTGAGGACTATAAGAATTACTAGTAAACAAACCAATCTATCACGCAAGCATAATACGTGGTAGAACATACCTCATCTGTTCTTCGTCATTTTGAAAAATTATTTAAGATGATCGATGTTGGGTACCATCATCCTCGACATTGAACCTTGAAATGGGATGCTGAGTTTTCTGTGGATGAGGTGGAATTAATCGACCATTTGTTCTTCCAATGAGTAAGAATATTCTTTTTAATATATATATATATATATATATATATATTTTACTAAGAATCGACCATTTAGTTTAAATTTCTTTTCTCCTTCTTATGACGACTTTTGCATTCTTGAAGTGCTTCTTTGTTATAAGCAGACATGTAACAAGGAAAAGCATCCAGTTTAGTGCTTACTCGTCACACTTTGATTTGAAAACTTCTTTTCTTATTGTCAACTTTTTATCTCATTTATTATCGAACACTTGGAACTCAGTCATTTTTGTGTTAGTATCCATCTAAAATGGGGACTGTGAAGCAAATGTTGTTTGTAGGTTTCAGCATTTACACCGGATTAAATAAGGAGTGCCAAATATAGGTTTTGAGCTCGTGGTTTACGCTATCAGGTTGAAATTTTCGTTGAGTTATCGCAAGTCTCAAAAACAATCTTAAGTCTAATATTAGAAAAGAAATTAATCTATGTTGAACTCCATTCAAAAGTAGCACTTGCAACTACTAACTACGGAAGGCTTTTGTCTGCCATTGCCAAAACAAAAATAAAAATCACAGATATACAAATGCAACTCTAATTATATGTTAATTATTGTCGTAAAAATGAGACGGCTTTGTATCAAAATCACTGCGTTGTCATTGTTGCATAAAAAAAGAGGGATTTTTCTTTTCAAGAATTTATTCTTTTAATAATATACCAATTTTTAATATATATATATATATATATATATATATATATATATATATATATATATAATTTGCAAATTTTCTATTAGTATATAGGAAACCTAGACTTGTGAACCGAGTGAATTGGATAGAATTTAATGGTTTATTATGGCATGAGGTCTGAGGACAAGTAAGTATTGGTAAGAACTACATGTTAGAAACTATAGTGAAAAAAATAATAATAATCAAGAATTAACACATTTACTTTGCTTTTTTAAGTCGATTAAATATTCCAGTCGTTTCGATCTGTTAATTGATTGATCTAATTTTATGATTGTTATAAACTATTTTCGTTTTCTTTAAGATTATTTTTAATTTCCAAAATGATTACAAGCTTACGATTCCTTTTTTTTTTTTTTTTTTTTTTTTTTGGAGGGGGAACCACTTTATATAAATCTTGCTTATAATTTTGCTGCTCCAGTGAAGATGATTTGAACATAAACCCTTGCGCTCTATTGTTTATTATCTTAAAATTTTCTTATCCCACCTAAAAGCTTGAAGTAGATAGTTGCACTTCATATGAAGGCAATTATATTCTTGTGAGTGGCAGCGCTTTGCTAAAAATCTACATATCATTGATATAATTTTGTAAATAAGAAAAATAAAAAGACAAAAAAAAAACTCTGAGATATCACCACATATATACAAGTCCTTAATATAATTTTAGATTTCAATTATGATAAAGATTTTGATAGTATATTGTAAACTTAATCACATATTCGTCACTTACCCTTTGTAAAGAAAAAAAAGTACTTGATGCAAATAACATGTAAAGAAAGAAAGAAAAATAAAGGAAGAAAGAAAGATTTTTTTAAAAACAAACATGAAAGTGAAAGCCTAATTCCAGATTTTGAGATGAACATATACTTACCTGATTAATCTATATAATTTTGTTAATTTCTATAAAAAAAACATTGACAAAGAAAAGTATAAACTATTTGCTAAAAGTAAGACTAATATTGGGAATTTTATTTAGCAAAAGGAATGGCATCCTTTCATTTTCATAAGGAATAAACTGAATATAAATCTTTAAAGATATGAGAAAATAATAGAAAAGGTAACAAAAAAGAGAAAGCGAGAGAGAGATTCAAGAAAAGAAAAGAAACAAAACAAACAAACTGGGTGCGCACCTTCATCTTGAAGTCATTCCAGGTTCATATATCCAAAGGTAAATTACGATTTGAGATGCATATGAAGCTAAAGATTAAGTTTGGGCAATTGTATATGTATAAAGAAAAACTTGATATTTATACAAAATTTGAAAGCAAGTTCTGAATGCGTAAAAATTCATATGTTTTATAATAAATACTTATTTATGATAAATTTTATAAGAATGCCAACCACTATGCTTAATGAGCTGTGATATTACTTTTAGATTACTATTAATATATATTGTTTTTATTCCAGGACTAGATTTAGTAGGGAGTGGAAGTACAATGCTAAATAAAAAAATAATATATCCCTAATAAACATGTTGATTGCACGTTTGTATCAAAATAAGCATTCAGTTTGGAACGCAGATATAAATGTCAAATGCAAATGATAATGGTACCGTATATCGAAGGAGTAAAGAAAGGAAAAAAAAATACATAACCTGTTCACAAGACTTGCGGCAAAAGCAAATTCTCCCCAGCATGAGACATCTTAGAGGAAAGAGCCCACTGTGGAAGGTCAAGAGTACCAAATTATTTCAAAACAAAGCACCCTTGCGATCATCAACATCTGATGGAACCAAAACTTCCAGGTTACTCTCGAGTCATTAACACAGACAAAGATGGTCTCATGAAGAATCTTACGAAAAGATCAGTCGACATACCCGTCGGTAGAAACCTCATTTTGCTTGGGGGTGCGAGGCAATGAAGTCGACAGCAACATTGATTGCGTCAATCTTGTCTGCTTCATTATCAGGGATCTCAAACCCAAACTCTTCTTCCAGTGCCATCACAACCTCTACAGTGTCCAAGCTGTCAAGACCAAGATCCTTGTGAAAATGAGAATTTGGTGTGACCTACAGAGACCAGCGTATAAGAAAAGATTAGCAAAGGATCTTTCTACAGTGGTACCCTCACATACAAATTCACATGGAACAAAAATATGAAGGCTCTCAAAAGACACTAGGCCAGAATGCGGACAGCACAGAATTATAATTGGTTCATCTATTGATGTGGTAAGGAAATGGCTCAATGATCCAAGTCATAAGGAAATGGAATAAGTTAAATAAAATAAGAAATGACCAGATCGAATGCCAAATGAGACAAGTAAACACTTTCGTATTATCTAGTTCCAGTTTGAACCATGGTCAGTTGCTTGAAAACTACTTATCATATTAGATGAACTACCATAATTCATCAAAATTGGCACCATATAAGAAAGCAAATTTCAAATTATTTTCCGCCGATCCAATCAAAGAACTTACATAGAACTAGGTGTTACAGCGAGTTTGCAAACATATCCACTGTTCTTAATTTTCTCAAGGACTGGAAAGTTACTCATGCTACAGAAATCAGTCAATTTTCACCTTTCCTTTCTGCAGTTATATTAAATGTTATTTAGCCAATAATGAAGGTAGGATTAATTACAAAAATGACAATAAAAAATTTGGAAGCATTCAAGAAATAGTACAACTTAATAATGAAGGTGACATTAATTACAAAAATGACCAATAACAAATTTTGAGGCATTAAAAAAAGAGTACATCTTAAAAATGGTATGCACATCAAAGTTTTGTTAGAAGAAAGAAGTGATGGAGCACCTCAAAATCAAATTGCTCACCAGACACCTCAAATTTGGTTTCTATTGGATGTAAAATTTGTAAGGTTCCGTTCCACTGTAGTTTCATCTAAAATGTCACTTTAGTTAACAAGTCTTATTAAAATGTGATTAGGGGCATGATCTTTCAGAACTTCTAAGGAGACAAAAATAATACATTTCTTTCCTGATGTTACTGCTTTACCTATCTAAGCTTTGTTTTCTCTTTTTCTCTCGGCAGTGATTCTCACATCTTCTTTAAATTTTGTTATAGTAAGTTGAACTAAATGCTGTTTTCTACACTCAAGAACATAAAATATCAAAATTGGAGTGGGTAAGCCACCATTCCTAATCTTCCAGCAAGAGACCTGAGTTGGATTTATACAGAAATTCTCATGTTGCTTGTGGGAAATCATACGACCAGGCTACCTACAAATGTAAACCTATGACTGTCAATAAAGTAGACATTCAGAAAGGTACAAGCAAGTTCTTCACAAAAGTTTTCCTTACAAGCTCATTTGATGTAACACATTAACAAAGCAACTTCTGCACAAGAAATTTCCATTCGAGTCATTTAAGGTACCATGTCAAAAAACTTTCAAGCAATTTTCTTGGTATTCACTTAATCCATCCTGCATGATAATATTCCCGAGCTTTTCGTTGCTAGAGATGTGGCAAAGAAAACATAATATGGAGATACCATGACATAAATCTTAAGCATAGCACAAATGAACTCTCTCGTAAATTTCCAGTCCAACTGTGGCCATACTACGCATTACATCTTATCCTGGAAATGTTAGATCATTATGAACAAAGGCTGAAGCTAAAACTACTACATTTCTTTGCAACTAATACAACACATTCAGATCGTACACAGCAGGACTTAAAATACTAAAAGCCGGTTCATCTATAACACTGTATACAATGTAAAAGCCTAGAGTTTGTCAGGCCCATTCCTTAAGTTTCACTATCCTGTATGTTTGGTAGAGTAAGATGCTTAAAATGACTGAGAAATTCTACAAACAAATCTCGACCTCAATGCTTTATAATACTGTCTCCGAACCAAAAGGCAAACAAGGAATACTGATACTTAACTAGAATACACATGCATATATTTTGACAATCAAATATCCATTTAACAAGCCATATACATGAGAATTTAAATTGCACAAATTAGTAGAAGGTGCTAATAATATTAAAACTTGATTTTCCTACTATTCAATATTTAAGAGTGGTTATTCACACAGAAACAGAGTCAGAAGCATCATGTCATCACACACGCCAAATTTACATGTTGAACAAAGATCTTCATGTCATTCAAAGATTTATGCAATACAAATATATGTATACATGTACATGTACATATACATATACATGTTGATGATCACAAGGGTGCTTTGTTTTGAAATAATTTGGTACTCTTGACCTTCCACAGTGGGCTTTTTCCTCTAAGATGTCTCATACTGGGGATAATTTGCTTTTGCCGCAAGTCTTGTGAACAGGTTATGTTTTGTTATGTTTTTTTTTTTACTCACTACTTCGATATACAATACCATTATCACGTGCATCTGACACTTATATCTGGATTCCAAACCGAATGCTTATTTTGATACAAATGTGCAATCAACATGTTTATTAGGGATATATTATTTTTTATTTAGCATTGTACTTCCACTCCCTGCTAAATCTAGTGCTGGAATAAAAACAATATATGTTAATAATAATCTAAAAGTAATATCACAGCTCATTAAGCATAGTGGTTAGCATTCTAATAAAATTTATCATAAATAAGTATTTATTATAAAACATATGAATTTTTATGCATTCAGAACTTGCTTTCAAAATTTGTATAAATATCAAGTTTTTCATTGGCAAAACTTAATCTTTAGCTTCATATGCATTTCAAATCGTCACTTACCTTTGGATATTTTTTCGAATAACATATATTTAAATATATTTTCATAAAAAAAATATAAGTATAATATGAATATCATATATATATATATATTATATATATATATATATATATATATATATATATGAACCTGGAATGACTTCAAGATGAAGGGGAGCACCCTGATTGTTTGTTTGTTTCTTTTCTTTTCTTGAATCTCTCTCCATTTCTCTTTTTTGTTACCTTTTCTATTATTTCTCATATCTTTAAAGATTTATATTCAGTTTATTCCTTATGAAAATGAAAGGATGCCATTCCTTTTGCTAAATAAAATTCCCAATATTAGTCTTACTTTGAGCAAATAGTTTATACTTTTCTTTGCCAATGTTTTTTTATAGAAATTATCAAAATTATATAGATTAATCATGTAAGTATATGTTCATCACAAAATCTGGAATTAGGCTTTCACTTTCATGTTTTTCTTTTTTTTATCTTTCTTTCTTCCATTGTTTTTTTTTTCTTTCTTTATATGTGATTTATACCAAGTACCTTTTTTTCTTTACAAAGGGTAAGTGACATATGTGATTCAGGTTTAGAATATACTATCAAAATCTTTACCATAAATCGAAAACTCTAAAATTATATCAAGGACTTGTATATATGTCATGATATCTCAGACTTGTTTTTCTTTTTATTTTTCTTCTACTATGACTTACAAAATTATATCAATGATATGTCGGCTTTTAGCAAAGGGATGCCGCTCACAAGAATTTGATTGCCTTCATATGAAGAGCACTAACAACTGTCTACTTCAAACTTTTAGATGGGATAAGAAAATTTTAAGATATTAAATAACAGAGCGCAAGGGTGTATGTTCAAATCATCTTCACTCAAGCAGCAAAATTATAGACAAGATTTATATAAAGTGGTCCAAAAAAAGGAATTACGTAAGCTTGTAATCGTTTTGTAAATTAAAAATAATATTGAAGAAAACGATATAGTTTATAACAATCATAAAATTAAATCAATCAATTAACAGAACTAAACGACTGGAATATTTAATCGACTTAAAAAGCAAAGTAAATGTGTTAAATCCATGATAATTATTAGCGCATATAATTAGAGTTGCATTTATTTGTATATCCGTGACTTTTATTTTTGTTTTGTCAATGGCATATAAAAAGCTTTTTATAGTTAGTAGTTACTTTTGAATGGAGTTTAACATAAATTAAATTCTTTTCTAATGACTGACTTAAGATTGTTTTGAGACTTGCGATAACTCAATAAAAATTTTAACCTGATAGCGTAAATCATGAGCTCAAAACCTATATTTGGCACTCTTTGTTTAATCCGGTGCTTAATTAATATTTGTGTAAATGCTGAAACCTATAAATAGCATTTAGATAATAGTCCCCATTTTAGATAGATACTAACACAAAAATGACTCAGTTCCAAGTGTTCGATAATAAATGAGATAAAAGTTGACAATAAGAAAAGAAGTTTTCAAATCAAAGTGTGACCAGTTAGCACTAAACTGGATGCTTTTCCATGTTACATATCTGCTTATAATGAAGAAGTACTTCAAGAATGTAAAAGTCGTCAGCTCATTACTGAGTTGTCCTTCCACATTGAATTCTTGGGAATCTGCTTTGGCAATGGATACCTACGTTAGCTAGCTTTGAATCACATCTACTTTTTCACCGAATAAGTCATCAGATTGGTTGTGACGCCTTAAACTTGATAATGAATCAGATAAAAGGAGAAAAGAAATTTAAACTAAATGGTCGATTCATAGTAAAAATATATTAAAAAGAATATTCTTACTCATTGGAAAAATAAATGGTTGACCTCATCCACAAAATACTCAGCATCCCATTTTAAGGTTCAATATCGAGGATGATACCTAGCATCGATCATCTTAAATAATTTTTCAAAATGATGAACAACAGATTGGATCGACTACAATCTTACACGACGAACTTGTGCTTCTATAAACTTACAAGATAAGGTATGTTCTACCATGTATTATGCTTGCATGATTAGGGTAAGGGTGTTGGTTGCTTGAAGGTGATAGATTGGTTGTTTACTAGTAATTCTTAGTCGGAGTCCTCAAGATTGAATTGCTTTACCAAATCATCTTTATCAAACATATTTGTTTGATAATCTGGGTTCATCATGTGAGAAAAGGATGGATCACATGCAAATCCAAGCCTTTCTCAAATTATAGTAATCAAACCAAATAAAAAAAGAAAAAAAAATCAAGGTGAAAAAGTAAAAACTTTATTGAACTTCTCAACAAGAAAAACACGTTAAGATCTTGAATGACTTTTAGATTTAACTTAAATACTTGAGATTTGAATTGATCTATATAGAGATGCCACTTATTTATGGATGCAAAATACAAGAATCCTTAATCTCTACAAGTCTATCTAATCTTATTTAAAATATTTTTAAATATATTTTAAACTAAAAAAAATTATTCCTAAAATTTTATTTAAAATATAAAATATTAATTTATGATCTTCCAAAATATATTTTAACTTCTAAAACACATCACTCCAATAGAACATTGCCAACTACACTGCACCTTCTCTCGTCTGCCAGCTTTTCCTTCTTCCAGCAGCTATTCTTGAGCTGGTCAAGTCACGTTTGTCATGCTGTCCAACTTCGATAAGGATACAATTCGTGACCACGTGTTCCAAAGCAGTCTATCATCCTCTGCACATCTATAAATGATGCCCCGTTCATTCCAATGTTTATCCTCCAGCCAAAGCTTCAGCAGAGCCAGTCATGTCTCTTCCTCTCTTGGATCCCTTTATTCACCCAGCCTTCCATGATGTCTTCGAAACAATGCCATTTGGTGACAAGCTTGGCTTCCTGGTAATGATCCACGACCGACACCCATGAAACTCCATCTCTAGCTAATCTTGTGCTCATCGAGAGGCACCGTTCCTCTTCTTGTCTTGCAGTACGTTCATTCCCTGGACAGGCTAAAGCTGTGGCATAAGTTGCCAGTGTTCCTAGGGTTGACGTACCTGCAGCAACGTCAAACTCTGCATGAGAAGTATAGCCTCCTCAACATGGGAATGCCCGATACGACTCCATTCGACCCTGATGACTACGCCTACAGAACCGACGACGGGGAGTACAATGACCCAAAGAACAGTAAGGATGGGAGCCAGAATACCTTCTTCGGGAGGAACATGCCACCCACGGAACAGAAGAACCATGTGAGTGTTTCCTGATGATTCCTGAGACTCGGTGCTTTGTTTTGAAATAATTTGGTACTCTTGACCTTCCACAGTGGGCTCTTTCCTCTAAGATGTCTCATGCTGGGGATAATTTGCTTTTGCTGCAAGTCTTGTGAACAGGTTATGTTTTGAATTACCTGAACAAAGATATTCAGGTAATTCAAAGATTTATGCAATACAAATATATGCATACATGTACATGTACATGTACATATACATATACAATGGCAGATTTTGTAAGTTAATAACAAGAACATTATACATTGAGGGCCAATAGAGAGATACACAGGTGCTTTGAAATTTTGGCACATAGGGTCTCCTTGTAAATTGAGAAGTCCACATGGCATTTATGTGGTTCCCTTGTGGCATGTAGATAGAAAAAGAACGGATCTAAAAAAAATCCGGATGTGCACCTCTTAGGTGCTATCTTATGCCATGCAGATAGATACAAACATATCAACGATTGCCAATATAAATTATTTGTTTGCATGAAGCATTCTTCCCATATCAAAATTTAAATATGGTTGAGCTGATCGAAGTGGCATGGTCCAACATGCCGAACTTAAATTAAATAGGGCACAAAACTATATGCATGGAAACTCAAACACAAGATAATTCTTAGCCTCTCCCTTCTTATCCAGAAGTTTAAGGAAACAGATACAAGGTTTTGTTTAATCAATCCTAACACTCCCCCCTCAAGTGAAAACTGCCTTGACAACTCAATCCCAGAACGTTGTGTAGTTTGAGCATCCAAGCTAATACCTTCTACAGGAACATCACCATGTTTTAAACTTTGATCACTGTCAAATGTATCTAATTGCCTAAGCTTGAGATGGTTTTGGCAGCTACATAACATTTAACAACATAAATAATATGTTACAAATGTTTATGTTCCACATATATTTCTTCCATACCTACTAGTAACTTTCTTAGCACAAGATAGAAGAAAATCAATAAAAAATAAGTACCAAACGTCCCGCATGAAAGCCTGCTGCTATCCCCCGATTACACCAACTATATCCTAGCTCCAAGATGAGTGGAGGCATACCACATGTGAGGTACTACACTTGTGTTAACAAATCAGAATCTATTGCTGCTGCAATATAAGGCAGCAATTGAACATTTATATTTTATAAACTAGAGAGAGTTCTGAATGAAGATAAGGACACCAAGACCAGGGCTTTGGTTGCAGAAAACCTCCATTCAAATCGGATTGAAGGGGAAAGTGAAGCCATTTCAGAGCAGGAGATCACTACAAGATCTGAAAGGGGCTACGAGCAAAGATCAACCAAAATGAGAATTCACACTCAAATATCACCCGATTCCAGCTCCAACCCATACACCAAACCAAACGTACAGCTCAACAGTATTCGTCGCGACACAAGTCCCAAAATCTGCTAACCAGAAATTAAACCCTAGGGTTTATATCGAACTTGGGAAGAACGGTGATATGGCACAGTACCTTGGAGGGATCGACCTTCGGGAAGTTCTTGACGACGGTGATGATCCGATCGGCCACGTCAGACTTGTCCAGGAAGGATCCCATCGCCTCGTCGGAAAAGCGGCGGCGGACGAGGTCGGCGAAGGAGAAGGCCGCCGCCGGCGCCGCCGCCTGAGAATCCACCCTAACCCTCAGGTGCCTCAGAAGAGCGCCTCTCGTCGCCGCCATCGTCGCCGTCGGAGAAGCAAGACGCCAAACCTCGAACCAGATTTGAGACGGAAGGCCAAGTGGCAAAACAGAGGAGCGTATGTGATACATATCGTTTTCGGACATAGCAGTCATCACGACCGTTACAATCCGTTGTTTCTCGTTGTAACAGCCATTACAATTATGTTACTAATATTATACACACTTTTGTTGAGGACTTTTCTAAGTCATAACTATAAAATCAAAATTATAGAAAATAATTCCATGCATAGATAGCGTGTAGATTTATTATTATATTACCATGCAAACTTAAAATTCTTAAAACATGCAATGACATAACACGAGAAACAAATTCATTTAAATCAACTAAATGTTCCACTATTTTGCTGTAATGAGGGAGAGGGGGAGAGAGAGAGAGAGAAGGTGAAACAATGGATGAATGGAACATGAGTGCTCTGTCCTCTCCCCAACGTGGGACTACTGATACACCTTTGCGAGAATTCCATGAACTAGGTTGGCTTGCACAGCTTCTCCACCATCTTCCTGAACTCTGCATTCAGAAACACAAATGAGGAGTTGATTTCTTGGTCTCAAAGCAGGAGAGGATGATCGTCGCATCATGCACTCACCCTCTTGATTCACCCAAAGTGCCGCTGCTTGGGTGTTGAGAGGCGACTCGTTGTTGGGTTCTGCAACAAGCATCATCATCACATCAGCACGCTCATGTCCTAATGGAGTAAAACTCTTCGGTGTGGCCATGAGAGGCTCGTGCTTACCTCCCAAAAGGCTCTGGATCGACAGCAGCATGGTTCTCACATCATACGCAGATGACCATTTGTCCTGATGATCCACCAAAACGACCATCGAAATCGATGCAGATTGCATTGAAAAAGGGCGGAAAACATGGGGATTCCGTCTGCCGCGTACCTGAAGAATGTCCAAGCAGATGTTGCCGTAGACGTCGACGTTGGGATGGAAGCAGGCGGTCTCAAACTTCACCTTTGGAGGCTTCAACGGGTAGTCGGTGGGGAAGGCGAGGGAGAGCTTGTAGACCATGCCTTCGTACGCTGTGTCTTTGCTGCCATGAATGGT
This sequence comes from Musa beccarii, assembly GCA_024322285.1. Lineage (NCBI taxonomy): Eukaryota > Viridiplantae > Streptophyta > Magnoliopsida > Zingiberales > Musaceae > Musa > Musa beccarii. The sequence continues at coordinate 2,077,599 of CM044401.1, read as the reverse complement.
CCCTTTCCAGCAGAAGATGCTGTCTCCCTCCGGAAAGGCTGATATCCCCGGATCCCCACACATCTGAACAGCACAAGCAAGTAAACGGGAACGTCAAGAAGGCGTCTCAGATTAGTTGACGAATCCCAGGAGTAATCTTCTTCTTGCTTACCATCAAGGACATGAGCTCCGACTGCAATCTGTTTGATGAAAAGAGAGCAAGAGAGTCAAGGTCAGCGTGCAGTAAAAAGGATACAAGAAACGAACGGATGCAGAGACCAGGTCTCGTATTCAAAGAAGAGATGTTTCGGCGGATTAGACAGGGAGGAAGGATGGTGAGAGGTAGAGAGAGAAATTTGCTGCAGCATAAATGATCAATGAGCGACAAGAACCAGATCTCGTCGTCAAAGATGACATCTTTACCGTCGATTGAGCAAAATGGATGGCTATAGTGCAAGATGGGTCACAAGAAGAAGCAAGATTGGAAGGATAATGGAGAGATCAAGAACACACAAGAAAAGATGAAGATGAAAAAGGAGAATTCGTTTCTTGTGAGCATTCTTGATCTTTCAGGGAGAAGAAGAAGAGCCGCGAAAAGCAAGCAAGCAAGCAAGAAAGAGGAGGAGGAGAAGGGTGCAGGACCTCTTCAGGACAGAGTGGCCTTCGGGGCCCTTGACGACCGGAGCCGGCTGCTTGGCGGCCGAGGGAGCAGTGGCGGCGGCGGGGGTGGTGGGGGGGATGTTGTCGTGGACGTCTGGGTTCTCTCTCCCCGTCATTTTGGCTGTCCTCCCGTCTCTTTGTATCGGATCACAGAGAGCGAGTGTGATGAGAGAGAGAGAGAGAGAGAGAGAGAGAGAGGAGAAGAGGAGGTGGGTGGATTTAAAGAGGGGATTGGGCGAGAGAGCTGTCGGGCCTCCGTTTTGACCGTTGGATGATTCCCCCTCGCCAACGGCTAGTTATTTAGATTAAAAATGTTGTCTAAAGAATATTAGCGTTTAAGGCAATAGTAAGTCAAAGTAGCCCAATTATTTAGGTCGAGTGTACAAATATATTTTTGGGTAATTTATCCAGAAGAACTTTAGGTGTGAAGTTTTCAATTGGGATCCTTGAAAAACTCATTTTTAATAAACATTTTTTTATTTTAAACCCATATCTGTCTTCATTACTCTTATCTCGTCTATCTTTCTTTGTTATATCTTATGATCTCTTTATTTTCTCTATCTTTTTATTTTTATCGATAATCTAATTTTTTTTAGAATAATTCTCATTTTCAACTTCTTTCGCTATCCTCACCTTCTTTTCATTCCCTGCACAAATGATGTTAATTCACCTTCTTCTCTTTCCCTCCACAAATGATGTTAATTTTTTTTTATTGAGAACAACCCATCAACTTCCTTTGCTATCCCCTCCTAATGCTCATGAAAAATGTTCATTAAAAAATAGAGAAAAAAAGGTTTATTGATTCACTATTTGGATGTTATTGCCTTTCTATTGTAAAAGTTTGAGGTAATATAGATTCATATCATTGCATTCACATACGAACATGATCATAAGAGTTTTCAAAATCATACTGAAATATTCCAAATTGAAAATACTAAGAAAGAGAATCTTCCATTAACTCGGGTTTGAATACTAGTTTACCTTCTCGCATCAGGCCAAATTGCATTATGCTGGAAGAGAAGAGGAGAGAAGAGAGTGACTAAACCGAAGGTAGTCACAGCAGCAGCATAATTGCCCCACCTTCATCTACGACAGTTGACAGTAAAACGTTTTTCTTTTTCTCATTCTGCGACATAGCATCTAGCAATTAAAGAAAAGTGAGTATTCACGCATCTCGACAACGTTGCTGCGCATCAAAACGATTGAGTGACTAAAGAACAGCATATCAAGCAAGAATGTTTAGCTGTGATGTGTTTCTAGGTTCACAGAAGGGAGCACTCGAAGAAAGAACTGTCCTCGGAGCATCATGATTAGCCAGTTTAACTAGACTCCTCGCGGACTTCACCAACTGCAGGATGATCAATCATGTCAATGCTGTTAACTCCAGAGAACTTTATTTTGAAAAACATAAACAAAATGTTGACTCGCTTCCAGACCTGGAAGTTTTGTAGCTAAATCTGCCTGGGCATAAGCATCAGAATTCATTGCCTTCACCAGTAATAAAAGAAAGGCAATGTTATTACACACATTCAATGACAAAAGAAAGCATGATATGAGATGGTGTTTTCATTTAGGGAGAAATAGCCTAGTGCATGATGTAATGATATGGTATTTAGGAACGGTATCTTTATGCAATTTGACCAAGGCACTATTTTTGTAACTCACAACTCTCATCCATGAGGTTGCAGAGAAGCAGCTTGATGTGATGCTACTGGAGAACATACTAAGCTAATCATGGCACTTAAAGATTGATATCATTGCTTGAATGAAGCATATTACATTGTTTCATACTATCATCATGCATTGTTTTGTGTGCAACTTTCTTTGACTCTAAAATGTAAATAGAATGGCATTCTCCTCCAATGGAAGGTGATAAAGAAAACTAACATGGGGCACTTTTCTCATAGTATCAATATATAGCTTAGTTAACAAAACCCGACCGAACCAGATGGTCGAACTGAGAAAATTGGAATTGGATCAATTATGTTCAAAACCGAAACGAAACGATTGGCCTGGTCGGTTGTTGGAATCGGCCGGGTTACATAAAACCGATCCAAATATGTAATTTAGCTAATATTACGTAAGTACTCTTATAGCTTAAATCTTTCTTATTATTTGTTTTATAGGACACATCAATTTAATAAGGATTAAGGCGAGAAAAAAAATTATCTTCCTGATGTGATCACTTCTCCCCAACCTTTCTTCCTTCGGCCATCTCCCCCCTTTGTATTCTCATCTCCCTCCACCACCATTCTCTCTTTCTACCCGTCCTCTCCGTGTCTTCTATTCACCTCTTCTCTACCAAACCCTCTTTTTTATTCTTTTCCATATCTTGTATTTTTTTTCTTCTCCTTTGGTACTCTACGGTCTGCTCCTCTTCTCGTGTCACTCTTGTTCCTAAGGTGATCTTCTCGTTGTCATCTCTTTTATTGTGCTTGATTTTATTAATGGAACTTTCACTTTGACTTTCATCATACATGGATGTTACATCTATATCAATATTCTTGCTCAAGTAATTGAATTACATATTAACTTCTTAACTTTTAAATATTATCACATGTTATTTAACTTTTAAATATACTTATAGTGTTGGTTGATTGATGTCATTATTTGTCATATTCTGTACAGTTGAAGGTTTATTTTCATTTGCTTAAGATTGTTCTTTTTTATTAATTTTAGTATTTTAGAGTTTTTCTACATATAATTTTAAATTATTTTATATAATTTAATATATTCATTAATTAAACATGCAGTCTGACTAATTGACCGATCGACTTGACCGATGACTCAATGACCCAAGACTTGGAGAATCACTTCCTGATTTGATTACTAACTATGCGTTACAGTCATATGCCAAAATGATACAAAATGATACTACATATATATGAATAAAAGATATTCTACATACCTTTTTAACGTGGCTTATACTAAATGATACAAACATCTCCTTGAGTGCTTTGGCTTCCTCAAACAAGCCAACAAGATGCTTTTTCCTGGCTGCAGACAAACCTTGCACCTGTTCGTGAGAAGCATGGAGCCTTGTTGTTAGACTAAAGATGAGATTGCAGGTGGATTAAGCTGAACTAAAGAAATGTACGGTTTCATTCAGAATGGTCTGCTGATAGCAGCATGCTTGCACATAGAAAATGCCATTCCCAGGATGGTTGTAAGATCCAATCCAAATGCAATACAAGTTTAAATGATTAGGCATAGTGGAAGTCGTAAACTACTTGTTCTAGACTTTATCTTCATTAACTGCAGCAGTCCACCTAAGGTCCAACCTTGATGCAATCCAAATTAATATGCTTAGACATGAAGATCTATAATTAACGGCAGCACTCTTAACTTTAAATTTTATTTCATATTTTTTGTGTTTTAGAAGATATAACCGTTCAATATCATACTTATGCCACATCAGCAATGTTTCTGCTTTCTAGTTACGTAGTCAACCCTATTTGACAAAGGGGGATCTCAGTCCATCCTTCTCTTACATGCATACAAAGGAAAGGAGGAGAGAATGGAGAAGTTGAAAGTAAATATCTACAAATATGAAAAACATGCCAGATGGCTAACCATCCACTGTAAGAAAACAGTTGAAGAGATAGTCAAATACTATAACATGTTGAATTACAAACCTGAAAACAGACAAGCTGACAGTCGCCTTGCACATGAATTTGCTTAAATCCTTTTTTAAGAGCATGCCTCAGGCCTAAAATTAATGCCCTGTACTCAGCAGTGTAATTGGTCACGGCACCCAAGCCTTCACGGACTCGAGAAATCTATTTTCAGACATTAAAAATGTATATATAATATAAAACAAAATCATCTAAAATATAAGACAAAGTTAAGAGGGTGATCTGTATTTACCACACTTCCATCTTCAGTTCGAAGGATTGCACCAGCACCACCATGACTAGCTTTTCCTGCTGGAGCCCCATCAAATTCAAGAGTACAAGACATCTGTAGACAAATAGATGAAATTGATCTGTTGCTGGATGATACATGAAGAGACAGAAAGAGAAGTTATTAAAATTGGAAGCTCTAGAAAATGATCGCCATGACATATAAATAGATAACCATGAAAAAAATTACATTTATTGTGCATAGTGACGTGACAATAAAATGGTTGCATTAGTTAGGTTATGATGCTCCATTATTCTCCAAGAACATGAGGCATCATCTTAAGACATGTAGGAATGAGTGAGAGCACCATTACGACACAAATAGTTCAAGTCTTCCTTCAAATTTAGACCTAAGTTTGGTTTGAAACAGTAATAAAAGAATATGAGGGCATATCCTTCACAAACTTAAATTGAGTCGAAGAACCAAGCACACTGCAGTGTATTCAATTTAGTTTTTGTTTGTTTGCTAGACCTTTGCTAATGTATTCCACACAACATTGTCAAACAGAGGAAGTGTTTATGTTCAAATGCCATTTCAAGTCATAAAATCAAAGATGAGTTAAAATACGGGTGATTTCCTGAGAAAAGCCCCAAGTTTTGGATTTTCCGGGACCGCACCTCCCATTTTATATTTCTCAAAGAGGGCGTATTTTCTATATAAACAGATTATAATATCCTTATTATAAAAAAAAAATTGCTGCCAAAACCTAAATCGGACCAAACTGAACTTTTGGCTGAAACAATCCAGTATTAGGCGGAACCAATTATAGTGTTTTTGAATAATGAACAAAAAAAAAAACAATGTATCTTCATTTAAAAACACAGTAATTAGAAAATGTCTCATCCTTTTTTTTATTGTCATTCCTTCACAATCACAAATATTATAAGATTCTTAAATATTTAGACCTAAATTTGAGATAAAATGAAATTTTCAGAATTTTTATCATGCATTATCTTGGAATATAATTTTCATCTAAAACCATTCAATTTCTCGTATAAATTATTTTACAGTACTTCAAAACCTATAAAAAGGTTGATGGACATCGATAGTGAAAATATCAATTAACTGAAACTTAGTTACATTGTCTTTTAATAGAATTACACTATTGTGGTTCAGTGATATCATCAAAAACCAATTTAAAACTCTCAAATAAATCCCTTGAAACATACAATAAGGCTGATAATTAAGATTGATGGGATTTCTAATTAATTAAAATAGAGTTACAGTGTTCAGAAACACTGTAATAAGGAACACTATTAAAAAAAACGTTATACAAGTGTCTTAGCTATGTTTCAGTGGTAATTTCAAAAACTAAAGTAGCTAAGCTGTCAATGAGGTTATTTTTGTCATTTTGAAAAGTTGAGATATCAGTACGAATTTTGGACATGAGAAGGCCCACCCGAGAAAAACCAAAACTTAGAGCTTTTTCTGGGAAATTGCCTTTAGAATATCTATTACATATCCGTTCAATGAGAATATATTTGTCATAAGAATGACAAAGTTATGAAGAAGAACATGTAAGCAGAAATAACTTTTCATCCATCAGTTAAAGAATGACATGGCAAGTAATGAAAGATAGGCCCTTCCAAGCAGATTGTGGCAGAACAACATGCTTTAAGCATCCTTACAACAAAAAAAACTCACAGAATTAACAGACAGTTGTTTTTGCTTGCTGGAATGCACCAGTTTGCCATGTTTCTTCACTGGTTCATCTGTGATAACACTAATCTTTTCAGGCAAATCTGCAATAGGACTAGCTACAGTAGGTTCCTGCATGACAACAAAAATACCCAAATAGAACTCAATAAACAGCTTGAAAAATAGAATAAGCAAATGGATGATCCAGTAACCTCAGAAGGAAAAAAAAGGAAGTATGGTCTCAGTATGGTGCTTGTCTTATGAAAGGTAAGCCACATTATATTTTTTACTGTTATTACTTTTAATATCCAGTGTCGATGCTACACCAGAGTAGCCATGTGGCAGCATGGCTTAGCACATGTTCATGTGCCATTCCAGCAGGCTGCCCTGCATTAAGAATGCCAACAAATAGAACACTGATATGGGAAACATGCATTGGAACAACAAACTGGAAGGATAATGGGACACGGAAGCAGCTAAACTTCTTCACACAGCCATCCAGTTCAGTTAAATAATTTTAATGCAAATTTAAAATTTACTTAGTGAGCACCTGGAGAGATGGACCTGCATACCAGAGAAAAAACTGCAAGCAAGTTTCAACTCCTTTTGTATATCTTTAAACAACTTTTCTCTTGACTCATTCAGATATCAAGTCCTAATAACTAACTTCTCATTAGAGAAACAGCCAATAAAGATGTAATGCACTTGTAATCCTATTGATATAAAGCATTGCAATGAATTCTAAACCTCTCCTCCATTTTGAGAAAATGAAAGCATTTCTTAATATGTAAGCTGCATTACAATACAACCAATGTAGGTAAATTATATAGTACCTGAAAAGGACAAGGAACTAGGAGTCCAAAGAGATCCTCTTTTAAATCCTTTACGTTCAATAAATATAGAGCATTCTTTAATCCACAGGAAGCAAAACATTTCTCTGCCTCTTTATTAAGTGCAAAACCTTTGAATGCACTAACAGGAGGATCACATATCTGCCAGAGAGGTCAATCATGCATCATAGCATAACAGGAAACCCAGGTTACTATTGTTTAGAATGCAGTATGAATTGATACATAGGTAACAGTTATCTGGCATTGTAACTTAATAGCAAACAAGCATCACTTGAGAAAGAGAAGTTGATAAACCATTTAAACAAAGAATATATGTCAATGAGCACATGAAACCACTTGAATAGAGCAACATACATCCATGTCCACATAGAACAATTTTTGTACAAAATCTTCATAAAGATATACAACATTTTATATGTAATTGGTCTTCAATGATACAAAGAAAGAAAGAAGAATCTCCATCAACCAATGTTGGTGATTACAACATTAGAATTTAATATGCACATAATTACCTAGTTGAGCATAACTTCAATCACAATTTAAATATCTGATTTTACTTTTATAACATAATAAAATGCAAACGTGCAAAAACAAATCATCAAAACAAAATTTACAAGCTCTCAATGTTGGATAATATACTTTTACAAGCTAGAACATTGGTCCAAAATGGGTAAAGATGAGGCCAATTTAGAGCCATATATATAAGGCAGAAACTGCAAGCCACAAAGCAATTTAAATCATTTTAAAAACATAAAAGCAAAAAAAAAGAAGATTAGGTGGAAAATTCTAGACAGGATTTGAGAAAAAAAAGAGCCAAACAATGAGAATGAAGAAGTCAGCAAAGACATTGGAGCATGCTTTTGTCAACTTTGAAATGCACTGGTTATTTAGAAGGGCAAAGAAGCATGATTCCTCCTTAAATGGGCTGATCAGTCTAGCATCATATATGCAGTGATTCATCTCAAACACCTATCAGAAATAATTCCACCACAAGAATATGAAAGTTATAGATAAGTTGAAGATACATCATTAGAAGATATCCAAGGAAAGATTCCTATATAGACAGTGGTAATGAGTTGACTTGAATAACTTATTTTAAAGAAAAAGAAATTACATAGCTATGCATATTACCGAGCTAACTTGAGATTGACAGTCACTTAAACTCAGGTAGAGACCAACATGATTCCCTTTCCTAACAACATAGGAAGGATTGCCTTTTTCCTCGATCAATTCTTGGGGATTTACATTCAGGGATGGTGAAGAACGTGCATGACCAGTAGAGAAGAAACGGAAATATTGTCCAGTTGACTTGAAATTTATTCTGAGCAATTTAGTTCCAGCTTTCCAGCCAGACAACGAACTCATGATGGCATAACTTGTTATCATAGAAGGATTGCACTTCCTACATAATTCAAATAGGAAAGTTTATTAGAACCAACATATAAGCAAGCTATACAACAATCATAAATACTGACCAAACAAATTGTGTTTTGTGTGTCCATTTTAATAATGTTGAGTTTCATCAGCATGATAGAAAGCAAAATATTTTCCTCAAGGCTCATTTGAAAAGGATGAAATAAATAAGTTTTATACAAAAAAAAAAAAAAAAGAAGAAATCTATAGATGTTGCACGCTAAATGGTGGAAAAAGATTCATGTAACAGACCCCATAAACTTAGGACTTCCAATTGTCGTGTTATTTTGTTTGATACTCTAAATTACATAGATCTATTTTATCTAATCAAGCTTATCAGTAACATAACTTTTCAATATTCTAATCCTAATCTACTTATCCTAGTTGGCAATTGCATGATTGTTCTATATAACTAAAGATCTGAACCATATATATTTCCAATATTGCTTTTTATCAACAATAATTTCACGTTGTTAGATTATTATATTTCTATCAACCTTTGGCAACTATAACATAATATGATGTAATAAGTCTAAAAGGATAGCTGCCATATCATTTCATCCCATGTTTATGTCTCCATATACCATTTCATAATTTCCTCACTCGACTTGTATTGCCCATCAAAATCGTCTCCGATTACTAACACGTTTTGGTAATTTCTGAAGATATCCATCCACAATTTTTAGCACACATGGTGGCTAATCTTGCTTAACGAGTATTTATATATCTTTCTCTCAGTACTAGTTTCATTATTATCATTATATCACTGTAAACTCTCTTCCAATTCTTAACAGTTTATCTACCACATGCTAATTTTATTTCCAGTATTGATCCAAGGTAAACAATGTTGACTTTGTAGTTATTTTTCATCATACCTCCGCATTTACCATTCCTTAGCATTTATCTTTGCTTGCAATCCTATATTACTATCCTTCTCCACACCAAATCAGGATGTGAGAACCAAAGGTCAATTGTGATCATATATAGACAGTAATACAAATTGTCATTTCCAAGCAAACTGAGATCAGGAAGAAACAATACATTACATTCTATTTAATGGTGCTGTTTCTATAAAACAACTGAGAACAAAAGTACAAAGAGATTGGCTGCAGCTCTGCAAATTTCATAAATCAATCATACACTAGGCGACAGAAAAATAAAGTGAATCTTCAGATGAAATACTGGATGATGAATATTAGAATGAGGAGGAACAAAAGCAAATATTTACTCCTCACAACCTAAATTTAATGAACAAAATGGCTCACACGTACACTAATCACTTTCTTTGCAACTTAACATGATTTTTTTAAAAGTTTAATCTCATAAAGCAAGAAATTTCTGTTTATTTTTTTTCTTAACTTTGAAATAGGGTCTACAAGAACAATGGCATGGTGTTAATGAACATAAAGCGTTTTTAGGTAAACTTGACTATATATTTTTTGACTTTGTGGCTTCATTATTGTGAGTTTTTCTAGTTGTTTCTTGAACATGTACCACATAATGAAGCCACAATAATAATTTTAGTTAGTTATCACGTCTAAATCTCAACACAAAACTACACATAGAGTCATAATTTTATATTAACAATATTAGCCTTTTGCATGCCTTGGTTCTTACAATGAAGATAATAGATAATCTTAGTTGAATCAACATAAGATCAATGGTTTAAAAAGATGCTCAGGCGCTCGCCTAAGCGCTCAGGCGAGGCGAGGCGAGGCGAGGCCCAAGCGCCTCGATTGGCTTCCAGGCAGCGCGCTTCAAAGAGGCGCCGCTGGCGCTTCCTTCGAGCCAGGCGTCGGCACTTCGGCGGCGCTGGGTTAACCGGCAACATAACCAGATTTTTACATATGGTTCGGTCTAATGTGATTTAGTTGGTTCGATTGAACCAACTAAATCATCGATAACAGCCTCGATCGATTTCCTCAACCCTAAACCTCGCGATTAGCCTCTGCTTTGCGCTCGCTATCGCTGCCTTTGCTTGCTCGCCGCCGCTCGCCGCTCACCTATCCGCTGCCGCCAAGTCGCTCACCTTTTAGCTCCAAATTGGTCGTTACCGTCGCTATCGCCATCGCTCGCCACTCCCACCACTATCGACAGGCTCAGTCTTCTCCTTCCTTCTGCTTCGAACTCGACAATATACTGTTAAGTGTTAACAGTATACTGTTAACAGAATTTTTTTATTTATTAAAATAATAATATATTGTTTTATTTTTAATATTGTTAATTTTTATTTATTTGAAATTATTGTTAGGTTTCAGGATAAATGACAAGTGTTCAGAGCAACTCAATTGATTCTACGATGGCATCAAAAAAAGATCCTGCATAGAAGTATGATTATTTAAAGGATCCGAAAGATCCTAATGCTGTGACCTGTATGTTCTGCGACAAGACTACTAAAGGTGGTATTTTTCGTGCAAAACAACATCTAGTAAAAAATTTCAAGAATACAACAGCTTGCAAAAAGTGTCCAGTTGAAGTTAAAGAAGAGTTGCTGAGTTATATGAATGAAAAGAAGATAAAGAATGAATCTTACGGGAATTTACCAGAAGATGATGTTGAATATCTCAGGGACGAAGAAGAAGATTATTCTTTCAGTATTAACTAAAGTGGGAAAAAAGTATCTGACAGAAAAGGAAAAGAAATTGTGAGTACTAAGAAGGCTAAAAAAGAACCGATGGATCTGTATATGTTTCAAGGATCACAGAAGCAACAAGGGCAAGCAAGAGGCTCAAAATTTAGACAAACAAATATAAGTGATGCTTGTGATAAAGAAATAAGAGAAAGAACAATTCAGTACATTGCTCACTTCTTCTATCAGGCTGGTCTTCCTCTTAGTACTACTCGTTTAGACAGTTTTAAAGAAATGATTGAAGCTATTGGAAGATATGATGCAGGATTAAAACCTCCAAATTATTATGAGATGCGAGTTCCATTGTTGCAAAAAGAGTTGAATTATATAAATGACTTACTAAAGGGTCATAAAGAATCATGGATAACACATGGTTGCTCTATTATGTCAGATGCTTGGACTGATAGGAGACACAGGAATATAATTAATTTTATGATTAATTGTTCTTTATGGACTATGTTTGTGAAGTCAATAGATACTTCATCTTTCGTAAAATCTGGAGATAAAATATATGATTTACTTGACAAGTTTGTGGAAGAAATTGGAGAACAAAATATTGTTCAAGTCATAACCATCAATGGAAGCAACTATGTATTAGCTGGTAATATTCATCTTTTGAATTTTTTAAATTTTTAATTATTTTATCTTCAATTAAATGCATTGAACTCGTAAGCCTTATCATTTTTGTTATCTTTTGTCTCATGTAAATTACTTGAATCAAAAAGACAGCACTTATATTGGACTCCATGTGCGGCACATTGTATTGATTTAATGTTGGAGGATATTAAAAAGCTCCCAGACATCAAGAAAACTTTAGAAAGGACAATTTTTATTGTTAGATTTCTTTATAATCATATTGGGGCTTTGAATATGATGAGAGAATTCACAGGCAATAAAGAATTAGTGAGATGTGGTGTCACCCGATTTGCTACTTCATTCTTGACATTACAAAGTGTGCATCGTCAAAAACATAATCTAAGAAACATGTTTATTTCTGAGAAATGGGTGACAAGCAAATGGGCAAAAGAAACAAAAGACAAGAGGACTACTGATATTATCTTAATGTCATCCTTTTGGAATCATGTGGTTTATATATTAAAGGTAATAGGCCCTCTTGTTCGAGTCTTTCGATTGGTGGATAATGAAAATAAACCTGCAATGAGATATATTTATGAGGCTATGGATAGAGCAAAAGAGACGATTAAAAGGTCTTTTAATGAAAATAAAAAAAAATATGAGAAAATTTTTACAATCATTGACGAAAGATGGAATTGTCAACTTCATCGTCCCTTACATGCAGCAGGATATTATTTAAAACCTGAATTCTTTTATACGATTAAATCTGTAGGATTTGATGCAGAAGTTTTGGATGGGTTATATCAGTGTGTTACAAGATTAGTTCCAAGCATTGATGTGCAAGATAAGATTATTCGTGAATTATCTCTATATAAAAATGCCGAAGGTCTTTTTAGAATTCTAATGGCAGTTCGATTCAGGACAACTACGTCTCCAGGTATTAATAATTTGAGATAATTAATTTTCATTGATAGTATGTTATTATGTTATTACTAATAATAATATAAATTTTACAGTTGAATGGTGGAGTCTATTTGAAAATTCTACCTCGAACTTACAGCAATTTGCTATCAAAGTACTTTGTTTAACATGTAGTACTTCGGGTTGTGAGTGAAACTAGAGTGTTTTTGAGCATGTAAGAATCAATAAATATTTTTGTTTCAATTAATTTATTTATTTAGATAGATATATTAATATATTTTTAAATTATATGACATGATAGATTCACTCAAAGAGAAGGAATCGGTTGGAACATCAACGATTACATGATCTTATTTACATAAAGTATAATCAAGCTTTGAAGGCTCGTCATAATTTGTGAAATATAATTGATCCAATCTCATTACAAGATATTGATGATTCAAATGAGTGGTTGGTGGGAGATATGGGTGCCAACTTGCAAGATGCCGAAGACGAGCTTGTATTTAAAGACGATAGATTGACATGGGGAGATGTGGCAAGAGCTTCAGGTGTTGGAGAATTACAAACATATACAAGACAGATGACAAAGAGAAAAATGAGTACAAAAACATCAAGCTCGACTCCTGCTATTGTTGAAGACATTGAGAATGAAACATATTTTGATGAAGAGAAAGGACAAGATGAAGAGGATAAATTCAATGAAGATGATTTATATGAAAATAACGATAATATTGATGATGATGAATGACTTTGATATAAAATTTTATTTTTTGATTTTTGAAACTTTTTAGTAATGTGACATTGTGAGTTTGAACCTTAGATTTTCTTTATTTAATAGTATATTTTTTATTTAAATAATTATATTTTTTAATTATATTTATAAATTTTTATATTTTAACGCCTCGCTTCACTTGGGCTAGCGCCTGGGCGAACGCCTAGTGCCTTGGGCGATTTTAGACCTTGACACCTTTTGACGCCTAACGCTTTTTAAATCACTGCATAAGATAACACATAACAATAAAATTGAAACATGCATTTATCAGAATTACATTTATATATGTGTGTATATACTATTTATATAGTGGTTCAAGAGAGTTTAGCCTAAGCAATATAAGATTCGGGCAAAGCCTAGGAAGCAATCCAAACAACGATCCGATTGTTGTAAAACAATAAATTATTCCTAGATTAACCTAGTCAAACAAATGCTAAAAAAGGGATCTGAAAAATGTTGATTGGCTCCAAAACCGAGTTTGTTTGATATCGTGATGCACACACCTCACATTATTATTAACAGCGTAATCTCCACTCGTCACAAAGTATTTTATCAACAAACATCATAAACACTACAGCATACCAAATTTGATTGTTATCCTAAGATCTCTCAGATGCCCATTGTAGGTTACCTACCTTGAGAAGAACACTAAACATCCAATGTTCATCAGATGATCAAGAATAGTATCCGTGTTTATAAAAAGCATTCAAAAAATGGCCAAAAAAGCAGATCTATTTGCAGCAGCAGCACACTCTTTCATGCGTTAAAGCCATGGCCACAAACAAATTGCATTTCAGTGGCTTTCACTGATACCCAGCATTATATTGATGTTTTTTTTTTCAGCTGAAGAAGTTTTCCGCAAATTCGTTCCACATGGACGCTTTTTCCTTTATTTGAAGAAATTGATAGGACATGATCTAAACTGCAACCACCCGAGGACCCCTGTTTCATGTTTCAATGATGATCGGGAGTCCATCCTTCTCTCTGCAGTTTCTCTTTGTTTAACATCCCATGCCCATACTGGACTCAGACCATGCTACTATCTAGCTTGATCTCGTCAACACAACTCCTAAAAGATTGGTCAAACACCGTAACACCAGATTAAAAAAAAAAAAAAAAGCTAGAAATGCTTAGAAGACTAAGAATGAATGCCTAAACAGAATCACAATCTCCCACTTCCCTAATGATCAATCTCACCGCTATTTGATCTAACACAAGCGAACAAAAAGCATAATCTCAACACCACCTCATTTCCAAAATCAAAGAATCCTATCTCAATCCAAACAAACTGTGAGCCGAAAGAAAATTCCTGGAAACAGTCCACTCATTCAACCCGCCAGACAAATGTGGGACGATATGAACCTTTTCAGCAAAAGGAAGGCGAGAAATAATAAATGGCATGACAAGTGACGGAAAAGGAATAAATTATGTGTACCTCCCGGCTGCCTCAAGCTAAAGCCGACCCCACCGATCTCGACGCCCTCCAGGTCAAGGCGAACGCAAGGCCGACGAATCTTCCGATGACGGACGAAGAAGGGGCGACGAAGCAATGGCCGCCGGGGACGGAGAGAGTCCAAGTTGCCCTAGTCGCCGCGCTTGATGTGACCCCCCCTCTACTTAAAGCTAATTATAAACAATACCCTTTTTGTCCTCTAGTTTTTTATGTATCATCTTACTGCTCCACTAAGCGTATCCTTTTTCGCCCGTTGTTATGTGTTTTTGAATAACCGGTTTTCGTTACATCAATAAAAATATTATAAATATATTTAGAAACATTATAAATAAATCAAATGGATTCACAATCTCACACAAATCAATTATATTATCAAATTAATCTTTAAATTATATATCATAATAATGTACGAATAAGAACAACAAAATACGAAGAATATTATGTCATTTATAGTGTTTTTTACACGGCTATAAAAAAATTGTAAATCTATTTAAAAATGATATAAATTATTTAAATAAACGGAAAAACACAGTATAGACAAATTAATAATTAAGATTCAAGTAGATATCTTTAATAGTTTAGGAATAACAAGATGCAAATAGGGATGAAAAAACATGATTATTATTAGTGTTGATGAATAGTCTTTTTGTGGCCTCAACAAAAATTCTGTAAGCCTACTTAAAAGTATAGTAAATGGCCTTATAATCTAATAAACCAATTATATTATCAAATTAAGTTTTAAATTAGTTTTTTCACCTATACAAAAATCTACAGAAAAACACTGGAAATCAATCAAATAGACTGAAATCACAGTATAATAAATTCAAATAGGTATCATTAGTTGATAAAAAAAGACTCAAATATGGATAAAAACATGGATAAATAGGTATCGTTAGTAACGAAGATAATTTAAAGCTATTAAAAAATACTATTACACAACCATATTTTATTTTTTAAGGGTGATGGACTGATCCTTAAGATGTGAAAATTAGTGGAGAGTCAAGTCAGGGACATTTGAGTTATGTAAATGTTGTATTATTTATCTACATAATACATTATAAACAATTTATCATCCTTTTATTATATTTTTAAATATTTTATTATATTTATATATTTTCTATTTTTTACTTTTCTTGTGTATGCATTATTTTATGCTTATATATCCTTCCAAATATTTAATGTTATATATATATATATCCCTTTAAATTTATAATTCCTCCACATATATTAGCATTCGTCCAACAAATTAAATTAAATACCACACCACAACTATGGTTATCCATAAATTTGAAAAAAATTTAAGTATTTAAAACATTCCTTATTTCTTAAATTTCAAGCATTTTGCATATCTATCTTTCACTAATTATTGGATTCCTTGTTTCTTAAATACAAATAAATATGAAATTTATTAATTGAGGGGTCTATATAATATTTCCAAAAGTCATTTATGTTAATTGGACTCTCAATGTAATCACGCAGACCGTCAACTGATAAAGATTAACCACAACTGATACTGTTAAAATTATTTGATTGCCATACATTTAAAGCAAATGCAAATGAATAAGCACTGTTCATCATTTGAATTTTATTGTTTAACCAATCAGTAAACAACTTTATATTTATATATATATAAAAAAAAAGGCTGAGTTCAAGCCAATGTTTGAAAGAGATTCAGATACAATCAGATCAATCTCAAAGTAAAGCTACGGAAAAAACTACTTGGTTACATTAATTAATGTTTGTATTTATCATCAAGGCTTATCAGCAAAATAGTGTCACCCGTCAACAAAATGTGTGTATATAAGTCCGCAAATAATACACGAGCAACTTTTGGATCACTGGAATCAATTGTGATTGCTAATACCGCAGTCTGCAATGGTATGTCTAAGCTGGCCCGGGGCTTGATAAGCAGGAGGAGGAGGATTACAGAAGCATGTTATTGCAAAAAGACGTGATATGGTATTGCATGCTAAAGCAGCAGAACCATGTTCCGGTGCATCCCTATAATTTCCTGCTTGAAAAGCTTCATTCCCAGAAGCCTGCAAATAAGAAAATTGTAAATTCTGCAAATTAGTAGAAGAATTTGATCGGGTCCTTAAAATTAATGGGCTAATTGTTCCTAGAAGCTGTGAATATCATCAAAGAAATTAGGTTGACAAACCTTCTTGATATATCATAGTGTTCAATAAATTTATTTTTTATAGTGTTATGCCCTGGAGTTTATAAAAGCACCATCAAGTTGATGAGTTGGAACTGCCATGTAATAGGGGAATTAAAAATTTACCAACTTTGCCATATTTGCCAAGTGGCAGTATGATATTTGTGGTATGCGGCAGAGAGAAGGCACGCCCGTCCTGTATGTAATTATCCATTCTGTCACAGCAAAGGTAACACCAAGTAAATAAGTTGTTCTTGAATAACTACTGTGTAGCTATGATTTGTCATCAATCATATACAACAATTACCTCAGTTGATCAATCCTACTTTTCTTCAACTCAGTTCTAGAAATGATTTGTGAATTATATGTAGTTTACACGCATCTTGGGTTTCAATCATGATTTTACTTTTTCTCATGCAAAAGCTCGTGTAAGTTTATACTGTTTCCAGTACTTAGCTAGGCTATTATCAAATAGAGGTGTGCAGTACCATAGCAGTGCAGAGGTCCCCATGTAAATCTTCAGTCAAATACTAAGACAACATTTTCTCCTTGATCTGACATTCACTAATATGATTTAACATGGTCACAGTGGCATGTTTGCTTCAGCGTGATGCTCTGCAGATGACAAACTAGTGCGGGATAAATATTGATGTGGCCTGGAAATGCGTATTCCTTTACTTTTGCATTTGCCGAAACAACAAAGAACAAACTTGAACATGGGATGACAGTGAACAAAAGTGAGGGCAATTTGATATTTTGAAAGTTTACAAGAGAGACAAGATGATGTAGTCCAATGGCTACTGCAAGATTTGGACAATTCTCAATTCTCAGCATTTTGAGTGCAGGTTGATACTGATGCAAATGAAGAATTCTCAGTCCCTAAGAATTTGAACTACTTACTCGTGTAGCATGGGAAGGCGTAAAGAAGGAAATCTAGCATCCAAGTTGCATTTTCCTCACGGCAAGACAGATGAAGAATACTCCATGTGTTACATGATGCCCTAGGCGTTCATTCACACGGAGGTGCCACAGTGGGGATCAAATTCCCAACCTACAGGGATATCTATCATAAGCTCAACTGTCTGAGCTAGCTGACGATGGTGGAACTTTATGTCTGGTTAAATATAAATAGTCATGCAAGGGTTCAAACAAAAGTAAGGTTCCAATCTGTTCTATTGGCAAAAAGAGCTCTAAGGAAGTATTCTAGTGGTGAATAGGCCTCCACAAAGCACAATCACATTCCACTATTGAGACTATTATTTTATCCTTGATTTGACATCTGCTTAGATGATTTAACATGACTAGAATTCAAATACGTCTCTAGAGTGAAGGTTTGCAGACAATAAACAAATGCTGGATAAATTCGAGTATTACCTGGAGACTGATATGCTTTTTCTCTGCATTCGCCCGGATGGATATAACAACACTTGAACATGCGACGGAAGTTTCTCTTTGATATAAAACCGAGGGCAATTGGATATCTGTAAGCTTACAAGGGAAGCAAGATGATGCAGTCCAGTGGCTTCTAAAAGAGGGCAATTTGATATCTGTAAGCTTAGAAGGGAAGCAAGATGATGCAGTCCAGTGGCTTCTAAAAGATTTGGACAGTTATCGACTCTCAGCATTCTGAGTGCAGGTACATTCTGACGGACATGAAGAGTTCTCAATCCCTGAGAGCTTGAAACTGCCAAGTGATGGAGCTTGGGAACGTTTAGAGAGGGAAACCAAATCTCCAAGTTACATTTCCCCCACAACAGGAGACTACTTAGTGAGGGACACATGGGAATCGAAGTCAGCTCTCCGCAGTCATATATCTTCAGCTTGACGAGTGAAGGAAAAAGGAGGCAGTCAAACGTGCACAGCTTTGGACAGACACAAATTGTGAGTTTGCGGAGGTGCGGGAAGTCACCATCCTCCCCACACCACTCCTTCCACTCTGGCATCTCTGTGAATTCAAGTGTCTCTAGCGCTTGGAATCCCTTGCCAACCACCATACCACCACCCCAGAATTCACGGTCAACACGCTGCAACCTCTGCATTCCTCCTATAGATAGATGCTTCAGTGACACAAGCTGGCCAAGCGAAGGGAGAAGGATACACTTATCATTGCAGAGCTCTAGTCTTATGGTAGCAAGATTGGAAAAACTCGGATCACCCAACCACCTCGGAAGTCTCGGTCCATTATAGCCCTCGACAACTAACTCCATCAAACTCATCCGTCGCTGATTCTCTACGAAACATGCAGCCTTGAGCTTTTCAGCAAAAACTATCCTACACAAAGAATCATCCTGTTTCAATCCAATTTCACCATGTGGCATGTTGTCACCATTCTCCAGATTGGTACTGTCACTATAGCCACATGGTCCACGGTCATACGAAAACCAGCGAAGCCTCACTTTCTGCAGGTTTTTCATATTCTTCAACCAAGGACCCCATTCCTCGTCCATCTTGTAAGGACCTACTATGTGAAGAGAGCGGAGGTTTACCAATTCCTTTAACTCCTCTATGCCACAGTGAAATCTATCTGGCTTTACATAGAAAATTGGCAATGTCTGGAGATTGGTCAGCTTTCTGATTCCAGGTGGAATACAGACATGTAGATCTTCCATTATTGGCAGAATGAGATGCCTTAGATTAATGAGGTTCCCGATGCCTCTAGGAAGATCCGAAAGAAACTTGCAGCGCTTCAAATCCAATGTTTGCAGATTATATAACTGACACAATGACTGAGGCAAATGTCGAAGATTCGTACTCTGAAGACCAATGTAGCGAAGATGAATCAAATTGCCAATTGAGTCTGGTAATTTTTCAATCGTAGTAAAACTCAAGTCCAATGTGCGCAAGAGCCTTAAATTTTGGAAAATATCATTTGGCATCTCAATACATATAATGTTTTGAGTCTGTTTCCACATAATTCTTTCTGATGGAAACCACCGTTTGGACTTATTCACCACAAGGGTACGCAAACGTTTGGGCTCATTCAAGAACTGAAACTGCACTGTTGTGTCTCTCTCTGTTCTGATGTTGTGCACTGTTTTATCGTTGCTGTTGGGTATAAGAGTTGCATGAAGCACGTCTTCAGAAATATCAGATAATTTATGGTCCTCAGTCATTATATAATCCTCCCCTGCAATGGATTTTGCTAGATCATGAATGACATCGTGCATCACATAATTTTCATCTTTAGCATCACTGAGTTTTGAAATTTGAAAAAACTGTCTTTGTAGCAGCTCATCAAAGTACGAACCACCCACATCTTCCAGTTGGCTTCTCCTGCTGGGTTGAATATAACCCTGTGCCATCCACAGCTTAACAATGTGATCTTTCTCAAATAGATGGCCTTTCTGGAACAACGAACAGTACACAAAACACTGCTTCAAGTGTGTCGGCATACGATAATAGCTCAATCTCAGAGCGGCGAAGATCTCATTTCTCCCCTCATCAAATGATCCCCACAATTCACTTTCTAGAATATCCTGCCACTTCTCCTCATCATCTTCGAAGCGTAAAAGACTTCCAAGTGTTTTAGCAGCCAAAGGCAAGCCATTGCACTTTCGGACAATTTGACGACCGATTCCTTCCAATGTCATCCGAGCGTTGGGCAATTCCGGTGCCTTGTCTTTAAATGCATATCTATCGAACAACAGCTGACAAAAGTGATCATCCAAAGCACCCAAGTAATATGGTGGCATCGTCTGCATCACCCGAGCAACCGATTCGTTCCGTGTCGTGATCATGATTTTAGTACTCGATGCATAAGCCATGGGGGAGCTCAAGGATTCCCATGGACTTGGCAGCTCATTCCACACATCATCTAGCACAAGCAGGAATCTTTTTTTTGTTAATAGCTTCTTCAGAGTTGAATGAAGAAGATCAAGTTCACTGTCATCACAAGAACTCCCAGTAATGAATTTGATTATGGTTCTCGTGATGCTTATCACATCAAAATCAACCGAGACATAGATCCATACCCTGATGTCAAAATGGGCACAGACCTCATCATGGTTATAAACATATTGGGCAAGTGTCGTTTTACCGATGCCTCCCATGCCGACGATGGCGAGCACCGAAACCTTGTCGCCACCGCGTTCCGACAGCAGTAAATTGACTAACTTCTTCCTGTCCACCTGCCTGCCATAAACACTCGAATCATCCACAAGGGAGCTCGTAGGGAGAGGCTTACTCACCGTGGCCTGCCTTCTCTCTCCGTCTTCTTCCTTCAGGTGGAGGGCATCCCGCTCCCTTGCTATCTCATCGAATCTCTCCCTGAGCCGCTTGATCCTGTCCGCTAGTCCAGCTAGGACAGCCGCCGTCGAATCGCTCCCCTCATCTCGCTTTCTCTTCCCGGTGGTCGATTGGGGCCGCAGCAGCTCGTAGTTGTACTCGTCGAGCACGTCGTCGGCATCATAAGCAAGCGCTTTGAGCTCGCGTAGCCAGAGCTTCACCGACTCCTCCCGGATCTCCCTCACCTCCGCATCGGCGAGCACGGCCTGGATCCTAAGCAGCGTCCTCTGCAGATGCTTGAGATCTTCTTCGGGGACAGTGATGCAAGGGCCTGATGAAGAGGGCGAGAAAGTGAGCGAGGACCTTCGGATGGAAGCGGCAAGCTTGTTCGCCGTCGCTGCAATGGACAACAGAATTGCAGCAGCCATGGCGGAATTCTAAGCTTTCCCTACCAATCTACGCGAGGAAGGTACTTCAATCACCGCGTGGAATGGAAGCACCGGCGGTGGCATGGAATCGCAAAGTCAATCCCGACGTCAACTATCTTTTATAGGTCCGTTAGATTCTCGAAGTACGGATTTAAATGATGGTTGTAAAGTAATTGTTTCTGTGATAATTTGTAAAAAAGAAACAGTTCTTTCCTCCCAGCAATTCAAAAAAATGCCCTACAAATATGACGTTAATTTCAGTAACCAATTGGCAAGGATGATATCGAGAAATGGAAAAACATACCAACTTAATGCTACTGCTGAATTAAATTATACATCAAGTGAAATCGAAGCATGATCTGATAAAGACTAAAAATGTCAAAAACATACTTCCTCGATATACAATAATAATGTCATGCTATATTGTTTTGTTGGCACCTCATGTGATTTCTGTTGCCACATGATGATGTAACAAAAAAAAAAAAAAAAGGATAGAACTACATGCAAAACCTCACCAGCAGAGGATGAACCAGCAATACAAAGAAAAAACAATAGTCTAAAACCGCATTCATCTTCTTGGTAAGACAATCATCACTCTCTCTACAACAACCAATTTGCCATGAACAATCAAATGATTGCTGGAGTTGGGATGGGGCAGCCAAAAAATCTATTTATGGGCCCGTGGATTCTGCTGCCGGTCAGACAGCATGATTCACTGGTTACCCGGTCTTTTTATCGTGTCACTGATTAGATATCAACTAACTTTGCTTTCACCAACCTTGTTCACACCGTCTTGTTGCACTGATTTGGCTTCGAGAAAGGTAAAGATCGAATGCACCCCAACAAAAATTTCATCAGAGTTGCATGTAAGGGCCCGGCTGTTAGTAATTCTTTGAATAAAATCACTTGTAATATCGTGAAGATTCTGACCACCTCTGATGTGTGCTTGCATATGCTCGCCACCTACGCCTCTCAGATGGGCTGCTGCGATTGTCTTGAGTTTTTGATGTGTATCTCCCACTACCGGTTTTTCTCAAGGTCGTCCTTAACTCCTCTTCGGCATCATATTTTAAGCGCTGCAACAAGAGAAGATAAAAGAGATGTGCTTTTGAAGACAAACCCACAGGAGTAACCAGTTAACATGCATGAGAGAAAAAAAGAGACTAAATTATAGTTCTATCCTCTCCCAATTTACTAAATCAAGTTGCTTTTTGGGTGTAGGTTGAAAGCAGTATCAATGGCATCCTAACAGCAATATTGCCTTCTGGATGTCATCTATATCGGATCATGATGTCCAATAACTTTTATGCAGCCTCTGGTACTTCCATGTAGCAGAATATAGAATGAAACTAATTCTTTACTTATCATCAGTCTTTAAATTTTGTCAAATCCTTGTTTTCCCTCTGCTTTCATCCTATTGAATGTGTAAAGTCGGCACTGTCAATAAAAAACGACATTGCAACTGCAACATACCTAATAACTCTTCAATTAAACTATCCTTAGCCATCTCATGTCACAGACTCACAAATACATAAAAAAGGGTTTAATCCCATAGATATCTTTGTTACTGCTGCTTACATTTTATTCTCCTAGAAACATTGTTAGTTTTCTAGTAGACATTTTACCATAAGGTTTGTAAAGTGAGAGTTAGGAATATATTAAACATATAACACTCGCTAAGTATGTACCTTGGTCGCATCTGAAAGAACAGTGTATGCCTCTCCTATCATCTTGAATAACCTATCAGCATCCTTGTGAACTTCATCAGCCACTTCTCTCCAAAAACCATCATCAATAGTTTCATTCCTCGCCAATAACTGCCCAGCCTTGTCTGGGTGGTGTCTCAATGCAGCTTTTCGATATGCCTTTTTTACATCAGCTGCAGAACTAGATACTTCAATTCCTCTGCGTGCGCCAAGCAAGCAATTGCAAACATGAAACCGTAAGGATTATTCCAAAATTAACTCATAAGCAGCATTGCTCAATAGCTTAAATTTTTGCAAATGTATAGCCTAAAAAAAGAGATGACCTAATGACACTGAAGACAACTTGAACAAGATTTAACAAGATACCAAAATGTGATACCAATGCAACTACAGAAAAGCTAGAATCAACAAGTTAAAATTAGAGACAACATAAGGGAAAAAAAAACTTGATTGAAAAACATTTGATCAGTGAAAAACAATATATCTGTTATAACCAATTAGATTTTAGCAATCCAATTCTGGAACCTTCCAGCTTGTAACCAGGCTTTACAACTGAAGACAGGATAAAGGCTGAACCCATCTAATCCATCTAGCTTTACCCAGCTACAGCTTAGTCCAACCATGTTTATCTTATCTGATCCGTAGATCACTAATAAATATTTTCACAGCCCCATGCGGGTGAGCAACTTAAAACTTCACTTAACACGACAAATAATATTTAAATTTCATGTAATGACTTCCAGCCTTTCCAACCTGACTGCATGGTATAAGTGATGTTCAACTTATTCATTAAGTACTTACATAATAGTATTATTGGGCAGGGATTGTGATTCTTTTACATAAATAACCATGTGCAAGGTCCAACTGCTGTCAGGTATGATTCCAGTAAAACTGGAGTATGCTCTTATTAAAAATTTGTGAATGGCACAGCAAAGAATCTAGATAGAAGAGTTAAACTGAAATGGTACAAAAAATATCGCTTTCATCAGAAGAATAACTAACAAATTATAAGTTAAAATAAACCAAACACTTACAGTATCATGTACAAATCTAGAGGAGTCTCCTTTTTGGCTTCCTCCTCCACACTACAAAGGCGTACATGGGCCTGCTTTAGATCATTATTGCCACTATTTATTCCCAAAACTCCAGCTTGATTGTCTTTATCCTTGGATTGATTTTTCAGAAGAGAGATAAGTCTGCGGAGGTCATTAGCAGCCTGGCCATAGTCTCTGATCATCTCATGCAAGGTGGCTCTCCTTGAAATTGCCTGCAATATTAACGAAGAGTACATAGTGAAAATGACCAACTTTTTCTATAAGGTGCTGCGGCTGCTTCAAAACCCAATGTGATGATCTATGGCTAAATCAGTGGTATTCACTGATTTAAACTTTATTGTTTATCATTTCAACTTTATTATTTATTTAATAAGCCTTGTGCTTTATCCTTTTTCTCAGTTCTCAGAAAACAATTATGTTCCTGAATGACCATGCCAACAATGTACATCAATTATTTTAGACCTTAATTGAGATACTGTTCTTTTTTAGAAAAAAAAAAGAGCATAAACATGAAGCTCAAAAATTCACAACATATGAAATGAAAGGAAGAAGAGAATGGTTCAAGAAGTCTGATTATTTAAGGTTACCAAGTTAGACAAAAAAGAAAAGTCAAAAGAAAGTTCAAGCCAAACTTTCAATGAAATTCAGATAAAATCAGATTGAGATTAATTTAAGTTATGGCAGAATTATTTGGTCAGAAGTCTCAAAACTATTAGGTTATATTACTTTTTGTTTATAATCAAATAGCATGTTTTCTATTCTGAAAAAAAGACATCAGTGTAAACAATTTAACCCATCAACAAAATGTGCACATATCCAACAAATGACAAATGGCAAATTTGGAGTGCCAGGAACCAAGCACAATTCAAAAATTATCTTCAGTACAAGATATCTCCATAGAGGATTGTACTGTTCTTTCCAATGCAATATGCTACTATAGGACTATGTGATGAAATGCACTACTAAGACACACTTGTGTGAATCATGTGAATCCAAGATGTTAATACCTTATGAAACCATACTAATTTATGCCAGCAAGTGCCAGCTACACTACACAGATGAAGCAGATTAGCCCAACCTAATCCATGTACTGTTGGACATAAACCTATGTACCATGCTGATATCCTACCAGCACCAGTCCACATAAGAGTATATGAACTTGATATGGACACCAGAGCAAAATCAACTAAAATTTTCAATTTCAAAATAAAAGGAGCATCTGTGAGCAAAATAATACATAACCAACCTTTGCATAACTGGCAACAAGGGCGATTGCTATACTACAGTCTGCAATGGCATCTGTAATTTGGCCTAGGGCTTGATAAGCAGCAGCGCGATTACAGAAGCATATTGCTGTAAAAGGACGTGACTCAGTATTGCATGCTAAAGCAGCAGAATAATGTTCTACTGCATCCAGATGTCTTCCTGCTTGAAAAGCTGCATTCCCAGCAGCCTGTGAAGGAAAAAGTGCAAATTGAGCAAATGAGGAATATAAGAGTTTATCCTGTCCTCAATATTAATGGGCTAATTGTTTTAAAAACTGTAATATCATTGAAGAAATTACACGGAAAAATGGATCTCATATCTTCATTTTATATTTTGACACTGGGCTTCAGACCTTCCATTTCCCTGCCAAAAACATCTTCATTGCAAAGAATAAATTCATTTTTCTTGATCATGCACGGTATTATATGATTGCCACCACAAAGGCACTAAACCAAATAGATACATTTAGTGAAAGCCATGGGGTTACACTTTTTCTTTGGGCACGACCAGCAAAACATAAACAAGACTTTGTTTTAGTATTTCCGTTGGGTGTTGAGACAAAATCAACAGACCAAAACAAACACCAACTTGTTTTGTCATTGACACAAGTAAATTTCCTTAGAAGTTACACAAGCAGACTACAGTTAGAAGTTCTTTAAAGCCTTAATCCCATTGACCAGTCTTAAAGGCTAAAATGGAAATAGTAGAATTACCTTAAGACGTAAGAGTTCATTTACGGTGCCACACAATGATGCCAGAGATTCTGAAGACCCATTAACATTCCTGGTAATTATAATGTAGTACATTAGAAATAAAACTTCAAGAAACATGTGCTAACTATGATAAGAATGTCAAAAGGTGTATTAGATATTGAGACTTAGAGCAATACTTGTCTTCTTTATATGTCACTTTTTCATGCTTCTTTAGTAACTCAACTGCCTCCTCAAATCTCCCTAAATAGAAATAAGACTTGGACATAAGGTTCAAACGCCAGAGCCTCATGGGACAACTTTGCATGTCTTCGGAATTATCTGTGCTGATTCTACACAGAGAATAATTTCTTTCAGCAATTTCAATGGTCTGCTCACAGAAAACAATCACCTCTTCATATCTCCGCAACTGCCAGGTCCAAGAACAATAGAATTAATAAAAGATCAATGTGACATAATTCTATTAGATGCCGATGGAGGATGTTGCAATTCATGTATTCAGGCTCTCTGATATACATATCTATCATTCAATTGGTCTTAATGTGAACTAATATACTAAAAAAGAGAAGGAATACAAACCAGTAGAAGAGCCTCTGCTTTTCTTTCCATCAATCTTTCTGAATATGGACATATAAATAGGGCCTCAATGATTATCTGTAATGCCTTTGCTGCTTCATTAGATGATTTTTTCAGCATAAGTTCCTCAGACTGAACCATGTAATCAGCAACTTGCTGTTTCATAAAGACAGTATCAGATATCAAATGCACAAAAGAACGAAAGGTGGTGGTGGCGTAGGAAAGGGAAAGTTAGCACTATAACTAGCATAAAAAAGCAAACAAAATAATCCATTCTTAATATGCTATTGAATGCAAGCAAGATATGACCTCTTATATCTTATAATTGCAAAATTAGTTGTAGGAATATGTATAACACAAATGTGACTCGGTTTAAAACAAAGGAAACAATATTCTAAGGATTAGCTCCTTCAATAATACAGGTTTTACCAAAGAACATCAATAACTACTAGGTCATAATTCTTGAATGAATTTGAAATTACACAAACACTATCAATTGAATTTTGTACTACTTTTATTATTTAAATATTTTTCAACTTTTAGCATTACCAAAAGCAATAAGAGGAAACAGATGGTAGCTAAATTACTGTTGTATAACTTATAATTTACATGAGATACTAATAAATTCAATCACAAGAATGTTAACATACACTGGCTGCACCAGCTGGCAAGTCCATCGAATTAGATACCGAATCACTTGGCTTATCTTGCTAAAAAAATGTTTTATATTGTGAATCCTTCAGTTTATTGTTCAGCTTCTCTAGGAGCTCGTATAACAATTTAGCGAGCAAATTGATCAAATGATTCCAATAAAAAAGTTGCTAAATGTAAAACATAGCATGTGCTTTGCAAACGATAAGACACTACATGACTGTTAAAAATCATCGACTTGCTGAGAAGAGTTCCTGGTTTTCCTTATATATTTTGGCAAATAAATGATAAAAATATCTTCAAATTCAATATAAAATTCCTGCTTTCTGGAGAAGTAATTATAAAATTTGGCATTACATTATTTGCATCACATACTGCAATGATATCAATTTATGCAGACGAGTTACTAAAAACCATACCTGCAAAAATTGTTATCTATTGGGACTTTCACCATCTGGCAAGCAATTAATAATTGCAGGCATAGGATAATATCTGAGTTACCACATCTTCAAAAAGTTATATCATATGCAGGTGCAGAAGTCATTCAAAAACAAATATTTCCATGCTTAAAGAAAACAGCTGTTCGTAGTCTCAAATGTTAAAAGATACACCACAAGAAGTAGACTAAGACCAACCTGAGTTTTCAGTACACCATCAGAAGCCTCCACTAAGATTTTGTGGTCGAAACTTCCCTCATTGTTTGATAGTAAGCATTTCTTGAAATGCTTCAAGGCATCTTCAATTTCACCCAATGCAAGATGACAACTACATCAAGAGAAGAATGTTTTAAAACTATTTTAAATTTCATATGACCGAATCACTTAGAACAGACAATAAACCTTAAGATCAATTCTTTTTCATGATTCAAATTAACTAATTCTAGATATTAAAGAAAAAAAAGTGTCTTACATTAAAATCCACTATGTACATACATACATACATACATACATACATACATACATACATACATACATATACACACAAATAAAAAATAAAGTAAATAAAATAATGATTTGTGTTGGATTGGCACAACATAAATAAGTAATTTTGATGGAAAAGATAAGGAAAAGATAAAGAAAAAATCTCGAGTTTATTCAATTATGTACATCCATCGGACAATCAAAAATATGTCATGTCCGATGAAATACTTGTTGCTATCTACTCCAGTAACAAATCACTGGTTTAACTGAATAACTAAAGACAATAGATAGACCTTTCTCTTTGACTCCGGTTGATGGATATTTGTATAGTTTCAGTGAACAACCAATTAACAACACAATTCAAAAAAGAGATTCGGGATTCCAATATTCAAATGGCAAACCCAGTAACTGAATCCAAATACCTGTATCCAAACTAATTTTCTGGCCATTTTTTAACATAAACTGGCCAATAAACCATAATCTCTTTGAATTTGATTCACTTGACACTGCATCCACTCCACTGGACATTAAGTGCTTTGCATGAAGGTTGGACACATACTAGTAGAGGGTTCCAGCTCATTGTTATCCTAATAGAGGATCGGATGGACCTTTATGGAACCCAAAAGTAGGTCCACCTGAGTTGGGCCAAAGTCAGTGTGGTCCAATTCAATTTATCATTATTGGTCAGTTTCAGAACTAATTTGATTCTCAAGGAACATGCTCTAAAGTGTGAATGAAACAGCTGTAGCAGGCAGTTTCAAGCTTCAACAAAGATGAAGTAGCTGGATGATAGTGTTTCATGTAATGAAGGTTGCAAGAGACGTGCTGGAAACTAATCTCCAAGATGGATATGTGGGCTGCTGTAAACCGGCGAAATGAAAAAAATGAAGTGTCAATCTTAGTTTGATTGTTTGAATGCCTTCTAACTTTAAACCTCCCTTAAACACATTTTGCCAGAAGCTTTCCTTTATAATGTCATATAACTTAATTTGATTGTTTGAATGCCTTGTAACTTTAAATCACCCTTAACCACATTTTGCCAGAAACTTTCCTATGTAATGTTGGTATACATGCAATTAAATCTGCACTGGTACAGACTGATCAGTATTTACCAGTCCAAGCATGAACCAACTCGTGGACCATCATAGTCCACATGTTGTACAACCCTAAAACCCACCCCCCCCGCTTCCCCCGTGCACCTCTCGCTACCTGTGTCACATGCCGATGGTACTCCACATCCTCCTCCTCCGTTGCAGCCTCCTTGTACTTCACTGACTCTACCCCTCTTCTTCTTCTTTGGCTCCTCCTCTCCTCCCCACCCCCACCCAACCCCTTTCTTTGTACCTTGGTACATTCTGGTATATCATATTTTAGTATAATGTCGAACCAGCCCCTCCACCTAACTCCTTTCTTTGTACCCTGGTACATTCCAGCATATTGTACCGTAGACCGTAGTATGTCGGAACAAACTTGAACCAGTCCAACCATCGGCCTGCATGGATCCCATACCCAATATTGATTATTGAAAACCTTGGTTATACTTATTTTACATATTTATTTGAACAATAGCATACCTTAAAATCTCTTTTCCATAACATGATTGAATCAGCAAATAGCATAAGCCAGTTGTAGGTTTTTAGTGGCGATTCATATCGTCATTGTAACCTAGTAAAGGAGCAACTCTGTTGGCCTCTACAGAGTATCTCTAGGGCCATACAAAAAGTTGAGTACTAGCATAGAGCTAGAAAGAACACGGAACATATGATGCACATTAACAATCAAACTGACAATGATAATATATGATAAATTTTAGTCACAAAAAAGAATAATAAGGGGAAAAAGAACAATTATGCAACAAAACTTTGCAAGAAACATGTGACAATATCATATTCCACTTAGGCCAGCTTCATGCTAGAGTGTTACAATTAGAAAGAATTTTTATCATATTTTAGCAATTCTATGCTAAGAGCTTAAAATTTTATTATGTTTTTTTTAATATGCTATGATGCTACAAAATTTTAATATTAATAATCCTATACTAAGACCTTAAAAAATATGAATGTAGATTACACCTTTTTTTTTCAACCAAAGGAGCAGCAGGTCAAAGTATCATTACTCAAAGTTTGATAAACAAAGAACATCCAGGCATTACTATCTTTACAATCCATAAATATATATTTGATATTCTCAAACCTTGCTAATTTAGACGTCATAAATAACTAACGTGAAACTCCAAGACAGCCATCCTATCACTAGTTTGATCACAAAGGCAAGCTAGAATGCCCGCCCTCAATGTTACACAGAACAAATTTAACCACGAATGTCTACCATTAGGTTAGGCTCATTCTCTATATCTTAATAACTTAATGTTCTCATTACACCAAAATTTGCATTCTATGCTTATACAACATAATTTAGAATAAGAATGTGCGGTAAGATCATGCTCGAGTCAACCATGAGAGGTGAAGAACCATACCATGCAGCCCTAACTTGAGCCCTGAGAAAGCTGGGGTCAATTTTAGCAGACATCATACAGTCAGAAAGTGCTTCTCTCATTCTTCCAAGAGACATTCGTGCAGCTGCACGGTTGCTGTAACACAGCATTAATGCCTTATTGTTGCTTCTAGAAACTTCCGTTATAGAGATGGAATTCAACCCCCGAGTATAAAAATCCTCAGCTTTTGACATGTCCCCATTTGAATATGCTTGGTTGCCCCTAATGAACATCAAGTCAATGTCAAAAGCAAATGCCAAAAATATAAACTGACTGGGCTCAAGCATCTGCGACTATATGTGTCAATCTTTATAAGTTATCAACGAACAGATGAGATGTTGCAAGTGCTACTCTTACCGACAAAAGGCCAAATCAGAATGCATGCAGTTCAATAAGTGAACAAATCAAACCAATGTATAAAAAGGTACCTCAGACGCCACTGGTTACAGACTTCCTGCTCAGTGGCAGTTGCTCCAACTGTGGATACGGGATCTTTTCTCTTTTCCATTTTTTTCTGTCTCTCAGCTCCGACTTCATCCCCATTTTGAGGAACAGATAGCTTGCCCTTGTAGTCTCTTTCAGCAACAGGTTGCATAGAATTGGCATCTGGTGACAAATTCTCAGAAGGGGGAGCCATCAGAACATTGACCTTCGGGATTGCATTATTCAAGTTCTTGGAACTTCTCATCCTACTTTTCTTTCTGTGTTGATGTTTTTCTGCCGATAACAGACCTTGATTGAAAGCTAATTCACCAAAGGTCAAATCAGAGCCAGGAAAACTTTTTAAGCTGGAGTTAAGATTAAAGCAGTTTTCATTCTCACTAGCTTGTGGCTCAACTTTTGAACTACAGGATTCAGTTTCTGCTTTCATTCCAGCAGTGCTGCCGGTCGAAGTACAATCCATGTTGTCAGAATTGAAAACATATTTTTCTCTACCATTTTCCGTAATTTGTTCGCCTATAAACGAAGACTTGTCAACAGAATCCCTCTCAATATAATCTCTAGAACCACTATTTTTATGTTCTCTAAGTGTTACACCGTCTTTATTAATATACAGGTGCTGTTTTGCAGAAACAGGATCTTCTTTTCTTTCACCTACAGGAACAGATTCCTTTGTACCAATTGACTCAAAGGAGGAAAAAATATGGTGAGATTCATCAGATATCTCCTCATAAGGAGAATAATCCATTGGTGAGTAACCACCAGAAGAGAACTTTTCCACAGTTTCAACAACTTTTTCCACTGAGGCAAACGTTTTAGCAAAGTCCTTGTGCGGTGGAACAGATTGTCTAGATTTCTCTCTCCTTTTCTTTCTTGTAGTTCTAGATTCTCGCTTCTTCACATTAAATTCCTTATTTTGATGAGGTCCAGTAAATAAGCTCTCCTTTGACAACATAGGAGTAACATGTATCGGTGTGGTAAATTCCATGTGTGGTAACTTCTGTTCTTCACATACACTTGGAAAATTTAAGCCAGTAGCAACAGACTGAGTATCATGGCCAGATAATGATGAAACAAAAGGTGTACCTGCTTCCCTGAGCCTGGAACAGTCAGTAGCACCAGAGGAATTCAGGTAACTCTGGCTTCTACCAAAAACAAAAGTATTACCCTCATTAATCTTAGCCCTGCAATCAGCTTGCTTTGCCTTCTCTGGCTCAACCTCATTATCAGGTCTCTGCAAGTTCAACTTCTTCATTTCGACATGAAGCCTCGAGACTGTGCCCACATCCAAACCGATAAACGATTCCTGACCCAAACTAGAATTTAAACTCGTGGCATTTCCACATCCAGAAGAGCCTGCATTGGGTTCCCTACCACCTTCATTAATAACATTATTTCTCACAACCTTGGTACCATTGTCTTTGCTACCAAAATTGCTGGATGTGCTTGCACCAAAGACATAACATTCAGACCTGAAAGATCCAGAATTTTTCAATCTCAAATCCTCATTCCCACTTGAATTATCACTTTTGTTCTGAACACCCTCACCAGAAAATATACCCCAACCTGTATTCCCGTCAACAAAGCTAGACGGACCTCCATGGATGCTGCTGGAACCAATATTTTTCACACCAGAAAGCAACACAGAATCTGTACCAAAGACAAAAGCAGCACTTTCCGACTTCCCAAACTCAAAGTTGCCATGATTCCTACCGCTTAAATTTTCTGATGAATTTTCACAAGAATTAGAACTTTGCTTCAGATCACTTTGAAAGATACAAGCATCAGAATGAGGTTTATGGACTGGGTTATTACCGGATCCATCATCTTCTTTGCCAACGTTCATTACAGAATTAGCGCCAAAGACAAAACCATCACTTTGGGACTTAATAGATGCAAGATTCCTGATATTCTGATCACTCAGGTCCTCTGGAGGGCCTTGTTCTGAAGAAAAATTCTTCATACCACTACCGAACACATATATACCATCGTCAGAACTTCCATTTGAGAAACGACCGAAGCTAAATGTTTCCTCCACCACATTTGCTGACCCTACATTTTTCATACTATTGTTCGACCCATAACCATTGTTCTCAGACTTGACAATTTTTTTTCCCTTGCTCCCACCCAAATTTGACCCTTTCTTTTCACTGCTTCCAAATACAAAAGCTCCCACGTCACTCATAACAAAACCAGCACTCCCAGGTTTTGCAGACTTTAAACTACCTGAACTTGAATGTTCTGGAATCTTTGAACCTGCCTCAGATTCCAATGGATTCCGTCCATGAAACTTCTCGTCAAGCCCCTGAACTCCGTCCCCCTGATTCCGCTCAGAAATATCCGACTCCATGCCGACCGGGCGGGAATGAAATGGATTGAACCCCGAGCCATCATTGGCGTTCGTAGTCGCTGCCGACCTCACCCGAGGCGAGGCGAGATGCTTCCTCACCTTCACAAGCCGAGGTTTCGAGAGCCCCGCAGCCGGCAATGGTCTCCCCGGAACTGGAACGGGGTGGATTGGAGAGAAAGGTACAGGAGGAACTGGGGCAGCGAATTTTCGATCAAAATCAGCGTTCTCTAATCCCCTCGAAGCAGGGGGTTGTTGCCCTAGGATACTCCGATGCGGGAAACCAAACACGGAACTTGAATTGGGGCCGCCGGAGGCAGGAATGCCGCTGCGGAGATGGAATGAAGGAGAACCGGAAGCGGAGATCTCACCTTTACTAGGGTTTCGAAGAGGGGAGGAAGGCGCGGGGCGGGACCCAAAGTCTACCATCGCGGGCGGCATCTGTGGCGGGAGATCACCAACTTCCGACCGCGATTGACGCCGCGGCGGCAGTCTCCGGCGGGTGGGATCGCCGGAGACGGAGGAGGGTGGAATGGCGGCGACTCCCAACGCTGTGGCTTTGGCTTCGAATCGAATCGATTGACGCCGCCTCTATTTATTTATTTATTGCGTAATACTTTCCTTAAAGCAGTAATGCTTTCGGCACGCAGGTCGTCCGACCCGGAAACATCACGATGGCCGGATCTCCTGCATGAGCTCAGGCACGGTTTAAAACTCGCCACCGTCCTCCACCCCTCCAGCTCAGCCGCGTCTCTCCGCGCTGACGATGATGTGTCGGGCTCTTGATGGAGCCAGCCGCTGCTACGGTGGGGACCACTCTGACACGTGGTCCGTGTCGGGTCACACGGGAGCAGACACCGTGACGCGAGCACCTCTTAGCGGCGAGGCGCGTGGTTCAAATTTGGGTGGGGTCCACGGGGGCCCGACCTCGTTTGGGGGTAGGGCCCGCACCTTTTATATATATATATATATATATATATATATATATATATATATATATATATATATATATAATGTAAAATGACGCACCATAAAACTTTCCAACGTTTGCTCTTAATTGTTTTTAAAATAAAATATGGACCAATGATTTTTTTCAAATATTTAGATATTAGACATATATTGGCT
The DNA here is from genome assembly GCA_024322285.1 of Musa beccarii. Taxonomy (NCBI): domain Eukaryota; kingdom Viridiplantae; phylum Streptophyta; class Magnoliopsida; order Zingiberales; family Musaceae; genus Musa; species Musa beccarii. The sequence goes on along the minus strand of CM044401.1, from coordinate 2,042,703 downwards.
TAAATATTCAACTTTCCTTCTTCTATTATTTTTATTACGATCGTTGTATTATTTTTCTTAGAACGCAATGCTTGCCATCACACTAATATATTATTTATTTTTTTTCCTAAACTAAATTTCAGAGTTGATAAATATGAAAGTTACCAATACAAAAAAAAAGGTTTTTATATATAACATTAAAAATATCAATTAAAATTCTAACACCATTATTCTAGCAATCAAGCGACCAAGTTTAATCATGTCATATATGAAAAATACGCCATATATACGGTAGGTGATGATAAAGAATGGAGATGATTCACGTTTGGTTCGTAAGAAAAAAATTGGTGATGGACAAACCATAGACAATTATCATAATATCTATATATCCGCAACTTAACATTTTTTTTTCGGCACTAGTTGTCTAACTTTACATAGGATAATAAATAAAATTGGTTAATACTTGAGATATTAATATTTGTCAGGATGACAAATAACTTAGCCGATTAAAATTTTGACTATCTAATAGCAAGATCTATTGGTTCTATAGAAATTGATAATAAAGATATATGGAATGTTCAAGGAAAATGGTAATAATGTGATTCTAATATGGATGGATTTGATCATATGTTTTCCTTAAATTTTTGGACAGAGATTGGTTTTGAATTATAAATCATTTGTGTACTGAAATGATGGCTTATGGGGGGAAACAATCGGACCGTATGATTCTAAGAGCAATAGCATATGTCCTATTGTTGATTTAGAATGTCTAGAATGATATCATTCTAAAAAGGAATAAGATTTTATTATTCCCTATTTTTCATAAAGTAATTGTTTTATATATTTTTCCATGAGCATGAGATACTAAAATATGACAAAAAGGAATCAGCACAGATATGGCACAAGTTCAACGTGGAGTAACAAAATAAGGGGAAATGTTGGTTTTTCTTATTCATATTATTGTGATTCGGTCGTGTTATTGGTAAAATAATACGATTGATACCTAGATATCATATAGCTAATATATCAGAATTATATAAATGATACCTGGGCATTGCATCGTTGATACCTCGTTGCTAATCGATCATATCAAGTAATCAACACGTTGGTGTAAAACAATCGACACCTCGACGCTAAGCAACTAACATATTGGAATAATGTGGTCGATACCTTGGTGTTAAGTGGTCGACATCATGATACCACTAGATATACATATTGATACTCGGTGGTTTTGTCATGCCCTAATAACTATTCGTACCCCATCATTCGATTTGTGACATGTATCAGGGAGTTACATCATCTTGGACTCCACATGGATTGGCGATAATTACATTCAAGATTAACACATCATGTTCCCATGAGTGATATAGCATCCGAAGGTAACGGATCAGAGAATCTATTATGGAAGGGATTTCACAAGTATCTCATAGAACAATCTTGAACTCGAAATGCATTCAATCTATCTAATAATAAATTATTCATTGCTATCAAAGTTTTTTTTTTAATCTACAACATTCCAAAAGCCATGAATTATAGAACCAAAGATTCTACGACCAATTCTAATTCAATTTGGAGCCAAAGAACTAGTAGAATTGGTTTCAATTCGATTTGAAATTAGTAATAATCATCGGGCCAATTTGGTTTATGTTCAAACCGAATTAAGGCTGACTTTACCTTTCGAAAACTTGTTATTCTTATGATATATTTAAATTATATTTTATAATTTATTTTTTTATTCATTGGACCGATACTTAATCCACTAGCACTAGATCAATAATTAACTATTATGAACTATTACAAGAGGGAAGGAAAAATAGAGGTGAGATATTATTTAATATATTTTTTAAAAAAATTTAATAATATATTACTTTAAAAACCTATTATAAGATATCCCTTGCTTTTATGTTAGATCAGATATATAATGAATTCTTACTATGATTGCTTAGAAAAGTTTTGGATATTGTGCACATTAACGTGATCCTTGTATCACAATTATTCTATTGTGATTGTTGTTTGAGTTTTGAGCAAGAGACTTAGAGAATTATATATTTATTATTTTTATAGTAGATTTTCTCTGATTTGTCCCATGATTTTTACCTTTCACGTTGGAAGGGTTTTTTTATGTAAATCTTGGTGTTATATTTGATTGTAATTTTCGTTTAATTTTGCTATGTATTATGGTCTGCTAGTATTTGTTCATAAACAAAAATTCTTCCTTGTTTTTTTATCTTATCAACTAGAACACAAAATGTTGGCTAGGATTGACTCATTGGAGGTCCACCCACGAGATCGAGAGGAGGAGCGACATCCCTCGACCCAACCAATTGAAAGCAATCTCTATCCTCCTTCAAACGTTTTAAAATCATGCCCTGAACTTAAACTTGAATACATAAAAAATTACATGTAAAGATTACAAAGCATAATAAAATGTTAATAAACTCATTACTAAGTTGAGAAAGGATTAATCTAAATTTGGTGACTCGAAAAATCCTGATGCAACTCGACACACAACATCCATAAAGGCCAATTTGAACCCCTGTATTTTATGGGCTGCCAATCGTGTCGATGGGCTAGCATTGACTCCTTTGCTTCCTTGGAAACTGTTGTTCCTATTCTTTGATGTGTCTTCTTATTAGGTAACTTTGATACAACACTTATCTATGCCTCTATCGAGTCAATTTCTTGGTTTGGCCTCCGGGAGAGTAGATGATCAATGGAAAAAAAAAATAGTGAATATATATATATATATATATATATATATATATATATATATATGTTGCTCACATTTATTTTACTTTTTGAAGATGTTATTCCCATTACTGATGTTTTTCTATTATCTCTAATGTTGGGAAAAATTTGTTATACTGGAATAATTTTTTTTCTCTCTTTGTGTATCAAAATAGGTTCCTCGTCAAAATACAACTTTATACCAAAAGCAAATATTAACCAGAACAATGAATCAATCACAAAGTAAGACTGAATTTATTTTCATAGAAAACCCAATACGAAAAAAATCACAAGATCATAGTCTACTTCAAACTTCAATTATCATTGATAATAATAATATGTTTATAATAAATATTTTCTAAAATAACAAGAGGATCATAATAACATCAATATCATATATCTTGGCTCAAGAATAGTATATCATCGTCACATGAATAGATACCATAAAAAAAAGGTTTAGGTTTCACTAAATAGATATAACAAAAATGTATCTTAGAGAGGATAAACTGTAAATCAATACTGTTAAGTTTGTAGAGCTTACTTCAAGGATTCTTCGTATAAAATTTGGGTCAAAACTGACGAAACTTGGCCACTGATCGTCAAGCAGAAAACTAAATATCTTAATTTTTTTTCTCTATTCTTTTTCGCATACACCTGTTCGCTGCCCTCGACTGCGTGCACATCTCTTTTTCTTTTTTTTTTAATTATTGATTTGAACTCACTGACCCAATTGTCCGATCCAAGCCCACATATGGGCTGGACCCAACACCTAACTAGTTCTGTAGCAATGGCAAATCAAGATCTCTATGGCTTGCAGCGACTTCATGATAGATAGATAGTGCTGATAGCAATCAGAATGGGCTGCTGAAATGTAACTAAACACTTTGTGGAACACTGGATGATCACATTATTTATGCCTACTTTTGTTGCTTGGTCTCTAAGATTCACAGACCTGTTCTGACACACTTTCCAAGCATCTAGTGGAGACCAACCTAACTTTGCTCCTAATTGATTTGACAGGAAAATAATCTTCTGCTAATGAACCCTAGAATAGATTCAACTTCGACGGACACTATACCTTTTTGTTGTTTTAGGTCAAAGAAATTGATGGCCTAATTGAGCACCACTCCTCTTTCATGCTTTCTTTCTTATCATTGACAACAAATTTTCTTAATTTTAATTCGTTGACTATGTTCGCTTAGATAGCATACTGATAGAACATTCTCCTTGCTTTTTAGTTGATCAATGGACAATCTTATCCGAGAATGCATTAGCATGTCCTGAACTGGTTCTTTGATATAACAAATTAAAGTCTTTTATCTCTCGACATACTTTGTCGACATCAACATCAGACTCAATTTTTCATGACTCAGTGAAGGATGTTCTTGTTAGTTATCACCCGTTGATGGCGTCTGTTCTTTGTTCAAGATACATGAGCCATTGAAATGAATAGATGGTCAACTGAACAAGATTGATGTATCTTTGATGAAGAACAAGCTGTGATTTATGGAGAGAAGTTGATGGTCTCTGTTCTTTGTTTAAGACATACGATGAGCTACTGAAATGGATGGATGGTCATAGAACAGTAATAAATCAACAAGATTGATGTATCCTCGATGAAGAACGAGCTGTGTGATTCATTGAAAGAAGTTAATGGTGTAATTTTAATGGTTTAAAAGAAAGAAACAAAAAACTGATATAATGGACTGCCAACTTGGGGAAATTTTATGTGAGGAAGCTGTTCATGGATCTCTCTCTCTGCTCTTTGACTACCAATATATCAACATGCATGCCAAAAAAAGTAGCCTGCAATTAAGAAAACTGAGGATGAGTCAACGATGTCATTCAAGATGGCAGTAGATCACCAGGAAAAATCATATCCTGAGATTTATGTTTAAGAAACTCTTTTAAGAAATTAAAGGATTGGGAGGAATTCTGAAACAAAATCACAGAATAAAAACCATCATTGCAGTTCCTTTGGCCTTGTGAATGAATCCAGTTCCTGCAAGAATTTTTACCTGTCCTGTATTAGTTTGGAAGCAAAAGAAGCGCATGGATCTGATGTCCAAAGGATTATTTATAGTTCATCGTTCATAATTCATCAGCTCAACAGATATCCTAACATCTCTACCTGTAGACATCTTCAACTTTTAATCGTGTGGCACAGCGGAATCAAATTCTTTTGATGTACACAATTTGATGATTGATTTGTTTTCTTTCTTCTTCTCTGTCTGTCTTCTGGCAAATTCATTCATGATGCTATGATGGAATCATTATTGTTTCGATCCCGATATCATCCTTTCAAATGTCATTTTCCACCACCACAGGGAGAACTAGCCTTTCGCGATTCCTTTGTTCTTCCCGGTGTTGCGTTCGGATGCTCGCGGTCGGCCGGATTTGCTGTCCTCTCTTTCGACCTGCGTCGCTCTTGTGCAGAGTTGCTTCCGTGCAAGATGAGGTGTGGTGTCTGCACCGAAGCTGCCGTCATGAGGACCGTACGACCTTCCGAAAAATCCTTTGTCCCGGAGCAAGGATCGACAGGGGATCATAAATGCCCTTTCTGTGGGCGAATAGCTCCCATCTATCGCCGAAGTGGGCCTTCCACTCCTCCTGTGTTGTGTAGTGCGGCAAGTATTGCTTCATCTGGATTCCTGCCTTCTTGCAGAAGTCTAAGATCTTATCGTTCTGTCTCAGTGCACGCTCCAAGGTGTCATGATCCGAGGAAGATGGCGCCGACGAGAGGAACGCCACCAGGTAGAAGACCTCCTCGTCTGGAATCACTGCCGATGTCCTGCTGTCCCACCTGCAGCCACGAATCGATGCGAGGTGAAGCGATTCCAGGAGCGTAAGATGAATCGAAGAAGAGCCGATTCGATTACTTGGATTTGTGAAGTGGGTACAGGAGGATGGGACCATTGTTGCTGTCTGTGAGAATTTTGCCGAAGACCTCTTCTGCGAAGTCTTTGATCCTGGTTCTGGGTATGAGAAGGTTCAGCCATGGATGCGGAACTTCCCACAGGCCCTTGGACCGCAGCTTCAGCTCGGAGACGTGCACCCTGTCCAAGAACTCCAGGTAGGTGACCTCCGACTGGAAGAGGGTGGACGGTATGTGCCTCAATCTCGACAGGAGCGCTTCGACTCGCTGCAACCACAGGCACAGGTTACCGCACGTTCATGGCCTGCGGACATGCATTGCCGGGGTGTGGACCGGGGACGATCACCTGGTGCATGACGTCGGCCTCGTGTCGGTTGAAGTTTTTGGTCATCTCGAGGCAGAAGAGGATCCTCCCGTCGGAGTCGAACCGGCTGGCTTGAACGGGATCCTGCGGGTTGAACGACGATCTCCAATTGTTGAGCAGTCCCGTCCGGTTGATGATCACGAATCCTTCGATGTAGTCGAAGGTCTCCCTCGCCGAGATGAGCATCTCCTGGTCCTCCGTGAAGCTGGAGAAGTCGGAGTACAGAACTCTGATCCACTTCACCTGTGAGAAGCCACTCGTCAGCGCTGCTGAATTCCGTGGCTACAACCGGACGAGGTGCCACGGAGTCCCTACCATCTCCGGCGCTGGTTCGAGCGCGATCCTGGCTCTGGTGATGACTCCGAACTGGCCGAGGCCTCCGAGAGCAGCGTGGAAGAGGGCGGCATTCTCCTCGGTCGAGCAGGTGAGCAGCTCGCCCTTCCCTGCACCCAACGTTTCGACGCAGAGTCATGCACAGATCGGTGATGGTGCTGCTTGGTAAACTTGTGGCGTGCTCACGAGAACCTGTGACGATCTCGAGCTGGTGGACGTTGCTGATCTGGGGGCCGTGCCGGAACGCCTGCCCGCTGATCCCGGCATTGGACAGCGTCCCGCCGATGGTGAGGTGGAGGTAGTCGGTCCAGGACTTGGGCGCCAGGCCATGCTTCAGGCATTCGAGCAGCACGTCGATCCACAGCTCCCCTCCCGAGGCGTCCACGTAGGGGCGCTCCCCGGCGTGTACCCGCGTCCCGCCTCCGCGGAGCGACTCCATGTGGATGACCACCCCGCCATCGGCCTGCGCCTGGCCCTGCAGCGAGTGCCCGTGGCCTCGGGCCGCGACGGTGAGCTTCGAGCTCGGACCCATTTGGAACACATGCTTGATGATGGCGGCGATGTCCGAGACCGACACTGGGTGCAGGATCGCCGTCGGCGGGAACCGGAAGCGGTTCCCGAAGTCTTTTGCGGCGAGGGAGACGTCGTGGAAGCTCAAGTTGCCCTCGAGGCGGAGCGCGTCCAGCGAGGAGGGCACGTCGGGGTCGGACACATGCATGGCGATGCCTCCCAGGACCAAGACGAGGAAGACGACGCTGTGTTGTCTAAGGAGACAATGCATGGTTATATACGGAAGAAGCGTGAGGAGAAAGGGAGGAGCAGCGGAAGTGGAAGGGGGGGAGGAAGGGAGATTTAAAGGGGCGAGTGAGAAGCCGCAAGATTGTCAACCGGTGTTCGATTCGATGTCCGCGACTTTGGACGCAACCGTGTCCTTCTTTTTGGGCCGTTGTCCGAGCAAGCGCTGCCTTTGTTAGCAAAAGGCAAGCTTTCCTCTCACACAATTCTCCTCCCTGACGCTGGACATGTTAGAGACCCAGCGGTGGTGTTGGAGCCCGATGTCGACACGTCGGAGGGGCGACGGGTGGCGGCCCGCCGGCTCGGGCTACAATAGGACGCCACCATCTCGTGTCACCTTCCTAATGGTGCCTTTACAGATGGGTTGAATCATTGTCCTTGTTCTTCTTCGTGAGGTCACGCTCAAGTCGGTTCGAGACCGTCGATCTGGTTCCTTCCGAGCCCACCATCATGTAATCGTCGGAAGGGTGGCCCCTCCGATGCCACAGACTCGGGCACCACCACCGGCACGGGGGAGGGGTCCGATGATCCATGTCACCTTACGGATCGACGGCCAGGGAGGGTTAAAGGTGTTCAAAGTGACAGCGGCGGGGAAATGTGCAAGCGTCGGGATGCTTCCTAGCACCTAAGCAGCACGGCCGGTGAAGGATTCGGCTCAAGGTTCCATGCGAGTGGCGTTACTGGCTGCCGGAGTCAAAGGCTAGACATAGCAACTAAACGCCACAATCTCCGTAGGGTGAATCAATCCGATTTGTTCCACCGGATTAGATCGATCGATTGACTTGGCCTTTTGGTTGGGTTGAGATCAGGATTTAGAGGTGTAGTCTTTGCACCGATAAGAGTCCAAAATATTCCAGAGCCAACGAATGAAGCTGGTGGTACGTATCACTCAGCAGCGACCCAACTGCGAGAACTATTTGGAGTGAAGGGTGATGCTCGCACACTAGACTTAGCCTACTGTCCTTTCTAGCGTCCATGCTTCCGTCCCAACAAGCGAAAAGGGAACGTGTTTGGCCAAGATTCGGTGTCTTTACAGAGCTGTTTGCACCACCACCACCGAGGAGGAGAGGTCAAAAGCAGCAGCAGCAGCAGCAGCAACATAAAACATACGATGGGATGTATAACGAATAAAGGTATTATAATGGGAGTCCAAAGCCGCGTTCCCATCGGTTGGCACGTATGAACGCCCGACCGATGCCGTGGCTGCGAGTGGGTCAGTTTGAGATCGGCAACTGGGCATCGGTGGATCGAAGAAGGACGCATAGAAATCGAAATGGAAATCGGAAGGGACAGAGGAGCAAGAAAGATGGGATCGAGGCATCGACGGTCGCGCTAGGAAACGAGAACCACCTCAAAAGCTGTCCTCCGCCTGCCGTCCTCCCACCACTTGATTGGAGGGGCGTCGCGAGGTACGACACTGACACGCGGCGGCTATCTCACCGGCCGTCGTCACGCAGACCAGACATCAACACGTGGCGGCTGTCACACCGACCGTCGCAACTCCACGTCACGGATCATCGACGACAGTACCATTCCATGTCCCAAAAGGTGAGGGGGACCACCCTAAAAAGCTCGGGGCCCACTGCTCGTGCGCCCACCGCCACCCTTCCCATTCGCATCTTGTCCCCTTTGCTTCGCACCACACGCCACCGTCGCCCGCTCATCCGGTGGTGGTTCCCCGTTGCATCGTGTTACGTTTTAACGAGAGAGAAAGCAGGAATGGGTATTTTATCGGGGTGGTCGGAACACGTTGTTCACAGGGTGGGTGGCGGGGAGGGGGAGCAAAATCTAAGAGGGCATATATGGGGGAGAGAGATCAGATTGCCGCCGCCGCCGCCGCACTCTCGTCTCGGCAAAGAATCCAAGAATTTTTACTGCAAGATGGCATATATCTCCTCTTTGAAGTAGGTTGTCGATGGCCTATTGGCTCCTCCATCGTTAGAATTTAGAGAATTAGTAATTATTGTATATATGCTTTTTAAATTTAAACTTTCATCGAAAATATTTAAGACTATTATAGGTAATAGTTATTAAGGTTATTTGATTACAAATTTTGGACTTGGCTCGAATTTATCTGCATCGATTCCAAAATTTATTGAACCCAACATTCACCGAATCAAACCAAGTTCAATACGAGGGCTAATTACATATTATCACAATCATGTAGTTAGATCTCTTTAGCATCTCGGTCTCTAGACAAACGTAAAAAAATTATATTTAAATTTCTGTAATCATGAAAGTAAAATATTTTGATCTCATTTATCATAACGTCATCGACTTTATTGACGAAAGATATAGTACGCGACGGCACACATATGAATGGCGTGCGCATCGCTTAGTCTCACCTACCTCCTCCCTTCTCGTTGTTGGTGATGCAGATGTCTCACATATCTCCTCTTCTTCTTCCTTTGTCGCCTATGTAAATGTAGAGCAATGCGACATTGAGAAATATACCTCACCGTTCTCCTCTTCCTCCTTTGACGCTAATACAGATGTCTCATCATTTTGCCTCATCTTTTTTCTTGTCATCGATGTTTCGATCGACATCGACAAAGTTGACTATCACATCGTTGTCATCGATCATCACCACAGCAATCGCCCATGGCATCATCGTCCATCACCATCATTGAAATTAATTTTTTATCTATTATTTTTTTATCATTTATGCACATATTATCATATATTATATTTTTCATCAATAAAATTGATGACGTTAGGATAAATAGAATTAAATATTTTATTTTTATAATTATAGATATTTTAATATAATTTTTTTTAGTTTAAAACCAGAATGCTAAAGCCATCTAACTAACGTACTTGTTAGGAAAAGACAAATCAAATGGCTTTTAATTCAAAAAGAAAGAAAAAAGAAGAAGAAGCAATATGTGTTTACAGGGAGAACATTTCAATTATTTCCTGTCCTTCCTTCCATTGCTACATCCAAGCCCATGTGACGTGCAATCGTCCTCCTGCATGCTTTCAACCCCACCTGGAAGCATTCAGAGACAGAGAGGAGCGCAGGCGTACCATCGTTGGTCCTGCCTTCTTCTTGCATCGACGAAAGGAGTATTCACCGGTGATTTCCTTTTCTAGGTTGAGCGAACGTACTTGTAAATCCCAAAACCCAACACCCAATGGCTATTGTTTACGAACTCTCAGTCCCACATTATCCTTTCTGAATTCCAAGTTCTTAAAACTTTTCTTACAAGTTCATCTTTTTCTGCCTCCTTTTTTTTACCACAATCTTTTGAAGGTAAAAATTTACTCTGAATCAACTCATATGGGGTTGGATACTAGTCTACCTCTTGATAGCTTTTCGATTGAATTTTATAAATTTTATTGAACCAAACTAGGGGATTAACATTTTGAGATAAGACCCTATAATCTTTCTTATTTTATGATAAAATCCCTTAGGATTTTATCGTGGAAGAAACGGAAGGGAAGCGAAAGAATTAGAGGAAAAGGAGATAATCGCTTCGAGGGGATCGACCTCCTTTGATCGCTTCGAGAGGATCGATCTCCTAGGGTTTGTCAAACGGCTAAGATAACTTTTTCCTTGCTTGGCTGGAAATAAACAGATACATTCTTATTTATAGAGTTCCACCTATAGTCCATCAGGACTCGGACTCTTATTAATAAATAAATAATTAAATAAATCGCTATCCGACTTATTGCTCAACTAAACAACTTCATAAATATTATTCAAAGCTTAGAAAATAAAAAAATAGTAAGACTTTATTCTATTATTGCTACTATTCTATACTATGGTACATTTAGGTAAACAAATAGCCATTGATGACTTATTTCTTTATGAAAATAGGTTGACTAATAATATTAAATCAGATTTTTTTTCTCATCACCTCACAACTTCAACTATATTTATGTCTACTTTGGACTTTCCAACATATGGCTTCACCCTCCAAGATTTGCAAAGTCTTCTTAGAGCCCACAGCGTTGGGGTTTAGAATATTTGAGTGCGTATAGATTCAATAATCTATGTGAATGACACCAACAGAGTAAACTTGGCACCTTAGATCACTATTCTTAGACATGCATGACAATAGCTAGGAAGGTCAAAGTGATTAAATTCCTTAATATCCCAAAAAGTGTAATTATTCAAGCACATTTTCTTAAAAATATTAGATTAAAAAAAGAATACAGCTAAATTTTTTTAAAAAAATAGAGACACTTTTCGAGGGAAAAAAATCCAGAAAAAATAAAGTTTTTCTCGTAAATTTGCCCCTTTTACTAAGATTCGTGTTGGTGATGTGAGATGCAACAACATTATGCCTTGCCATGCTATTGTTACCATCACATCACAAATAGAATCATCAAACAATATGACTCACATATCATCACCAATCCTTTCACTGTTACTGTGTTGTCACGATCTGCATCTGAAACCACACGCGATGTGCCGCCAAAAGAAATGATTGATGTTCACACAATCAAAGCTTTAGATTCCAATCGATATGAAGATGGTCACATCACTATATTAAGAACTAAAGTGTATGAAAATATAGTTTATATATAAATAAATGGATCATAATATTGTTAGATTAAGTAATCATATTTAATTAGATAATATATATTAAGGATACGATTGGATTCTGATTATGGTTATTGGCTAATAGAAAGGAAGTCTAATTAAAGTATGATTCGTTAGGGGATGCCCTTGATGGGAGGAACTCTCCTAATAATTTATTCTAGACCCTCTGCTCTCGCTCAAAAATAGATAAGACCTGAATGTAATATATTAGAATACAAGAAAGATGATAGATATGTATATCATAGAGGACACGATTGATTGATTATGGTTTCTCTTTCAAACTCTATATGTCATCAATCTAAGTGATCTTGTGAAAGAATAGGAAGAGAGGAAAAGATGAGTCTAGTTCTCCATGCAAATTGATATTTCAGATTCGACGATGATGTGCTTGTAGATCAGATAAAGTTTATTTCTTTGAACAACAACGAAATATATATATAGTAATATTATTTAGATATATTGCTATTTGATTTCAGATTTTGGTATTAAAGTTATTCCGCATATTAGATACAATTGTGCATGTATATAAATATATGGTCAAACATTAATCATATACATTAACGAGAGTCTTATGCACTAGATTATCCTTTTATTGTTGATAATAATATTAATAATGTTTGATTGGGTTAGCCTCGTTAATACGTCGAAAACATCATGAATAAGTCTACATATATTTATTTTTTTTTTCTAAACCCTTATTAAGATAAATTTATACATTGAATTTATTAAGATAAATTTAAGATAATTTTTTTCTACATATTCATTTTCTAGACCCTTATAAATTTACACATTGATTTTTTTTTCTAGACCCTTGTACATTGAATTGTATAAATTTATAAATTTATACATTCAATATATATACATTAATATATATTGTTTTTTTTTCTAGACCCTTATCAAGATAAATTTCTAGACCCTTATTAAGATAAGGTGAATTTATACATTAAGATAAATTTATACACTTATTAAGACACTTATTAAGATAAATTTATATGTTGATATTTTTTTTCTAGACCTTTTAAAGATAAACTTATGCATTAAATTTATACGACTACAACCACATTAACTTACAAGGTTATCGCTAACAAGTAGTGTTAGTAGCCTCAGTTAAGATCCGATGCAACTAGAATTCCAAATTGATTTGTGCCCATAGTTATTCTTTTCTTTTTCCTCTTTATTCCTCGTCACCTTCAAACACAAACTCGATAAATTATTCTTCCCTTTGGCTACATTATTCTGATTCTTGAACAACTTTATCAAGAGATAAGTGGGTGATGTCGAGTTGATAAGGAATAAGAAAGAACAAGGAGAAGAAACAATGCATCATTTTATGTGCAATTATCAAGAGCAAGACATGACGGTTGTTGATAATGGATGGAGTGCAGTGGGCATGGCATTTATGCTCTCCGGTGATTGGTGTGACTTGCAATCCAGGCGATGCTTTGGGATGATTCACATGATGTGTTTTGTTTTGGATGCTTTGTGGGGTAAGAAATCAGCATTTAGGCAGGCACAACGAGATCTCGTTCCTCCTCTTTCGTGTGCCAGTCCACATCATGCATCGTTGCATCTTCCCTTTCTTTTTATTTTGTTTCCTCTCGGCCACGCTGAAATGCCCATCGACATATTTAGAGTATCGTTATCATCGACATAGTGCATTATTAGATGCTTATAGTTTTGTTTTTGTGATTTTGAACATTGTAGTAGCAATGGTCGTATGACGACAATAGCCAATTTAAATGTCTCGACTACTTGGGTTTTTCACGTCTTTGAGCCTTTTAACGAAATGATGTATCGGTTGAATCGAGCGATGAGTGAATGTGATCGACGTGATTGTCGGAGTGGGTCCGATGCACGCATGACGATGGACATGGGGAGGTGAGCTGATGATGAAATTTTACAAAGATCGTTCTGCCTCATTCGTGATAAAAATGAAACATAATGCATTTATTATTCGATCTCTAGCCAATGGTCGTACACAACAATAGCCAATTTAAATGTTTCAACTACTTGAGATCGACTATTTGGGTCTTTCACGTCTTTGAGCCTTTTAACGAAATGACGTATCGATTGAATCGAGCGATGAGTGAATGTGATCGACGTGATTGTCGGAGTGCGTCCCATGCACACATGACGATGGACATGGGGAGGTGAGCTGATGATGAAATTTTACAAAGATCGTTCTGCCTCTTTCGTGATAAAAATGAAACACAATGTATTTATTATTTGATCTCTAGCCAATGGTCGTACACAACAATAGCAAATTTAAATGTTTCAACTACTTGAGATCGACTATTTGGGTCTTTCACGTCTTTGAACCTTTTAACGAAATGATGTATCAGTTGAATCGAGCGATGAGTGAATGTGATCGACGTGATTGTCGGAGTGGGTCCGATATACACATGACGATGGACATGGGGAGGTGAGTTGATGATGAAATTTTACAAAGATCGTTCTGCCTCCTTCGTGATAAAAATGAAACACAATGTATTTATTATTCGATCTCTAGCAAATGGTCATACACAACAATAGCCAATTTAAATGTTTCAACTACTTGAGATCGACTATTTGGGTCTTTCACGTCTTTGAGCCTTTTAACGAAATGATGTATCGATTGAATCGAGAGCGATGAGTGAATGTGATCGGCATGATTGTCGGAGTGGGTCCCATGCACACATGACGATGGACATGGGGAGGTGAGCTGATGATGAAATTTTACAAAGATCGTTCTACCTCCTTCGTGATAAAAATAAAACACAATGCATTTATTATTCGATCTCTAGCCAATGGTCATACACAACAATAGCCAATTTAAATGTTTCAACTACTTGAGATCGACTATTTGAGTCTTTCACGTCTTCGAGCCTCTTAACGAAATGACGTATCGGTTGAATCGAGCGACGAGTGAATGTGATCGACGTGATTATCGGAGTGGGTCCCATGCACACATGACGATGGACATGGGAAGGTGAGCCGACGATGAAATTTTATGAAGATCGTTCTGCCTCCTCCATGATAAAATGAAACACAATCTATTTGTTATTCGATCTCTAGCCAATGGTCGTACGACAACAAGAGCCAATTTAAATGTCTCAATTACTTGAGATTCTTTCTTCGAGCCTTTTAATGAAATGATGTATCGGTTGAATCGAGTGACGAGTGAATGTGATCAACGTGATTATCAGAGTGGGTCCCATGCACACATGACGATGGACATGGGGAGGTGAGCGGACGATGAAATTTTACGAAGATCGTTCCGCCTCCTCCATGATAAAATGAAACATAATATATTTATTATTCGATCTCTGAGGATATGCGCATGGCACAATGGCATTTTAATAAAATATGACCGATTATTAAATTAATTACTAAGAAGACAAAATTTTGATGTATGTATTTGAATGAAGTTTTCAAGTATATATATGTAACATAATATAATAAGGATTGACACTTCATAAGAATAGTACGAAATGAACGGTATGACATAAATTGTACATACCAGTGTGTGAATTGCTCCCCTTCTGCTCTGCCCATATAATATTTTGAAATGACATATGTGGTATAGAAAATTCA
Organism: Musa beccarii; assembly: GCA_024322285.1. Classification (NCBI taxonomy): domain Eukaryota; kingdom Viridiplantae; phylum Streptophyta; class Magnoliopsida; order Zingiberales; family Musaceae; genus Musa; species Musa beccarii. The sequence continues at coordinate 2,027,508 of CM044401.1, read as the reverse complement.
TATAAACACACATTTAAAGTTGTCAAGCAAAATTAGAGATAAATGATTTTACACACACATATATATATATATATACATATATATGTATATACATGTATACATATATACATATATGTATATATATATATATATATATATATATATATATATATATATATATATATATATATCTTCTCATTGGAGAGATTGCTCATAGATCATGATCATGTTCCGAAGAAAAAAGGATAATGTATTCCTCTCTTTCTGGAGATCGACATCGAAGCGTGTGCCCATCAAACATGCATGCATCCACCAACAAAATTCCAACAGTTTTAAGAGTCCCTCAAGGAACTGAGTTCCAAACATCGGCGCCGGTTTCGATGGTTGAGTGGGTGGAAGGGAAGGCATCGAAAGCCACGCTTGTGGAGGCGAAGAGGCGGCAGGTGCACTCGGAATCCCGGCGATCGAGTCGGGAGGATTGTGTTGTCTGCAGGTTAATTTTCCATGTGGAATTTGTTCTGCATGTCGACGGAGATGTTGTCGTCTTCATCCTGCTATTTGTGAACGCCGACCGAGACGACGAGGAGAGGAACCAACTCGATGAAGTGTGGGGCTCTTCTTCCATGACGTTGAGAACAAACGATTCAGCCAAAACGAGCTCACAGCATTCATCTCTGCCGTGTTTGTGTTGCACACTTTTGTTAGGAAAGATGGAATGACATCCTTTGCACATCATTTATAATAAATGATGACAATACTTTTTTTTTTTTTGTATTCATTAGACGATTTTAAGATCAAACTAGTCCAGTCGACGAAGGCTTTATTGGTTTATTATAAGATTTAGAAAACCAACTTAAAATATTTGTTTAGAGTTAATAAATTGATATCTATTTTGTTTCTCAAATAAATCATCTAAAAAAACACCTAATTCTTTTTTCCCCTTCTCAATTTAGACTATCATGTCTCCGAGCATATATCTTTCCTAGCAATTAATATATTATACTTTTTTCCTTTCTTCCTTGTAATCGTATGGACTAAGTTTAATCACCACTTGATGAAATCACTCCTTTAAACCTTGTGCTTTCGTAGGATGAATGATGGATTTTTTTTTCCCTTACCTTGCTATTGTTTCTCAAATATTTCACTAAGTTTTTGTCGGATCGAAACCATCATTGACAACGGCTTATCTCATGTGTATAAACTTTATGGAAAATAATTGTTATTTGTCAAAATATATATGGTGCATGATACGAGAGTACATGCTTTTGAATGAGAATAATATCCTAATTGACTTCTTTTAAGGATGTAGATCCCATTATTATTATTATTATTATTATTATTATTATTATTATTATTATTATTATTATTATTATTATTGTAGTATTTTAACTAACTCTCAAAGATGTAATTTTTTTTCTTTTTTTTTTCATTCATCATAATCATTCGATATAGCATTAGTTCAATTTGTTTCATACCTTTATGTTTAATTAATATCCTTTCATGGATCTTTTTTTGGCACTTCAAAGATGATTCTTCTCTACCTCGCTTTGCACCAAACATGGACAATTCTTGAAAAAAAGGATTTTTTTAATACTTATTTTAGACAATTTGTTAAAATTTGCTCAATTATCATTAATTTCTAAAATATGATTTTATGATGATGTAGTTGATCCACTTATCAAAGATTTAGGGTTTGAAATATCCTCCAACAAATTTGCATAATTCATCTCGAAACCTTTTTCATTTCAATATCAATATCGAAAAGATAAAATTATGATCAATTGCCGAGGCCCAACATGGCCTAGTTGCGGGTTTAATCAGGTCTAGTCATGCATTTGGTATCTTTTGGATACTTAATTTGATCTTGACATTCATATACATGTCATCAATCACGTTGGTGGATTATTTAGTTTTTTCTTAATGTCATAACCTCAATTAATGTCATTCTTCTTACTTACGTGATATATATAATGTTTTATTTGTGCAAACAAATATTATTTTGGATGACAATAAAGAATGGTTATAAGGAGCGTAATGCTTAAATATACTATTATGTTCGTTATTTTGTGCATTGTGATATTACTAGATTTATGAAATTAAATTAGATTAAATAATAATAATAAAAAAAGAGTGTATCAATTGCATAAGCCTCCTCAACAACGTAGAACTCGGAAGGTAAATATATACAATCATATCTTTAAATGTCAGTAAATTAATATCTGTGAAGTTAAATTGGTGAAAGAATCCTCATTGCATTATCCAAACCACATAAATCGAGTATTGAATTATGATTGATTTTTGAAATCAAGATTTTTTTCTTTCATACAAAAAGAGTTTAATGTTGAGTGATATTAGAAACACATATTTGTCATTCATTACTTTTTTTTTTTTTTAACTTCAAGGTATCTCTTCGAATAAAAAAAAATACAAATAAAATAAAATTAATTTATATTATTGTTTATGGTTGGAAATAAAATATAAGATGAATATTGTAGTTGGATCAAAATACAAACAATATATCAAAAAATAAAAAAAGTCTACTTAGGCCCAACCAACTATAATAATCATGCCATAAGTAAAGAATATGGCATCTTCCCATAATAAAAAAAATATATAATTTAATCATGCCATAAGTATGTCATATATTTGTATATTTTAATGATCTTTTGCAATCACAAATCCATAGGTTGTTCAATATTTGATGCAAACATTTTAATAAGTCCATTGGAATTGACTTTGCATCGATGAAATCTTATGGTTTCCACATTTAAACAAATAATACTTGAATAGTTTGAGTGACTTGACCATCTATTATCGCATAATTATATCTAACAAAATAAAATTCTACCCTAATCCGACCATAACACATCATTTGTCGTTCAACTTCTTAATATGCTTCTCTCCACTATGAAGACCACATTCCATTGTTCTTTTGGGTGGGACAAGAACGCATAAAAGATGATAATTATAAAATAAAGAAAAAAAAAAGAAGAAGGTGCGATGGACATTGGAATGTGGAATTTGTGAAGTATAATTGATAGCACCATCCAAAAAGGTAGCTCTCGATTTCTATATAAAACACGGAGGAATGATTAAACAAAGAACAAAAAAAAGTCACTAAAGCACGAAAACAAAGAGAGGCATTGAAACAACCATTGAATTCTCTCCGCAAATGACATTAAGTAATCAATTATTTATGATCAATTCAATGAACAAAATAATGAATATACACTCTTCATTCTACTAGCCACATGGCATGTTATTGCATGCATTCAATTGTATCCAAATGTTATTGCATTGTTCATTGTCGTTGTACAACTTGGAATGAATATGAGATTCAAGTTACCTTAGTTACTCATGGATTACATGGAGGTGTAAGATTAGATCCATTAAAAATTTGAGCTCCAAAGGTACATCTAAGAAATGACTTGTATCATAAATAACTATTTAATCAATGTAATCATGCAATATGTGATGTAAAATATCTTTCAAACTATTGATTACGAAACAATATCCCAAAGTTTTCTATTGGAAATAGACAAAAGAAAAAAAATTGTTTGGTAAATGTATTTTATATGAAGTCAAACCACAAGGAGTTGTATCTCAATCAAATTGCATTGCATGAACGGACTCTACAAAAGATTCCCTCTTTTCCAATTACATGCTTTGATGTGATTAGATTTTTTTTTTCCTCTGAGCTTGCCTTTATTTCTCATCAAGTTTTCTAAGTTTTAATCGGATGGCATCCATCTTTGAGATGCTTTCATCCCTTTGAGGTGCTTTCATCACTAAAGCTGGTATCGTGTGTGATTGGAAATTTATTGCTATGGAAGATCCAAGTCACCCTCCATATATTTGTACAAAAATTAATCTTCTCGTTCATTATAATAAAAAAGATAATCACTAACTTTATTCTCTAAAATAATCATAAACTCTTTATCGTTCTTTATAACAAGAAGATAATCATAAGCTTCCTTCTTCTCTTTTAAAGTATAAAAATACGTAAATAAAAAGAGAGGATTCTCTCTGAACTACTTGAGCCCACGTTGAGAGACATTATTGGATTACTAACTTAAGCGTCGAAGGGATCGAGTTGAGAAATCTCTCTTGATCTTGGTCTTCACGCATGTGGTATCTTTGGAGCGTAATACTTTTACCTTGATATCTTCATCTCCGATCTACCTCTCAGCCACCTCAGAGCCACCTAATAGTCACCTCGGAGCCATCTCGAATTCACATTAGATCCACCTTAGAGTAACATCGGAGCTATTTTAGAGTCACTTTAGATTCATCTCGGAGCTATCTCAAAACTATCTTGGAGACACTTTGACATATTTACCTCGGAGCTAGCTCAGAGCCACCTTGACATCTTCACCTCTGATCCATTGTAGATCCACGTCTCAGCCATCTCAGAGCCACATAAGAGTCACATTGGAGCTATCTCAAAGTCATCTCAGAGACACTTTGGATAATTCTGTGCATATGGGTCCATATTACATTGGGCTAACCAAGACATCAATAATATTTTTTCCTTAATAGTTTGATGTTATGAGAGCTTGATGCCAAATGAATATCAGCTTATCAATCCTCTCAACGAATACTCCAATGAGGAGGCCTCGCCTCCAATCCATAGCACCTTTACTTAAGGGGGTAACTGTCATTATTCCCACATGTAGATATGTTTATCTCGGCACAAACGCCAACGAGACACTAATATATATTCAATGACCTGGGCCCCTCACCCCTAATGATGAACTCGAGCCACCTACTCATTCTTACCAAGGTATTTTTGAACCTCGCCCATCATGTGCAGATATTTATGGGCATGTTGTAAGTTATTGCCCCACTTCTGCCTCAACTAGCTTAATAAATGGCGCTACCATCTCAATCATGGATGACACTTCAATCGCTACTAACATTAGCACCAATCGGAATCCCCCTAATTGATACAATGCTAGCATCTTAGGATCGCCCGAGGTTTATGAAACTGCCAGCCAAAGGAGCACCCCACTCCCTAATAGTGGAGTTCAGTGCACTACCACTTTGCTCCACCCCAATTTGAGACCTAATCGGTGGACTTAATGGATGACTTCCTGAGGGTCCAACTATGACAAATGGACCAATACTTGGATAAGATGCGATGAGAGTTCTAACAATCCAAGGGGGAGAATTCGATCGATCCCATCTTGGGTTGATCATCATTCACCCAGAACATCCAAGATGAACCAATCTCAACCAACTTCTACCTTACATCGGTGAAAGCCTATTGATGATAGTACCAACTCGGTTGAACACATTACTGCTTTCTATGCCTAGATGTCTTTCTACGACACCTCGAACACTTTAATGTGTTACACATTCCTCATGATACTAAGAGACCCAGTGTGGGATTGGTACACTCATTTGAAGTCATGTTCGGTTGGCTCCTCTCAGCTTGCAAGAGAGTTCAAACTCTACTTCCTTCGGAATGTACACCCGAGGCTATCAATGATAATGTTACTCGAACTCTAGTAAGAGGAGGAAGAGATACTCTCTGACTACGTCACTCGATTCACCAATGAAATCTGAGGCATGCAAGGAGCCCATCCATTACTCATCATTCAAGCGTTCATGATGAGGCTTAGGCCTTTTCACTTTTTCTCATCATTATGGAGAGGCCGACAACAACCGCACTCGAGGTCCTCTAAAGAACCAATCAAAACATAGTTGCCAAGGTGATGGTCTCAAGTAAGCGTGAGGAGATGCGTAACAGGTCGCGGTAGAAACGACCACCATTAGTTCCAACCCTGAGGTCACATCGACGAAGAAAATAAGATCAATCCGAGCCACTTGCTTGTCCCCATTGAGATATCCTTGAATCTTACCCAACAGATGCAAATATTGATGGATATGATACAAGATGTTATTCCGATCTTGCTTGAACCAGCCTAACAGGAGACTCCAACAAGAGAGAAAGGGATAGCGAAGCGATACCATACCTTGGTTCATTGATAAGTTATTGATCGATGATCCTCGCCGATGGCTGACCGAGGATATCAATCGTGATGACCTACTCAGCCACCAGAGCCCCAAGCTAACACTTGTAGCTATCAATTTTTATAATTAATATAGGAACATATTTTGATCTATCGAAAATTGATTAAAAAACATCATTAAAACATAAATATAAAGAAAGAATCATTACATTCTCTCGTCAAAGGGAGAAATCATTAGAGTATGTGGAATTAAGTGATCAAATGGATATCATAAAATATTGAAATGTAAACCTACAAAGGGAAAAAAGAAGATGAGGGTCGTTTGCTTTGTGGGCACATAATGGTAGAGAGAGATGCCAATTTAATTTTGAGTCCAACGAGTGACCAAATGAATTGAGGATTTAATAAATGGATTGTATATGGCATAATTCGCTTTGAGTATCCAATAAATCAATTATTTTTGGTGGTCAAAGGGATTGTTGCGATGGCCTAATTAGTTTTGAGGATTCTACGAACGAGTATTATTTGATAGCTAATAGATGATATAATCTTTATATTGATCGAATCAAATCATTATAATTGTAACACTCCGATGCTGTGATTCCTTTTCTAGTATTCAATTGTTTACAACCAATTCGTTGAACAAAACATAAAATTATTATTGAATTCACATCCTTGTAAAATTAAGATAAAAGATTATTGAACTCCCTATTATAGTATGAATCAAGATAAAGAGAAATATTCCCAAATTATAGTTGAATCAAAACACATATATATATATTATATATATATGCATTATATACATATATATATATATATATATATATATATATATATATATATATATATACATTAAAAAGTCCCATTTCTTTGCATAGCAAATACAACATCGTAAATCCATAGGTTGGATATTTGACGGAAGCAAGCATGCCATTTGAGCTTTTACTAAGTTGGCGAAGTTGTCATCTGCGATGAACAAACATAATTATAAAGCTTTGATTAGAGTAAAATAAAATAACCTATTTTTTCTTTAATGATAGTAAAAAGAAAACAAAAGACAGTAATATCTATCAAAATAAAAGGAATTCTACCTTTATGCGATCGTATCGGATCATTTGTCGTTCAACTTCTTAATATGCTTCGCTACTGTTTTATTGGATGAGAGAAGAACGTACAAAAGATGACCCCCTGCAACAATAAAGATAAGACGAAGGATGCATCTTCTCGAGATGAATATTTTTACACCCTATAAAAAACATAATTGATAGCACCATCCCAAAGGAGATATCGGTTTGTATGAAGCATCTTCTTCACAAATTTTGATCTCAACTTGCCGACCAAAGAAACAAAATTATCATAGAAGAAACACAAAGAGAGGCCATTGGGAAGAACCATTATTTTCTCTCTCCAAAGGAAGGAATCATTAAAGTATATGGTGCTAAGTAATCGATTCAATAGCATAAAATATCGAGAAGGACATCATCTATGTAGGGGAAAAAAGAGAAGGAAAACACCAAAGGCTATATAAAATTAGTCTAAGCCATTCTATCATCTTTGTTATAAACACATATCTGTAGAAGAGGATTCCAACATTCTAATCTTGAGGGTTCAATGAATGAATTATCTTTGGCAACCAAACGAATCGAGGATCTAATAAATGGATGGCATATTATCGGATAAATCAATCATTTTTTCTGGCTAAAATAAATAATTGTGATGTCCTAATTAGTTTTGGGGATTCAATGGATGAGTTACATTTGATAGGTAATAGATGGCACAAATCTTTACATCCATCGAAACAAATCATTATAATTAGTTCTTTACTCTTTTTAACCATATGGGAAGCAAGCGTTGATTCATTTTCCAGCACTCGATCATGAAAAATACACTCTTTAATCTAATATTCATTTTCTCGCATTCGATTATTTCCAATGTTATAATTAAGAATGTCTGCATGATCCAAGTTACCTAAATTACTTGCAAACCTCGTAGATTGGCTATAGGAATAAGATTAGATCCATTAAAAACTTGAGCTCCAAATTTATTATCAAGAAATGACTTTTTTAATCAACACAGCATTGCAATATATATAATGTAAAGTATCTTTATCTATATACCCTTTTTGGTTTCAAACAACTTATTGCAAATGATGGGATCTACATTTTATAATTATGAATTCCAAAGTTGTAAGGAAATCTTATCCAAAAGATCATCCTATATATATACACTCATTTTTACTCTTTCTTTTCTCGCTCGCGTAAATGATATAATTGAATCAAGAGGAATATGAGAATATCATTCTCGAGAATTTTATCACAAATTACTCGAAAAGGATCGATACGTGAGAATGTCAAAGAATGAAAAGATCTGTTATATTATTCTATTTAAGACATAAATCGAAAAAAACATGTTCCTCTTGAATCCCACGAGTGAAAGTAGACTAGTCTTGACGAGCTACTTTTTCAAGCTCTTTTTCCTACCAGAGCTCACGTCTCGTGTTATCAAAATGTTTATCCATTTCTTCCAATTATTTGGATAAGATAAGACTCGTTTTATCAATAAAATACACTTGGAATTAAGAATAAAGAATCATATTAGCCTCTTGAGAAAGTGATTGTTACGACATTAGGTTAGTGGGTGGGACAAACGATTTAAAGTTCTTATAATTTAAAAAGTAGTTAGATCGTGTGTTACTACGATCATAACAATCGTACGAGACATCATCTCAACCAAGGCTTAACTTATTTAGTGAAGCAAGAAAAAAAAAAAAAGAAAGAAGCCTCAATAATAATATAATTAGGTATTCAAGCAAGATTCTTAATTGGAAAATAATAACCTTAGTCGCTTGTTAATCGTGTTTGTTTAGGATTGATTCGAATGGAAGAGGACATGGGGATCTTTTTGCTGATATATTTTTATTATCAGACTTATTTTATTTTCCAATGATCTCGTCTCGAGAGTTTTTCTTTTAATGTTAATCTAATAATGAGAGGGGACATCCTGACATTATCCACGTGGCAACAGTCAGCGGACATATCAGCATGAAGGCACGCCCCACGCAGGACGCCACCTCGGGTCGGACGTGACAATGCTTCCGTGCCATTTGGAGCCACACCCGATAGCTCATTCCCGAAAGCCCGAGATGACGTTGCACGATGCGATCCGTCCCAGAGAGCCCGAAACGACGCCATACGGGATCGCCTGCCCTCGTGAGGATTTGACAACACCGCACGGCATCGTCCTGTGCGGGTCGATGACTATCCGAACTAAGGTACGCAAAATCGCACCTATAAAAGCCCTCACCTAGCTCCATGTGAGGGGGGAACGGAAAAAAAATAACATTCACCGACTTGATCGTCGGAGGAGCCAAGTCGGGATCAAACCCGACCCAGGTCTTCTTGCAAGTATCGAGCCCACCTCTCTTCGGGATCTCGTCTCGACCACGGATCTGGACAAGACACTCCGAGGCCTTGACGACTGAACCAAGCTAACCCGGCACATCATCCGAGGTCATTTCGGTTCCACAACTAATAATATAAAATTTGATCATTAATTTAACCTAACCCGACTTGTCTTTGCAATATGGTGGAGAAATTTTCTCAAAAGAGAGAAAAAAATCTGTATCGCGTGTTGCTGTCCCACTTCGGGTCGAGTGTTCGGATCCATTTAGCTTATGACACCGCAGTTGACCTCATTTAAACGGGTTCGGATCCTCCCTAATAGGATCCGATTCTAAGAGTGGTCAATAAAAGCATTGAGCACCAAATAATAATACCCAAAAAGGAGACGCGAGAGAGAGAGAGAGAGAGAGAGAGAGAGAGAGAGAGAGAGAGAGAGAGAGAGAGAGGCCGCTCGTGGATTACGCCTCTTCGGAAGAAGAAGAAGAAGAAGAAGAAGAGATCGACTTGCAGGAAAAAGGAGAAGAAAAGGGGAAGCAACAGATGGAATCTGCCGCTCCTCCGCTCTCCCCTCCGTCGTCGCACCCGCTGCCGCCGCCTTTAATCCCACTCCTCAGTCGCCAGAACCAGTAATCCTCTTTCGTTTGCTCGTCCCCCTTCTCCGTTTGATTTCTGTGCGAATCAGCTTATTTTCGTTCCGCCTATCCTTTCTTTTAGTTATGGGTTTTGAACCCTTCTATTCCCCTCCACGAACAAGATCGACGTTGCGTTCCAATTAGTTAGTAGTGCTCTGAGACATACTCGTTCATCGTAATTATATTGTGATGGTTACCGATGTCTGCAATTCCTCCAAACGCGTGTTTTTTTTACTCGTATTTTTGTTGAAAGACGGCAGTTCAAGTTATGACATGGAACTATAATGGATGATAGGTTATAATCCGTAAATTTTCTTTCTGTAGGATTCCAAATTAGTGCTAGTACTTCACCAAGGAGAGCGAGAAGAATGAGGAGAACACACATACAAATCTTGAGGAAGTGTTGATACGGGAAATGGAATTTTACAGTAAATGTATTGTTCATTTTGGGTATTCTAATGTACATTAAAGCACAATTCAGAAGGAGACAACAAAGAAGAAAAAGGATGCTGTTAAATAAATCATTAAGCATTTGAGTATGGACATATTAAGTCACTGAATTCCACTTCGACATTCATTGTTAAGGTGATTGGAAATGCTTAGCACTTTTCCCTTTTTTTTTAGATTGTTGTCTCTTATACATCATCATTATTTAAAGTTAGTGGGTTAATTAATTTGGAAAGAAAAACATTTATAAACTTGTAATTATGGGAGAAAGAAATATTAGAGATTTTGGTAGTGTCATATTTCGTAAGAAACAAAGATCAAAGGATGCTTGTAAATGTTGTTGAGACTAAGGTAGCATAGAGGAGCTACTTTTACAGATCATAAATCAACATCCTTTCAGTAATGGAGTTTAAAGCTAAAAACATAGAATCGTTAACTCGAAGGATAAGTTTATAAAATAACTAAAACTGATGCAAAAGGACCATAAATAGCTAAAGATAAATATATAAAATAACTGAAAATGAGGCAAAAGGGCCATAAATAGCTATGTAGAGTGCATAAAATTTGACAACTTATTGGGACATTAAAATGCATAGAACTTTGGTTATGTTTACCAATGAATTATAATAAAGAAAAATGATTGATACTAGAGGAAGCAGTGTTTGGGTACCATTTTATACTGAACAAGGGACATATTTAGAATCACATAAACTCATGAAACTAAACTTATAGGCCATATTATGTGGCTACTAGAGTGGATGATTAAACTCAAAACAAGTGTTTACCGAGTATAATTTGGTTTTTACCAGGTCGATCAACTATAACACTGACTATCAACTTTACATGTTAGGATAGTGAACGTAGAAATGTAAAGAAAGGAGGAAAAAGTTGTATATCTATTTAAACTATTTATTAAAGGTTGTGATTTAATTCTAAAGACGCAATATAGTGGTGTTCAAGAAAGAAAAAAAGGTGTTTATTTAATATTTTATAATCAATCATTCATGATGTAGTTACAATACAAGCATTATTTTAAATATTAATGGACCAGTATGCAATTTGATTGATAGTTACCAGTGTAACTAAGGATCAGTAATTAGACAATGTAGCTCAATTGCAGTCACTGTTACTTTCTATAAAATTTTTAGTGATGTTGGGTGAAATAGGTTTAAATGGCAAACTACCAAATTACTCTAGCGAGCATGCTAGGTGCTCCTAGGAGAGAGGTGAATTTCATGCAACAAGGACCAAAGAGAATGTACAGAAGTTAAGTTATATTCTTGTTTAGGAATTTCACAGCAAGACTTGCATAGCACTGCAATGATATAATATTTGTTCTCATTAACAGGGAGTGATCACGTGATATAGTTTTATGTTAGCTGACTTGCTAGGAATTAAGAACATATTGTCACGAACTTAGCTAGTTTTGCCTAAGTCGTGCGGTACCCTTGCGTATCCATCCGCAATGGTCAGCCTCCCTGAAACCTCCTATGATCCCTTAGGACCTACAAAAGAGAAGACGAGACAGAGAAAGCGCTTCACACGGGATCCACAAGCAACCAAGCCGGCAAACAGTTTATAACCAATGCAAATTCCAGCCATGGACTTAACAAGCTCATATCGGTTGCACAACAAAGGTATAAAATTGTTCCACTATAGATCGAAATCTAGTACAAGTGTCCACATAACGCGAACTTTATGTATAAGCCTACAATGACCGTTAAACTCACTCAAATGGGGCTGTTAAGTCTTTGGCTAACCCTTTACAAGCTTTACAAAGCTAGAACAAACCGAAAAGACACGGACATACATAAGCATTGCACCGAATAAGCCGTTTACAATTTGTCCGTGACATTCTCCCCCACTTATTCCTTCGTCGTCCTCGTTGAAGCCTTTGTTGATGCTGCAACTCCTTGCCTTTGCTAGATTTTTAATCTTCTGCTCCTACTGCGATGCGCCCCTTGGCTCCCAGTTGTTCTTTGTTTGTTGTTGTTGAGTCGTCAAAATTTAATCTACCATGTTGCTTCAACTTGCCAATGACTCTGACTCTGGTGTGGGGTCGGCAAAGTTGTGTTGATCCTTGTTGGTTTTTGCAGATTCATCTGATGAAGGAAAAGACCATCTTTGATATACGCCAGTCTTCAAATTCTTCTTATCTCTTGAACTGGATAGATGCTTGTTGGAGCTTTAACGAGCATCGCCTCGTAACCTTTGAAGTTTTCAGGTCCTTCCTCCGCAAAATTTTCCTATCGAATCTTCTTCTACTTGGTTGTCTCATCCAAGTAGGCTCGCATCACTTCTGCTTTCGATTGGCATTCAGTTGGGAAATGAAGCGGATAATCTACTCTCAGCAGCACTGATCACCATTGGCGAGGACTTGACAACTGTTGTTTTCCATTAGTCTCTTCGAAGGGTCTTCAAATCTGTGCAGAGCTCCTCTGCTAGATAATTAAGAGAGCTGAGGTATTCGGTTTCGTCCATTCTCTTGAGAGTTAAGAAGGTAAAGGTTACTTGACTTCGCCTCCTCCTCGAGTTGTACTTCGTGCATCGAGCTGGTTACTAGAATTACTGCTCTTAGCTCACACTTCTGAAGCACTTGAAGTGTTTATAATCTCAGACCGAGTCGCCATCGTGATTCACCTTCTTAATGCCATTGAACTTCTGGAATGCAAGAAGTTATCACTCCAACTTGGAGCAAGTCTCCGATAGATTTGGTTGCCTTTGAGATTGTACCTCTTTCTCCATCATTTCTGTCATGTACTCCTCTGAGTAGCAAAGGTACAACATCGCGTACTGCCTATTTCGTTCCTTGGTCCTGCACTCTTGTATCGACTCGAAGTCCTTCACTTACGGCTATATTGATGAGAAGTCCATCGACACTGGTCTTACGAAGTTCCCGGGCCTCTGCCCTTCAGCCTTGTCAAGGTACAAAGAGTTTGCCACTGCATTCTCCTCCTCCACGGCCCATATCACGACCAAGCGCTCTCCCTCTATGAGAGCAAGGGATCGATGACTCCATGGAAGTCCCGCCTTTGCAGTACCATGGTGCTGCAAATGACACTACTATCCGTTGTCTCGCATCTGCGTCTCTTCTTCGCGATTGACAGATCCGCCTCTGCGGCACTACGACACTCCTCTGAGTCTATCTTCATTCTAACCGATGCTCGATTTTGGGTAGCTGAATCCCTCTGGACTTGTCATTGCTTCCTCGCCCTTTTTCGACCACATGCTTCAACACCTCTATGTTTTTTGAGCAGTTCCTCTTGGTCGATGGAAAGACAGACTGCAACTCCCATGTATGGTCTCTGCCATCATGTTAAAGGGCTTGCACCGCTTCTGTTCTCCTTAGCTTCATTGGTCGCAACGCTTACTCGGCCTTGTCTTCTGACTTGCCGAGCTCCCTTAAGCGAATGTGAGCTTTGAAGCAGCCCAACTCTTCAGCTGCTCCGATCATACCTCTGCATGATCCAATCCCCCCCATGGGACTCACTGGGTAGCTGAGTTCCTCTGAACTCGTCATTGCTTCCTCGCCCTTTTTCGATCACCTACTTCAACACCTTTGTGTTCTCTTAGCAATTCCTCTTGGTCGATGGAAAGACAGACTGTAACTCCCATGTATAGCCTCTGCCGTCATGTTGCACGGCTTGTGCCGATTCTGTTCTCCTTAGCTTCATTGGTCGCAACGTTCGCTTACTCGGCCTTGTCCTCTGACTTGCCGGGCTCCCTTAAGCGAATGTGAGCTCTGAAGCAGTCTAACTCTTCAGCCACTCCGATCATACCTCTGCAAGATCCAATCCCCCCATAGGACTCACTGGATAGCTGAGTTCCTCTGAACTCATCATTACTTCCTCGCCCTTTTTCGGCCACCTACTTTAACACCTCTGTGTTCTCTGAGCAATTCCTCTTGGTCGATGGAAAGACAAACTGCAACTCCCATGTATGGCCTCCGTCGTCATGTTGCAGGGCTTGTGCCGATTCTATTCTCCTTAGCTTCATTGGTCGTAACGTTCGCTTACTCAGCCTTGTCCTCTAACTTGCCGGGCTCCCTTAAGCGAATGTAAGCTCTGAAGCAGTCCAACTCTTCAGCCACTCCGATCATGCAGCATACCTCTGCATGATCCAATCCCGCCCATGAGACTCACTGGTACTTGCATCTGAACTTCTTCTTCGGTGGTGCACAGCTCCCATAAGCCGATGCCCAAGGCTTTCATTCAATGCAACCTTCGATGCACTCACGGAAGATCCGCCTTTGTAGTACCATGGCATTCCCTCATTGAATTCATAGCCCTTCTTGTCGACGTGTTGTTCACCGAAGTGGAGCTCCCAATAGCACTCATGATCATACCTCCGTATGATCTTGTCTCTCACGAGACAAGTCTTGTGTGTGTCGCATTGCCTCGAACTATTCCACCACGGTCCGTTGCACCATGTCGCCTCCTAGTGACATTTCTTTGCATTCTGATCCTTGTGGTATGAACTCGAACTGCGATCTCTCTATGTGTGGCCTCTGCCAACACATCGCAGGGCCTTTTCCACCTTTGATTATGTTCGCTCCTTTGACAATCGACCTTCGTCCACCCGCCCTCGGGTCACACTCGGACGAAGCATAGCTCTAGGACAGTCCGTCGCCTAGCAGCTCCTCTGAAGTCCCCTGACTTCCTTGAAATTGGTGCACCATTGTCTGGATCCTAAGCCTCTGCTCCTACCAGCACAATCTCTGCTGCGCACTGCTTTCCTCATGGCAACTTGAATAGCAGCACTGTGGCATATTCTTCAAGAGTACCCGCCTCTGCGTCCTCTTGCCCCGTGCCAAGGCCTTTTGACACCAACTTCGCCTCTGCAAGCTGTGTCGCCTTAATTCCTCCGTCAAATGCTTCACCGAGATAAGGTGCATGTGCCTCAAAGTTCCCTTCGTCTTTGGCACCATGTAAGATGAGTCTGCTCCATCAGAATATGAAACCCATGGATCGATATGATCCTGTTCCTACCTCTGCAAGAGTCCATGTCCTTGACCTCTGTCTAAGGAAAGCTCTAAGCCTCCTCTCCATGTTTCATCTTCTATGCCAACTCCCTTCATGCAGCTTGGGTACGTCACCAAGTTACCCATAAGTTGCTCCACTTCTCGATTTGCATTGAGTTAATGGTGGCCTCTCGTGCCCACCATTCCACGGGTCAGTCCTCTGTTGAGTCTGATCTCCCTATCGGCTCAAAGTGTGCCTTCACTTTCTGTTGCCTTAGGTCGCTCCCCCACTTGATCTCGCTATGCGTCCACCAACGCATTGCCTCTTGCGAGATCATGCGATGACTCCTCGTCGCTTGCTCGGTCCGTTGAGCTTTGTCTTGAGGTATTCCTCCTCAACATGTGCGCGGTCCGTGCACATGATTCTCCTCCGAGAATGGGACTTATCCTTCCTGGATATTTGCCCCGTTGGAGCAACTTATCTCTTCGCATCCTTCCCTCTGGAAGTTTCGGATACCACCATCCCCTTGGACTACTTCGTCTTGCCAAACCAACTGTGCATTGTTCTGCCTCCGCAAACGCACTTGCTAGATTGCGACTCTTCGCCAAAACAGTTCCCACTGCACCCCTCTAGGTCTAGCTACATGCTGAACCTGCTGCACACTTCAACCTCTTACGGACGTATCCTGCTTATGCCGAAGAGAAAGTTTCAATGCTCCATGGCATCGAACTTCAGCCACCTTGGGATGGCTATGGATAGTCCATCGTCCGCATACAAGCCCTTGCATGAGTATCGAATTCCTTGAGTTTACAACTCCCCTCACCTCTGTGAGCTTTGCATAAGTCTTTCGATCGTTGAACAACCCACTCCACCTTGTACGGTCTCATCCTTTACCAAGCGCCTCGCTTGCCTCGAGCATCGTCAAATTTGGTTGTCAACGTCGAGCCACTGCTCGAACTCAACTATCCCAATATTTGTGCGCTACGCAATTCTTCTTAGCTTGTTTGTCCTTGTGGTGCCTCTTGCGCAAAGGGTTGGCTATTCCTTTGAATGTCATTCTCGGATGCCCACTCCTCTGAGCGACTCCTTCCCCTACAACTCTATGTCTGTTTCCCCTAAACAGTCGCGCATACTAGCTGCCCTCACGCAGCCCTGTTAGGTCCCCCACGTTTGCATGCCAAGTGTTTCTATGTGTGCTTGTCCCGCTCTTATACCAACTGTCACGAACTTGGCTGGTTTTGCCTAAGCCGTGCGACACCCTTACGTATCCATCCGCAATGGCTAGCCTTCTCGAAACCTCCTATGATCCCTTAGGCCCTGCAAAAGAGAAGACGAGACAGAGAAAGCGCTTCACACGGGATCCACAAGCAACCAAGCCAACAAACACTTTATAACCAATGCAAATTCCAGCCATGGACTTCACAAGCTCGTAACGGTTGCACAACAAAGGTATAAAATTGGTCCACTACAGACCGAAATCTAGTACAACTGTCCACCTGACGCGAACTTTATGTACAAGCCTACAATGGTCGCCAAACTCACTCAATTGGGGCTGTTAAGCCTTTGGCTAGTCATTTACAAGCTTTACAAAGCTAGAACAAACCGAAAAGACACGAACATGCATAAGCATTATACCGAATAAGCCGTTTACAATTTGTTCGTGACAATACGTTGCAGGAATTGTTTTCGTTGCATAGATATAAAGGCCGCTGTAGATTAAGAACTCTATCTGGAATGAGGAAGAACATCTTGTTGGTTTGTCTTTAATTTCTTTTATCACTGAAGTGTTTCCAGAGCTATGTGATTTAGATTTTGGTGTATGATTTTTGAGAAAAATAAGTCTACCTCTTGGTCCTAGTGGCCAACTAAGCCACAGACTGGAAGATAATAACTTATTCTTTATGCATGACAAGGTAAATTTTGTTCATCTTCATGCTCTTTATCATATTGAGATTGTATGTTAGATAAGAGTAACATTGATGCAGTTTTTTTCTTATTCTGAATGTTCAGGTGGACTTATTTCTGAATTAAGTAAGCAGAAACAAAGAGTTGAGTTTCTAGAGGTGGTGGGCTATTTTGCTCTAACATTTGTTATGATTTTCTCAGTGTTTTGCTTGTTCTATTTTTTTCTGGTTTTTTATTGGGTTGGGGTGTTGGGGGTGGTTGGAGTGATGACGTTTAAGTAATATATCATATTTCGCCTCCTTATATAATTTCTGTATGACTGACTATCTAGCTAGAGTAAATGAATATTTGCAAATGCCATGATGACTGCAACTTTTGGATTCAATCATGGACTTCATACTGGCTGACAAATGTTCTTCATGGCAGAGGGCCGCTATTTGTTAGTGTGGATTAAGTAGGCGATTACAAAGTCATGTAGTGGAAGAATTGAATTTGTATAGTTATTATCAATGTTTTACTGCTCTCGAAGTTTCATAACTTTCTCTTTTTCTTTCTGAATATATCTACAGGATCCCCATAGCAGCAAATCAACCTTCAAATGTTGTCCCCACCTTGCCGCCACCTTCATTGGAAGGATTTCTAGATGTATCAGTTCTTCTTGCTGCTCGATGCTACCAATCAAGCCAAACGGTTGGTACTGATCACTCCTCTAGAGTTGCTGCTGCACTTGCAGAAAGTGCATCACGAAAGAGAGAATCAGATGGTTCTACCTTTCCTCAACCATCTAGTAAGCATTCCAGAGGACAATTACGACGTCTAAGAAATGTTCCCAACACAAAGGGTGGCTTGTTAGTTCCACCACAGCTCAGTGGGAGGTTAGTTTTATCGACTTAATTTTTCTCTTTCTGGGTAGGGTGGACCAAAAGTTTATGCCGTTATATACATTAATTGAATGCTATTTCATGATGCTTAAATGATATTTTGAGTGATGTCAGCAAGCACTTCCATGTGATATGATTGTTTTTTTATTGTGTTTTCCAGCATCCATGGCTTAAAAAAGTCTATTTGTAGGTTTTTACTGCTACTTTCAGCCAAATTGCATATGAAGCCAATACAATAAGGTTAATCCTGACTTCGTTTTTAGGACTGATGAGTTGCTAAAGCCCGACTTTTTTTGGGGCATGAGTTGAAACATTTTTGTAATGGTATTGTATACAATTAGAAAAATATAGATGTGTACTCCAATATTATCATCAAATAAGTTATTTGTATATCTTTTTAGGCTGTTACAATTGATTCGCTCAAGCTCGTGTTTGCTTTTTATTTGCATGTGATTACCAAAAAGAACTGTTTAGTTTGAACAAATTGAAGCTTTTCCATATCTTGGAAAAATGAGATATAAGTGAGCTGTTGACAAGGCTGATTTGTCAATTTAGAAGTCACAATACCGAGGACAAATAGTTAGAATCAAGATGTATTGACAAAGAACTTCCTTTTTGGTGACCTTGAAAGCGTCTACTACCATTAACTTAGACTTGAGAATTTTAGGCTATGTGGTGTAATATGTCAATTTTTCCATCGAGTCTGTTCGTGACAACAAGTACATAAGGAGTTTAGATGTTTGATGTAACTGTTCCCTTAGTTGTGAGCCTGTTACTGCTCATTTAATTATGAGTCATTTACCTTTTCACATTAGTTTTCTTGGAAGTTGCTTATATAACATGCTTGACAAGATTGTAATATTTCAGGTGCTAGAATTGTGAAGTCAGAGTACTAGCCCCAACAAACTTGAAACTTTGTGTGTAACGGAGTCATAGCAATAGAAAGAAAGTTTCTGCATACGGTCTTTCAGCAAAATGAATAAACATACACATTCAGATATCTGTTTTCTTGCTTTTACATGTAATCTCATATATTTTCTATATTAGCCAAATTCACAAATAATGCCTTGATTTTAAGATTTATATACGAAAAGTTTGAATAGCTAAACATTTTGCAAGAAAGATTATCCGAATTGCTTGAATAATATAGAGTTGGTCCAGTGTATAGGACCCTAGCCAATATGAGGTGTGTCAGATTGTTCGATGGTATACCAGAACTCTCTCTGGCATGAAATAAATCTTCGGTACCAATCCCTTACAAATCTCTCTCGGACCAGTACAGTACGAAATGTTGTTATGTGGAAAATAATGAGAATTGGTCGAAGTGTCAATGTTTTTCGATGCAGTGACGTGCTGCATATTGGTAAGCAGTTGGACCTTAACGATACAGTCAATGCTTGGTATATGCAGCGGTATGGGAATTCATTTATCTCCTCGTCTCTCTGCTTTTAAAGACCCCACTCGTCTATGAAATTTAGTGCAGTACTGATCAGCTCTTTCCATGTTGAAGTAGTGCACAGCTATTTTGGTTTTCAATTTTGAGTAAATATGACAACAATGTACTCATTTACAAATATCAGAAAAGCTATCACCTCGGTTGTGTACACTGGTCAGCTCGTTATGGTTAATTAAAATAAAAGGTCATTAGCTCTTACTTGGAACTTGTCTTTGGTTTTGACAGGAGCAATGTGGTTACTGAAGATATAGGGAAGTTTTTTGTCAGCAAACGTGCAGAGTCATCTCGGTAGCAGGCGGACACCATTTTGTTTATGATCATCCCTACACCTTGACCCGAGGATCCTCTAGCAGCATATTGTGATGTAAGGCCAGCTTGAATCTGATCTTAAGCAAACACGATGTTTGCTTGTTTGTTGTCCACCTTTGCCTTTTTGTTTATGTGATATTACAAAAAATATTTATCCAAGTATATACTGCTGAATGATTAGATGAAGCGTATAACAAAGAAGAAGTTTGGCATGAATTCTTGTTTCTTCAGGAATAAGATGCAAAAAAGCATGAGAAGCATAAGATCAATTATATGATTAAAACTACATGGAAATTTTGTGTGGATTACATGGCATAAAATTGCTGGTATTTCTGCTATCTCAATGGACAATCCAATGTGAACGTAGAAGTATCTGATTTAGTAATTTATTAGCAACTTACTCATTTGTGTTCTTATGCTAATATTTTTAGCGTACAAAATATTGTTTAGTGAGAGTTTTAACCAAGGATTGAAATTTCGTATCATACCGGAGTTTTGAGACTTGTTCGGTACGATACGACACTATATGCCGAGGGGTATATTTCAGTATACCGTTCGATATATATATATATATATATATATATATATATATATATAAGATAAACCGAGAGGAGGTGACGTTGCCTCTCTTCTCGGGCGACGTCATTGAGGCGACGTCGCAGATAAAAAAAATTGTGACGTCGCCTCGGTGACGTCGCAAATAAAAAAAAATTACGATATCGCGTCAAGACGACGTCGCAAATAAAAAAAATTTGTGACATCACCTCGGGCAACATCGTCAAGGCGACGTTGCAGATGAAAAAAAAATTATGAGTCTCGGGCGGCGTTGCCTCTCTTCGCAGCGATATCACCTCTCTTTGCCCCGCGATGTCGAATGTCAACACAGATCAACTTGTGTTCTGTTTGGTGCTTTCTTTAGGTTTTAGGTTTTCCCTCAGTTGAAACAACTGATGGTTAATGTGCAAGACAGCAGAAGTTTCTCATCCTAATGTTGGAACCTGGATATCAGATATGGATTGTAAATGCATCATTTGCTAACACAGTTTGTGTTACGGCCAACTCTTAGTACTATATATATATATATGCCTATGTTAATGTATGACTAGCACTGATGCAGAGTGGCACACCACCACCATTAGCAACCATGAATGAACGTAGGAAAAAAAACATTTGGCCAAATGCACTTAACCATCAAGTTTAAAGTAGATGGATTTTAAAGCGTTGTCCACCCAAAATTTGAAGTGCATGACATATAACCTGAGAGTAAGTTTGTTGAGCGAAAATTCGATAGAAAAAAAATCTGTGTCAAAGCATGGATGTAATCTGAATAGGTTTATTAATCATGAAGCATATTTTCGAATCCAAATGTCAGTTGTTTGACACGGAACAGAGACTCTAAAGCTCAAACTTAAAGCAAATCAGAGTTATGTACAACTGATGACTCAATTTATTAACTGCAGAGCACATCTGGACGTTTATTTTCCTCAACGAACAACAAAAGTAAAATTCTGTCAGATATAGCTCTTGAAGAATCGGATCTCAAAATGCAAGATGGTCTTTCTGGGAAGTTTGTGCAAGAAGATCTATGCTCTCTCTCTCTCTCTCTATCCTCATGTTTGCAAGAGAATTATGCAACATGACACCATTTAGCACCCCCAAATTTAAACCCAAACAAGGAAAAAAGTTGTGGTCAGACTCGGAAAAGTATTTGACATTGGTCAAAACATAAGAACGAGAAGTACCGGCGTACTCTTCTTCGGTGCTTCATACTGCTTCTGGACCACTAGGGAGTGCCTCATAGCAATTCTGGTGATGAACCGTGGTGCACTTGTGTGACTCAACCGGAATCCACTTCAGGATAATTGCAACAATAATGCTGATGGAGCCAATCATTACGCTGATCAACCATAATTGCCAACTTAGAGGCGTTGTGCTTGCAAAGGGGCCAAGGAGCTCCACTATGATCACCTGGAATATTATTGTCGATGTTAAGATGGCCACAAAGATCCAGTTGCTTAAGATTCCATGTAGCACATTGATCTTCTCGATCTCACGGCTATTTATCTCATTGAAGACCTGAAGCAGAGGTATGAAGTTAAATTCAGATTGATATATACTATAATTAAGTGATATGAAGATGGAAAAGTGCTTCATCCGATTAATTGCAAGCTACCCCCTTCCTGGGATCGGCTTGATTTCCTGGAACAATATAGCAAACGCGAAATCTTTCGTATGATTTTGAAGATGCTAAAAGCTTAGTTTCTAAATGGAAACATTAGCTCTTTTACTACCAATAACCACTAAATGACGTTGAAAATCTTCAAATTCTATGTTATCATATCGAAAGAGAGGAACTGCAAAAACTCACCGCACCACAAAAGCCTAAACTCGAGTGACATTTAGGTCACCTTACAAGAACCTGATGTAGTGATGGAATTAAGTGAACAAGGCATCTGAAACTGTAATCAGATAAAGGTAGACATGCAAAGCCACTGCTGGAACCCACCAATTTAAGTATGTTGAAACTTGTCACATAGCGCATTGTTATGACAGGCAATCGCTTGCTCGGTTTCAGACTATACAAGGTTACAGTTTCCTTAACCATCATGTGTAAACCTATAAAATTATGCATGTTTTTTTATGTATGGATACATATATGCAAGTATCATGATGTCAAATATACCAATCTATGCAGTATATACATTTACACAGCATGGATTGAGCCAATAAAATGCTTGATGCTTTCATTTCTGTATTTTTGGATTCTAGTTGCTCGCATGAACTGCAATATAACGTTCAAGTCTTCTGGGTATTAAGTGTTATACATAGAAATGCTGACAATAATATGCTTGATACTTGCATTACTGTATTTTTGGCACTTGATTGCTTTCATAATTGCAATATAACATTCAAGTGCTTTTGGATATGTATGACATATATAGAAATACTGTTTGTCGATAGCAGGATGCATTAATTGCCTAGGCTATGTGTCTGTTCGGGAATAGTGCATGAGAAAATGATGCATTGGATCAAACTGAAAAGTACTCACGTATCTCATCTAATTATCACTCTATCGTAGTCAGATTTCAACTATAAACCAACCATGACTCAGTAGAGTCAACACTAACGTTCTTAGAATCACTTTGCCAAATCTCTGTATCGGAATGAATAGTTTTTCCATTACACATAAAAGCTTGTACGCACTTTGATCTATAAGGAAACCCCATCCTTGTGATCTAAACATTCGTGGTGCTAGACCACTGATCTGTTTTGGCAATTCCTAATTAGGAGTTTAGGACCAGATTGCATCATATACTAATTCTCCATTTTTTTTCTCTTTATTTTTCCTTGAGCTGTAATGATTTATGAAGTGCCTCCTGAAGGGACTAATTGATAATTGTTTTTGCATTTCATAGTATCCTTACCATGAAAAAGGCAAGATGGTCATGGTTGTCTTAAAGAGCATAAGATGTCGCAAATTGCAGAAAACAGGATGTAGTTAAGTTTTCCATAAAACCATATTTAGACTAACACCTTTTAAATTATTTTCCACCATGGAAAAACTCTGTAATGTTCTATAGGTTAACTAGCTTGTAAGCCTTTAGTATATCTAAGATTTGCAAGCCTGTTCTACCAGCTCCCTTAACAATAACACAAGGCGAGAACTAATGGAAGTTCAAGACTTGTAGCAGAAAAATGTTTCTTAAACCTTAACGTCACTTGATAAACGACTCTCATCTACATCTCATCAGAGAGAAATATCTGGAGCAAGACACAGAGGACCATAATGATAACTATGTGGTGATATCCTGTAAATAGATTTGTCTCATTTTCACCTTGTTTGGACAATTCCCATATGAGCCCAAGCTCCAAAATCTATTATTTCCTCAACATTAAGCCTCTAATATCACTGCTGTTGGTGTACATAGTTCCTGATTCACTTTAATATCTCCACTCCAAAACCAAGTACAAAACTAGATAATGAATCCGAACCAAAGGACACAAACTTGCTGCAATTAGATCCACCAGATTCAGAATTTACTTCCAAAAGGATCATAGAAACACTTTTTTTTTTTCGAGAATATGAGGGAACCATCTCAATGTATAAGTTGCAACTATGATTTAGCAACGAGTAATGCGAATGAGCATGGTTCAATATACTCTTGGTGTAAACATTTAGAACTGAAGAATCATCAAAATAAAGCTGGACCAGAAATTAAAAGTATGTAATCAGCTAATATAAAGATCCAAGACCAAACACTGTTTTACCAAGTAATGTACTAAATGACTATAAGTTACTGGAACCAAGTATCAAGAATTACCTGGCAAAACACGAACGTGTTGAATATGAATGTGTTGAGAACAATGTCAGAATTTGGATCTTCAAGTCTCAGAAGTTTTTTCCCATCAAACATCAGCGCTCCTAGTACAATCAGCTGAAATATGCTCTGGCCGATTATATTTCTCCACATGACCTTGGTGATGAAATTTTCATCCCGGCCAACAGGTGGTCTTTTCATCATATCATTATTTGGGGGTTCTGTTGCTAATGCCAGAGCACCTAGTGTGTCCATAATCATGTTGACCCAAAGCAACTGAACAGCAGTGAGTGGAGCACTCCCTAAAGTTGCATACCATGAAAATTGCATAATTAACTTGGAATAACTATAAAATCTTCTATACAAGGTGAAAGATAAATATTTGTAATGAGGATCAGGAGTACCTGTTATACATGCAGAAACAAAATTGAGCATCAGAGCAACCACATTAACGGTCAGCTGGAATTGCACAAACTTTTGGATGTTGATGTAAACTGCACGACCCCATTTGGTGACATTAATTATGGTAGTAAAGTTATCATCCAATACAATCACATCAGCACTCTCTTTAGCTACCTGCACATGATGCGTAATGCAAATTCACTGCACATTATTGTAAGGGAAAAAACAGCAAAGGATTCAATTTAAAGGGTCTAAACATAATATCATCGTTTCTGCAACTTGTGCACAAAATAGGGAAACATCTTAATCCACTGCACTATTACGAACAATTATATATACTTTTATTTGTTAGCTAATAAGCCAGTCTAGATCATGTTGCTTGAAGTATTTTTCTCTCTGCCCATACCATGTAGTATGCACATAAAAAAAGTTGCATTCTGTAATAAACTGCCATTAGATGAGCACTCGGTCCATCTTTTCCTCCCTGGATGATAACCAAAATTCAAAACTATTTGTCATCACAAATTTTACCTGCATATAAAACAGAATACTGCCAACTTGGAGCATGAAATTGGAAACTGCATTCTGGTTCATAAAATCAAATATAATATAATTTTGGTACTAGGTGACCCAACTTCTTAATTTATTAAATTAAGATGGTTTAAGTACCAAAAACGAAATGTCAGATAATACAAACTCTACATTTGTTAGATAAAATTAAACCAAAACCTTCCAAACAGACTAAAATTCAGAGAGACAGATGTTGGAAGAAGAAAATTTTGGCACTAGACAACTTTAGATTCTCTGCATGGTTATATGCAAGTGGGATCAGAGATATTAATTTCTTCTACCATGGTAATATTGTCATGAAAGATCAAATCTCCATCCCTTATTGTACAAGGAGTGGCCCATGATTTTTTTTTTTCAAAATAAAACATTTTTTAATGTCTTCAAGAATATGACACAACACAATGTGGTATCTTGCAACTGTGACATGCATAATCAGGAAAGAAACCTGAGAGTGGCAACAAAGTATACCTCTGTGCCAGCAACACCCATTGCAAGACCAATGTCTGCCTCGTGTAGTGCTGGAGCATCATTAGTGCCATCACCCGTCACAGCTACGACTTCTTTGAACATCTTCCTCAAGTTTGTCACTAAAGTATGTTTGTCCAAAGGCAAAGATCGGGCCATTACCTGTAATTAACAAGGAAATGTAGACTAGCTGATCGAGAAGAGTTTATCATGTTAAATATAAGGCACAGCCACAACTAAAACTTGCATATTGGAGGCTACATCTCAGGTTTTCTGATGGCTCAATAAGCAACAGGAATGCAGGTTAGTAGTTCTCAAATTGTATCTGTGGTAGAGTTATGAAAGAAACCTGAATTTTTGGTATTAAATCTTTCATCTCTTCGGGGCTCTTTTTTTGAAATTCTGGTCCTTCTATGGCTAAACCATCCTCAGTCAGTATGCCACACTCTTTTGCTATGGCCTTGGCTGTGTTTATGTTATCTCCAGTTACCATCCGCACTTTGATACCAGCAGCCATACAAGTCTGAACAGCTTCCTTAACTCCTGGGCGGACTGGATCTTTGATTCCAAAAACAGCTATCAGTGTGTAACCAGTGGCAGGAATTTCTTCCGCCTCCTGATTAGTTATATCCTTGAAGGCCAAACAAAGTGTTCTTAATGCTTCGCAGGCAAAACTGTTAATCACATTCATGATGTCCTCCTTCTGCTTTTGGGACAACAGAATGGTGTTTCCATCACTATTAATTAGATGGTCACACATTTGCAGGACAATTTCAGATGCGCCTTTGCAGAAAGCACGAACTGTTCCACCAGGTAATTTAATGAGCGCAGACATCTTCTTTTTAACTGAATTAAAAGGCTCAACTTTCAATTTCTTGCAGTCCTGATGCTGGGATTCTACAAGTCCTTCGAACTCCAAACCAAACTCCAGCAATGCTGTTTCTGTTGGGGTACCAAGTATGGTGTTCTTACCATCTTTCCCTCTTACCACCTCCGAACCACTATTCTGAAATATACATTGCAAAAGAACTGCTAAAACTTTCTCAGAGATCTTGGATTTTAAATATATAGCAGTTTCACTGCCCTTAAATGACTCGGATACTTGACAAATCCATATCTTATCAACGACCATGTGGTTAGTAGTCAGCGTACCGGTTTTATCTGTGCAAATGCAATTAGCAGATCCCATGGTCTCACATGCTGATAAATGCCGCACCAGTGCCTTTTCGTCCATAAGCTTTTTCATTGCAAAGGAGAGACTCAATGTTACAGCCAGAGGTAGCCCTTCAGGAACTGCAACAACGATTATAGTAACAGCGATAGCAAAGTAGTTTAGTATTGTCAAAGCATCATTTGGAAACCACTTGAAGCCATGGTAATATGCCTTATCAGCTAAAAATCTTCCCAAAAGAACACAGAATGTCGTTGTTGCAAAAACTAAACCGATCTTCCCAATTATTGTCGCAACACCATTCAGCTTAACCTGAAGAGGTGTTTCATCCTCCCCACCCTGACTTAATGTTTCCATTAGTTTTCCCCACTCGGTCCTCATTCCAACCGAGGTAACCAGCATTCTGGCAGAGCCATCTTGCACTTTAGTCCCCGCTAGTAGAAAGGGTTTTTCATGAGAAACATACACTGGCTCACTTTCTCCGGACAAGCTCGATGAATCTATCAACAAAGCATATCCAGAAACGTATAGCCCATCGGCTGGAACTCGATCTCCGATCGAAAGATGAACAATATCTCCGACGACTAAATCATAAATAGATACCTTTTGTCGGTAGCCATCTCTGGTCACTTGAATGAAGATCTTCTCCTTTTCTTTGTCCAAGTCTCTGAACTGTAACGATTGTTTGTAGTCACTGACCGAAGTGACTACAACGACCAAGAAAATGCTGAGAATAATTCCCAGCCCATCGTAAATACCCTTGGGCCACCCTTCGGTCGCGAGCCCCACAGCCACAGATATCAATGCGCAGATCATGAGGATGATCAATGTCAAATCATGCAATGCATCCCATACGAACCTCCAAAAGCTTCTCGGCGGCTTCTCGACGTATTGGTTGGGACCATAGATGTTCTGTCTGATGGGCAGGTCACTTGTTCTGACACCAGAATCAAGTGAAACACAGATTTCTCTTGCAATCCCGCTAACTCCTCCATGGTTCTTCAAAATCTTCTTGTTATGTCCGCGTGCAATGGATGCCAATTCATCAGGGTTGATGAAGTAACCAGCTTGTCTGACCTCTTCTGAAAGCTGGTATTCGGTTTTTGCACCGGCTGCACGAAGCCAAACATCGATTGATAGCCAGAATTAGACAAGTACATTTGAGACTTCCAGCGGTGGAGTTCATACCATCAATGAATTGCAGAGCAGCCTTCTGCACATACAGAGCAACACGAATCTTCTCCTGCACAGACGTCAACTACAAATATGTTAGTACGTTGTGTTCCAACCTAAGGAACAAATTAAATCAGCCAAATCAATGATCTTGACAAAAGACAACCACAAGCAGATGATAGATACTGGTTAACTAGGGATTGCCTGCGTGCAAAATCTCAGACTGGGGCATTGAGATCAATACAGATCACAAATGTTGTTTCTTGCAGTTATTTTCCTTCGTCTTTACATGCTAATAGTAGCGAAAATATAGTAGCGTTGATAATGTGACAGTTTCTTGTCCGATTTAACGGACGCAGGCCTGCCTTGCACAGGAAAGCCATTAGGGATGCCATCAACACCATTCATCACATCATAATAATTGATCTAAACTGTCCATCTTTTGTTGACAGAAAACCAAAAAAAAAATTGCAAAGTTGATTTGATCGAGACGGGTGGCCGAGATCAAAAGGTGTGGCGTAATGAGACTTTTTGATGGTTTACCGGTATTAGAACCACAGAGAACCATCCCACCTATCCACCCTAGCTAGCTCAGCTCATTCGAATCCTAAACAGAAGCCACAAGTGGAGGGAATGAACATGCTTTACACAAAATAATCAAGTTAATATTGTAGTCCTGTCCTGGTTTGACTCAAACATTCCCCATAATTCCCGTAAACTAAACCAGAAGATTCCTGGCATAGTTGAACGCCATCCAAACATGACCAAGACAGACTAAAAATTTCCAAGTGGACCAGCAAAGACTTTTATCGAGGCTGTCATCAGTCATCTTTCCCAGTTTGTTCTCTTCTTGTGGATTTCCTAAGGGAGAAGTTTTATGGCTAAAATATTCCGCACTCAATAACGGGAACAATCAATTCCCGTAAGAAAGAGTCAAATGGAATAAAACAAGAAATAACAGGCCATCTTTTTCTGGTTTGATCTCTTCTTATGGTTTTATGAAGGGCGAAGTTCTAATAGCTAAAATGTTCGCCATACAATAACGGGAACAGTAAATTTCTAGGAAAAGAAAATGTTTAAATGGAAGAAAAACAAGAAACAACAAACATGTAAACTATAACGAAATGAATAATAAAACAGCAAAAACAATAAAGCAGGACGAGGTCAGCTATCAAAGCATATGTTTAGAAAAAAAAATTATATTTTTCTGCATGTAGCCAAATCAATAATGCTCAATGTGATTCACGATTGAGATGACAGGAATCATCCTCATCCATGACGCAGAGGATGAAAGGAATCTAAGGAGACGAACCGTACACGATGTGTGCGGCACAAAAAAAAATCCCATCTTTTTCTCGTTTAATGCAACTATGATCCCACAAAACACTTTAATAATACGTCAATCCTCCTAATTCAAAGTGGTGCACCTGCAGGACCAACGACCACAACCGTAACATGTAGTACGTCTACGCGTTTGCGTGAGCCATACACATGAGGCTAAAGCTTTATTATATATATATCTTCTCTCGAGTCTATCGAGTACAGGAGAAAGTACTTTTCTTCATGTGTGCTCCACTGTAATTTTTTTATTTTTTCAATTATTTTTGGATGACCTTATGAAATCTTTTTTTTTTTTTTACATGATCGAGATTTTGGAAAGAACGCTCTACAACAAAAAAAAAAAACATGAAAATAAAAAATAATTCTGTGGACAAAATCAAGTCAGTAGTCAGCTAACATATAAAATCATGAAACAACCGTGTACCGCGGGATCAACGTCGAACGGTCGATCCGCCGGTTTTAGGCGGGTGAGTCGCCCGAGAAGTTTCATGGAAGCTTCCAGGCTTCTCAACGTGCTTCGTTTCCCACCGACGATTTGATGACGGCGAGTTGGGTCCACCGAACGTGTGGTGGAAACTCTTAAGGGCGGTACGCTAACATCCGCCGCTCGAGAAAGAGGCGCGAGATCGATCGAATCGAATCGATCCGAGTGAAAGAAATGCGTAAATCGAGGGTAGGAAACGAAGCGAAATGCATCAAGAATCAATCGCGATGCGTAAAGGACGACAAGAGAACACAGAATACTAATCGAGAAAGAGGGAGAGAGAGAATGGAATCTTCCTCCTGGTTTTGATGCAGGGATTTGGGGATGTCTTTTTGGGGTTCGTTACCTGGATCTTCCGCTTCTTGGCCTCGACGACGCATCGCTGGTCGAGATCGGGGACCATGCGAAACCTGCGGCGACGGTTCTTCACCACGGCGCCTACCGCCCTCCGCCACCGCCGCTGCGCGTCCTCCGACGGGTGCTTCGCCGCCACATCGAAGTTCTTCTTCAAGAAGCTCTCCATCGTCTCCGCCGCTTCGCTCCACTCCCTCTCAACCCGTGATCGCTCGGCCTCCTCCTCCCTTAAGTCCGCTGCTCATTGGTGGGGAGCCGTTCCAGCACGGCAGGCGTTCTCCTCCCGCAGCTCGCGGTGCGGAACACCGAAGACCGTAACAGATCTCTCCCGATAGAATTCATATTTGCCCCGGAGGTCGTTGAGTGGGTCGTGTCAAATTAAGTGGCCACCGTCCGTCTTTATAAGACGTATATCCGAATAAAGGGCCATTATTTACCAGATGAATTTTCAAAAAAAAAAAAAGTCACTTTCGATTTTTTTTTTCCCAAGAAGTTATACTCATTTCAAAATTACATAACAATGTTATTTTTTTATATAATATTAAAATATTATTTTTTAAAAAAATATATTTATACTATTATAGTGTTTTTAGTCATACTAAAAAAAAATACTATAGGACAATATTTTTATATAAATTTTATAAAAATATTTATATATAGTGTCTTTACATTTTATCTATAGTGTTTCTACGTTGTACTATAGGATTTTGAATGATATCAAGAAAATAATGTAACACGGCATAAAAATAATACACTATCTTATTTTTATACTATGCTATAAAATTCTTTAACACGGTTGAAAATACTAAGATAGTGTAAAGATATTATAACTGGATCGATTAAACATCCATAAGAAAAGAAGAAAAAAAAATGTGACTGAGAATATTTCAGGCATTAGGTAAAAAGAAAACACTCTTTAAGAAAATTCTGAAATGAGGATGCTTTTAAGAAAAAAAAATAAAAAAACGTTTTTGAAAAAAAATATATTTATATTTAAATGTTCGAATCGCAACTCTTGCGATATGATCTCTGTTACCCACCTCGTGTGGATTGCGTGATAGACTCATGTGGGCCTCGACAATGGCCCATTTCTTCCTCCAATCATATTATAACTGTTTGTTTGGTTAAGTGTAGAGTAGCAATTAGGCTTGTAATTATGCGTCGGCGCTGACTTTTCTACTTTCCCTATTGTGATAAAAGTCAACGCCCTCACAAGCTACCTTCTAATAGATCAATCTAACTGTTTTTTAATATTATTTTGCAGCCTAATCATTTTCAACTTACTCAACACCATATAAATTTTTGGTCACCAATTATTTATTCCATCATCCTCCACAGGTTTGGCTGGGATTTATTTGAACTTCTTTTTTATTCTTTGGGAGGGATTATTACAGAAATTATATATATAGTTGAGTTTATTAAATGCATCATAATGTCGTTCAAAAGCTTAGAAAAATGCTAATATAATTTATGTATGTTGATAAGATTAAAAATATTAATAATAAAAATCAATAATTGTCAGACATTGGGTGTGCGCGAAGTATTCTTCGATAATTTATTTGATGTGTTGAGTTTGACGAGACATCAACAAAGAAAATATACAGTCGCTGAGTGAGGATCAAATAGAAAGCAAGTTTTATGTAGGATTCGACCTCGACCTTCCAAAACTAACTTCTTTGTATCTATTTTTATTTGAACTTGACAAACGGAGGAGATCACATGAGATCGAACGGTGCGAGTGAGATTTTATTACTTCCATATGCACAGTTCCTTGCACTGGATCTGCCGTCCCGAAATATACACTCGATGGCTGTGGGTGATGCTGATGTTCAAATCACTAGAAGGTGTAGGAAAGGAAGACGGCAGAGGAGTTAAAAGGCACAGCAGGCCAGTTGAGGAGCAGAATTCCTTCGATAATTAAATTTTATTAGTTAGTGACAATTTACATGTTTTAGTTCATAACGTTAATAACTAGTCAAATCTTTTCACATAGGTTATGTGAAGTCATCTATATTCTCATAAATTATATATTAAATCTTAAAATAATGAAAAAAAAGTTGGGAGTCAACTAAACTAGTATTTATAATGGTGTTCACATGTAGCATTTTTCTTTACAAAATATAGATTACCTCATATAATTAAGTATGATTAGCATCCCGATTCATATACCTTAATTAATAGCATTATGATTCTTATATTTATGAAGGTAAAATGTTTAATGAATATATATAAAAATTGATGGAAAAATATATGAAAATTTATCATTAGATTTCAAAATTAGATTAAGAGAAGTAGGCTATTACAATTTTTTTTTTAATGGTATGCAATGTTAACAAATGGTTCTAAAAACATGAATTTATTATTGAAAGAAGTCTATGGATTTCCAATAACATATATGATTGAGATGATACGAAAGAAAGTTGTTGAGTGATTTTATTTATGTTGTCAAACTGTCAATTGCATGATCAATAGTACATTGACACCTCGGATGAAAGAAAAAATATCGAAGTCAAAAGATAAGACGGGATTTTATGTTGTTCATCCTCACTCGAATAAAATTTTTCGAGTCCAAACATCTATTGAGACAGTTATTGTAGTCCTAGAAAGAGACTCTATTTATGTTGATATATTTGGTATTTCATGCTCTCATGCAATAATTGTTGTTGGGTTTCTCAAGTCCAATCTAAATGACTATTGTGATGATCATTTTTTGATAGAATATTTACAATGACACTATCTTCTCAACAAGAAGGAACCAGTTTTACATTAAAACACCTGACAATAAAATTATTTTACCATCGAAGAGTATAAAATAGCCTGGCAAAAGAAAAAAAAAAGGTAAAGATTGAATCAAAACACAATGGCAAAATCCCTAGAAGGTGTTCGCGATGTCAATAGTTAGGTCATAATCAATGATTATATAAATTTTTATTGATTGTATGAGTCGATGTTCTCAAATGTAAAATAATGTGGTATCTTCGGTCTTCTTTTATAGTTAGTTTTACATAATTTTTCTATAAGTGTGCATGAAGTAATCTTTAATAATTTATTGAATTTGACGAGACATCAACAAACAATCTGCGACAACATCACCATGTATGCATGAAATAGACAACCACATTGCTGTATTGCTGAATGACGATAAAATAGAAAGCAATTTTTATATAGGATCTACCACAACCTTCGAAAATTAACTTCTTTATATCTATTTTTATTCTCACTTGACAAACGGTAGATATGACATAAGATCATCTGATTAACGGTGCGAGTGAGATTTTATAACTTCCATATGCAGAGTACCTTGCACTGCATCTGCCATCACAAAAATACACACTTAATTCACGAGGGTGTGGGTGATCAGGAACACTCTATTCATATGAGTGGGTGGTGATGTGGATTCAGATGAAAGAAGGCAGTGGAGGAGTGGAAGGCAAAGCAAGACAGCATCTATAAAGCTTTCCTCGAGAATTGTATCATATGATAAAGAAGTAGTTGGAAGAAGCTGAGCAAGTGTTTAGGAACATGTGTCCAACTCTAGTTTTTATTATCTAATTCATCTTTACATTGCCAACTTTATGAGATGGACAGAGGAGCAGAACGGAACGGAAGGCCTTTCGAATTTATTAGTTAAAATCACATACGACAATTTACTTCTACCTGTCTCCTATTTTTTTGAGTCTTTCAGTTCATAATGCTACTGACTTTCCACATACTTTCACTTTTTCTAAATAGGTGAAGTCATCTGTGTCTTCTCAATATTAAGCTGATAAATTATACATTAAATCTGCAAGAATGTTTAGGTTTTTACTATATGATCCATCTCGATATTACCAGCTATGATTCCATGTTCGTCCCTAATGATTTTTATTGATTCCTAAGACAATATGCATTCAAACTATTCTGGTCCTAAAGTACAGAAAAATCCTTGTATGAGTAAACAATGCATTAGCTCAATGTCTACTTCATAATAACCACAAAACATGACATTTTTCTGATTAAAAAATATCATTGACATCTATGAATCAATCCAAAGGAAACAAGAAATGAAGGATCATGTTACGCCAATAATTGTATCAAATCATACTATGTTTCACAAGCATCAATCTTAAATTAGGTTAAACTAATATCGAATGATAAGAACGTACAACTTTCTATAGTTGTTGGAAGCATATGCAGCAGAATATATGCAAGATTGAAAAAATAAATCACCAGAGTATAATAGAATATGAACATCTAAGTTTATCACAATTGATCTATGACAAGCTTGCCATAATAAAATTAGTTATTATATCGATTTACACTGTATGATATCATAAAAAAACTACCATATTTGGTCAGATACGTATCCTTAATTAGACTAGTAAATATTAATCAATATGCACTAATGTGATGATATTCTATTCCTTGGTCCTAGATCATCAATTGAGCAAACATCCAAACATAATCAACACCCACCAAAGAACTCATAGTCATAATCATATATTTTGAAGATTTGTTGCCCACTAAATGTATGTTGCAAAATTAAATTATCCTACATAACTAGATTAATAGGCAAGAATAAATACACTGCCAAAAGAACTTGAGTAAACATATTTGCCCAAAAGTGATTGATTGACCATTTTATAGCCAGACTATGTGTATCATCCTCAAGATCATCAAAGCCCAGCAATATGGGTCAGCTATAGGGGATAACTGAAGAATGATATATGTATTTAGCAGGCAAATCTTACGATATCTCTCAACCCTGTACCATTTTCTTAGCCAAGTGAGAAGTAGAAATATCTACCCTACAGATTGCGACTTATGCCTATGAAATCAAGTAGCAAACCTCTGTAATTCTACTGCAGCTAGAAAGAGTCCAGAAGGAGAAATGACAACCTTTGCACCAGAACAGTGTTCAAGTCAAAGGTACAAAAAGATTAGATCAGCTGATCACAAACATGACATTTATTTATATCTTAAGATACATACAAGTAGGCATGCTTGATGATAAGTTAAACGGTTAAGCAGTTAAAACTCAAGCAAGGTTTGAAGCTCTCTGATGCATCTTTTCTTTTTGCTAAGTAGACTATGTGATCATTATGTAAATTTACCAATGTGTTTGAGAAATCCCAGTTGTCATCAAGATTCTTATGTACTTCAAAACAAAATATCAAGAATCACTTGTTTAATTTGATAACGAGTTTAACAAAAAAGACTTGTACATAGATTTCTGTTTACTCGCCAATGTGGCTAATTCAGAAATGGTCAGATCAGCTATTTGATTGGAGGGATGTAGTGATGGCTAGCACAGTATTCCTAAAATGTAGCACAGTAGCAGAACCATATACCCACTTCAAAAATACATGTTCAACCCCAGAAGATACAGAATGGCAATGTGTTTTTAGCAGACAACAGTAAGAGAAGATAATTCAATAATTTAATGCAAAGTATGTTGTGCACCATTGTTTTAAGATGAGTTAGTTACTGAAAAAAAAAATTGCAAATGATTAAGCACTACAAACATGAACATTACCTGGCAGTTCTTTAAAAATTCTGAGGAAACTAACAATCAGGAGTCGCATGAAGATCTCTGTTTAACTGCAGAACTTCATTAATGCCGAATAACAACCAAAAACAATGCATGTGAAAGCTTTCTGAAAGTAGAATTTTTCATCCATTCATCAAAAGAAACGTAAAAGTATGCACTATGAAATCACACCACTTTCTATGAACCACCAAAACGGTAATGCTAAAATCATGAAGATATATGATCAGAGAAAAAAATTAGAAAAATGAAATTTTTGTTGCAAATACATAGTATCTTAATATTTGCTGCAAACTGATCTAGACCTTGGAAGAAACAATATCATGAAGGAAGCACATTGTATGCACTAAAACCTTACAAGTATGCAGATAAGGATGTTTCTTGCAGATAAATTGGTGGAAGATTCTTAAGCAACTTTCCCAGAAAATGCAACATAAGAAGCAATATAGACAACAAGAATCTTAAATAAACTGTGTAGTGACCAAAGAGGAATAAGGGACAGACCACACAAGCAATCATGCAAGGGAAATACTTGTATGGAAAATGTGCCCATCATAAAAAAAATTATTCTAATAAGGTTTCTATATAATGAATCAAATTTGACCAGGATGCACCAGCTACTACTGTTCATTTCTGATAGAAACAAACTGAATGAATTAAATTGTTAACTGTCTGTTGGAACTCCCATGGTACATAAATTACAAAAAGAATGAAGTAAAATACACCATTTCTACAGTTTCAAGAATGATTCTGGTAAAGAAGCTACCAGTTTTCACTTCTAAAACATGATAGAATGAGCAAATTAGAATAATCAATTATCTTGCATTCATCTTGTATTTGTATTACAGACAACAAAGGCCACAGCTTTGGTATATGCCAGAGATTACATGATGTAGGAAATGTTACTTCCTCATAAACGAATTTCACCATTTACGTGGTTTACTTTGTTTTCTTTCTTAAGCTGTACCTTCAACTTCTTACCACCTAATTGGAAGCCATTCATCACATTGATGGCAGCCTGGGCAGCTGCAGGCGAATCATAACTGACGAAACCTGAATGCAAAAAGGCCAATTAATTATATGGTAGATTTGGTTCAAGAAGTATAGAGTGGATAGTAGATGGTTTACCAAAGCATTTACTAACACCAGTTGCTTTGTCTATAAAAACTTTAGCACTTAAAACCCTGCCAAATCCCTGAAAGGCATTTGAGAGCTCTTGATCACCATATTCTTGTGGAATATGATATATAAATAAATTAGCTCCAGGAGGACCTATATCAATAATGAACCAACAAACAACTGATTACTAGAGGTAAATTAAGATCGCTGCTATGAGGATTACCAAGCACCAACAACAACATATACACAGAAACAGAGTAAATAGGGAAAGCAAAACAAGATTAAGAAGCACATTAACCTTCTATCTGAGTTCCAGAATTTGCGGTAGGGCTTGAAGATTTTGCTGGGTTGGTTTTCATATTAACAGGATGGCCTGAACCATTAGAATCACCTAAATGCCCACCATCTACTGGATACGCCAATGGATATTGAAGACCTGACAATATGGGATATGGTGAACCTATGAAGCCACTGGGTTGCGTTGTATTTAAATTTCTAGGTCCTGTGCCTGGAGAAACATCTGAACTGATCACATGCACTGCATTACCTTGATTAACTGATGGGATCATATTATGAAATGCAGCTTGATTTCGCATTGAAGCTAGAGGATACTGCATAAGTCCATAAGCTCCAGGTGGCTGCACAAGAATCAAGAATAAAAATGTTCTAGTTAATCAAGGATATAGTAACAGTAACATTGATAGCTTTTATCAATTGAAAGTACTCTAAAAAAGAGAATCAGAACGTAAGGCTCCCATATCAATTATTTATAAATTTAAAAACAATAACCATAAAGCAAAATACATATAGGACACACAGCCCTCCCATTCTGACAAACAGCAAAGAAAATACGAGGAAAATTTTCACTCTGGAAACAAGCACTGAAACAAGAGTGTTACAATTATACTATTATAGCCATTTCAACTGTATTCATATATCAGCATCGCTTGTCCTAGCGCCAAAATGCATAGTGGCGATCTTGGAAATACAATGACACAAGATTCATGTCCAGTCATATCTTACACCTAAAACATAAAATAGGACTAGCCAGTGATCAGCCTGCTTCTCTTATTGAGCAAGGTTGATATGGCTTCCTTCATTTTCTTTGTCAAAGAAGAGTAGTGAAATGGTGATCAGCCTGCTCATCTTATTGGACAAGGTTGATATGGTTTCCTTCATTTTCTTTGTCAAAGAAGAGTAGCGAAATTTGAAAATGAAGGATGTCAAAAGATTCAGTTGTTTTACATATTAATCCCAAGAACAATAACATCAACTAGGTGCAGGAGAAGTTACAGGAACATCCAAGGAAAGTTACATTTCAATGATATGATATGAAGTGCAATTTGACACTAAACTTGCAGTCCATTCACAATCAATTTAGCTTTTGGCCACCATATTCAATGTATTTGAGTTTGTAAAGCACGATGACATGCAACCCTAGAGCACCTTTAGCAATTATAAAACTGCTTTTCTTGATTTTGTTGTTATAATCTTCATTTATACCCTTAGCATCCTCCAGTGATAATCTAACAAGGAAGAAGGAAGCTTCAGAATTCCCTGAGGTAATCTAGGAATGATAGATTTAAATATTGGAAAGTTTCCATTATACTTCATAAGATTATTCAAATAAATATCAGATGTCTATCTTTTTTATAAGTAGACATCATTGGGGTGCCTCTTTCATATTTATACACAATGATCCATACATTTGGATAGCATTAAAATTCTTAGTGTCTGCAAACAAAGTGCTGCCTTAAACCTAGGGGCAATCTTTTTATTTCTCTTAGCTACATCTTGTAGGAATTATTACATCTATAAAAACATAAGAGATTGTAGTTATTCAGATGACTGGTCGAGTCACAAACCTTGCTGTTTTATTAATTTTTTAGATAAATCGACCTGTCACTCTGCTTGTCATTCTTGTTATTTGGAGCATATCCCAAAATTAAGATAATTAACATAACTCGGCAGACAGGAAGTGCTAATTCAATTGAAAGGTTCAAGTTGTGGAGCCTATCTTTCCTTTTAAATTAACGTATGTGTCATTATGTCTTGGCCAATGAAAAATAATGAATATGTTTGACATAATGTGGACCGTTTAAATTGTGATTGAAACACTCTTGATATTCATCAATTATTCCTATATGTGCCTCACTCTTCTAACATAACTGTTTTTGTCATATAGAGCGGTTAAGTAGACAAATTCTAACATTGAGTAACTTCAATCTAAACTCTAAAGAGCTGCCTCAGACTATAGTCCAGTATTGGGTGTTGACAGCTTCTGTTTGCTGGGTTCTATACCCGATTCATTTTTATTTCTAATAATTGCATGCAGCGGATCCTTTATATCCAGATTCAATTCAAACAAGAAATTTCTATTGTTCTATCCCAGATTCAATGAGTTTCATAGTGCTAAAGTGAGTTTGAAGTGCAACGTCTGCCTCTATTCTAACTTAAAGTCAGGAGGACAAACGAGCTTCTGGAACAATACTACAAGGAACGTAAACAAGCTCCAGCGGCACCATACCACATAAAGCCCATTCGTTCTACTTCATCAGTGATCCAAGACCAGAGAGAGGAGACGCAGCAGATTAATTTATGAAAGATTATCACTCCACCCCCTACGGGCCTTCAGATCCAAAAACAACATGGTTTGATCATGCCTTCATCAGCTACGCGCACCAACTTACTCACATAGGGTTTCTCATTCATTTGAAGCAACCATTTGCCGACTATCTTTTAAAGTAATTTCATATCCAGTTCTTTACCTTGCTTTTTCTTCCCTTGTGTAGTTTGTTCTCTACACTTATTCTTATTGCTCTTGCTTTGATCTTTTGGACTTCCTTCCCCCTATTACAAGTTCAACAGTTTACTTGAGTATATGAAAAGTTTTAATTGTAAAAACCCATAAACTCCTGAATATTAGTTATTCCAAGGTTTATGCTGTTCAGAAGAATAAACGCATAGGTTATAAAAAAATCATTATGCAGAAATTATCATAAGCATAACAAGAAAAATTTAATAAGACAAACGAAGTTTTTCATGCTCTACTAATGGGAAGATTATAATCAAGCATAAAAAAATAAAAAAAAGAGTGTCACCTGATACCCATATCCATTATATGGAGACATATACCCCATTGGTAATGCTCCAAATATTGATGGCTGCTGCATTGAACCAGCATTAGAAACACTAGATGCCTGAGATTGAGCTTTTTGTGCCCTTCGAGCTTGCCTTTCCTTTTCTGTGTCAGCCCACTTAACAACCAGAGGCACACTTGAACCCTGTATTGTGATGAGACTCATAACTACACAAGCAGAATAGGAAAATAGCACCCACATTCCAATGTATGTTCAATCTGCAAGACTAGGGCACAAAACTCATAGCAACATATATGTCTCTCTAAGAGAATAACATTTTCTCATAACTTTCATATCACCAAGAAAATAACATTTTCTACAAGTTTCTTCCTCTATAAAAATCAGGCTTCAGTATAATTAATAGAGATAATTATTCAACTGTTGATCTACAAAAATAACATATAATATTCTGAAAACAAGTGCAGAATCAGGTTTACATAGTGTCAAAATGTCTGCTAATAACAATTTCAGAAAATGATGTCCACTTCAACTTTTCTTGCATTTGCTATATAGCCACAGCAGTTAAATTTTAATAAGTAAATCAAATTAAGATCTATTACCAGTACCTAAGCTTTGAAATTGTTCTCTATAACCTTGGCTTTTGCAGTTGTGTCATATTTTTCTTAGCATATTTGTTAAGATGTAAGGTCTCTAAAAAAGCTTCCCAAATTCATTAGTCAGTACATTTGTGTACATCCTACAGTGGATGAATACAATCAAATCAGGATTCACAAGGTTATCAAACTTAAAATAGAACAACATTGCATGTTAATCCCTTATCAACAACCTTTTGTTTTTCAAAAAGTACCTGAAACAATAGGGTACCATGTTATCCTGACAATCTCTTATGATTCACATGCATCAGTTCATTTAGAAAAAGTTCATCATTCTCAATATATTACATGGAAGCTTACTAGAAGCCTTAACCAGGATAAATGCACCCCACATTCCCACTAGTGCTTCTTCCTATCATTTCCCTGCTCAACCTGGTTTAGAGAGTCCTCCTCTGGACATTAAAACAAAGTCAAATAACTCTTTCCATCATAGCCTCAGTTGATCATACATTCAAACATAACATAGTTCGATTGATTACTCAGTCCTCCTCGGTGCCACTGATTTTGTTTATGTAAGTACAATTAAAAGGAATGGTAGGTAACCAAGATATTCAAGAAGATCAGAAGTTCAACAAATACAAACCTCCATCCTATGTTTCCCATTTAAGGCTTCAAGGGCTGCCAAAGCCTGTTCTTTTGTTTCATATTTCAAAAATGCACAGCCTGCTACATTTAAGGGAAAAGAAAAACAACATTTAATAGTAATATTGAGATCAGTAAGTCTTAAGTAAAATTCACTTTATGGAGAAAGCAAGAAGGCAATATAACATACTAATTTAAGCATTATAAGGCCATAATGTACCTTTACTTATTTGTTGAGAACCTCTCAAGATCAGTAAGTCCCTAATAGTACCATATTTTGAAAACAACACTGCAACTTCAGTATCGGATATGTTCTTGGGAAGCATTCCTATGAAAAGCTTGTGCTCTGGATGAGAAGAGCAATTACTTCAAAACCATAAATCATAAAAAAAAAAGTTACAACATCCTAGTACACAATTTAGGCAAAATTTCAATTTAACATCTAAAATGGAAAAGTATAAATGATAAAAAGGGAAGATGGAAAGAGAATTAAATAATTGACTTCACTAGAAGATGAAATTTTTGGTGTTTTTACCTAGCCTTTCCGGCTCACCATTGGCATACTTCACTTGCATTGGACTAGAAGCCTGAGATGAAAAGGCAAAGCATGTTTCAGTAAGGATTGCAGAAAACCTATAGCAATAATAGGCCCCCATATTTTGTTATGAGCTGAAGCAAGAAATAGTAAGCAATCATAGAGGAATTGCACATCGTCAATACTACAGCATACAATTTAGAAAAGAGTAGGCAAAATCTTGTCTGAAACCAAGAACAAGAGTGCAGTGAAAATGTATCTACAAACCAAGAACAAGATAACCTCTATTTAGACAACCTACATCTCAGATTTCAGTATCTTGACATACCAAAAGTACAAAGTAACCCAAGTGCTGTATGAATAGATCAAAACTGTTAAGTCACATGTACATCCTCTGCTTCTGGCTATAATGGCACAGTAGTGGTTGTACCAATGTCCATTATGACAACCTAAAGTTTGGAACCAAATATACTAGGAAATCTGGACATGGTCCATATCATCTCATTACATGCGTTTGCAACACAGGGAACTTTCAAAGCACATTTTTCGCTTGAGAATTCTGAAGCACCTACAAACTATTATCACGTAGATTCAGATATTTTTTAATACTTGGTAGCAGCATGCATTTGCAATAGGATAGTAGATCAATATTCTCCTGGGTGCAGGAAGATGTTACTTTATAGAACCTAATAGATTATGTTGGTTGAGAGAATAATTATTTATATGTTCATTGAAAAATAATAATGAATACACCAATCCAACAGATGCTCCAATGGTTAATCACCAAAGAAAGAAACTGCTATTTTCTAAATAAGGTGTACAAAAAAACTTAAAGAGACACATAGAGGAATGTGTCATTTAAAAGGAAAAATATTGCTTTCAGTCTGAGGTTACATAGGGTAACCTGATGCTCTTCAACATACAAATCCTCTGAGTTTCAACATAAGCTTGTAACTCACTTTTCCAATATTAAAGCTAAGCTACATTCCCAGATGAGACACCTGGCTCTAATGATTTTTGCTACCTAATTGGATAACTGTCCTGTCTCGGTCTACCAATCTTTCAAAGGTGATGCTTTAGTTCATGGTAAAACAAGAGACTAAAAAATTAATCATTCTCATGACAGAAGCACAACCACACTGAAAAAGGAACAATAGAGAGCTTCTGATAGAAGTCATCAGAACATATAATTAAACAGTGAAGCCCATAAATGATACAGTTTTCAAGAGAATTGTAAATATTAGCCATATAATTTAAAATTGTAGCATCACAAACTTAAAATCACTTGTTGTCAGTAGCTTCTTAATCGCATATGCAAGTTTCCCAGTTAGTGTTTCCAATAAAATAGCTGTCAAAGCACATTTCGTTAATCCCAATTTATTGATAAAATGAAGAAAGGGGTCCATTAGATTTATACATAAATTCGTCATTCATGCCAACGACAAAGAGTCCTACCATGTACTCAAGAACTCAAAACAAAAATTTCAAAAAGGTGTTCTTTGGAGCATGGCCAAATCACTATGCTATGAATGCGAATGCACAATCCATTCCTCTCTGGTGGTATAACTCAAACTACTCCAAGAATCCAATTCCAGAAAAGTAGCCAGTGATTCCCTGTTAAAAATCCCACATCTAACCGGCAGATCATGACACAATTTGGACATCCACGACATGATATGAGAACGAGATCTCGAAAAAGAAGAAGGA
This sequence comes from Musa beccarii, assembly GCA_024322285.1. Taxonomy (NCBI): domain Eukaryota; kingdom Viridiplantae; phylum Streptophyta; class Magnoliopsida; order Zingiberales; family Musaceae; genus Musa; species Musa beccarii. Next base: position 1,984,059 of record CM044401.1, on the reverse strand, counting down.
AAAAAGCCCATAATGCACACAAACACAACAGAGGGATGAAATTCTACGGAGTCAGCACCCCTCCTCCTCAATGGGTAAAGAAAGAAGAAATGCAGATCCACGACACATTCATACTGTATTAAGGACAGAAACAAAAGGGAAAAGAAATCAGATGGAATGCCGTACACCGGGGAGCGTCCGCTTGTTATGGCACGCCGCGACCGCCTTGTCGGCCTCCTGCCGCGACGGGCAGATCAGGAAACAGCAACCTGCAAACGAAATCAAACATAACTGACCAAACAAATCCGAAAGTACAACGAAAACTTCAAGGTTGACACCATTAGCAACCCACAGAAATCCACAACGAAGGATAGTGAGAATAACAAAGAATGGATCTCAGAGGAAGGACCTCGGGACGCCTTGGTGACTTTGTCCTTGATGATGCTGACTTCGTCGACGAGAGCCACCTCCTTGAACAGGTCCATGAGCTCCTCCTCCGTCATGTGCTTAGGTACCTGTCCCACGAACAGCTTCACGCTCTCTTCTCCCCTCTCCCCTCCTCTCTTCTCTCCTTCCGCCATTCCTACTCCCGGAGATCCCTCCTTTCTCTTCTCCCTCTCTTCTCCCGCGGCCCCCAGTATTTGGTCGCTCCTCCTCGTCCTCCTCTTCTTCTTCTTCTCCTTCTTCTTCTCTTCCCCTTCCCCTTGTTCTTGATGGTGGCGATCTAATAATGGTAATTATTATTCTATTGAGGTCAGATAAATACAAACACACAACCTCTTTAATCCTTTTATTTTTATTTTTCTTATTATTATTAACAATTTTGGCGCAAATTAATAGCACGTTCAAATTTTAGAATTTATATTTCAAACTAGATTTTCTTTTTATTTTCTTTTTTATGTAACCTATAAAAAGAGTCGGTTAGAAATTAATCGGACTCGAAGTCTATCCGGTCTGCCACGTGGAACGTGAGCAGCGGCACTCGGGAGGCGGTCTCGTGTCCGGGAACCGTTCACCCGATCCGAACCGTTGTCTTGCTAAACGGGGACACCCCGACGGCTGCGGCGGGATTCACGTGATCCGTCCGTTCTCGATCGTACGGGCCCAGATGATCCTGGCCGAAGACGGCGAAACGTAGTGGCAGCGTCGTAATTGTAGGAGAAAACCTCGGTCAAAGCGCTAAGGTTGCCAGTCTGGCGCGGTGGACTGCCTTCGGTCCGCACGTGAGAGTGGGGCCCCTCGAGTCCAATCACTCTCCAGTGAGATCACCTCCGATTCCCGATCTCGTTGTCATGGCTGGAGATGGGAATTGAAATAGCAGGATAAGATATTGACTTGACCGGGTGACACAGCAGACCTGCGTGTATCACACGGTTGTTGTGAGAATGGAAGGAGGAGACATGGCAGCGTTTCAAGTGGTCCACCGTGTGAAGAGGAATGATAAGACAATGTATTAGATTAATATGAACAATATGAAATTTTATTTATTCAAAACATATCAAAGCCTTTTTTACCACGACGAGAAATTTGATATATCTTTGGGCGAATTCATGAAAAAGCTCAACTTTTTGGCTTTTTTCCCAAAAAGTATTTCTCGTTTTTAAAATTTTCCAACTATATTTTTGTAATCATTGATAATTTTTCCCTAAAAATAAATTAATTATCATAAATAACACATTACTTTATTTAAATTATTAATTTCTTTATTAGGGTAGTATGAGTAAGGAAATCATTAAATTAATTTTCTTAATTATATGGATAAATTAAAATTTTTATCAATTAATTAAATTATTAATTGATTTATTTTATAATGAGTGCAGTGATTTTTGAAAATAAATAGTCAACATTTATTTTTGTGTATCAATCATAAGAAATATATATTATAATTCTATCTTTTGTATGTAAAAGTCAAATAAATTAAAAATAAAATTATTTCTTACCTTCAGAAGAGAGTTCATTTTCTCTTACATAAATGGATTCCCCCTCCCTCATTTCTCATAAAGGGGAAGGATCGAAGAAAAAAATTCCTCGAGGAGAGGTATGATATTCTATTATTTTTCTTATCAAATTTTTATCTATATTTGATATTATAATTATTATAATTTATATGAATAATAATAATATTTTTATTTTTATTTTTCATGACTATTTAGTTATTATATTTAGAATGATCGGTTAATTTAATAATAAATATATTTCATTTAATTAGATATATTTATATTTCAAGGAATTATATATGAATTTTTATGATTTAATTAATTTTAAATTGAGAATCATAAATTTAAATTAGTTAATTCATGAAAAATAATAGATTTGAGATTAATTATTATTTTATATTTTTAAAAAAAAATATTCTTTAAAAAAATATTAAAATATAATTTAATAAGAATGGTCAAATTAGAATTTAACTTAAGTTAAATTGATTGATCAAACTAACCCATATGGCTAAGTACAACAGAGCAAATATGGTCATACATAACCTAGCCATATGGTCAGGTGTGGTCCAACCCATGTGGTTAGGCATGACCTAACTCTTGTAATCAAGTATGGTCCAACTCATATGGTTAAGCATGCATGACGTAGCCCATATAACCAAATATAATTCAACTCATGTAACTATGTATAATGCAACCCATTTAGTTAGATACAATGTAATCCATAAGGATAAGTATGACCCAGCTTATGTGGACAAGCACAGTCCAACTCATATAGTCATACATGACACAATTTATATGAATATATATGGTTCAACCCATATAGTTAGGTATGTCCTAACTCATAAGCTAAACATGATCTAATTCAATGTAACACCCCTCATTTTCGAATTTTCGTATAAATTTTTGGTGATAATGTAAGCATTTAGTTTAAATTGACAAAAGAAATAGAGTATGAAACAGAAGTAACTTAATTATAAGATTTGGGAGATCTGTTCAAAAAAAAAAAAAAAAAAAAAAAAAAGAGAAAGAATATGAGGACCTATATGTAAACCCTAAGGACCAAATCGTGAATATGATAAAAACAAGGACTGAAATGCAAAATGCACTAAATGACAATTTCCACCGTTTAAGCCTCTCTGCCTTCATTCTTAAGGAAGCAGAGAAGGCAGCTCGTGGGTGATCAGGGAAAGAAAGAAAGAAAGAAAGAAAGAAGAAGAAGAAGAAGAAGAAGAGAAAAAAAATTGGGGCTTTTAGGGTTCTTGCTTAAATCCTTCCACTTCGGGTCAAAATTCTCAAGGGCAAGTGTTCTAACCCCTTCCTACAGAATTTTTAGTCTCTGTTTTTATGTTGATTCAAAATAAATTGAAGGATTTCTACTTAGAAACTGATATGTCTCTCCTTGGACATAGAACCATGGATTCTCAAGTTTTTCAAACTGACCCCTATACACTGTTTCAGCTATAAGTTTTAGTACAAAATGTGAATTCGGACAGGAACTAATTTGTTTGAAATTAGACTCTTATATCTTCCTTTTGAAACTGATTTTGTAGATTTTGGACACCGAATACTTACCCAAGCATCTGTTTCAATGAGCCTATAGACGCTGTAAAACAGGGTTCAAGATTTCTGACCTGTCGATATTAAAATGCCTATAACTCCCATTGAAAATTTGGATTTGTACCAAACTGATTTTATTTGAAACTAGACTTGCAAATCTTTCTTTTGACATATAGTTTGAAAATTTTGGAATTCAATAGCCTACCCTATTATCTGTTGAATCCGACCTACATATTCTGCAAAACAGTGATTGTGTTTTTGACCTGGTGTTACCAAATCAAAGGTAATTCCGTGTTGGGAACCCTGTTTCATATGAAATTTGTTCCATCAGAATATAGATTGATATATGGTTCGACCATAGCTTTCTTATGGGTATTGGAGCATAATTGATATTCGGAAATATTTGTTTGATGTGCCACTGAATTGTCCAAATCGAGCTTTGGTCGATTTCGCATATTCTCGTTCTGCGCTCCTTTGATATTTGAATTCATCTAACCTTCTTATTGGAATTGAGCTAATATTACTGCTTGGAATCCCTGTACACTCTTATTTTCATTTCATTTCAAATCTGAATACATTTATAGAGATTTGTTCTTTGTTTCGTATTGTCTCGAAAAGGCACATGCACGCTTTGTTGTTCGCGCAAGCTTCCGATATATGCTACTTATTGTTAAAACTGCCCTCTTGTACTCGGTGTGTGGGATTGTCTGGACCTTTGCCAGAAAATGGTAAAGGGTATGTGCTTATTGCCCGCTATGTGGGGTCCCGCTATGTGGGATATTCGACCTTTGCCGAAATGGTAAAGGGTATGTGCTTAGAGCTCGCGATGCTCGCCGCCCCTTCCGACTTCACCTAGACGTGGGTGGATGGAGCTCCCGGCGTGTGGGAGACTTTTGTCGTGGGTCATTCGAAATGGATGAATCACATTCTGACCGAGATCCCACTACACCTTCTATATGTTTGATATGACATCCGTAGTTTTGGTGTGTTGTTTCGCTCATGCTCGATAAGAATGATATGATTGCAACGTCAAGGACGACGTTTAAGCTTCTGTACGATATTTGTTATTGATTATGCTCTGAAATGCTTCATTCACTGATGATTTTGCTTCGAAATGTTCCATATGCCATTGATATGCTTCGGAACATTTTATATGCCATCGTAAGCTCCGATGTGTTCCCTTTGTTACTGATATGCTCCAATTACTCTATGCCCCATCTGTCAGGAACCAAATATGTAAGATTGAAAGGACAATTGTGTTTCTGCTCCTAATGATATTTTGTCTACGAATTCGTATATTCTGACTTGTAATTTGAAACCAGATATCTCTTTGGAAATTGTATTATTTGATATGGACATGTTAGTCACTTGTCGAGCTCTTTATGCTCACCCCGCTTGTTGATAAATTTTTCAGGATAGCGTAACGCTTGCTTAAATGTTAAGATTGGGCTGAGGCGGTGGAAAGTTTAGATGATTTTGGGCAGATCTTTGTTAGCATATGTGTATTTGTTGTATAAGATACTCTACATCTTATGAAATGTGACGATGAATCTAAACCTGTGGATTTTGTGTAAGATAAAGGATCCTCATGTATAGGATTTTGGAATGTTATGTTAAATTCATGTAATGATATGATCTTATGGTAATCGTTGGCTTGGTGACTCGCATAGTCTTTCCCCACTTGTGAATTTATGTTATGTTATTATTTTGATGAGTTGAGTTCAGGTTGTATGAATTATCGAGTGACGTGTGATATGTTTATGAATTGCACAGGGTTATGAATTGGTAGACTATAGAGGTGAGATTTTGATCTGAATGTTTTCTTAGTGACCTCAAATGTGTGTTTGGATCCTGGGATAGTTGTGATGAAAATTTTTAAATATTGTCGATATTTTGAGGGTCGTGACAGAGGTGGTATCAGAGCATGATTTGAGAATCACTATGAATATTTTTTTTTACGTACTTGATGAAAAAAATATATATATATGTTTTGTGGTTTATTGACTATTCATTTAGAGATTGATCAAAGAAAATTCCTTTGATGTTTTAGGAAGCAAGGATGACGAGATCATCTGGTTCTCCTGTTGCATCTACTGCTGATCAATTGAGTGGTATCATGCGACTTTGGAGACTATGACACAGTGTGATGCAACAACAACAACGACTGGCCCAACAAGGAAGTAATGATGCAACAGAGACATCAAACCAGCACGGGTTGGGAATTGACAATTTAAGAAGCTTAGTCCTCCCGGGCTTTAGTGGTGAATCTGATCCAATGGTGGCGAACGATGGATGATGCAGATAGAGAAAATATTTGATGCTTTAAATTACCCCGATGATCGAAAAGGTTTTTCTTGCCACCTTTATGCCGGAAGGAGAAGTCAACACCGTGGAGAATGATTAAGAGGATGTCTCAAATCAAACATGAGCCAATGACATGGAAGTTATTCCAAGAAAAGTTTAACGATAAATATTTTCCAGTTGTATGAGAGAGCAAAAGAATTGGAGTTCTTGAATCTTATCCAGGGAAGTATGACAGCTTATAAAGTATGAATCTAAATTCACCGAGCTCTCCAGTGTTTGCCACACATATGATCGATGATGAATCTAGAAAAGCAAGAAGGTTTGAAAGGGGATTACGCCAGAATAAGAAGCGAATGTCACTTTAAAATTTCAAACATATGTCGATACAAAGAGAAAGAGCTTTGAAAATTGAAAGAGACATAGAGGAAATTCAAGAAATCATTGGCAAGAACAAAAGGGACAAATATACTCGCAAAAGCAGAGGGAATATGAATATGAAGCTAGTAACAAGAGGTTTAAGACATCCGATTTGAGAAAAGGAAACCATTGGGGAGGACTCAATATGTGCAAAATGTGGATTAAATCATGAAACAAGTCAAGTGTTTTCGGGTGACTGGAGCATGTTTTGGTTGTGGAAAGCTAGATCATCAATTAAGAGATTGCCCACTAAAAAGGAAGAAAGAGCCACTGTCTCCTAGACCCTCAGCCCATGCTAGAGTGTACGCTATCACTGAACAAGATTCTAAAGCTTCTAAATCAATAGTGGAAGGTATTCTTCATGTTTCAAAAGAAATGCAAAAGTTTTGTTTGATCCTGGCTCCAACTTATCGCTTGTTTCACAACACTTTGCTTGTCACTTGGATATTCTACCTAGACCCCTGGATTATATGTTATATGTAACAACTGCTGTTGGAGATTCATTGGCAACAAACTTGGTTTACCCATCTTGCTTGATCTCTATTGGAGAACACGAACTCCTTGCTGATTTGATTCTCCTAGAGATCCAGGGGCTTTGATATTATACTTGGCATGGATTGGTTATCTTCTCATCACGCTAGTATTGATTGTTACAAAAATAATTACTTTCTCGATACCGATCACCTTATATTTTTCTTTGAGGGCATTAGGCATGATTTGCCTCCTTGCTTGATATCAAGACTTCAAGTTTATCGCCTTATGCAGAAAAGGTTGTTTTTGTTATATGGTGTGTGTAAAGGAGCATTCAAATCAGAAACCCACCTAGATGAAATTGAAGTGGTCAAGGAATTCCCGATGTATTCCCCTGATGACTTGCCTGGTTTACCTCTAGATAGAGAGGGTGAATTTGCTATTGATCTAGTCCCCAGTACAACCCCAATATCCAAGCCTCCCTACAGAATGGCACCACTCGAGCTAGAGGAGTTAAAGAAGCAAATACAAGAATTATTAGATAAGGGTTTCATACGACCCAAAGTGTATCCCCATGGGGTGCTCCTGCAGATATTAGTGAAGAAGAAGGATGGAACATTGAGGCTTTGTATTGATTATAGACAGCTTGAATCAGTGTGACCATCAAAAACAAGTATCCCATACCTAGAATTGATGATTTGTTTGATCAATCTGCAGGGTGCACAAGTATTCTCTAAGATTGACCTGAGGTCGTTACTATCGCTTGAAGATCAAGGAGGAGGATATTTCAAAACAAATTTTCGAACTCGATATGGTCATTATGAATTCTTAGTAATGCCTTTTGGTTTGACAAATGCCCTCGCAGCTTTTATGGAACTAATGAATAGGATTTCAACCGCTTCTTGGATATCTCGTAATTATATTTATTGACGACATATTGGTGTATTCGAGGAGTAAACAAGAGCATGAGGAACACTTGAGAAATGTATTGTCCATACTAAGAGAAAAGAAGTTGTATGCAAAGTTCAAAGAAATGTGAATTTTGGTTGAAAGAAGTTGCTTTCTTAGGCCATGTGATTTCGTGGAAGGGTATATCTCATTGATCCAAGGAAAATAGAAGTCAGTAGTTGAATGGGGAGTACCAACAAATGTAACGGAAGTTAGAAGCTTCTTGGGCATGGCAGTTATTACAGAGAGATTTGTGGAGGGATTTTCTCGAATTGCTCAACCTCTCACCAAACTCACTAAGAAGAATATGAAATTTGTATGGGGTGATGATTGTGAGCAAAGTTTTCAAGAGTTAAAAAGAAGATTGACTAGTGCCCCTATTCTTACTATTCCAAGTGGTAGTGGTGAGTTTGTAGTTTATACCGATGCTTCAAGAAAGGCCTAGGATGTGTTTTGATGCAGAAGGGAGAGTAATCGCAGATGCTTCTAGGCAACTTAAAGGTTATGAATTGAATTATCCAACTCATGATTTGGAATTGGCAGCAATTATTTTTGCTTTAAAGATTTGGAGACATTATTTGTATGGCCGATACTTGAAATCTATACTCGATCATAAGAGTTTAAAATATATTTTCACTCGTAAAGAGTTAAACATGAGGCAAATAAGATGGATAGAACTTCAAGGATTATGATTGTGCCATCCGTTATCACCGGCAAGGCCAATGTTGTAGCCGATGCACTTAGTAGGAAATCTACAAGTTTTATGGCTAGTCCGGTCGTGAAGCAATGGAAGTCATTTGAAGAAAATTTTGATTTGAAAGCTTTGAGGAAAGAGCAAGACTCGATGATATTGATGGCCTCCATTCAAGTGCAATCCGATCTTATTCAACAAATTAAGGAAGGACAATTACGAGATCCACATCTAATCTACTTGAGGAGTGAAGTAGAAAAGGAATTGAAGCCACAATTTCAAGTTTCAAAGGATGGCCTATTGAGATTTGGGGAGAGAGTATGTACCAAATGAACCAGATATCAAGAATCAAATCCTAAATGAAAGTCATACTTCAAAGTACACCCTACACCCTGGGAGCACTAAGATGTATAGAGATCTTCAAAGTCATTATTGGTGGAAAGGCATGAAGAAAGAAATTGCAATGTATGTTTCAAAATGTTTGACTTGTCAACAAATCAAAGTAGAACACCAAAGACCTGGAGGGTTGTTGCAACCTTTAGTTATTCCTGAATGGAAATGGGAATGTATTACTATGGATTTTGTTTCGGGACTACCTAAACCTCGAGGAAGCATGATGCTATTTGGGTTATCATTGATAGGTTAACAAAATCTGCACACTTCCTACCGATTAATATGACTTATTCGCTTGATAAACTTGCAGATTTATATATCAATGAAATTGTAAGACTTCATGGTATTCCAAAGGAGATCATCTCTGATAGAGACTCCAGATTTCTCTCTAGATTCTGGGAGAAGATTGCAGGAGTCGATGGGCACTAAAGTTAAGTTTAGTACAAGATATCATCCTCGATCGATGGTCACTGTAAAGAACAATTCAAACACTTGAGGATTTGCTTAGAGCCTATGTTATGGATTGGAAAGGTGAATGGGATAAGGATATTTCACTTGTTGAGTTCACGATAATAATAGTTATCATTCAAGTATTCGATGGCTCCTTATGAAGCTTTATATGGGCGAAAGTGCATAACACCTATATGTTGGGAGGAAGTTGGTGACAGAAAAGTCATTAGCACCTGGACAAGGTACAAGAAACTACCGAGAAAATTCAAGTTATAAGGAAGAGGTTAAAATCGCTCGTAGTCGTCAAAAGAGTTATGCCGACAATAGAAGACGAGATATTGAGTTTGAAATCGAGATTTTGTATTCTTAAAAGTCTCCCTTCCAAAGGCATTATAAGGTTTGGGAAGAAAGGGAAATTAAGCCCAAGATTTATTGGACCTTTGAGGTTCTTGAGAGGGTTGGTTCTGCCACTACAGATTGCCTTGCCACCAGCATTGTGCCATGTCCACGATATATTCCATGTCTCGATGATTAGAAAGTATATATATGACCCTTCTCACATCATTGAGTATGAGCTGGTGGAGATCGATAAAGATTTATCTTATGTGGAAGAGCCTATTCAGATTGTTGATAGGAAAGAAAAAGTCCTAAGGAATCGGGTCATCCCACTGGTTCAAGTAATTTGGAGACATCATTCTGGAGAGGAGACAACTTGGGAACTAGAGGAGGAAATGAAAATGGTGTATCCCAGTCTTTTCATCGATAGAGGTACGATAAATTTAGAGGACTAAATTTTTTTTTTAAGGGGGGGAGAGTGTAACACCCCTCATTTTCGAATTTTCGTATAAATTTTTGGTGATAATGTAAGCATTTAGTTTAAATTGACAAAAGAAATAGAGTATGAAACAGAAGTAACTTAATTATAAGATTTGGGAGATCTGTTCAAAAAAAAAAAAAAAAAAAGAGAAAGAATATGAGGACCTATATGTAAACCCTAAGGACCAAATCGTGAATATGATAAAAACAAGGACTGAAATGCAAAATGCACTAAATGACAATTTCCACTGTTTAGTTCTCTGCCTTCATTCTTAAGGAAGCAGAGAAGGCAGCTCGTGGGTGATCAGGGAAAGAAAGAAAGAAAGAAAGAAAGAAGAAGAAGAAGAAGAAGAAGAGAAAAAAAAATTGGGGCTTTTAGGGTTCTTGCTTAAATCCTTCCACTTCGGGTCAAAATTCTCAAGGGCAAGTGTTCTAACCCCTTCCTACAGAATTTTTAGTCTCTGTTTTTATGTTGATTCAAAATAAATTGAAGGATTTCTACTTAGAAACTGATATGTCTCTCCCTTGGACATAGAACCATGGATTCTGAAGTTTTTCGCAAACTGACCCCTATACACTGTTTCAGCTATAAGTTTTAGTACAAAATGTGAATTCGGACAGGAACTAATTTGTTTGAAATTAGACTCTTATATCTTCCTTTTGAAACTGATTTTGTAGATTTTGGACACCGAATACTTACCCAAGCATCTGTTTCGAATGAGCCTATAGACGCTGTAAAACAGGGTTCAAGATTTCTGACCTGTCGATATTAAAATGCCTATAACTCCCCATTGAAAATTTGGATTTGTACCAAACTGATTTTATTTGAAACTAGACTTGCAAATCTTTCTTTTGACATATAGTTTGAAAATTTTGGAATTCAATAGCCTACCCTATTATCTGTTGAATCCGACCCTACATATTCTGCAAAACAGTGATTGTGTTTTTGACCTGGTGTTACCAAATCAAAGGTAATTCCGTGTTGGGAACCCTGTTTCATATGAAATTTGTTCCATCAGAATATAGATTGATATATGGTTCGACCATAGCTTTCTTATGGGTATTGGAGCATAATTGATATTCGAATATTTGTTTGATGTGCCACTGAATTCTGTCCAAATCGAGCTTTGGTCGATTTCGCATATTCTGTTCCGCCTTTGATATTTGAATTCATCTAACCTTCTTATTGGAATTGAGCTAATATTACTGCTTGGAATCCTGTACACTCTTATTTTCATTTCATTTCAAATCTGAATACATTTGCGAGAGATTTGTTCTTTGTTTCGTATTGTCTCGAAAAAGGCACATGCACGCTTTTGTTGTTCCGCGTGTGCTTCCGATATATGCTACTTATTGTTAAAACTGCCTCTTGTACTCGTGTGTGGATTGTCTGACCTTTGCCAAAAATGGTAAAGGGTATGTGCTTATTGCCCGCTATGTGGGTCCCGCTATGTGGGATATTCGACCTTTGCCGAAATGGTAAAGGGTATGTGCTTAGAGCCTGCGATGCTCACGCCCCTTCCGACTTCACCTAGACGTGGTGGATGGAGCTCCCGACGTGGGAGACTTTTGTCGTGGTCATTCAGAAATGGATGAATCACATTCTCGACCGAGATCCCACTACACCTTCTATATGTTTGATATGACATCCGAGTTTTGGTGTGTTGTTTCGCTCATGCTCGATAAGAATGATATGATTGCAACGCCAAGGACGACGCTTAAGCTTCGTATACGATATTTGTTATTGATTATGCTCAAAATGCTTCATTCATCGATGATTTTGCTTCAAATGTTCCATATGCCATTGATATGCTTCGAACATTTTATATGCCATCGTAAGCTCCGATGTGTTCCCTTTGTTACCGATATGCTCCAATTACTCTATGCCCCATCCGTCAGAACCAAATATGTAAGATTGAAAGGACAATTGTGTTTCGCTCCTAATGATATTTTGTCTACGAATTCGTATATTCGACTTGTAATTTGAAATCAGATATCTTTTGGAAATTGTATTATTTGATATGGACATGTTAGTCACTTGTCGAGCTCTTTATGCTCACCCCGCTTGTTGATAAATTTTTCAGATAGCGACGCTTGCTTAAATGTTAAGATTGGGCCGAGGCGGTGGAAAGTTTAGATGATTTTGGGCGATCTTTGTTAGCATATGTGTATTTGTTGTATAAGATACTCTACATCTTATGAAATGTGACGATGAATCTAAACTGTGGATTTTGTGTAAGATAAAGGATCCCTCATGTATAGGATTTTGGAATGTTATGTTAAATTCATGTAATGATATGATCTTATGGTAATCGTTGGCTTGGTGACTGCATAGTCTTTCCCCACTTGTGAATTTATGTTGTGGTTATTATTTTGATGAGTTGAGTTCAGGTTGTATGAATTATCGAGTGACGTGTGATATGTTTATGAATTGCACAGGGTTATGAATTGGTAGACTATAGAGGTGAGATTTTGATCTGAATGTTTTCTTAGTGACCTCAAATGTGTGTTTGGATCCTGGGATAGTTGTGATGAAAATTTTTAAATATTGTCGATATTTTGAGGGTCGTGACATTCAATAGTAAGACTTAACCTAACTAGGTAACAGATGTTAGATATATCGTTGCCCCCCTTATCTAGTCCATTATACCTCAACCCAATATGCTACCTTGGACAAGTATGTATAACACATGTGATCCATCCAAAACTTAGGTGGATCGATTTGACCTATGCTACACCATGCAACATAGTCTAGTTTTCTTTTTTTTTATTAGTTTAAGCTCACTAGTTGATTGAATCAGATAGGTTTTGTCAGTTCAAACCGGTTCAGGATAATTCTAAACTAACTTAACTAATTCAAGCTTATTGGACCTAATGAGAATAAATCAAATCTAAATTAAGTTAGTCTAGGGTGATTCTAGACCAGTTCTATAAATATTTGAGGTTGGTTCCATTATGTCATCATTAAATTGAATTTAGTTTAAACCAATTGAGCTACTTCAACTAGAGTTTTGATTCATTAAGGGCTCTCTAGATATTTATTTCCTATATATTTACTATTCGATGAACTTAAAAGTTTTATTTGAATATATTATTTAGAAATAATTATTAGTACTCTCTTTTTTTTATAGACCTTCTATCTTTTTATAGATAAGGTCATAAGATGAACAAGTTTAATTATATTAGATATTATAATTTTTTAATAATATCAAAAAATATTATAATATAATATAAAAATATTATAAAATAATATTTTTATACAAATTTTGTAAAAAAATATATTTATATTATTTATAGATTGTGTTACAATGTTTTTAATAATACTAAAAAAAATACTATTACCCAATATAAAGACACAAACATAAACATATTATAATTAGACCAGTTTATCCTATAGACCGGTTCATGAAAAAAAAAAGGATAATTTTAGAATTCCAAAGCATTATGATCCATCACATTATTGCCACCGTACTCGATGCATGCCAAAACAATCCCCTATTATATATATATATATATATATATATATATATATATATATATATATATATATATACCACCCTTGTGTGCGTGCATGGCAGACACTTTAATTGTGAGTACCTTCGTGCCCACAAAGTGCCTTTAAAGGTTGGACAACAACTCAGGCACTAATTGAAGTCCCACACCCAACATGCGACGAATCAGAATGTGGAGGACAAACATCAACATCTTGATGATAAAGGAAGCACCACCATTTTAGACATTAAATGTTTCATGTTCGTTCCAAGAAGAGGAATCCAGGAGCTCTTTCTCAAACTCAAATTCATCATCTCCGTCTTCTTATTGCATGTTCTTTCTTATTGATAGATGAATGGATCCTACTCATTGTGTACGCTTGTAGTCATCAGCAATATCATCAGCTATCTTTAATGCATCTTCTGCAGATCCATAAATCCCTCTCCTTGCAAGCCCAGCACAGTAAAGTCCATTCCGCCCTTTCCAGTTGTTGGGGTGCGTATGCTTCGCCATTCCGGCTTCGTCGATAAGATGGTCGTCACCCTGCACCCACCTCGTAAATAGATATATATGCTCTCATGCATGCAGTGTATGTCGTATGTGTGAAGTGCAAGCACATCAATTACCTTGAGCCATCTCTTCACCGTGCTTCTGTAGCCTGTAGCGAGAACGATGGCGTCGAAGTGCTGAGTCCTTCCATCGGAGAACGTCACATCGTTACCTTCGACGTGCTTTATCGCAGGCGACACCTGTAACGCATCCGGTTGAGGGATTAGGGTTTGCTCGATTCAGGTGGTAGCGTGGATGAGTAAGATGCAGAAAAGACAAAACCACACACCTTTATGTGTCCCGACTTTATCTTCTTCACTGTGCCACAATCCAGGACAGGATAAACTGGGGTGTGCTCCTTGAGAAACATCGGTCCCTTTGCCGGTCGGCGGATGCCGTACTTGGCCAGACTGCCAAACTCTAGATGGCATAACAGGAGAATGATCGTGTCCACTACTTTACATGGCAAGAATCTGCTTAGAATGATGGCCTTTACCCATATCTCTTTAGTTACAATGTGGAACTGCATCAAACAAGTCATGTTTTTAGATCAAACTGAGATCAGCAATGTATAGCATGAATGGAAAGTCGTATACTTGCACGAAGGTGTGTTGTGCGTCTGCTTTGGCTGCAGCTGACGCGCACATGAAGCGTCAAGAATACGTGCATGGATTGGTCGCAGTGGATACGAACCTTGTTTCTCACTACGATGTGAGTGATGGCTCCATGCTCCGCCAGATCGAGCGCCACCTCCATGCCGGAGTTACCGCACCCGACCACCAGCACCGACTTGCCTTTGAACTCCGAACCGGAGCGGTACTGGCTCGAGTGCACCACCGGGCCGCTGAACCCCTCCAGCCCCGGGATCTCCGGCACCACTATCTCGTCGTTCTCCCCGGTCGCCACCACCAAGTACCTCGCCACGTACTCCTCCGTGCTCCCGTCCTCCCCGTTCGTCGCTACGAGCCGCCACCTCCCCGCCTCCTCGTCGTACTCCGTCGACTCCACCTTGCGCTGCAGGTTGATCCGGAGGCGGAACCGCGCCGCGTATTCTTCCAGGTACCGGATGAAGTCCTGCTTGGGCATGTACATGGGCGTCTCCGGCGGATGCGGCGCGTGCGGCAGCTGGCAGAGCTGTTTCTGCAGGTGGAGGGAGACGCGGTCGTAGCAGCGGTTGCGCCAGAGGGAGGCGATGCAGTCTTCGCGCTCCAGGATGACGCACGGCACCGACAGCGCCGTCAGGCACGCCGCCGCCGCAAGCCCGGACTGCCCAGCTCCAACTATCACCACCACCTCCTCCCCCATCACTCTCTTGGTCTCCGTGTGGACTGTTTCCTTCGGTTTATATGGTTGTCGGGAGCTACCGTTTATGAAGGCAATTCTATTATCGAACGGAATACCAATAAGTGTACATATTTTAGATAATTCCAATAATTCCAATAGGTGTATGTATTGCCAACTCTTTTATGCGATCATATTGGATTTCCTAGTCATCATTGGTGAGTAGGAAATCCCGTGTGTTAGATGAGAGGAGATTAAAAAGAAAAGGAAAAAAAAAGGGTTTTGAGATGGAGAGAAAAAAACATAGTTTAGGTTCGATTGTCATGTCTTCTTGGTATATTGATTGATTTATATTTGATATAAAAATTTTATAAATTTACTATTTTAAAGTAAAATTATTGATCTAACTTGTTGGTGTTTTTCTCTTCACATAGAAGGGTTTTTTTTAAAATGTAAATGCAGGCTTGTGATTTGTTTATTATTTTGCCATTAAATTTTATTTGGTGTTAAAATATATAGTCGTTGACCCATCAAAAAATAATAATGTTTATCACTTACACGTCAGCACATCTTTTCCTGCCAACTGGGAGGCGAGAAAGAGGACATGAATATAAAGATTATATTTTGGAGTTTACGTCTCTTCGCATTTTGATACGGAGAAACATGTAAAGTAAGAAGGCTTTTACATTTTGATATGGAGTATATGTAAAGGATGAAGGCCCTTATGAAAACTATTGTAAATTTGATATGGTCCACAACAAGTGCATCTTGCCAAATATGTAAAGCACGAAAGCTCTTATCAAATCCACCATAAATTTAATACGATGTATAACAAGAGTAGAGTAGTGACCTGATCTAAGAGACTATTTGCCTATCAATTCATTTATATTTGATTAAAAGTCTCTTTTAATTTTATTTATTTCTGATGTCGAATTAATCAGAATAGCGACGAGTTTTTTAACTTCATTCATGAGTAATTTTATCTATTTATGAAAACCATTATAAATTTGATATGATGCACGATAAGTGCATCATACCAAATATGTAAATATGTAAAGCACGAAAGCTCTTATCAAACCCATCACAAATTTGATACGACGCACAACATCTGCATTAGGTCAAAATATGGGTGGTTAGAGTTTGGACTTGATCTAAGAGGCTACTTGCCTATCAATTCATTTATATCTGATTAAAAGTCTCTTTTAATTTCATCTATTTCTGATGTCGAACTAATCAGAGTAGAGTAGTGACGAGTTTTTTAACTTCATTCATGAGTAATTTTATCTATTTATGAAAACCATTATAAATTTGATATGATGCACGACAAGTGCATCAGACCAAATATGTAAATATGTAAAGCACGAAAGCTCTAATCAAACCCATCACAAATTTGATACGACGCACAACAAGTGCATTAGGCCAAAATATGGGTGGTTAAAGTTTGGACATGATCTAAGAGGCT
The DNA here is from genome assembly GCA_024322285.1 of Musa beccarii. NCBI lineage: Eukaryota > Viridiplantae > Streptophyta > Magnoliopsida > Zingiberales > Musaceae > Musa > Musa beccarii. Next base: position 1,967,312 of record CM044401.1, on the reverse strand, counting down.
ACTTGCCTATCAATTCATTTATATCTGATTAAAAGTCTCTTTTAATTTCATCTATTCTGATGTCGAACTAATCAGAGTAGAGTAGTGACGAGTTTTTTAACTTCATTCATGAGTAATTTTATCTATTTATGAAAACCATTGTAAATTTGATATGGTGCACGACAAGTGTATCAGGCCAAATACGTAAAGCACAAACGCTCTTGTCAAACCTACTACAAATTTAATATGGCGCACAATGCATCAGGCCAAAATATGGGTGGTTAAAGTTTGGACCTAATCTAAGAGGCTACTTGCCTATCAATTCATTTATATCTGATTAAATGTCTCTTTTAATTTCATCTATTTCTGATGTCGAACTAATCAGAGTAGAATAGTGATGAGTTTTTTAACTTTGAGTAATTTTATTTATTTATAAAAATCATTGTAAATTTGATATGGTGCAAAACAAGTGCATCAGGCCAAATATGTAAATATGTAAAGCACGAAGGCTCTTATCAAACCCACCACAAATTTGATACGACGCACAACAAGTGCATCAAGCTAAAATATGGGTGGTTAAAGTTTGGACCTGATCTAAGAGGCTACTTTACTATCAATTCATTTAACCTATCGTATATGATTAAAAGTCTATTTTAATTTTATCTATTTCTGATGTGAAACTAATCAGAGTAGAGTAGTGACTGAGGTTTTTTAACTTCATTCATGAGTAATTTTATCTATTTATGAAAACTATTATAAATTTGATATGATGCACAATAAGTGCATTAGACCAAATATGTAAAGTAGGAAGGCTATTGTCAAACCCACCACAAATTTAATACAACACACAACAAGTGCATTAGGCCAAAATATGGGTGGTTAAAGTTTGGACATGATCTAAGAGACTACTTGCCAATCAATTCATTTGACCTATCATATCTGATTAAAAGTCTATTTTAATTTTATCTTTTTTCGATGTAGAACTAATCAAAGTGACGAGTTTTTTAACCTCATTCATGAGTAATTTTTTTCTCTCATTATATTCAAATACTAGGATATTAAGTGTCACAACCTGGTTTGATGGGACAGTTAGTCTATTAATTTCGCTTGACCAAAGCTATTAGTCAAGATGGGAAGTTGATAGTAATATACAATTTTATTCATTTCTAACAAGAGATTAATCAAAACATTACATATTTTATTAGCCCAAACATACAATTGAGATGAATAAAAATAATGGAACTAATTTGTGAACTTGTCAAACATTTATAGACACCTCTAATTGCCTCCCACATTACTATATAATTCATTAAAATATTTATCTTTAATAATCTAATAAATGTTCTATCTACCCGCCATCGCCATGGTGTAGTTTGATATTTTTTTAGCTAATGGAAGTGCTTCTTTCAAGGAAACATCATTACTCCAAGGAATCTATCAAATTGTAGCTAATGTAAACATGTAGTTAACAAGAAGATAATTCTTCGTCATCTCAAAAATTGCATGAACTTTAATTTTAGTTGATAAAATGAGAAAAAATTTAAAAATCTTACGATATCCCTTTCTCACTAACTAAAAGTATATATATATATATATATATATATATATATATATATATATATATATATAAAATTAGCTATATCATTATAGTATAACACGGATCGACATTTCAATCATGTAAAATAAAGCTAACGTCACCCCCAAGATCCCCTCTCTTAGAATTATCACAATTTAATATGACCCCAAGTGAAAAATATTGGAAAATAAAGCTAGCGCCACCCACCAAGTAAAAAATGTTGGAAGTAAATAGGTTAAAATGATCATAAAGAGCCTTGTTACATTCTCTCCAAATCCACCATAAACCTATGACAATAAGAGTGCTACCCAGTGAGCCCAATTCCCCCTTCAATTAAGCTACTTAGCAATGGGTGCACCAAAAGAAGGATCGTAAAGATTGAGATTGAGTTGTTGATTCAATAAAGACTAAAAAGAGATAAAGAATTAGCCAAAATAAAAAAAGAGGCAATGTTCAAAGAGATTCAATGATAGCAGCATAAAGAGGAATCAATTTCAAAAATATTAATCAAAGTCGATAAACACTTAAGCGAGGCATGTGAAATCCATATATCATCCAAATTATAGTAGAAGAACTATTAATAAATTTTATAAAGCCATCATAGAAGAAAACCAACGCTTGTAAAAAAATTTCCAACACCAACTAGTTTTTAGCATGCTTATCAATGTTCCAAGGGCCAATAATATTATATTTAGCCTTGACCACTTATATCTAAACATTATCCTCTTTACAGGAGAATATGTTTATCCTATAAAATCAAACTCATCAAAGATAAATCTTTAATACCTAAATCTCCCACATTCGTAGGGCAAATCATATTGTCCTAAGCTACCAAATGACGGCCCTTGGTCCTACCAAAGTTAGATCACAAGAAGTACCTCACAGATTGGGTGACATTGTCCAAGATACTACCCGGCATCCAAGTCACACTTAATAACTAAAATGAAATATAATTAAACATCGAATTAATCAAAGTGATACACCCAACCTAAGATAATAAGGATCCATGTCATCACCCCGAGCGATCCATAACAGATTGGACCAAGGAACTAAGGTCAAATTTAATAATACGCTCGAGGGCAATAAGTATCTCTATATAGTTAAGAGGAAAGTAACCCTCTCTCACTTTGAAGAAAGTGCAAATCTCCCTCTTGATATCTCTATTAATGTACATAGAAAAAAAATATTTAATTTGATTATATTCACCTTCTAATTAGTCAAAGACTCATATAACGACAAAACACTTATTTGCATGAAAGCATAACAATATATCATCAACGTTGATAAATTTTAAAGAATCTCTTAAAACAAAAAGGAGAAATAGTACATCTAACACATGCATCATTAAAAAATAATAATAAAGTCTACAATACAAGGATATTAAGATATTGACAAATATGATCACCATATCGGATACCACTATACCCCTTAAAGGATGGAGAGAGGTGCCCAAAACAAATAAATATGGGGTAGAGATACATGTCTTAATCTACAAAAACTTATTAAGAAACCTAGCAAGTTTTATAATAGCTAAGAAAGCATCCCACAAAATCCTATCATAAGCCTTTATAAATCAATCTTAATCATAACAAAAGAATACTAACCCTTGGAGTTATAGAGAAATATATCACTTTCTAGACAACAAAAATAGTATCATTAATAGATCTACCAGTAATAAATGTAGATTGTTCTCGAGAGATAACGACATTAAGAAGAGGCTTCATCCGATTAATCAACACTTTGACAAGAATTCTATAGTTGATATTGTAAAGCGAAATAGGTCTAAAATCTCTTATTTCATGTGGTTGTTATATTTAGAAACATATAAAAGAAATGTCTGAACCTAGTTAGAGATAAAAGAAACATGATCATTAAAATCTTGAAAGGCTTAAATAATAGAGGAAGAAAAATCTCCCAATAGAAATGATAAAACTCATTTGTAAAGCTATTCGAACTCTTCCTCAACCCCAAAAGTCAAACATTCAATAAAGATGAAATCACAATCACAAATGAAGGTTACTATTTAGGATAAATCTTTCTTAAATTAAATATATTAAATTAATCCTACAATTTTATAAGAGCATACTGTGTGTGTGTGTTTGATGCAATTAAAATTGAGCAAGATATGTAATGATTATAGTTATAGATATTTGTTTTTATAGATATTTTGTTTTTGTGCACAAAGAAATTTTTTTTTTTTTGTGCACAAAGAATAAATGATGAAAGCGGGATCCGTTCTGTACAAACTGAAAACTTTGAAACTTCCTAAAATTGTAGAAAGGAGAAGACAGCCAGAAGAATAATTATGTATGAATCGTATATGTTCACAATAAATATATTATATTAATGTGAGCACATTAAGATTAAGGTTATGGAAGGGAAGGCAAGCAGTATAATTTTGAAGACAACGTGACGAATGATACCTTTGTTTTTTTTTATCTTTTTTTTTTGAAATAGTTAGAAATTGGTTAGAGAAAATAAGATAGTTGAACGGCAAAAATTTTTTTTATAGAAAAAAACTAAATTTCTATTGTTTTCTATGACTTATTATCCTTTTTATTTTATTCCTACAAAGTGTTCATTTATTTCTTAAACAGATTGCCGACTAAATTGACTCATTGTGGTTGTCTATGTCCCATCATCCATCCGTCATGACTACCTCCACACTTTATCATCGCTCTTTTTCATCATCGTCTCACCATTATTAGTAGTGATCTCCGTGATCTTGACAACGCAGATAAATAAAAAAAATAAAAAAAATAATATTCTAAACAAATGAAAAAAAATCATATTGATATTGTTCTTTTAGATGCTGAGTTGGAGCAATAACCCAAGATGGCTTCTCACTAAACATTTGATTCCTTTGTTTCTTATATCATTTATCAGTGTGCCTATCATACACCTAAATGGTAAATGGTTAATTGTAATCAAAGCCCAAGCTGGTCATTTGGAGAAATAAAATGATACCTACAGCTTGCTATCCCTTCCATAATTTATGTTCATGTCTTTTTTTGTTTAAATGAAAACACACAAGAACAACATCTATCACCCATGCCCGGCCTAAATTATAGTCTCTATGAAGAAAAAGGGAGGTGTTTCTTCTATTTGTCATCATGCAGAATTTAGAATCCAAAGTCTCCTTTTCTAATCCCAATTACATCATCTCTACCCTTCCATAATTTATGTCCATGTTTTTTTTTTGTTGGTCTAAATAATAAAAACACAAACAACATCAATAACCCAAGCAAAGCCCAAACATGCAATTTTAACTATGAAAAAGAGGGATGTTTTTGCTTTATACATCATGATGCAGAATTTAGACAATCAAGGTTTTTTTTTTCTCTAATCCAAAAGTCATTATTTCTAAGTCAAAAAAATATATTAGTAAATGATAATATACTCATCAAACCCTTATAATTCTAAGTTTTTATCCACGACCAACTAAGGAGTGTATAAATAAAATTAGTAAATATATAGAGATGTTTTATCCACCACCAGCTAGGGGGTGTATGATATCACTCCCAACAGCTGTTCAATTGATAAATAGACCTGCTGGTTATTTCTGTTGTAATCCAGACTGCACCAACTGTGTTTGAAAACACTTCTTAACACAAATGATCAAATCTGAGAAGTTGTATCAATCTTACTATGGAAAGATAGTTCCTAGCTTTCCCCTGGAAAAGAGTTGAAATCAAAACCTATAAGTTATGAACAAGCGGCAACATAAATGTTCCACTGCATATAGTGCAGTGCTGCAGATTCACAAACCAAGGGACATGCATACTGTGGTACATCCAGTTAACCACCATCATTCATATGCACAGACATCCACATTCATTAGATATATTACATGGAAAATGCAGTTTAATAGAGATAGCCTTCGGATTGGCATGATTTGTCAGGATCATGTGGCATTTGATCCAACTGCTGAGATCTGGACATGCATTCTTTCGTTGATATTGCCATAGTTGAGCAAATCAAGGACGTTGTCCTCCTTGCCCATGGCGAGATCACCGAGAGACACTATGTGAGAGTGGTGCTCATTAGGCATGGGGAAGCCGTAAAACCGCCTACGTAGCATAAACCACCTCACACAAACTTGTCGCTCGAGTATTTGGCACGTTTCAAGTGCTTCCATTAGATCAACAGTCTGGGATGCCACCACCATAGAGAAGATCATTAGTTTGGGATCCCAAACTTCTGAAGTGATGAATCAGGTAAGATTCCTAACATGATTTTGGACTAAAGAGAACTTCACAAAAAGAATAATTCATGCAGAATAAGAATCCTCAAGTAAATTTGATTCTATATAATGCCACAGAAAAGATGCTCCCTTGTGACCTATGTCCGAATGATTGATCACATAATTCCCTCCCCAGATCCCAGATCCAGTATTGGCGGGAGCCATATGCACTAGATCATCCTTCTTTTCATCTGATTCCATATCGAAGATGACTAGAATTTGCATGGATAATGTTACTCGTTAATGTTAATGCATAATGTTCGTGCAATGCAGAATAACCAAGTATATGCTGTTATTACACAATGTTGTGGCTGCCAGCACAGTCTTGCTTTCTGTTGTAGAAGATACTATGTTATGGATGTTTTCTATGCTTTTAATTAGACCAAAGAAACAATCATGTTGATGTTTTAATTATTGGATTTGACCTTACGTATAGAATCTCTAGAGTAATCTAAAATAATTCGAGAGCATTATAAATTGGACTTACCCCATTTGAACTAATCCTACAATTCTTTCCACATCTATTGAAAATGATTAGAGCTATGACCTATTTTATGCTGTAAACAATGGGCAAGGTTTCAAGAACAAATTGACATTCAACAGTAACAACTGTCTGCAACAGGATCGAATATTCACTTCTATCTCCAGGAATCAATTTGAAGACCTCAGTGAAAAGGTTTTAGAGTATAGCTCAATAATGTTGAGAACCAAGTTTATGTGGTAGTCAAATTACTTTCTCGTTAACTTCTCCATGTGTTTTATTTTCAGGTATAATTCAAGATCAGCTATTCTTAGCTTCTGTTCAGAGCTAAATTTAAGAATCTAAAACAATTTATAAAATGAAAGTTTAGCCAGCAATTTGTATTCTGTGACATCTTCTATCATATAAGTCCCAAGTCTTCACTCTAAACAACCATACAAAGTGTTGCAATAGAAATATTTACTAATGTGCCACATTGACAATATTTCAATATAATTACAACTTCTAAAAAGATGTTATAGGGAATCACTAAGTTTAGTTAAGGAAAGAGTCCATATATTGCTCTATATTGTCTAGAAAAAGCAAGCAGCATGTTTGACAAAATATAATAACAGCCAACATTTACATGTCTTCTTGATCATTCCTTACTGGAAAGATAAGTGCCACATTATGAAACCAAAATGTGAAAGTTAAAAGTTGACATGAAACTCAAAAAGAATCACTTTAGAGTACCAACAAATCTTGTTAAAGGGGATCGACAAATATCGAGGAATAATTAATTTTACAAACCCTATCATCCTGGTTAAAGAATAATCAACAATAATCTAAAACCCAAGGATATGTAATGCAGGAAGTTTGTGTAGAGGATTACTGACTGGTATTTCCAGCAAAGACATGCAATGATGAAACCCAATCAGATTCAATAGCACGTTCTGCTCTCTTCTGAACAGAAACAGCTGCACATCCCTAAAACCAAGTTTCATCGACCTCAGATCACCAAGTGCTTTCACGTAAAAGCTAATTTCCAGTGACCCATTCAAAGTCGACTCTTCCACATATTTTATTACAGCAGAAACAGCACTGGCCATTTTCTTGTGCTGGTTCATGTAAAAAGCTTTGAATTCCTACAAAATAAAATAACAGTTAAAAAGTTTATGTGACACCATTATTCTATGTACTACATTTATTGTACCATAAATGATTATTGGGAAGTGAGCATGCAAATTAATTTCTGGGTAAAAGATACATGACAATGATCAATTAAATCAAACTGAAATGAACAGAGATACAATATCCAAAAAAATCTTCATTGTCACCGCAAAGGATGTTATGCTCTGAACAAGTATATCAAGGACAGACAAATAAGAATAATGCCTCAGATGTTCAAAATTCAGTTGATGATTTTGATTGTACTGTAATTACTTCTAACTTTTGAGGGATCAACATTTCTTCTTTTGACTTTTGAAATTACATGGCCATGATCCTTTCTTTTTTAATTCACAGGAAACATTGCTGTACAACTACGGTAATAGCAAGGGTTGTCACTCAGTATTCAGATGTGAATTCCTTTCCTGTTTGCAACGAGTTAAATACAAACCTGTCTAAACAAGGGCTGTCTCTTCTACTAGTATAATTTTTGAAACTATAATTTTATCCTTAAGTTTCTTCACTTCGCAATATCCCTGTCCAAACAATACCTATGCGGCTTTTTTGTTTATTTTTGAATAAACCAAATTTCATCTCCAGTACTATCAATCTTTTTAGATATTTTATCTACTCAGTTCCATACAAACAAATTATGTAAATTATTCTTCACATGATTAATATGTATCAATCTTAATCCTCTCCCTAAAAGTGTTTCTACATTCTAAGTTGATAGCTTAACCCTTTGGTTTGAACTCATTTTTTTTTAACATATATTGGCAATACAACGTGAAACTCTTACCTATTTTGCACTATATCCAAACGAGTCGCTTCCGGACAAGCAATTTAAGACACCTAGATGGTGAAGAAATCTCACATGACTTGCATAACCTTACAATGAAAGTAGTCAAGAACCATATCGATGAAATCTAACATAGTTTATGTTGGCTGTCAGGGTCCTAATGCAATCCTCTATTTTTCTCATTTGAGCCTGGAATTGGTGTTGTTAGGCAGTAGTTACTTGGTCCGGCATAACTTTGTACAAAACTGTGCGTACTATGGGACTAGAAGTTCTTCGACCAGTGATACAACCTTCAGACCACCAATCGACTCTTCTCTTTACAATACCTAGATAACATTTGAAAACCTTGCCCATTGGATTTTAAGATGAATAACCACAAAAAAGTTAGCATGATTGCCACAAAACTCAAAACATCATTGTAATTATACCAAATACGGGTTACCACTCTCCAAATACAAGCTACAACTGTGGTTTCAAGAAGATTCACTTGAGACCATGAAGAACCAACGATGATTGGAACATATATTAGCAACCATATACGAGTAGAAACATCCGAATACGTGTGTAATATACATAATACAAGTACATGATATTGTACACAGGTTTGATGTAGAAACAGCTAAACAGTAGTGAAGGAGTATGATTTCAGTCATTTAGAGCATATATGTCGACTAACCTGCGAACATAAAAAATTTTGGCTCAAGCTGTCGCTCAATTAAAAGACAAGGTTTCATATCTTAGCCTATTAGTTAAGAGCAGCAACAGTGTGTGAATCACCCACCCATGAGCTGCGGCCCTTTTCGACCACAAATTAAAGATTGAAACGAAGTAAAAGAACAAAAAGGGGGCGAAATTAGGATGAAAACTTCTGCTGACCTGAGAGGGCGATGCGAAGTGGCGGTCCGCAGAGGGCCACCGCCGCTCGTAGAGCGCCATCCAGATAGAGTCGGAGGAGCAGATGTCCCGCCAGAACCTGGAGCAGATCCCCAAGGAGCATACATCCGAGGCCTATTGGTGAAGAGCCGAAGATTGAGGTTCAGATGCATGGAGGAGGAGGAGGAGGAGGAAGAGAGAGGATTGAGAGAGCACCTCGAGCAAGGAGACGATGCCGAGGGCGAGATCGCGAGGGAGGTAGCTCCACCTCAGGTCGAGTCCCGAGCTTCCACCGTCCCTCTCCATTTCCGATCGGAGGAGGAGGCGGCGGCGGCATTCCTCCCGAGCCATGAGTATAAGAACGAAATCCTCGTGTGAAACGTGCGCCCGCGCGGGGCGTGGACCGCTCCCTGCGTCTCGGCCGAGCCACCCTGCACCATACTAAGCTTCTCCATTGGTAGCCCTTCATGGGACCCACAGAGTGGCTGGGGACAGCAAGTCGACGGACACCGCCGACTCACTTAAAAAATAATTAAATTGAATTTTTTCTGTGGGGATATCCGATCACTTGTCGCATCGATGATGAATCGACTTGGAGTTCAAAAAAAGTTCAAACTTTTCATGATGAATTGATTAAAAATTCATCATGAAAAGTTTGCTAGTGGGTTTTCAAAATATCTCTATAATCCATTTAACATTATAGCACATCATACAAAATTTTTTTTTTTAAATAAGGTATTCATTATTCATCTAAATTTTGCGTCTTTAGTTTGCTTCGATGGAAAGAGAGGATTTACCCCTTTTTTATATTTTTACGTGTAGGACACGGTTATTAAAAATAATAAAACTTGATCATTATTTGACCATAAGAGAAGAAAATTTGATTGAAAGATAAAAAATTTAGAAGAACAGATATAAATATGTAAGATTAACAACAACAAGACAAGTCATGAAGTATCAACTATTTGGGGTCACAAAGGGCATCTTGAACTAATTCTTGTAGATATAGGTGGAAAAGAACGCTCTAAACATACAATAAGATGAACAAGGCATAGGAGGCAGCACAGAGGACAACGCTTTGGGCATGCATTTTAAGTCCATGCTCAAAATGATTCAGGTAGGAAGAAGAGTTGTTCTGGAAATCAAAGAAAACATAAGATGAACAAGGCATAGAATTTGATCAAAAGCAAAGTATCAGAAAGTGGAACAGGTGGATTCACAAAAGCAACAATAGATTCAAAAGCGTTCTCTAAGGCATGAAGGCCAAGAGAGAGAGAGAGTACCCAGTGGTTAAATTACAGTAGTGCAACATAGGAACATACTCAAAGGACTTCCCTGATGCACAGTCTTTGGTCCTCTTGAACTGGGAATTGGATCATCACAGGGACTCCTGCCACAAAGATTGAAGAAATAAGAGACTTTTTTGGCTGTTAGATTAATCAAATAATGAAAAGTCACCTTTTGATGAAAAGTCAGAGCCAAATAGAACAAAGCAAAGGATTGGAATTCCTACAACTCAAAACCACATACTTCCTCAGGTGAAGATAATGAAAGGAAAGTCAATAGATAACATAAAGTCGTATAATTCATTCTTGTAGCAGACATTTACCCAAATGCATTGTTCAACATATTTTCCTGTGTCACAATAGTAACAAGAATTGGAGAAATAATCATCTATCATTATAAGAACAAATGGAACCAACAATGTCTGACATAACAGTGACCAGAAAGGGTGGAAGCTAGAAAATTCACACAGTGAAATACAACAGAATTCTGGAAGTTTCCAATAGCATGACAAATACAACTTGAAGAAACATAGTTTTACGAGACGAGACGTGAACAGAAAACTCATGTGCAGATTTTATGGACAAAAATCCAATAAAATTTTCTTGTACTTAAGAGTAAAAAAGACACTACGCAGAATGTGCACCGAATTTGCTCGTACGAGTTGACTGTACTAGATTGCATGTATACATTCTAAATCCAAACTCTATACTTTCTGAATGCTTTTTTGCAACCTTTTACTTTTGGCTGTGCCATCTTATATGCCACGTAACAAGGCTTCAGGAAGGCACATCACATCTCTCAGGAAAAGGAACCGGCGGATATAGCAGATTGACAAGAAAGTAGATGTCACAGAGCATCAACCTTATTCACAAAAAGAATGTGGTACCATGATGAAACCTGCGAAGGTCATATGTACTGACCAGCTAAGCACGCAACCTATATCTTCCCTTGTGCATGAAAGTATGGCAATAAAAGCACCATCCAAACAAGACCTCTACTCATGTGTACTATCATAGCTACCTGGTGCATTTCTCTGCTGTCTCTCTCTCCAATTTTCACCCCATAGTTTGGCCTCTGCAACAGCATGCTCTCTGACAAGATTCGGATCGACACTCTTTGGTGAGCCTTCCGCTATCCCTACATGAACTGGGCTACCCATCTGAGACTCCTGAGTCTCCAAGTCATCCAAGCCCCACTTCCGCCCAGAGCCACCAGCAGAACCACCTCTGCCACCTTTTGCACCTTTATCACTCACCTTGAAAGGATCCCTTTGCCTAAGGTCCGGAGAATTTTGATGTGGTGAATGAACAGCCTGTTGATTGTCAGACCCACTTCGGGACCTTGGGGTAGATGAACCAAACCTGGTACTCTGAACACTAGCTGCATTTGGATCATAAGTTTGTGAGGCTAAATATGAAAGTGCTGTCACGACATCCCCTATGAAAGGTCGAATGGCTGCTTGCTCCTGCAGGCACATTGCTGCAACAGCCAGTGCCTGATATAGGCCTCTCATTGGATATCGGCCTTGTAGCAACGGATCAGCCATTTTGGGGAACTTCCTACGGTCTTTAAATAATGGACGAGCCTGTAAATAAGATTTAAAATATGAGGTCATAGTTTTCATCTATATCTGAAACTGAAATTTGCAAGGCCAGCATAAAACCAAACTTTTATACTTTGTATGAATCTCTAATCTTTACTTTGGGGATCTAAGGTTGAGAATAAGAATCCGAATCACTCCACAAGATTTCTACTACTATGCCAGAGGTTAGATATGGTATGACAAAAAAGTGAAACAGCAACATACCCATGCAACTAGATTTTGTTCTCCAGAAGGCCGAGTATTGTCAATTGCTTTACGCCCTGTAATCAGTTCAAGAAAGACAACACCAAAACTATAGACATCAGATTTCACGGTTAACTGCCCTGTCATAGCATATTCAGGAGCACAGTAACCATATGTTCCCATCACTCTGGTTGAGACATGAGTCTTGTCACCAACAGGACCAAGTTTTGCAAGCCCAAAATCTGACAACTTCGGATGATATCCTTCACCAAGAAGTATGTTTGATGATTTGAAGTCACGATAAATAACTGGAGGATTCGCCTTATCATGCAGGTATTCCAAACCTTTAGCTGCACCAGCTGCTATTTTCATCCGGATGTTCCAGTCTAATGGTTCTTTATCAGCTGGGATATCTATTATAAAATCAAAAAAATAACAATAAAAATTAAGTTGATTTGTCTGGGACCTTGAATCAGTCATATATTCTAATAACATCACTCCATAAAAGCATCAAGGTATTATCCTTTTCTCTGACATGCAGAAAAATGGGGGCAATTAAGTTCATTAATTTCAGACAACCAACAACAGCCACTTAAAAGGATGAAGAAGCAGATTATAGATACAGTTACTAATAATGCAGTTTAACTAAATAATAACCAGTCTCACAAAAAAGGCTACAAGCAATTTTTTTTTAATTTTCATAATGTTGTCCATTCAGGTGAAAGCACAACACAAGATGTTAAGAAGAATTGAATCAAATTTGTGAAAAGTCTAGTGTCTGTTGGAACTCAAGATCTTTGTGTTATAAATTCTGGTTTTGGTTAGCAGATGGCATGTCTCATAACAAAACAAGATGTTAAGAATGGAATCGAATTTGTGAAGAAGTATAGTATCTTTTGTAACTCAAGAAATCTAAGTCGTACATTCTGATTATGCTTAGTAAATGGCATGTCTCATAATGAATTGCCAAAGAGAACACCCAAAGTTAAAAAGAGCCATTAAAATAATCCAATTGCCAAGTTATCATTGAGACATTACTATAATGTATCATGTAACTCAATCAACTTTCCCTGTTCTTTCCACTAATATGTTCCCTGACTCATATCTTTCTTTGACAAACAGGAGTATCAAGAAGATTCAAAAAAATAAGTGGTGTCGATAGCATTAACCTGATGTAGAAACATTTCTAGAAAGAAGTAAGAGACAATGCCAGCTGGTCACACTGTGACTAGCATTCTCCCTAATTGGAGTTCCACAACATATCAAAATTGCTCATTAAATATTGTATCTTACCAAAAACGTTTGATTTTTGAAAACATGGCTTGTGATTACAAGTTGAAAGGATAATTTAGATGTATCTTACAGATTATATCAAATCCTATCCAAACTGTCAGATCAATCAAACTAGGAACAAGGTGGCTTCAGAAGAAGGGACCAGAAAGATTTCTTGTGCATCAAGATGTGCACATCCAGCTTCACATGGTTAAGGATAGCAGCTGGCTTAATTTGGTGAAGGGCAAGGAGTAAAGAAGAAAAATGACTTGAACAAGGGCTTGCACATAGCAAACAAAGAAAACTAGCAATCCTATCTTATTTGCGTACCAAAATATGGGCTGACAGCCTCTGTTTAGAAACAAATTTGCACCAGCCATGCATACTGCCTTAATCAACCTACCAAAATATAAGCCAACAGCCACTTTCGGGATCAAGGTTATACCAGCTGTAAGAACTATGAAAGGGCAATCAGTACAACCATGCAGATGGCCTTTGATGAAAGCCCATTGAGGACCAGTCAGGACTCAACGATGAAGATCAGCTGCAATATATGAAATCTGATGTATTATTTAACTACTTCAAAAAATATTCATATTTTTTTATTGATTGTTCTAGACTAGATGAGAAACACAATTATGTTAGAGGATTTGGCACTAGAAGCTTTATTATCAGACTTGCTTATAAGATCTTAAGGTTCAGGCTTGGATATATCTTCAACTTTAGCACAATGAAATTAGCTAAGCTTAGCAATTTAATTTTAGTCATAAAAATAGGTTCTTGTTTTTAGGCTATCTGTTGCCCTTAACAATTTTCTCGTGTTTGGACCATGATGTATCTAAATTTAATGTAAGCAAGGATAAACATTGGTGAATTGTTTTATTTGTATAAAAGGAATATGAAGCTTTGTGTAATAAACATTTACTTTATGAATGAAAAAAACAATTCTAAATTGAAAGCTTAGGCAAGACAATAAGATATGTATCCAAGTAAGCATGTGCAGTTTGGCTCATTATCTCAATAAACCTATTTAATAATTTTGTTGGGTTAAGCTTATGTATAACTCTATCAGGATAATACTCAAACACATCCAATACATGTCTCCTCAAGGACGCATGCCAAACATACAGCACCCTGTCTTTGGGGTTGATAAAATATCAACCAGGTTCCATTCATGCATCCAAGTGAAACATGGTGGGTTTCTCCTCTAGAGAACTGGTGGAAATTTATTGGTACCTGACACTACAAGAAGAGGACATCATTCACAATTCCATTTCTAAAAAGTCTTACTGTCCCACCAATAACAGCATTTTATATGTGTATGTACGTATACACACTGATTCTGCTGATGAGCATTATAAGCTCAAAGATGTACTAAACTGAAGACCATGGAAGCAGTCCTCCATACACCATGGCTATAATTTGATGCTGGATTTGGCATGTTCAGCCATCACCATCTCATGCTAGCTGTTTTGTTAAAAGACAGTTGTCTGTAGCTAAAAAACTGGCCATTGTTTGTTAACAACAAATGATAGATGCTCTCCATATTATGGAGGTGGTTAGTCACTATGGGCTAAACTAATATGATTCAGATATACTACGAACTCTGAAGAGGAGTGAACGTGATTAAGGGAGTTGGTAAAAAATGGACAAAAGTGATATTTAAACTATAAAGTCTACGATAGTTTAACTAGAAGATCTCAAGTCAAACATTTCCATCTAGCTTATTCTAAGCAAACAAGCCAAATAAGTATTTGCATAGACATAATCTAATAATTTCAAGCAGGGTATGGAATTCTAGGTTAATGTAACTTGAACCTTCATAAGCTCGATTTGGACTCATTTGTGACACCCTACATTCTTAAGTATTCATTCAAGTAAAAGATAATCTAAACCCTTGCAGATCATGTAAGATGACGTAAATTCTTTTATCAATGGTCCTTAACATTTATAAAACTTAATTAACACTTTACATGTCTAACTATAGAAGAACTGCAACCGCAGGAATTATGGAAAAATAAGAACAACAAGGCTAAATCAGTAATATAAGCTAACCAAGAAATCTAACCATGCAAATGGTCTTCTAATGATCCCAAAGGCATAAATTCATAGACGAGCAATCGTTGATCACCATCAGCACAATAACCAATCAGATTGACAAGATTAGGATGATGCAAGAGGCTAAGCATGAGGACTTCAACCAGAAATTCCCTGTTCCCCTGAAGACCATTTCTGTCAAGTTGTTTAACAGCAACAACCTGCATTGGTTTACATCAGCTGCATGCTAAATGCCAGATACCATATTTCCTTATTATACATAACGGATGCACATGTTTCCTAAGCAGCAATCTTGGATGTGTAATAATATCTCTAAGCTTACAATACTAGGTATTTTTGTGTTCCCGATCAATTTAATTAAAGCAATCAAGACATTTATAGGTAAACTAGTCACATGAAGTACTAAAAAAGAAACTAACCTGTCCATTCTCCAACCTTCCTTTATATACACGACCAAAACCACCTTCACCCAAAAGGCAATCTTGCCTAAAGTTCTTCGTGGCAGCAGCAAGCTCACGGAAAGTGAATGTCTGAGCTGCAATATGACCAGCATTGCTTTCCTTCGGAGTTGATGCTTCCTTCTTGGAGTCTGAACCAGTCCTCGACCTCAATTTGTCTAATGCCACAAGCAATCCACAACAGGAAACAAGAAACTCAATATTTTGACAGCAAAACATGACTTAGTATATGTTATTCGCTTTCATAGCATAAGTTGCATATGCCGAGAGGCAGATGAATATTCTTGAATTCTGCAATTCTGCGTATATTTTTTTAACAACCAAAAATGCACCTTCTTTTGAACATAATTTTAGACATGATCAATTAATTGCAAGAGCTCCCGTTCGCCTTCCTATATCCTGATCATTTCATGACAAAAGCATCACCCTAGTGTTTTTGGTAGAACAAGATATCTTCCTCCTCAGTAAGGAGAGATCAATGCATATGGCGAGAAAATTAGCCACAAAAAGAGGAGTCTGATCTCCAAAATCTGAAGGAACATCGAACAAGAGCACAACAAATAGCTTCAATTTTTCCTTTTTTTCTTTGCTTACTTCTCTTCATGCAATGATCATGATATCAATTGGCATTATTTAGAAAACAAACGTTGAATGTCCTAAAGCGAGGCCACGAACAATAGCTCCACAGATCGATAAGAAAAGATAAACGATCAGCACTAAACAAGCAAATACTCCTAAAACGCAGCAGAAAGGGACCATCAGATCCACGAGATTCACGTAAAAAACAATTTTCCCCCACGAAAAATTCCGACTTTCTCACCAGAACCGCCATGGTGCGACAACGAGGCGCCCTTGCAACCCCCACCACCTTTCCCCTCATTCCTCTTCTTCACCTTCTCCTCCTCCTCCTCCCTCTGACTGGCCGATCCGAAGCAGGGAAAACAGCCCATCACAAATTAGAAGAACCAAGAAAAAAAAACCCCCCAAAAGCCACCCACTTCAGCTCCAGCGACAGCTCCTCCTCGATCCTCCGATCGATTCCGACGGGCCTACATGAAATCTCGCCGCCTGCGGAGCGGATCAGCGCCTAAATCCGCAAAGGGAATGAGATTTAGGGAAGAGGGGCGGACCAAAACGCACAACCTGCGTCAAAATCGAATGAGAGAGAGAGCTGAAGTCAGCAGCGTGCGATGTAAGAAGAAGGAAGGAGC
Organism: Musa beccarii; assembly: GCA_024322285.1. NCBI lineage: Eukaryota > Viridiplantae > Streptophyta > Magnoliopsida > Zingiberales > Musaceae > Musa > Musa beccarii. The sequence continues at coordinate 1,950,143 of CM044401.1, read as the reverse complement.
CACCAAATGTAGGGAGAGAGTGATGTGGGTGAATTCCATATTAACAAAAAAGGACTTGTTTTGTCCCCACAAATTTACCCTACTTACATCTCTCAAATGTGAACCTAATCCTCCGCTCACAAAGCAAGTAGGAATGGGTAACGTTCTAACGGGTAACATAAAAGTGTTCTTTATTGTATAATTATCTTGTTTATTAATAAAAATACTTCATTTTATCCTATTTTTATACCTTTTTACATCCATTAATTATCTCAATATTTCATATGCCATCTAATTAATCAATGAAATCTTAGTTTCTTGCAAAAATGTAAACCCCACATCAACTTTCCAATGAGAGAACAAAGTATATGTGCTATGGGGTAATTAATTCTTTTTATTGTTAATTAATTATTTGAGAACAAAACAATTGTTTATTATTGCAGGAATAATTTTATTTTACTAATAAAAAGAGTTAATTTGTGTATATATTTATTCCTTTCCATCTATGAAACGTGAAACCCAATTAGGCCTCCGTTGACAATTCCGGTAAACAATGGGTAAAATAATTGTTCCTCGCTGTTGAATTAATTATATTTGTTTTGCTTTATAGGTAGAGTGTCACATTTACTATATTTTTTAGGACAGATTGGACTTCACACCAATAAAATGCAAAGGCACAAAAGAATCCCAATTGATCTTATTCTTCTTCAATCTTATACCAGGCATTTCTTTCCCTTTGATTCTTCTTACATTTTGTGTTGACTGTGTTTTCCTTTCTTCTTCTTCTTCTTCTTCTTCTTCTTCTTCTTCACGTATTTATTTATTTTTTCTTTTAATTGATAGGTTTGACTTTTAGCAATTAATTATCCTAGTGGCAAATTTTGCTGGTGTGTGCACCACTTAGTCAACATGGGCTTAGTCCATGTTGTTATCACTTGAACGAAACTTCAATGGAACTTTCATACAAGAAATGATATAGAAATTTTGATTTAAGAATTTGTACAACTAGGTTGAACAAGATCTACAAGTTTAAGAATCGAAACTTTTGATCCATCTTCAATCTTTTTTTTTTTTTTACTATTTTACTACTCGAATATTAAAAGAAAAATTATTAAGTTTGTTTACTAACCATCCACCACTAATATGGAGATATCATCACATCTATCTCAAGCAAAATCACAAGCATCACTGATTGACAAAAAAAAAAATCAAGTTGTTTTCCCGGGAGCTGGCAATTTGAGTGTAGAAAGGTTGCAGCTTTTATTTCTAGACTATGCTGTACAATACTTGGGAGTCATGGAAAAGTGTTATTATTATGCGAATCCGATCTCCCATGACAAAAGATGAAAAGTACCTAATAATCTATAATGCAGATTGGAATATCATCTCCGCGAGTTCCTACATCGAAAGATAAAAGCAAAGGTCATGGTGAACTCGATTACAAGAAAGCTTCATACAGGCATGGAAAACAGACTCGGGTTCGATATAGATACCTGCTTTCCGGATGGAACAGAAGGTTCATCCCATTCCATGGCCTTCTTTTCAAGTATCTCGAAGTCGGCTTTGCCAGCCTGATCAAAAGCATGTAAGAAAATTGAAATGCATAGCATTAAAATTGTTGGATAATCCCACATTCATGGTCGATCGGTTTTATTTGTACAAGAAACTGGATGTATTGATGAACAGACCTCAATTAAAGACCCAATCTCTGTGTCAAAACTTTGGTAGCGCTTGCGGACAAGCTCTGCCAGGGAACCATCCTATCATAAAGAAAGGACCCTTATTAATATCCTGGGAGTGGTCTCACATAAAATAAAATTCTCGGATTACCTCGGTTAATTTTTTAACATTTCGGAGTCCACGGGCCAATGTGTCCATTCCAGAAATATGGGCAATGAACATGTCCTCGACATCAGTGCTCTCTCTCCGCCTAAAACCAAGGAAAAAAGAATAAGCCCAGCACTTTGTTGAACTTGTAGCAGCAACATGCAATTGTTGCCTTTGCATACGGCTATCAGTTATCAAAACAATTTCAAGGATCTAGGATCAGTAAATAGACAATAAGGAGTAAGAGCACCAACAGTTTTGCATCGAAGTTAAATCCACCAGGTGCAAGTCCTCCCTATCAAAACAAATAAAACAATAGTGATAGAAGCAAAATAACTTGGAAAACTGTAGGATATCCTATTACCTAGAGAAAACTTCAACTATTAAGACAGACAAGTATTTTAGTTTGACTTACATTTCTAACAACACTTAACATAACTAAGGTTGCCTCTCCAATGTCTGTAAGGAACTGATCTGTGTCCCAACCTGTGCCAAAAATAGTTGAAGGTATCAAACACGTGTCATTATATATTCTCCAGCAATGAGGAAAGACTGAAGAGATTTGTAGCTTCAAGTGCCTTTAAGGGATAGTTGCACATACCAATCTGAGGGTCACCAGTATTTGCATCGATATTTCCAAGTAATCCATTTATCCTTGCAGTTTCAAGCTCATGATGACAGCTGCAGCCAAGAAAAAGCCATTGGTATTTTCAAGAAAAAGAACAAATATCCTCATATGACAATCTTCATATGTCAGCATTAGCCGAACCCACATCACAGACAGATCTTACCTATGACCAGACAAAGTAGCATGGTTACATTCAATATTCAGCTTGAACTCTCCTGCACCAAAGAAATATCAGAATAATGTAATCAGAAACTTCTTTATTAAAAGGAACTATTAGAAACAAAGAAAAGTATGGTTCAATTGAATCAGCAATTGCATGCTTAAGACTCCTAATGATCAAGATTCACATTACAAACTATGGCTCCATTTGCAAAGATTTTCAAAGTGCATTGTTGAGCAGAATGGAGAGCCTAAACTTGTTATGGTAAGTCCAAGTGATAAAATGAAGAAACAATAGTGATATTAAAAACCTTCATAGAAATCAAGAGACTGAACTATCAAGAACTGAGTTGACAAAGGATGCAAACCTCAACAGGAAAAAATTGAACCTGGTTGCAACAATCATATTACAATATACTGATAAAGCCTGCCTACTGTAAATGAGCAACAGAGAAAACACATTGACATGTTCAAACATATATACAATACAGTAGTCAATCCAAAACTATTAGGCACTTATATCTGATAGTCGTTCTGCTATGTTTATCTGCACAGGAGTGCATGTAAACATAATCATTATGTTACGTCTATCCACACAGGAATGCATATAAACAAAATGGTAGATACCACAAGAGATGCATATAAAAAGCTTAGGGAGGCATTATCCCTTCCATGAGAAAAGATAATGTGATAAACATAGCACGATTTCACAGTCGTGATTTTGTCTTTTGCTGTATCAAATGTCTTTAAAGATGGCCAACCATAAGAGGTGTAAGCATGACATTTTGGTGGTCATGAAAAACATAGAATTTTGCACAATTGTACTTGTTGCAGATTCCAACGTTCATGAATGTATAAACTCATTTCATAATGCCAGCAATCTAAATGCTGGGTGAAACTCCCTTCTTTTCTGAATTAGTTGAATGAGCATAATCAAAACAAACATATTTCCTTGTTTGGACCATAAAAAAGCACCTTTTACATTAGAATTGCTAAAAATTAACCAATTATCAACCTCGAAAACAACATCAGCGACCAGATGAACCAGAAAGAACAAAGCTGAAAATGAGATAGTTATAAATGAGTTCATAAACTCTAGCATATATTATTTTTTCATTTCTTTAGTGAGGTGAATTGACACTAAAAAATCTTAGCCCATAGGGATACATATTCAAACTTATAGTTATGGAATTTCATATAAATATATCTTGTTGGTTGATTTGAAATGAAACCATGATAATTTGCAACCCATAATAGTGTTTCAGTATATCACTAGGAAAGCTGGTGAGCCACGAGCTAAGAAAAACTTGGGAACATAATGAGCAAGTTCATGAACTCTAATTCAATGCTTGTAAACAAGTCAATAATTCTATAATTATGCTAAAAGTTTATCACAAAAAATAACTAAAGAAAAAAGCAGTCCTCATGGTAATTCTCATCAACAAAACTTGTACACAATAAAATTATCTAAGAATTAGTGATTTTACTAAAACATATGGTCACTGAATTGTTTTGTAATGCTAAATTCTAGAGAAAACAAAAACTCTTGCTATGACTAGTTTGATGGAATAACTTAAAATTAGAAGAAATAAAGTATCCATTCAAGAAGTCATGGTACTCTGGCTTATGTAACCAACTTATGTGAATATGAGCAAGATGAGGACAGAAAAGTACCTATAAGGCCATACTTTTGAAGGAAAGCAAAGGCAGTTGCAGCATCCCAGTCATATCTGATATAACAAAAATCAATCAGATTAAGATAATGAACATATCATAGACCATCATCCTTAATTGCAATACATACTGGTGCTTTGTCGGTTCTTGTGGTTTGGGCTCAATCAGCAGAGTTCCTGGAGTATGGAAGAAAAAATCATGAATAATACTATAATTCAGGATGTTAAAGGTACTCTAGCAAGTGAATCAGTAATTGCAATAAGAAAACATAAATAAGCATGCCAAGAAGATAAGACTATTAGATATAGTTGTCAGATCAGATAAATTATAAAAGAAAATGATTTTTTTTAACAATCAAACTTCATACAAAAATATGGAACATCAATTTCTGAGTGCTTTTAACTAGTAAGCTAATGACATGAAAACCTAATTGTGCAATGAACTTATATTAGACAATATGGATCAGGACATGGATACCATTGAACCCTATCTTCTTCTTGTAATCAACAGCCGCTTGAAGAAATCTTGCCTACAAAAAGTAAACCCTTGCTTTTAAATGCATAAGAATAATAATCTGGAAAACAATATGTGTGCTTTTACAATTATGAATTGTTAAGGTATTCTATTATAATAAATAAAAGAAAAATTATAATAGAAAAAGATTAACTCTGAACAGGTTAGACTGGCCAATATAGCTACCAACTCATACCAAGTGATCAAGCTCTCTTTGCATATCAGTGTTAAGAAGTGATTGATACCCTTCACGTCCACCCCAAAACACATAGTTCTCTCCTCCTAGGTAGTGTGTTACCTACAAGAAAATGAAACACAAATGTAGCGGATATTTGAAACTAAAGGCATTCAAATATTCAAAATTAACACCTCAATGGCCTTCTTGACTTGAGCAGCTGCATAAGCATAAACTCCAACCTCTGAGCTGTAAGACAGAAGGATGAAAGTTAGTGAATATATACTTTGAAAGATAATACAGACTATTATTTAAAAGAAGAATCACACAGTACCTAGTAGCTGCTCCATGCATGTAGCGAGGATGCAAAAAAAGTTGCGCTGTGCCCCACAAAGGTTTAATTTTAGTTCCCTCCTGTAAAACATATGAGATTCATCAGGTGATAAAAAACTTATATTACTATGGTTGATTCATAATAATAAGTGAACAATGAAAAGAGATCATAACAAAGAGCAACATTATAGAGGCTCTCTACTCATGTTTTACAAGTGGTAATGCAGCATTATTACCTGAAGTTCCTTAGCAAGAGCTACCACTTCATCCAAGTTTGCATTAGTTTCCTGACAATACCAAACTATCATAAAACAGAGTTTAAGTAAAAAATGCTTTTCACATGCTTAAGCAGTTAAACTTAAAAAGTTCCAAATTAACTAGATCACTGAGCAGACCCTGGTAACTTTTTTATGGATGAACAGTGACAGAGTTTGCTAAAAAAAACTTTTCAAGCATGCCTCAGAAGCAACATAACTTGATTCTTGCAATTAGTTGAATTATTGTCTTGCATCAGCATATATAACTGCTAAAGTCTGAATAAAGTTAACAATAAGAAACAACAATGATCATCGCTCACCACAAGTGTTTTACCATCTGGAGCTATATCTCTATCGTGAAAACACCACCTATCAACTCCAAGTTTGTCCATGAATTCAAAGTGTGCTCTCACTGTGATTGGAGACATAACATGAGTGTCTTAAGTCTTAACTTTAACTAACTACTTGATTGTATATCATCTTACTTTGTCAACTAACTAGCTGAAATAACATTATCTTACTTCTTCTTTTGGCCATGGCTACAGAATTTGTACCATCCTCCCATGGCCATGATTTTGTTGGGGCACCAAAAGGATCAGCACCAGTCCCACGAAAGGTGTGCCAAAAGGCAACACTAAATCGCAACCAATCCTAAATAACAATTAGAAAGCATTAGCATCAACAAATGACAGGACAACTGATCCTTAAATAAGTAAACCAACAAACAAACCTTCATTTTCTTTCCAAGTATCTCTTCCTGAGCATTATACCACTTATAAGAAAGTGGATTTTTGCTGGTTGGACCCTAATGTGAAAGGGGAAAATTGCAACAAAATTTGTATTAGTTGATCAATCAAATCAACAAGAAAACCATGTTCACATTGCAGCAGACCCAATGTTCGGACAAAGTCAATAAAAAAATACAATGTTGATAAGATATTACTTCATATTTGATTTTTGGAATGCCTGGGAAGAACTCGCCTTCCCAGCCATCTGAAGAACCACCATCACACTTGGCCTCGAGATTAGCTGGGCATGTATGTGGACCTTCTGCAATCTGCAAGCAGAAATTATTCATACTTCCACCAAGACAGACATTTGAACATTTGGTAAAAGAAAAAGAAGGTATGGGGTTACTCACAACAGATGATAGGACCAAGGCCAAGGAGAACAGCAGCAGAGTCCGCTTTATCTCCATAGTGCACCAGAAGTGGAAAAGATGGTTCTGAAAATGAGAGAGTTAGAATGCATGAGAAACTGGTCAAGTTGCTATAATGAAAATATAATATTTCAAATTCCATACAAAGAGGAGGATACAGCTTGTCCATAATTTTGTATAAAGCTTTGGCTAATTTTTGAAGTTGTAAAATTACGTCTTTGATAAAATATGTTTTTGGGTAAAATGGAGAGACTCAGGAAGAGAATACAACCGACTTCCGAGAACAAATCAAATCTATTCTCCTTGAGAAATCAAATTCCTTCAGTAACTAACTTGTCTATTTCTACATTACACTACACGGCTAAGAAAGTTAAATAAAATATAGAGATATAACCACAAACCAAGCAACAAATCACGGAGTTCTTTGGAAAATTGAATTAATCAACATCTACAGACTGCTCTCATTTTTCTCAATGTTTGATGCAGAAAACAAAAACAAACCGAAGAATATCCCATCGCCCCATGAACCACCAAAAAGGAAATCAGATTCGATTCCTCTCCTCAAAAGACGCGTTTTTTCTTCAAATGAACTTAATCTCGTGTTTCATCTATTCCTAAACTAAACACCAAAAGATCACATCTTTCCTTTCTCCCTAAACACGATATAATTGAATCAAAGAAGAACTTCAAAAGCAATCTAAAGTAAAATCCCAACATAAAAAGGAAAACAGGACGACATTTTTATTCACAAAACGAGCATTCAAAATCCTATGTTACTAATCCTCGACTCCAACGTTAACAAATGATCGATCTAACCGATCCCCAAACTGAACACTCCAAAACATCACATCTTTCCTTTCTCTTTCTTTCTCCTAAACACGAGATCGATCATCGAGTCGACATAGAAATAGAAAAATCGACGCGAAGAAGAAGGGAAACATACCACCCCCGCGTCCCCAGCGATCACTCGAAGTCGCAAACGAAGAGCGATAGCAAGCAAACAGCAGAGAATAAAACCACCGCCGTTGTTTAAGCCAACATTTATTGCCAAAGATAGCCGTCTATTACGAGAATGCGGGATCTTATCCAACTCAAACAGCAGATCCCCAACATAGTATACTTCTTATCGCCGTCCATCACAGGACCTCGACCACGGCTCGTACAGATTTGCATCCATCGTAACCGTCAAAATGTGAATGGACGGATCACAGAAGCATTTCACTATGGGCATTTTAATCCGACGATGTTACCGTATGGAGGGTGTTCGACTCCTATCACACCCGTCCGTGATTCACATGAACAAGAAGTGGATCTCATTTTTGTGTGCGTCGATCCGCTTAGATCGGATCATACAAACTAAATTTTGATATCCTATTCGATTTAAAACTTTTTTGAAGTAATTATATCTAGTTTTCTTGAATTAGTATTTTTCATTATATATATCTTTTTTTAATAATATTTTAAATTTTTTTCAAAAAAAATCTACTATCCCTAAAAATGAATTGATTTATTACAATATTTCGATCACCAGGAGTCAAAAAAAATCAAAACATGCCCAAAAAAAAAAGATTATTTGATATCTCATATTATCATTCAAATAGATAAACTATACTAGTTTAAACATAATATTATCCAAATAAAAATAAAATTTTGAATTTTTACACTATAAAACTATAAAACACAATAAAACCTACTCGAAAACATCTAAATGGACTCTTTACTCTGACCAAACTAATTATAAATTTAAAATATAATATTATAATGATATACGAACAATGATAACAAAATTGTATTTAATTATAAGCTTAAAAATATGATATCATAATGATATATGAGCAATAATAACAAAAAATATATTATATGATGTCGCTTATAGTATTTTTAATAATATTTAAATATAATGAATCAAATGAAAACACTATAACACATTAAAAATAATCAAAAAATGAGAAAAAAAATTGATGAGAAAAGTTGGTGAAGAATATTTTAGATATTTCTTTGTTGGAGTGAAGGATTGATCCAAACTGACAATCCTTTTTAAAATTTTTAAATAATATTTATTAAATTATATTTAATATAAAAAAATTAAATAGTGATTTATTTAATATTTATTTATTATTAATAGTGCAAGTCCCAATAAACTCTAGGTGAAACTCTAAATAAGATTATATTTATTTATTTTCAACAAATAAGGAAAAAGTTATCTTAATCGTTTAGCAAATCCTAAGAAGCCGATTCACTCGAAGCGATCATCTAATTTTCTTTCATTTTTTTTATTTTTTTCTTTATTTCTTTCATTTTTTCCACGTTAAAACCCTGAGGGATCTTACCAACCTTTTAGCTCATAATTTAAAATATTAGATATATTAGACAAATTTGATAATATATTATATTTCTTTCAGAAAAATTCTTTGATTATTTTGGACTAAGTAGGAATTAGTCGGTGCATTGTTAATAGGTCTCATGTTTGTTTAATTATTATTTGTGAAAAAAAATATATTAGGTTAGTAGGAATAGGTAAATAGATACACGATTTGGATTTAAGATGGTCTTAATACCTAAAGATATTAATTAGCTTTAAATTTAGGTAGGATTATCCTACCTAATACAATTCCTATACACAAATTAAAGGAAACATGACTCCTATAATTTTTGTATTATATATCATAATGGATAAGGTTGGATTGACACGAATAGTGCCATAGAATGATGTGAAATTGACGTAATTGCCTCGAATTGGTATGTAGTACAATCCAAATTTAACATATTAACATAAACTATTTCTCGGAATTGCATATAAACCGTATCATATCCGAGTCGTATGGGTTGACCAAATTGTATATGTGTAAATTACTCCAGTCGTCTCACTTAATTGATTAGACGGCATTAAAACTTCTCTCCCAATTCCTCTAATCCATTCTCATCATTCTAGTTGTATATCAGTCGTATATAATGATATGACATATTTCGACATCATCCGTGTGATAGCGATCAGTGATCATAACAATGCCAACAAAAAAATCTCATACTGACACAACGTGACACCTCAAATTCGAACAGGACAATCACCTCCCTCGTATTGTTCAGTATCGTACAAGTTAGCGTCGAATATCCCAAAGTCGCTCCGAAAAATTCGAGTCGACGCCGCTCAGTATAGGGCCATACAGCTCGATTGATGCTCATACAAGCCAGTTGCCCAATGAGTCGATAACCATTAACGAACCATGTATGATCGACCCTCGTTCGTATGTATAAAAGCTCACCCTTGATCGACGCCAAGGGGGCTCTCTCAAAGACACTCAATTCCCTTACACACAACGTTGACTTAAGTTTTGAAGGGATCAAGTTGGAAAAATCTCTTCTGACTCGACCTGTATGAAGGAATTGATGGACGCATAGTCACTTGCTTGATAGGAGAAAGGATCACGCTAGAAGGGTAAGCGGCCAACTTTGCCTGACTTAACACCGACTTCTCGCTTGAAGTATTTGCTAGGACAACAACGCATCCGTGATCGAACCAAACTGTGCTAACTCTACGACCATGGTATAAAGGTACAGTAACATTTAATAATTCGAGTCGACGCCGCTCAGTATAGGGCCATACAGCTCGATTGGTGCTCATACAAGCCAGTCGCCCAATAAGTCGATAACCATTAACGAACCATGTACGATCGACCCTCATTCTTAGGTATAAAAACTCACTCTTGGTCGACGCCACGGGGGGCTCTCTCAAAAACACCCAGTTCCCTTACACACAACGCTGACTTAAGCTTTGAATGGATCAAGTTGGAAAAATCTCTTCTGACTCGACTTGTGTGCAAGAACCGATATACACATAGTCACTTGCTCGATAGGAGAAAGGACCACGCTAGAGCGGTAAGCGACCAACTCTACCTGACCTAACACCGACTTCTCGCTTGAAGTATTTGCCAAGACAACATAGTGCATCCGTGATCGGAACAAACTATACTAACTCTGCGACCATGGCATAAAGGTACAGTAACATTTAATAATTCTACTTGAAATTATTGACGCTCAATTTGAATTCGTGTTCGACTCAAACCAGTTCCATGAAAATGTCATCACTTGTTCGATCCATGAATAGCGAGTCAACGCAGCACAAACTTCGCCAATCGCTTTGACCTTTTGAAGTCCCAAATGTGTCAAAATAAAAGATTCAAACTCTTTATTTATATAATTCGACCGTTGAATCAAAAAAATCAGACAAAAAAGGTGATTTGAGGTCCGATCAACTCCAAATGGTAATCGTAATCAACGATTCCACCTTATTTGAATTTGAACTCAATGATTTTATGGTGCTTTCTTTCTTGGTTCAGAAAGAAGACGAGGGATAAATTACTGAAGCTAAGAAAACAGGAAGAAAAATTAAAAATAAATATCTATATATATAAAAAATAAAATTTGGCAAAATCTTCTCTATACATAAAAGAGAAGATTTTTCTCCTAAATCATCCCAATTAACAATCTAAGTATTATGTTATGTGTTAAATTCTCGAAAAACACTCATCTTTTTTTTTAAATCTCTTATTAGAATGTATCTTTTTCCTTTTATATTTTTCAGAAAACATCCTCTATTTATCATCATTCCAGAAAATATTTTCCTTTTCTTCGGTTACAATGTTTATGAGCGATAATATTTTTGATGCATTCATCAAAATACTGTAAGCTTTTTGAATGAACTGAAAATAATAAAAATAAATTCACATAAAAACAGTATTTTAAATAAGCATCCTCACTGATTTATAAATAAAATAATTAAATAGAGAGATTTATATTCAATCACAGTATTTTTTGCATAAATTTATAATATTTTTAAAAAATTATAACTGAGAAATTCAATTAGTTCAAGTTATAATTAGACACCATTTTAGTTGTATTATCATGAAAATATTTCACAGATTATAACAACAAATAGTAACATTATTGGGAAAATATTTAAAGAAATGCCTATCAAGAGCTAAAATAGAAACAATTTTCAAGAATTCACCGTATAATATAATACAAATAAAAAAAGAAAAAGAAAATATCCCACTTTTTCTTTTTGCCAATCCATTTGTTTCTTATCCATTCCAAAGAAAAGGGAAATTTTATATATATATATATATATATATATATATATATATATATATATATATATATAGATATAAAAGCAAACTCCCTCTCGTCACTCTTGCTTCTTCCTGTGGCTAGAGAACGGCCAAGGGAACTGTAATGGCGACCGCTTGCTTCGCCCTCTCCTCCCTCCGCTTCCGTCCTCTCTCCGCCACCGGGGCTCGCCCTAAGGCCGGAAGCCCTAAACGGCCATCCCGTCCCAGGCCTAACCTCAAGTCCCGGAAGGTCTCCGGCGGCCCGCCATCCTCGAGCGGCGGCGGTGGGGAGGCCACGACCTACACTCGCCTTCCTCCGAAGGACGACTTCTCCCTCGATCCATCCGTAGTTGCGGTCTCCTCAGTGACCTCCGGTGAAATTAGGTTGCGTGAGTCGCCGGTTCCGGCTTTAAATTCTTCTAAGGAAAAGCCTTCGGATCGTCATCGAAGTAGCGGCTCCGATAAGAAGGCTAAAGGTTCGGTCTTTGTGGAAGAGGTCATAGATGAAGGCGAGTTGCTGACGTTTGAACCCGATGGCAAGTTCTCCCTCGATCCATCCCTCGGATTCCACCTACGAGGCTCGGGCGAGTTTAGGGTCCAACAGGTAACAAATCCTGCATCGAATTTGATGAATATGAAGCTTTTGAACAGTTCGATATTTGTGCAGGACATCGAGGGAAGCGACGACGAATTTTTGGAGTTCGAATCGGATGATGATGAGGTTATCTTGGGGTATGGATCCATGCATCCCGAGGTTGAGGCCTCGGATTTGGAATTAGAGTCTGAATCCGATGGGGAGTTGGAGGTTTATGTTGACGGGGACGATGAATTTGGGAATGGGGAAGTGAAGGAGAAGGGGGTTCCTGCGATTATGAGATGCTTTGATAGTGCGAAGATATATGTGAAGGCCGGGGATGGAGGGAATGGAGTTGTGGCATTTAGACGTGAGAAATTTGTGCCTTTTGGCGGTCCATCAGGAGGTGATGGAGGGAAGGGAGGAGATGTGTATGTAGAGGTCGATGGGGCAATGAATTCTTTACTCCCATTCCGTAAAAATGTGCACTTCAGGGCTGGGAGAGGCGGGCACGGTCAGGGAAGGAAGCAGGCTGGGGCAAAGGGAGAGGATGTGGTCGTGAAGGTGGCACCTGGAACTGTGATCAGAGAGGCATTCAAAGGAGGTATGCAGGGTGAGGTGTTGCTGGAGTTAATGCACCCTGGACAGCAGGCACTGCTCTTACCTGGTGGGCGGGGTGGGAGAGGAAATGCATCTTTCAAATCAGGGACTAATAAGGTACCAAAAATTGCAGAAAATGGAGAAGAGGGCACCGAAATGTGAGTATAAAATTGTTTTGTTTTCTTCTCATTTTACGTATTTAATATGTGTTTATTCTTGAATTTGCAAGAGAGCATATACATATTTAAGAAATGACTTCATATTGAAATGAGAAACATTTCTAACGATCGACTTTTAATTTAGTCAACATACTTCTTACAATATAGACTGCAATACAGTTGAAGTTTGTTAGAGCCTCCGGATTCTTTGTGGAGAGGGAATACGTTCACGTCATCCAATTTATCTTGTTGACCCATTCTTGAGAGAGTCAAATTAGCTAGGCATATAAATTGTACTGCTCCTTATTTATCTTATTGGTGTTTCTTTTGTTTTGAGACAAAGTAGCATCTAGGGATTTTTGTTATGGTGGGAATGGCTGAAAGGTTCTCGAACTTTCTAAACAATTAGATAGCCACCCTGCATGGGATTAGTGAACATGTGCCATCTTGACAGCTGATGATTTTGAATGTCTAAAAAAATTTGATGATCATCATTATGCATACAATTGGTGCAGGAAACATATCTCATCTTGATGACTGATGATCTTGAAGCTAAGGGCAATGGTGGGAATGGCTGAAAGGTTCTCGAACTTTTTAAACAATTAGATAACCACCCTGCATGGGATTAGTGAACATGTGTCATCTTGACGGCTGATGATTTTGAATGTCTAAAAATATTTGATGATCATCATTCTGTGTACAATTGGTGCAGAAAACATATCTCATCTTGATGACTGATGATCTTGAAGCCAAGGGCATTGGTGCATTAAGGATAGCATGCATGGTTCTCCTACAATGTTGCCATTATAAAATCAAAACACAATAGTTGACGATTTGAATTTTTTAAAGAAAATTAATCAGTTAACCAGTAGGTTGAGGTAATTAGAAATGAAAATTAGTTAACAGAAGAAATGTTGCTATGTATTTTAAAGAGAAGATGTTGTAATCATCATCACTGAGCACAAAGATTGCCATACAAAAATCCTGGATTGATGTGATTGTCAATTAAAAGAACCTCTAGCATGTTGCTGGATGAGTTATTCTAAGAAGAAGCACTCTGTTGTATCTAAAATCACTAGTTAGTGATATTTGATTTTACTTGGAGAGCTGCAAGCTGTGAGGGTCAGTTACCTTAGCAGAAATGTTAATGTAATTGCCCACGATCTGGCAAATTTTGGTAGGTTATCTATGGTATCTCAATCTCGGGGAGATGATTTTGATAGTTTTTTGGCCTCTGTAACTGATGGGCACCATTATTAGTAATGGAATAGAGTTTTCTTCTTTTTTTTCAAAAAAAAAAAAAGAAGAGACCTTATTTCCACAAGGACATGAGTGCTTTATATCTTACATCAATTAAATAATTTGGCAAACCAAGAATGTAATTGATATGAAGCCTGAGATAAATTATGATACATGTATCATGTAGAAATTGTCATGTTCTGGATTAAACAAGTTTGCTGCTTGATTAGGCTATCCAATACCATCGCTGTAGATTTTTTTGTTATCAAGTTTTTGTAGCTTAAAGAGAAGTCTAAAAAGAGATCTTTGATGAAGCAACTGGGTCTGATGTATTTCTTACTATAATTTTGTTACTGTTTTTACCTAGAAAGTGAACATAAAAGTTCTGTTCTTACATGAAGCTTATGATTAGATAAACTCTTCAGAATTATGTGATGGTTGAAACTTTCTCTTGATTTCTATAGCAGCACCATATGGCAAAATTCATGAACTGGCTAAAAGTACTGATATGTAGGCTCTGCATAAGATAATGACCATATTTGGAGAAGAATATTTTATATAAAAATTGTCAGTATAAAATGGATTTTTCCTCCTAAGTAAGTTAAACCTATCTATTTTTAAGACCCAGTTCCAGCAAGCAGGGTCTCAATGGCATTGAATTTCTCTGGCAAATTATGTATGCTTTTTTGATCTGTTCAAATATCATTGGATTCATTGTCAGAATTTTGAAGGTCAATAGGTTTTGTTACTCAACTAAAATGTTCCTCAGGTGGTTGGATCTGGAGCTGAAGCTTGTAGCTGATGTTGGAATTGTTGGTGCTCCAAATGCTGGAAAAAGCACTCTCTTAAGTGCTATTAGCGCTGCTCAGCCAACCATCGCCAATTATCCCTTTACAACTTTGCTTCCTAATCTGGGAGTAGTTTCATTAGATTTTGATGCCACGATGGTTGTTGCAGATCTACCAGGTTTGCTTGAAGGTGCTCACAGGGGATTTGGCTTAGGTCATGAGTTCCTAAGACATACTGAAAGATGTTCTGTCTTGGTAAAATGCTTAATCAGTGTTTAGCTAGTTACTTTCATTTGTCTTTCAGACTTAATGGTAGATGGTATCTAGTTGATTTCATATTGATGTGTTGTTGGGTTGTTTCTTCTTTTCCCGTAGAAAGTTCTGGCACAGTATGCATAGTTTATGCAAGCAATAATTCTTTTGGACTTTATTCAGAATTTGCATAATTAGTGATAGTACTGAAATGATCTTCAGCTAGTGGACGCCCTTGTGTTTCTCATTCTAAACTTGCAATTTTTAGGGTTTCTAACATTCAGTACCTATTGATACCTTTTCTTCTTGATTATTTTGCACGTTGATGATCCTTGTTCGTCATTTCTTGTATCTGCGGACTTGGGCATCCATCTTCTTCAATATGAATTTACATTAATCTTAATTGTGCAGATGAGTTACTCCTAGTATTAGTTATTGTTACGATAAAGATTTTTTATTAATAAAACTTTTCTTGTGATATGGATCCTCAGGTGCATGTTGTTGATGGTTCAGGGCTGCAGCCAGAGTATGAATTTGATGCAGTTAGATTGGAACTGGAATTATTTAGCCCAGGACTCGCAGAGAAGCCGTATATTGTTGTATATAACAAAATGGACCTTCCAGAAGCATATGAGAGATGGGATTCCTTCAAGGAACATCTTCAAGCTCGTGGAATCCAACCTTTCTGTAGTAGTGCAATGAATAGACAGGGGACACATGATATTGTGGTTGCTGCCTATGAACTTTTAATGGAAGAAAGGAAATCAAAAAGGGAATCTGATGGTAACTAATTTATTATTCTTTTCTTTTCCTGTTTTTATAGTGCAATCAAAGCATTTTTTCTGTCCAATGACTAGGTACTGATGCATTTTTCTTTTTTAATAAGCCTAAATTCCAATTATGTGTGGTCATCCTAAACTAATTTGGTGTCAAGCTGGTTCTTGGAAACAAACTATCCGTGTTATGTATGTACCTTCATTTTATATTCTTTTTTTTCTTAGTTTATTATATTCCGGTTCTTCATTTAAGACCATTGCAAATTAATGATAACTGAGATTTTGTGAGTAGTGTCCTTGTGGTGATGTTGTGCCACTAATCTGATTTCCCAACTAAATTCCTTTGTGTTATCCTAAACTAATTTGGTGTTAAGTTGGTTCTTGAAAATAAATTATCCATGTTATGCATATACCTTCACTTTTGTTTTCTTTCTTATTTCTAAGATCACCATACTAATCTGGGTTTTATTTAAGGTCATCACAAGTTGGGTTTTATATAAGGCCATCACAAGTTGTTGAAAACTGAGATTTTTTTACGATTGTTCTGGTGGTGATATTATTAAACTAATCTGATATCCTTCTTGGTAGGAAAATAAATCATCTGCATGAATCCGAGCACTTTTCACAAAGTGTACAATGCTAGGTCAGAACATCAACCAGAAGATGGGGAGAAGAAATAGATGCTAAACAAACAAGAGAGGAAACACCTTCAAGCACAAATTCCACAATATCCTAACCAAAGTAAAATTGCAGATGACAGAAAAACTAAGAAACGATGGACCAAGAAATCTCCACCAACAATGGTTTGGAATGGGAAAAAAGTTATAATGAAAAAGGGCCCGCTACCTTATCTTAGAACCTTCAGAATTTGACCTTGTTTGACTTCTCTGAGAGACAAGAAGCCCCTAAGAAGAAAATAGATCTGTTTTCTCTACTCTCTACTTTTTCTTCATAACTAAAGGCTTAAATAAGATATGTAACTGACTACATGGACTACCAACTACTGCCCATCAGTAAGAAAAAAGAATTTATTGCATTCCCAAAATGTCTACATAACGATATACAAACACCAAGTACATGATGATGGTCATAAATACTCAGGCCTCAACAGAAACTGAAAAGCATGTCAAGAACTAGCAAGTGAAGCACTAAGATTTGACATTTCCTAACCTTTTGTTGTTTCTGTTAGGAAAATGATTATATATGGTAGCTTAGTTTGGTTGTTTACTTTTATAGATTTATGTTTGAATTGTAAAGGCTATCTTTATCCATATAATTTATTTGGTTTTTGTATGTGTGGTATTTCCCATAGTCAGTCATTGTTGTGCTGCTTCTTGCTGCAGAGTGGACTGGTCCATTGAATCTAAATCATGTTGCCGACACCATACAAAAGCAACGATGCTCTTCCATGAATGAATTTGAAATCTTTTACGATAGCAGCTCTAATACATGGCATGTAGATGGGGCTGGCTTAAGACGTTTTGTTCAAATGACAAATTGGCAGTATGCATTCTACTCTCTTTGTGACCATTCTGACCTTATCATTGGGTGTTAGCCAATTCTTGTGTTCTTATTGCTGTGAAGTATTCAACTTCGTGTGCGCACACGCATGTGTGTATACACACATTTCTTATGCAGCACCTTATTGATAAAATTGTTAGCCATACCACTTACATTTTGGAAATGATATGAACATAGCCTTTTTGTTTAATCATATTTGCTTAAATTGCAATATGAGAAGGTACATTATGATGGATCATTTTTTGCACTGTATCTGTAAGAAAAATTCTGGAATTTTAGTGGTTACATGTCAATTTTACATGCGTTTATAACATAAGCTACGCAAATTTGCTAATGGAAAAATGAAAGCATAGTATCTGAGATGGTACATTAGCAAGCTAATGCAAAACTAAAAAGAAACGATAACTTCATTTGGGGAAAATGTCGGATGAAGTTCAATTTGAAGGAGGTTATGTCAGACTAAAAATTCTTTAATAGCGCTGAATCTAATCAAACTTTTTAATTTTTAGAACTGTACAAAACCATCCTTTTTCTTTTTTCTTTCATAATCATTATAGACATAATTGATAGTGTCCCATGGTGCATTAGTGAGTTTTGTAGGTTAGGCTATACGTATTTGTCCCTCGTGCAATGGGGTTTCTTTTTCATTAAAGAAATTTTTTCTAACTGGTTGTTATCTTGCATGATAACCTGCTAAAAACAATCAAATCTAATATGGGGAGCACAAAATGTAACAAAATTAATTTGATCAAATTTGATGAATAATGTTCTTCGAAGGGGGCGAGGTGTGGTTCTATGTATCCAGTACTAAGAGGATTTATTTATTTTTTGTTGAAATTATCTAATAAGATACGACATAACCTTAAATGTGGATCAGGTACTCGGAGTCATTGAAAAGATTTCAGCATGTTTTGGAGGCATGTGGCGTGAACAAATCTCTAATTAAACGTGGAATTAAAGAAGGGGACACGGTCATCATATCAGAGGTACAATTTGCAATCCTCTTATTGGTTAAATTTCTGGCTTAAACAAGTTCAGCAAGTAGCAGGTTCTCAAAATTGAAATTTGTTTTTTCTTTTAATTTGATTTGATTAACTCCGTTTTTGAAATTTGGTGACAATTCACAAGATGGAAATGGTGTGGCACGATGAAATTCAAAAAAATGATTCATCGAGCACGAGAAAACGAGCAACTGGTTCTGTAAAATGGCCGCAATTGTATTAGAAGAATTGTCGAGAAACTCTCTGGTACGAGGAAAGATTTACCTTTCAATTTAACCATAATTCTTCTGTAGCCTAAATGTAAGGTCTCTGCAAATTGCTTCTCAGCCGATGCACACAGAGGATATGAGTTGTGTACTCAGATGTTAACCCCAAACAATTTAACGTGTTAACGCAAGCTTGGAAGATGCATTTTCGTGAATCAAATAGCAAATATTGTCACGGTAAGCCATTCTATTTCTGAACCAGCCATGGTTTACAGTATAAATGGGGAGTTTGAATCAATTCATCTGAGTTGCTTTTGCTACTTGCATATCAGCAGGCTATATCAAACCAATTTGCTTGCTTGAAAATGAAGATCCAGCTGCGGACACTTTGACCGAGCCATCTGACTATCACACCGACAGCCACAGTTGGATCATCATGCTACCTCTGGTGCCGGTTGGGTCAGGTTCTTTGAGCGAACATGCACCGGTTATGTTGCGATCTCATGTTTGTTGTTCGAATGTTGTTTGCATTAATGGTCATAATGCTCATGATGTATGTGACATTTGCCCCGATCTAATCACAGCCTTTCGTGATTTCGGGATCATCTCTCTCTCGTAACTTTGTCATACGAATACTTGATCCGTGGATGGATTGGTGCAGGATGGAAGACATCAATATTTATACGCATTCACTTTGTAGAAAGCATTCGGATTGGTATGCTTTTGCATCCACTAGGGAAATGTTGTGGCAATGATTTTTTTACTTGTGGCTTCCATAGGATTTCCTGTAATTTGGATGCATCAATACGATATTGATCAATGTTTCCATTTAGACTAATTCTATTTGCGAAAAGTTTTGTTTTTGGATAGGAGTATTCTAGATGAATTACTACTAATCTACTAAATTTGATTAGCTAGAATTATGGATCATCGGAAGAGGCAAGACATTAAGATGCAGTAGTTTTGTGCTCGCGGCAACAACCGAAGGAGGAGTTGTAATGCATGACAGTCGCATCCAAATCAATCACAAGTCATAAAATATGCCTAGATAATTGTCAAAGACGTATCTACCTACAATCTACAAGCGTTTAGAACGCCGACAAGTGGACTGCTCTCCGGGAAGCCAAAAAGACGACAAGTACGCCCCCGCGTACGGACAATCCAATGTCACCTTCAACCTTGCCGTCTTGAGCTTTTCTCTTTGCTTTGTAGGTTTTGTAATCGATCCATCTCATCCTCTTCTCCTATTGCTCCTATTAACTACAAATGAAGATAAAAAAGCCGTGTCCAATCTCCTATCACCTTGTCGTTCTTGGCATGCCCACTGCGAAGCCCTTTTGCCCCACGCATCAGCCGAACCCATCACCGAGAAGCCCAACCCTGCATGCAATACATGCCTAACGCACTTCCCCCTTCCCTCTCCGGGTAGCAACGCGACACGGCATCACCCTTCTCCCCCCCTTTTGCGCGATGCATGCTCATAAAGACTAGCCATGGTGGCGTCAAAGATGTGGTGTTTGCATGCCAGCTCTCCTCTTCCACGACCACCGCTCTTAACTATAGACAGTAATATCTCCGTGTAGTGCGCTATCTGCAGCTGTCCGTCTCCAGGTCGAGGTTTCGTCATCGGGTGGGTGATTCGATCAGGAAGCGACCACCGATGGTGTTTAGGGATCGTGCCATGGCGAGAGAGAGAGAGAGAGAGAGAGAGAGAGAGAGAGCTCCATTAATGGCTTAAGATACTCGAGTCGGTCCAGCTCCTCGGAGCTTCCCCTCCGATTTGATTGAGGAATGACGTTTCCCTAATAATGCATGGGGAAGCTGAGCTGTGGAAACATGCCGAACCCCACAAGTTCACGTAAAATCTATCCAGATATACTTGTTTATGCCTCTCATAGATTTCTCTCAATTTTCTGACGAGAAATATGCTATCATTCGTCTTCCTCTTTTCTCGCTCATGTTCGTGTCGAGGTTTGTTCTGGTTGCTTTAATTCATGCAATATTTTATGACTACGATCTCAGTCCGTCCCCATCATGTTGCTTGTTCGTTTCCCATCGGAGAGCTAAGTATCTATTTAGCACAAATATGGAACTTCCTTCGATATCTAGTCAATTAACGAAGACCAAATTTCTTGTCTTGCAGTTCGGGAAAAAGTCACCAACAACAACAACAAGTCATAATGCCTCAATAGAGAAAATTATATATATATATATATATATATATATATATATATATAAATTTAGTTTCAGCATTACTATTCCTGTGCTCGCATGACACGCGTCTCTTTAACTGGTTTCTGCTACTGAGAACATCTGCTGTTGGTTTGGAACTCGAAGAGTGCAGAAGTATAATAATGTCATTGTTCTTGGCATTGTGGACGAATCAGCACGCCTGAACTCATCATGTGACCAATAATGCTTGAGATTTATGCCGACTATGTGGAAGTCGATGAGGACAGTCACGGCAATTTAATGCCTTAGATTGCATCACCACCATCGAGCACTTTTCGCAGCTATATATACGGACGAGCAGAAGATGGTGAGCTGCACAGCCAGCCCAGCCTCCATTGCCACCCCCAGCTCTGTAGCTTCCTTGCTTTCTCTGTTCTAACCTCAGGAGCAAGAGAAGGGTCCCAAAATGCTGGTCATCACCATCGAGAACCCTTTGGCTACCGCAGCTGGCCTTGTTGGTACTGCCTCTTCCTCTTCCTAATCCTTCTTCCGCCGAGGAATCGTTTTGCTTTCTTTGTCTGTCTATATTCATGACATATGATGATAGCAAGCTCTTCTAATATAGTTCAGCAAAGGCTTGAGCTCACAGCGATCGAGCAAAGAAGTGTTTGAAAGCATAGAAATGGTTTGGAGACATTTCTTTCATGTGTAATGGTTTCTTTTGTTTTCTTCCTTGTGCAGGCAATATTCTATCTTTTCTGGTGGTTTTGGCACCCATGTAAGCCACTCCGAACCTTTGTGTTCTTGATTCAGCGAACAGTTTCTGCACACACACACACACACACATTGTGGTTCACAACACCATCAATCCATGTCCGCATCATTTGACATTTCTCTCTGGCGAGTATGTGAAAAGGTGTGTTTGTTCTTCGTGGTGTTGGCAGGCCAACATTCTACAAGATCTACAAGAAGAAATCGACGGAGGAGTTTGGTTCGGTGCCGTACATGGTGGCCTTGTTCAGTGCCATGATGTGGATTTATTATGGCGCTCTTACGATGGATTACCTGCTGCTCACCATCAACGTTGGAGCTTCCCTTATCGAGACGGCCTATCTCATACTGTTCCTGATCTATGCCCCAGCGAAGCCGAGGGTAATCTTTCTTTGTCTCACGCATGGATTCGGAGCACAGCACAAAGTTGCAGTAGCTCCGCTCTGCAACTGGATTTGAAGACCTAACTATTAAGCGAAAATTTTCGAGTATCTAAATCTTGTTTGATTCTTCGTGAGTAGAGGAACATCTCGAATTCCGATTTCTCAGAAACGAGGAAGATAAGAAACCAAGCAGTAGTGCACGCTTAGTTAATTTGCTTGTTCTTGCTTCACCGCCATGTTTGACCATTGCGATCAACCCATCTTATTCTTCTTCTTCTTTCGCGCAGGCCTTCACGCTGAAGCTGGTGTCCCTCTTGAATGTGGGCGGCTACGGTTCGGTCGTCCTCTTCACCATGCTATTTCTCCGGGGAGGGCGACGAACCAACATCGCAGGCTGGATCTGCGCCTCCTTCGCCTTCAGCTGCTTTGTGGCGCCGCTATCCATCATAGTAAGCTGACACCGTCGCAGACTGCGACATGACACCATCACCACCGCCATCATCTAACATGGCAAACTTGATCTCTTGCAGAAGCAGGTGATAAGAACGAAGAGCGTGGAGTACATGCCGATCTCACTCTCCTTCTTCCTCACGGTGTCCGCAATTGCATGGCTCGGCTACGGCCTCCTCCTCGGCGATATGCACGTAGCGGTGAGTCTCTCTATCCGTAGCCGAAGTAGATGAGACCATGGATTAACGTTCCGGAGCTTCTGCGGCAGGTTCCCAATGTGGTGGGGTTCTTGTTCGGGACAGCCCAAATCATCATTTACCTCATCTACAAGAACGCGAAGAAGGATGAGACGAAGACCAAGCTCGGCAACCAGGACGCGGAAGCCATGGCTGCAGCAGTGACTTCGGGCTCCGACATCGAGCTCCCCGAGAAGCTGAGCACTCCACAGGCCGAGGTGTAGAGCTGTGGGGAAGGAAGCCATCAGATGATCTTCTAATAACATCATATTTAGTTCCATGGTTCCACTGACAGATGCACCATCATATATTATGATCTGATATGATATGACTACTACTTCTGGTATTGCATTGATCATTTAGAGGAGGAATGGAGTGAATAAAATCACTACATGGATGGAATTGTTGTAATTTGATTTGCTCAGTAAGAATTTTATATTACATACCTGCTGCTCATCCAATGGAAGTTTGATGCTGTAGGGATTAGCACATTGACTTCCCTATAAAAAAAAATATATCTAATAATTTTTGTCATAAATAGTGTTATTTTGAGCTTCTCAACCCATCCAATTTCTAAGAAATATACTTCAACAATACTTCTCATACTCCTAATATAACACATGCTATCCTTTGACTCTTAATTTACTCATTTTTAATGATATAATAATTGAAGTATGTCTCCATATTAATTCTCGTAAGATAAGTATTTAAATCACATGTTTTCTCAACCAATCATCAACATGTCGAAAAAACTTTAAGCATATCTATAATTATATTTTTTTAATACGAAATTTTTTTTATGCTAATATTGAAATTAAATAACAATAGATCGATTTTACGATGTGTAACTTTTGATGTCATTTGGAAAAGGAAAGAAAAGATCCCTATATAATCTGGGTTTCTTCTTTAGATCCAATGTTGCTGTCAATCTGTAAGAGGAACTAGACTAATTCTCCTTTATTCCTATCTTTTCATAGGATTGAGAGAAAAACTGTAATATCTCAACTGATGCCTGTGAGATACTTTTTATTTATACGCAACTTTTAATCCCTAGAGTTCCTGTCTATTTATAGACGAGAATAGAGGGTCTAGAATAAGTTATTAGGAGAATTCATTCCATCAAAGACATTCACTAAGGAATCCTATTATAATATAAACTTCTTTTTTGTTGATCGATACTGTTATTAGGATCTAATTAGTTTTATTATATATCTTATCTAATTATAAAGGATCACATAATCTAACAAAATGTTTCACCATCATAATTATAATTTTGAATCTTGCTTAATCATAAAGATGGACGAGAACATTACCAATTTTAGATGCCGTGTCATGTCTTAAAATAAATATTCTCACATGATCGAGGTGTTACATCGTATCCATCTATTATGGAACGGAAATGGCCATCGGATGGCGTGTCTGACTGGCTTGGTTTACTTGTCGGGGTCTCAAGAGGCCCAGTTGAGATCCGTGGTTGAGGTGAGCTCTTAATGTGCTGCAGGCGTGATTCCTGTAAGAAGGCCTGAGTCGGGTTTTTTCCGATCTGGCCCCTCCGATGCAAAAGTCAGTGAATGTTTTCCCTCCTCCTTTCCTTGAAGCCGGATGAGGGTTATATAGGCATGTCCGGAGGTGTACCTCAGTTCGGATGACAACGAAATCGTATAGGGGGCACTATACAGGCCGACGCTACACGGCGTTGTCCCGGGATCTCGAGGATGGCCTGCACCATGCGTTATCATCCCGGGATTTCGAGAGCGACTGCTGTTTGAGTTCGAGCATCGTGGTGGTGTGGGGACACCGTCACATCTGACTCGAGGTGGTGGATAGAATGTGACGACGTACGAGGAGCGTCTTTATACTGATGTGTCTGCTGACGATGTGACTTGGATAACAGATGCTGCGTTATCCCCTATCACCATCATACGTGGCTAACTCGACAGGAGACATATCAAATCAGGTGCGTGGAAATGGATCGAAGAAGTCAGTATTGATTGATTTCGGCTCATCGAGCTTCCAACTCGGAGTATTGATTGATCTCGGTTCACTATTACAACTAACGCGCATCAAGTACGACGCGCCACGTGGGGCATCAACAATCGTGGTGAGCTGATGTCTGATGCGAGATGCTTGTGTTGACCGTGCGTCGTCGTACTTGGATGGCGTCGATCAAACGTCACAAGAAGCCAAGATGTCGCCGTGCACAGTGGACGATGGTGCATGCGATCCATGCGATTCTTGTGGAAGCCATCCATGCGATCCCCCATCATTTATTGTGATGACAATGATCGGGGATGGTGAATCTAAATCCGATTACTTATTTTGTCACGCTCTCTTTCTCTCTCTTGTTTATCTCTAATCCTTCCAATTAAGTACTTTAATCTAGCTTAACCAAATAGGATAATTACGTGAATGCCCGAATTCCCATCGTAAAAGCATCCGCCCACCTACTCCCCATCGGCATGTGGGACCCAGCAGTGGAGCCCTTGCTGCCTCCGCGAAAAGGGCACGGAGGTGAGAGAGGCCAACCCAAAACGGGTAGGAGTTACTTGTAATTATCAATTTTTCTCCGAGCCGTGTTTACAATCGAGATAACAAATCAAAGAAAAGGGAGGTTTTCTTTTGCGCACGCTCGTCGGTGCACCCACTCACCGACTCCCATTCTGTCCATCCTTCTTGCCCTCGCCTGCGAATCTGAGCCGTCGATTTCGGGGACCATCCTACGATGATCTTATGATCCGGCGACTTACGGACGTGTCAAGCTCTGGTTGGTGGATTTAGACTGTCACGCCTCGCGCGTCCGTATCCGGAAGTGGTGGGGCCCCTCCGGCCTCTCGGATGACCGAAACACCCTCGCCAGTCGCCAGAAACACATGCCTGCCACTCTGCCCTCGCACCGTCGAACGAGCACCGCCGACACACCTCCGCCTCGCTTGGTGCGGTCGGATCCGCTGTTCGCCCGAAACCAATGTCGGTCCATGGAGTTCGGAATCTCTGTAGACGCGTGTCCCCGGGACAACACGCGCCCACATGGGGACGCGTCGGTGGACGATGCCACTAACCTCCGCTCACCTAGCAATCCTCGTTACGAGACCAAAGACACTGCGGTTCCCATACGCAATCCATAACGGCGTCCAATAGCAAACCAGGTGAAGGAAGGAGTAATCGCGAACGAGTAGCTAAAGCATTGCTCTCTGGAAACGTGGCCGTTTCGTAATTGAGGGAAGGTTTGGAGGGTAGAATGGGATGTGATGGTTTTAAATGATTTGTTGAGGGGACAAATAATAAATACGGCCTTTTGCATCTTTCTTTGGCTCCTATATAAAACCAAGCAGGACCGAGTTTTGAAAGCAGGACCGAGAGCACAGAGAGCGGAGCGAGAGAGCACGGAGAAGGGGGCTCGGAGGAAATCGAGCAGAAGAAGTAGAAATAGCAGCGATCGCCATCGGAATCGATCCCTTCGGTGGGCCCCGGTTGCCGGAACCCCGCTCGATCGCTCCATCGGTTATCGTTCCGGAACCTTCCAGAGCCCCTCCCTCACTTCCGCTCCGACACCCGCCGCCACCGCCGCCGCCGGCGATCCAGGTCAATGGATAGGTACGGACGCGACCCCGCCTCGGGTGGCGCCCGCCCCGATCCTGACACCGGCCTCGAAGGTAGGTCCTTGGTTTATTCGTCACTCGCCCCTTTTTTCCCCCCTCTGTTTTCCGGGGTTGAGTGGTGTTTGGGTTCTCGGTTTGGGACTGCGATGAGAATTGGGATGATGGAAGTCTCCTTTTGTGCGTTTTCCTTTTTGTGCTGATAGAGTCCATGTGGAGGTTGGGCTTGGGAGGTGGCGGCGATGCGCATTACCCGGAGAGGCCCGGCGAGCCGGACTGTGCCTACTACATGCGTACCGGAACGTGCAGTTACGGGGAGAAGTGCCGCTACAATCATCCCCGTGATCGTGGAGCAGTAAGGGTTTTTGTCAAACTTTGATTTGGACTTGGTCTAGCAGGAATAACTCTACCTTTTGGTTTTGTGCTTTATGTGTTGGTAATGTATGTTGTTCCGTTGCTTCCATTAATTAGTTAGTGGTTTTGGTAAAAAAAAAAAAAAGATTAGGTAGCACAAAGTTTGAATTTTGAGCTAGATAAGTTACCAAACTGTGAAATTTGATGTAATTGATTCGTGTTATCCACGATCGTGTACCAGTCATGTTAAATTTGACGGTATCTATGCCCTCTTTAGTTGACTGGCGCAGGAAGGACCGGAGCTGTGGAGTATCCAGAGCGAGTTGGTCAGCCTGTATGTGAGGTATTTACCTTATCTAGCATTAACGTCTGGTCGAAGCAGTAAATGCAAGAATATGCGGAATGGTGAATTGTAAATGAAACTTAAGCATCGGAGAATATCTTGGCTGGAGTAATACATTTATATTCTGTTAATCTTGATGATATTGAAAATTTTTTTCTGTAGTACTATATGAGGACTGGGAGTTGCAAATTTGGTTCCAGTTGCAAGTATGACCACCCTAGACAAGGAGGTGGATCTGCACAACCAGTCTCACTTAATTACTATGGATATCCACTACGACCGGTTAGACTTGTTCTAGATATTCTTGATATGATCAATACTTCATTTATTAGTTAATGATCACACATTTTTCTAATCTAGCTTGAGGTTGTTACTTATGTTTGTGGAACTATGAAACCGTAGGGTGAAAAAGAGTGTGGCTACTACATGAAGACTGGGCAATGCAAGTTTGGTGCTACCTGTAAATTCCATCACCCACAACCTGGTGGGGTCTCTGTGCCCTCTGCCTCTGCACCTGCATTCTATCCGTCGGTGCAGCATCCATCAGTTCCGTCATCTCATCAGTATCCACCTTATGCTGGTTGGCAAGTTGCAAGACCTTCAGTGATGCCTGGATCATATATGCAAGGGTCTTATGCTCCTATGCTGCTCTCTCATGGAGTCGTTCCAGTTCAGGGCTGGAACCCTTATCCGGTTCGTAAAACTATTGACGCTTAAAAGACATTTTCATCATAAAATATCAGAGGACATAAGAGGTTAACTTCAGATGTCATCCTTTGTGGCATTGCATATGAGCCAGGCATCTGTAAACCCTGTTGTGTCACCTGCTGTTCAGCAAACAATTCAAGCGGAACCAATTTATGGATTAGAGAACCAGGCATCTTCGATCAATCCAGCTTTGCCTGTACCGCAAATGCCTTCTCTGTCACCAGCTGGACCTTCAAGCACCTACCAGAGGGGGAACATTTTTCCTGAGAGACCTGGGCAACCTGAATGTCAGTTCTTCATGAAGACAGGGGATTGTAAATTTGGAGCCAAGTGTAAATACCATCATCCACCAGGTCGGAGAATGCCGACGACAAATGTTGTTCTTAATGTTCTTGGTCTCCCTCTTCGTCCGGTACACATCTCCATTGCTTATTGTTTATTATCATAAATAAGAAAGTTGAGCTGGTGACTTTCTTAGTTCTGAAGCTTTGGATGGATCACCTCTTTTCATTTTAAGTTCCTAATGGTTGTGTGGGCCCAAAACTGCTAGTACAAGAAACACAACAATCACAATAACAAGTAGTAATATCCCAGCTATTTAGGGATGTCCATTAGATCTTTTCTTGTCATTGAGCTATATGTAATGCAACATCCCTAGTTATATTAAGCCTTAAAACTGCAGTAGTTTCCCGAATCTTATGCAGGCTGAAGCGAAGATACATTGGCATTATTTTTACAGCTTCATCGATATCTAGATCTAATTTTTGCAACAGTTCACTTAATAACTTGAGTGTTATTCAATTGACACGTACACAAAAAAACATAGCGAAGAGTAACTAGCAGAATGGCTTGGAGCTGGCTCCATCGTAATAGGCTGCTTGAGTCTTTATTTGGGGTATAAATCTGCGTATGACCTCAATGTCATAGGTCCAGTATTGAGTAAACCCTACCTATGTATCTTATGGATCAAATCACAAGTTGAGTGATATCATCGGGTATTGGTTCCATGCGGACCATATCGACTAGTACATACCAGTCCAATCCCATACCAATATGTAATATTTAATTCTTTCCTGGCAACCGATGATGGTATGTCATACTGTTTTGAGATCCTCTATGGTGCAACACTATAACAATAAACTGCTATATAAATTCATTGTGATATTGTGAAAACAAGAGAACAGGCCAAACTGCAAGTATGTATAAGGCAATTTTCTCAAAATTATGTTAGCTATGTATAATAACTGAACTTTGGATCACCCTTTTATCTTGAAAAAACATAGATGCAAGTTACTGTTTACTTAGATGTATCTACTTTTGAATGGTTTTGGACTTGTGATTTTGTAGAAAATTTGACCGTAATGTTTGGTCAAGCCACTTCTGATATTTAAGAGTCAATATAGTTGATTTTCACATTAGCAACTAACTATCATGAAGATGGTAAAAAAAAAAAGAAAACTAACTATCATGAAGATTGTGTACTATAAGCCTGTACTCTTTATGAATTGCTGATGGTTTCTACTAAGAAAATTAGATTTTATTATCCCAGTGTCGGTGAATTCTCCAATCAAGATATGTTGCATGTTATTCCATGTATGCCATTACAAAGAAAAAGAATTACCACAAATATGGTAGATTAGTGTGACGCTATTTATAGAATACAAATCATTTTTTGTAAATACCTGTGATTTCTTTTTATTGATTGATAAAATACAGTCCAGCTTAAAATCCTACGGCAGTTTATTGCTTGTTGGAAATTTTATGTGTCTGTTTGTAGGATGTTCAGGCATAGAACATAGTTTTGGATGGGCATAGTTGAAGGTTTCTAGTTTTTCTGGGGAGCTCTCATATTGATGACATGCTAGCATGATATGTTTTTTTTGTTATGCTAATCTAGCAACTTTAGTGGTTCGTGCTTTTACCAAGTGTCAGCACTGAGCATGTGGTGGCCAATGATTCTCGGTAACTGTCATTTGCATTCATCTTTGGCAAGCATGAGATTGTCTTGTGTTTATTATGTCAGAAAACTTGTACCAAAACTAAAATTGTCGAATAATCTAGGGATAATTGATATGTCATAATCTGCAATGTCGACCAGACCTGCTCTTAGTTGGATGACCAGCCTCACCACAGATTTAATTTAGTTAGCAAGTCCAAACCAATCATGGATACCTTTGTTGCTGTTCGACCTGCTTATTCGTCCAGACAGGACATGCAGTGATCTATTCTCCCCTCTGTATTTAAACTTTGTAGTCAAACCTGAAGAATGATTGAACAATCAAAACTGATGTTAAGTTTCTGGACTATGTTAATAAAACTTGAAAGAAATGTAAGCTAAACAAAGTTAATAAGGACATAAGCATGACGAAAAATATTCATTTTGTAGGATGAATCTAGAATGTCATCAACCTAAGATTAACTTTTTGATTGACTTCTTTCAGGATGAATCTAGAATGGCATCAACATGTGTGTGTGTGTGTGTGTGTGTGTGTGAGAGAGAGAGAGAGAGAGAGAGAGAGAGAATTCCATAAAGTTCCCATATTTAAATAAATACTACTATCTTGTATAGTTGGCAACTCCAAGGGTGCCTAGTTGATATACCAGCTATAAGATCAATCTGTGATGGTTCAGACTAGCTCTGTGCTGTATATGCATGCAATTTATGAGGACTATAACTTCACAATGCATGATCTTGCATATTTGTGTTATAATTCCCCATATCTGCTTTTTGATGGCTGCTGTAATTCTACGGCACATCTAACTTACAAACTTCTTTCAAACGAACTAAGATAGGGTGAAAGAGGAGAGAGAGAGCTTCAATACGGCAAACAAAACCTATGGTGATTAAAGTGCCATTATTTCTGATATTATGTTTCAATATTGCATTAAGAGAACTGAACCTTGTCTACTTGCATTTCACCCTCTGGCATAGACTTTTAATGCTGTCTAAGTTGCTACATATTTCATAATAGCTTTGTGAATGATAAAACGTATAAGACACCATGAATTTGATTACTGAGCAGGATTTAAAGTGACAAAAGGCACACTGGCAAAGATTGAATGGACCAAGGTGTTGATGATTTCTAAGATGCCTCTATATGCTCACAGCTGAAGTGTTTATTTCTTGGTTAAATAATTTTCTCTGCTCAAGGAAGTAGCTGAACTATCAGTCTGTTTTGGTAGTTACCTTATTAAGTCGCTCTTCTTTCAACTCAAGAATTGATATAATTTCTTATCTGGATCTTGTGACAGGGAGCTCAACCTTGCACTTACTACATGCAGCATGGATTATGTAAGTTTGGGCAGACATGCAAATTTGACCATCCAGTGGCAACTATTAGCTACAGTCCTTCTGCATCGTCTCTCTCTGATATGCCAGTTGCCCCTTACCCTATCGGATCATCTGTTGCCACCTTGGCCCCATCCTCATCATCCTCGGAGCTACAACCTGAATTGATTTCTACCAAAGAGCATTTCTCTTCTAGGATGCCACCTGAGAACAGATCTAGCAGCTCCATTGGTTCAATCTTTTCAACAGGGGGTTTTCTTCCCCACTCATTTATCCAACCTCAAACCTCTACTTCAAGAAGCAGAAGCAGCAGCAGCCCAGTTCCTGGTAATGATATCTCTGGTTCAAGATGAGAATCTTGATCAGATTCTTGTTCAAAGTAAGACTAAAACAACTCATTCTTCATTGCTCCTGAGACAAGTGGCGATGCTGCATACGCAAGCCTTACTTTTGCACTCAATCAACATTCCAATTTTTTCATGTTGCAGTACTCTCACGATCTCATCTACGTGTTCCCACTTCTGAGATCTTTTTACTCTTGTTCACACAGTACCTTAGCCCAACTTTCTACACAATAAGCTATGGCCAACATGGTATAGCAAATCCTATATTATTCAATCTCTTCTTGTTCCCTTAATAAACGGAGCACTTCAGCAACGCTAGAAAAGCCAAACAGATGTACCTAGAATTATCAATTCCAGCTTTGATAACTTCATATCAGAATTGATCGCAAGCTTCATGGCTTGTGTCTTCCCCTGCTTCACTTTTATTTATCATCTCATTTCTCGCATGCATGCCGTGCATAATTCTCTGAAGAGCAGGCTATCGGATTCTAGTTACTGAACTAATCTGCAAATGTAAAGGCTGCTGGATTTTGCATCAACCAGTTGTCCAACTTGTTCCTGTATCTTCTCATAGTTTCTCTGAACAGAATATTGAAGACCCAAATGTAATTTTATGATCAGAACATCCTGAGACAAGGTACACTACTGTTGTGAGACACTGGACGCTTTTAAGTTAATTGTTTTTATCAAAGAATTCATTACCTTTTCAGTTCAGCATAGATATGAAGTATTTGAATTTATTTTATTTAATCATTTGTCTAGATTCGCCTTTTTTCCCTCTCTATTCACATTTATGATTCAACACTGGTAGCTTTATGATGCAATCCAAGAACCCAATTGTTTATTGATGTTTCAGCCAAATTTATCTTTGATCGAAGTGAGCTATTTTAGATGTTATATCTGTTTAGTTTTTTTTTGTTAGGCTATCTTATTGACAGAACTCATGACTGACCAATAAGCTGAATGCTGATTAGCAAATTTGATGTCTTTCTTTGACAGAGTATTTATGATTAAACTGATAACAGATATGAACTAGTAGATTTGTTTATCATGTGAAAATTTTATTTATTGCATATATATTGCTTGAAGGATAAACTGTTCAGATACTAACAAGTTTAAAATTAACAAATTTTAGATCGTCTCTCTCAATGACCAGGTAAATGTATTAGGCTGCAAGATTTGTGTTTCTTTGTGCCATAAGTTTTTTTTTGTTTTTTGTTTTTTGGTTCTGTTCCAACTTCAGGTTCCTGATTTAGAAAATAAGCAGCAGAGACAAGTTTGAAATCCATCTAAAGCAAGTTTTAAATAACGGTAGATATTGATAATGTAGGGATGACAGTGGGTCAAGTTTTTTTTTCACATGTCAATCTATCTGACATATTTAAATCGAGTTCGACCTTAAAGACTTAACAACTGTTTTTAGGGATCTTCGATTGTGATGGGACTGTTGCTTCACAATGATCTTTAGATGTCATAATTTTCCTTGTTCCCAATATTTACACAAATGAAACTGCCATGTTCTCTATCTAAATCCTCGGTACTGTAGATCTGAGACCGAATGAAGGCTTCCTTGGAATCCTGCAATCCTCTCTCTCTCTCTCTCTCTCTCTCTCTCTCTCTCTCTCTCTCTCTCTCTATCTAGCTTCTGTAGTGGCCACTCTCAGCATTGAGGGCTGAGCATAATGGATATCAAGCGAGCTTGAGTTGCCTTGAGGAGGACTTCTCAAGGTCAACAGTTTGATCAAGTATTTTGTTCTTTCATGTTGCCTTTGGAGAAAGAGTTGCAGCAAATAATGGCTCAAAGGACGGCCCTTTGTCATGTTATAGCTGACTCTATCACCCACACCACTACAATCATCTATGGGATCTCTGGAGAACAATTCATGTAGCAGTAGTAATTTATACATGATTACATTTTAATAATGAAAGAGTTGAGGAATGCAGGCAAGATAACAATCCAATGGTCACCTAGAATTAGCAGAGGGGAAGTAGACAAGGGCAAAGCAGAATTATTTCAGCCATCAGTATAATGTTTATGTAGGAGTTTATTCCTTATTTTGTGCCTTTTAGCTCTAATTGTTGAGGGTGATAGATATTTTTAGGTTCATGAAGGAACTCAAGTATAGAAGAAGACTACCATGGAATATATTGTAGAGATTGGGATCTTATTATTCTAGAAGGATACGAAAAATAATAGAGATTATGGTGAAGAATTTGTTCTTCGTAGGCATAGTTAAGTATTAAACCACTACTATAACTACTTTGAAGTGTCGAACCGCTACTCTTATGTTTGATTTTTCTTTGGATTTGTATTTAATTGTTTATCTCAGAATTTTTCTTTTGTGTCCCGGACCTTCTCCCTCAACACTTATGAGCATGAAGGGACATAGTGGCTTGTCATTATACAGGTGGAACCTAAAGAATTCTTTCGCGACTCATGATGGTCTTTGTTCTAAAAACTTCAGGTTACTGGAGCACTTGAATCAAGCCAAGTATCTAAAGATGCTGGGATTCTTTTGGTCCCTCTCCAGATACTCTCTGGTGATCAGAGCCTCAATTCTTTTCTCAATCGCCTTGATGTCAGGCTGCACATAAATCAAGTCAAAGTTAGGTCATAGAAGGCTAGAGAAACAGCAGTTCAGATAGTCTTATTTAACAAGTATTAAAGGGTTAAATTAGGCTTAAAATTTATTGCCCCTCCAGCATGGTGCAATGTTAAATAGCTTTTATAAAGGTAAGATGTGTCATATGTGTCATAGTGAAAACAATTCTCGTAGTATTTTATCAACTTTTTGATTGTTTTGGCCAAGTTCTAAACTTGTAGAATTTCACATATATACTGAGAAGCTAATCGTTGTGTTCATTTGGCTAATTCCTCAAAGAATTGGAATATCTTTTGTGCTTTGTTGAACAATGCAATAGTTGTATGAGAGAACTGAGATAATCTAGTTTTTCTGTTTTTTTTTTAATTTTTAGAAAAGGGGGGTAAATTACATGAGTAAATTAGCATACTACTTTAACATGCCGTTAAACACCAGAGATCAAGTACCTTAAACACGTGCTTGAGATGTTCCATACATTCCACCACTAATTGTTGGTTAACTACCACTTTGCGACTCTTCATAATCCGAATTATTGCTGCATCAATCGTATGTTCTCTATCTTTATCAACGTCTTGGATTACCTTCCTCCTTTCGTCCACCGGAGGGGGAGGTATCTATCGAGAAATATAAAACGTTCGACCTCGGCATGAGGAGGCAAGCAAGCGAAAAGACAACAGCAGCAGCATGTAAAAGCCATGCGGTACCTTGATCCTTTTCATTTTTTCGGTGAACTCAGAATTGAACTCAAAGCAATCCGTTCTGGAGATGGTTTGGGAATCGGGCTCCTTGTTAAGAATTTTGTGTCTTGCACATGAAAGAGAATGAAGCAATCCGGTTACATCATCGTCCGTCAAACCTAGTTGTGCCTTGATCTCAGAATAACCGAGTCTGTCAGCTGAGTTGAAAAGCATCAGCACTGCAGCCTGTAGAGGAGGAACAAACTGTCCGGAGGATCTTATAACAAGGCTTGATAACTTGAGAGGAGAGAAAGAAACCTGATCCGTTGTCACGATCAGCTCGATGGTTCTCTCTCCGAACTTGGCATTGATGTTGCAGGAACCAAGTGAATGAAGCCATGTGAGCTTTCGACGAGATGTTGTTTCGTAAAATATTTTGAACGCTTGTACGCATTTGATCTACAATATAGGTAAAAGATTGAATTATTATCCATAATCACAATCATAGGTGAGGAAAACAAAGAATACTTTCCCCTTACCAATTCAGAAGGAAGATTGAGATCATGAGATTTGTAGCGTGGCCAGAATCCAGTAGTAAGGACAGTGACTGATACGTCAATTCCAGGATTTTCCTGGCGATTAGATTTGAGATACTCTTGAAAGCTTGATTGGATTTCTCTCGCAAGTGTCATATCAGTAACCTGGAAAGAAAGAAAATTGAGAAGCTGATCACTGGGCAGCCAGTGGCTAATTGATCATAGGGGATTAGTATGAACGAACCATGCCCTCCATCTTCCAGGTTACCGGCCACCCAAATTGTTGCTTCAGCTTTGTTAACATAATCCTTTCGTAGTCATCATTAGCACTTCTGTCGAATAGTAGCCTCCGAGCCAGCTTTTTTCTGCAGATTAAATTTATGATGGAAATATCAATAAACAGAATCCACAAACATGGATGCGATGGCATTATTCAATGGATCGGGAATAACCTATGGAATTCAGCAAAACGGTCTTTATCATTGATGTATGCAAGCAACTTCACCGCCTGTGAAAGAGTGATGTCACCATAGGATGAGTCCTTGGTCTTCATAAAGACGATCAGACAAAAAAGGGGAAAAACTAGCTTCTAATGGGAATCGTAGTTACTTTCTCTATTGTCTCCTCGACAGCTTCACTTGGATTTTTAGTGCCACCTTTCCTTAAGGTATTATCGCAGAAAGTAGCCAACAATTCAACACATGAGTTTCCTGAGAAACCGTTGTTGCAGAAATCCTCGAAAACCTCTCTAAGAGGCTGTCAAGAGAACTATTGCTGAAAATGTAGCCAAAGGAATATATATATATATATATATATATATATATATATATATATATATATATATATATATATATATATATATATATACATATATTCAAAGTTCATACCTTGCGGAGAGGTGAGAAGTTCTGGAAACAGTCATTTGATAATGCCAAGTACTTGGCATTAAGCTCAATGACACTTCTAACCAAAACCTGGAATAATAGATGGAATGGACTGGTTCATATTTGCCAGGATGATTTTACAATACAAATGAGAAAAATACCAGCTCTTGCAATCCAATCTGATCTTTTTTCTCTGGCTGCATAAAATTGTTACCCAAAATTAAACTTTTTGAGTCAGAATGTTTTGGAAGGGGAATTACATTTAGGAGTTGGACGCAAAAGAATCAACCTTCTGCTAAAGAAAAACTTGGTAGATTTGACATTTTAAAGCAAGAAATAATTAAAGCTTCATTACGAACATAAGCTTGAATTTTCTTTCTGCAGGCGAACTCGCCATTATGATTGATTACAAACCAGCAGCTTGTTGTGCAAGAATCCCTGTCCAACTGAGATTTAAGATCATTTCTCTAGCGAGATGGATATCTGAAACTATCATCATTGTCTCTTCATAATACACACAGACTCAATCATGCTTTTACGAATTTAAATATTGGTCAATCTAAGGCTTCATAGTTAAATGTTCTTAGATAATTGCTCCGAAAGGAATAAGTTCCAAAGACGAATCACTAGACGTACAAAGGAATAAGTTTATTTAATGTAGAAAATCCTCATTTCAACAAGAAAAATATTGAAGATGGTGTGTAAAAACAAAATAATTCCACAGAATTGTAGTTCTAAGTTTATGAATTCCACATTGATAAGACCCTGATGGATTTATTCAAATCTTGAGGAAAAATTTCCATGCGAAAAATTTCTATAAGGTTAACATAAAAAGCTTTGTCAATCCCAAAAATTATGAGAGAGAAAAAAAACCATATTTAGGTTGGTTATAAAATATGTAACATAAGGATGGACAATCTTTAATCTGACCACAAAAGACATTCTCTAAGGAAAAACCCTACCTTCTTATTGCTTGCAGCATCTTCTGCTTGTTCCATCAAGACTGTAAATTCAGCGGTAACATGCTGCATGGTGAACAATATAATGACATCAGATAGTAATTCGCTTGACTTATGTGGTAATACATATGATGGCAGTTCAGTACTAACCTGTTTAAATATCTCTGAAATAAGATTCATACCACTTGGTATCTTGTAGAAGAGTCTACACATCCTAGACAAATCGTCCACCTAGCCCAAATAAAAGGTTAATGTAGACCACCAATATAACTTCTACCTTTACTTTGTGACTAAAAATCTTAGATATATATATGTATATATATATATACCTTGCTATCCCGAATCAAGACATGGCATCCAGAGGTTTCTTTTTTGAGAAGCTGGTTAGTATAAGGTGAGAGAAGCTCATCTTCGACTGTCTGCCAAGAAATCAACATGTAGGATAAATTAAACAGTCCGAAGCCAAATATAAACTTATTCAGAGTAATTATAAAGTCATAGAAACACTGTGGACAAACCTGTAGTAGCTTCGGTTCACTGATCTCATGCAAATAATGAAGAACTCTGTCCTTCTCTCGTTTCAAGCACTCCTCGGCCTAAAGACACCAAAGAATGTCACAACATGATATAGACTCATTAAGGCCTTTTCCATAATTCAAACAAAGTTAATGTTATTACTTTAAACATGTAATCTGGACAGGAATCTTTCCCGATCCAGATTGAAGCTTTGTGAGAATAGTATATTGACGTCTCTCTCAGCATGTGTGCCTCGAAGTCTGTTTCATAGTAACACGTCTTCCCCGATCCAATCTCAACAAATATTTTCAGGACATTCTTCAATAAGGTCTTATCAACCTGCTCCCCATCGCGCTCTCGATTAATCTGCTCAGGAGACCGAAAAGGAAAAGATTTATACCACTTGTTTAAAAAGGAGTCATCCAGCACATGCATGGAGTAAGATCAACTTACCAAAGAGATCACAGCATCCCTCACTTTATCTTTAAGAAACTGGTAAACCTGATCAAATACTACAGTTAGCAATTTTAGGCATAGAGAGCCAGGCAGAAGCACGCAAAGTTCAAAATGCTATGAAGAATCCTTGACATTACCAGTTGTCTAAAGCAAGTCAGTCCAACTTCAGCGAGTGGAGTGAGAGATCTATGAGGAATGTAATAGCGATTAAGATAGCAGAAGAAATGTGTTAGCCATCCGACCATTACTTTATAGTTCTTCCATCGATGTACAAGTTCCACCAACATGAACTCATCGTGTTTCTCACTCAATGCTGGCAACACCTGAGGGAGGAAATGAAAGTTGCAGAAAACGTATAAAAACAACTAGATAACAAGACAAAGAGTCATATATAATGAAACATCAACAATCTGCACATATAACAAAAAGAATGTTCTTCAGTTCATCAAAGTATCAAACTATCGTAACAAAGGCCACGAATAATTAATTGCAAGATTACAAGAACAAAGATATCCTGAACCTCCATGATTAAAGACTCAAGTTGCAATGGTACAGGCCACGGATAATTAGTTATGAGATTACAAGAACAAAGATATCCTAAACCTCCAAGATTAAAGACTCAAGTTGCAATGGTACGTAGCAGCTGGTACGATAAAAAAAATCTACCAAACCTGTGTGTGTGTGGTGCCTGCTAATAAGAGGCACCAAACACGTTCTGAAGCATGCAAGTCCAATATGACCCACGTAAACAAGTGTATTGAGAAGACCTCTTCATATATTTTTGCCATCTGAACAACATTTTTGGCCCTTCTGAAACATCTAACTTTGTGAAGCTTCCCATCTCCTTAGGCTATATCAGCCATCGAATTATGAAGAGCAACTCATATCAATTAACAACGGTGTATTCATCATTAATGCAACCAAGTCTATTATTTTATCCATCCCATGCTTCAACAACACACCTACATATCGAAGTGTAGCTTTATGATATTATGGAATATAAGGAAGATGCTGAGGTAGAGACAAAGTTTACTTAAAACTACAAAAATAGTACTGAGAGGTAATAGGGGGAAGTGCTGGTATATGCCACAACGTCAAACTTGGTTGCCTTACAGCACTAAGAAGTCCTTAAATAATTTTATGCATGTTTAGCCATATAATTTTAGTTTCTTGCCACGGTTATTTGTTGTACATGTGTCCCTACAGAACGTGGTTTACTTTCTTTTCAGTTGTAATGAATTTTAAATATGATTTCTCCACAACAAATAAACATGAAACCCAACTAACTGATGTTACAAAATACAACTTCTACATAACAATTATTGACTCCAGCGGTGTCTTGAACTTGCAATTATGCTTGCAATTTTAGTTCCTGAAACTGGCGCAAAAATGTTTTCGCTTCTATTGAAAAATAGATAAGATGCTGAACTCACAGTAATTGATCCAGCATTTGTACTAAATCCTCAATCAAAACATATAAATAAAATCACTATATACTAAGTTGCACAATCTGTATCCAAATGTTGCATATACGGAACACTGTTAATTTACTTTAATCTAATATCATATTTTACCTCTGACAACAACATCATCGTATCAATAAATACACGAAGTATAGCATCTGAGAAGTTGGGTAGTTCCACCGACGCAGTTCACAAATTACCGCAAACAGAATCCGACGATCCATGTATTTCTAAAGTAGCCGAAAAGAAAGATCTATATGCGAAAAACAACATGAAACTTTGCTCACCTCCGCAGTCAAGTACTCTTTGAGCGACTCCCGGTACTTGTCATAAAGAAGCTGCGAGTGTTCGTGAGGGGCGTTCCGAGAGGCTATATTGAAGATAGTCCTGATGCAGCAGCAAAAGCCAGAACTCGATCGTGTCAAGCAAAAGACAACCGAACGCATCATTGTAGCGAGAACAACGAGGAAGTTCGATCGGAAGCATACGTGTAGAGCATCATCCACTCATCGGTGATAAACGACGGCTCGGCCCGCCCTTCCAGGATGTTCGTCAGCTTGGTGATGCCCTTCTGTACCAACTCCAATTCCTCCTCCAGATCTACGATCTTCTCCATGACGCTAAGACCAAACGATCCAAACCCCTACAAGTCCAACAGGTCCACGCGAACCAAACCGAGCCCTAGAAACCGATTCCGAACCAAAATGATAGCCGAGAAACAGAGTAAAGATAGCAGAGCAGACGTACCTGACGAAAGGAAAGGAGATGAGAAGGAATGGGCGATGCGGAAGCCAATGCCCAAACCCTCGAAGTCGAGAAGAGGCCGATGATGAGGACGATGGAGGGAGGACGCCCGGATCCTTCTCTATGTATAGAGAGGGAGGAGGTCGGTGGAGAAGGGCGGGCGATCTCATGCTTTCGGTTGGGCTTCCTCTTCGAGTTCTTGGAATTGATTTGTGTCCTCGGACACGAACTCTAATCTCTGGTTCGGGTCAAGAGCTGTCCTTCATTGGAACCTCCATTTATACCCTTTTCACTTACTGGTTGAAGCGAGCAACCCCGCCGTGGGACCCTTGGTTGACACCATCAAAACGCGGGTAGCTGCTGGGTTTTAAAAGAGACCGTGACAGAAAGAGTTGACTTGATTTATTTGTGAGCCCACTAAGCTACCTTGTTAGTTATTAGTTGAAGCGAGTGACGCCACTGTTGGGCGTTGATCGTCCATAGCACCCATCCTTCACGCTTTACGATGTGTGCCGAGACTTGATTAGTGGCTTTGGATCACCCGGACCGAGGCCTATGGACGGTGGGATCTTCCCTTGGAGGTTGAATCCCAACCACACCCTAAAACATACATACCAAAGGATTTAAATCCTTGACTAATTACGAAAGCAAAAGAAATCCAATTTAGTTGCTTTTTTAAAACTGGATTCATTAGGGTACCTTAATTTGGCTTAAGTGAGACAATTAGGCATAGGATCCACTAACTTATGGAATTCATCCAATTAGAATATCCTCGTTGTGATCCATATATATATATATATATATATATAAGTTATTCGTCCAATTTTTATTTTAATTTTTATATAACAAATATTATATGTTGATTTAATATGAAAAATTATGACACTTTATTTTTTTATATTATTTTGTAACTAGTATTATGAAAATAGTGAGATATTAACTTAATATGGAATATAATAATTAATGACATTTATTTCGTTACGGTGAACCCGTGGATCGGTGTGTCGCGAGTCGAAGCGGCCGAGCTGGATCGTTCCCGGGTGTACAAGACCGAACCCTTATCGACGGAATGCTTCATATCCCTCCCAACTCTCTCTCTCTCTCAAGTAGCTTCCAAGGCGGCAACGATGGACTGCGAAGCGTGCTGCACGTCCTTGAGACCTCCGATCCTCCCTTATCGCCAGGCACTAGCAAAGAAGGTGAGAAGCCAGTCGTTTCTCGAACCTAAAACTGGAAACTTTCTCTTAATTCCCAGTGTCCCTCAAATATACTAATGCTTGTTCTTTCTGAGGAAGTTTTGTATTTGTATGAGCTGTGTTTTTATGGTATTTCCTGCTGGCAACTCATTTGCAGTATAAGTTTGTATGAGGCGATACGTCATACAGCTGGTGGGCAGAAAATTCCAGTAGTTAGGATTAGAGAATCGGGGCAATTTGTGGGTGGATGAGACTTCACCGAATTAGTCCCTCAATAAATTCGCTGTAGACCAAGATGATAACAATGTTAAAGGAGGTTGGAATTCTTGTAGACAAGGAAAACAATGGAATAGATAAAGGTTGCTTGATCAATTAGGCCGTTCAGAAGGACATTGTTGTATGCATATCTAAGAAACAAAATGAAAGGGGGAGCAACAAATGATTTTTAGGGTGAATTGAACTGATTTCTTGTTCTGATGAGACTAAATGACTAAGATGGCTTCTGCTGTCAGTGGCTATGATCACATTTGAACAAGATTTGTGTATTGAAGACACTTGGTAGTGGAAGGATGGCTTGTGACTTCCTTAGTTGCGCATTTGATGTTTCTTGGGATTTTGAGATCGCTCAAACAGGAGGAATCGACAAGGTACCCAAAGGTCAAGTGTTCCGATGTTGTGCTTCTGATAGTCTCCCATGTGCAGTTAGAAAATATGACTTGACATGGCCAAAATGGAGGTTAGATGTTGAGCAAGAAAGAGATAGGAGGACCCATTGAAGACCAATTAACGAAAGCTATGTATGCTGTCTATAATGCATTGATGTAAATGAAGAGTTCAAATTCCTTTGGTTTCTTGTCTGTAGAACCAGTAAATATTGGACCCATGCAAGTGTATCACAGTATCAATAGAAAAGTCCTTCTCATTGGAGTTATTAACAATTAATTTTTGGCCTTTCAAGTTACTTTCTTGTTATGCATTGAAGAAGTCCCTCATTGAACTTTAACTTCAATCCATGAGAACCATTGAAACTGCCAAAATGGAACTGAAACCAAAACTAAAAGTTCAAACCATCAAAATCCTCTTCCTTTCTAATCGAATTGGTTGTCTTCGTGCCCGACTGTCTTTAGTAATCTTTGCTGCACTGATAATGACTCAGTGGGAGACTCATGCATTGGGCTGCATTTTTTTTCATGAAATACATGTACTAATTTTCCTTTGTATTCATATAGGTATATATTATCTTCTTCTTCATTTGGTCTATGCCTTTTCATTTATTTTACTTGGTGAATTTTTTCTCTGGTTTTGAAGGCTGCGTATCCACCCAAATTGGTATCAGATTAGGGATCATTGGCACAATTACA
Organism: Musa beccarii; assembly: GCA_024322285.1. Classification (NCBI taxonomy): domain Eukaryota; kingdom Viridiplantae; phylum Streptophyta; class Magnoliopsida; order Zingiberales; family Musaceae; genus Musa; species Musa beccarii. Next base: position 1,907,175 of record CM044401.1, on the reverse strand, counting down.
TATTCGGCATTTTACAATGATCAATAAATTGTGGATTAGTCAAATTACAGAAAGATTGAGGTAGTGAAAGATTGACATGCCTTTTCACATCTTCTGTGCTTCCTATGAAAACTGAATTGTTTATTCCAATTATGTTTTGGAACTTTATGCTTAATATAAAAGATTAAAGGACATAGGAATTTATCAAATCTAACCATTCCACCGTGGAAGCCTTAAGCTTGTAATTCATCTACTTATTCTCCTTGTTAGTCATAAAAGGTTTCATAAGTCGTGAGCCTTTGTGCATTAAGTGATAGCCAATTGGACTATCTTCCATCCTTGCATGTGTGTCCATTCTGTCATGAACTTAAATCTTGTAGTGCAGCAAAATTCATATGCGAATGTTTATTTGTGGGCTTTTCATAATATGATGGCAGGAGTTATATGTACGGGCTTCAGATCTGGTTAGAGTATCAAGCAAAGCGGCTTCTAGGACAGGTCTAAGGCAATCCTGGTTGTTATGTTGCTTTAATATGTGCAACTTTGCTTCTGCTTCAGCTGATTCTGCCTTGTTTTTGCTTGCAGCAACGAGACTATTCAATATAAATCATCCGATTGGTACGATGAAGGCCAGCAGCTGGGGAAACCAGCCTTATCGATCATTGTCGAAAAGGAAACTCTGTGTTTCGGTTATGAGTTTTGATACTGTAAATCCCGGCACGCGTACAACAATATCAGGCTACTGGGTCGGACCTGATACTGAAGATGGGTGGGGTTATGTCGAGGCTGTCGTGGATCGAAGTGTTTGAATATATACTCTTCGGCAAATGTAATTAATTCTTTGCAAAGTTTTACATGCTTATTGGTTCTTGATTTTTCTTTAAGCAGAGTGATTACCTTTATCCAGTTCAAACAAGATCATTCCGTATTTATTGATACGATCATCACGGGCATCAAACAGAGATCAAAGAATCAGAAACCCTTCTTTTTGCCATATAGAAGATAAAGCGCCCACCATCGTCTTGGAAGGTTTGGATCGGTTATTCTTGTCGGACTCGTCTTCAGTATCGGTGGATTCGATCATGACTTTACGCCTAACCTATTCACTGAGTTACAGGTGTTACAAGATCTCATTTTGATCCAAGGTTATGAAAATGTAAATGTATAACGACAATTAATGGTAGACAAATCCAAGAACCATACAGCAGTACAAATTGCATACTCAGATGATATGAATTGACTATGGTTTTGTGCAACCTACCTAAAAAGGCTGCAAATAAGTTTTGATCTGCTGCAAATATGTTTTTACATATTTCTACGAAGAGAATGCTACAACGTAACCGATCGTATGCTTCCCTACGATTGGTGCAGAAGAAAACGAATGTGGGACCCACTACTGGGTCCACGTCTACCATCAATTCGAGGAAGAAATGGAATTTAAATAGGATGACGGTGATGCGGACGAACACCCCGCGGGGAGCTGCATTTGACTCTTATTTCATCATCTCGGTCAATGTGGCTGACGGACGGAATTGACGACCGATCCCTCGAATCACTTGTCATCGTTGCCTCGATTCGAATAAGAATAGATATCAAAAGATCGATTTGATCTGAACCATTTGAAAACGATTAATATGAAAATATATTTGAGAAGCGATTGAATCCTTTGATGTGTGTCGTGTCGTTACGACAACCGAAGTAATCTTATCATCGTTGAAATATATTTTACGTAAATTAAAAGTATTTAAATATTTATCAATAATTTATATTAAGAGATATATATATATATATATATATTTCTCATGCCATTAGTTTTAATTATCTCGCTCCTTAACATTGTTCATGTCATTAATAAAAATATTTTATTTTTCTATCTTCATAATAATTCCATGTATTCATCGTAATATTTTTATCTCAGCAACATAAATATTTATATATGTTATTTTTTAATCATCCAATATTCAAATCTATAAACCATCGTTAGTCTATCACACATCATATAAAATTTTTATTTTTAATCTAAAAAATATACGATAATCACATAGGTCTCTTGACACCCTCTGTCATAATTTCTGCTATATATATGTCATGTCAATATATCGGACAAATTTATTTCACCAGCATGAAGTATTCCATATGAGAGCAAAGTTATTCCTCGAAGAACTTTGTACCGACAAAATTATAACGCTGCATAGCAGCAGAGTTTCATACTAACAAATATGCTTTACAGTGATTAGAGAATATTGTCAATTTTTGCAGCAACCACAAGTGCTGTGCTGGTGAAATAGACTACATCTAGCTGCTACTGTCTGATAATTCTCAATTAATATACATTGATAGGGCAAGCAGACCACAGAGGTAAAAGAACACACATCTTATACAACCAATGCCCTAAATTACTTTCCTCGCATGTTATTGTACAACCACCATGTTATTGCACTCCATGTGTTCTGCAACGATCACTCCTCAGACCCAATCAACATATTCAGTCGAAACCTTAGGCTTTCTTTTCGGCTTCTGATATCTGTTGTTCTCAAACTTTGCCTTGGCGATTAGAGAATCGAGCAAAGCTGCCTCCGCTATGTCATACGGGGCGGCTAAGGCACTGCAAAAGATTTTTACAAATGATGAAATCAGCTTAGGTATATATAATCTGCATTCTATGTTTCTTTATTTGACTTCTAAGACAAAAAAGATACAATCACGGTCTGCCTATTATACACCACTGACCTCTGGAGTAGATCCTCTAATACTTCCCGCTGAGAAGGTGTGACATAATGTATGCAGTTTCTTGGGCACTGTCCGACGGCAAGTTGGACGAGGTAATCATCGCTATGTCCTGCAGAAGAGATTACGGCACCAAGTAGCTCAGTAGTTGGTTAAGAAACAAATCCAAGAACTCAAGCATGAACTTTCACTGGGAACTGACGTGGGTACTTGGTCACAATCTTTGTGTGCCATGCACCCTAGGTGTGAGCGGTATGCATGGGATCACACATTTGCAGTGTTTGGGTGAATTTTGATAGGATTTTTGGAGGGAAGGAAGATATATTTGAATGAAATTATACCACCAACGTAAGAATAAGTGGTAATTCCACAGTTATGACATGAGTATATGATGTAAATGGATATAGAAGTAAGATATGATGGATATGTTTATACTTTATAATACATAGCATGATGGCATGTGTCACATAAATGCTACATGTGACATGGTGTGGGTAATGGATGATATAACATATAAAACAGGACTCATTATATCTAAATAATATGATATGATGGACTTGTGTTATTGCAGGCATACATGTTATGTGCATAGGACTCATCTTTATGAACTATGTAGTATACTGTTCCATTGGTTATATATAATACTTGTGTCATGGAAATGATGACCAATGTAAAACGACATGGAGTCTTATGGAATTCTTTACAAGCAAATATTCTCCTAAACTAAATAAATTAAACCTCAAGTTTGTGGTTTATAAAAACTAGCATAAGCTTTTAATCACTAAGTGCACCTTAATAGTTGTGTTCTACAGAATCTATTAGTCTTTTAAATAACACTTTAAAAAATCATAAGCTAAAGAGTGCAATAATCTCATGGGCAACAAAAAGGCTTTCCAAACACAAAATGATCTATAGATATTCCCAACAAAGGCAGCTTACAGGAATATGAGATCGAGAAACTCAAACCAAAAGTTGAGGTGGTTATGGGATGACTTCTGATGCAATGGGCATAAGTTTCTGGTTTTTGGGCCAAATTTTACGTAAGTATAATTTGTAACTTGACAACGTTTGAACAAAATAGAAGTACCTGGGTATTACTGATCTTGTAATTGAATAAGTGCATAAACCAACGGAAATGACTTGATGGATATTAAACTTCAACAAATTTGATGCTCAAAGATAGAAAATATAGGGTCAATCTTAAAAATTTGGTAACTACAGAAATGAAACTAAAACTATAACAGACCTTGAGAGATCACACAAGCTGTAGCATTCTCAGTAGAAAAAGAAAAGGCATGGGGTGCCCTTTTGACACAAGAATATGGACATCCTGCACGAAAGAATTTCGACATGTAGGATGGAAGAGACAAGAAACTAGAAAGGAAAAAAAAGATGTATCATATATGCTTGATGCAACAGTTGTAAAAAAGAATACCTTTACCAACACACTGAAACTCATTGACGAAGAGATCATAAGCTTCACATTCTGGCTCATCGAACGGGTCAACGCCTGGCCTACAGAACAACATATTTTAGATCAAGGAACCAATAGCAGAAGATATGCAGGTTTGTAAAATGATTTTGCTAGATGCAAATATTACCTCTCTAGTTCTAACAAAAGTGTACGAATATCTAGTTTAATTTGGACATTAATTTCTTCAATAATTTAATATATTAATGCTGTTAAACCTGTGTTTACAAAACAAGAACACTAGTGCCAATTTTCTTAAGAAAAGCTTTAGAATTTGTATGTACTTCCAGGTTACATAGTTCATACTGAAAAGCAAAAATTTCTTGAAGCTTGCATTCTAGGAGCATTATGTAATTCTCTATACCATGAATGTTTATAAAAATTAACATGGCAAATTCTCATTTTTCTCACTGAAGGTGTGGATTTTTGATCCATTAGAAATTGATGTATGAAAAAATCTTAAAAGTAATATTTGTTTGTTAGCTTGACGGGTAAAGACCTTGTCAGATCACTACAAAGTGATTAACCTTCTCCAAGAAAAAGAAAGAAAATTCTTAAATATAATATTTGTTGTTTATGATATCCATAATTGGACCCTAAGTTAGAAAATAGAGTACAACAATATAGTGATAAAATACCTTTTTGTTTTGGTGTTTGCCATGCATTCCCAAGTATCATGCTAGCTAAGTTACCTCTGAATTATGACTGAAAATAGTTATGAAGTAAATGAAGAAACAAGAAGCCACCATATCATTCACTTTTCTATCAAAGGTGTTTTTACATGATAAATATAGGCAAATCCTCTCTATGCATGAAAGTGGAGTGAAACAATACTGAAATGAGCAAAATAACACCAAAGATAACCCTTAAAAGAAATCATGGCTTTCTGTTAGAATTTAAGCGGTTTAATTATGTTCTTGAGATAAGAATTATGTCAGACAAAACAATACATTCTAGTATAAAACCAAACTTCATCCTACATGAAGTTATTTTCTACCCCATTATATAACATGAAAAAAATTCAGACATGGCTAACATGGTTTACAGATATTAGTTTCCAACAAATTGCAAGGATAAGTAGGAAAGTTCTGCAGAGGTACATGAAAGTTCAAGTTTATTAGGAATCACAAAATATAGTACAAAAATGTAATGCTTTAGGTAAATAATGAATTTTGTTTAATTTAACTACATGGTCTTAGAATAATCAAAATGCTTCCATATGCTAAAAGAATTACAACATTTTTAAGGATCTAATGGTGCATTTTCATGAATTTTAGTGAATATTGATGTTACTTTACACAGTAATTTTCTGATTTCATCCAACATTTCCAAGCATGCTTGTCAAACAAACAGAACCAACAACAGATATCATTCTAACATGAGAAGAAAATATTTCTCGATGAACAACAGCCAACCATAAAAAATTTCAAGCATAATTTCAATGCGGCACTCAGCTGGGAATGATCGAACTACAAATACTCTTAGTCATTAGGTACTCTTGTCTACCTTTGAAAGGGCTCATCTGGTTGGTCTTTAGATAATATCTGCATTTAGCAATGAGCTATGGTTAGTATAGATCTTACACTTGTAACCATATATGGTAATGAAAAATTATATGTCATAAATATATTGTGTCACACTAGATAATACCATAGAAACCTAAATAAACACAATCTATAAGAATACATTGTCATGCATCATGTTTCTCTTGAAATATTTCCTCTTTTTCACTCAAAGATAAATGCTTATGACTTGTTGTTTATCTACAATTATAATATGCACTTCTGTAACTAAATGAACCCATATCAAAATGCAGAAATTTTAAGATAAGATCACAGCCATGCTTTTGTTCATCTTTCTTTGGTATCCAACAAAAATGTCTTGGCTTAACAATCTCAGAGATCTCCACTTCTTGAAACATCGAGATGACATCAAAGTAGAACCATAAGACTTTAAATAGGGTTGTCTGAAATTTGATTTATCTAAACTGGTCAGCTGATCAGAACCATATATGCCTAGAATGAAATGATCGAACAATTGATAACAGCGACTGATTGCTCAATCATAGCACAGAAAAAAAGGAAGACTAAGACATTGGCTAATCAGACATCCAGTACACATAGTTGGAAAACCTACCAAAGCCAGACTGCTTTTGACAGTGCATCCCACAAAACATAGGTAGAAAAATGGCTCATAGGCTGCACTTTCAAGGTTAACATAGACATGATTTCTCCCATATAAAGTAAAGTGCCTTAAATAGATATAATTATACCAGGCAATCAACACAATTATACTAAAGCAACTTGCAAAGGCACTAGATATGCACTCTTTCGCTTGATAAATTCTACCTTGTTCTAGAATATTAATTGGAAAACTATATATTTCTAGAGCCATAGTGAACACCAGACGATGAGAATTACCTCATAGGCCCATATTACACGTTTTATCAATGCATCTGCATCTTTCATGTCCTTACACACATCTGGATGAAATTCTTTGACCTGCAACAGGAAAGAACCTTGATGTTTTCTTATAGCAAAATATAAAAAAACTCCAACATAAATTTAAATAGTGTCCATCCAGGTGAAAAATAATTTGATCATAGATTTTTAGGGACTAGGTTAAGCATACAATAAATCATCAACTCAGCATCTAATCCAGTACAAATTTGTAATATAATGACCAAAGCTAGGACAACTCTCAATATGTTAACAAAAAAATTGTTCCATGATGCAATGAGAAGAGATAAAATTAAAAATTTTCCTAACTTATTCATTTCATGCTGTGATGAATTCACTCTTGTGGGTAATTAGTTTGTGATAATGGCTACTTCTTGAAAACAAGTAGGCCCCAAATTTAATTTTTTTGTAGATGAATCACGAAGAAACCAAAAAACTATATAAGCAAATTATATGCTAAAGTTATAGGTTCACTGCAGGATCTATATAATAAGCAAATAAATAGATGATATTTTCTTCATGATGTTCTTTATGCATTGTAAAAGTAACAAAAATTTGACATACTATGTGATTGCCAAACTGTTGAGATGAAATGCAAGTGCATGATCATACTTCCCCGTTAAGTCGAGGCTCTTTTTTTTTTTTTGCTGAAAGAAGAAATGAGCATTGATTGTGCACTTCAAGTATTGAGTAATCAAAGTAACATTTGTTACTACACATTTGATAGAGATAGAGAGAAGTAAGGACAGAGAAGAAGAAAAGAAAGAGAGAATAGAACATTGTATATTGTCAAAATCATCTTAGTTAATCTTTTATCTCAATACTGGAGGCCCAAAAGTGTAATAAATGGAATAAAGATTCTCTATTTCACTCTTTAGAACATAGTGACAAAAGATCATAGGAAATGTTGAGGTTATGTCCAAAAATGTCAACACACTCCAAACCTTTGTTCGCATGAATGAACAAGGCAACACCTCTTTCCAAAACGAAAAATCCACTTAATCGATCGCATACCATAAATGTAAACCCTTAAATCGCTCGAGTAATGATCCTTACAAACGTGTAAAAGGACGATGGTTCTGCGCAAGGCTAAAGATCAAAATTTGAGCTTGGTTTTGCTAAAACAGTACACACTTGGCGAGTCGAATCCCTTGAAGGGTTGCAGAAATCAGAGCACCGGAACTAAATATTTCCTTTTATACCTAAGGAAAGCAAATAAGCAAACACCAAGCGGGAACCGGCAGGAAGAAAAGAAGAGGGAGAGATGATAATAATATACGCGGGCGCGGAAGGCGGCTTTGAGATGGGCCGGGGAGCAACAGGTGGGGTCGAGGCCGAGCACTTGGTAAGGCGATGCCGATGGCGACGACACCCAATCCTCATCTCGGCACTTGGATCTCCGCGATCTCGAACGGTGATGATGGGGCATACTGCTTCTGTTTCTCGGCCAGGGCAGCCATGGGGGCGGCGGCGGCAGACGGCTCGTTCTGCTCCTCGCCGCAGTGCGGCTGCATGGGGAAGCGTTCACCGAGATCGAACACCTTGCGGCACCCATGAGCGAGGAAGCGAGTCCCTGAACTCATTTTCGAGTTCTATGAAGACTGGTTGGCTATGAATCGATCTGCTTCCAACGCCACAAGTATTATGAAGACTCCAAATTAGCTTTATATATATATATATAAATATATATATATATAGCTTTATATAAATATATATAAAGCTTTATATATAAATATATCTATCTGCTTGTTATAAACTTTGATATCACATAATATATCTCATTATAATTCTGGATAAATTGAGTAATGACTTTGACATATATGGCGACAATATGTGCTGCGGAACGAGCATTCCCATTGTGAGTGCCACAAATTACAACATGAAAACTATCATTAAGAGGAGTTGAAATAACTCCTATCATTCTAATTGTTACTCTTTTGTTTATGCCAAGGCAGATGCTTTCGTCAACATCCACGAAAAATATTCTGTGGGTACGAACAATTGCTACAGTATGTGGTGGCAGCCCACAAGCCGTTGGATTTTAGCCACGGAAAGTACAGAGAAAGCTCTTCTTTCGTAGACAAATAAATGCTTTGTTCTATCTACCTGTCGGTTGATTGGTCGGCTCAGTGGCCCCCGGGCTTGTCCAGTGGCCTATTACGAATTGGTGCGTAAATATTGCTCGTGCATTTAGAATTCCTTCGTCATCAACCATTTCGTGGCAGAAACAACAAAAAAAAAAGAAGTGATATTTATCTGCAATATTTTTACGTTATATATATATATATATAACAACAAAAAATATGTAATCTCTCGACTATTTTAGATTGAGCTTCATGAAAAGTCACAAAATTGGTTGAATCAAAATATTTTTTATAAATTTTATTGAGAAAAGAGGAGAAAAATTAAAAATAATTAATAATAAAAATTATATAAAAAAGTATAGCTACATCTAAATTAAATTCTTGATGATGTGAGATTAATTATAAGATTCTGGACAAACCCTTTATATGCCGCTCGCATAGATCGTGATGAATTTATATATTTTTATTTTCTTTAGGAATCTTAAAAAATGTTTCATCAAACTCCTTAAACAAGAAAAGCATCTAAAGTATTTTTTTATATTCTGCTTTTTCTTTACCAAACCCTAAAGATATGTAACATATAAAAAAAACCAAATATTTTATCTAACAACAATCGTTAGAGTAATCTTTTTCCACAATAACTACTTATGGTATTATGATTCTTTGCTTCGACATTAGTTTCTAGAATTTTAAAATCTTTATCAATTCCAATAATTTTTTTAGTAAAATATAAAAAAAATTATACAGTATAATAAAATATAAAATTTGATTGATATTAATACATTTAAAAAGTTATCTACGTGGGCACTTCTTAGTGGCTGAAACAAAGTGACTCTTGCCTCTGCTTTGAAGTATTAACTATGTAGTACACAAATTATGCAATAGCGGAATAAAAGTTTGAGATTCTAAAAATAAAATAAGATGTTACAAATTTTAAGGCATTTATAATTTTATAATATTCTTAATAAAGCTAATATTTGGCAGTTATGTCAACGGATATGGAACAAATCTTAGCATTCGTATGGATATTACATTAAATTTAAGAGTTAAATGAGTTATTTAGAGACCTTGATTTCATATCGCAAAAAAGCAAAGAACACTGCTTCTCCGTCACGCAGAAACCTTTTCATGGCAATGGCCACCGCCTCCTCCAGTGATGGGCCTGGTACCGAGGAGGGTCGGTTTAACACTAGTGGAAAAGTAATTTAGAGTATGTCGAACACGCAATGTTAATGCTTGGGTACGGCTCGGGACCATGTCTCCCATCGAAAGACAATCTGGGCCGTCGATCGCTTCGATGGCGCGGGAAACACGAATTTTCGAAAACCCTCTTCGTCCGCCCTTCTCGGCACTTTGGCGGTCACCTTACGGAGTTACCTGCTTTATCATTGGTGGGTCCTGCAGTTGTCTCAAATCACAAGGAGGGTAGACGCAAGGTAGAAATGGCCAGCTGGTAGAACATAATATTTTCAAAAGAAAAAGCCGGCTAGCGGCAACCAGCGTTTGCCCTCTTTTCGCTGGACCGTCTGCCACATCACATGGACTCGATCCTTTCCAAAACACGTTTTAGATCGGTTGACGTTTTGAGCATCACAACCGTTGAATGTGATGGGTCTTTGGATATTAGCGGTTCGATTGGTATTCGTCATGGAGTATTTGAAGCGGATCGGAGGTCCTCATTCATACCGGGCACACACCCACTCTCTTGTGCATGCATTAAATAATATTTCATTAAAACAAATTGTAATAAATGTTATTATATAGCCCATCTCTCTCTCACTTTCTCTCTCTTTTCACAGTCGAATAGTTTCCCTCATCTCTCTGTTCTCTGTTTCCTTGGGACCGATGGAGGCGGAGCAGCAGCGGCCGCGGAGAAAGGGGCAGAAGCGGAAACTGGAGGAGGACGTCACCGCCGCCGTTTCGTCGGCGGCCTCGGTGCCGGCGGCGGAAGAGGGGGACGAGGGGGAGGCGGAGGATGGAGGGGAGGCGGGCGGGGACGAGATCTGTTGCCATCGGTCCCAGAAGACGCTCGCCCGCGAGGTCAGGACCCAGGTCGAGGTCCTCGAGCGGAGCTTCTCCTGGCGCCTCATCGATCGCGCCGCCGCGAAGCGCGCCACCCACATCCTCGCCGAGCTGGCTAAGAATGGTCCGCCGAACCCTTTCTTCCTTTCAATCTCGTCCGTTGATGTTGTTCTGGTTGATGTCTGTTTTAGGGTTTTTATTTCTTATTGATGCTTGATGTTGATAGATCTGTTTGCCGATCCTTTCTGCAGAGGAGGTTGTGAATGTGATTGTGGAAGGAGGGGCGGTGCCCGCCCTTGTAAAGCATCTGGAGGAGCCGCCGCCTCTGCTGGCAAGGGAAGGGAGTGCCGCCGGAGTAGATCGCCCCTTCGAACATGAGGTCGAAAAGGGCAGCGCGTTTGCTCTCGGACTTCTTGCAGTGAAGGTATCCACCGTAGCACTTTTTTTTGTACTTTTTCGTGTGGACATGAAACCTGGAAGTTCTTATGATCTTAGTTGAGACAAATCATGTGGATGGGACAAGGATCCTCCTTTTAACTGCGATCTAATATATGTAAAAGTGAAGTCCTGCTTTTAGGTAAGCAATGCAATTTCAGATGTTTGCAAGGTAGGGATATGTAGATTTTCAGTGTTCAAACAGGGGTTTTGTAGATTTTCGGCAGGTCACTTGGTATAGTTCTGTAGTCGATGTTAGTCGATTGGGTGCTTCATAAACTTGTGGTTAGTAATTTCACTGAGTTACACGTTATGCATACTAAGAGGGAAGATAAAATGAGATAAAATAGTTTTCAGTGGTTTTTTACCTGCTTTCTCTTTAAAAGTTGGCACAGTTAATAATTTCTTTTTCATCTTGTTTGTATCAATTTGTTTTTAGCACTCTGTTCTTGAACTTGTCCTACATCCTTTTGTGTCTGTGGTAGGAACTTTTCGTAACTCGTCCAGCATCAGTTTATAATCCTTAGATTGTCTTCTGATGCTGGTCTTTGTATCAACTTCTACTCTCTTACATAGACTAAACATCCTTTATTTGTTAAGTTCGAACTTCTCTTTCGGTTCAAGTTGCACATTACAAGTGGCATAGGTTGTAATTTGAAGATATTTATAAGTTTAGTGGTCGCTTTATTGTGTCATCCTGTTATGAAGATTTTGCTGTATGCATTAGTTTTTAGCAGAATCATAATGTATTTGCACAACTTAATAGTTATTCATGCTTTCACATAATTCTCCAATATTTTGTGTCAAGTAATGTATAACTTCTACTGCTTCTTTGATAATTGATTACTTCTTAGTATATGAATATTAATTTCCTCTTGTTGGAGTTGTTCCACTCTTTTCTTGATGTTGCTCTAAGTGCTTTTTAATGGTTTGAACAGCCTGAACACCAGCAACTTATAGTTGATGCCGGTGCCTTGCGTCTGCTTGTCAATCTGTTAAGAAGGCACAAAAAAGGTTCCAATTGCCGAGCAGTTAATAGTGTTATTAGGAGAGCAGCTGATGCAATAACTAATCTTGCTCATGAAAATAGCAATATCAAAACTTATGTCAGGTTCTTTCGCACAAAACTTAGTTTTGCTTTTGAATATTTAGCATATCATCTTTTTCTGATTGTTGTCTTCAATGCTTTCTAGAATTGAAGGTGGAATTCCACCGCTTGTTGAATTGCTGGAGTCTACAGACCTGAAGGTGCAGAGAGCAGCTGCTGGTGCCCTGCGGACTTTGGCATTCAAAAATGATGGTAACAAGAACCAGGTCATTCTGCTAACTGATTTAAAATTTCTGCTTTTAATTTGGAAATATTTTTTGCTGCTATTTCATTTCAAATTAAATTTGCAGATTGTGGAATGTAATGCTCTTCCCACGCTGATTCTCATGCTTCGATCAGAGGATGCTGCCATCCATTATGAGGCGGTGAGATAATGCAGATGAAACATATATGGCCTAATATCTTGCACATTTAGACAAATATTTTATTTTATTTGAATAGAATGCATTTGATTCATGAAGTCTGTTCGATCTGCACCTGGATTAGTTATGATGAGATGGATGCATGTAAGGTGAGTCCTAGTGCCTTTGTTATGGAGGATATAAATGTTTAGAGCACTATCTTGTCAGGGTTGGCAACTCAAGCATGTTTGTTGGGTTGAGCCCTGTTACTATTCAGATGATCTTGAATGTGCTTAATCCCATCCTGTTGTACAAGTGATCAAGTCAATTGAAAAGGAGATCCATCCACGTTATTTGTTGCTATGTTGTAGTTTGGACACCGTTAGAGTACTGAAGAAAAGTATACCTATACTCAACAACAATGTAATCTAGTTGCATACTCTTTAGTGCCATCTGCTTCACACCCTTCTCCATTTGTCATTTTATGATCTTGATAATTTTGTCCCTTTTTCCTTTCTAGTTTTGGACTTTTATTCCCTCCTTTGCCACCAAGTATCTATCAACTAATTTACAATTTCGTTCCCCGCTTCACACTTCTGACTCTTGATGACTCTGTCAATGATAGTGCTACATATCAGTCGCTGAGAAAGAAGAGCACTTAGCTTATATTGTGGAGGGTGACATTAGGCTTCCAGTACCTTTCTGATGATATTACTTTCTCTTATATTGAGAGATGGATTCATGTTGATCCATGTCTCTCTTGTACCTCCCTATTCTCCTATTGCTTTTCTAGAACCAGTTGCTTTTCTGCTTAGAGAAAAATAGTGATTAGTGTCAATCAGTTTTTTCAATTCAAGTTCCAGGTTATAAATTGACCGGCCATGCTTAGGTTAGAAAAATAGTGATTAGTGTCAATCATGTTTTTTCAATTCAGTACGTCTGAGCTGCTGGCCGCTCCATTGCCCTCTGAACGTGAGCGCATGGATGACGTCAGCGCAACTTTTTTTTTCATATATGTATAAACTTTTCGGTATTATACAATAACAAAATCCTTAATTTTCTTAATTTAATAATATATTTTTATTTAAATAATTATATTTTTAATTATATTATATATTTTTATATTTTAGAACTTTCTCAAGTCATAAGTGTATTGTAACTTGACATGTTGATAACAATGTGTAGCAAAGTTTGTTAGGTAGAATCTGCAATATAGTAAATTGCCTAATCGGTGATCAAATAGTAGTTGGAATTCGAAACAGTGACAAAGCAATGAAGGTCAACAATATCTTCAAGAGAATATCACATATCTAGATAACCTTCATGATTCCATGAATCATCAAGCAATACCTAATCTTTAAAGTAGGTAGAGCCGTAGAGGGAAGTCATGTAGGTATTTTAGGTTTATGTAATAGCCTCCATTATAATCAGTTTTGGAGAAGTACAACATTTTTTCTGAATCATGATTGTTTACATAATTACTATGGAAAGTGGCATACTTGTAGTCCAAAACATTGTCACATTGTAACACGTAGAGGTGAATGATTTAATAGTCTCAACAAGTGACACTCCCTTAAATTATGATGGAAGTTCAAATTGATTAACAAATTGTCATGTTGGTGTCTCTGGGAAGGAAAATTTTGCTGAATAATCTTCCTGAAATCATGATTTAGAGATACATCGCTTACTGGAGACAAGCTGATGATAAAGCTATGAATTAGCTCATGCAATGTGACAATCTTCTGGGGATGCAGTACATAATGGAACTGTTGTTTACTGCAATAATGCTCATGCAGCTTTACAGACTTACGGTGGACAATTCATCCAGCTTTGAATAAAAATTACAATGAATTATTATTATCTATTCCTTGGATGTCATGACAAACTCATGTTATCTATATTTTAAAGTTTCTCATGTTTCTTAATTTTTTGAGATTGATTCTTTTTCAATGTCCAGCTAACCAGGTGGTTTTCTCTTGATATTCAGGTTGGTGTAATTGGGAATCTGGTTCATTCATCGCCTAACATAAAGAAAGAGGTTCTTCTTGCAGGAGCTTTACAACCTGTAATTGGCTTATTAAGGTATATCTTTCGACTTCATTGCCCTCATTAAGGTAGCATGACTCATTTGTCAATAGGTGATTGTGAAACCTCTTTTATTATTTATCATTTATTATTTTCAATTTGTGCTTCCTTAGTTGTTGTAAGAATGTGGTGAACAATCCTGAACAAGCTGCATCTTAACTTATTCATCTATAAGTTGGTGATTTTGACTTTCAATAAAAGCTCTTATGCTAGTAGGATTAAACTTAATGCTAGAACGAGATAGGAAATCTGAACTTTATATCTGACTGAAAATAAAAGGTTAGAGTTCGCTCCTGGTCATAAAGGAAGGACATTGTGCTCTTCATATTTTGATATTTTTTGAAAGAAAACTGAAGGGTTTCTTTTCCTTCTGAAAAATCAAGCTTGTAATTCTTTTTCGGTGTGAATTTTCAGTTAATTTAAGCAGTGTTCTGAGTTGGTCAGGGTCAACAAAGATCTAAAGATTAGCTTATATTTTTGATCATTGGTATGGCTTGCAATGCGATTGCAGAAATAGAGTTAAAAACTAATGTAGGTTATGGTACCACTAGTAGCAAATGGAGGAAGAAGTGTAGCCCACTTCAAGTTGGCCTCATGCTTTTGCTGTGGTTAACATTGGAATGAACAACCTAGTGTTCTGTTTCTTTAACAATCAGCTTTTCTGTATTTACTTCTTCAACAGATTTGACTCTAGCTGTCTGACTTCCCAGTGCTGATTCCTTTAGAATAAAATGATCTTTCAGTTGTTTAACTTTTCCCTCCTGCTTCTCCTGATGAATATGGAATAGAAAAACATACTGCATTAAACAGATGCATGGGTGCAGATTTTGATAAATTTTAGCAATGTCAGTTACCCATAACTGATCGGCTAAGTTATTTGATTTCTCATTTCAATTAGAGAAATTTGAAGAATGATCATGTGAATTATGTGAAGATTGATTGTGAGTCATGTGTCTTCTTGAAGTGCAATTGTAGTCTTGATAGGTAAGTGCTATGATGTATATGACCCCAATTCATCTCAAATTGGGCATAATCAACTCCAACTGGATTAGTCCAGATCGAAACTACCTGCTCAGTTTGGCCCGGGTGATTGGCATAGCTAGTTCGATGGTGTTCAGCATGCTATGATGTATATGATGCCAAGTTCTTTAACTGACACCTGTGGGTGAATAGTTGATCATATGTTTAATTGCTATGTTATTTCTGAACAAGCAAAATGACCTGCAAAATGTGCACTTTTGTGCTTGATATGAATGTACATCGTGTTGTGATTTCAAATTAGATTCATCATTGAATGTTTGGGTTGGTTAAAGACTTTATTCTGCATTCCTTTAAACTGAGCAAGTAATTAATTGCAGTTCATGCTGCACGGAGAGCCAAAGGGAAGCAGCTTTATTACTAGGGCAATTTGCTTCAGCTGATTCAGATTGCAAAGTACTTGTATTGAACGATTTTCTTCTTTGTTCTATCTGAAGGATAATATTGATATAGGTTAAGTTATAATCTCATCCCATGTATTGGTTCTGCCACCTTGACTTTCTTGCAGGTGCACATTGTACAGAGGGGTGCTGTACGGCCACTGATTGAGATGCTTCAGTCCCCAGATATTCAACTTAAAGAGATGTCTGCCTTTGCTCTTGGCAGGCTGGCCCAGGTTATTGATATATGTTACCGTTCAATCTGATACCTATCATATCTTAATTTTTCTATTTTACTATTGTTTATTTTAAAGCTAGCTCCATTCATCATTGCTGCTATTCTTGCCATTTTTTGTTATTAGTTCTTTGGATATAGAAGACTAGGATAGGCTATTATCAAGAATAACTCATTCAGTTATTTCATTTCTCTTTTCATGTATGTTCATGCTTTTGCAGCTTTATGTGCTTTCTTTAGCACGCTTATAGTTCTAGGTTAAAGCATTAATTTGAAAATTTGAAGTCCATGAGGATTTAGCTTCCTACTTCAGATAGAGCTTCCAGACATATGACTTGTAATATATTGGGTCATAGCACTGCTTACCAATTTGAACTGTATTGCCAATTTGAAGTTTCAGGAATACTATTGCTATTTTGCAATGTGGTTCATTGGACCATGGCTTATGCTTGTTTGGGCTGCGCCTCCATTGTGCACTTTCTAGCATTGGATATACTGAATTGTAGAATATTTGTACCCTTACTCACTGTTTCACAAGTCTAGTTTGGTATCAAATGAGTTGACAACAAATTTAAGTTTTTTCCTCTGATTCTCTGCTTAGATTGATTTTTCATTTATACTTTGAATAATTCTTCATTAAATTCTTAGAAAAAAAAAAAGGAGGATTAAGTTTAATCTTTCTATAACAGATATTTGCCACATTTTGAAATTATTCCACATGCTCCTTTTAAATGCTTTCTATGATCTTTTGTGCTTGTAGTTAAGATAATATCCTTTGGTCATAAAAAACTTCTCTTTTTCCTGTTTAATAATTTATCTCGAATTTGTTCTGGTTGGATTTGTTTCTTAAGCTTCCATGTGGTCAATAGTACCTAATTTCTGGCATGTCTCAAAGACCCTTTTTCTTTATAGGACTCACATAACCAAGCTGGTATTGTCTACAATGGTGGTTTGGTTCCTCTGCTGAAACTTCTTGACTCAAAAAATGGATCTCTGCAACACAATGCTGCATTTGCTCTTTATGGAATTGCAGACAATGAGGTGAATCTACATCAAATGTTCCTTTGTTCTGACTTGACTCTCTGTTATTTTTTATAATGCTAGAAGTTCAGATAGGCTTACTCTTGTCTCTTTTTCAGGATAATGTTTCTGATTTTATCAAGGTAGGAGGCGTTCAAAAGCTCCAAGATGGTGAGTTCATTGTCCAGGTATGTCGATGTGATGCTTCAGATCAATGCGTTCGGTTGTGAGTGTCAATCTTGTTTTGTTTTAAATCATGCATTAACAAGATATATAAGTTCAATTGCAGGCAACAAAGGATTGTGTAGCAAAGACATTGAAAAGATTAGAAGAGAAGATCAATGGACGAGTGGGTTCTGTTTCTTAGGTCCTTTTGCATTGTAAATTGATTGACAAACATTGACTTTCCAAGTTTTAAATCATGTTTACTTCCGATAGTAACATCCTGTCCGACTTTCTTTCTGGTCTTTCAGGTATTAATGCATTTGCTATATCTGATGCGAATTGGAGAGAAGGTTGTTCAAAGGCGTGTAGCACTGGCTCTTGCTCATCTTTGCTTACCTGGGGATCAAAGAACAATTTTCATTGATAACAATGGTAACTGTTACATGTCCAGTTATTGTATCGTCCGTTCACTGCCGATATCCTTTTCATTTCTCTTTTGTACTTTAAGAAAATATCTTTGTTTGTTAATTAACAATTTCTCAATGTAGGGCTTGATTTACTTCTAGATCTACTGGGGTCTACTAATCTAAAACAGCAGCAAGATGGTTCAGTTGCTCTTTACAAGTTGGCTAACAAAGCCATGACACTCTCTTCTGTCGATGCAGCTCCTCCATCCCCCACACCCCAGGTTTGTTAAAACAGGCATTAGTTAGCTTTGCTACAAGTTTTAATAATTAAAATTTGTTCCATAATCATGGAGATACAAATAATAAGTGTCAGGATTTCAATGCTTGGAACTTGTATACTTAAAAAAGAATCTTTTATTTAAATTGATGGAATTTTCTTCTATATTTGTTGAATTTCCCAGTTGTCACTATCAAGGTATTATTATGCAAAGAACCATTACTTCACAAGTGCAGCCTTTATTCTAATGGGTAAATGGTTATTTTTATCTAAAATATCATTTCTTCTACAAGAAATCTCTGCTACAAATGTAAAATATGATTTTGGATTATAATTGGAATCATAAGAAAACTAGATGATAAATATATTCCTTCTGGTCAGGGATAGACAACCGGACATTTTCATAGCTAAAAAAGAGTTACTAATGCAGCATTATTGTGCTTATATAAGTGCCATCATGTGTGTTTGAGTTTCCGCACCGAGATGGTTGTTGAAATTAATGTGGGTGCCTTTATCTTTGTATATTTCTGATCACATTGGGCAAGGAAAGAAAATTATTCACATTAAATGTCATGATTAATATTTTAATAATTTAAAGATCCTGGATTCTCAATATTGGCGTTCTTACACTGGACATCCTGGCGTACAAGGATTAACTTCATATTGGACCTTGTTCTTGCTACGATGTTGAGAAATGCATGAATTATGCAAAGGTCCTAAAAGCTAATTACCAATTTGTCAGAACAGACAGCTGCATATATCTTATGAATGTAGAAACAACTATCTCTTATCTTGGTGACATCATCCTTCTAAAGTGCCTGGTAGAAAAAAACTTCAATTGTGTTGTTTGGATTTGCTTTTGTGAGAACAGAATAGTAACGTTTGTTATTGTTTCCAATCAATGCCTTGTACGTGTTACTAGTCTTTGTTTCCTGCAGGTTTATCTGGGTGAGCAGTATGTGAATAGCTCCACGCTATCAGATGTTACCTTTCTTGTTGAAGGTTGTAGAATATTCTGACTTTGCCATTATTTTCCATCAAAAAATGTGGATAACCTTTAAAATTTTCATAAAGTTTTTCACATTTCATTTCCCATTCATGAGGATGCTGCTAGTTATTTGCTACACATTAAATTCTTTTCCTGTTCTCTTCCAGGCAAGCGCTTCTATGCGCACAGAATTGCTTTGCTTGCTTCTTCAGATGCATTTCGTGCAATGTTTGATGGTGGATACAGGGTAAGGAAACTCTTAATTCTTACCATGTTTGTTTTTCCTCTATAGTTAGGTTTTACTCACATTCAGGTGCATAAATAAATGTTCTGGAAAAGTTATGCTATTTACAAGCCCTAAGAAGCTGTAAATAAGACAATTACATGATACAAAAGACAGATATCTGGAAGAAAGTTATTCTGCATTATTTTTCTTTCATTACCGAGAGAACAAAGTTGCCAACTATAAGTTTTTTTTAATTATCTCCTACATGTGCCTTTGAAATCCTGATCCTGCAAATACTTAATTAAACATGTGAACTCTTTTTCTCTACATGTTGAAGACTCATGCAGATGGTGTCAATGATATCCGATTGCAAAAGAGACTCGTTACTTTTAAATACATAATACATGTTAGAAAGGCTAGTTTATAGGAGAAGTCAGATGCTCGATTCCTTAGATGTCATCAATGTGCAAACAATTTGCAAGCTCATCTTGTTAAAGTGATTTGCATGGCTTACCTTGATAGTTAATCGATTGATCGGATACCAGTTGACCTAAATTGCTGAAGCTTTTAGTTAATAATAGCAGGTTCAAAGTGGGGAAAACTGGGGTGTCACAATCTCCTTGCCTAGGCTTTGACGTTCTTATCCCTTGTAGGCTGCATTTAAGGCTCTGTACTGGTAGACTCGTGTCAAGATGTGCTTTCAGCTCCAACCATACATAGTCATTTCCTACTTTGGTCGCGTATCATGTTTTTATTTATATGAACGACAAAGTCATTTATATTTTTATAACAAGTCGCTTCTGGAAAGAGCAAGATATCGTAAGACCTGTTCTGGCCTAGTAAGATCTGATTAAAAATGTCTTTCTTTTACTGATTTGTTACAGGAGAAGGATGCAAGAGACATTGAGATACCCAACATAAGATGGGAGGTGTTTGAATTGATGATGAGGCAAGTGCAGTTACTCTTCATACCAATGATGCTTTGTGTTATGGGGTTTGACATTTGGGTCTTTGCTTGCAGATTTATATACACAGGATCGGTCGAGGTTACCAGTAACATTGCACAGGACCTACTAAGAGCTGCAGATCAGTATCTTCTGGAGGGTCTTAAACGCTTATGTGAATATGCCATCGCGCAGGTGAATAGATATATATTTTTTCCTTCTTTTCTGAAATTTCATTTGGCTAGTAATAACAGTTACATTATTAAAGCTGAAAAATTCTTTGCTTATGCAGGATGTCAACATAGACAACATCTCTAGCATGTATGAATTGTCGGAGGCATTCCATGCCATGTCCCTGAGGCACACTTGTGTCTTGTTTATTTTGGAGCAATTCGACAAAATAAGCATTCAGCCAGGGTACTTTCCACTCAAGCTGTTTCTTCAAAATTTCTTAACTTGTCTGTGCGAACTCAACCCATGCCCCTGTTGGATTTCTGTAGGCATTCCCATCTGATTCAGCGGATCATCCCGGAGATCCGCAACTACTTTGCAAAAGCATTGCGACCTAATCCGAGAAACTCCTGATCCTAACCACTCTTTTCTGACATCATCTTTGCTAACGCATGCTGCTGCTGGGGGGGGGGACTGTATACAGTTTGGAAGCCTTCTGCATCGAGTGATTTCTATTTTCCAAGAGCAGGTTTGGGGAAGAATGTTCTAAGCTTTCTGGAACCTGTATCTCCCTTTTCTTTGATGCTGTTTGGTACATAACATCACTAGCATCGGAGTTGAAGCTAATGACACTTGAAATTTCCACTCACTTGTTATTAAAAAAAATATATTGTCCTTTTGATTTTAGAAAACCCTGCAGCGCGGCATCACCCCTGCCCTACCACCCCATCCTGGCCTTCTCTCCTCACCCTCTTGGCCACATTGTTTGTTTCATCAGGATTAAGGCGAGGCGATCGTTATTCAAGTAGCATGGTAATTATCTAATCACTGTTGCGTTCTATGATTCATTCAGATCTGTTATATTTGGTTCTGTATATAAGCATTTGTTTGAGTCAGCATGGCAATCCAACATTGATGGCTTCCTCCATTATTATTGCAGTGCGATCTAAGTATTATCTAGACAACCAATAATGTTGGTCTTCTGTTCCATCTTATATCGATCATTACTTGATGTTGCAGTTCGACCTACTTGTAAAGACTTGAAACATAGATGTTAGCTGTCAAAAAAAAAAAAAGGACAAAATATGTTGATGAAATAATGGCACAATATTATTTTGATATAAAAAGTAATATAATATGATTTTAAATAATATTCTTTTAATCGCAACCGGTTTGGGTCGTCTGGCTGCGAACTCGGCGTGGTTCTTCTCTCTTCCTTGTTATCTATTTCGATGTCCGGCGGTGGGTCTACTACAAGAGGAAGCTTGGCTTTTGTCATCTGCAATCTCCTTATGATTGGTGTTGGAGGGTGAATCTCGGTGCGCATCAAGATTTGGAATCGTGATTAGGTTGGTTATTTTCGTAATTCGAGATCATATATATATATAATCTTTAATATTCTTAACATAGTAAATGATAATTTCCCTTCATGCTCTTTAAATGCTAGTAGTGAAGAGTAGGTGTTATTTTAATGGTTAAAGAAAATATATGGACTAAACTAAACGAAAATTTAAAAGGGGGCAAATATATAAATCTCCAACGCGACAGCGAATCTAAACTTTTAGAGCCGCTTTCATGTTAGTGATTAGCATGTGTTTGAAGGGGGTATGATGAAATTTGTAAATGTTCTACTTCTTGTTAAAATGATAATAACGTCACATCAATCTTTTTGGCGAATATTGTTGAATATCAGATTTTGATGATGAAACTATTTAATTGTGTTTAGTTGTCTATTTGTATTTTGAGTGACGTAGGTCTACTATCGATCAGAATTAGACAGTTGATACAGGATAAATCAGCGTTGTGCCGGAGGAAATCATGTCAGTATATTGGATGTCATGCCGGAGATCCGATCGACAATCGGTAGAAGGCTTTGGATATCAGGTATCGGACCAAGAAGAGTTGTGTTGTGCCAAACAGATCGAGGTTACAGAGGTTGACCGTCGATTGGGCAACAAGCTGCAAAAGAGGACGGTGCACCGAACAATTGGGTGAAACATCGACCAATGACGATATGGATTCGTGTAATAATTGTCTAGATCAAAGTAGGGTTAAGATTTACTTATGTGGGTAGGATTAATTACGATAACGATGAAGACATAAAGTGAAGCAAAGTGCCGAAGTCAAGTACGATGAATTTATTAGGAGTTCGAGAGTCCGTCGGAAGTCCGAAGGATCGTCGGAAGTGCTATCGGAATCAGCCAAGAATGAATCGGGGACATGCCGAAGGTTTAGGAAGTTCGCTGGAAAGATCGTCGGAGGTTTGCGAAGCTCACCGAGAAGGTTCGGAAGCTTGCCAAAGATTTGTTGAACTCACCATGAAGTCGGGGAGTTTGCCGGGAGTCCACAAAATGGTGTCCGAGGGTTCGTTGGAAGATCATCGGAAGTTCGCCGAAAGAAGTCTTGACTTTTCAAACTTTGTATTAGCTTAGAAAATATCTTTAATTTCATAATTAGCACGTAATTAGAGTTAGTATTAAGTGTTAATCCTATAACCCTGGTAGGAGCCATTTGGGTCCGGTATTGGACTGGTTTGGGCCAGGTTTAAGGCCCAACCAGAAGTGTTGGATCTTGTCTGGCGGTGGCACCTCCCAGGTCTAGCTCCCCAGGTTGTACTGGGCGATGGTACCGCCCAGTGACAGAGTACCTGGGCGATAGATAAACTCGGGATGAGAAAGTTTTTTGCTCTAAGTTTGAATCAGATTGGAGCCTATAAAACCCTCTCCCATCCTTGGGTTGAATAGATAAACACACATATTAAAAGTGAGAAAACACTATTCAAATTATTTTAAAAATCTCTCATCTAGTTCTCATCTGTGTTCCACCGAAAGAGAGGAGTGAAGTGCTTATAAGGGTTATCTTTTGAGCCTGTCAAAAGGAGAGATATTGTAAGAGAGTTCGTCTTCGCCCGTTGAAAGGAATACAACTAATGAAAAAGCCGTGGCCTCAAAAGAGAGGAATCAGGAGTGGACATAGGTCGGATGACCAAACCACTATAAAAATCGGTTTGTATTTACTTATTGTCATTTAGAATCATCTAACTTCTTCTTTATCCTCTTACAATCACTCTCAAACTCAAGTATTTCCGATACATTTTTATGCTTTTCAATGAAATATCATTTTATCGTACGAAAATATTTTTAACTTTTTATCGTATGAATGTTCCGAAAGTATTTTTAAATCATCGAAATTTATCGTTCTTAACTGCTGTACTAATTCACCCCTTCTTAGTACCGCTCTTAAATCCCAACAGATATATCTATCCAACTAAAATGTGTAAAACTTATACCATTTTAATTTACTTTAAATGCGTGACGTCGACCAATATAATCTTAAAATGATATGAATATGAAGCCCCGTTCGATGATTCGATACTTTGCTTTCTGACATGCACTCTATCTTGTCCACATCTACCATTTGTGATAATTAACTCATTAGATCATTGAACTGAACGACAAACTCAAAATATACATCCGACGTGGCACAACAATAATCAAATTAATTTAACCATGAAAGCTGAGCTCGGCACCGCAATGTCGACCTATTATCAGATGTCACAGGGAAAAAATAGATAAAAAATTGGATTGAATGAAATTACATGTCCCAAATAAGCAGCAAGTAGCTTGAACTACATTGTTCTCCGTGATCAATTAAATTACCCATCTCAATGCAAACCTAGATTTCTTTTTCCGCTCTGCACTCGCAGTCTAAACCGTATTATCTAACAGTACTCTTCATTCCAACTGCTTCTTTTGCATTGCCATTGTTGGTCCTGCTGCTCACTGTGCAAGTTCAAACTTGACTTACAATACTGTTCCTCGAGTCACCACGCACGTCTGCTCTCGCTACAGGTGATCAAATTCAGCATCCAGATCAAGTTTTCTCTTCAGATGCGACCTATCAACACTGCAAAGCCGATAGAGATTTCACAGAAATATAAGAGCAAGAAGATGATTGCATGATTATTTCCTAAAGCTGCCAACTTTATCCGGTGCGAAATAAATGCTTCAAGACAAATATTTTACCTGTTCAAAGTTGGTCTAGGAGGTGATCGGGAGCCAAAAACGGCTCCCAAGTCTATCGACATCGGCATACTACCACTTTGACAAGTAGCCCCATCCATCATATGTCTGACTTCCTTCACATTCTCACCAGCCTTTTCTGATCGGTATGTGCTTCCCGCCAATCCGTCGTGATCGAGGGTGACCCTCCTCAGCTTCCTTTGCGGAGACAAAACGATAGGCCCTTCCGTTGGATTGAACTCTGAAGGCTTCTGATTCTGTGATTCTGCCTTTGGAGGTGGCCTTGGAAGCAAGGATGGCTTTGTTGGTGCAGGCACCGATGAAAAGTACCTGATTTCAAGATAAAATAGTTCTCAGTGAAAGCTATATAGTCCCTGCCGCAACAAATGAAACCACAAGCACCTGTGTTCTAAAGCCTGTTGAACCGTTATTCTTGCCTTCGGATCATAAATGAACATCTTTGATAATAAATCCAAGGCATCGTCACTAGCCGTTGGAAAAAGTGTCCGCAATGGAGGTACAGGAACATACTGGTATTCAACATAATCAGGAAGGTACACCATATCAGGCCACTGAGAAGGCTTTGGAGTCCCGAAAGCCGCAAAAATCTTTCCCAGTTGATCGATGTCACTTGAGCCCTGCAAAACAAATACTGTATTTTATGATCGGCCTGCACGGTCCCAGAATTTTACATCGTCTCAAGAGGAGTGCATATGTGCATAACCATCAATATGCTTGATCCCTGAGATGACTATTAAAGTTGAAGAGGCTAATAGATAGATGACTGAAGAAGATAATTGTTTTAATAATATTTTACTTGAAAAGCAGAGAAATACAATAAAAATAAAAAACACTGGTACTAGTACCTACACCAAATTCAGAACAGATTAGCATGTGCTGGTTGATACGGTGTGCCTTGACACACCAACTTAAACTAATAACTGAAATGAGAAAAGGATTGTTTGATATGAAAACACCATCAACACACCAGCACAAACTTATCAGCACAGTATGAAAATAAAAACCACTCAGGCATTATACATGAGGAACTTGATTCTAAACAGCTAAATTTCATTTCAATGAATATGACGCTAGGTAAATTTCATCACATGAACAAAGGGTCCAAAAGCATAATATCAAATATCAGCAACAGAATCATATGGAAGAGCCTCCTTTGAGCATCTCCAAGAACCTTTAGTTATACATAAATCCAGATTTGGTGGAAAGAAAATAGACAGTATGATCTTTTTTGGACCTTTCATTGAACGTGTGCTCATTGATGACCATGCCGAAATGCCACTTTCGGCCATGACAAATTCTGCATTTATTTGCTGGTTTCTTTTTTGTGTGCAAGCATATGTGCACACTTTTTATTAGTTCCTGGACATTTGCATAATTCTTTTTTGTTTTTACTGTGTAGTTGGTTATAGTGGTCTGGATGGTGATGTGTTATTGTAGTTTGGATTTTTCTTTTGCTTTCCATTCTGTTGGCTCTTAAAGAATGTTCTTTCATATTTATACATCTTCAACAGAAAAAGGATAGGATCCTCCTCACTATTACTTTCAAGAATGTGAAGCAAAAAGTTGAAGGAATCTGATCTTTGTCTGCCAATGCAAACAAAAAAAGAATCACAATTCTCATTTAACCCCATGATTTAGAAAATGAAATAAATTTGTAGCTATATATCTTTTAAAATAGAAGTATCTCAACAAAAAATCCACACTCAGATAATAAGGGCAAATCCAAATGAAGCTAGTCAGACCTGCAGAAAGGGTCGTCTAAGGAGAAGTTCGGCAAATATACAACCTGCAGCCCACACATCCACCCCTGCCCCATATTGCTTGGACCCATACAATAGCTCAGGTGCTCTATACCAACGGGCAAAAACCTACAAAGTAAAACCGGTATCATAAGTTAAGTTGATCTGATCAAGACATATGAACAGCATATGTGATGATATTTGGATTGAGATTGTAGAGACGTGAACAGATTATTACTTTTGTAAAATACATCTTCCACTCAACTGGTAGAAACAAAATGTCTAATATGAACAAGATATGCTCAGATCTGCTTTCAATGGATAATTCATAACAACGGTTGCCATAGTACAAACCCGTCGGATGTCAAGTGACCCAAGTTCTAGTGCCAAATTGTCAAGTGTCCCTAGTTTGAAGAAGACAAGAAGTCTCTGGGGATTAATCTAAAAGAAAATGTAACTAATTTTCTCACCAGGAATTGCAGATTGCAGATAAAATAACAAAAAATAATACCACTCTTGACATGCCTTTGGGGCTCACGTGCTCCTTTTATTCACACAATTCCAGTAACTAAACCCTCCATAGGCCCAAATATTAGTAAAAGATAATTTTGTCACTAGATTACAGTTGTTACTATGCTTCTCAGTGGTTCCCAGGCTAGTGACAATGAGAACAGGTACACAAAACCACATTTGGTCGGGAAACATGGTCACCAACCCTATTCCTGCAGTTTGAGGAATCAGCAATTCCTTATCTGATTCAGCCCTTTGGTTTAAGTCCGGAAGAAACACAACATGAGTCACAGGAGACATATCAGACGGTGCCGGCAGAGACTGCAGTTAGTCGCTAACATGGCCTGGATGTGGGTACGGTCCAGGTGAGAAGCACAATCATGTGCGTGTAGGGAACCACATGAGAGGAAGGCACCCTGGGTTATAGGCATGTTGCGGCTGAAGACAGATAGCACAAGTAGTGTAGCAAAGTGGGTTCCTCAGTCACTCACTGAGTGTGCTGCAAATGCCTTCACCTATCTGTAACCAAACAGAGAGCTTTATAAGTTGATTGACTGGGTCTTCCATTGGAACTTCCATAAACATCCAGGTAAGTCTAGTTGATTCGTTATACATATAGTGAAACTATGGGTGAAAAAAAACAGCAAATGATTGCAGTGAACCAGTAATTTCTCTGAACCTGCCCAATGAACAGGTATGCCCGTAGCACATATGATGCACACAACTACTTGTTAGCACAAAAATTTAGTACTTTGTCAAACTTGGTGATGTCAAATATAAAGACAAAGGTCACCATGTAATCTCCTGTTAGAAACTCTATATGACATACAAATAATTTGAACCCCAGAAAGGAAAAAAATTATATGTCATGCATTTGTCTGAGGTATAATTGGAATTTGACACCACATATGTTAAATGTGAAAGTTTGTCACTCATGCTTAGAAACCAAGATTAAAAATACTGTAATCTGTTATACATGTATACTGACATGAAAACAAAAATGGAGTTCTTGCTTCATCTTATGAACTTTTCGTTCTTAACATGATTATCTTAAGTCTCCATAGATATGTCTTATCTATTTGATATATGATAGTTACATATGAATGACTTGCAATTCATTATCTAAAGAATTAGGAACATAGAGAAAATTAAACAAAAACCTGGTGAGTAAATTTACGATCTGGACTTCCAAAGATGCGTGCCAGACCAAAGTCCGCAAGCTTAAGCTGTCCATCAGAAGCAATGAGTAGGTTGTTGGGTTTCATATCCCTGATACATGAGCACACTGGGATTAGAAGTTGTTAAAAAGGAAAATTGAAAACATAGGGAAGATAAATTACCTGTGTACAACCCATTTTTTATGGCAGTATGCAAGTCCTTTTAGGGTCATTTGGAGATATGATTTTGTGTCAGCTGGAGACAGGACGATATTTCTATCACGAATGACGGCCTCCAAGTCACTCTCCATGAATTCAAACACAAGATGCAAATTACCCTTGTGAGGGAAAGCATCAATTAACTCAATGATATTTGGATCCTTCAGCTCTTTAAGCAGTTTAATTTCCCGAAGTGCAGTGAAGTTTACACCTTCCTTGTACTGTCCAAGTCGAATCTTCTTTATTGCAACTGTTTGCCCTGTCTGTAAAAGTTCATCGTTTATTAGCACAAGATAATTCTATTAGCTACTTCCATGCATAATGCTTATAAGATGAGAAGTCGAGAACTGTTGGGTTCTTTGACAAATGATATCTAAAGGTCATAAATGTACAACCATGCTTCACAGTTTGCAAAGTTAAATTATGATGAAGAAATGTAACAAAATCCAGTGTTATTTAGATGAGTACCAGAAAAGGAAAAAAATGAAAATAAAAGCTTTTAAATTCCTAAACTCTAGTAACAGACAAAATGGGAAAGACCATTTCAAATAAATATGAACATTTACAATGGAGACCTATAGATGCCCTAATTGGATGTGGTGAATAGATTAGGGTTAGTGGTGAGAAGAAGAATAAGAAATCCTAAGAAACCTTTTTAAGGGACAATAAAATGAATTCTAACTGCTCTTACTATAATAATATCCTAAATAGATGTCAATGGTGGGAAGAAATCCATATAGCCAAACTAAAATAGGTGGACATTATGGCTCATTGTTGTTATAGCCTGTGAACATAAACAATTGTGCTAGCTTGGCAATCATATGCAATCTAATTATATCGATGATTGGCTGCTTCATTTGCTGGAGCCATCAAGTCTTCTTGTTTGTGGAGAGAAAACTGGCCTCCAGATCTTGATGTTTCGGTTCGCTCTGATGGGAATGGTGGTTTTTTACTTTCAGTATAGCAAGTAAAGTTCAGATTTCGGTTCAAAC
Organism: Musa beccarii; assembly: GCA_024322285.1. NCBI lineage: Eukaryota > Viridiplantae > Streptophyta > Magnoliopsida > Zingiberales > Musaceae > Musa > Musa beccarii. The sequence continues at coordinate 1,877,953 of CM044401.1, read as the reverse complement.
ACAAAAAATCTTATGCAATCAAGACGATAAAGCATTGGTTCTAAACCCTGATCCAAGAGATCAAATGGAGTGCTCCTGGACATCGATCGGCTAATCGATCGACGATTCAATTTAGAAAGCAAGACTATCAACCGATTTGCCTTGGTGTCGATGGCCTTGAAGACGACCCCGTAGGTGCCCTCGCCGAGCACCTCGCGCTTCAGGTAGCGGTCAGCGACGCGCTTCGCGAGAGAGGGATCCTCCTCGCCGGCGGAACCGCCACCGGAGTCCGTACCCGGGATCATGGCCTTCGTGGCCCTCGGCAAAGGGGAAGTGGAGACGCGATGGGACGATGGGGGATGCGGGCAGAAGAGGGAGAATTGATCGCTCGCGACCGACCGGGCGTCCGAAGCGCCGCCTTCCGATCATGAAAAGAAGAGCGGCGGGAGGAAGGGCAGGGGAGAGCGGAGGAACACCGCACCGCGGGCGCTATAAGACGTGCGCTCGAGATAGAACGGCAGCTGCTTTTTGTTCCAACGACGGTAACGACGGGGCGACACTGAGGAATTTTTAATGAAAAAATATGCAATAAAAAAACCGTTTTATGAACTTAAAATAATATTAATGTTTGTATAGAATTTCATTTTTAAATCATTATATCAAATTTATTTCATAAAAATACAACCTTTCATTTATGAAAATTTAAGGAAAAATTTATAATTTAATTAACATTTGAGATAAAACAAGCGAATTTATTAAAAGAATTCATGATAATTCAGATCCATATAATTTATATATACATATATATATACACACATATATATATATACATATATACATATAAATATATATAAATATATACATATATATACATATATATACACATATACATATATATATATATATATATATATATATATACATATACATATACATGTATACATATATACATGTATATGTACATATATACATATATATATATATGTATATGTATATGTATATATATATGCATATATACATATACATGTATATGTATACATATATACATGTATATATACATATATATGTATATATATATATATATATATGCATATATACATATAAATGTATATATATACATACATATGTACGTACATATATACATATATATGTATGTATGTATGGATGTATCTTTCATGTTTTAATTAATTTTTTATTATATTAAATATATTTTCTTGATATCTTAAGATTCAATGATACAAAATAAGAAAAACATGAAACATAAAATTTTATATTTCTTAAAATAATAAAATTCAATGATATTAAAATAAAAAAATATAAACAATAAATTTTATATTTCTGATTCTCTTTTTTTTGTATCGTTGAATCGTAAAAAATTTCTAAGGCAAAGGATGTAATTCAAATATTACTTAAGAATCACAAAGATTTGAAATTTTAGTCTTCGAATCATTTCAAGCAATCCTTTGATGTTTTATCACATTTTGAAATTTATATTTCTTAATGCTCTTATTGTTGTATTGTTGAATCAATTGGATCGAACCAATTGTAATATCTTAAACTGAACCTTTGTAAGCAAAACAAAGAGATGGACCATCAAAAGAATAACAAACAAAGAATTTTGCTATGATTAATTCTTTATACCTTTATAGGATACTTTTTGATTTAAACCTTTGGAGATGTCACACTTTTTGGGAACCAAAGGACATTTTTTCCACATGAAATCATTTAAACCTTGAGAGATGTCACATCTTTGGTTTCTCCAAGGTTAGTGCTATCTTTATTTAAATTAATAATATTTTAAAGTACTTTGTTAAATAGGAACAAAAACAATGAACCCCTGTGATAAAACAAAAAAAAAGGAAAAGAAAAGAAAACAATAAACTAAGCTATCTTTTGCCTGGAGGCTATATCAATGTTATCTGCAGTTGCTGTATTGATACCATAATGCTTGCACACACTACAGTGTGGAAGATCTCCTCTACGTTCCTCATCATGCAAGGAAAGGCTTTTCTGTCATTCTCCAAGTATCAACATGGACAAGTTTCATTTTGTTTATGTAAATGGGAACAGTAATGACATCTTAAAGTAGAACACCACATTTGATGTCTTCTTGTCTCCAACACATCAATTGGATTAAAAAGGGAGTGCATCATTAGTTTTTGGTACATCACTGTTGATTTGATCAGTTCTGGAGGTCTGGAAGACCCTCATCACAGCAGCAGCATCTAAAAAACATGATCATTGCCATGCTCTGCACTCCACCAAGCTACAGTCCATCAGTTTCAGGCACTATACAATTCATTGAAGAGGCTGGAAGCTTATTTTAAGCCTTCTTCACCAGTAGATCACCAGATGGAGTAGCCTTATTTTTAGCTTCACAATGTACCATGGCATTGTAGAGAAGTTCGTATGAGCCAGAGATGTTTTGATACTTCTGTGTCTGCTTCTTTAGCACAGACGAGTTACTGTAATGGTTGCAGGATATGAGATTTTTGCTGGTGACATGAGAAACCACAGCTGCAGACTTGCCCAGCTGCCTATGAGGGTTACTGTCAGCTGGAGAGGGTGAAGGCCTCCTTGGCCTGTTCTTCTTTCTTGGTGCAGTAAAGCATGGGATGAAGACTCCAGTTCCTTTGCTCTCCCTTCTGTAAGCCACCTGATAGCTGTGCGGTGGTGGACTCATGATTTGAGGCATGCAAGGAAGCTCCTGTGGAGAACAGCAACTCATCATCTTGTAGTAAGTGCATTTATTAACATATGATTTGTGGTGAGGATATATTGTATACTTCCGAGACTAAGTGATTGAACAGGTGGTGACTGTAAAGTAAAGGATTATAAGCTCCTGCTGAATGTAGAACATAGACTAATTCTTGATAAGAGCATTCACATGGACAGAAAATTTAAAGATGGATTTGTGTTGGTCACAGAGTCAAAATTGAGATCCACTTTAATTACCATAACCATGAATCACTGATGAATACAAAATATTTGAAGTATTACTTGATAAGAGCATTAACATGGACTGTTAGGTGACTTGTTTATTCAGAGAGAGAGAGAGAGAGAGAGAGAGAGAGAGAGAGAGAGAGAACTTTCACTGGATGTGTATTGGCTACAGTATTAAATTTCCAATAGTTATCCAATTTGAGATCTTCAATTATTATACAGCTCTATTTCAGATGGGTCTCTGTCATGACCTATACAAGATTACAATCTGGAAATTAGATCTTTCAAATGAAAAATAGTAATTAAAAAGGATCCACATCCAGTGAGTAGTAGGATGAGGACTGCATAGTTTGCAGAAACAACTGAGGCATGCCAAATTTAGTACATGCCTCAGGAGGGATGTGAAGTATATAGACAACTTGATGCATAGGAGAGAGAGAGAAGGGAAAAAAAGGTGCAAAAGCAGTGAAAGATCTCATGGCAGACATCTTATGCTATCCTCCTATGATCACTTGAGGGTGTTTCAGTTCACAAAGATTAGTGAGGAAACAGGCAACCAACCTGAACAGGGAGCTGAGGGCAGTGCACTGGGAACTCTTCCTCATCATCCATAATTAGCAGAGCAATCTGCTTACCAAGATCTGCAAAGAAAACATCATCTTCCACCTCCACAGCCATCAGCACTAGCACCAAGTTGTTGAAGTAATAAAACAAGGGAGAGACCAGCAGTCCCAATCCACTCCACAGCTCACTCTGTCTTTCAAGTGCTCGTTCTTGCTCTCTTTTACAACTTCTTTGGCTGCCCCATGCCTATTAATAGGCACTGGCAATGGATGGGAGCAGGTGAGGGGCATGTGCATAAAACAGGCATATGGGTCCCAGTGGCAGCTGACCAATCCACTACTTTGTAGCCCCAGAGAAAATAAATAAGTGGAGAGGAGAAGTGCATGAGATTATCCAGCAAAAGTTGCAAGCAAAAGGATGTGGGGATGGATTGAAATCCAAGATAGACTTGAAACATATCCAGTGCTCAGATGGCTGCCAGTGTGGATGTCCTTCAAACTGCTTCTTCTTCTCCTTATAGCTGTCCCAATCCACTTCACTATGTGATAGAAAGTGTGCAAGGCAGGGCTTCTCTCCACTCCAAGAACTGATGTATGCCAATTTTTCTCTTCTTCTCTTGGGAAATATTTTGGTGGCTCCCTAATTAAGTGATGTGAAATTCTTGACCACTAGCTTCACTTCTAAAAATTGAAGTCAGTAATGTCAGGACACAAAACTGAATCATTGAACTTATCATCTAAATTAAAATGTTAGGAGGATTAGTTGTCTGCTATCTCATTATAAATATGATGATGCTACTTTATTGGGAAATACTGTTGGCACTCATTTGGTCAAACACCAGGTCACCCACCCTATTGATGTGTCCGAATTCCATTGTAAGTATTTCTCAACCCATTTGAAGTGGTTGACTTCTTTCCCCTACATCTTCTCACCAACTGTGGCTAAAAATTTCATGAAATCAACACCTCATCCTCTAAAATCTGTGAGCACTAGACCATGTAACAAAGTGGGTGAGAGAACCATTTCTCTTTCTTTGCCTTTCTAGTCTAAAAGGGCATGCAATGAAATTTCACAGTATATCAAATAAGGTGACCTGAACTCATTATAATTAAGAACATCAACTGGCATATGCAAATCTACTGTTCGTCTTCCTCAGTATAACATCTCCAGGTTTCTGGTATAACCATCAAAGACTTAACCAAGTGGCATAGTTTAAGTTAGATCAACTGTTACTGGACAATGCCTTGCTTCATAATCATAATTTAGTATGAAGATATTGGAAAGTGCTGTTTGTCATATCACATTTATCCTGAACAAGTGGTTGCAGTAGGTATTTTATCATATCATTAGGCATATAGGAAGGACAGCTGAGCTGCAACACTGCATACATCAGAACATGGACCTGGATTTCTGGTCTTTTTCTGTGGTGGTGGTCTCCTGGCACGCATGATCCCCAGACAGATAAAACCCTACCTCTCTCATCATGTTTGTCAGGTGCTGAAGTTGTGCTGTTATCTGGTGTGTTCAATGAATAAGAATTCAGCTGCTAGGCTAGCATTGTACCAGACATGCACGCATGAGGCTTAGCTTCAGTGTCTGCAGTGCCTTCAGATTATGAAAACAAGCTGTGATGGATAATTTAGTCTGTGTCATGGTAGATCAGAAGGAAGGTATTCATCATCACACCTGGGGTGTCATCAATCATGGTGTTCATGTGGATAAAGGTATGCTCCTCCTGGCATGTATATGACATGGTGCATGGGGTCTTGAGAGCTACATCTCCATCCAACAAAGCTTGATATTCCCCTGGTAGGAGAAACTGCTTTATGTTCTTGAGCTAGCTATAAGTGGTGAGTAAGTGCATGGAATCTGGAAAACTTAGCAGTCAAGTAGCAGCCATCATTGCCTGCAAGGGAAACCAACATTAATAAGAAGGAAGAAAGAGGCTGGAATAGGCAGAATGCATGTATGTGGGCTGTGGGAATCAGTTTATATTTTGTTCTCCATGAGATGGATGTGATGAACCTTGGTTGATGCAATAATTGCATGCACTTTCTCCTGCATTCAAAATCTATACTGGGGGAGAAGAACATGGTTTTCTCAAATTCCTCAATAAACCAGAAACCTAGCATTCACCCAGAAATTTCTACATTTCAATGTAAACAGTCACTTCCAGTGTATGGCATAGTAAATTGACATTGTCCAAAAGCTCCACTACATCAATTGTTTGTGACTAGTAAACCTAGAGATACACATTTAAGAATAATACCAATATCTGGAAGGAGGACATTGTATGTAATGACACCAAACACCACCAGAGAGCAGCCTTTTGATATAAAGTAAGCAGATGCTCAAATTGTAACTAAATTGCATTGCATAGGCAGAAAATGGCCTAAAAATCAAATGTATCTTTGTATTCTTACTGTAGAATTTAAAAAATACCGGACAATTTATTAGTAAAATGTCAAAAACTAGACTCAAGCATGTCGAGGGAAATGAATACCTCAACTCATAAACTGCTATGATTTTAATGAGAAGATGCTCAATTTTGTAACTTCTAAATATGTATGATTATAACCATCGAACGATGAAAATGAGTCAAAAGACTCAGGATTTATCCAAAACATTTTATTGATTTCAGGCTTCCTTTCATGTAATACAAATCACAGAGCAATCTGAATTTTACAGTTACATGGTAACTATATTTATAGATTTCACCTGGAAGATTTCAATTTTTGTGGACTTCAAAAGCTCATGCATCAGTATTGTAGGTTCTATCAGAAATTCTAAAACACAAAAACTCCTTATGCATGAGAAATATATTACATCAAGATAATATTAAGAATTTCAAATTGGAAATGTAAAGCATCACAAGAAGAAGAGGCACAGCTTCTAGAAACCCAGTGGATTATAGAGGAATAAAAGAAGAAATGCAGGCTGAAAAGCAAAATGCAGATTAAGAATGTTGAAATATTGCAAGCACTACACTTGCACTCTATCTAGATAACCAGCACATAATTTAATCATAAATTCAAATATATTTAGATCCACCAATTTCACATTAATGCTAATTAACATTTAACTTATATTATCCATATACAAATATGAGCAAGTAGACCAATTGTTTTTATTTATGTATAAATGTTCCCCATGTTATAGAGAATTCCATTATTTGAGGAAAAGATGGACTTTATGAGACCATAAATGTGAATAATTAGTAGTCAGACATTTATCAAAACAATGTAACATTTGAGCAAGCAAGGTTTCAGAGGCTTAGCATACCTGAGAATAGAATATGCAAATGAAACATTCACACACACTAAAATAATATTAAGGAAAACGAACCATACACGAAAACTTGGCAACCTGTAAATGAACTCATTGCAACTATTCAGAATCACCCGCATCAGAAGCTTTTCTATAATGGACCTTTCAAAACAGTGCTTGAAAAACAAAAAAAAACAGAGGCAATAAAAATGAAGGGTGAATTCTCCAAAAATATTTTTTTTTTAGGTTTTTCCTGAGAAACCCTGTTCATTTAAGAATTCTCAAAAGAATATTTTTCTAATACCTAAAATACCCTTAGTAATCTGCTTTTTTTTTCTCCCTTTATATTCTTTTTTTTCTATGGACTGATGCATATGGTGCACCAATATAATGTAATGTAATACAAAAATATTTTATTATATTATATTTTTTTACACTGCATTACAGTGTTTTCAGGAATACTAGAAAAAACGTTATAATGTAATACAAAAATACTATACTATAGTGTTTTATAGTAATGTTGAAAATAAAGACACTATGTTACAGTGTTTTCCTAGTAATGCACTACAATAATGCAGTGTTAAAATATTATAAATATAAAATTTTTAGAAAATTTATATGAAAATATGTGTCACAATGTTTTTATATCATGTTATAGTGTTTTTTTTAGTATTACTGAAAACACTATTACATAGTATAAAAATATTATAACTGGATCGATTTACTCTGTGGCTAGTCCTAAGAAAATGAAGGAAAAAGACATTCCAAGTATTAGATAAAAAAGGAAAGTGTTGTTTCAGAATTTTGAAAATGAGGGTTTTTTTGAAAAAAAATCAAAAAGAGGAATTTTTCCAGCAATTCCCTCAAAAAAACAACACAAAAAGAAATTAAACAAAATTTTAATGCCTCATTTTGTTTGAGCCATCCTGCAAATGTAATTGCTGCATTAATACATACCTATATTTTCTAAACGCCGCCGAAGCATTTCTACTATATTGGAAACTTGCAACGTCTACTTTTATACCGTGCCATGATCTCTATAAAGTATCACATTTCCCCTCTTTTCTGTTGCAAAGATATATACTTTGTCATTAAACCTTTAAAATAATTACCCTCAAATGGTTAAAAAATTGTCATAACGATAACTGACATGTTATGTCCCAAAATATTTAATATAGAAAAAGCCAATGCATAAATAAAGCTTCAAAAAGGATTAGAAAATAACTGTGCTCATTAACTAGTAATAATAAAACATTAATTCAGATGAAATTACTCGATTTGAAGATTGCACGCCCCGTAACCCGCCTCTTGGTTGCAGGCATGTGTGGCCCCGATGTGGGTCCCATTCGTCAGAGGCAGAACGCCCACGCGCCTACCTGCCTTGTTGTTGAATATTTTTGTGGTCCCAAAATGGGTCCCATTTTCCGATCCATTAATCAGGTTCACGAGTGGCCGATCAGAAACGGGTACGAATGTGGGTACCCAATGGAGAACCAAGATTGGCTCATCAAGCTTTTCTATTTTCCTTTCCTATGGAGGTCTTTTTTGAACCACGGAAAATAGTGGAACGTAAAACTCAAAACATACCGTTGCCATCGACACCCGACGATGCTTTCCGTGCTCCATCCGCCGCCGCTCATCGCGATCCAACCCAGGCTTCTCCTCCGCAATGCGGCGCCTCCCGCCGTCCTCGGACTCAGCGGAGCGAAGTGCCGAAAAAGAAGAGGAAGCAGAAGGCGATGGATCGCCACCGGACCAGAGGCGCTTCGCCGTGCCGCCGTCTCCTTCGCTGCAAAGCTCCTCGGGCCTCCGCGGGCGGATCCAGTGGATTTGGTCCTACAACTCGTGGCGGGCGGAGGGAACGGGGGCGGAGGACGGCAAGGGCTCTGGGGCTACGGATCCGGCGGATGGTTTGGGGGATGGGGCCGGCGACGAAAGGGTAGAGGAATCGGTCTGATCGGGCTTCTCGTGTCCATGGCGGTAGCGGCGGCACTGGGGATGGCCCCTGAGAAGGAGCTGGCGGTTGGAGTCACGCTTCTGGGGTTCAAGAACAACAGGGCTTGGAGTAGAGGTATTGGGGTTGCGGCGTTAGGGTTCCTCATTTGCTTCATGGCTTGGTGCGGAATACGCCAGAGAAGAGACGGCCGCCTGAAGTGGATCCGCCGGCGATTGTCGGTCGATCGAGCTTTCGAGCGTCTTCGTCTTCGTTGAATCCGTTGAGGTTCGTCTATGACAATCGGTTGCTCTTCTTTTTCCATTACATTATTTTTATGTCGTTCTTTTTTTTGTTTCCCTTGATTAGAAATCTTTGGCTTCAAGTTTGCATCATGTTGTTGAATCGTTGGTTACACTCTCCCTTCCGTCCTCATCTTTGGCAATTCTCTTAACATTTTGATGATTAAGTGCACAATTATCTGATCTTAAATGTTAGATTCGAATTTATGTTATAAACTATATAATGAAATGATAGAAATTTTATTTTTTTTTTAAATGAAACTTGGATTATTAAATGTGGTTTGTATCAGGTCGAGATGTTTGCACGAATCTAAACCACTTTGATGGTTGTCCGCAATTATATTTATGGAAATAGTTTATTTATATTCCTCCCCTTTCCTACGGTAGGCAGCGGGTGGTCATTAAAAACACACATGTTATAATACTTGTGCAAGTGATGAGATTAAAAGATTAGGATCTGATAAGTGGCCATTTTATACAAATATGTAATAATGTTATTATTTATTTTATATTGTAAGCATTTTGCAAGTCTGTTTTTTTTTTCAAAATAAAAAAGAATTTATTAATCAAATCAGATACAAAAATCTCTTGTTACATCAAAATTTATAAGTATAACCAGATCAGCAGGTAAATGCTCTCTCCAGATCATGTCAAATCAAAATCAAAATCTCTGCCTTCTAAGTTCCTAAAAGCTTGTAGCCTATCAACATCAAGGAAATCAACAAATTAACAATAATGACTATTAGTTAGTAGATGTTTTTTTGCAATATTGACCATTAATGTGAATTATAAGCCTAAAAAATGCTTAAAAGGCATAAATTTACATTTTTCTTATTTTTATAGAGATTAATCAACCAATGGCTTAAAAAAATCAATATATAAATATTAACTAGCATTTAAATTATTTATCATAAAAAAAACTAGGAAATGGTGATAGTTTTCGACTGCTATTACTACACAATCCTTTAAGAAGTATCAATATATAAGTATCAATTAGCATTTAAGTTATGTAATACCCGAATCAATTAGCATTTAAGTGATGGTTCTTTTAACATTCCTTTTTGAGTGTGTAGACATAGGACACATATATAGAATATTGTTCTGAATATTCTAGAATTGTCATGTCACAGAGATAAATTAAAAGATTAATGAAACTGATTTTGTTAGAGCAAGAGAAAAATATCAAATATGTTTCATACTAATCTGCTTTTTTAATTTTTATCGGAATCTAAATAATTTTAAAAAAATATTGTTCAGTGCACGAATATAAAGCTGGGGGAGGATCAATATGTACAACTTTATCCCTTAAAAATAGGAAGACTCTTACTTCTCTACTTAGATCACAAAGAAATAATGTAGCTTTCATCAAACAAGATAATAAAACCATTTAACTATCATGTGAGAATGAATTTTTGCTAATTTTATATGTAATAATACTATTAAGAAGATGCTCATCTCCATTTGCTTCCTTCGTCACTCAACTCTAACATCACGAATTCTATAAACAGCTTATAACCATATGTTTTTAACTGTAGTCGGTCGTATGGTGACACATGCAATTGCGATGCTAAAAAAATTCATATGCAAGATGAATAATAAGGTATGATTAACAAACAGTCTCATTGATTAGATCTACGATTTTAGGTTATAATTATTATATAATCTTCTAATATATTTAATTAGATGGTCATAAATTCCTAAAACTTATCAGTTTTTAGGCTATAATTATTATATAATCCTCTAATTTATTTAATTAGATAATAATAAATTCCTAAAACTTATATTAAGTTATATTTTATTGTGCCGTACGACCACATTTGGGTTACTTTCTTGGCGGCCAAGCTGTTGACTGCGTGTGGCAGATTTAAGCACGTTTCGTCTTACACATTTCGACTCCCGATTCAAATTTCCAGCTTCGAGCACGCCTCCGTTTCTTGCTCCAATGGCGAAAAGAGCGGTGAGATACGCTGTGGTGAGCTACTCCCTCCTCTCTTTCCCCAGTCCCAGTTTGTTGCTCGCAATCTGCTGCGATCAGGGAACTCGATTGCTGTGTTGTTCAGATAGACGCCTTCACTGGGTCACCGTTTAAGGGGAATCCCGCAGCCGTGTGCCTTCTGGACCACTCGTCGGTGGGCGACGAGTGGATGCAGTCGGTCGCGAGCGAGTTCAACATCTCGGAGACCTGCTTTGTCTCCCGCGACATCTCCGCCGTCGGTGCTGGATCGGACGGTCCGAGTAACGGCGCTTCCCCTCCCCGGTTTAGTCTCCGGTGGTTCACCCCAGTCGCCGAGGTTACTCTTCGCCCTTGGTGTTTTGCCCTATGCCATGTTTTTTCTACCCGTTTGATGCTTTGGAAGTCTTCCGGTGTTGGGATCCTCGCCTTTTCATCCAATTAGAAATCAGATAAAGGGATGGAGACCGTCCACGGGTGGAAGAATTTATTATCAACACATTCCTTTCTAGTCTTTATATATGTCTTCGTGAAGTCATTAATTGCACATTTAACCCCTCAACATTAATTGGTTTTTCATGTGTCACCTATGATCCATCAATCACAAGCATCCTATCAATTGCTTTCAATTTGAGTATGAAAAATGACATGATTTTCTCTGAAATGATGCTCATTCATGCTGAAAACTAAACTCAGATTTCCACTCTTCCAACATGTAAGTGTGCAACAGTGATGCAAGGTTTGGTTTGTAAAAGGCCTAGGCTTTGGGCATGTTCTACTCATTGAATTCTTGAGCAGCTTAGAAATTTTGAGGTTCTTAAGCGGCTTTAGACATGTTCTCTCTTGATAACTTCACAGTGTTTCCTTTGGCAGGTGAAGCTTTGTGGACATGGAACTCTTGCAGCTGCACATTTCCTTTGGACATCTGGTCTTGTGAGCAGCACAGTGATTGAGTTTGTGACAAAATCTGGAATTTTGACAGCCAAGAAAGTCATCCGATCCAATCTTTTGGGCGCACCAAATGAGGCGCTAAACGAAGCTGGGGAGAAGTTTTCTATTGAATTGGATTTTCCGGTGGTTCCAGTGGGAGGATGCAATGCTGCAGAGATGCCATCAATTACGGAGACACTAAATGGTGCATCGATAGTCAACGTTCAGAAAACAGACACCAGTCATGATCTCATTGTGTGCATCTTTTCTTTTATCTCTTGATAGACATCTGAGTAACCTTCCTTGACACCTAGTAACCATCACTTGTCATATTTTAAAATTTGACATTAAATTGCTACACCTATATATTGAACAACTAACAGCAAGCCTTGTCCAATAATATGGTTCCTCCTTTGTAGAGGTAAGGCTGACATACATTGATCCGACCCTGTATTGGCAAGAGCCTCTTGTGCAATGGAACCACCTGTCTTTTTTGTATTCTTGTGAACAATTCCATTGCTTGCAGGACTGAACTTCCACTAAAATCTGTCATGCTTTATATACAATAAAAGCAAATTTTCTGGAAATTTTACGCTAGGTTTGTATCCAACTTTATGGTGTCATCAAAGTTATCTTATGCTTAATCGCTGTTTCACTTAAGGAAGTTATTGTATATTGAAAAAGATTTGACTGACATAGAGAATTGAACTTTGCTTGGTAGGTGGAACTTTCTTCAGGAAAGGAAGTCGTTGATTTACATCCAAACTTTCATGAGATACAGAAGTGTGCTGGAAGAGGCCTTCTTGTAACTGCACCTGCTCCTCCAGGATCTGAATATGACATTTTTACTCGTTTCTTCTGCCCAAAGTTGGGAGTCAATGAGGTAATTAATATAAAGACATGTGAATTTATCTACTTGTTTGTTTGATTGACACAATTGGGGTCAATGCAACTGCATATTGCTACCGTTTACTGTTGAGAGATTTTATGTCTGTACACAATTAGAGGCACATGTATTTGTTGCCAGAGTTTCTATATGTTTGAGATTTACTGGGTAGATACTTGAAGCTCATCGTAGAAATTAATTGTCTTTACATGCTTCTTACCTGAAGAAAAGAAAAAAAATTGAAAAATGGAAGTAGTGCCATATTCTAACTCATTGGTTCCTCTCTTATTGTTGAAGCAAGAAAGGGATTAATTTCTTGTGGATGTGGGGCCCAAAAATGGTGGCATTATATGGTAGGTTGTGCAACCACCATCATGATGTAATGGTTCTTTTAGAATAATTTCCAGAGGCATTTTGTATCATTCATTCCTCTTTGACCTATATATAAACCAGTAATGACATTAACTTTCAATAGTTTTACATATGTCACGCAAACTAGTTACAAGATTCATGTTCTCCGCATTATAGATATACCATAAGTTTCACTAAGAGCCTTAAGGCTCTTAGTTGCACTTATGATTGGTTTTGGTATCATATCTATGCCATTTTGTTCTCAGCTTTGATGCATGAAGATCAAATACATCAAGAGCATCATCATATTGGCATTGTGTGTTCGTTTTTTGGATTCTCTCTTCTAATCCTATCCATCAGCCACAAGTGGGGTTGATAGCAAGTACTGATGACCACATTTCAGAATCATATTAATTGTTACCAACCACTTCTCCAACTTTCTGCAACAATACATGTAGCCATGTTAAGGTGAAAATGCCTTGTCGACCGTGGAAACTAGTACCAATTTGCACATCAATATCATCCTTATTCAAGAATCACACAGAAAAAGAAAGTATAGAATCTCAAGAAATAGGTCATGACATGATTGATTCTAAACTAGCTCTTTATGGAATATCTATAATAATCCTTAGTCAATTCCTGACCAGTACTTCATTCAGTTAACAAAAATTAGGATTTCCTTTTTCCTTATATGTTTGGATTTTATTTCTTCATGTACTTGAGAGGTTGTTTAAAGGGCATAGTGATTTCCTCATGTTTGGATTTCCTTTTTTCTTATTCTATCACTTCTAAATCTTCTCTAGTCAACTTTTCACTAAATTACTTGTTAACCTTCATATGTGGTTGATCTACTAATGAGGATTGTGAACATTATTAAGCTTTGCCTTTGAGTAGAAATGGATTATGTTGGATAGATCACCAATGGTTTCCTTTTACACATCTTTTACCTTTCTCTTATGATCTTGATTAAGCGAGACTGCAAAGGATATTGTAAGTGATGTGATTATGAGTATAGAAATTAGAATCTGAATCTTCATATTGGGCATATGCAAATGAGAGCGTGTCATAAATACTAGAAGGCTGCACCTTTTATGCATACAAGCATCTTCTTGGGATGTATCATGAGGGAAGTCAGGTATAATGGGGAAGCTGACATCTTCCTCTTACAATTGATGAACAGTCCTGACAGCAATAGAGGATGACAAAACAATCTGAGGGAAGTCATGTATAATGGGGAAGCTAATATCTTCCTCTTACAATTGATGAACAGTCCTGATGGCAGTAGAGGATGACAAAACAATCTTTTTCTTTGACAATTCTTTTATGTCAAACTTGTAGAAATTGTAATTTAATGTTAATGTCTTATGTACTTAAAGGTGAATCCATGTGTTATGATGGTTGAAATGTTGAAAATCAATGGCTCACACTACTAATTCTGTTCTACATATTTTTGAGGATTTTAGGCATTAAAAGATTATGATATTCAATGATTCTGTTCTCATAATAAGAAAAACACATGAACTAATACAATAATAGTTTGTGACTTCATTCATATTTTGAACAAGCTAATGTGTAGGCAAATGGACTTCAGATCTCACGATTTGGTGTGAGGGTGTTCGAATAATGTAGATCAAATTTGAGGTAACCTCATTATACACTTGTATGTATAAATAATGAGGAGGTTGCACATGTAGGTTTTTGAGAAGTATCGATTTGAACATTTAATACTGACCTCTTCAGAAATGCATCATCGTTCTTTTTCTTCTTGTACGTGACTAACCCGTGCTCATGCTATGCCCATTGGCCATTTTTCACTTTCTCTGTAAGTAAAGGACCTGGTTTCCATTTCCATTTCATCATTTGCTCAAACTTGATTAAAATTTAATTAATAAACCAGCATGTTGAAACAACCACTGAACTGTTCCTCCAATATGGTGTTCTTAATATGTTGATTCTTTTTCTCTGGAAGAAAATAACTTCTTCACCTTTTTGCATTGTAGGTTTCAATACATTGGTTGAATTTGACGGCATTCATGTCCAGTTGCTTATGATTGATATGTATTTGCACATGCATGTACATAAGAATGAATCTGATTAATCGAGACATGACCTTAGTTTTGGGTTGTGGTTTTATAATATATTAGAAATTAATTTCTCTCTCTAGTTCATATAAATTCACATCTCAGGATCCTGTTTGTGGAAGCGCACATTGTGCCTTAGCCCCCTACTGGAGCAAAAAGTTGGGGAAAACAAACCTCATCGCTTACATGGTATCATTCTCTTTCTAAAATAGAAACTGTTCATGCTGGTCTATTTAATCTCTGCTCTAAACCAAACCAGGCTTCTCCAAGAGGTGGAAGACTGGACCTTCAACTTGTGGAGGAGACTCAGCGTATACTCATTCAGGGAGAAGCTGTGACTGTAATGGTTGGATCTCTGTTAGCGTGACGTATGTATCATGTGTCTTTAACATCAATAATGCGGCCTAAACCGCTTCGAGATTCATAAGGTGTTTTCCATGGATCGAATTCCTTTCTGTAATGCAGACATAAAATCTTTCTGCTTGAATTGTGAGGTTATGATATTTTAGCTGCATTAAATTGTCAAAGTGAGCTCTATACTGACTCCATTAAATAAATACAGAGAACTGAAGAAGGTGCTGTTGAAGGTAGATTCAAAACTCGAAGGGTCTTAAAACTATTTTGCCCATCAAAATGTAGCAATGTTGTAGAGGACATGAAGATGTGTTCGGTGCCCTCAATGAGGTGCAGACACAAGATCTAGAAATCTATCTATAGCTTACTGATTGTGAAATATGTGCTACAGACAATTATACATATATATATATATATATATATATATATATATATATATATATATATATATATATATATGTGTGTGTGTGTGTGTGTGTGTGTGTGTGTGTGTGATACATATATATGTTTGTGTATATTCTACAATTATATATATACACATATTTATATGTATATATATATATTTACGTATATATATGTATGAGTGTATAGATATATGTATATATATATATATATATATTTAGCAACCTTAATAATAATCATAATAATAATAATAATAATAATAATAATATTATTATTATTGATAAATTTTTTACTATCGCTTCCTTCGGAGTTCTGATGGGATCTGGTGCTTTAGAGATGGTATGATTGCATCTAAAACAATAATAAATTTGGTATTGAAATGAGACCTTATCTCATATTAAAAGTTGATATGTTATACTAGAATTATTATATTTTTTTCTTATAAAAGATAAGTTGAAGATGAGATTTGAATTCTTGTATTATTATTAACAGTTAAAGAATGAGATTTTATACTTTTAATATTTAATAAATGAGTTTGGTATAGCATCACTAAACTAATAGTTAAGTGTAAAAACTTATTGGTTTTGATAAGTGGGTTTGAGTGCAAAAATCTCTTTTTCCAAAGGAGGAAGAACTATATAAAATCAAAATCCTACCAATGGTAGATCTTGCTTATTCGAGCACAAAATAGAGTAAAATTTAGGATGCCAATCCTCTGTTCAAATATGATCTGATTTGTATCCGTTAAGAACTCCTTAAGTCATAGTGCGGTTTGGTCCGAACTCTGATATGCATGATCACCTGGAGAGCCGACGATTGTCGGTTCTATCAAATCAAGGTAGACATCATTTTTTGTTGTCGTTGGGTTCTTACAAAACAGGCTGAGGGCGGGAATGGGGAGTTTTCATCTGACCCCTTCGAAAGTTAAAGTAGCCCATCGATTTAACGAGGTTTGGTTTTCGTGGGAAGGAGAACTTCCCTCCCACATTTTGAAAGATTGATTTTTATACTTACGAAGATGAATTGATCGCACGGAGCCATTTAACTATGGCTAGCTCCTCGGGTGACTAGCTTAAGCTTTTGTTCGAGCATCGTTCAACTTGCATTGATTAATCGATGTCATGCGATGCCACCTCAAGCTTTTCGACGGTGATTATATCATGATTATGTTGTTTCGTACGGAAGGGATGCTGTTCGCAGAAGTCCAAGGTGCCATGTGTACATTGGGCGCCACGCCACATTTGAGGTTCCATGTCAAACACTAGGCTCCACGTAGATGATATCAAAATATGTTATCTTTTTGTCAAAATAGTAAGGCAGTGGGCACACTGATTGCCTTCTCAAAAGCTGTATCACCCTCCATTCAATGATCAAGCATTGGGCATTAAATGAGTTCATCACCAATTGTGATAATATTCTAAATGCTTAATGAAGGCATAGTGTTGTTACTTGCCGTCCCTCGAACGATAAGGGTAATTTAGTAAAAACATCTCTTCTCTCCCCCACGCTTCTGCTATATAAGAGCAGGCACCCAACTACTACGCTCCGAAACCAAATCAAAGTGAGACCAAGCAACGAATGCTGTCGCTCCGCTACATCTCTTCGTCCTCCTCTTCGAAACCCTAAAATTGATCCCACCGGAGACGTCCCCCTCTCCCGTTCGTATGGCATCGATCGACATCTTGCCTTGTTTTCCCTCATCCCGGTCTTTTGTTCTCAGTGAACCGAAGATTTCTCCCCGTTGGGATTATGTGTTGCCTCTATTCTTGATCTTTCCTTGGTTGTAGTTGGGTTTCTTTGAAGGATACATTAGTCTCTTTGAACACTTGTCCTCCGATGCATGATGTTTATTGCTCTTCCAGTTTGATGAATGAACTAAGCTATCTGATGGAGTTGCTTTGTGCTTCTTTTATACTCTACTGGTGATTAATGTCTGATGAAATGCCTGACACCGACTGCATCTATATGTTGAGTTTGCTTCTTGATATGAGATTGTGAATATAATACCATATTATACGAAAACTTCTGATGATTTCTAGATCTTATTCGATCATTCCAGTGTTCTGGACCTACTGACTGTTGATTGGAGATTGGCCTTTTGAAATCGGAGCAATGTAGGTAGTGTTAGTGCTCAAGGGAGATGATTACGATCGAGAATACTGACGACTTTTTTAAGCACATCATCTTGACAAATTGACCGATAATTTGACATCAGGATCCTTGCTTGAGTTCATTTTGGAACAAATCCTGTCCGCCTCTTCTTTTGTGATTGGCATCCTAAAACCTTGTCATGGACTCGGTGATGTATTGATCAACACAAACAATCACCGCAGAGTAATCCTGTTAAGTAGTGCGCAGTTGCTGTAATTTCAGCTCAACAACTTGTCAAATTCCTTGCTCATCATCAGACTAATGTCCATATGCATCATGCACATCGAGAATTTATTTGTGCTGCTCTCAATGGTAGGCATTAGTTTAGAGAATTTTAAAATAATAAAAACAGCAAAATTACCTAAATGCCCTCTTACTCCTGCCCTAACAATTAGCATCAGAAAGAGTAAGTAACTTTTGGCACTGGCCTTCAACCAATTAGCTCTAGAATATTAAGGTCACCTGATTTTTTTCTTTGCATAGGAGATTTGTCGACTAAATACTGCATTTGCTTTGTGTTAGACTAGATTAGATAGTCTCGTGGATAGGAGATTTGTCAACTGAATGCTGCTTCTGCTTTGTGTTAGACTAGATTGTCTCTGTTATTGCTGTTTGAGTATCTACTTAGTTTCAGAAATTCTTTTTAACTGCAATTCTGTCAACCACTTGCTCTCATCTTGATAGATATTAGCTTGCACTTTGTTAATTGAGCTTACAGACTTGCCCCTTTAATTGTTCAAGGAGGGAAAAAAAGAAAAAACTAACAGAAATGGATGAAAGAAATAAGACTTTTGAGCTTAACTGAAGATTATCAAATAAGGTTTTTAAGCTTTTTGAAGATCCTACACAAAGGTAGTCAATGCCAATCACAAATTTTGTAAAAAAAGGAAGACTATATATCAAATATATCTGGAAGAACATCTTCCCCAAAGAAAGAGAATGATTAATGGTCCTCAACCTAGGGGATATGAATTTTCTTGACTATATTTTTATATATTTTTAATTTTTATTTTTTTGTACTTGGGGGCCTATATACAAGGGAAAAGATTAGTAGTTAGAAATATGACTGAAGTAGTTGAATTTGTTTTTCTCACATTATGTACAAGTGTTGTGAGATCATGTTTATTTCTCAATAGTGTGATTCCATCATCCACATAGAAGACATGCGTGATGCCCAACTTTCGTTCTTGTGAGTGAATTCTTGAGCAAGAGCGCATTTGGCGTTGATCATTTTCTTGTCTTTCAATTAAATAACATAATGCTTGTTTTAAATATTCTACAATTGAATCTTAGAAAATATATGTTTTGTTCCATACTAGAAGCCCCTTATTCACTTGTTTACTGTCTTTGGTATCAATGCAGCATATCCTACATATGGATGTTTACTTTGTATTGGGTATCAGAGCATCATATGCTACAAGGTCCTAAGTTTGATAATCATTATGTTTGTAGAACAAGGTTGTAAACAAGCACAATTATGTATGTATTGCACATCTACAAAATGTGTATGCATCGAAAACATGCAATCCTCTGTGCAAATATTCTGAGCAAAAGGTGAAATATGAAGGATATTGGGACTCCTGGTAATTTAATTGAATGTATGACATGTTGTGACACAATCAGAGCAAAGAAATATAACATGGCTACTACCAGGCCAATACAAATGGAGGAACAATTTAGTATATAATCTTTGCAAATATTCCTCAGAATTATGTGTAGTTTGCATTCTTTTATATGGTATCTAAATTCTCAAAGGTTCCTTCGACTAAAAAAATCAATCTGTGGAATATTATTGGAATACTATTGGAGTATCTTGTGGTATGATAATTGGAATATAAATCATTTATTATAGCATGTTAATGGTAGTATCTTGTGGAATATTACTGGAGAATCCTAGCATTGCAATATGTACCTTCCACTTTTTTCATTCAATCATTCTCCTGGGAAGAACAATTCTTTGAAAATGAAAGAGAGTGTTTGGTTGATCAAAAACCAATTTCACTGTATATTCAAATTTCTACTTTCATTAATTAATATTCTGTTGTACCTAATTATGCAGAAATAGTCAGTGATTGCAAGTAGTTTCGCGTACTGGACTTCATTTCCTTTCGGCAACATGGGAGAAGGTAGTTGTGGTGAGGCACCCTGGTCAAGAGAGCAACTAAATTTTTTCAGGATGAGCAGCTTGATGCTATTGCCAGATCAAGCAAGAACAATATCACTAGATATCGTGCCTGTTCCTGGAAGTGAAAAGTCTTCTGTTCCCCTGCGTTTCATCTCACCTCAGATTCATTATGTGCAAGCATTTTCCAACAGTGTTAACGAGCTTTATACTGATGCTCCATCTTCTGACCCAAGACAACTTTGTACCGTTGCTGCTGGAAACATACTGGGGGACTTTATTTTGCCAATTTCTAGAATGGATGCTGCTCAATCATATTATGGTTCCGAAACAAGAAATATGTTTCAACATTTCAGACTCATCGAGAATCCTCTTCTGAATCAATCGAATAACTCATTGATTGACAATGTCAGCACTACAGTAGTAAACACTCCTTATCTCATCACTAAAAAGGAATCCACAAGCGACATTGGCAAAGCTTTGTCTCTTGTTCAGAATGGTGAGGTCAGCACAAGTGCCACAGTTCCCAGGGTAAGAATTTCCTTTTCTTTGTAGACAAGTAATGTTGGATGCGGAACAACACATTCTGGAAATTAGAAGAGATAATCAGCTTGCATCTCTATGTCCAAGTGTCGAAGAAGGAAAGGAAACCATGTCTAAGAATACTGATATTATTCCCTTTCATAAAAATGGATATGTTAATCTTTTAATATGAACATGTTCTAGTAGTGAAAATAAACTATAGGCCATGTCTAAGAATATGTTAATCTTTTAAAATGTTGCTAGAGCCTAGATGATCTATCCTGTTACATAGTGGCTGCATTCTGATGTGACTTCAATAAACAGAGTCATGCTTTAACAAAAGAGAACTCTGATGAATGGAGAGAAAATACCATTGAGATTCATTCAAGAGAGATGGTTCACTCAAGAGAAGACAAAACTAGAGCTGCTACAAGGAACAGGGTAAAGATGTCTATAACAAAAATATAAGATTTGTCTTCTGATACGAGTTTCTGAAGTTTATACATCTTGTACTGCAATTAAGCTAAGCAGTGCTGATCATGGAATGTGGCTCTTAGAGCTTGCTCAGTTATACTATCATATTATCAGCTTAACTAATACAATTTGTTCAAGCTTGATGGCATCCATTGAAGTAGCCTATTTTGCTGCCAAGTCCAAATCTTCGCTTAGTCACTGCTATTTGTTTATTTTCTGGTGTATATCGAGATTTGAATGTGGTTTGAACTGACGTTATTTGTCTTTTTTGCATTGTGTGATTCTCAAACTGCTTGAATAATCCATCAGTTTGTATCTCGAACTAAAATCTTCGCTTCTTGCAATGAATATCTTGTTCATGAAAATGGTTGCAGATTTATGATAAATCATAGTAAATTTAGCTTTTTGATTATTTTCCTAATTTTCTGGCATTTCATGGACAACATAACTTTTTTTATAATTTGATATTTTAATTTCTTAATCTTTGATTTGGATGAGCTTCTTATTAATATGGTAATGGCAGCTCCGCAGAGCTAGGATTGCTGAAGGTATTAAAGCATTGCAAAATAGCATACCATTCTCTGGCCAGGTAAGATAGATGAGCATTAAATTTTTTCGTTTAAGCTACGCTTTGTTTTATCTTTGTAGCTTTTGTTGGCCTTGTCAGAGTTGCATATCTATTTTTAAATAGTTTTAAGAGAATTTTGATCAATCTACCTTTTATTCCTAATTTGCTGCATGATACGTTCTTGAGTTCATTTTTGCTATAATTGTCTCAACTTGTACTTAATTATTGTATTTCTATGGCATGAGGACTGCACCTTGAATTTGTTAACTTTCCTATGTTATTCCATCTTAGTTCCACTTGATGCCTAGTGTTCTTCATTTCCAGCATGGTCCCATGAGAAGTTTCACCAAACCCCAGCATGATCAGAAGGCCATTTTTTGAAGCCACTTTTTTTTATAACAAACCAACATAACTCCATTAGAATATTTGGCATCTTTCCATGCTAATTATTTTAATTATATTATATACTATGGATGCAGTCTTAAATCAAGACAAAATGGTATCAGCAAGTTGCATAGGCAAAATGTACTTTCTGGCTGGGCACAATCTTTCTGTCATGTGTTTGTAGCCTTCTCTTGTTTGTTTGTATGTGTATGTGGTGATACATTTGTTCAATCTGCAATATTTGATAGTGCTTTATGATCTTAGCATAGCTAACTAACTGCTTGATTATTACTTTGCTTCTTCCTTGTTCTTTCTTGCTAGATGTTGAACTAGTTACTCTCATATATGAATTGCTCTGGCACTTCCTCTTAATATCAGATGACTTGGGATGTATTCATTCTACTCCACTAATGCAATGAAAAATTGTTCTGTGTTAGCTAATTATTAGATAATAATAATTGACATTCCTATGTTTGTAAAACATACAAAATAGGTGGCTATGTATTCATCTTATGATCATGGAAGTCTTATCTTTCCCCTCTCTTTTTTTTTTAAATCACATCTAGGGTAAAAAAGAATCTGTGCTGGATGATGTCATCGATTATATAAAGTTTTTGAAACTTCAGCTCAAGGTTGGTTAAGTTTCTTTCTTGTATTCTTGAAGTTTCTGATTTGTATATCTCTTTAATATGTTGTATTAAAAGTAAAAAAGAAGAAAATATTATGTTCTAGAATCAGTTTTAACTTAGCAAAGCTATATTATACCAATAAGAAAACTTACATGACAAATTGCAGGGAATCAAAAGATACCAATGTGACTTGCTCTATTTTCCCACAATGCAAATATCTTATATGGGTCCAAGTTTGAACAGCACATGAAAAATATTTGCTTTTTTTATTAAAAATTAAGCTTGAAAGAAATTTCTATGAGCAGGATATTTTAACAACCTAACATTTCAATATCATAGAAAAAGGTAATTAGAACTTAAAATTTCTGAAAATGAAAGTACAATTTTAACTATTTTTGGCATTCCATTTTAACAAAAGACCGTACCAATGACATCAAACAATATATTTGAACTCAGATTTTGAAATAGCATTTGTATGGGCACAGCTAACTGGTATTTATTGGTCTAAACCCAATGGGCTTGCATTCTGATCATCATAGGTCATACCAGTTCATACTAGGCACACGGGAAATGTACAAATACAAGACGGTATCTGTACCATTTGATATCCACATCATCCTGCCATGCAATTTGAAGTAGTAGCAGCCCCATTTTCAATTTTTCCTTCTATTAAAATAATAACAAACCTTCACTTCTAAATCTCACTTTTGTAATAGCTAGTTTTCTTTTTGAGAAGCTCTCTCTCTCTTAAAGGTTTCATCCAAATCAAGCTTAAATCGCAAGTAATAGATATATTTTTTTCCAGACTAAGGTAAACCCAAACCTTATTCTAGTTTTTGTGCTTGTTTACTGTTCTAAATCTTGGCATCCTTTGTTTTGCATTTCTTCTTTAAATTGGGACAAATATGATTGACCTGTATTTGTGTGATGACCCACTAGATGAGGTGGGAGATCCGTCACATGTATTAAAATTCTAGATTGAGGACAAACATGATTAGGAGGCTTGATCTGAGGATGAAAGATATCAGATTTGAGCACCAAATGTATAGTCAGTCCTCCATGAGTTTCATGACATGATACTAGTCTCAGTTATCTATGGGGCATGACAAGGCAAATGTTGTCTCATTGGATTGATCCATTAAATGCAATAAATGAGCAATCCAATCATGAGAATGGCAAGACCTCTCCCCCTGATTCCAATCTCCACGAGGTCCAAAATCCTTCTACCCACATTGATGGTAATGGCAATGGTGGCCAGGGATAAGTATGTTCTTGCAACATTGAGAGGTAGGCAGTGAGCAAAAATTAATTTATGAAAGGGAGGGCAAAGGCAAGCGAAAATATGTTGATGACCTTAGAAGATGAGAGAGATCAGTGAGATAAAGTCTACAGAAGTTGCTCATGACTGCAACCATCCTTTTAGCGCAGGTTTTGTTGGCCAAAGTTGCAGAGTCGATGGTTTTATGTGGCCTGTGGTTGCAGCTTAGTGATGGCAATTATAGTTTTCAATAGCTGTGCCTGGTCATATTAGTACCTGATCCCAATATATACAAGTTGAAGGTGTACCAATTGTACTAGCTACCGATGATGCATATGATGAGTGGCTCAGCTATTATTCAATTGATTCACAATTGAGACACATTCTATTAGTATCAAAGGCTGTAGTAGCATTATCATTTTTTTAGTATTAATAGTGCCCCTATTAATATTGTATTGTCTTGCATGACTCATATATCATGTTCTAATTTTGGCTTTTTTTTTTATTTATCACATTTGCTTATGTATATAAGGTTTGTAATAGATCTTATATGCATGTCTTCTCATTATCAAGCAAATCAAGCAAATGAATGTAACAAAAGGGTTTGGACAAGTTCAGAACAGGACCTCACCAGCCCAACCATAAGTAGGCCTTAGTTGTTGATATATTATTTGGGCACCTAAATATAAGGATTTAAGAGGGTTTAAAAGTTTCCCAAACTTCAATTTATCTTTTAGGTGCTCTTTTTTATTTGTTCTTTCTAAATCAAAACTCCTTATAGCAGATACAAATACCTTGTTCCTTTTCCAACTTAAACAATTTTGTTTTCATTTTACGAACCTCAACATAGTGGTTATAGAGTTTCAAAATCTTTTGCCTTTATTATTTTGCAGGTTGTAAGCCAGAGCCGGTTAAATGGTGAAGCTGCAATGTACCCCCTTGTTTATGTAGAGGTACTCCACTGCCACTGGTTCTTAGTTCCATTGTTGGTACTTGGTACTCCTTTTCCTTCCCTGATTTCGTAAGAGCAAACTTTTACTGTGGTAAGTATGAGAATGTTTTAATTGTAGGCAGAGTTGCAATATATCGACAGCTCAAAACGGATCATGAACAGATGATCCTCATCTTTTCTTTGGCATGCATGAGTGCTATGTTCCAATGCATAAGAACTAAATATTTCTGTCATGAGCTTCCTTCCTTATACACCATGAGTTGAATCATCATACGTCAAGGATTCTCTATCTTGTCCAAATCATGTTTTGCAGTTGTTCATTTTGTTTATTACGAGGTTATTAAGAGCAAATCTTTATCAATTTTCAACAATATGAATAGGATATCCTCTGGTGGCCATCTTAGAGCATATAGTTGCCGATTGCTTATTCAAACTCAAGATAAAATGATCGATACACATATTGTTCTTGCATCATTCTTCTAGTAAATTTTTCTGTATCATTCTGTATTGTATCTCCAACCCGAATGCCACTGCTCTGGTGTGCTCATATCCTGTAGTTATGAGCTTGTTATTTTACAGGGTTATGGGCACTTCTTGCTCCATCAGCAGTGTTGTGGTGAGCCTCTTGAAGAAGCGATGGGGCAACTGATGGAGTCAAACATGCAGGCCGCACTGGATCTGCTGGGAAGTAAAGGTTTGATCATATTACCCATTGGCCCTTGCGTGCTCCCTTCTTCACACTGATTAGTAGCTACTAATGTTACGAGTTAACTACGCTGACAGTGCTAAAATGGCATTCTCGATTAACGAGGCAGTTTTGTTGCACCGCCAGCCATTGGCACCCTTACCCTTTCTGAGGACGATGTGCTTTAAATATTAGTAGCATTACTGGCGATGATGCTATATAGGAGACACGGAGAGTCAGAGCTACTGCAGAAGTATATATACATTGCTAATTTCAGCTACTGAAATGAACCTGTGCATATTTCTTTGTTACACAAGTCTTAATGCCTTTTGAGATTTATGTTTCATTAGCAAGCTAGAAATGCTAACAATCGTTGATCTACTAACCATATGATTCCATTAGAAAGAAGGTTTAAGGATTTCTCATGGCGGAGGACAAGTTTGGAGAGGTGCATGAGGATTCGAACATGTTTCCCTATGATGCCAATTCTCATCATTGAACATCAATCTACGAATGAGCAAACCAGGTAAACCCTTGTCGAGGAAAAAAAATTGCCTGAATGCATTCATTTCTGAACATACTAATTATTTCCGGCCGAAATAATTAGCAATGTGAACTGAGCTTTGATTGAAATGGCACGCTTGCTCGATGCTGCAAAATTTCCGTAAGCTAAATGATGACTCTCGAGCCACCTGGATGCCTAGTCAAACTGGTGGACGATGTCTTCAATTAAAAGACATTTTAAAGTAATTTGAAATCATATGTAGCGGTCGAATTCAAAAGGATAGATTTACTATTAAAAATTAGTAAAAAGGCAAATAATCTTAAAACATAAACGAAAATAAAGTTCTAACATGTGGAATAAAGCTTAAATGAATAAAAGGCGAGGGAAAAATGCTAGAGGGATGGTTAGAGAGAGAAAAAAAAAAGATAAGAAGGCGCATGGTTAGGGAGGAGAGGGTTTGATAGGGGCGAGAGGCAATCAATCATACATGATATTAAAAGCCTCTAAAACAAATGACAAATTTAAATACCAAAGTTATCCAAGTAGTTTTGACTATATTACAAAACCAAAACGATCAGATCAAACAATGATACATTTCATCCTAGTCACCCAAAAACCAATTCAATTGATGGATCAGATCAAACAATGATCCAATTCCTAGTTTTGACAACTATTGTGTATGTACATCCACAAGAATATTAAATCCAGAATTTTACGGTAATCGTGTGAATATGAAAGAGACCAGGCAACAACCAGGATCCACGCATTGATTAAAACATATCCTTACAACTGTACACTACCATATTAGGTTGAAAAAGCTACATAGTCAATAGAGTGGCAGCATACAGATCAGCTGCTTGGGACCCGTGATGGATTGAGACATGCATATATGAACTTACATAATGCAGAAGAACCTGTTAGGGTTAGTATTTACTTTGCCAAAGAGCCAAAGAGAAAGAAAGAAAGAAAGAGAAAAATGTTACTTTTCGTGATTACTTTCTAGAGGGGTCGATCTTAACCACGAGAGGTTCCAGCAAGTCACCAGCTGCACCAGGAGGGACCGGTGAAGGTGCGGTTAGGGCATCCACTTGTACGCTCTCAGCCAATACCTTCTCCAATGATGCCTTTGCTACTCTTGCAACACATGCGATGAGGACAGCTGCACAATAACCCCATAGCGTAAGATTTAAACAGCAATTAATGAGACGGCATGCATTTTAACCACATTTATCTGGTTTGCCCACACTCCATTTCTCCATGATTTCTAAGACCAATCAGGAAAAACAACAGTATAAATATCTAAAGCAAATATTTATATCTACCAAGTAAAAAGTTCAATATCCTCCATGAAGGAAAACACATCGCTTAATTCACACACAAATCCTGGAAAATTTTTCCACCTAAAAAATCAAGTTATATTCTTTTTTCTTTTCCTTTCTTTGTATATGCTTCTACAATCTCCCATGATGTTTCATTGAAAAACAGAAAAAAGGCTGTTTTCAGAGTTTTTGTTGTTGTGCAGGTCCAAGCAAAAAACACCATGCAAATGCAATTATCTTGTTTACACACACCCTTAAGTTTGGAAATACATTTGCATGTCTGCTTTATTATGTTTAAGAAAAAAACTAAAAGTATTTAGCACAAGAACAATGCCAGTGCACTATTTCATTTTCCCCTGAAGTATGTTTAATGAAATATTACTAGCATATTGGTTTCACTTCTTGTGGTTGTGGATATTGGTAACTCTCCCCTTTCCTTGAAAATGAACATGCCATTCTTGGAGTTATTTCAATAAAAGATATGTGCAGAGAGAGTCCTTACCAGATATTACTAGTCCTGAAACGATAAGCACCTGCATCCATTTTAAACCAAAAGGATCTCAAATTGCAATGCCAATAAGGGGATCTATGTTCTCATTCTCATGCACACACACTCACATGCATACAAATATATGAATATATATGTAATGGGAACTGTAGATACACTGGGAATAGAAATATGGAAATGCATTTATGCATATGACTGAGCTGTACAACAGTAGACATTTATGTTCATGACCATCAACAAAGAGGAATGCATGAATGTGTATGGTTATGCTTGCAGTTGATGCTTTTACCCAACGAGTAGGTGACAATTCACTCCATCCATGTGTGACATCAGCTAGATCCTTCAGTGTTGTTCCAACATATACTAGCGCAAAAGTAATTGGCTGTCAAAGTCAAGGAGTCAGTAAAAACACATGAAAGCTAATCTTTCCCCTGTTTGGACAGGATCAATTTATTACAAAAAATAAAGTAATATTCAATAATATATCACATGATGAGAGGAGAAAATGAAGATTCAATTTGTCAATTATAAGAAAAAGCCAAAAGAAACATATAGTTCAATAAAAGGTGGCATGAAGATAGTAAAAAATTTAGATATCCTAGTGTTAGAATTAAGCAGTCACTCTTGTAGACTCGTAAAATATTGGGCTGCTTATCTATTATCTAATTAACAAACGACACCTTTTGGGGCAAACAAAACACATATCGTAATCTGAGCATTAAAAGAAATGATAGATAATGAAATTGATGTAGAAGTGATCACACCAGACCATCCAGATAAAACAAGTATCAACAAAATGTAATAATAAATTTTTTTTGAGAAGAATAAGCATGAAAAGGTGCTCCGGATATGCTTACAAGTACAAATCAAATAAACAATGTGGATCTATAAGACGATCATTAGTTAAAAGCAGTTTGAAAAAAGAATACATAATTGCATACATAATTGTCCAGCACAGTGCTTGATTGAGAGTGGATATAGGCATGCAATATTACTGATTATGGGAGAAATCGAAAGTTGGATCCATTGATCATAATCTTACATTTTCTCTGCTGATCCTGACTCCAAAATACTTGCTACTAAATCTATATCACTTTCTTTATAGCTTTTGTAGTTCTCTTGTATATGCATCAGATGTCTAAAAAGAGCCAATAAGTGCACTTAGATGTATAAAAAAAAAATCTAGGCCACGACCAGGTAAGGAAATCTAAGACAAGCCCATATATAATGTATGTATGTATGCCTTAGAAAATAGTCAAATACAATAACCAAGAACAACACGTAGCCATAAGGTTCCCAGTATTAGTGGATTGGCTACATAGGATTTCTTCCGTCATTGATCTCTTTTGAAGCCCTCAGCACAATGTCCCATACTATATCTATAAACATCTAAAAATTATAAACTCATCATGATAGCTTAACCTACTGTTTGAAATAGATCACAGTAGCTACATAATTACAATATCAAAATCAACATAATAACTGCAAAACTTACAAACATGTGAAAAGTTCTAACAGAAGAAATAAGCATGTATTCAAGCAGAGTGGCCTTATAGCAATTTTAAATCTCTCATAACAACTGAGAAATTCGTATACTATGCGATTTCGCTTCTCTAGTAACCTCTTCAAAATATGTAAGATGTTTCAAGAAAACATACCATCATCCCAAGGCAGGATGCCATCATATACTCTCCAATGCCAATAGGAGTAACGGACAAGAGGTAGTTTAGCATGTTAAATGGAAGTAAAGGTGTAAGCCTAAGAAGCAACACAATCTGCAAAAGGATAGAAAATAAAATGATCAAATAGTGGATACGCTACTTCCTGCTTGAACTAGAATGATGCTCAGTGGAACACAATTGGATGCAGAAACACAACAAATTAACGAAATCAAACACAAAATCGTTCATATGTTATACTTATTTTTATTCACTAGCTATAATGCATATGGCCAGCTGAGCACAAATAGTTGGGACATCATGACTTGTTGATGTTGCAGTTATATAATGCACATCTCCACGAAACTAGTCCATA
Organism: Musa beccarii; assembly: GCA_024322285.1. NCBI lineage: Eukaryota > Viridiplantae > Streptophyta > Magnoliopsida > Zingiberales > Musaceae > Musa > Musa beccarii. Next base: position 1,847,899 of record CM044401.1, on the reverse strand, counting down.
TTAATAATAACTTCACATATAAATATATAAAAAAAATTTAATAATCTAATTGTTGAATGCCAAACACAGACTATTTCCTTCAGAAGCCTGTAGGACATGTGATCTGGCACAGACTATATAAGATTATTAAAATAATCAATTTGTAGTCGATGCCTTCTACGAATGGCAGTGTCAACAAATAAACTGCCTCTTAAAATAACAGAGTGATGGAATCAGAAATTGAGTCAAAACAAACACTGAACAGACAACAGTGTTTTGTAAAATAATGCATGAGCACATTGACCAACTCCAGTCTCTGATGGACCTAAAAGAACATTTGGAGACATGCATCTGAGATTGTCATGTCAACAAATATAAATCAATTTCACTAATGTTGGCTTAGCTCCTTATGATGATACTGTTGCAGGAAAAGCATGGGCTAAGTTGAAGTGACATAACAAATGGAAGTAACAAACCAATGGCAATTAATCTTGATTCATGCGCAGCCATAGGAATGAAATAGATAAATAGCCAAGGACATCAAGTCATCATTTTTAAGCATTTTGTACCAGTAGATGGACTTAAACTAGTATTTTCTGCTAAAAATCTATGATGATTTTGCAATTCACATCAATTATTTCTCCACAGCAGTTTAAGTTGCACAAATATGTGGTTGGTGATTAGACAGCAGAATATTTCAGAAACATATGGCAAGTTCAAGAAATTTTGTAAGTCTATAAAGCAAATACATGACAATATTCCAAAGAAGTTTGCTACGAACATTATTAACCAAAAAATTAGAAATATTTCATCCTGTGACAATTGTTGAGTGAAATTCTTTTATATGTCAGAAAAGAGACATACTTGACTTTTTTAGGTACTTAAGAATATTGCCAGATAACGAGGGCTTCCATAATTAGAAGGGTCCGCAATACCGTACCGTACCGGTGTACCGAGAGTTGCTCGGTACGGTACGATACGGGCGTACCGAGCGGTACGCCGGGCGTACCGAGCATTACGCCGGGTGTATCGAGAAAGGGCTCCAACGGTCAAATTGACCGTTGGAGTACTGTTACCAGTCGGTAACGGTCGAAATCGACCGTTACCGAGCTGTGCCGGGCGGTAACGGTCGAAATCGACCGTTACCGAGCTGTGCCGAGCGGTAACGGTCGAAATCGACCGTTACCGAGCTGTGCCGAGCGGTAACGGTCGAAATTTCGATCGTTACCGCCCGATATATCTCCGTATCAACCGATCACGGAGATACCAGGCGCCGCCCGGTAGAGGGCGGTCCGCGCACGCACCCTGTCGGACGATGCACGTACACGCCTCCGATACCGGCGGTACAGCTCGAAACTGCATAAGGGTTTATCTATTAGAACTGTAAAATTTTAGAACTGAGAAAATTTTTGTATAGTACAAATTATTTGAACCTTATAAGGGTTTATCTATTAGAACTGTAAAAGAAAAATATTCTCAACCAGAAACTTGGTTTTGTTCCTTCCAATTGTATTTCAATAATTTGATCTATGCATTAACAAGATATCGAGACCCATATCCTGTGTGTGAAGGTAACACAAAAAGTATCAAAATGTCTTTTTACCTTAAACCCAGATCTCTCAATTGCAATAGCAACTGCCTGAAACTTAGCATAATCATTCAACTTGGAAAGAACATAAGGCCTCCCAATCTGAAAAAACAGAAAAAGGAACAAGATGAATGCAATCATCAAATAACATAATTAGACATACGGAAAAAGGACAATATTTCTGAGAGTAAACCCAGATCTAAGTTTGTCTTGGCACACGTGTAATGATATGGGATACGAGACAAACCAAGTTGGTCTCCAAAAGCAGCAATTCAACAATTCTAAAAAGATCCAACTAATAAAAAATAAGTTCAAAACTAATGGACAACCATAAGAACTTGCACCTTTACATCTGTTAATTAACAGCAAATGAGAAAATTAGTGACACACAACCACTACAAACTAATATTTAAAACCTCGGCCTAAGCTTGTTTCGAGGTGGCTCAGTGCATGAGGCTCCCACCATTGAACGATTTGAGAAAGTTGAAATATACAATCTTACTCCTGCAGAAAGGGAAGTTGTTTCTGTGACTCTGACCCTGGTTACCCAAATTGCAAAGGTGTAACCAACAGCTCTGAACAAGAAGCAGTTTTAACAAGAAAGTCTGTTTGTTTTTAAGCTCAAGAATAAAGAAATGTGCTTAAAAACACAACAAACCACACCCTTGGTTCTCTGATTGAAGAAATAGCTGAAACAAAAGCTTTACTCAAATGAGACAGAGCACGATCGAAGCAGCAGTTGTAGTTTCTTTTAATGTCCCTATATGTCTACTTCTTGTTTAAAGAGAGGATATGTATTCCTTGGCCTTCCAAATAATAAAAAAAGGTCAACAGTTTACTGTTTCCTTTGAAACGAACCCAAAAAAATCTAGGTCTCCTTTTTGCCTAAAATGTACATAGCAAAGCAGTTCTGCATAGTTTTTTCACGAGGTTTAAAGTTCCAATAGGAGCTTTCGGGTGGTCAGTGTAGCATGATCAGTGTAACATGATTTACCATTACATGCCAAGTGTTGGCAGAGCTGATTTCTGTCAAAAAATAGAACCCAAAAAATATAAAATTCTAATTGATTTTTGCAAATAGTACAAACATATTTCGCCCCCCGGCACACCCCCTCCTCCCATCCAGTGATCACTTCCTTAAGCCTCCTCTCTGGGATCAAGATGAAGCACAGCGATGGAAGAAAAGTCGAGCAAAAATTCAATGGCAAAACAAGGGAACTTGATCTGTTTTACAGACTGATAATAGACTGAACGTGTCCAGAAAGAGCAGCTGTCACCAATCTAAAATAATGTGTTGAAGTCTTGTATGCATTGGTTGCGACACAAAAAATGCCCCTTGGGACAGGTAGAGGTACATTGTCTACTTGAAAAACTTCGCCTGAAATGACAGAATTTTCTAATACTTAATAATTGGTAATCCTAGCAAAGAAACAAACCCTGCTATTCCACTGATGAGAGAATACAACTATTATTTGGCAATTTTGACCAATATGCTCATGGAGATAAATGAACATGAAAAACTATCCAAGGTGCTGAAAGCATTACTTTGAAGTATGAACACTGTTTAAATAATAATTATCACCAAAATTGTTGCTGCAGATAAAAGACTGAATGGGAATAAAGATGTGATGTGAATTGTCAAATGTTAACTAAAGGTCAAATCTAAAGATATAAAAATTATTCACCGTTCTCCCAAGCAGAAATGCAGCTGTTGCACCAATTGTTGCTCCAACAGAATCAGCAACAAAGCCTAAGGGCAACCCAAATAGATATCCGCCACCAAGCTGGTAAAAATACCATATTCAGTAATGATTGAGCCTCAAAGAAATTATAAAAAAAAAGCATACATATTTAACCATAAATACTGTATTCCCAAAAAAATTGCGATCAACAGTTGAAAGTGTCTAGTACGACTGTAGAAGGTCTGACAAGATAAAAAGGATTTTCATCCAGTACATTGAGTCATTAAAACTTGAATAGAAACACAGTTTTAAGAAAGTGATTTAATTATCGAAATCCAAAATGCCATGTCAAAAACTAATTTTAAGTTATAACAATTGGAAGATTCCAAAAGGTTGATTCTATTACATGGTGAACTGAACATATTACCAAAACAAAATTAAAAAATTTTAAACATAAATATTGCAGATAGCATGATCACTTTAGAAGATGTCACGTTAACCAAGTGCAACCTAATGAGTCTTCTATGAGCTCTTATCTATGTGACAACCAATATGTGAAAGTTCCAATATAAAAAATATATTTTTAAAAAGCAACTAAAGTAGCTACTTAGTTATCACCAAATATGTAATTACATCAAGAAGCAAACTAATAAAAGGTTGGTCTTGATGAATAACAATAAATCACAAAAACGAAAGGAGTTTTTTAAATAGGAAGCTTTCATGTGTTTTGTCCAATGAGTAAAAGCTGAGTGGCTGATGTGAGAGAGGAGTCAGATGTTTTGTCTGATCACTGGGTGTCCTTAAGAGTTAACATACATAGAAAAGAATATCTTATATAACAATTGTTAGACCTGTCATATTTTATGGATCACAGTGTAGGCAGTTAAAAAAAGATGTACAAAAACCTAGTGTTGTTTATATGAGAATGTTGATATGGATGTGAAGAGACTGGGAAAATTATAAAAAAAATAATTTTAGTAATAAACAATTAGGTATAGTTTCATAAAAAATGACAAAAACAGTCTAAAATGATATGATCATGTTGTAAGGAGACATGTAGATGTTATGATTAACAAGGTGAGTAAATTAACACTAACGGCATGAAGAAACGTAGAGGGAAACCTAAGTTTAGTAGAAACTATAAACAGAGATTCGGTTCTCTCAATTTAACTAAAGATATCGCAGATGACTAAAAAAAAAATTTATGTAACTAGTCTCATAGTTGGGACATAATGGCTTATTGTTATTGCAATTGTGCATGGATAGACTTTGAAATTTTCTCTCAGTATTAGGCTTACAATGAAGCAGCTGTACATGAGCCCATATTTAAGTCACAAGTTCAACATCTATAGGAAATTCAACACAAATAGAAAACTATGTAGGTTATAAAATACTATCAGTGGTACAGCATCTAGATTATAGAAAACTGTCAGATATTACATTAGTTCAACAACTATCATAGATTCTATAAACAGAAGACTATCCAGATTACAGAATGCTTTAAATACATATAGTTCTTCACATATTACAAGTAAAAAGAAGCCCACATATCGATTACAAATGAAGAAATTAGTGCAACAAAGCATATTAGGCTTATGAGAAGTTCATAAACTACAAACTGATAAGCAGTACAACTACCCAAATATGTGAAGATTGTTGACATAAGAAACGGATAAGAACAGAACTATAAATCCAAGATATCATGAAGATTAAAAAAACTTTATCAAGATATTAAGAAAATTAAGAAAACTTTATACTTACCGTGAGTACTGATGCAGGGACTGCTAGTACTGTTAAAGGAATATATGCAACAGCCCTGTTAATAGGGACAATGAAAATGTCAGCACCAATTAAACAATCAGAAATGCAAAAATTCAATAAGACATTTAAGCCAATTCATAAACAGAAATGGGTACGGAAAATTAAACAATGAAATGGTTATCGTGCTAAACTTAAACTTCTAATACTCCAGCAAGACTAAAGAGAGAGAACCCAATGGCAAATCAGATGATTGTTCAATCTATGATCATTCAAGGTTGTTGTTAGTCATTTGAGGTAGTCTTGTCACCTAGGTTTTCCAAAATCTATTGTATGGCTAAAGGAGAAATGCCCATTGGAGTTACAAAAAAGCAGATGTCATGAGCAATCTATACAAAACCCTGAGAAGGATGTTTTTGCTTCACCAAAATATAGTCAATGGTCCATTCACCACCTCAGAATTAGGAAAAAAATCTTTCAGGTATTGCTCATCCTGAAACTTTGGTGCAGAACCAAACAAATACGGTTAAGTGTCTGAAAATTAAATGAATCCATCATCAGCTCATTATTGTAGACACTGGTTATGGTTTAAATTTTGTAGAGGCACCAGAAACTGATGGTTTCAGTGCACTCTTTTGAAAAACAATATTGGTAGACAAAAACAAAATGTGGTTTCAGTCACTTGATATCAGATTGTAGATTTGCCATCAGAAAGTAAATAAATTAAAAATATGATCTTACGTTGCAAAGAGAGAAAGAGAAAGAGAGAGAGAGAGAGAGAGGTATCACAGCATATATCAAGATTATTATCTATAAGGGGAAAAGCCATCGAATTAATGAAACATTGAAACCACAATAAAGCAAAGAGTAATCAAATAGACAAATTAGAAGGCTTGAAGTAGAACAAGTTAGTCTAGATTATTTGAGCAGCATCATAAACCAAAAATGATCAATCACACAGGAAGCAGTAACTGCTAGGTGTGGCAAGACAATATTGCTGGCTATGGCCATTGACAAAATCAATCAAAACCATATGAAACAAACAAAACAAGCTTAGCTGATAGCTTACAGAACAAGAGGACCCCATGGACCGACATTCTGCTCAATCCAGACCAAAAAATCCCTGAGAATCTGTTTGTCAGCATTTATTAACAACAATTAGTCAAAAAGATAATATCAGTGGTAAGCAGCATGTCCAGAATGATCATATGTTTCAAAAGTATAATATCAACAAAGGTAAAAGAGCTTTTAACAAACTGTCAACCACAAGTACCGTTTATAAAAAAACCACAATCTCACTGAACACTGAAGATACAGATAATAATATATATCAGAACCAATTTACACTTTTTATTAAATGTAGATAAAGAAATCAAACAAAAAAGGGTTTACATGTATGCCTGCAGAAATAGTCAGGAGAAACAAAACAAGGCAATAAAAACTTTATGAAAATTTTCTTCTCTAAGAAACAGCATATACTAGAAAATCAATAAGAAACTTTAAGGGTGCACAGTCATTTTTTGAACTGGAAATTGATAAATTCCAATAAAAAGCAACTTATTTGGATGTCAACCACCCAACTTCAGTAGTTTATTTTAATCAAGAACTTAATTACATCCAGTATGACACGGGTCGTCTACTACTAGTAGTTCATGCCAAAACATTCTGAGCAACATAGCTAGACCTGCTCATTATAACATTGCGAGGATAGTTAATAGTACAATACTTCAATCTAGACCAGGTAAATAAAAATTTTCCAGTACCCTACACAAATTAAGGCATTATATGCTTGCTTGATTTATAGGGTGTGGTTGTATTTGGCCTTTGAGGGAAGTAGGACTGCTGGAATATGACACATATAAGTTAAAGTAATATATGCTTGGTCGATGTCTAAGATGTCTCAATACTTGTCCCCTGAGCGAAGTAGGAGTGCTCAAACATGGCGTACATTATGATGAGAGATCATTTAAGTTGAATACCATATGGAATTGCAAAGGAGAATTTGGGCTATATGTGAAAAATTAGAATAACGGAATAGTAAGTCCTAAAACTATTAGTAAAAAATAAGAAGTAGCTAGATAAGTAAGTGGTTTATTAGTAAGACTTTGACACCAACTACAACTGTAACAAGCAGGCAGCTTATTGTTTCGATTAAGCCTGCCACAACTTGTCCATAAATTCAAGCTTTTGTGTCTAACTTGCTGTTGCCATATAAGCGGCTTACAAGCCAATAATATTCAACAGAAGAGCACATCACCATAGTTTCATTGATAAATGGTTGCAACCAAGTGACATAAAAAGAAAAAAATTGGAGAAATTAGAAAGAAAAAAAAACATAAAAAAATAGAATAAAATGTCATGTCATGTTCCCCACCCATTACGACTCATGATGCTCAGAACCTAGCCAGAAGACACAATCATTTCTCAACCATAATTCAGAGGAGTACAAATTCGTAGGGGGGTAGGCTAATTATACTCAAATTGACCAGTTGAAGACTAAAACATCCAGAACCAATAATCATAAAAAAAGATAAAAAGAAAATTTTATGATTTCCTCTTTTTTCGTGTGCTCATATTGTGACAATTCAGAATGTGAACAACCTGTCCCCGTCATATCCATGATCAAAGAGACGGAATTCACCAAATCCCGATGCATCCTCAGTTTTCTGCATTGAAATTCTATCCTGGCTTGTTTGTGTGCTTAGGAGAAGACTGCAAAATCTATGAGACGACGTCTATATAATTACAGGTGACTAGCTAGGATGTTGCCCAAGATTGTCCGTTGTCGTTTTAGAGCTAGTTTAAATGATGGCTTTCAATCTGAAACACGAAAAGACAAAAAGGGTAAACAATCTTCTTTCCTCCACCAACGCCATTCTGACTGTGGGGGGCTATAAGACACTCCCGAAGCACCTCTAGACCAGAAGAATTCCAATTCACTAAACCCTAAAAGAATACAAAATCACACGCGGAAAGAAACGATCAAATAAAAAATGCACGACCCTAGAAAACATGGAACCCAGATAGCATCAAGATCATCAGAATGCAACAACTGCACAAAGTCGATGCCCTAAATTGATCAAAATACACGACCACGAAGCGTCCAAGGTTACCTTTTCGATGGGGAGGGTGACGAAGGCAATGACGATGGCTGCGAGGAGTATTACGAGGAGGGCGACCCTGACGACAGAGGACCAAGGGACGGTGGCCATCCTACGACGCCACGGCCGACGATCTCCTTCCCCTGCTTCCAGCCCCTCGGTCGCCGGATTCAGTGAGCCTCTTTCTTTCTCTTTCTCTCTCCTCTCAAGTCTCTCTCTATTATTACACGATCGAAGGATTAGATCACGACTGTTTCAAACCTAACATTCCTTCGCCACCACCTCCTCCTCCGCCTCCACCGCCTCGTGCCTCGATGCGTGCGCTGTGGTCACCGCGTTCCACCGCTTTGGCTCCCGGATTCGAATAATGCTTGCAAGCCAACCTTACGTGCTGCCCTTTATTAAATACACCGTGGGTACGTGGGGCTCACGGGTACGATGTCCCACAGGATTCACGGTCCTCCCTCACCGAGTGCTCCATATTTTTCGTGTGCTCGAGTCCCGCTCCATATGCGATCATGTCGTGAGCCGCCGAGACACAGAAACCCTGATTGATCCCCGGCAGGAAATCACCGCCAGAACGGGTTCGGATCTGGGTAGGCATTCGCTCCTCTCGCGCGGGAGCGAGCTGCAAGCAATTTTTGTTCTCCCATTCGCTGTGGGCCACCACAAAGACCTTGCGCTGATTCGTGGGTCACTCGGGCTTTCCACCCGTCGCGAGTGGTCGCTCATCTCCCACCATGGCGATTCGCTGCCTCACCCGAAGACAGGGCACAGCATTGCACTCACACATCGTGGAAGGGCCCACCTGCGAGCACTTTCAGTGATTGGTGGGACTCACGCCTTAAGGGACCCATAAAAGGTTAAGATGTCGGGTCATCCTCAGCCGCTCTTTACTCGTTGAGATGCGTGCGAATCCATCAGTGATAACGACACGATATTACTGTGGAGAGAATTCCTCTTATTTTGTTTGCATTGATTGCAATTAAAGATGTGCATCCTCCATTAATATTAACTTCAAGCTTTATCAACCTAAAGAATCAAGGAAATTTATTAGAAAAACTCCAATAACGAGATTTTACTAGATAACACCGCATATTTGATTTTTATTGGAAGGTATATTTTTAAAAAAATCAAAAATATTCTTGAACTCGATCAATCCAAGAGAACTCGGCCAGATCCAATCTATTCAAATCATATTTAAGATAAATGATAAATAGGGTTACAGTTATATCGAATGAGTGTAACCATAGTATAGGCAATGGTGACCAATGCTCCTCTCCTTTGCTCTTTTGACACTCTATTCATAGTTCCACACATATCTTACGTACATAACTAAAAGTAGCATTTCAATTTAATTACTACTATTAATAAGAGTGTAGTAAAAAAATAAGCAATCTTAAAAGTTAAGCTAGATAAATAATAGGATTTCCTTATATATAATAATTTTGACACATGCACATAATTATTATATTTAACTAAAAATATATATATGCCTAACATATGCAAAATTTATACACAAAAAATGCATATATCATTGTTCATATTTATACTGACACAAGGTCACAAGTGATCACTTCCTTACTCAATCACTTGGGTGACATACTAGTATAATTATCTGTAAATAGGGTCTATAACGAGTAATTACTTAGTAAGTATAAGTCTCTATAGTTTTATTTAGATAGATCTACATCATCTCATGTATATAATATTTCAAAATCATATGCATGAGATAGTTAATAGTAAACACCTCATCTTATAACTTCCTTAATAATCATAACCTTGTAACGTAGCATATGCATAATAAAGATATATAATTCTATGTCGAAATAACTTAAAATACTTGTATGCACATGTAAAAATTATAGCATATGTATGAACTTCTACACCTCATATCATAACATATACGTGCATTCTCACACCATACATCATTGTAATGTATACGTGCAGTCCACACTACATGTCATAATATATACATATTAGAATCGTAAAGACACTAAGAGAGGGGAATGAGTGCTTTTGAAATGAAGAACAACTGATTAGTGAAAAAGAGAACGTCGATATTGGTGATCACTCATTGCTGAAGCTCAACTGATGGCCATAGCCATGATGACTAGCGAGAAGGTTGACATGATTGATAGGAAGGCAACAACAATGAACTATTGGTGACGACGACGATGGAATTTCAACACTCAATCAACAGCCCATAACAATGACAACTAGTGAGAATGTTGATGTACTACAAGCAAGAAGGTAACGACCATCGCTTGTCCTGTTGGTGTCGATAACCATGACCACTATGATAACCTCCTATGATAACAACAAGATTAGAAGCTGACGATGATGACACCACCACTGAGGCTCAATAGGACTCCTTCCTCTCCGTTTTAAGACGATGACCTGTTGTTGCTTTAGCAAAAGCTAAGGCTTGCACTCACACTAGATTAGGCTAGGAAAAAGATTAGGCAACAACTACAATGACAATGACAAAAACCAATACGGTGGTGGCAACCATCCACAAGAAGGTTAAGAGTCATTGCTATTGCATTAGCTGATTGTGACCTAATCCAGTGTAATTTGAGAGAGAGAAAAAAAAAAAAGAAAGACAATCTAGGTAGGAAAAAAATCAAATAAACTTTTATTGAACCAGTCTAGTTTAATTCAAATATAGGAGCATCATATGGTAAAACACTCTCATAGAAACTTCAAGTTGAGACAAATTAACCACTAGAATATCTTAGCAAAGGCACATCAAAATATGTTTAGCTATTTAATATTTATAGATATAGTTGCAATGGGTCAGGACTCACTTCTTATTGCTTAGGAACTAAGTCTCTTAATGACTGATATCAGATGCCTGTTTAAACCAGTGCTAAGCATATCTGAAATCTTACCTAAGCATCAACTTTGCATTATCTAACTTGATTAACCTCACTTTAATTAGGCTTAACTTCAGAACATGGGCTTATGTTCATGGGGCCAACACTAATTCCAGGAAGAAGGTGCAAAAGTTCCATGACAAGAAGCTCAGGCTGCTTTCTGAAGAACTGAATAAATGCAGGACTGATGTTATAGTAGCCAAACCAGTTCTTAAAACTCCAAAAGAATAAAACTTGGAAACCCCAGGGGTATTTTAGAATGATCCACCAGGGTACCGGTTATGCTGAGTGACTTGGGACTTTTCCTAATACTAAATTCTCTGATAATGTCCTATCCAAAGTTTGAGCATTAGTAAACTAAAAATCAAGAAGTTTAAATCCATGAACACCACCTGAAATGAAAACCCACAGCCAAAAATCAAGAAGTTTGATCATGTATGCATCTATATGTGTGCAATTAACAACACAGACTTCACCTTGGATTTGCACCAGAAGAAATCACCCCAGATAAGAGGCCAATCAGCTGCATCAGCATCCCTGTTTGATCTAGTGGTCCAGCATTCCACAATTTTTCTGATGTGACCAGGATAAGATTGTGGGACAGAAGGTGAAACTGATTAGTGATGCTACGCCACCATCGAAGCGGTATCCCTGTCCACTTTTCTCTGAGGAAATATTTGGATTGAAAAATTGGAAAATAGACATGTCCATGGATGCCCAGTCAATCATGACTGAATTAATATATATACACATTATCTAGAAAACATGAAAATTAGTGTTCATATAAGGCAACATATTAGAAAAATAGATTGTACATCACATATCAAAACTAAGATATTTGTAACCAAAGAATTATACACCTAAAACCAAATTACATGAACTTGTGATCAACTCTAATGAAACCATGTTTTCCTGTGCCTCTCGAAGCAACTTCACAAGCACTTGAGTCAAAATCTGTATGGTTTGGCTCTTACCTGTTTAGAAGGAGATTCAGCTTCTGCAATTGTGACAGCAATAAACCTGCCATCAAGAAACTACAAGAAAAAAGGGTCAAAATTAAGAATAGAAATATTGCAGACATACAGTGTTCTTTAGAATTTTAAAGTTAAATGCCAAATAAAATATAGCCACCTTTCCATTCATCTCCTTTACCGCCATTAGGGCATCTTGTTCACGGGCAAACCATATATATGCAAGTCCCAGAGACTGTTTCGAACTTTTGCTTGTAATTATCTTTACTGCAGAATGGCAGAGGGACAACCAGTACTTAATGCTATCAAACAAGTAGTATAAGTTTTATTCCCTTTTTTGTCAAATAATTGACTTAAACATCTTAACTATTTTACTTTTCTTGACTTCTCCAAAGGATGAAAAGGTCTTTGCCAAGAATCCCTCGGATGTTGAACTTGATAATCCTGTATTGTCATATCTAAAGCATTAGGATTTATATGATAGACCTAAAGAATCAAAGCAAAGACACTTCTTATTGCATAATCTATTTTAGATAATGCACACAGTATACAGAACCTTAAGACCGATATGAGAGGACTGTAAAAATGAATCATATAAGAGATGACGTAATATTAACATACATGTATCCCTTTTAGGAAAAGGCCATATTTTCTGAAGGAGAAACCTGACATACTCGAACTACAATGTGATGGATCTATTAATGTTGATTTCTCTTTTATTATCTTCCTACAAGTGCTAGAATTTTACAAGCTGCTCTTTGCCTTCAAATGCATCATTTGCCCATTCTTAGTCTGGAGATTCAGACTTCCTCATTAACCTTAGTATTTGTTTTGTTTGTTCCAAACTTAACAACACCACCACAACCTCCAATTGATTATTACAAATTATTAAGCTGATTTACATGGACATCAAGCAATTCAGATTTCCTTGTAGCAACTGAATACTCCTCCTTGGAGCAAAAACCAAGCAGACTCTGTGTCCATGGGCCAAATGCAATCTGCATATCCCATGCACACACACTGTTTGATGTAAAGATAGCTTTGTTCCGTAGGCCTCAAATGTGCACCTCAAATGCGCCATGTCTTAGCACAAGAACACGCATTTGTGCCTATGTGAGATACATTGGTGTTCTTAAAACCACAAGTTTGATGTTGAGCATGAATCATGTTGTGATACTTCTGTAAAAAAAAGTAAAATATAAATAGGTAAGTTTCACATACAGGCCCATCCAAAATAACTTTTACTTTTGCTTTCACCCCTCCAAATTTAATTATATATATATGCTGTGGGTGTGTGTGTGTGTGTGTCCTTGCAAAACTACAAAACTTGCTTTCTGCAGTAGACCATTAAGGTAAAACTATAATGATAATAAAAATATTAAGAGAATTTTATCCATTTTTAATTTTTTTGCTTTTCAAAGAGAAAATTTCTAACTATAGGTTAGACACCTGAGTTTCCCAAATTGATGTTAACAGGAGAGGTAAATTTCGAGGATCTTCATATTTCAAGCAACATACATGCATGCTATGTTATAATCAACTTTGCAAGGATATAGTGTAGTGACGTCTATAAGTCATTACTTTCTCAGAACGGCAATCCATCGAACATAATGACTGCAACCGAAGAGTCGTTCGTACTCTTTTGGTTCTTCTGCCAAGAACACGTTACGAATCCATTCTGTAACCGACGAGACTAATAAAGTGAATACCTTTGATAAAGATCCTCGACGAAGGTGGAGGTCCGGGGGAAATCGCGGAATCTGAGGTCGCGCATCCACGGAGGGGTCCAAGGAGGCGCTTATCGCGGATGGCCCGAGCAGATATCGGAGCGCACATCAGTCCGGAGAGCGGTGAGCGCGAGAACAGCGTTGCGGGGATAGCCGAAGAAGGTCTCAGCCGGGAGAGAGGAGAGAGAACGGACAATGATATGGGCCGATGGTGGTGAAGCGTAGCCATGTCGTACAATGGTGGATGCCGTGATTTTTTTCTAAAAAAGAAAAATAAAACTGATATTACTTAAGTAGGAAGTAAAAAATAATTTTTCTTTTAGATTTATGAATAATTGGGTGGTGTTAGAGAATTTTTACACCATAGTCAAGGTGTCCGCACTGTTTGGTCTAGTCCCAGATGTGCAAGGTTGCCAACGCGGATACTAAGGTGGCGAGAGCGAACGTCATGTCGGGTTGAGTATAAGATTCACCTCCTAAGCGTAGTCTTTTTTATTGGTGTATGGTCTATTTTTTCGTCGTCGGGCTCCTGCACACTAGTCAAGGTTGGGAGGTAGATTTCTCAATTCGACTCCTCCGAAGCTTAAGTCAATATAGTATAGATAAAGAAGTTGGATCCCCTAATGTTGACCAGGTAGTTGGTTTTTATACATATGAATAGGGGTCGATCGTACATGATCTTTAATGACCGTCGACCCTTTAAACGAATTAGCTCATACCTTTAGCGCAGGCATCGGTCGACTTGCATGGATCGACACCTCGCAATGTCATCTTTCTGGAGTGGTTTTGTACTATGCGACATCGCCCTGAGCTTTCCGAAGCAATTTCATACCACATGATGCACTATGTACGAACTCGCACAATGTGGGCATGTGGCTATAGACTAATGCCTCAGGAGTGGTACCAAAATGTTACAAGTGGAAAGATAAATGGCCATAGAAAAAAAGATAACAATCACAAGTTCAATGTTTTGAAAATTAGAATTTTAATTATCAACTCCCTTTTGTATAAGTGGTGTTTGCAAAGAAATCGTTATGATATTTAACGATAATATTTCTTATACCCCGGCATCTCAACTATTTTGTAAGTGACATTTGTGATCTACGTTCTCTTATAAATATCATAACATTTTCGTTCCATGGGCAATGCAATCTTTATGCACATTCAACTTACCATCTACAAAGAACATACACGTGTGACCATACAAGTGGTTTTTAAATATTTTTTAATATTTTTTTATTTAAATAATTGTGGTTGGTGCATTTTTTTAGTTAAAAAAATTACATTCGGCTCAGTTTATTTTGTACATAATTTAATATACGATATAAAATTATTTCTTCGATTAAAAAAAAGGTTTGGTGGGGGGGCCTGACGTGGACCTTGCGCGTCTTGTTGTAGCCACTATAACCTCTCCGCCGTCCTTGGATTGGTCGCCACACTCGGCACAGATCACAGGAAAGAGAGGAGAGAAGAAGCCGTGAAGATGGCGAGTCCCCAGTGCTGCGCCAACCCGCCGACTCTAAACCCTGCCTGTGGCGACGGCATCGTCGTCGACGACCTCGGCGGCGTCAGGGCGTACACCGCCGGCTCCCCTAACTCCAAGCTCGCCGTTCTCCTCGTCTCCGACGTATACGGTGATGTCCTCTGCTCCTCTCTTAAGCTTCCGTCCGTCCCTTTCCTGTTCCCGCTTCTCTTTCCGTCCGTACTTATGCTTGGGGTTTCTAGGGTCTTTGTGCTTTCTTTCTTACGGTTGTGTCGCTGACATGCTTCGTCTGATGGAATGTTTGCAGGATTCGAACCGCCGAATTTGAGGTACCGATTTCGTTTATTGGCGTTTGTGTTTAGGCCGTGACTTGTGTGACTTCCGATTTGGTTGTCTTCCATGTGTTTGTTGGCTTGCCCACGTTGACATTAGAAAGAATCTTCTGCGGGCGTCTTCCAGGTAAACCGTGCTGGTGGTCTGTGATCTCCATGTCGGTGCTTTCTTGGTACAGCAAACAGACGGCAAAACCTGAGGCACTTATTTGACCTTGAAAGTTCTCTGACTTTGGTTACTACGGTGGATTAATAACCATATGATTAAGACCTAAACATATGGTGGTACAAAACATTACTTGAGGTGAGACTGTAAGTAATATGAGACATGAGCTTTTGATCGATCATGCACTAATTATTTCAGCTGAAAAAATCTTATACAGCCAAGTATATGAACATACAATACCTTGAAATGGTAATATATATATATATATATATATATATATATATATATATATATATATATATATTCATATTCAAGAACAAAATAGCAAGACCAATGATCAATGGAGTGGTCGAATATGTGGTTAGGCAGTGCTAGGGGCTAATTTGGTGGAATCATAAGCTCATAGCACATGATCAAGCCAAAGTAGTTCCCAAGTCTCATTGATAGTTAAGAAAGCTGAAAGACATCTTATTTACTTTTTTTAGCCGGCTGTGTTTATGATTGGTCTAATCAAAGATGCCTAAGGAGACCCTGATTAAATTGAGGATAAGCAAGCAGGGGTAATGCTGTGTGAACGTTGACCTTTCCTGGTTCCCTCATTGGTCGAAGTCACCAGGCTGCCTCTTTTCTGTATATGATGAACTGCTTCTGTTCAACTGTGGTGCTAAATTTATGTCTTTGTACTTGTTCACTTTATATCGAATGTCTATTTTCCCCTATCATCTTCTTTATATTACTGAAAGGCTGTTTGATCGTTTGTAATTCTACATGAAACTTAATATTTCTTACCAAAATATTCTGTATTCTATTTGCTGATATTATCCAATAAATTGAGAACACGGATGTGACAGTCTCTGCTATTACTAATTTCATAAATCAGTAGGGTGGGCTGTCACAATGCCTGTTCTACCATCATTGTTTGCAGGCAGCATGGAGTGCTTTGTTGGTTTGATAGTGTTTTAACCCATTTCAGTTGTTCGTATTGTAACACCACCAGGCTACAAAATTATGATATTTCTTTCTGAACTCTTGGTCATTTCAAACAAAATTTATATTTTGGATTGGAGATAATTCTAGGATTCTGTATTATTTTTTCTGATGCTTGGTAATGTTTTGCTGGTTGTTTTCTGTTGTTTATCTACATTGACATCTTCATTTTATTTCCTTTTATTGCATTAAAGATTTTGTGAACTTTTAATGCTTACACTTGCAATGTCTGGTTGTAAAGGAAAATTGCAGATAAAATTGCCACCTGTGGTTTCTTTGTTGTGGTACCAGATCTCTTATATGATGATCCCTATTCAGCTAATAATCCTGAGAGGCCTATTTCGATTTGGATACGGTCTCATTCCCCGGTTGGTTTCTTATCTTGCATCTTGAATTTCTCCCTGCACAAGGGAAGTAAATCATTGTTTGGGTAATTTTCTCCAGTTGTTCTGGCACTATATTTTAACAAACACTATATGAATGAAAGAATTTCCCATTGATCTCAGTGAAAGAAATTGTGTTTGTTATTCATCTGAAAAATTGTTAATAGCGGAAAAAAGAATCAATAGAATGGATAACCAAAGGAAAAACATAATTCTCCAATTTTTATCATTAAGGTGTTTTTATCGTGACACTGCAAGTTCTTTTTGCACAGAGTGATTTCAGCTTGCACTTCTGGAACTCTTTTGAGATCAATTAGATCATGGTTTGTGGTGCATGCTCCAGTATTATCTTGAACACACCTGCCACAATGAGATAAGATGAATTTGTAATTACAAAGGACTATTGAGTTACACCTTGGTGCACATTGAATTGGCTTATTTATTTTAGGGCAAAAGTGATTGAGTTGATACAAATAATTTAAATTTTGGACTGAACGAGTTGAAAATGATTACCAACGTGCTGTTGATTCAAGTAGCAGCAGATAGAAGAGAAAATAGATGTAGATAATGAGTGATGACAAGAAAAAAGGGAGGAGAATGTATATGTGTGTGTGTGTGTGTGTGTAGAAGTTAGTGTTGTTATGAAGCATCCTGGCGCTTACCTAGATACTCAGGTGAAACAAGGCCTTGAAGGACCCTAGATAAGGTGCCTTCAACTAGGAACTGCCTTGGCGAGTGCCTCAGTTGAGGTGCTAGCTGCTCAGGCAGTCGCTTAGGCCTCACCTGAGCTTTCAGCTCATTAAGCTTTTCCACGTTACCAATGCATGATATTTCTCTCTGTCAGTCTATCTATTCTATGATACTAATTAGATCTTAAATGATTATCCATGATGAGACTGATTCTATCTTTTCAATGATCCATCAAAAAGAGATTTTTCTAGGTACTTGAGATATGGTATGAATTATATATATATGGATTTTCTCGAGATACTTGAGATTTTCACGATGAATGTTGAATCTTCTATGGAATATGGATCTCATTCTTTAGTGTTAGTGAGCGATCCGTGTATCGGTTTGCTGGCGGACTGGTATGTACCGCCCAGTACAGACGGTATTATTCGAAATTAAAATCCTTGATTTCAGCATTTGTTTGCTTTATGTCTTAGGATCAGCATTGGCTATAGTTTCCTATGTTTATTGGGTCTTTAGGGGTGTGGCCTTGAACTAGTCTTCTAAAATTAATCGCACCTAGTGATGAAGGATTCTACTTTTGATACTGGACCCTGTATTTCCTTATTATACTGGGTACTGAATCATATCACTTGAATAGAAAAAGAAAATAAAGGAATGAGAAAGAGCCAAGAAATATCATGGAGAGAAAAATGGCTGGAGGCAGACAGCTATACCCCATTTGTTCCTCTTCTTTATGTGCCTAATCCAATTCGGCAAGTGTCTATTATGACTTCATCTTAAACTGGTCTGTGTAAGCTGCATGACGTTTACCAATCTATTATGACTACATAATGCTAGACTGGTCTGTGCAGGCTATGTGATGTTTATTGAACCTAACTGGATATATACTTCGCCAGTTTGAGTGGCTTGGGTTGGTTTCGATGTTGAGTTGCTTTAAATTACAGAATAGTATATTGTTGTTGGACATAGGACAGGGATACCCCTGGTACAAAAGGCAGTCTGCATCCCATTCTCACTGGAATGGTTCATAGAGCAGAATGGCACAAAATGTGTTCTTGCTTGCCATTAATTTCTGAAACACACTATTGGAGAAGAACAAATAAAACCTTATTAGACATGCATATCAGGATCTAATTCATCCTTATTAGAACATGCATATCACAGGATCTAATCTCCCGTCATCCATATATCGTTTTCGTCTAGAACACTAGATTTTGACCATTGGAGCCCTTTCTCGGTACACCCGGCGTGTTATGTGGATTCAGCAACTCAGTACTGTCGGTCCCCTGGTCTAGAACACTAGATTTTGGCTCATGTTATGTGGATTCAGCCCAGTACTGTCTCCTGTTCCTTTAGTGTCGTATTAGGTGATTGTAGCTTACTTTCACTCTGATTCCTATGGTACTGGTACAATCGGGGTTTCAGCACACAAATTCAGAATGTGGACTATGGATAAAAAAATGTCTCATTTAATGTCTGACTGAAAAGAATACAAAATGACATCTTCGCTAGATCACTTTTGAATTGCTTTAACATAAATATTGATGCATGGAAACAACATGGTTCTTTTGCCTTCATAGGACAAAGGCTGTCAAGATGCAAAACCAGTTATTGCAGCTCTAAAGAACAAAGGCATATCTGCAATTGGGGCCGTTGGCTTTTGCTGGGGAGGTGAGTCTCACATGATATTTTATGCATGCACTTTGAGCTCTAATTGTGAAGACCCAGATATGATTACGTTGGAAAATTACTGTATCTTGTGGATCTGAAAAATGTAGTCCTAGACCTTTATTTAGCTTTAAACACATGAATAACTTACAACTTCTTGTATCTCAGGCAAAGTTGTTTTGGAATTAGCAAAGTCTGGTGAGATTGAAGCTGCTGTCCTTTGCCATCCTTCTTTTATAAAAGTTGATGATATGAAGGGTATTCCCTCCTTTAAGAATTGGTCAAACTCATGCTTTCTTAACATGTTTTTATTGTTGAGACAATCTGTTTTCACCATTTACCAGGTGTTAAATGTCCTATTTCAATCCTTGGGGCTGAGAATGACCATATTTCTTCACCTGAACTGTTGAAGCAGTGTGAGCAGGCTTTATCTTTAACATCTGAGGTAAGTCACCTATGGCAGCTTTTTCAGGTCAATTTAGTCATGTCGTTGGACTCTAAATTACAGAACATGCATCGTAAATGTAATATCAAACAATGTTAGTTTATCTATTTGATTAATCTACTAAATGGACCCCAAAATATATGCTAACATTCTGTGATCCAATATGATTTTGGGCCACATGATTTGTCAGGGAAGCCACATTGTAAAGATATTTCCTGGGGTTGCTCACGGATGGACTGTCAGATACAAAACTGACGATGCTGCAGCTGTTAAGCACGCTGAAGAGGCACATGAGCACATGCTGAACTGGATTACCCAACACGTCAAGAAAGAACCTGTGAACTAAAATATTTCCAATTCACTCAGTCATCTTGTCGGACTGTCTATGTAATTCAGACCTTGTGTTGAAACTTATGGTTGTTGCTTTGGAAGATGGATGAAACTACTAGTAATTCTAAAGACTTGGTTTTAATTACTACATGCTTGAATTTATGATACCTTATAATGTTGAGAATGCAAAATTACTCAACACAAATGGTGGAGTTGTAATGGCTTTCTTCAGGTCTAAATCCACAACCTATGATGGGGATTAGCAAATAGCTGGCCCCTGTAAAATGAAAGATTGTCAACTCGTTTTTCTGATCATAGCACAACCATTTTTTTTTTTTTTTCTGCTGTTCTTGGTCACTGAAATCTAAGAGTTCCATATTGCTTCTTACAAGTTTCTGCCTCTCAAATGTTTAATATCCATAGAGTGAGTCTGACAGAAGTCATAATTCCTTTATACTTTGGCTCTGCCATCAGGAAAGTGTGAGGCTTTGGTTTCATATCAAGTTTGATTTCTTTTAACCAGGTTGTTTAGGTGGCTGGATTTGTGCTTCCACCTTGGATGCCTTTCATGTTACAATTTATCTTTCTTTCCTTTAAATCGTACTCCCCAAGCTTATGCATGTTTTTGAAGTTTATAAATCTATTGAATCCTTTCTTCACGGCTTAATCTTTTGGGTTCTTGCTAACCCATGATTTGCAGCAAAGGTTTATTATGGATAGACCGACCACGGTTTGGTTCGAACTAGAATTGAACTCGACAAATTGTGATTTTTCAACTGATTTTACGGTTCATCGGTTATAAACCAAATTGGACTCGGTTTCGGATGGTTTGATTTTAGTTCTTAGATTTTAAATTATTTTTTAATTTATTTAAAAATAAATATATAATTTTTATATTTAAAATTATTTTTTAATTAAATATAATAAATAAAAAAATTTGATGACTCTAATCGGAACTGCAACTGCAGGTTCTCAATAGTCATTTACCATGTGTTATTTGACCTGGAATGGTTGGGTATGAACTTGGTCAGCGCCGAGCTTCGACCAAAGAGAAACAAAAAAAAAAAAAAGTATGACTTGCACATAATAAAGTCAACTCAACATCTCTTTCAGGTCACTGTTATGAGCACAGCAGTGGCTGCTAAGGCTTATCAACCATCAAGCCAAAAGTCTCCATGCCAACTTATCGATAGATCACTCAGCAGCCCAAGTGATGTTTTTTTAGGTTTATTGCTGATCCGTATGGGTTTAATTTTGGACCATGACGAGAAGCTCGCCGTGGATAACCCTCGAGGCACATCACGTGTGTCTCAATTGGACGATTGACCACGTGGTTCCCCGTTGACCCTTTCCATGCAACGGCCTCCGTGGGAGCTCAAGTTTGACCGTAGCCGGCCGTCTTCTCATAGATTACGAAAGGACGTTGCACTTCACATAGAAAGAGGCCTTCGACGATTATTGACTGCCATCAAGCAATAAACTCATAGATTACCTGGTCTGACTCAGACGTAGAACAATTCCCTTCCCAAGTCCCGGAGATCGAGAGATGGGTCTCAACGGCGAGCAAAACGAAGAAGGAGATCGAAGGTTCATGTTGGACGTCGCCCGGCTTCAGGTGCGAGGCGGCAGCGAGCACTCCGTCTTCGCACCTCATCCCGACCCCAGTGACCCGACTCCGACAGCGAGAAATGGAAGCTCTATCGAAGCACCGGAGAAGAAGCTGACGCTCTTCGCCTTCCGCCTCGGGATTCTGGAGAAGTTGGCAAGCGGCCTCGGCACGCTAGCCTTCGTCTGGGCCACCGTCGTCCTCCTCGGCGGCTTCGCCTCGGCGCTCGTGACGAAGGACTTCGTGATCGTGACCGTGCTTCTCGTCACCGAGAGCACCAGAATCTTCGGCCGCAGCCACGAGCTGGAGTGGCAGCATCAGGCGGCGTGGACGACGCCGGAAGGTGCAGGAAGGTCCAGCTTCCGCGTCGTCGAGAACGTCGATGCCCGACGAACGTGGCGCTCTCGTGACGTTCCCCTGCTTCCTTTCGCCGGCTGGATCTTCGTGTCGAAGAACCTCAGCAGGGGCCTCTCATGGCTTCAGCTCTCGTCCGCCCTCGCCTGCGTGGTGTTCTCCTTGATCCGCCTCATTGAGCAGGACTACGGCGAGGTAGTCGGGCGAGATCGCAGGAACCTGAGTCCAGCTCTCAATCTATTCTACGGACTGGCGCTCGCGGAGGCGCTCATCTTCCTGCTGGAGAAGGCATACTGGTCATGGAGGATCTCATTCTGCAAGTTGCTGGAGAAGGTCAGCCGAGAGTGCGATCTCGGAGAAGTCTCCATCAGGCGCTTCTTCTACGACACCTACTCGAAGTGCATCGAAGGCAGCGTCTTCGACGGCCTCAAGATGAACCTAGTGACCTTCGCCAAGGAACTCCTGGTCTCTGAGCTCCGGGACGAGCAGCTCATCGGCGTCCGAGTCCTGCACAAGCTCGCCACCATCGACCGCTTCTCCCTCGACACGCTCAGGAAGATCGGCAGCTCGACGCGGACGATCGAGAGGCTCGTGGAGATGCTGAACTGGAAGAACATGGGCGAAGAGGAGGAGATCAGGATGCGTGCGGCGGAGATCGTGTCGAAGCTTGCCGAGAAGAGGAGGAACGTGCTTCGAGTTGCTGCAATTCCAGGAGCCGTGGAGGCACTGTCATCGTTGCTCGTCGTCGATGACACCTCGGACTTCAATCTGCTGGGACTGTCCATCCTCGAGAAGCTGGCATCAGACCACGAGGACTGTTGGAAGATTGGCAACACCAGAGATCTCCTGCCAAAGATCATCGACCTCACCAGCGCGAGCGAAACGCTGCTCAGGAATGATCATGCAGCAGACTCCCAGATCAGAACGGTGATGAGTTCGCTGCAAGTGCTGAAGAAGCTGGTGAGCACAACCGGATACATCGGCCAAATTCTACGACAGGAAGTCTCTGAGATCGTGTTCACGGTGAGCAACATAAGGGAGATCCTGCAGCACGGAGAGAGCCACATGGTTCTGCAAAAGCTGGGCATCGAGATCCTAAAAAGCCTCGCCATGGACGAGAGCGCAAGGGAGCAGATTGGCAGCACAGGTGGAGTCATCAAGCTGCTTCTGTCGATCTTCTTCGAGCCGGGATTCACCGAGGCTGAGAACTCGCTCAGAGATGAAGCGGGAGAGGCGCTGGCATTGCTGACATTGGAAAGCAAGAAGAACTGCGATCGGATCTTGAAGGCGAAGGAGGTGAATAGGCTCATGGAAGCACTGACCGATGCTGTTCTTCAGATAAATGCTTCGAGGATTCTCCGCAACTTGTGTGCCTACGGCGGAGCCGAATGCTCTCGTCGGCTATCGGGGATTACTGCTGCCATGCCCACTGTAAGCCTCTTATCTCAACTTCTACCATACTATCATCACCACCACCACCACCACCACCACCAACAACAACAAAACCATAACATCTCGCGAATTGATCTGATGGGATAAATTAAATTAAGTAGCAAGCTCCAAGTAACATTCTTGTTCTCGAAACAGGTTTTGAAAGTGATTATGGAGGCAAAGGAGAGATTGCTAGAGGCATCGATTGGTCTAACCACAGAGATCTGCAAATTCCTGGATCCCGATGAATTTGCTGAATTCCTCAAGAAAGCTGGCATCGAAGAAGCTGATCTTGTGGTGAAGCTTGTGCAGGTGCTGAAAGAACACAGATATCCGGAACTCAGGGTTCCAGGAGTAAGGAGAGTTGTGATCGAACAAGCTATTTGGATGATGAGATCCAACAGAGACAGTATCCAGCTCTTCGAGCAATTGGAGATGGAGAGGCTATTGGAGGCCGTAGCAGAGACCACATCCGAGCTCGAGTGCTTCCACATTTTCTCCGGCGGTGTTGGACTGAGCAGGCACAGTAAAACCTTGTCATCTCTTGTAGAAACAGCACTGCACCTACTAGCAGCAGAAGATTGAAGCAAGTTAAGCAGGAGGATTTATTACCAGTCCAATTGTGATTCCATAAATATCATTTCTCTTCGTTTACTTCATACATCAGAAGACTCTTCTTGTATTTAACATCAAATCTTTCTTTGCGTTTAGAATATTTTGTTTGATTAAGTAATACATATCTTCTCTTTTCTTTTGATTTAAGTGGTATTATTATATACTTCGTACGACAAAAGTTTAGTTGGATTTGCCTAAGTCGTGCGGTATCAATGCGTGTCCGTCCAGTAAGATTAATCTTTTGAAACCTCTTACGATCTCTTAGGACATGCAAAAGAAAAGACGAAACAAAAAAATGCTTCATATGAGATACACAAGTAATCCTTTCAACAAACACTTTATAGTCAATACAAATTCTAACCATGGACATCACAAACTCAGAATGATTACACAACAAAGATATAAAATTGATTCACTATAGACCGAAATATAGTACAAGTGTCCACATGACACATACTTTATATACATGCGTGTTCGTCCGTAAAGGTCAGTTTCTCCGAAACTTCCTACAATTCCTTAGGACCTGCAAAAGAGAAGACGAGATAGAGAAAACGCTTCACATAGGATCCACAAGTAATCCTTTGAGCAAATACTTTATAATCAATGCAAATTCCAACTATAGACATCACAAGCTCAAAACGGTTACACAACGAAGACATAAAATTGATCCACTATAGATCGAAATCTAAGACAAGTATCCCCATGATATATACTTTACGTATAAGTCTACACGATAATCAAACTTATTCAAATGAGACGATTAAATCTTCGATTAGTCCTTTACATATTTTACAATACAAGAACAAATCGAACAGTAGGCTATTATTGCATTTAGCATTTTAGATGAAAAGCATTGGAAGAACTTTCGATGAACAATTATAAAGAGAAACCCTACGATGACGACACCACGTGAAGCATTTCGAGTGCATATAGCTGTGAAGGGACGGGAGGTAATTTGGTCAACATGAAAGTCAACATTCGATCAAGTAAAGAGGAAGAGGGTCAACTTGGTCAACGATTCGGGATTAGGATTCTAGAAGAGTCGATCAAGAAGAGAGAGGGAGCGCCTGACCCTGTGCGTCCTGTGGTCTCTTGCTGCCCCCAAAGCGCCAGCGGCGACGCTCCTCCACCCGACAAAACTAACCCTATCGGCTCCGCAAAAGCCAACGTCCCTTCGTATATGACATGACAGCGCCACTGCCCTCGTTTCTGACGCGCTTCCTTCCTCCTCCTCGTCCTCCCTACTTCGACTCTTGCCTCTTTGGTAAGCCTGTCTTCACTCGATGTTGTGAGATTGACGCTCTGTGCCATTGTAGTGGGTGCTGCTACTTCTTTTGCTTTGCACATCTTGAGATTTTTGGGGTTTGGAATGTGCTTCTTTCCAGAGACATATTGATCTTATTTTCCTCCTTCCTGTAGCAGATGTTATTGGTGTTTTGTTTTGAATATCGGATCTTACAATTTGTTTGAACGTTGTTGATGTTTTTGGCTTCTGTAAGGTCTTGTTGGTGTTTGATACTACAATTTGTGTGGATTTTGTTGATAATTTTGGTTTCTGTAAGGATTTATTGGTGCTTGTGTTCCATCAATAGAGGACTATTTACAAATTGGTTCTTACGTTTCGGGCGAATTATTGATCTGCTTTTTTAAGAGAATAACAATAATTTTTTTTTTGAGGAAATTGATGTTTAATAAGAGCATTGCAATGCTGATAAAACTATGCTCTTTTATTGTATATCGGAAGGAAAAATAACATAGCTAGAAATGAAGAAGATTTAGGGTCGTATATGAGCATTGCAATGCTGATAAAACTATGTTCTTATATTGTGTATCAGAAAGAAAAATAACAGCGAGAAATGAAGAAGATTTAGGCTGAATAATTGAACTAAAACATTTTAAGAGATAACTTGTTTGGTAAAAATTAATAACTGGATTAGGCTAGAATCTTTCAAGATAACTAATGGAGGCAAATATCAGGGTTGAAATGTAACATTAATGAGAAAAGCCGGGATCAATTGATTCATGCAATAAAACAACAGGCAATTCCTTGAGAAAACAGTTTTCAGGCATTAGCGTGCTACATTTAATTATTTGGAATCAACAAAAGGAATGGATCATTAGACCCTCAATTTATGAGTCACATCCGATGTGCATTTTGCTGGTTTGTGCTGACAGACACCATAGGACAAAGAGAAAAGGGAAAAAAATACAAATCAGAGGGTTAAGAGGCCAAACATAATAGATATATCAGAATACAAAATACCACCAATCACCTTGTGAATGGAGAGTTTGGAGTCAGAAATTAATTAAAATGCACAGGCACATTGGACTTACTGCTTTTCAAGTCAAACACTTGCCCTTTGCAGCCTGCCTCCGATGGCTTATAGGTGTGATCATCATTGAACCTCTACCTTTGCCCTTTTGTAGCTCCAAGGAATATACTTGAGTTAAAAAAAAAATGTTTCTAGTCTACAGTGCTTTATTCAATAGAAATATTCAAAGTACTGGCTATTTTTGCTAATTCTTGAACCAGCATTGAACATCTTAAATTCAGAACTTTGTGCTCTATTTTGTGTTTGCTTGATGAACAAAGGCATGATCTTTCAAAGGTTAGGAATGTTTGTTGACTAGCTATCACGAAACTGAACTTGCAAACATGCCTATTTATTCAAGGAAAATGGAATTCATTGTGATTACCATCCAAGTCACAAGCATAAAGGTTTTTCCATATTGTATTTGACCCTTATCTTGAATCTGAATTGAAGTTCTAAGACAGGTAGCAGGCAAAGATGGCTAAGATGATGGTGTCACCTATGCAATGCCAAATCAGATTTCCAAGCAAATCACTTCAGGGAAAGCCCATGATAACATCAAAGATGTGGAATTCTCTACTGTTAAATGCTCAAAGGTCTAAGACCAAAAGGAGCGTTTCTGCATTCAAAGTGCTTGCTGTAAAGTCTGACAACGGCATCGTGTCGAGATTGGAGGATCTACTTAAGCTGGACATGGCCCTATTCACTGATAAAATCATCGCAGAATACATCTGGTAATGTGACAACATTGAATTGTAATGCATGTTATAGATAAATTTGACATTGTATTTCTGAATCATGGGAGCTAGACTAAGAGACGAAATATCCTAGAGTGGAAACAAAAGAAGTTGAAATCAGAGCCTTAATTCTTCTGTTCCTCTTTAGTTTATATGCTAAAACAATTAATCCTTCAAACTAAAAGACAAGACATTACATGGATGATAGAGATAAATTTTTGGATATGGTATGTCGATCTCGACTGATAAAAAATTGTTTTCATGCTTTATATAGGATTGGCGGAACTGGCATTGACGTCAGAAGCAAATCACGGGTATGCTTTTTGATTCATGTCCTCCGTCAAATACTTTTCCTTTAAAGGAATAAATCATGTAAAAAGAAAATGTGTGGAAGATATTCTTCTCCTCCTTGCTGAGAGCTCTTTTATCATGATTAATAATCTAGACAATATCAAGGCCTGTGGAACACCCATCGGAGCTACCAAAATGGAATTATGATGGTTCAAGCACCGGGCAAGCTCCTGGAGAAGACAGTGAAGTCATTCTATAGTATGGTCTAAACTTCCCATAAAGTTTGCAAGATGACAGTTTTCTTCGTTCTAAGCTATTACTTTTACCTGCAGTCCTCAAGCTGTTTTTAAGGACCCTTTTCGAGGAGGGAACAATATTTTGGTAAGTTTTCTATCTTAAAGGGCTTTCAAGACTTTGTTAAACAAGCAGAAAACTTCACTGTTTAGTTATTCAAATTTCCAAATAACTTATAGAATAATGACATTCATTCTTTGAAGGTAATTTGTGATTCATATACCCCAAGCGGAGAGCCCATCCCTACCAATAAGAGATACCGGGCTGCTCAGATATTCAGTGAGCAAAAGGTCACCGATGAAGTTCCTTGGTGAGTTTTACTTAAAGTAGAAGATTTAGAGTGCAGATACCCATTTGAGGTTACCAATTAATTTGGTTGTGCAGCTATATCTGTGTCATTATGTTGAACTAAGTAGAAATGGTGCTCTTTCGCTTCCGTGGAAAAAACATTTAGGTATGGAATAGAGCAGGAGTACACCTTATTACAGACGAATGTGAAGTGGCCACTTGGATGGCCTGTGGGAGGATACCCAGGTCCTCAGGTAACATTTCTCTTGTTTTCTCTCACTGGCTTTCAAGTCATAGCGTTGAAGTGAGCGAGAAGAGAGGATCCTTAGTCCAAGTAATGGTAGTGGTTTAACTAATAAAAAACTTAGATACCTTTCAACATTTCATTATAAGTGGGCAGACTGAGTAGGAAATGAAATTTTTGTAGTTTTATTTTTTTTTTGAAATTTTTATCTGTTGCTCTCAGCCTTTTAATGTGCTATTGCAATTTTTGCTTAATGTTACACCTAATATATTGGTCTAGTCTAGTGATTGTGAGATCTACTTACCATTCGAGATCTCAATCAGTAAATTTTTTTCCTTAAAATATTGATCTAGTGGTGTATCAGAATTATTTACCAAAGTTATAGTAGTTGTGTATCAGATTCACTGATCTGCCAAAGGATGAATGTCGAAACCTCTTCTGGCAAATTCTTGAATATGTTAGCTGAAGTAGCTGATAAAGACGTAGTTTATGGATAGCAAAGTCCTGATATTGAATTCCAAAGACCACTTGGCCCGGTTCACTGAGTACTGTATATATCACAGAAGTGGATCATGGTTGAAAACCTAGAGCATCCGTACATAACTCTTCATTGGTGTTTGCCCAAGTTGTAAAACCTCTGAGAGATATAAGGAAATGACTTCCGTGTTCATCATGCTCCTTCAAGTATCTGGTAGCTTGATAGGAAATAGCATAAAACTGATGGCAAACATTGGATGGTTTCAGGGGCCGTACTACTGTGCAGCAGGTGCAGACAAATCATTTGGTCGTGATATTTCAGATGCTCATTACAAGGCCTGTTTGTACGCTGGAATCAACATAAGTGGCACTAATGGAGAGGTTATGCCTGGACAGGTATTATTTTTCTCCTCTTCCTGTTTTTTGCATGTCAGGATGCTTTACCTTGTTTTTTGTTCATGTATTGTACCTCTTTAATTTATTGACCAACATTGAGAACATGCAAGAGCTTTGTAAGGAATTCAGCATCCTTATTCTGTTTTCTTTCGTTCCATATTGTATGTCAGTACATGGCTCCATTAATATGTTGTTCGATAACATGATATGTGATTCATTTATGTAATTTTCCAAGCTAGTTTGGAAGTTGTGTGTCATCTTATGCTTGTTTATACATTCTTATACACACTTGCATCAGGAACATTTAGGGAGAATAAGAATCATAATTGTGGTATTGACATGAGGTTTTAATTTCTTGAATTCCTAAAACATATTAGCTGCCGTCAACTTCATCATCCTGATGACTCCAATTGTTCTTGTGCAGTGGGAATATCAGGTTGGGCCAAGTGTAGGAATTGAAGCAGGAGATCATATATGGTGCTCGAGATACATTCTTGAGGTAATATTCCATAATCTCTTTCTGCTTTCAAAACAGGAGAGAAGAAGAAAGAAAATTTAATCAATTTATTATAAATTACCATTTATCTGACTTTCTGAGAGTTTATTTGTCCAAGAATGATCTTTTCTGAGAAATATGCTAAAAGGGTATGTGGTTGCAAGCCTCAAAAAATCATATTATTCTTCTTATCTGTATTTTTACATTGATTAAAAAATGCCTAAGCCATTCCTTTTAGGAATATTTCAATTTTCCTTGAGCTCAACAATCTTAATGTTTTCGTTTCGTGTCTTCTGTAGAGAATCACGGAGCAAGCGGGCGTCGTACTCTCTCTTGATCCAAAACCAATCGAGGTACTTGCACCATAATGCAGAAACAAGAATTACCAGCATATCTAGAACAATTCTGAGTCTTTTATTATATGGATAGGGGGACTGGAATGGTGCAGGTTGTCACACAAATTTCAGGTAACGTGCTCTTCTTTTCGCTTGTGCCATAGTTGAACTGTAGTCAATCTCATCTATTGCCATCAAAATAGTAGTTACTAGGAAAGCCGACATATAGTTGTAGTTATGGAATCATGATGCAATAGTGACGTTAACTAAAATCATCGAAATAGTTCGATAGTAATTGTCTATTTTTTGCATGAAGTTTAAGAAAAGCTGTATTTAAATGGTTGGCTGAAAGAACTGGCTTTAGGAAAATGTGAATAGCTTGTTGAGATTGCATTTAGAGGAGAAACTAAAAAGAGCAATGGTGTTTGTAAATTGTAGAAGAGACAGGCGAAGCTTTAACTAAAATTTTACAGAGAAGAATATGAACCTTTCTTGTTGTTGATTGACACTACTGTCAACAATGAAGATAGGCGTCGTCATTGGTAATAGATTCCTTCTAAGTCTTCAGTTCTTCCACCATTTCTTCTATTGGAAGATCTACAGACGCTCAATAGATTCTGTCCTGCAAAACAAAAAAGAAAAACTGTTATCTAGTTGAGTCTAAATCATTGATTTAAGATGTTAAACTCCCAAATCTGCATTAGATCAACTTTAAGTCTTCTTTTTTCCTCCCAATTCTGACACAGGACACTGCTTCGATGATTTCACATGAATGAATTCATCATATAGATTTTACCTTTGGGTTGGTCTCACTAGATGAGATTGGTTGGAGTATGTAGTTTGACATGATCATGATGCAGCACCAAGAGCATGAGGGAAGAAGGTGGATACGAGGTGATCAAGAAGGCCATCCTCAACCTCTCGCTCCGCCACCTGGATCACATCAGCGCGTATGGGGAAGGCAACGAGCGACGCTTGACGGGGAAGCATGAGACCGCCAACATCAACACCTTCTCTTGGGTACGCCCTCCCCTCCCCCTTCCTTCCAACTTCTGCTACTTCACTCACCCTTTCTTCTTCTTCTTCTTCTTCTTCTTCTTCTTCTTCTTCTTCTTCGTTCTATTTGCCTCCAAACAGGGAGTGGCGAATCGCGGCTGCTCCATCCGCGTGGGGCGTGACACTGAGAAACAAGGCAAAGGTAGCATCTCTGGAACCCTAGCAGACGGAGCTGGAAGCGGGAATTGCTGACCGACGTTGTTGATGATTTAGGGTACCTGGAGGATCGTCGCCCGGCATCGAACATGGATCCCTACGTGGTGACGTCCCTTCTTGCCGAGACCACCATCCTTTGGCAGCCATCCCTGGAAGCAGAGGCGCGTGCCGCCAAGGAGTTGCAGTTGCAGGTGTGAAGATTACATGTTCGACAAAATGGCACCATCACCACCCACCCTTGATTCCCTCGTCGATTTCTTATCGTGTGTTCTGCATCCTCCTTTGGATGTCAGTAAATAAAGTTGTCTCGTGGAGTCGCAGTGAAGGAGGGTGCTGGGGAATGTTCCATACAAGCACAAAGAATTAGTTACCATATTATTCACGTAAATTTAGGTTGGCAAAATCTAAAATGAGGATGGAGGAAAGGGAAAAAAAGATAGGTTGGACGGAATATAAACAAAATATTCAACCTCACATTTCTTTTGTTTGTCGGATCGTATCGAACATGGGCCGGGCAGGGGAAACGAGAAAGACCAAGGTGTACAACCGTAATATATCCGACTTTTAACGGAAGAAACTGATAATTTTGTTTCTGAAATAAAAATAAACGGGTCCGTAGACTTAATTCTTGTGTTTTGTACAAAATTGATTTAAGAGTATCTGGAATAGTTTTTTTTTAATTTTGAGCTAACACATTTCGGTTGTCACTTGAAACTAATGGATTAGATTTTAATAATACATATATTATCATCTAGAAATTATCATGATTGAATTGATCCCTTTGTTGATAGAATTATTTTGTAGGTAAGAAATAGTAGATGTGTTTGTCCTCTTAGGCTTTAGAGATTGACTTTTGTACTTGAGCGGTCTATGGAGTATGGCTAGCTGTCGTTCAAAAGCCACTTATATTATCCAGGGTCTGGGATATCCCTCTTGTACCAGGCATTCGGACACCCCCCTCTTGTACCAGGCATTCGGACAAGGGGTGTCACTTCTTGATTTTTTCTTTAGGATCATATCTTTTCATAAATATATTTTAAATAAATAAATATCATTTTATTCATAACTCAGTAACATTTATTACAATTCATTTATTCATCAAATCATAAGTCAAAAGTATTTATTGAAGAACATAGGCTCAAATCCAACGATATAATGCTGGGACTAGATTGAGTCAACTCTGATCATGTGCATTGCATATGATTATACATGTACCACATATCATATGATTATACATGTACCACATATCAGGCCCTGATCATATGCATTACGTGGGCTGAGTCAAAAGTTTTATCACTATGCAAGAAACCACTCAATCAAAAAGCTGTGTACTGCTAGTATGTGCATGGTTGAAGATGGAGCATTCTTCAATTGTTACAATGGGATGCCTCAGCTCCATCCAGTATTTGCTTCACGTAAAAGTATTTCGTAGAACTGAGTATTCGGTACATCCACCCGGGAATATTGAACCTTATATTTTTCAATTTTACAATGATTTTAAGATGAAGGATTTTCAAATGATAAATAATCAAGATAATATAGTCATTTGTCAAAAAAAAAAAAGTAAAAAAAAATATATTTATATATTTTTTTTTGTGGCAGCTAATTTTGTGGTTTGTAGCAACAAAAGTTCTTCCTTCAAAATAAAAAAAAGGGCCAAATAGCGATTAATGTAAATTTCTCATTAAAAGAAATAATTTATATAATCATATTTTAGAATGTTTTATAAATAATACTAGAATAATCATAGGTGTATCATCACTTTGAGATCTGAGGAAGTTCATATAAATAAATCAACAAGCAGCAAAATATGTAGACTAAATTATAACAAAAATGACAGATTACATTTTCAATTTCATGAGCAAAAAATCTGCATGATTAATCTATCCAATAAAAAAAAAGGAGAACATACAAATTTGATTAAAAATGAGCAAATCAATAACAACGGCAAATAATGAAAACTACCATTTGTCTGTAATTCTTTAAAGGGAAACATAGCCTCCAATTGATTCGAGACATTTAGCAACGATAGCTGGAATCATCTACAACATACTAAATGATTTCTGCGGATAAATGGTTCAAAGATGCGTCGAACACTAAAGACTAAAGCACTAAAGACTTGTCAATTCATAGATGCTCAAACATTGACAACAAAAATCTTCACAATCATAGCACCTAAAACAGTTGCTCTAACCATGTTAAATTTTTAAAACAAAATTGTATGCTTGCAATCTTATCCTGATGTTAGATGTGGTGTGCCTATTTCTGGTTATGAAAACTAAAGAAGAGGAGGCACAAAATGAATAATGTTGGTTTGAGGTAAAGATAATAGAATTCAAACAAGTCCAGTGTGAGGACCTACTCCTTGCTAAAGATCATAGAACATTAGTTCTAGTTACACTAATTTATTGACAGTATTAGGATTATGTTACGAATCTTTTACTTTCTAAGCTTTAGATAATGCTTTGGATAATGTTATGAAATTATCTAGTATGGAGTCGGTTACTGATTCGGTTAGAAGTCGGTTAAAAAGAGTCCAAGTCCTGGGGGACTTTAGGTGGAGCTATATAAATAGGGATGTAACTATTTCTTTCGAGAATGAGAAAGGAATGAAGAATTATTTAGTCTTTTGGCTAAACTAAGGAGGTCGATCCTCTCGAAGCGATCATCTATCCATTTTCCCCCTACTTCTTCCGCTTCTCCTCTGCTTCTTCCACTTCTTCCACGATAAAACCCTGAGGGGTCTTATCATTTAGTATCAGAGCCTTAACATTTGGTATCAGAGCCTTATCATTTGGTATCAGAGCTACGATCCTCGATGATTTCACTGCTATCGCTGCAACTTCGCATCACCTTGCCACAGCCATCATCATCCAAAAAAAAAAGGGAGATTGGAAGGAATAAAGAAAGAAAGGGTAGCATAACACAGCGATCAAGGAGGTCGATCCCCTCGAAGCGATCATTTATCC
Source organism: Musa beccarii (assembly GCA_024322285.1). Classification (NCBI taxonomy): domain Eukaryota; kingdom Viridiplantae; phylum Streptophyta; class Magnoliopsida; order Zingiberales; family Musaceae; genus Musa; species Musa beccarii. The sequence continues at coordinate 1,813,670 of CM044401.1, read as the reverse complement.
CCTTTTCCCCTACTTCTTTCGCTTCTTTCGCTTCTTCCATGATAAAACACTAAGGGGTCTTATTATTTGGTATCAGAGTCTTAACATTTGGTATTAGAGTCTTGTCATTTGGTATCAGAGCCTTGACATTTGGTATCAGAGCAGTGATCCTCGGCGTTTTCGCTGTAACTTCGCATCAACCTTGCCATAGCCCCAATCAATCAAAAAAAAAAAGGAAATGGACAAACGCAGAAGAACGCAACCACGCGCGGCCACGTCCCCTGCGCTCACCTCACCGGCGGCCACGCAAGGGGTGGAACTCCCCTATCCCCCCCATTTAAATAGCGGTTAATGTAAATTTCTCATTAAAAGAAACAATTTATACAACCACATTTTAGAATGTTTTATAAACAATACTAGAATAATCATAGACGTATCATCACTCTAGGATCTGAGAAAGTTCATATAAATAAATCAATAAGCAGCAAAATATATAGACTAAATTATAACAAAAATGACAGATTACATCTTCAATTTCATGAGCAAAAAATCTGCATAATTAATCTATCCAATAAAAAAAAGGAGAACATACAAATTTGATTAAAAATGAGCAAATCAATAACAACAGTAAGTAATGAAAACTACCATTTGCCTACAATTCTTTAAAGGGAAACATAGCCTCCAATTGATTTGAGACATATAGCAACGATAGTGGAATCATCTGCAACATACTAAATGATTTCTATCGATAAATGGTTCAAAGATGCCGTCGAATACTAAAGACTAAAGCACTAAAGATATGTCAATTCATAGATGCTCAAACATTAGACAACAAAAATCTTCACAATCATAGCACCTAAAACAGTTGCTCTAACCATGTTAAATTTTTGAAACAAAATTATATGCTTGCAATCTTATCCTGATGTTAGATGTGGTGTGCCTAGTTCTGGTTACGAAAACTAGAGAAGAGGAGGCACAAAATGAACAATATTGGTTTGAGGCTAAGATAATAGAATTCAAACAAGTCCAGTGTGAGGACCTACTCCTTGCTAAAGATCATAGAACACTAGTTCTATTTACACTAATTTATTGATAGTATTAGGATTATGTTACGAATCTTTTACTTTCTAAGCTTTAGATAATACTTTGGATAATGTTATGGCGTTGTCTAGTAGGGAGTCGGTTATTGATTCGGTTAGGAGTCGGTTAATAAAAGTCCAAGTCTTGGGGGACTCTAGGTGGAGCTCTATAAATAGGGATATAACTATTTCTTTCGAGAATGAGAAAGGAATGAAGAATTATTTAGTCTTTTGGCTAAACTAAGGAGGTCAATCCCCTCGAAGCGATCAAAGGAGGCCGCTCCCCTCGAAGTGATCAAGGAGATCGATCCCCTCGAAGCGATCAAGGAGATCGATCCCCTCGAAGCGATCATTTATCCCTTTTCCCCCACTTCTTCTGCTTCTCCTCCACTTCTTCCACGATAAAACCCTGAGGGGTCTAATCATTTGGTATCAGAACCTTAACATTTGGTATCAGAGCCTTGTCATTTGGTATCAGAGCAGCGATCCTCGATGATTTCACTATTATCGTTGCAACTTTGCATCACCTTGTCGCACCCATCATCATCTAAAAAAAAAAAAGGAGATTGGAAGGAAGGAAGAAAGAAATGGTAGCATAACATAGCGATAAAGGAGGTCGATCCTCTCGAAGCGATCATTTATCCCCTTTTCCCCCACTTCTTTTGCTTCTTCTACTTCTTCCACGATAAAACCCTAAGGGGTCTTATCATTTGGTATCAAAATCTTAATATTTGGTATTAGAGTCTTGTCATTTGGTATCAAAGCATTGACATTTGGTATCAGAGCAGCAATCCTCGGCGTTTTCGTTGTAACTTTGCATCAACCTTATCATAGCCCTAATCAATCGAAAAAAAAGGGAAAGGGGCAAACGCAAAAGAACGTAGGCACGTACGGCCACGTCCCTTGCGCTCACCTCACCGGTGGCCACGCAAGGGGTGGAACTCCCCTGTCCTCCCCCCCCAATTGAAATAGCGGTTAATATAAATTTCTCATTAAAAGAAACAGTTTATACAACCACGTTTTAGAATGTTTTATAAACAATACTAGAATAATCATAGACGTATCATCACTCTGGGATCTGAGGAAGTTCATATAAATAAATCAATAAGCAGCAAAATATATAGACTAAATTATAACAAAAAATGACAGATTACATCTTCAATTTCATGAGTAAAAAATTTGATTAATCTATCTAATAAAAAAGGAGAACATACAAATTTGATTAAAAATGAACAAATCAATAACAACAGTAAGTAATAAAAACTACCATTTGCCTGTAATTCTTTAAAGGGAAACATCGCCTCCAATTGATTCGAGACATTTAGCAATGATGGTTGGAATCATCTACAACATACTAAATGATTTTTGTCGATAAATGGTTCAAAGATGCCGTCAAACACTAAAGACATGTCAATTCATAGATGCTCAAATATTAGACAACAAAAATCTTCACAATCATAGCACCTAAAACAGTTGCTCTAACCATGTTAAATTTTTGAAACAAAATTGTATGCTTGCAATCTTATCCTGATGTTAGATGTGGTGTGCCTATTTCTGGTTATGAAAACTAGAGAAGAGGAGGCACAAAATGAACAATGTTGGATTGAGACTAAGATAATAGAATTCAAACAAGTCCAGTGTGAGGACCTACTCTTTGCTAAAGATCATAGAACACTAGTTCTATTTACACTAATTTTTTGATAGTATTAGGATTATGTTACGAATCTTTTACTTTCTAAGCTTTAGATAATTCTTTGGATAATTTTATGGAGTTGTCTAGTAGGGAGTCGGTTACTGATTCGGTTAATAAGAGTCTAAGTCCTGGGGGACTCTAGGTGGAGCTCTATAAATAAGGATGTAATTATTTCTTTCGAGAATGAGAAAGGAATGAAGAATTATTTAGTCTTTTGGCTAAACTAAGGAGGTCGATCCCCTCGAAGCGATCAAAGAAGATCGATCCCCTCGAAGCGATCAAGGAGGTCGATCCCTTCGAAACGATCATTTATCCCTTTTTCCCCCACTTCTTAACATTTGGTATCAGAGCCTTGTCATTTGGTATCAAAGCAACGATCCTCGACGATTTCACTACTATCATTACAACTTCGCATCACCTTGCCGCAGCCATCATTATCATAAAAAAAAAGGAGATTGGAAGGAAGAAAGAAAGGGCAGCATAACACAGCGATCAAGGAGGTCGATCCCCTCGAAGCGATCATTTATCCCATATTCCCCCACTTCTTCTGCTTCTTTCGCTTCTTCCATGATAAAACCCTAAGGGGTCTTATCATTTGGTATCAGAATCTTAATATTTGGTATTAGAGTCTTGTCATTTGATATCAGAGCCTTGACATTTGGTATCAGAGCAGCGATCCTCGGCATTTTCACTGCAACCTCGCATCAACCTTGCCATAGCCCCACGCGACCACGCCCCTCCCCTCTTTAAATTACGATTAATATAAATTTTTGATTAAAAGAAATAGTTTATACAATCATATTTTTGAATATTTTATAAACAATACTAGAATAATCATAGACGTATCATCACTTTACATCTTCAATTTCATGAGCAAAAAGCATGATTAATCTATCCAATAAAAAAAGGAGAACATACAAATTTGATTGAAAATGAGCAAATCAATAACAACAGTAAGTAATGAAAACTACCATTTGCCTGCAATTCTTTAAAGGGAAACATAGGCTCCAATTGATTCGAGACATTTAGCAACGATAGCTAGAATCATCTGTAATATACTAAATGATTTCTGTCGATAAATAGTTCAAATATATCGTCGAACACTAAAGACTAAAGCACTAAAGACATGTAAATTCATAGATGCTCAAACATTAGGCAACAAAAATCTTCACAATCATAGCACCTAAAACAGTTGCTCTAATCATGTTAAATTTTTGAAACAAAATTATATGCTTGTAATCTTATCCAGATGTTAGATGTGGTGTCTATTTCTGGTAATGAAACCTAGAGAAGAGGAGGCACAAAATGAACAATGTTGGTTTGAGGCTAAGATAATAAATAGAATTCAAACAAGTCAAGTGTGAGGACCATACTCCTTGCTAAAGACCATACAACACTGGATCTATTTACACTAATTTATTGGTAGTATTAGAATTAAATAAAATAAAATATAAAAAATAAATAGATTAAGATATATATATAAAGATTTATATTCTGTCTATCTATCTTTTTTATCAATATAAATAGGTACTTTTGGATTATTGGAAGTAGTACTCCTAATTCTCTTCTTCCCCTTCTACGCAGAGCTTGTTGCGGAGACCAAAAAAAAAAACAAAATAAAGAATGGAGGGGGCATCTTCTTCGGGTGCGAACGAGCATGGCCGCTTCCCTGTCGGCATAAGGTTTGCTCCCACCGACGAGGAAATCATCACATGCTATCTCGCCTTGAAGCTGAAGGGAGCACCGCTTCCCAGCAACGCAATCGCCGATGTGGACATCTACAAATACCATCCGAAGCGACTTGCAGGTACATTCTCTTCCCTCCTCCTCGTTATTATTTTCTTCCTCTTCATCTACTGCTGCCGCAGAGATGCACCGACAAGTCACCGACAACGAGTGGTACTTCTTCACCCCGAGAGACCGCAAGTACTCCTACGGAGACCGGCCCAACCGTTCCACCGGGGAGGGGTACTGGAAACCAACAGGCGCCGACCTCGACATCCACGACCGCCGGGACCGTAAGATCGGCGTCAAGAAACCCCTGATGTATTACGAGGGGAAGTACCCGGATGGGAAGAAGACGAAGTGGCTGATGACCGAGTACAGGATCCACGATGGATCCAAACCCAAATCCAGAGCTATAACTACAGCCAACTCGTCCAAACTGGTGAGTGGGTCTCATCTTGCTCTTTCGCCTTCTTGGTGTCATCTTCTTGGCGTGAAGGGACTGCAAGAGCAGCCATGGCCTTGTTTTCTTAGATTTCTGCATGCAAAAGAAGTCTTAAAACATCCATGGACGGTTCTATCTATCTATCTTGTTCTTGGTGTCATCTTCTTGGCGTGAAGGGACTCCAAGAGCAGCCATGCCTTGTTTTCTTAGATTTATGCATGCAAAAGAAGTCTTGAAACATCCATGGACGGTTTTATCTATCTATCTTGTTCTTTGGATCAAGCAAGTGACGAGTTATCTTTTGCAGTTGGACGAGTGCGTCCTCTGTAAAATCTTCTGCAGGAAACCAAAGGGAGGAGAGGAAGAGGAAGCCGTCTCGGCACTGTAAATTGCTGCCGAATTATTAGGAGAAATCAAATATGGAAACTTTAGGTTGAATTTTTGATGGAATAATACGTTTTTTTTTTTACAGTGAGATGTTTTAGGAATAAAATTTTACTTGATTGCTCGAAATATATTTGAGTATCATCCTCAACTTGAGCTGGGATACATTCATATGTGTTATGTTTTTAGTTGCTAAATTATGTCCGATATATTATTTTTATAAGAAGATAAAACATAAATTATTCCCAAAATTTTGAGTGTTATTTTTTTTAGTTATAAGCATAAATTTTGAGATTTAAATAAATATTTAATAATTGGTTAGGATAATATCGTTGCATAATAGTAAATTAACTAAAACAGTTAGTTGATTAAGGTAGATTAATGAAACCATATGCAGTGATTTCTTTAGCATGATTGGTAAATCATATGTATTTTTTTATTTATTAATTTTATTTTTATTGAAAAATATTCAATCGATAATAATCTGATATTATAATTAGACAAAACCGATCCTACGTGCGCACGTAAATATTTTAGCTATCATAGCTCCGACCACAAGATTATTGTTCCTCGCTAACTCGACGATGGATCGAGTAACCCAACCACCCAGAAAATTATTGCCAGATTCAACACGACACGCTGAGTTTATAAAAAAAGCATTCGCCGGGCAAGCCGAGTTTGCATCCGGCGAGGAGCTGCCTGGCGAGCTCAGGCTTGACGCCTAACCTGGGACGGCACCGGTGAGTCCTTGTACTTGCACAGGCACGGCAGGTCGGCCTTTGAAAGCGCCGCGCAGCACTCGTCCGACGGCGGAGTTGGCGACGCTCCTGTCACGGATGGCCAGCACGCGACCACACCTTTCTCGGTCATCTTGCACAGGCTGTCCTCCCGCCATGGCGGAGAGCAGGGCGGGAGGGAGATGCTTCGCCATCGATGTGCTTGACGGCGACGGCGAACATGTACTCGTGTTTAAACAGGTAGATTGATGTGGGTGGCTGCAGCGGTAGCAGGCTTTTCGAGCGTCTTGATGTCGGAAGACGCATGCCGATTCACAAAAGCAGCATGTCATCTGAGATGCTGATGAACATCCACATCCCGAAGTCGCAACTCTGGCCAATCCCCCTGTCACTTTATTCGTAATATTTGTAAGATCACATATTTCCACAAATATATTTTAAATAAATAAATATCATCTTCAATATTTATTATAAAGAATTCATCGGCTCAAATCAACAGTCAATTGTTTCTCGAAAAAAAATAAAAAATAAACGGATCCGTAGACTTAATTCTTTTGTTTTGTACAAAATTGAAACACCGAGGCTCTGTTTGTCTTCTTCGTGCCGGAATGGTAAAGGGTCTAAATAATCTATTTTTCAACCTTGAGCAGTAAAAACATGAACTAATATATTTTTCACTCGAGCAATATAAACAGGAAATAATATATATAAAAAAAAGAAGAAAAAAAAAAGTGGACGGCAAAGTGGTGAAAACGTAAGAGGTAGTTTTGAGAAGTCGTTTGTATTCCTCCAAAGAAGATCCAAGTCCCCTTAAATAGCGGGATTCAAACCTTATTTCAAGATTTTACCCAATGAAAAGTACGCTACTAGAAGAGATACTACAACAGAGGTAGTCAGATTAATAGCATCATCCCTCTGCATCCGCATGCGTGGGTATCTGCACACCAAGTTCTGCAGTCAACGTCTTGTAGGCATTTTGTATTCTTCTCGTGATCGGACCAACTTCTCCATTGCCAATCACGCGGCCATCGATCATCATCACCTGTTTCAAGCAACTCCTGTCATTTCCTTTTTTCACGTAGAGGAATTACTTTGAATTATTCTTTCTGAGAACCATTATGAAAAGGTAACTTGATCTAGGCCACATATTGGACACTCGAGGTAAAAACTATGACCGGTCAAGTCAATTAAGCACTAGGAAAGAAATTTGGTCCCTAAATTCCATTCTTAAATTCACAGTGAACACTGAGCTGACAGAAGGAAATAATAATAATAATAAAAGACTGTAAGTTCCATTTTTGTGGTTATAAAACATAAATTCCAATAAAATATTAACAAAAATATGGAACTTGGAGGCCGACATTAACTAATCAGTCCATTAAAAGTATGTAGATTTGGCAAAACTCAAGTAAATGCACCCCTAGAACAGATGCTTTCAGTCTTTATCTTTTATGTTGGGGATATACAACAATGACTGACACATTATATATCTCATCTACCAATTGCAAGTCTCACACAAATATTCTTCTTTCTTGGGAAACAAGTTCTCCCAAAACAATCTGTTTAAACTTAAAGCTACAAGATTCTGCCTTGTTTTACAGGTTAGGAGAATGTATATTTTTTCTGTATGTATGATACTGAATAACATATAGGACCCCAATTTAAGTGTCATACATCAAACTTAAAGCAGCATATTATTGATCTTGTTCATATTTGCCCTAGTTATGATACACAGACAAGGAGATTCAGAACTGGTTGAGTTTAAGGTCATCACTTAAAATCGATTTATTCTAATTTTCATTGATGTCTGCCAGATTTAAACTAAATGGTTTTTCCCCTGTCAACGCCTGAGTGTATCCAAGTCTTTCCACTAAACAGTTAAACTAGAAAAGCAAGATAGAAAATTTTGCAACCAACAGATGTACAACAAATTGTCAATAAAAATTTTGAAGAATAAAATTTAACAAAATAAATTAGATACAATAGAAGCTTACTGGTGTAAGTTCACCCATTGTTCCAGTTGTCCAAACCTACAAATGATAAATACAACGTCATCAAGCAGAGATGACATTTGCAACAACTAAATCCAATCTTTTTAAAAGAATAATGGAGCGATATAATATGGTAAAAAGCTTGAAGTATATATTTATCAAGTCGTAAAGATTATTATAGGACAACAGGAAATGACCACTCAAGAATGAATGTTTGGCAATAGAAGTGATGAAAAAGGGTCATTACTAAGTCAACAAAATAATGTGCATGAAAAATATCATGATACAACAGAGTACAAACTTGTGTTATTGGTGTGATACAATATGGTAAAACATTACATTTTATAAGTAATAATTTGATAATTATTTACAAAATTTACTAGGATTAGAGTCATTACATTGGCATATGCCAGAAAACCCTTGATGAAATAAAAAAAACCCTAACAATAAAGATTTCGGTCAAATATTGGGTTCGAAAAACACATGGTCCAGAGTCTCCCGACCACTGTTCTGACAAGCATGCATAGTTTAGTTTTAGAGGGTCAGGCACCACAGTAAGCACTAAAGAGCTTTAAGTTGATAGCAGCTGCTGTGATACTCTAGTGAGTAGTGACTACCATAGTACCAATTGTGATACTTGGTATAGTTACTGCTTCATGCCCAATTCCACACTATCCTGTTTTTCAAACAGTTGAACCTTCACCATAGTCTACTACCCCTCCAAGGCACCAGCCTACACTGATTTAAAAAAAAAAGGATAAGACTATAAAGTTTTGATGTTGATCATGTCACATATTTACAAATTTTATATATGACATCTACTTTCCATGCACCTGTGGATATTTGGAGTTTGAATCTTTGTTGATAAGTTACTAGGTTTTTCTTGGTGACATAAATCACAATTTACATTAGTTGTGCACTTTGGGCTTGTAGTGTCCCACTATAGCCATTTGCTTTGAAGAACTTCTACCACCTATGTACCTATCATGGGTTATTTATAACACTGGTATCACTATGAACTTAGGTGTTGCTTTGCCAAATATGTTTCACCAAGGGAGGGTTTTATTAGCAAACTTGTAAATTTTAATGTTTTTCCTATTTCCTTTCAGCATGCAAGTGGTCTGGCCACAAATAATTATTTCAGGAGAGTAGGAGTGGCAAAGTTGAGATTTCCTAGCTCGTAGCTTTTCTAGGTCATGCCATGCTTCAAGAGCTTCAATTGATATGATTCATAGAACTCATCAAAAGTGCATATTTTATTGATTTACATGGATTCAAATTGGACCAAATAATTGAATGCAAACTATTTAAAATGGGCTCACATCCTGACTGGAAAGACATGACCTGCTAACAGACAGAGGAGGCTTAAGGCTAATCGAACTTTATGTAGTCCTCATTTCTGAGTTCATGTGCTACTTTTTCAACATCAAATCACTTTTAAAGTTCTTATATCTTTCTGGCGGATACAATCCATTATAAAGTTATTCAATAACCATTATCTCATAGTGCAGTTTCCAGTAACATTTCACAATCATATTCTTCCAATAATCTCAATTCATAATCCTTCTTCACATTGTGTCCAATTCTAACAGTAACATGCTATAACTGGACATTTGATATTGCATGACACAAGCCAAAGCCTAATAGATAACCGCTATCTAGACATCCTCAAACAGCTCAATTTCTGATCATACTTAAGCAGGAGATCATGACAATAAAATCTCACAACTGGTTGTTAAAAAAATTGACATTAACAAAACCAACCTAAAGGCTCAATATAAAATTATTAGAGCCTTAAGTTACACATGGCTAAGGAAGAACAACCAATGGGCTCTGACCTTCTGTAGAAGTAATTTTAAATTGATATTACAAAAAAAACTCAATTAGTATGCACATGGAAGGAAGAAACCTAATCACATTCTGTGAAGAAAATATAGATAATGTTATTCAATTCATGCCAGTTAGATTAACATGCAATATGATCATTTCATGGAACAATAGAGTCCACAGTGACTTTGTCTAATCACATTGCAGCTTACCTCAAAGAGCATTTTTCTTTTTCCTGATGATTGCATACATTTGAATACTTGATAACCATTCATTAGTTACATGACTGAGAACTACATCTGTTTTGCAATCTATCATCAATATCATTAACTCATTAATATAAACCTTTTCCATCAATATGGAAACAGCCAAATATCACAGTCCACATAAGGAGAAAAATAAGATCAAGAATTTTAAGATGGCTTTCAAATTGAGCTCATCTGTCCAAACATTCATTTTTGTTTCTGAGCATGTACTTCACATGAACCACACAAGAGCAGTGGCAACATGAAAATCCACCCTATAAACACAAAAATCATGTAGTTACTGCACCACATGGTTGAGATTCTAGTGAATAAAATGTGTAAAAATTTGCAACCAACTTTTCAAATTGTTTGATATTCTTTCTTTATTATGACACAATTCCTCTCAATGTTCCAAGGTAGTTTTCAGAGGGCGAACCTTGGGACATCCAAAGGTTGAACCTACGCAACCTGGGAGACCAGGATTCGAGTCATTTAAATCACACCTGCATATGTTGACCCTCCCCATACCCAACATTTATGAGTCTCATGCCCTTTTCATGCTCAGGCATTTTTCTGCATAGACAAATGTTAAACTCTAGTTTGTTGTCACATGGCCCACAATCATAGTTTTTTTACTACCTGTGATATTTCTTTTAAGTTAAAATTTCCAAGGTTTACTAATTTATTCACCTTAATATCCTTAGCTTCTATATGTGCCTTGGGGATTTGACTTCCGCATTATTTGCATCTGGGACCGATCAATAAAACATTTAAAACACTTGTCTTTCCTGCTATTCTTGCAGCGCTCTTTATTGTAGGAGACCATAAAATCTTCATAGGAGGCTGGTAAATGCAGATTCAGTTTGCTGATTGCCACACAGTTACATTAACATATATATTTGCCTTAATGCTTTCAACTCAAGCAAACAAAGAAAATAAAGGTATTAAAAACATAAATAACAGAAATATGTAAAATTTACATATTTGAAGGATAATCATCTTGATAGCTGACAAGATGTAAAACTAATAAAAGATGAACCACTTTATATGGTTATTCAGCCACTATGACTAGAGAAACATTAATTAAACACTTGATTGAATTTGACTAAGTTTCTGGATTTCAAATTTGCATATCACATCAACAACATGTATACTATCTGAGCATGAAATCAGGTGATTACAATCAAGGAGGAAAATCGAAAACCATTTTGATAAACTGGTTATAGCTATCGGTGAGTCAACATTATTGACTGGCAAGGGAAAGCAATATGCAACACTTGATATGATATATTCAGCAATTTTCTGACTAAATAAAAGTTGCGATAGCTCATCTGCAGCATGAAACTTGGAGATAGACTTTCATTTTCTGAAAATAAAAGCGTTGCATTCTCATATAGCAGCGATCCAGCGAGCAAGGTGGGTTGGGAAAGGAGCATATACATGAAAGGTTAAATGCTTGTTGGTAAAATTGAGACCTCTGATCCAACCTGCAATCATGCGAGGAAAATCGATTTTTTCTGATTTTCCACCAATCTAAAATAAATCAAGTTCAAAATTGTTCTCTGACCCAAACTTCTTATGAATTACTAGTATCAGAAATGGTAGAACATCTGAATATTATCTTCCTCAAGACTGACAAGAAAGATTTCAAGCAATCAAACTGCTCAATAGCGAGCGCCGGACTACGCCTCACCTTCTCTAAAATGAAGCAGTCTTAGCTTTTCGCCCTAGCTCCTATTGAAATCATTGGTTTGTTGTCACATGGCCCACAACCATAGCTTTTTTACTACCTATGATATTTCTTTTAAGTTAAAATTTCCAAGGTTTACTAATTTATTCACCTTAATATCCTTAGCTTCTATATGTGCCTTGGGGATTTGACTTTCGCACTATTTGCATCTGGGACCAATCAATAGAGCATTTAAAACACTTGTCTTTCCTGCTATTCTTGCAGTACCCTTCAATGTAGGAGACCATAAAATCTTCATAGGAGGCTGGTAAATACAGATTCAGTTTGCTGATTGCCACACAGTTACATTAACATATATATTTGCCTTAATGCTTGCAACTCAAGCAAACAAAGAAAATAAAGGAATTAAAAACATAAATAACAGAAAAGTAAAATTTACATATTTGAAGGATATTCATCTTGATAGCTGACAAGGTGTAAAACTAATAAAAGATGAACCACTTTGATATGGTTATTCAGTCATTATGACTAGAGAACATTAATTAAACACTTGATTGAATTTGAACAAGTTTCTGGATTTCAAATTTGCATATCACATCTACAGCATGGAACTCAGGTGATTACAAAATGGAGAAACCATTTTGATATGGTTATTCAGTCATTTTGACTCAAGAAAGGGAAAGAAATATCTGACACTTGGACCAATATTTTATTTTCTGAACATAAAAAATTGCATACCTCATCTGCAGCATGAAACTCCGATAGACTTATGCGTCGCTCATGTAGAATTAGATTCTCTTGTATAACGAGATCCATAACCTGCAATCAAGGAGGAAAATCATCATATACATCTAAAATAAATGCTAGTTCAAAATTGTTCTCTGACCCAAACTTCTTATGAATTACTAGTATTAGAACGAGTAGAACATCTGAATATTATCTTCCTCAAGACTGGACAAGAAAGATTTCAAGCAATCAAACTGCTCAATATTTTTATTGTATGACTACATATTCTAAAATGAAGCAGTCTTAGCTTATACAATTAAAGTGGTTTTAGTTATTATAACCATTAATGCAAAGTTGCAGTTAAGGTTTGACGGTATATTTTAAAATGAGACTTCTGAGACAGAGATCATCATAAAATCTCTTGTTCAATTTTCAATTTATTTTTGATGGGACCATTATGAAAATAATTGGGGTATCTTATTTGGATCTTTTCATTTTCCAACATATCAAATAAATCATACTGCATAATGAGAGAATCTTAGGTGACTGATACAGATGTCATTTTATCATATCAAATAACTGAGTTAACTAGGGATGTCTGTAGGGCTACCTAGTTGGGCAAAGCTTACTAGGTAATGCTTGGTACAGAACTTATATAAGTGCTATGCTGACTGTCAGGTCTGATAATGTGAAAGAGATCGCATCTTCTTAAATTATGGAAGAATAAACATTATAATTCTCTAAAACCACTTCTATCTTTCTACATTAAGTAGGTTTCACTAATAATTTTTATAGTTGATATAAAAGATTTTCCATGAAACGTTTATGCTGTCTCTGTAGAAAGTTTTTCCCATGAAATAAAATTTGTCTTTCCACATGTTGAGGCTTCTTTCAATTTGAAAACTAACAATTGGCAGAACTCAGAAATATATATGATGGAACTCACAGTTGCCCGAGTTATGCCCGGAAGGCAGTAATCAGCATGAGGTGTGGATACATGCCCCTTCTTTACCATAAACTGCAAAAAAGATTTGATGCATTTTAATATTTTTGGATTAAAAAAATTAAGATACCCTTACTAATTAAATACTGTCTCACAATGTTTGTGGCATTAGTTTCAGAGACAAAACCATCTTTGTCTAGCATGATGGCATCATCTGCATTGGCAAGGTTGCCTTCAATCTGTAGAACATGGGAGCTAGTTAAACCAAACCAAGAATTAACAACTAGAGAAGTGGTCTGAAAAAAAACACAACTAGAGAAGCGCTGCTGAATTTCAAAGGAAAAGTGAACCTTTGCCAATATGTTGTTGATAAGATTGTTGTGATGAATCTTGGAGTCTATGCTCTGGAAGAAAGGTGCAACAGATTATCTTAAGCACAAAACATTTTAAAATGAAAGAATTTAGTTCAATTTATATAATGTTAATAAGAAAGAAGACAAAAAAATTACGATGAGTAAGGATAGAAAGGAAACACCAATTACTAACAGTGGTTTGCTTCTTCAGTCATTGTAATTATCATTATATGCCCAAAGCAGTATACAATGCCAAATCAATTTTCAAGTTTCATTTGTAACCTAGTAAAATTCTATCACTGGATAGATAATGAAAAGACATCTCCCGGAACAATAAAACCATAAAATTCCAGCAAATTGCAATACTTCAAAAGGTTGCTAGACATTGTGTTCATTGGCTAATTTGCTTATTTTACTCCTTTGAGATGAACTTTGCTTCCCTTTGACCAAGCCTGTCATTTGCTCATAGATTCTTATAATCTACAGAAATTCTGGAGAGCTGTTTCTTGGGTTCAAGCTCCAATTTGAATTTGTAAGATAGCTGATAGATCTTCAACCTACCAATTAGCCTTTTACTAAACTTGCCCGTGTAGATATTAGGCTCTAGTTTTCAAAGTTGATGTCAGTACGTGTTGCTGCTTATTTTACTTCAAAAGAAAAAGAAACAGATGTAGAAGACATTCAGGCCATGACTCTACAATAAATTCATCATATGATACGTCCACAGCCCAAAGATATTGTTCATATCAAGGTCCGCAATACCGTACCGTACCGGTGTACCGAGAGTTGATCGGTACGGTACGTACCGATATGTATCGTTGGTACGCTATGGCATACCGATGGTATCATACTAGGCCGTACCGATCGGTACACCTCGATACCGGTCGATGCGCCTCCTCATTCGGACGCCTCCGCATGCGGTCGATGCGCCCAGATATCGGCCAAAATATATGTACCGCCTTAGAGGGCGGTCCGCTGCACTGATTCCTGTCGGATCGGCACGTATTACACCCGCATGGCGATGCAAATTCAAACATACCCTGGACTTCATATACTTTATCACAAACCAATTGAACTTTTTAGTTGCATCTGGATAGGATCTTAGCTGCCCAAAAACATGCTCCTTAAATTTGGAGTCTATATCATTGATACATTTCCCTTGGTTTGATCATGCTTCTGAGAACTAGCTAAGCTTCTGTTTAAAAAAATAGAAAGTAAATTGGAACACAAATGGTTCTAAGATATGTTTGTTCAGGCTAGTCAATTAAATCTATGATCTGAAGCTCAGATTCTGATAATTGTCAATGAAAATTAAATGTTGTCTTCTTATTTAAAAATTAATTTCTCCTAAGCCTGACAAGATAAATGTGTTACTTGGGGTTTGGGGGGTTAAACATGGCTGTAGATGATAAATATATAACAGTATTACCTATATCTTGACACTAAACCTTGTCACAAGGATATAATGTGGTCATAGAAGGATCGCCGGACTTGTAAAATGGAAAGTGGACAAGAAATGGAAATGGAAATCATTATTTCCCACTATTGATGTTTGGATTAAGGTCATCACATTCTCATTCATATTAAAGAAGCTAAATCAAATTACCCTTAGAATCCAAAATCTAATTTTCGACCTGGAATTTTTATGATTAGAGAAATATTATATTCTGATATTGAGACCTCCCTATAATATGATTAGACTAATATAAAATTAAATAACACAATTACAAATTAATATAAATTTAAAAATCCATAAAATATAATATGCAATTAAATAATACAACATAATGTGCATATCAAATAATATAATATAAACAACTATAGATTAAAAAATAAAGTAAAAAATAAAAAAAATAAGAATATGGATATAATATAATATAATCAATAATACAAACAAATAAAAACAGAAAATTATACATATAAATAATATAATTTTAAATAATTTAAACCTAAAAAAAAAACAACAAACAAAATGATAAAACTAAGGATTGCAATTTCGGTCCATACCAATGTACTGAGCCTTTCTCAAGATTTATACGTCTTTAACGTTTTGAGGAGTAGCTTTGTAATACATTCCAGATCGTCCTTCCATTAATATTGAATTATCTACAAAGAAATTATTTGAATTTTTATATTATTTAAATTATTAGATTATTTTTTATACTTAAATTTTAAGATTCAAATGAATTAAGTAATCAATCGATAGATATACCTGGTTATGTCGCAAAAAAGAATGACAGGATTTTACGATTGGTGGATCGAGATCCTCGATCCTATGTATCTGTATATCAATATTATACGTTTATTAAACCCAATCTTGAAATTGATCTCACGACATAGTGTACTCATACACCTTATGCCATTGGTACATCAATGTGGTGATGATCGTAATCTGATCATCATGAACCACGTGTTGAGAGAGTGAAATAAATTGAAAGAATGTGGAGAAAAAGATTTAAAAACACTTTTCTACGTCACAAATGGTCAAATTGACTGTTTGAAATAGAACAATCTCAACTATTGATCGGTAACAATTGAAATTCAATCGTTATTAACCGATATAAGTCGGTAACGATCATATTTCGACCGTTACCACCCGGTACAGATCCCGAATTGCCCGATATGGGGTCAAGTGACCGGTAGCACTCAGTAGAAGGCGATCCGTATACCATTGTCCTATTGGACCAATACATATTGTTGTACTAGGCAGTACGCATCGATACAGCAAATCCTGGGTAGAACAAAGTATAGGTAAAAGATGATACACACCTAAATATAAGGTTTGCAATTTCGATTCGTACCAGTGTTCCGAGCCCTACTCAATATGGTACATACCGAGGCATACTGACGATATACCGGGGCGTACGGACGATACACCGGGGCGTACGAACGATATGCCTAAAATGGGCTGAAAATCTCCAAAAATACTTGAAAAATAAAATAAAGTTAGAATAGGGTTTTTAAGTTAGAAATGAACATAAATTTAGTATAATTTTAGCAAAAATAAGTTAGAATAAGATTTTCAATACGATGAGCTTTGCTCTGTGTCTACATTATGTAGGTTCTGTTGCATCTGCTTAAAATCATCTATTGCCTTCCCCTTCCCTTTCTATGTATAAACTTGACCAATACCTCATCGAGTTTCATGATCTGAATCTTAGGTGGCATGTATAAAATATAACTCCTCAGTATATGCACCATCCTCAAATTATGAAAACGGGATAGGACCATTGACACCCCGGCATCGCCGCCATCATTGGTTGAGGCACTGCTATACTCGTTGCTGTTATGTCTTTGGATTAAGCAGGTTGTTGAATATGATTGAGAAGGTGTTTCGTTGCCCGACTCGATTCTTTCCAACGGTGCGATTGATATTATTGCTTTTCCTTTTGCCTTTGTCTTTGCATGTCGGGCGAACGATTGTGATGGTTGGGTGTCTCTAGTTCCTCAAGAAGCCTGACTCAATGTTGTCTGACTTCTTCCGCCATGTTCTGACCTAGGGGGATCTTCCTCTTAATCCTCCTAAGTTTGATCCAATCCACAAATCATAGCTTTGTTGAATTTACGAGAGTAAAAATGTGAGAATGAGAGAAAGATATGAGTGAGAATGAGTTTGAGAGAGTTGAAATATTGAGAGAGTGATATGAGTTGAAACAAGGGGGAGGAAAGGGTTTGAAAACCCTTTCCTATGGTTCAAATGGTCAATTTAACCGTTTGAAATAGGATGATCTAAGCCCTTAATGGATAACGGTCAAAATATGACTGGTACAGGTTAGTAACGATTGGATTTCGATCATTACCTCCTAGTATAGATCCTGTATTGCCCGATACGGTCAAAGGCTATCGAGCGGTTTGCAGACATGATCCCCTATCGAAATTGGTACATACTTTGCCTGCATATGAAGCGGTGACATCGGTACTACAAACCTTACCTGAATATAAAGGCTATAAATATAAAAAAAAACAAATATTACAAAATATAAAAACATGCAATAACAATGATATGAACTTATTACATAGAAAAGTAAAATATATTAAAATGATAATATATGTTAGATCTTGAAATTGATTATCATAAACCAAATATGTAAACTTGGCCATTTCATTTTAATGTCAAAGTACACAAACCAAACTTGCCATAGAATTGGTCATCTTGATTCTCATTTCAATGATTTTTTAGTTCTGCACCAATTTTGATTCCAACAATGAACCAAATTTCACCAATGTTTGCATGTCAAAGTGGCAAACTGGAATTCAATTCCTTTCCTTCCTTTCCATAGTTTGATCATCGATGATGCTTCTGAGATCAGGCTGAACTGTTTTTTTGGTGTTGATGGTGTTCTTATTATACACCCATACACTGTGGTAGTTGCCAAGGAGGCTAATCTGATCCTGGTCAGTTTCCTATGGGGAATTTAATTCCTTTCAATAGTTGGATCCCCAGAAAAATAAGATATGAAACTCCAACTAGCACAATATATTAGGACTACTGTTGTGTGGATAGGATTCTTGTGATCCACGGACTATTTTCAGTCGCACCAATTAAACTTAAAATTATTCTAAAGCTTAATGTAACAGAATTTCCAAATAAACTTCAAATTGAACTATAACAAATTACTGATAACTGATAATGCAATAGTTTATAGACAATAATACCTGATCCTGATATAACAAATCAGATTTCACAAGCAAAAATAAGTCCTAAAATACAATAACATAAAAAAGAGACAGAGCCCTAAACCTCACAATCTGGACCAGTTCTAACTATTAATGAAGCAGGATTAAAACCTGGCTACATCAGTATTGTCTGGTTTGGCATGATCATTCAGAATTTCTAAACCAATAAAAATGGTTTGAGAATTTTTCGAACCAACCAAACTATTTTACAATTGAAACCAAACAAAAACAAGACAAACAAAAATATTATAGTGAGTCCAGTTTTTATGGCTTATTCATTTTACTTTTATTTAAACTTGATATAATCATCATCCATTTAACTTGTTTATCAACATAATATAATTTATAGTGCCTTTTTTAATAGAATTCTTAATGTTCTCATAAAATAATGGATAGGAGAATGGTGAAAATTTGATGAAAACAGAAAATATACTACCGTAGCATGAGCTTTGAGTACAAATAGAACCAAAAATGTAAAACATAAATATGCAGTTTGGCAGGTTTCAAGAAAATAAGAAATTGAACCAAAATTTTTGAGGTTGTACTACATAGTTAACCCTCTATTGCTTAGAAAAGATTTAGGTGACAATGATGATCACATCCCTTTGAACATTACAGAAACACACAAGAAAGTATGCAGATGTGCAATAATTTTGTGAAAAATCATGACCTTTTTATAGTAAAGCCCTGCCATTTCAATGCAATAAGAACTAATAATAGTAACACATTAATTGAACATATCTATGCTTATACAGTATAAAGTACTGGCAAATTTATCATGCTCACCCTAGATCACCGGAACAACTTGGAATCGTTTCAATCTGTTTTGTTAACTTGAAACATTAAAATACTTCAAATTATTCAGTGCACTAAATGAAACCAAGTTTCAGCAAAGAACACATCTAATAAAATTGAACAACACCACAATATTATATTTAACTTACATTTGGAGAATTACGACGAGTGGTTGCAGTAACCAATTTTATGCCACCTGAATTATCATAGACTGGTGGTTTCCACTCAGCAAGCACTGCATTACCCAAAGAAACAATTTCTGATACATTAAGATTGTGAATTTTCATTATATGGGCATTAAAACTCAAAGGTTCTGATCACATATAAACCAGTTCATGTTTATTTTAGGCCTCAGAGTAGAATACAAGATAATAATGGGAACAACTACAAAGATGATGCAAAATGAACACCAAGAAATAAAGATGCTAAAAGAGAAACTTTGAAGCCTACCAATTAAAGTGCATCCATAAAGATTAAAAGCCGGACTCATTCCAGATGTAACCTATGGGAGATCAATACATCATTATTTAAAGATAAATTCTGGCTATAAACTGTAATAAATGCTAGATGCATTTAATATCTAAAGTATAGTTGGATAATCGAAATCTCACTATGACAATTACCTTATTGCCACGTGTTAGAGTGAGTCTAATATGAGCATTATCAAACATCCCATTTGAAATGAGTGTTTTGAAGACAGCTTCCTTTATCTGAAAAGGTGAATAAAAAAGATGTAAACATGTCAAGTAAAGTCTATTTTGTTTCCAAAAAATGCCAAAGCTACCATTAATATTTTAATAAAAATAACACTTGTTATAAGGTGAACAACATAGCATTACAGTAACAAGTTTTAAATATCACCTCTTCTCGGTTTGGAACATTGCTAAAGGCTAGAGCCTTGGCTGAATCAAACAATCTGGTATACAGAGTGAAAATGAGAAACGAGAACATATTATCTAAGCACCCATTGTCACCTTGTATAAGAAAGGATCTTAGAAGCAAACTGGATAATAAACATACCGATCCAAATGTTCATCAAGCTTAAAAACCTTCCCCTTGTATATACGAAGTCCTTCCCATGCCGCATCACCACCTTGTACAACTGAATCAAGCACTGACACCTTTAAGAACAACATGATTAGACAGATAAAACAATGAAATAAGCAGTTTGAATAAATGCAACAGGAAATGACAATCAGGATTTTTCCAACACCTTGGCATTCTCACGAGGTAAGAGCTGATCACCAACCCAAACAAGCAACTTTTCATTGGCTGGGACAGGAAGACGAGGAAGAGGTAATGAAGGATGAAGAGAAGATACCAATCTCCTACAATGTTGCCTGAGCATGTTGTAGAAAGGCAGACTTTGTTCTAGCAGGTCATATAACTCAGTTGGAAAAGGCTGCATTTTTTTTTTACATGAGAAACATCCAAAATTTTCCACTTGAATGTCAGAAAAAAAAAGGACAAAAGGTCTTAAGCATTACTGCAAATGGTACCAATATTTCAACAATACTAGAATGAATCTGCAAATTTTTCGACAGTAGTACATATTATACGTCCTTGTACAGCAATACACAGGACAGTATAATTTGAAATGGTTTTAGGACTATGGCCACTTATTAAAAAAGCATGAACAGTTAACAGAATCCGATGCAAACTACGATTTAGGTGTTTCTATTTACTGTAACTGGCAACAAAAGTTGTCATAAAGCCTGAACCAACCCAGATTCCAGAAGCAAAGTGACCATGGAACCTATGCACAACTGACACAGAAGAGTTTTTATTTTTTAATCACCATACAAATTACACGATAATTCAGTAGTAGGCCAGAAGTGGGGATTGACTCAGCAATAAATTGTATTTCAAAGAGTCTTTTAATCAAATCAGTTTAATTGCGGTTTGCTCAGAATTAAGCCTAAGTAGTTTTACAATTGTATAAAAAGAAAAAAATGAAATTTGCCCTTAAACATTCATAAAAAAATCATTATATAGACTTATAGAGCAACCCAGCCTACATGACCAAGTAGCCTACTGCAAAGTTCTCAATTTAAGAGTTCACCCATATGTTCCACAACTGCTCAAGCCGACTTCATTATGCAGAGGGTTTAAAATGTAAAACTGACAGTCTTTTCCTCATGAACATGACTGCTTGGTCCCAACAGTCTTGAGCTTTTAAACCCACTTCAGGGTTACACTTTCATGCTGTTAGAGCTTTAATAACAATTGTTGCTTTGCATCACCTCAT
This sequence comes from Musa beccarii, assembly GCA_024322285.1. Lineage (NCBI taxonomy): Eukaryota > Viridiplantae > Streptophyta > Magnoliopsida > Zingiberales > Musaceae > Musa > Musa beccarii. The sequence goes on along the minus strand of CM044401.1, from coordinate 1,792,133 downwards.
CTGCTTGCTGTCTCATATCATCAGAAAAGAGGATTGGGTGTCGAAGAAGTGTAAAAAGGATCGATGATTAAAATCTGTGTGTTTTAGTCACTAGTCTCAGAATTTTAAGAACTGTCCTTAAGTGTTGATGGCAGCTCGTAAAATGCAGCTGCCTGACAAAACGGAGTTGTGGCTGGTTATCAAAACCTTCACCTACTGGTAGATAGAACTAAATCCAATATGATTTAAAATGCTGAAGCACAAGTAACTAACAGTAGGTTACTCAACAAAACAAAGGTATTACAGAAAGCAACTTTTATTTTCAGATAATTGCAATAAAAACAGTGCAAGTCACAACAGACTACTAGCAGGAAGATACCATTCAATACAAAATAAAAGGCAAATTGTATGTTTTGAGAGCAGATATGAGTAGAGAAGCTGAAAGAACAAAGAGGGGAGGAAAACGAAGGTCGCTAATTCCATGTGACGAAGAGGAGTCAAGCAGAAGTAAGAAGAAGACTAAGGGTGCATGGAAATAAATATTGTCCCTGACTGATGAGTGTATTTTCAATTATAAAATAGAAGATTCTTTTATCATATTATATTTTCAGTGGCTTTACAAAAAATGCCAAAAAAATTCTCAAGCAAATATTACTTTTGTCTACTAGTTGTTTGGCATAAGGGAAAGATGCAATTATGGAAAAAAGATGGTAATAAAGGAAGTTGTTATCAAGAAAAAATAGGAACGAAATGAAATTTTCACAAATGCTAAACCAACTACAGGCACCTATATATTATGAAAGGCATGTACACCATTAGAAGTGCCTCTTGACACAGGTAGGTTTATTTGTCTCCACTTGACTTGCTAGTTGCTACAAACTAAAATTAATCAGTTTATATTGCAAATATCAAATATTATGTGATGCCAAGATTTGTCAACAACTAGGTCCTCATTTCTTTATTTCATCATAGTATCTATGTCGGTTGAAACTCTTGTACAATCAGCAAAACCAATTTGGCTAGTTGGGCTATCATAAACAATCTTGAAGTTACATCTCTGCCCATCCTCGTGGCATTACATATTACTTTGCTCTTGTACTTGTTTCTGCATGATAAATTAGAGTTCTTCAACATGAGTTTCTACTGTCCATGGTATCCTTCTCTGCAGGTTATGCACCTTTCCAAATGGTATATCCAACTCAATCAAATACACTACAAAATATTCTAAAGCTCCCTATCAAAACAAGTTTTCAATATGAGCTGCATCAACACAAGTGCAGTTGTCAACAAATTTAAATATGGGGATGAATAACTATCTCTATACAGAAACATGGTTCTCCAATAAGACAGTGAAAGTGGAATTCTTACCACAGAAGACAGGTGTGGTTTTCTGAAACCTGTTGACTTGTGCACACTCCCATACCACCAAGGTGCCCAAATTCCATCAATTGGCTTTGGACCAGCTTCCCACCTGTAAATCCAGGCAAATTAAGAATTGACTCCATGATACAAGGAAGAAGAGATCAAATCAACAAAAGAAAACACATACATATCCTATTTTAGAACTTAAAAAAACAGTGAAGATGTCCTAGCATACTTTAAGCTTGAAAAAGCAAGATTTATTTATTCTTCAAGATGGAAACCATGACACTAAATATCTGAGTGATGATGTAGAAAAATATAAAGAAAGTAATTCTGCCTTTTCCTAAAATCTGAAATTTCTATGCATTACAACTAAAAAGTCAGATTTTACAAAAAAAAAAATATATAACAATAGCTTGTAATCTTAAATACTTGCAAGAGTATATACTTCTAGCATCATCAAAGTAATTATAATTGATAAATGACAACTCAGAACAAGTGAATTCAAAAATCCATATGACCATACTTGAGCATTGATGTCTGAAATGGGATATCCAAATCTTGACAAAGACCACGCAGGACAGTCTGCAATGTAGTGAAATTAAATTCCATCAAGAATGATTGACATAAGGCAAATATTTGTCATGAAATTATGAAATTTAGCAACACCACAGAGATGGTTGAGAAAATAGTGATAGACATGTTCAAATATGAAACTAAATGTAAGTTGTGACACCCATATAGGGTGGCCCATCTTTTCTAAAAGCACTTGAATATTCCAAAGCATGCTAAAAAAATAATATGCCACCTGTGTTAATAGTTTAACATTATATGAAAATAAAATTAAAACCTTGTGTTGTTGAAACGGGTGATATGTACCGGTCTGAGAGGATATCGGTACGCAGACTGCCCTCTACCGGGCGATACCAATGTTTTGACCTTGTATCAAGGATTATAGGGTCTGTACCAGGTAGTAACGATTGAAATATGATCATTACCGAGACGTACTGATTAGTACACCTCGAATTTCGATCGTTACCGAGGTGTACTGGTCGATACGCCCTAGATTCCGATCATTACTGAGGTATACCGATCGGTATTTTTGGACCATTACCTCAAAGTATTTTTTTGAGCTTTTTCAGCTCTTTTTGGGCATACCACCAGTACGTATCGTACTGAGCAAGGCTCGGTATATCAGTATGGACCAAAATAATCATGAATCAGACAATTATGTTATGTTCGGAGTCCTACTCATGGCATCCTAGTCAAATTTAGAGAAGACCAACTAGGGAACTAGGGACTCAACTTACATTTAAGAACCTCTCATATTAGCGGAACTGTCAAGTATGTATGAGCTCCTTTATTTTTACTCTTAACAAATGATGTCAAAGACTCATTATTATAGTGTAATCTCGAAAAATAAAGGTTTCGTTGGCAAATATTGACTCTTTATTGTTTCATTCCTAGCTCAATCCATGACTACTCATAAGAAGCAAGTTTGTTCTCGATATGCTCCACGATCCCATCCAATGAATTATTTGACTTTATTTTCAGTAAGATCCTATGCTCATAGGTTCCATTGTTTCAATAGCTTCCCCAGTAATGGTTAATTCTGAACTCCTTGATGGAGCTCCCAACAAAATTAGAATCAATCTCCACAATTTTTATTAACCCAAGGCTCCTTATTATTCTTATCACTTTATTATTTATGCTCATTCAGTATTGATGCTTTATCACATTTCCTTATATGAGGTAATTCATAGACCATACATATTGGAATCATATATCATTGATTTTTTTTTCTTCTGTTTCTACCATCCATCCATTTATCAAATAAAAATAGAAAGAAAAATCTTTAACAATATTGTTTTAGATACTATCGCAGACTCACAGTTACATTGAACAATAAGATTGAATCTACCAAAGATGCTGATGGACATTCACATTCAACCACTAGTTTTTCACTGTTAAGCCAAATATTTCTTAGTATTTTTTCTGGTCCAAATTGAAGTATTATACCAAATAACTATCACCAGTATCTTTAATTTCTTTAAATCATATGTAATATCTTTAAGTTTCTCAAGCCAAGCTGAAGGTGGAATCTCCAGCCAGCTTGAATTTAGGATCTCTCAATACCTCTGGGCCCTGCCTTTCTTTCCTCAAAAAAGATAAAAAAAGACAATAAGTACTATCACCAAAGACATGTCCCTTGAGATAGTTTAGCAGCATTATAAGTAAACAAATGATGAAGAAGTTTATGTTAAAAACACAATAACAAGAAGCAAACTAACCTCAGGATCTTTTTGTAAATCATCAGCATCTATTATAGGTGGAGCTTTACCCAATTCACAAAGCTCACTGTATATTGATACAAGATCTCCCAAACCCAGCTCAAGAAATGATGGTGATACAACTTTATTGAATGATTGCTGATGACATACAAAAACCACACTGTCAAATGAGTAGGCAAACATATTAATTGGATGAAACTTTGTTTCCTGAATATATCCATGCCAATCATTACTGATTAAAATGGAATCAATTATCACAATATCAAATAGCCTATATTGCAATTAAAATAAATCAAGCGTAGCATATCCGAGAAATGTGTCTATAGATCTTCAGACAAGTAATCGATAGGTGTAATTATTAAAAGGACTCTAACCTGGAAAGACTCTCTGTTAAACTTGAATAATGTTGAAGAGAGAACAATGCAGTGTCCGATTAATTCAGAACTCTTCAATAGCTTCAATAGCCTCTAGTTTTAGCACACAATTGATTTCTTCAGTCTTTAGCTTGTGTTTCCATTTGCCATTTGGAGTTGCTATTACAGAGACTATCACATTGTGTTTAGGCTTTAATATTATATAGCCAAAACTTGATCTTAGACGTGAAATTTCACAATTAACCTTTCCATTGGTTGATTTTCATTTATTCTATTTGTGTGAGCTGAGTAAATTAATCACAAAAGATATACAATTAGGAGATTGGCTTCAGAAGCAGAAATAGTTGCCAACAGGTAATAGCTACACCTCACAAGAAAATAGCACTTCAGTATATCAATATGCATAATATTTGAAATACAGATGATATAGAATATCAATATAAAACATGGTAGCAAAAAAAAGCATTTCTAGTATCAGTATTGAAAGAGCATTTCAATTTGAAACGATAAAGTGGTAGCATATCATCATGTCAGATGGCAAAGTAGCAAATTTCTAGTCGAATTACGAGTGCATATTAAGTGTACGAGAAAGGTATTGCAACAGGATTTGAAAGAAGGGCTTATCCTTGGATAAAGGGACATGACTTCTTAAACCATAACAATAAGGAATCATAAATATTTTTACATAAACTTCATTAATCGGGATGCTTAATGCAGTGATCAGCTAATATACACAGGGATTGCTCATTCATTATGACAAAGTGTGGGTGTGTTGCCCTTTACCATGAAAAACTATTGCTTCATAATTAGTGTCACAAAGAAGTAATTGCTAGAAGAGAATATTAAAAAATCAATGAGAATATATGAACAAATAGTATACATCCATAATCTATGTTTCATTGTTAGTGACTATGTAAAGCTCTACAATGGGAATTGTGTCTTGGATCTGCCTCTCAGAATTTAGTAACTTCATATTCCTAATGAAAATATTGATAGTTTTCTACTCATACAATATCTGAAATGCCACAAGAAATTACCTAATTCAATATAGTGCCTTATCACATAATACCACTGACTTCCAAATTTGATGTTCTGAAATTTCCTGAACAAGCTTACTCTATAAAGGCACAGGGTGGCAGCAAGCCTTCAGAAAAATAATGTTGCTTTTGGATTCCACTAACACAAGCATATGACCACCAAATTTTAACAACACAAATGTCCTTACAACCACGATGAGCATGAAATGATGATATCGAGTTATAGTTACACTGGACCTTTAGGCTAACCCAAAATATCCTTCCAATATAGTTTCCTAAGGAGAAATTTGCTGAAAGATAACAGGCAATACTGGAAATTGTACAACCTTTGATTTACACATAGTAACCAATAATTAATGATCTGGCCAAATATCAGCATCAAAACATGTAGTTTACCAGTATAAGGTCATTCACTTTTTATTCTTTCATCATTTTATTTGGTAATACTGGGTGGTAAATGTCAGTGTACTGCAAAAAATATTCCAGTATCATAGTGGTCTAAGAGGTTACATCTTATATAGTTAGATTCCAGTAAATCCTCTCTAATCAATAATCAAACATCTTATATAGTTAGATTTTGGAGTAATATAAAATTGCATAGAAAATTATGGCTAGGCCAAAAGGAAAAGTCATGTTTCACAAGGTGATATTTACCAAGATATTAAGGGGATTACGTATCAATATAAAATGCTTTCCTTTCTTCATCAAATCATTCAACAAATTTGGAAGTCGTTGCTTTGCCATATGCTACAAAAACAGAGAATCAATATAAGAACCATGATAATTGGATGCCAACAAGATAATGATACTTCAAAAAAACCTCATGATACTAATCCCACTAGCCAAGTAAGAAATTTCATGTTGACAGGTATATAGAGAGGACTTGAAAGCTTTTCGAAGAAGGTTATCAAATTAGTTCATTTCAAACACTATATTGTAGTAGCATTAAGTTACATGACTGCTTTTTGCTCTAGTTGCTAAGCATATAACAAGAGTTTTTTAAAGACCAATATGGATAAACCTAAGAAAATACAATTGTGTTTACTTTAAAGAGAAAACATGCATGCATCCATCACCTTTCACAGTCAAGTCAACTAGAAGAATCATTTTTTCATAAGAGTTGATTTGTAAACCAGTTTGTTGGACAGGCCGGTTAAAGAAATAGGCGAAGAAAGTTATTGACTTAACTACAAAGGACCATGTTTCTCATTTTTTGATGAAGTTCATATCATATGTAAGCTCCAATGAACCCGCTGGATGGTAATGATCACGTTGCAAAATAAATATATGGAATAGTGTTATCTACATTTTTATATAAGGATGGGTCATTCGAGCGTATGTAAATAGATGTTTATATCACAACATATAATTCAAATCGATTGATGCATTACTCTATTTTGAGGTAGACAAAAACTAAGATATGTTTACTGTTTTCAACGCACTCTCATAAAACTCATAAATTATTAGACAAGACAAGCCAAGCTTATGCTGCTGCAACTCACCCTTTTGCACTTGTTCTGGGACCTAGCTTTGGCCTTTGATTCTGTGGAACTAGATTGAAGTTTCTCAAGTTCAATGTACCAGTTTTTACTCTGACTAGTATCTTCATCAATTTTTTCCATCTTGTTGAATAATTAATCCAAATGAAACATTAATCTATATCTGATCTGATTTATCAATTGGGTGATTGAACGTACAACTAATCGGATGATGAGATTGAAAGGTCAATCCTTATCAAGCACAATCAAATCAGATGAACTTTCATCTCATCCATTTGTAGAGTCTAATCCAAATCACAATGAAAATAGGCTTAACATAAGTTTATCTAGCATTTGGTCATGCCTACATATAAAACTCGCTCAGACTTCCATGTTCTGCAGTATATCCTGTATTGACATCAAACGATATTTAGAATTCTTTAGTCCAACCTTTTGTAGAAAGGTATTGTTAAAAAAGTGGCTAGCAATAGATTTAGTAGGATTGGATGAATCTTCAGTCACATCCATTTTATTCAATGGTTCAATCACTTGTTTTCCTACAATGGGAAAAGAGAAATTTAGCAGTGAACCAATATGTTAGGAGCTAGTTGTAGAAAAAGGGGATGCCTTCAACTTTATGTCATTTCCTTTCATGCTATTGAAGATGGTCACCACTGATTCCTATCTTTTACAATCCTTATGATCTTTCCTTGCATAAAGTTTGTCCTCCCTTTGATCTTAGAATTCTTCTCATCCAACATCACTGGATATGAGATTCAGACATTCTTTACTTGTGTGTAAGTTTTCTTGAGACAAACAAAGCATGCAGTTCTTATTGACTGGGTCTTTCTTTAGAAATCAAACATCATGTCCCATATCATTTTCATCTTTCTCATGAGCTGAAGTTGATTCTTTTACAAATTGGATGACAGTAGCCTACGACACTATTTATCATAAAATAGAAAACAACATTGAATATGCTGCTCAAATTGTCCCATCATATCTTTGCCAAGCTAACTATGAAATGTCATGTAAGATGCTCTTGAAACTTTAACCAATAGTTGCAATGAGAAACAAACAACAATTGTAAATAATGTGGTCTCATACATTCTAATCCATGTTAAAAGGCATGTAAGCAGTACTCATTAAACATACAATAACTTCAAATAACCAAGAGGTCAAATTTCTTGCTCAAAATTTTGGCATTACTCAACTCTAGGAACTTCATAATTTCTACCTTTTCAGATTCACAAGTATTGTTTTATGGCCAACTGCACTGTAATGAGAAAAATCCATGATAACAAACAATAATATATATTATTCATAAAGTCGTAACATTAACTTCTTTTACCTTCTACTGACAAATACAAGTAATAAACTGTAGTAACATGGTCACCCTGAAAATTTTAGCAAATTCTTTTAAGATATTCGAAAATTAATATATGTAGCAAGTAAAGATGGAATTTGCTTCAAAAGGTCCAACATAAATTTAATTAGCAGTTTGATGCAGGGGGTGAAAATGATGGAAACTACGGTACCTTGCAGTACCGGTATTTCTTCTCTCCAGGCCCAAAAATCACTTCCTTGACTACCTTATTTCCATCCGAATCCTACATCATATTGGAAGCGGTTAACAAAAGAAAGAGAAACAAAACATCAATCCTCTAAAAAAATAACGTGAAGGTCATTAGCAAAGCTAAAAAGAAGGCATGGATAAATGAATGCAAGACCAACGGAAGAAGAAATATTGCTAAAAGATGGAGAATCAACAGAACTACTTAAGATATTCCACTCAAGATTATTATTCGATTAACTCCAAAGAACAAACCACAGAGGAAAAGGCGATCCCCATGCTTTAATGCCTAGCACTGGATCCTTCGTCACCTCACAAAAAGTATAAAAAGGGTTCTTCTCTTCATTACCATCTTGGACAGGAGTTCATCGCGGTAGGGCCTCTCCAAGCCAGTGACCGTCAAGAAGTTTGCATAAAGAGGTTCATCAACCACCTCCATGTCGTCCCTCTGGACCAAGAAAAGAAGAATGAGGACCGGAAGGCGATCAGAATCCGGAGGCGATGCAAATAACGTGCCCAAGAATCTTGAAAAGAGTCGGTCCAACCACCGGACCACGATCGAACGCTTGGCGGGTGCAGAGAAAAGAAGAAGGATCGGACGGAGGTGAGGACCAGAGCGGGGGTAAACCTGAGCGAACGAGTACATGAGGCTGGTGCTGAGGGACCTGGGCGCCGACCAGGAGTGGATCACCTGCACCTCCTCCGTCGCCATGGCCGTCGATGGGGGCGGAGCTCAATGGCGATGCTCGACGAAGGCGTTGTCCTTGTCAATGTCTCCTCCCTCTCGGTGTTGTCTTGCTCCTTTTGCCTCGTACCGACGCGGGCCTGGCGTGGCCTTTTAATTCCGTCCCATCATCATTCACCATTCTGACGATTGGAGAGAAAATGTGGGTCCCACACAATTTCAAGTAAGAACCAATAAAAAACGGTGTACGAAAGCGGGTTTCCTGCTCCCCAGGACGAGAAGAGTTGGATGAGCTGGAATCCGAGATCCAAGAAAGTTACGCTGCTATGCCTTTATTAAAGGCCAACGAATCACTGTGATAAATGATAATTAAATAATTTTAATTATATATATGGCCACAAATATATGAATTAATCAAAGATGTGATATATATGGAAATATAATATAGACAAATAATTAGATTAATAGAGGGACTGCAGGCACCCTCCCGAGCACGTGCCAGAGGAAGAAAAAACCTGAAGAAGAACTGAAATGGATAATAATTTTGTGACTGTCATTAAAGTCGATTAATTGGGAAAATTTTATTTCTTTAGTCCAATTTTTAACCTGAAATAGAACTCAAATAGACAATAATTTTGTGACTGCCATTAAAATTGATCGATCGAAAAATGGGATTCCCTTTCACCGTAACCCTCAAAGAAGAAACCACAAATTAGTAGGGCTTAAGTGATATTCTTATTTATCCTTATAAAATGTAATAACTCATGTTTCCATTTGGCTTTGTTAAAACTAAAAAAAATGATTTCTTTTTTTAAAAAATTATTATGATTATAAAATATTAAATACATTTAGATATTTTAATCAAATTATTAATATTTTTACAAGCATTCTATATCCATCTTACTATGAATGATATCATTTAAGATTTATTGATTGTGATTTAAATTTTTTGGATGAGATATAAAGTTAACAGATGATATTTCGAATCCTCAATATTTGATGAGTTGATGTAGTACACATCAACTCTTAATATTTTAGATATAAAATTTATTGAATGGGATTTTAAATCGAGTCTAGTAAACCACTAACTCTTAATATTTTACAAAATTTATTGAATGAATTTTAAATCGATCTAGAAGACTAAGGTTAAGTCAAAAGGAAGAAGAAGATGAAAAGAAAGAAAGAAGAGAAAGATGATAAAGAAAGAGAAAAAAAGAGAAAGCCACCAAGGAAAAAGAAAGTAGAGGATGAGGAGGAAGGTGGAAAAGGAAAAAGTAAATACTGATTCGTTATTGATTTAGTTAAAAATTAAAAATAAAATATTCGTAGATATAATGCTAAAATTTTAGAGTATATAGATAACTATTATGACAAAAGTTATAGCAGAAAATATATTAGAGATTTTATAATAAAATTGCGTACATAAACTGTTTGGATGAACCCAAAAAATATTCATTGGCCAAACAAATAAAAATATGAACTCTCACTTGGACGATAACAAGTGAGATAGAGAGGACAGAATTCAAGAGGAAAAGTGAATAGAGGTGACAGAAAACGATAATGAGAGATGATAGAGATTAAGTCATTTTAAATCAATTAAAAAGAACATTTTAGCCACTTTAGAGCTCAGACAATCAATCTCATTAGTGAATCAGATCGATCAAGTCTAATAATCAAAAGGATAGGGAGTGGGATGAGGTGAAATATGTTCCAACTATCCCTGTCCCACTAAAAAATGTCAACCATTTTTGTTTCATATCAACATGAAATTATTGACACCATTTTAATTCAAATCATTTCTTGAAAATTATACCTCCATTCTCCTCCTTTTTCGATTAAAGCCAATCAAATCCAATATGATCAAACTGAATCGGGTCGATGCATCACCGGACCAAGATTAAAATTGTCATCCCAAAGTAAAAAAGATCATCCGGAAGTCTTAAGACGCTGGGGACAGCAATTGATCCATTCCAACTGTGCTCAAGAGTAGGACCTGCAGAAATTTACAAAAGCCTGGAAAACAAATTAGAGCCAAGTGGCGAAAATGATCAAAAGATTCTGATAACAAACTTATCACTAGAGTCAAAAGTTGTTCCAACTATAAATCAAAAAGGGTCATTGCAGCCTTTTACTCAATCTCTGATTTGAATCTCTTATGAGGTAAAAACTTGAAGAAAGTATATGGAATAAAGCAACAAAAAGTTACTTTAGCTAACTGTTATACTGAGTTGAGAACACCAAGACCCCATGATAGTCTCACATTGAATGTGAGCCAACTCTTGTGACGGTATATGACTCATTTAATACTCCCAAAGTCATATGGTTTTGGGTTTGAATCATGATAAATATGGTACCAAATTATAGTATTCAAAGCTTAATTTTGAAAAGAGAAGCTTTTATCATGGAAGAAAGCTATTGTCTTTCTTTTATTGGATGATTCAGTTGTCTGAACTTCACAATTTGTATGGTCACTGTAAAATCAAACTCATCGAAGCCTGTATCTCTTCTAGAGTTCGTCCTTTGGTTTCTGGCACAAGCCGCTCCACGAATAGAACAGTAAGACCGCAAATGCTTGCAAAGATGAAGAAGGTTCCTGAGATTTTTATCCATATTAATATGTATCGAATCAAAGATGTCATATATTACATGATAACTGATACTAGGCAGGTTCTCATTACCAGCTGAGCTCCACATCATAAGAAAGTTGAAAGTGTATGAGATAATCCAGGAGCCAACCCAGCTAACCAAGGTCACAAGGCTTCCTGCTGTTCCTTTCATGTTCAAAGGAAATATCTGTATCCAAAATGTCAATTATCAAAACCTATGGTTTCAGAATATAATTTTATCTAATTCTTTTGAGTTCAGGTGAATTGCCTCTGACATGATGACCCATGGTATTCCCCCCATACCCAGTGAGAATGATCCCGTGTATGTCTGATATGACAAGAAACATGAAAGTATATGTATAAAAGTTACACTTTCAATTGCTATGAAACGACAGGAATATAGGTACCAGTATGCCAGCCAGAGCAAGCACGGTGTTCAATTCCTTTGAGAATTCATGTCCCTGTTGACCTTAGGAAATCAGTACGAGATTTTTTTTTTTTTACTCTGTAAAATTTATTCAAGAGTTGCAGGTTCTAGTAAAGACCTTCAACATGAATGACACACCGACAAGGAAACAGCCTATGCATGTTCCTGCTGCAGAAACCTGGAATCAAAAAGTCATTAAGAAACTGTGTGAATCCTTTCTTTAGAGAAAAGAAAGGACAAGCTGAAATGGACGGGTTTAAATTGCTTATGTAGTTCCTTGCCATTAGAAGTGGTCTTCTTCCAGATCTATCCAACAAAAGTACCCCTAAGGTGGTCATTGGAATCTGCAAGATAGCAATTCTGATAAGCTGTCTTAAATCAAAGAACAAGTAGAATATGTTTAAGAAAATGAACCTGAACTGCAGCCATTGCAATCATTCCAGTATCACCAGATGAAAAACCTGTAAGTATCACAAAGTTTTAGAGCCCTATTGGAATTAAATTTATTTGATGTTTCTCATCCAGAAAAACAAAAATTAAAAGTTGAGGCATGAAGAATTGGTGACATTGTTTCTGTTTTTCACTATGTTCATTGTTTGTGAAGCCTTCCTGTACTGTTGCAGGATGTTTTCCTCTTTGTATATTGACTGTGCCTTCAGTTCTGTGGAGTTTGTATTTGTGATGATCTTTTAGTGCAATGGCAAACTCATGTCAGTTTTTTCTCAAGAAAAAGAAAATAATGCTCCCTAAAAGTTTCAAAAGAAAAAACTGTACAAGATCCCAGACAATTGATTGTCATACTTGTGGCCTTGACCTCTTCTTCTCAAATGAATAAGAAACTCCCACCATCAAAAGACAGTAGTTGGGAATTGGAACCACCAGAGTTGGTTTTAAAAAAAAAGCAAAAGAAAAACATAAATGAAAATTTCTATTGCTTACTCAGGAACATGAAAAACATAATGCTGCTAGATGAGGTCAGAGTTACACACATAATTGGAATAATTAGGAGAGAGATGTTATAACTTTACCTGCTGAGACAAATATCTCACTTGCATAAAAACATATTGCATTGACTCCTCCAAATTGCTGAAGTACCATAAGTCCAACTCCAACCTGATTATTGAGTTCAAATATTGAGAAACCCTCAAGCAAAATTAAAGCATCACCCATATATACCGAAGATGATGTACACTTACGATGACTGCATGAAGGTATTTCTTCTGAAACAAGTCCAACATACCAGACTGAGGAAGTTTTTGAAGGCTTACTGTGAACTCCTGGGTGAACAAGCTTCCATTCTTATAATACATAAATTATTGTGTAACTGTGTAGAAATTAGAAAATTTGTTTGAAGATAAATACAGTACCATTATCTCCTCTGCTTCTTGTGAAACATCAGAATGCTCCCCCCTTAGTCTTTTTAATACCGCTTCAAATTCACGATCTTTGCCTACCATAGCCTGCATGATGTACAAATGCTTGGATTTAGTTTAATCAACAGTTAATTTTTACCAAAATGAACATTCCAATCTTGGATACCCAATGATCCACCTCAACAAAAATAATTATGCTTTGGGGCCCTACGACATGAAACATTTCATCTTTAAGGTCTAAAAACCAATAATTTCACTTGTTATGAATAATAATATTTTTAATTTTCTTATTTTCTCCTTTTCCCCGATTTTTTTTAATTGATGAGTAGAAATAAACTGTACTTTCTAGAATATGGAGAGAGAATTTTAAATAAAGGAGAAAAAATGTTCATTATATGAGTTGAAAATTCAGTAAAATTAACCTGGAAATTGAAAATAGCAGCTGGAACCAAGAAACAACAATCAAATTTTTATTACCTTGTATCAGCCATTTAATAATGAAGAATAATGAGAGTTTTGCCAAGAGCAAAATAGTTCAGAAAAGAGTGCAGCAGAGATATTTCATGATTGCTGATGTCAATAATCGATATCAAGTTCTTTGCAACTTTTTTGTCCGAGTAGTCATTACTTTTAACACAGTTCAATCTATAAAATTTTTCCCCGAAATCAAGATAACCCCAGCCCACCGCCTCCCACAAAGCCACAATATGCAAACCCTGACTTGATCTTTACGGTTGTTTGTTTAAATTTTTTTTTATGAATTTTAAAATTATCAATTTCATGAATATTTATGTAGTAATATACTTGGCCAAAAAAAAAAACTAAAGCTACAAACAGATAATAACCAATCAAAGATGAATTTTTCGATTATCTAACTAATCATAACATGTAACATACACAAGCATTCATCATACTGTTCAAGGATTCAAATACCTATCTGTATGATTGGTATTTACCAGTTGAAGCTGTAACTGGTTATACAAATAAGTGAGGATAAACAAAAAAAAACACACAAAAGAATACAATTTTTATGTTGTCCGAGGGCATGCATGTCTATGAAGCACCGTGATAAAGTTTCCACATTCTTTTGTGAAATATGAATACAGAGATATGATACAGTTCTAAGGCTCTTATATAGACATTTTACATTGCTGGTGATCGAGGAGTTTAGACTAACTGGTTCTTCTATTCATGTGGCCCATATACATTTAGACCTGAAGATTATTGTTCACTGATAACACTTGAAAATCATGACCGAGGTCCAGGTGACTAACCAGCCATCTTGGAGACTCTGGAATGAAGATGAGACCGAGAAGTTGTAGAAAACACGGAAAAGTACCTGAAAAGAAAAATATCCAGTTAATTTGTGTGTCATATGCTCAAAACTCCAAGGAAATGATCCGAAACTTCATAACAATGTTGCTCGCTTGGGGATCATAAATTTCTTTCTTATCATTTATTTCTGAAAAGGAGCATGTGTATCTTACTTAAAGGAGACTAAAAGAAGAGTTCTCCATTTTTTTCCTCTTTTCTTAAGGAACAGGCACTGCCTCATTCTACTAATGAGATGCAAATAACAGGATAAAGGATACGATTTACACCAAAAACAGAACCGAAACAACATGAAGAAAAACACAAAAGAAAAACTTAGTATGACACAGTCAAGAGGGACTGCGGTCAAGTGATAGACATCAGAGCTTTCACTCCGGGAATACATCTCCAAAGAACAGCAATCAGGTTTTGTGAGAACCATCAAAGATTCAATGTGTCCCTCCTTAGCAGAGGGCCCATGTTCCTTGCATCTGGAGAACCCTCTAAATGTCACTTTGGATTTTGGCTCATGCCAACCATGGCTCACTACTATAGCAGCCAGGCAGTGCTAGGCGCAAGCCCATACCATGCCAGACTGATCTGCCCATGAGCTATTTGGACCAGATTTCTCCTGTACATAGAACTCATAGCTCTTTACCTATCTACATCTCAAGACAAGTCTTTGAACTAAAACTCTCATGTTTACATCCTAGAGTGCAATGGTCGTGCAGAGATCAATGTTGTATAAGGAATAACTGCATTAACAAATCTAATATAAGGAATAAACAATCTATCTAGCATCAAGAAGTCTCAACTGCAAAAGGAAATTGTCTTACCTATAATTGCAAGTATACGCCAGGTCAGGATTGTTCCAAGCAAGTAAGCAAGTGATCCTCCACAACATATCATTAGCTGCCATAAAATTTTACCAGAAGAATCAGACACATAAAAATGCTTTTGTAGAATCCAGCATCTTTCCTTTACCTGATTCACAGCTGCAAATCCTCCTCTTAAATTTTTTGGTGTTATTTCAGCAATGTAAACTGGAACCTGCTTAGAATTTGTAAGAATTATCTGAACATTGATAAAGATATTTATTCTACCAGACATACATGTTCATGAAGTACTGCTAATAGATATGCACTATAACAGCATAATCATGATCAACCTCAAAGAGCACTTAGTGGTTGAAATAAATTATCTAGACTGGCAGATAATCAATACTAAACAAAAATGAGAAGCTCATAGCATAATTGAAAAAGATAATAAATAGCATGGATATAGAAAAAGATAATAAATTATGTACTCTGTGTCAGTCCTGATACTTTTGTTTACATTTCACATGTTTCTACAGGTGGCTTTGCCACTTTCTTTGTCAAAAAACAAAAAACAGTTACCATATAAGATGTGTTCAGAAAAGAAGGCAATACTTTTGGCTTAATAAGGTGAACGTACCACATAGGAAAGAAGACCAATACCACATCCAACTGAAAGTCTTCCAAGATCAAGCCACATGATATTCTACACATAATAACCTCATTATATTCAGTACTCAGATTATGAACATTATTTTCATAATTGCTCATAAAATGTGAGAGGAGCATTTGATATTGATAACAACCATCTATCTTTTTTGGAACTCAGAAATGAACAAAATAGTTTTGAGTGTCATAATTTGGAAATAAGAACCTTTGTTAAGAAAATAGAAACCCAACCAATGATGCAAAGAATATCTGAAACTGCCATTGCCTGCATTACATGTCGCAACAAAGAAATGAATCAATTTTAGGATTTTTGTGCCTTTTCGGATATCAATCAGTCTTGAGAAGAATGAAAGAATGTTTAGCTTACACATCTTCTGCCAATTAGATCTGCAATTCTGCCACTCAGTATAGCACCAATCATCGCTCCAATTGTAAGGATTGAACCAAATAGAGAGTACTGCAAAACCAATTCTAATAAATGAATATTTTTAATTTATTAAACAAGAAACTATGCTTTGCAGTTTGCATGAATCCTCTAAAAATAGTGATCAGTTCATATAATGACCAATTCCTTTACATTTGATGCCAACATCAATAGCAATTTTAATTTTTTTAATTCTGAAGATAACTGATAAGTTTATATGGATTATCATGCAAGACATGCTAGCCCATGTCAAATTGCACATGCCATACTAATTGAATACCAGCATCAGTCGCATCAATTTCAGCAACATTTCATGTATGAAACTAGTTAAATGACCAAGAGAGCACCACATTGGCACTTGCTGTAGCACCACGGTCTATTAAGAGGAAACTAGCCCGGGATGGTTCATTAAGAAAAAGAAAAGAAAATATCGAGATCAAGATTATGATCAGTCTGATCAAGTGATCCAAAATGAGGCATCAAGGTTATATCCAAAATATTGGAAAATTCAGTACTAAAGGATCGCTTGATATTTCAAGTATATTAACATCACTTGATATCTCAAGTTCCTCCTCTTTGTTGCTTATATTCTATTTGCTGCTATAAAAACTATGTGGCAGAAGATAGCCATCTCATTCTGGTTAGTCCAAATGGATTGCCACAACGTTCATATTCCGAAGTGTCTAGACAGTGAGGATGCATTTCTTGATATGGGCTTTCTAATAGCTAGAAGAAGAGACAATCTTGAAGAAAAATAATGGCAGATAGGTGGCAGACAACTAAATTTTTGAAATGTAAAATGGATTAACAGAGAAACTCTTTTTTCATTTCAAGAACTTGTCTTTATCATCTTCCTTTCTTGCACCAACCAAAGTATAGATCTGTCACCAACCGATTCAACTTTAATGTCCTAGCATAGTACTTTGATGTTCAAGTTTTGATTTTCCATTTCTCCCATGCTTGTCTTCCTTTCAGATAGATACTATTCCTTTACAGCTTGAGACAACCATAAGAAAACTTTATGGAGATCTAGACATTTCAGAACATAACCCTCAGAGTTTAAGAACATTCTTGAAGAAGTTTATAAGTCAAATATAGAACTTACTAGTTAATAGAACAAAATTTGAGTTTCTTGAAGAACTACTGAGGAAAACTAACTAACTTAATAACAGCAAAAACAATATGAATGCCTTCATCATTCCAACCAGAGCTTTTAGGTAAGCAATATTATTAAAACTTACTGAGCTTTTAACCAAATAAAATTTAGAAAGAAGTAAAGAACTATACTGCAAGCTATTTGGACAAAGTACCACAAACACGGCAAATCCAAAGCTGATGTTATAAACACCAGGCCTTCCTTTCTTGCATCAACCAAAGTATAGATCTGTCACCAACCGATTCAACTTTAATGTCCTAAAGTGATGTTATTTTGAATTTCTCCAGCTTGTCTTCCTTCAGATAGATACTATTCCTTTACAGCTTGAGACAACCATAAGAAAACTTTATGGAGATCTAGACATTTCAGAACATAACCCTCAGAGTTTAAGAACATTCTTGAAGAAGTTTATAAGTCAAATATAGAACTTACTAGTTAATAGAACAAAATTTGAGTTTCTTGAAGAACTACTGAGGAAAACTAACTAACTTAATAACAGCAAAAACAATATGAATGCCTTCATCATTCCAACCAGAGCTTTTAGGTAAGCAATATTATTAAAACTTACTGAGCTTTTAACCAAATAAAATTTAGAAAGAAGTAAAGAACTATACTGCAAGCTATTTGGACAAAGTACCACAAACACGGCAAATCCAAAGCTGATGTTATAAACACCAGGCCTTCATAGCATAGTAGGGATGACCGATATCATGCCCTTGATTATCATGTAAAGGTTATGTGTTGCTCACCAGCAAACACAGATATCGTGTCATGCCAGTACCAACCATGCATGCAGTTTTAAGTAGGCTGGGCTTGGAGGGGTACTACGCCGATTGCTGAGAACCCATTGGGCCACATGGTTTTCAATTTCAATCCATTGTGGAGTCATTTTCTATTACACCCTTTTTAGTGCTTAAAATTGTCATGTGAATCCATTGGAAACAATGATGGATAGATTAAGGATAAAGAACTTAATGGATATCTTGTTTCAGAAAGAAAATGTGTTGATATAAAATTCATAATGTAAAGTAATCATATATTCAACTAATGTTTTGGTGCATCTGCTGATTGAAAACATACCTGGGGCAATGAAAGGTTAAGATCATGCATAATTCCAGACTGTGATGGTGAAGAATATCCCACCTGAAAGGATAAACTAAAAGATGAGGCATTGCTGAGGGAAAACGTAGAAGCTACAGAGTGACACCAAACAAGTAGCTTCATATTGGCACTCTGGTCATTGTAAAGCATGAAATTGCATTTTTGGCTTCAAATATATCAAATTTGCAAAGATTTTGTTTCAACTTTTTTCTACAATATACTGACATTTTTTATCATAAACTTCCCAATAATAGTAAGCTTCAACTCGTGTTATCACGGTAATCATGACACTAAAAGCAAAACTGAACAATCATGTGAATCATGTCATTGTAAAGTATGAACATCGTGTTTTCAAAAACTAAAATTACATTAAGTTTGCAAAGATTTTTATGTTTCAACTTTCTTGTACAATATACTGACCATTATTTTATCTTAAATTTCCCAATAGTCGTAAGCTTTAACTCATGTTCTCATGTTAATCATGGTATTAGAGAAAGAATGACTAATTATCACGACCCGACCTAATAGAATTATTGATCTATCAACTTCGTTTTGCCTAAACTGTTGGCCAAAATACTTAAGATGAAACTAATAATAATCCACCCATCATGTGAGGCGTAGTCACTTTGATACTAAATGTCACTGCCCGACATGATAGGATAATTGGCTTACTTTGTTTGACCTAAACCATTGGCCAAAATGTTTAAGTTGAAGTTGATAGTAAAACACCAACCAGACTCTTATAAGTCTATCTTAATCTTATCTGGTTTGGATATGAAACTAATTGGAGTGTTACACTAATCATAATCATGTTAATCATATAATCATTAATCACGAACATCATGCTTTCAGAAATTAAAATTACCTCAAGTTTGCAATAGTTCTCATGTTTCTAACTTTCTTGTATAATATACCGACATTTCTAACTCATGTTATCACGAAAATCATGATATTAAAAGAACAGAATGATTATTCATGTTAGTCATGTCATTATAAAGCATGAACAGACCTCATGTTTGCAATACAATACACTATTCTTATATCAAATTTGGCAGTAATGGTTAGCTCCAACTCGTTCTCATGTTAAGTACGATCTTAAAAGGAGAAGGAACACTGCCCTCAATTTCAAGAAGTAAGCCCGACTCGCATCGGTTCGATTAACTCGCAATATTCCGTCACAATAACTGTTTGGCGTACCGATATGCCGAACTCGAAAGAGCCGAAGACGGCGACGGCTGTGCTGGCAACCACCATCCACAAGGACGAGGGCGAAGAGCTCCCGCGCTCCCGCTGCATCAGCGGCTTCACCACCATCTCGCCCTCTTCCTTCGCCTCCATCTTCGCTATCGCCTTCCCCTTTCCTGCCAATAAATGAATGAGAACTGGGTGTCTCGGCGACCAAGTGTCCCCGTCACACGAGCCTGGAAGAGATACACGTAGAAAGGCACGGGAGCTGTGGAGGAGGAAGAGGAGCTGTACCTCGAGTCCGGTGTTACAACGACCGAGAGACAGAGACAGGGGAACGAAGGGGTTTTATAATTAAGAATTCTGAACCGGCCCAAACCGTCCGCAATCAACCGATTGCTATCGGACCGCCGGTATGTCGTGATCGGAGTTCTTTTTTTCCTATCAATCAACGTAAAAACGTGGGTCATGTCTGAACCGGTCCGACTCGTTCTCAAGGGGCTGTTCTCTGGCGGACCGGTTTGTAACCGGTTCGTGCCGACCCGGTTTTCGAGTCGATGCAAAGACAGAGGTCATGTCACTGCTCTCTCATCTTGTCGTCGTTTCGTTTGAATCGTCGTCTCACGTTCTACCTTACAACTCCTCGTCTACTTTGAAACTTTGTGGCCTTTCTTTTGATTTGGGTCCAATCCATGGTCTTTCTTTTGGGGGTATTTTTCCAATTGCTTTTTTTCTGGTAGCAACTGATGATTGAACTGTGTATCGTCTCCCAAGTCTCGGTAAATTGTATATTTGCTCTAAAAGTGAGTCTTTTTTCTCTTGCAATACCGACATATCGATGCATGCGATAGCATCGATGAGGAGTTGGAGAGGGAAGCGGAAAATAAGAAACGAGAGGTTGGAAGAAGAAAAGATGGAGACAGAGGAGAGGAAGAGGAATACCTGAGAATAACAAACGAGTAATGGAGCGAGCAGTCGGCGGGCGGATCGACGAGCCGTGAGTGATGAGAGAGAGAGAG
Source organism: Musa beccarii (assembly GCA_024322285.1). NCBI lineage: Eukaryota > Viridiplantae > Streptophyta > Magnoliopsida > Zingiberales > Musaceae > Musa > Musa beccarii. Next base: position 1,771,268 of record CM044401.1, on the reverse strand, counting down.
AGAGAGAGGAGGAAGAGGAGGGAGGCTTATAAAGGGGTTTTAATTAAAAATGGAACATTTTATGACCATATTTGTTTTTTTTTCTAAGCAATATTTATGGTCCGATTCATACCAATTATATGGTAGTTTTTTTAACCCGAGTTATATCGAATCGATTATCTTCTTAAACAATGAAAATAAAAAAAAGATCTTTCATCCAAACATGGAGACTGGGCAAAGCAATTTTAGAGCAAGCAGATTAAATAACAAAAATTGGCAATTTTATTTTCTTTCTCTAGTAGTACCTGAGGATTGGCATTGTCAAGTTGGGGAAATTTTATATTTGCTACCCTTTTTGCTTGCTTGTTTCCATTCAAAGTTGGAATCTTTTTCCAGATCTGAATCCGATATATGATGTCTCGGACCGGACAAAAATAAATTTCTTGTAGTAACTGATGATTGATCCCGTCTTAACAAAAAGCAAAGATTTTGGCTGTCGTTGCTTTGTTTAGAGAGCCTAGAAATTTATCATTTTTAATATATTAAATGACATAAAATATTTATGCATAAACTCAAGATCTACAAAATACTAACCAATCGGATGTCTCACTAGCGATAAATTTATTGCTATTTAGCTTATTCTTTAACATACCACCGCCATAATACTTGTTCATTTGTTTATTCATCATAACTCAGAAGTCATCTAAGCAAGAACATGATAGAACAGAGATCAAAGTGATGAAATTGTTACATCAACAAGAAAACTGGGATTCTTATCAAGTAAAATTGATAAGAGACTTGTAGTCTCCCTAAAAATACAAGAATCATGGGGATTATTATATCAGACCTACTCATGATCCTTTGACCTAAACTTTTACAATGAGGCATGAGCATTATATCAGTCTCTCTATTTCAGTTCAGACTTCCCCTGAGCTCAAATAATGGCATGTAGAATTTGGGGGAGTGCTGCTTGCAAACAGTGCAAGCTAAACAATTCTGCACTGTACATAGGACACAGAGTGAAACAAAAGGGGTTAATTTCATTTCATGCAGGGACGCCACCAAACATGCACCTTCTAATGGAAACTGCAAACTCCCCCACCTCGTGCGGGTGGAGGAGGATGATACATGCTGCTAAACACAAAACAACGCTAACTATTACAAACAAAGGAAAGCGAGTCCTCATGATCTTGTTTGAGAAAATATCATCCAAAGCACATTTGATGCCCGGATTACGGTGACAGTGCTGCCTGTGGGAGATCTCTTCGTTCACAAGCAGAACATTTACATCATGCTCCACAGCCGGCTGAAATGAGTCTAAGAATAACCAATCTTTAATTGCTTCATTTCCCTGCAATACGATTTGTCAGACACTTTTTCTTAGCTACAATATGGATACTGATTATTGCAAAGAATGAAATTTTCCAGTAATCTTCAATAGCATTTCCTTGATTCTTTATTAATTTATCTAGTATTACTAGCACTGTGTCCTATGAATCAATATTCTCAAGCAAAATTGCTAGTAAACCTAGTTTGACTCGTTAGATCTTCTTGGGTGCAACGTAGAGAGCCAAAAACCGTCTCTGCAGGTTCAGCATGCCCCACAGTTTATATACTTCTAAAAATAGGAGGGCAGATAACATGGAATTTGAACCCATAAACTTTAACATACTAAAGTTAAAAAAGATATAGTTGTTATCTATAGATCATTGACACAAGCAGAAGCAGAAGTTGGTTTTTCTAGTTTGTCCAAGAATTCTCCTCGATTTTTGGTTACTTGAAAAGCCTTTTATATTTAAAGTTTGAACATTTTTGCCTTAAAAGATGATGAAGAATCTTTAAGGGTGTTTGTCAAGCAAATATCGTACACAAAGGGATAAATTATCATGTGTTACATACATGGCTACAAGATGAGAATATTTAACGAATCTGGGAACAGCATATATTTTAATCAGTATTGCTGTATGATCAAAGGGACATCAGCATAATCTGAGCATAAAAATGCCAAGATTCTTCATCTGATGTCTTGTAAACCTAACAAGGTCAGAGCTAGATACATAAGGGATCTGAAAAGGTATAGATTTTAGACAGCTAAAATGGAAGAAACAACAATAGGTAGTGCAGACACATACAATTACTCCATGTGCTCATTTTATTAAACAATCAGGAGGAGTAAATTTCATATTAGGCCTGTACAAATGTTTCACATTCATATGAATGAATTGCAAGAGCATCAAAAAGGTCAAGCTAGTATAGGAGATCAATCCTGATAATTAATTTGACTGCCGATTAATTGCACACATGGCTCTAACCATGGAACTCAATTTTGCCCAGACCATGAACTGGGACAAGGACCATCCTTTTCAGACAGTCCAATCTGGTTTATTTTTCTAAATGCTGCTTAGGCCTTTAAGCCTTAGGGTTTGCATGCAACACGTGAGGCAGGAGTATCTGCCACTTGTGATGGTGCCCACCCACTGCTCTCCTTTGTCTTATCACCCGTCAACTCATGAGTGTCCTGGTTCTTCTCCTCCCTCCTCTTCGTGTCGTGGTATATATACCAATAATACCAAGTATCCATATGTCGGCATGGACTAAATCTGTAGGGCTACATGAGTCTAGTATTCAAAACTGCATCGTTGGTTCAGACAATAAAAAAGTTTCCAAATAATAAAAGGCCATCTGGTTTTAGAAAACTAAACTAGAAATTTTTTGGAATTGTTACTTTTGACTTTGTCCTTACAAGATAGGAAAGAGAAATCAATCAATTAATTAGATGTTTATGCATGATTAGCGAAGGAACCATTATCTTTGTATAGGCAACAGATTACATATACATTATCTAAAACAGTTAGCATAACTGTAACTAGATTTGTTTCACATAAATGCATTTTAATCTATTTTAATAACTGCCAATGTTAATCATAATTTAGCATTATTTACTTGCAATGAACAATAATAGAATCAAGATACCAAGTAAAGCGTACAGAAAACATTCAACTAAAATCTTGGAACTAAGACATAATTCCCAGAATAACACAAATAAAAAGCAAACATCATAACTTACTTGCTTTGTACAAATCTCCCCACAAACATTACTCTGAGAGCTTTGTGGCATGAATCCACAGATTGTATTTCTCGTTTCTGCTTCTGATCTCATGTCATGCGTTCTCTCATAAAGAATCTCTCTTGCATGGTTAAGGTACTCATGAAATAGCTTTTGGTCAACATCAGTCCAATTGTCTAGCTTATCAAAGCCATCTACATGAACAATATTATCCAGATGATGCATTATTACTTGAAGAACACTAAAAAGCTCATTCTGGAGTAAGAATTTTAGCAAAGAAGTTAATCTCTGAACATTTGTTAAACTCCAAAAAGCTTTCTCATCTTCTAAATGAGGTGCCTTCATTAACCATGCAATGTCCAAGAGCAGTGCTGACATCACAGATTGCCTGGATGCAAAAAAGTCACATGAGCCCGGAGAGGAATCAGTAATCACATTTTGGGATATAATGCTACTGGCATAGCAATCGGCAAAATCCCCTTCCATCCTCTCAAATTCAGAACATATCTGTTTGTTACCGACAAGGACAGGGATAAAGTTGGATATTCCAGACACATTTTCAACCTACAAAAGTAAATGGAATTGTAATTCTGCAGGGATCATTTTTTAATCAAGTAAAATGATTTTCATATTATACCAACTAGAATAAGATGAAAATATACAATCTTTTTTCAATCCTCAGCAACTTAAGATTGTTGACTGAACGGATTCAACAATATCACATATGTTTGTTTGATAGGCAATTTCCACATCATATAGAGATATAAGACGATAACATTTGAAATTAAAAACAAGAAAAAAAGGGAAGACAATAGTTAAAGAGATAATAAAAACTAATGAATCAATCAAATTCTGCTAGATAATGGCAGCCATTAAATTAAGTTGAATTATTAAAGAACAAATATAGAACATAATTTTTCAGTCTGTGAACTTCATTAAGAAAGCTCACCTCAATAAATGCAGGACCAAAAATTTCGGAGTCCATGTGAGTTACTTTTATAGTGAACATCTCATGTTCAGAACTTTTCATCCACTTCACCTCATTTCCATCATAAAACCTGGACTTTCCAGTAGATGTAACACGCATAGAGTCATGTTTTAGGTATTTTCCAGCAAATGATACCAGAAACCTGCCACAATAAACATTTATGATAAGGCTAGCTACTCTCTCTAAGACACAAAATATTCTGCTGACTACACTTTTAAATCTCTACACATACAATGCAGAACACAAGGGTATATCACACAGCAACTGAAGTTGTATCCTATAGCTATCTCAGCCAGCAATCCTTGGGGAAATTCCAATAGGCAACCTAGTGTCACTCTTGTGGAGATTTTTCTTCCCTGCCATACATATAGTGTACAGCAGGAACAATTTGAGTTCCAATGAAGTCAGGTTACAGAACAGGAACATTGGATGCAGCGAATATTATATATTAAAGTAAAAAGTATTCAAGCTGAAATTTACATGATTAGAGATGCATGTCCAAATGTGAATACAAAAAAAAGACATACACTCAAACACTATACTTGTATATGCTTTATAACAAAGTCAGGCAGAAGCAAATATTAAACATATTGATTGCAGAGGATCTCAAGCATAAAGAAACCATAACATTGCAAAAACAATTACTACAACCACGATAATCTGAAATAGTTATAGGAAAACTGTAAATAGAAATAGATTACCGAAACTTGGGTTGTTCAAGATTGCTGCCACATGCAACAAACTCCATAGGTTTGCCAGCCTCAAAACAAGAAGGATAAACATAATGAAGTATTGGTGCCTGCACGTCCATCTTGATATTTGTCAATGTTGTTCCATCTGAATATATATGTGAAACATCTTAGAAACATTTTCACATATAAATACCCTTGATGAAATAGTTTTAAGGGGAAAAAATTGAAATACTACAAAAGCACAAACACAGAAAGCATTTGATTCTGAGGAATTAAATCAAAATCTCAGCATATGTGCTCAACTGTACAACTAGCAACTAGGAACAAATGACTTACATCATGATGCCCTGAAAGAGAGGATCTCATATCCAGCTACCGCCACATGTTTTCCAAATCCAGAATGGATCTATTAAAATTTTATCAGTTACAAATTCAGGAACCATCCAGATCCAATTTACAATAATTTTACCTAACAAATTCAAGAAGAATGTTAACTTTCTCAAGCCATCACTACTCTTGCCCAATCCTTGCCCAAGCAACTATGTAATTCTGTTGCATATGTTTCATTATTTCTGATACTAGTTAAATTTAATAGATTGACTAATCAATGGTTTCACTTGCAAGACGGCGTTCACCAGTCTAGGCTTAAATTGGCATGTGGAATAGGAATTTTTGCCGGGTCCATCTAATAGGATAGTTACCGTCTGGTAACCAGCAGAAACAGGCTTACCATTCAGTTTTTGCCTGTTATCGAACCAAAACCAAGCAGTAAGCCCACTCTCAATTAAAAGTATTCAAAAGATCCTGTTCAATACTAATCTAATTTAATCTTTTTCTCAGTTTTGCTTTACTCTTTTGATCCTTGTGAATGGTTCTTTCCCTCCCTCCTCGCCCCCATCCCCGCACAACCCCCCTACCTCTCTCTCATGGCAAAAGGACAGAACAACCATTCATATCACAAAAATATAAAACTTCAAAAAATAAAGAACTGAAAGCAGCAAGGAACTAAATACCAAAGTTTGCCATACCATAACGTACCACTTGGTATGGGCGGTACGTACCAATCCGATAAGGGACCGATATGGGCAGTACATACTAGTCTGTCAATATGCCCCAACGTATCATGTGTTGATATATTGGTACGTACCGTACCGATGACTGGCCGATACACCGGTACGGATCGATAAGACGAACTATGCTAAATACCATCTTATGCCAGGTTTACTGTTTGGTACACACCTGTCCAACCCAGTAATGGTACACCTGTGTACCATGGTACCAACCAAATACAACTAAACTATTATTAATTATTTATATGTGCACCTTTTGATAAGAGTTCATAATAGATCCCTTCAAAACCCAATCTCGGCATTGAAAGTGACAATCCCAACTCCCAAGAAAGACGATAAGCCCATTGCAGGCCTAATTCTGACCCTACACATGGTGCTCTCTTCCGCACACAGTGATGTCCCCAAGTGGCATCAGCATTTCATTACCATCCCAAGCACTTGCCTCCTATACCATGGCACCATCAACTTGTGGTTTCATCTGGATAGGTATGAGAACCCAAAGTCCACCACGTAGTACATTGAAATTTTTGTACACATGAGGTAAACATATGGATAAAGATTCATTCCATTAACTCACACATCCTCTGCAACTTCACTTCCCACTGTCCAGCCTTGTTTAGCATTAAAACAGGGACCCGCTGGGAGCATTTCCAACCCTCCTTTTTTTCTGTCTTGAGAGGCCATTAGTTCAAGGTCTTCAAAAGTGGATTAGGTCTTCAAGGCCTAGGTTACCTCTGACCATCCAATGTAAGGGACAAACAGATTTCACCAAAGCATTAATAGATACTTGTACCACACCAACTAATTCTAACAATCTAACTGGGTTCTTGTGCTAATACCAAACTGAATTTTAATTTCTTGGCAAGGGAAAAAACTCAGAGAACAAAAAGAAGAAGAGCCTTCAACTAATTGGCAGTTGAAGAGCACAATAACTTGTTTATTCATCATTCCATCACTTACAATTAGAACTTCAGATACCAGTGAAAGGCATGGGGAGAGAAGTTGATGCATCTTATAATTTATATGGTTATGAGTTAACAAATATAAAAGCTTTTTAGTCAAATCAACACAGTCCAATGATTTACAACATTTAGGAGTGCATTTAAGTGTGCCAGTTGGTCATTGCCTATGGACTTAAATGACCGTCAATGTACATCAGCCCAAAGCAACAAGCTCAGGATAAAGTCGAACAGCCTATGACCAACCACACCCTTGGCTAGGTGAGCAACCAAACCATTCTAAAACAATGTCAATTGGTCATCCAATCAGCACACATGCAGATTTATACAACTGTACCCTCACACCAAACAACATCTCTAAAAAAAAATGAAAAAGAACAACTGAACATAACTGACTATTCAAATAAAGTATACCATATTGCCAAGCCACAATGAATTAAATATTAAGAAAAAATCAGCAACAGACTGTCATTATCTTACTAAAGACAAGATAACTAGCAAGTCGAATGAAGCTGAAATTTACTGATAAAACAATTTAGGCATGGGCCAAGAAATCCCACCTTGCAGAACATGAATTATCATATTGCTAAGATAAATAAGAATAGTGCCTCTTCCAAACAGCAAACTTTCAGGTGCGTTAATCAAGTCTCTAACATAATGAGCCACATCTTGAGATAACTATAAGAGAAAATGAACGTAATTGTCAATAAAGCTAGCTGTGCCAGTAGACAAATACACATGAAGTTCCTATTGGTGAGAACCAATAATCGAAGATTATGCCAAAATAATGAAGGAATCTTCATCCTAAAATGATAAGAAAAGCATAAAATTCATGTTGGTGAAACATATAAACCAAAATTCTTTACTGTTGAGAAGTGTGAATAAAACAAGTGGTAGGCTAGAACATCAAGTTACTACAAGATGCAAAGCGAATTCACAATTTCATGATGAACATGCATAGAAAAATTTTAGTTAGATGATCCTTTGCTGAAAAAAAACCTCTTAAACCTCATTGTCTACACATCTATACATATTCTCCTTCATTAAGTCCAAATTTCATTGTCTACACTATTCTAGCCACAAATAGCACACGGCACTCATACTGGATACAATGCAATTTAGCCAACAGTGAAGCAAACTTCTAATTTTGAACTAGTAATACACTTGAAAAAAAAGCAGTAAAAGAGCATTGCATTCGTTGTGACTAAGAACAAAAATGGCATTACTAAGCATAATAGAACTATTAAAAGCAGAACTTCATACCTTCTCCCACATGAACTGTGGCATTGCAATGAATACAGTCAAAATTGTACATCCAGGACGAATATAACCCTCCAACTCAACTGGCATATTTGCCAACCAATGGAATATCTGCAGAATTAAAGAAAAACAACAGCTTATGGTCTCACTCACAATTAAATGAATAAGCTAGCTTTTCTCAGCTACATTTCATGGAAAACGCAAAAGAGTACTTGATGACGCAATCGTCTAGGAAATTCTGCAGGGTTCCAATCATAAAGCTTGAATGATATTCGACCTGTAGGACACTACAATCAAGTAATGCATCACGATCCAAACACATGTAAAAATATGTTGATAGCAAAAAACACAAATAACCAACTGAAACCAAAATTTGTTAGAACCAAGAGATCTTAAAAAGCCTACCACAGATGAATAAGCACTCTTGTTCTCACAGAAAGTAGAAGAAAGGGTAAACTTTGAATTGGTAATCTTTTCAGCTTTCTGAACTTCACAGGAAGTTGCTAACTCATCATTTTTAAAGCTGGGATGTGAACCAATGGGAGAACCTTGGCCACCTTCAGACTCTACTACTGTTCCTCTGTCCAGAACTTTGATGCTCACAACTGTCTCAGCTGTGTGAAATGCAGAGTCGTTCAACGTTTCTAGAAACCATTAAATCAGAATGAGACAATAGAAAAGAAAGGCCAATTTTACGCTACATTAGAGAAAAAAAGGAAAACATAATAAACAAGAAGAATAGAACAACGACCACAAAACCTTTATTGATTATTGCCGCTACTGTTAGTTACAACTTACAACAAGATTAATCTACAATTCTACATCTTCGGTGCTGCTCAAACAAATCATGCCTAAGAAAGTAAAGTGAAAATTACAAAAATGCTTAACTGAATGAGCTTGTACAACTATATTTCAATGAGATTGTTCAAGAAATATAGTCATCCAAAATGAGGCCACTGATCTTTTGAACCGTGGTCTCTACCTATCAAGGCGAGAACTAGGCAAGGTAAAAAGGAACAAAGTGGATCAATAAATGTAATGCTAGGTAATTTTAGGGTTTCACTAGGTATAATTAATTAGATTAATAATTCTTATTAGATTAACAAGTAGATTGAATAAATAATTAAATTTAAAAGAAAATATTACCTCTATGATCCTATATTACGTTAGGAGATTGGTAAGGGTGATATTGGAAAAATGGCGTTAGAGTTTTCCTATTTATGGAGATCCTCGCGCCCCTCTTTCTTCTTCCTAGATTGTGTTGAACCATCGTCGAGGCTCGAGGAGCCCCAAAATTAAAGAGAGAGCATGATACTAGGAGGAGATTGAGAAGCTTCCATTCCGTTCTTTTATGATAATAATTAAAGTGATTAATTACCAAAATAAAACAAATAAAATCTCTTCCTCTAAGGTTTTCTATCTTTAGATAATCTTTAAAGGATCATTAAAATTCATATAATAGTTTGAAGGAATATGCCTCTTGTGATTGTTGTTTCAGATTCGAGTCCTATTCAAGCATTGATTTGAAATGATAATTAGTTCAAATATGTTACTGTTAGAGGATTTATTTTAAGGACAGTTGATCAAATAGAGAGGGAGAGACAAAGCCAAAGAGTTGTTGTATCATGCATCACACAACATCTCACAAGGTGTCCTAATCAGTTTGCATGATCCATGTGCATAACTAGCAAGTGCACTGTGCACAAGCCTACAGCCATGTATGTTTCATACATGATACCTTAAACATAGCCTTAGATCTGATCATAATATACACACTTGGCCTTGGTCAAGTCTTAGAAAATCTAAGAGGAAGCAATTACATTTTATAATAAATCATTTTTAATTATAATAACAATATTATAAAAAAAGGGAATTGAATCTTATCAATCTCCTCCCAGGGCCATAGGGCCATGCGCCCCCTCTCTAATTCTGGAGCTCCTTAGTCTCAACTCTCAAGGAGGATGAAGCCACCAATAACAATGACTCAACACAATCTAGGACGAAGAAAGAGAAGTGTGAGGTCTCTTTAAATTTTAAAAAAAAAAACAACTCCTCCTTTTTCCAATATTATCCCTACTAAATTTATGACATTAGAGGTAATATTGTCTCTTTAAATTTAATTATTTATTAAATCTGATTATTAATCTGAACAATAAAAATTATTAATCTAATTAATTATACCAAGTGAAACCCTAAAATTACATAGTATTACAGTTGCTTTAGGTTGGAGGAGAATACACACAAGCAATAACTATGATTGTAATTGCTAGATATGATGCACAAAAAGAAGTGCAAAAACAAAAGAACCAAGATTCATGGGATCAAGATTTGGATTTGGGATTAGCCATGGAATAGGGCCTGGATTGATTTGGATCAACCAGATCAGCTAGTAGGATCAAATCTATTCCTATTCCTGAACAACCAACAGTCAGCAAGATTCGCTAGAAACCAAATTAGAAAAGCACGATCAGTTGAAGAAACAGGGAATGAGAAGGATCAACCGATCAAGAACTAGCCTAATTACCAAGATAGGTCAAAAGTTGATAAGGATCTACATGAACAATTGGTGCAAATCAGGATTGACTGACTAATCTGGATCAGATAGAAATCAGCCAGGTCAGATCAGAATACTGCACATTGTTGTTAAATTAATGCATAACTCTATTGCACTTAGTTCACACCTCCATATCGCCAAAGTGACCATGTGTACAACAATCACAATTTGTTGCATTATTACTTCTGTCTTGGACTTGTAATGATTTGACAATATGAGTTGGCATCACAGTTTTACCATATTGACACATTATTTCTTTGACTTAGACTTGTGAACAATGTGCATATCATTTAACACTTTTTCAATCATCATTGACGGAACAAAATTATAAACCAAGCATGATCTATTGATGATTCAAGTTTGCACCACTCTTCAGCTAGATTAATCTGATATTTATTAACGTATACATAAAAAAAGACTAGGTGGACTCAGAATTACACATCTATACAAAGTGACTGCTTCCACTAATCAGTGTAACATCCATTTCACAAAAACAGATGTTAGCCCCACAGTGTTGCCACAAACCTAAGCATGTCACTGTCTACCATCTAATAAACCCAGAAACCAAAACATAACAAGATATCTCTATTACTTGAGAAGTAAGAAATAAACCTGTCAAGGGTTCACCATCGCAAGTACCATCAGGCAGTGAGTCTTCTTGAGCTTCCAATTCTTTTTCCACTATACTGTTTGAATCATTAGGCTTTCTTCGTCTTCTGTTATTGTGCCGTTCTAATTTTCTCCGACAGCTACGTTTGCCCTCATCAAAATCTGGCAGAACATGAAACCTGGAAAACCAAAACTTTGAGCCATTAAAATTATAGGCTATAGCAAGAGGAACATAGTAAATGTGCGTGAGCATAGCAACTTAAGAACAACATCAGACTAGCTGGAAGAAAAAAAAAAACAATGTAATACAGAAGCTTTTACTTGATATTTATAAAGATGTATTTAACAGAATAACTGAGATAGAAACAAACAAAATGACCAAATTTTATGGTTACTACAAAAGCCAATTTTACAACATACCATACTGGAGTATAGTGCTAAAATTTGTCATGTATCACCACCAAGCAAATATAAAATTCTAAATATTTGTGCATCACAAACAGAAAAATTAAAACGCTTACGAGGATCTAAAATTCTTAATTAACAAGTTGAGGATATATCAAGAATGTCTCTGAAATATCAGAAATTAGGATGACCTTGCTACATGATCAAAGTTAGTTTGAGCCAACACACCCATGTCATCTATTTTGAATTGATTATGCCATAGAACAAAGGGATAGAATAATTGAAAAAATAACAATGTGTAGAAGACCTGAATTAGATCACACCATTTTTTCCTGGCTTGAGATATATCATAAGGTTAGGTAATGTCTTAAATATCCTTTTTTAACATATGCCAACCTAGAAACCTTAGGTTAACGGTATCTGCTTTGAAAAATATATCCCAATAGATCTAAAGTAGTCTTGCACCCCCTATAATTGGAAGAAAGCAGATTCAATTTGGAATTAATATGCTCCATCAAATTAAGGGTTAAAATTGTTTCACCTGCATTCTATCTGCCTTATGTCACCATAACATTGCCAGAGTAGTAGCAATAAAAGTTGTCAAAGTTGTGGAATTTTACTGTGGTCATGCACATAACATCAGTAATCTTTTTTTATAATATTGGATTCAAAATGGTAGAACATCAAATCCACTGTCAATATATTTCCTCCAGTCACGGTAAAATTGCTTCTTTATGATCTAGGCAAGCAAAGTTTTAGTCACGAAAACAACCTCTCTACTTGCAAATATAAGAATGTGTACATCGGCTCTCCCTAAATCCTACATTGGCAAAAGCCTTACACATGGGTCTGCCCTTTAAACTACTCAGCGAATCTAACTGTCAGTGCCCAACATATTATCCTATTACTTATAAACTTCTGATTTACCATAAATGAAGAATCAACCAGAAAAAAAATTCTATAAAAAAAAGACAGAGAAGTGGAGGCCTTCAGTATGCACTCCATAGGAGACAATTATTTTCATCTTTTGGTGCCCAAAGTGATTACTGAAAATAAATTAGTAATAGTGTCTCTTGAAATTGAAAAGATGGTCAGAATGGCACTATGGCAACCGTAAGGTTTTTACCACAATAAAATGTTTTGAAATTCAAAATTGACTATTATGATCAGATAATTATATACAGGAAAATTTTTTGAAATCGTCAACTAACTAGATGATCAAATAATAGCACGATGGCAAATACAAGATCAAGAGGTTATTAAAAGAAACAAAATAGCAAAAATTACTCATACCACCCTCACTGGGAAAAAAAATATGTATGATGGATTATTCTTATGCAGGAAAAGTCTTACAGGGTTGCTAACAAATATAAAGCGTTTAACAGAAATTAATAGCAAGATCGACCATGTTGCAACTTACTTGCCACACTGCTGGCAATACCGCTTGTGCTCCCCATCAAGAACCACTGACGAAGCATTCGCGCAACGGAGACAAACCCTGTGCCGCTTGTGATACCCCTTCAGCTCGCTGATATCCACCTCGCACCCGGGTACCTGACACCTCACCACGGGGGACGCCCCGCCGGTCCTGGACCGTTTCCTCGTCCCAGTCACCACCTCCGCCGCCTCCTCCTCTTCCATCGCTTTCTCATCCACCTCGGGGCAGGAGCACGGCACCCTCCCGGCCAAATAATTTGGACAAACAAGTCTCGGGTCCCTCTTCCTCACCCGGGTCGTCGAGGGCGAGGGCGCCACCTCCGGGGAAGGAAGCGGGGGCGGCTCCGCGGGGAAAGGTGACGGCGGTGTCTGGGCTTCTTCGGTGACGCCCCAAGGGAGGATCAGGGGCTCGTCATCGCATATGGTGAAGTCGAGGAGGTTCCCCCAGTCCCACATCGGAGCCGCCGCGGCGGGATCGTCGGCCGCCGGCGGATCCGGCTCCGCCTCCGAGGCCGGAGACGTCTCCATCGGGGCGAGGCGGCGAGAGTAAACGAATAGAGAGGGCTTCGCCGCGGCCACAAGGTCTGGATTCGGTCATTTGCTGAGACGAAAGAGTCTAATAAGCCCAGTGGTGGTTTGGGTAGAAAAGGAGTGTGGGTCCCTTTCGGGTGGAATCTTTAAGCCTAAGGTTCGGCCGTCCGCAAGGATGGGGTGGAGATTTCTCTACGAGACCGGACAGGTTCTTTCACTCACACCCTCTGCGGGGTCCACTCGTCCATGTGGTGGGTAGATTAGTCTTTGTGACAAATCAAATATATATACATATATATGTGGATGGATTAATTTTAAATCAACACTACGAAATAAAAATTAATTATATAACTGGATTAAAATATATTGATTAAAATTTAGAGAGTTAATTGAGAAAAATTAGAAATTTAGGGAATAATCAACATTTGCCCCCACAAACCTCGGAAGCTCGCGGAGACCGCCTCCATCCTGTGTCTCGCTCAGCGCAGGGAGCAGGAATATGACGTAAACACAAGCGCGTTGGGCTAACCGCATCGGGGAAGAATCCTGTTCCCTGTCCTGGTCCAAACTCGTGGACGTTACTACTTCGGTGGCTCATTATGTCGACACTACCGTCCTTTTGCAGGAATAAGAAAATGTGCTTTTACATATCTGCCCCTAAACATTAACATATCTGTATCTTTGATGTATCCTCTTCTGCTAACATCTATTTATAACAAACTCCGATTAAGATACTGAAAATAAAGTTTTAATAACTAACCGTGTAATACATATGACAGTTTTGAATTTGCGAGGTTATTTAATTTAAACAAAAAATTAAAGGGCAGATAAAGAAATCATTAATTGCTAAGGGTTATATATGTAATTTAAGCAGTAAAATTATGGATCGGCGTGTGGCGTCCACAACGTGATTGCATTAGAAAAAGACGAGTTGGTACAGGTGGATATGATTGTTAATGTAAATAAAATTACGAAAAAAGGACGCAGAGTGTTGGGTGGTGGTGGTGGTTGCAAGCAAAAGTCGACAACTAAGTACTATTTTCACGTCAACCTCCGACGCACCTGCCTTATTATTGGAGGCAACGGTGGTTCCCACCGTGGGTCCCGGAGTGGCACTCCTTGTTTGACACTGTGGCGATCGACCACTTTTAGTTTGATGATAGCAATTTGGGACAAATAGTTAAGATATCATTTTCCAGTTTACTTTTTCCTCTGTATATTTATTTGAAAAATTACTTCCCAATTTGTAACTTTTTTCAAGTTAATTTTCTGATTATATGACTAATAGCGTCTGTTATTGATAACTAATTATGAATCATATTTACTTTTAAAATTTTGATATAGTAAGTAATTAAAATGTATGAAATAATAGCATGCAATTTTTTTTTTTTGAGAAAAAGGGACTTTACTAAATAAAGAGATGACTTTGCTAGTTAATCCATTGATCATCATAGTGTTTTGGATTCTCTTGGATTGTATAATATCATAAAAGTAATATGTAATTAACTATTTTAAAATAAAATTTTAGATTATCATACAATAATAGTTCACAAAACATCAATATCCACCATAAATGTTCAACTAAGATGCAATCCTCCATATAAATAAGGGTTAAGTTCATTTTAGCTTATACAGTTATGGTCATGTATCATTTAAATTATTATGATTTACTCGTGTCTAAAATAACTCCTATATTTTAAAAAACATAGTACGTAAATTTCTTATGTCAAGTCTGAATTAATAAACGTTAAAAGATACTTACATGATATACTAACTCATAATAATTTATTAATATAATAATACGTATAATTTAAGTTTTAAAAAAGGGAGTTCATTTTATCCCTTAGTTTTGTTCATGGACCATATAAGCCCTTATGGATTTATTTGTATTTAAAATAACTCTTATATTTTTAAAAACATAACATATAAGCTCTTCCTATCAAATTAGAGTTGATTGACATCAGAGTCTACTTACATGACATGTAGACTCACAATAAATTATTAATATAATGATATATATATAATTTAAATTTAAAAAAGAAAGCGACAAAGACCGTAATGACGTACCAAGGTAAAGAGACAAAGATATGAAAGACTAAAGGCGAAGGTTAGGAAGAACTAAACAATCACATTATAAGAGAGAAGGAGAGAATGAAAGTGAGAAGCATAAGGACGAAGACACGTAGGAGGAAGAGGAACTAGAAAACTATTACATGCCTAACATCGAACTGATTGATACACATCCACATGAAGTAAGATTAGAAGCTCCTAAGTTTGTTCTTAGCATGAAAAAGACAGCATGCATATGACTCTTTACAAAACAACAATGGCTTGGTGCTGTTATTGGTTATCACTTTCAGGATAACGCATTCTCTCATTATTGATAATGATCTTAATTTTTTTAATTTAAATTATATATTATTATTATATTAATAATTTATTACGAGTATTCAAGATGTCCGCAGATAACTGTTTTCAATACCTTCTACACTGTATTAGTAAGTTGATACTGTACAGTATCTTATCTAAATACAGGCACTTTGATTTTGTCTAATACAAACAATTGACTAAGTTATCATGTCCCATGTCTAAGATTAAGGTAGGAAAATAAAGATAACATAACTTTTATTTCTATGTATCTTCCTTCACGAGGAGGAAAAGGAAGTGCACACCAAACCAACGTGTATAGAGAATGCCAGCTGAGCATCGGGACAGCTACAACCTTTCCTTTAAGCTAAATTCTCCAAGCAGGAATAATATTTGGCCTCCAATCCCAACAAAATCAATATCCAAATTGACTTAGCGAGAGGACATCTTTCTTTAATGAACCACCACCATCAAAAAACAGTGTTGTAGGCTTCACCAAGAAAAGACTTTTACCTTTTTCTGGGACATCTGCCTTCCAAAGCAACCTTTGAGATCAATCGTTCTTCCATCATTAAGCCAAACATTACATGGTTTGACTTGCAAGGAAGAACAGGTGGCAGAGAGAGCACTTCCGGAGTAGAGAAGAAACAACCGCAAATTAAGCTTGTTTTTAGTCGTATTCGGTCTGTGTTCGTGATGATGGACGACCATCATCAAGTAATCCAACCACAGCTTCACATAACTGCTTCCCATCTGATTGATAGTATTCAATCTAGAATCCATCACTGGATGTAAGAAAGTTCCTCCGGGTAACAAGAACATGATTGAATTAGGTAAGGCATATCGACATAAAATGTTAGATTATATGATTCTATTTAATTAGGTGAGATATATTAAGAATATGATTGAATTCTGATTATGATTATTGACTAATAGAAAAAAAAATTTAATTAAATTAAAATTTCTTAGACGATGTTCTTAATAGGAGAAAATCTCCTAATAATTTATTATAGACCTTTTGCTCTCATTTATAAATAGACAGGACCTCTAGGAATGTAAAATATAATGACATAAGAATATGAGAAGAAGAAATAAGAAAGTGTAATTGAGATATTATAGTTTCTCTCTCAATCTCTCTAACCACCGATCTAAGTTCCTATGAAAGGATAGGAAGAGAATAGAAGGTGAGACTAGTTCTCTTTGCAAATTGATATTTTAGATCTAACGAGAATATGTTTGTGGATCAGATAAAGTTTATTTCTTTGAACAACAACGAAAGGTATGCATCGTAATATTGTTTAGATCCGTTACTATTTGATTTCAAATTTTGACATTAAAATTATTCTGCATAACAGATAACATGATTATAGATTTTATGTTAACATAAAAAAATCCTATCACACTTCTTGGCAGCATACCTGATGGGTTGCCAAAAATACAAAAATGAGAACACTCAATTTCTTGACACCCCCATACATCATTTAGCTTGTTTGGATAACTTTTAAGACAAAAAAATGCAAGATAAAAGACAGATGAAACATAAAATTAGAACATCAGATCTGGAAAACCCTTTCAGAACATATACACACAAAAACAAAGGGAGGTTGAACAATGTAACAGGCAAGAATATAACTCAAATAATGAAGACGATGTGAAACAAACATAGCATGGAATGTGATGACAGAATTGGAGAAACAAACACTGCAGTGTAAGAAAAGAAAGTCCAAGTTAGCTTCTTTATTTCTGTAATTAACTGATCATCCATCTGATTTTGTGATATATTTAGTTTCATTTATCTTCTAACATAAAATATCAATATTTACTAAGCATTATGAAAAGATATAAAACCATTGGCATAAGACTGAACCAAAAAAATTTTGTTAGTTTTATTATAAATAACCAATTAATAATATAATTTTCTTCACGAAATATATATATATCATCTTTTAATCCTAAAAAAAACATATATAACAAAATACTTCCAATTATTGTCAAAATCTTCATTGGAGGTGGAGATCTCTGTGATGAATGTTAACCAAACAGCTTCGAATATATATACATATATATTATTTATTAATATATAGTTCAAAGTAATTTAAGTTTTTTTTTTGTGGATTCAACCATGGTATGTAATTTCGAATGATACCGTCCAGTACGGACGATACATACCAGTCCGAGAGGATATCAATATGTGAACCGTCCGCTATCGGACGATACGTGTATTTTGACTGGTACCGATCGATACCGAGGTGTACCGACCAGTACCATTTCAGATTTCGACTGTTATCGAGATATACTAATCGGTACGGAGTAGCATGGTATCGTTAGTATGTCATAGCGTACTAACAGTACATATCGGTACGTATCGTATCGATCAACTCTCGATACATTGGTATGATAAAGTATTACGAAAATTAGATTTAATCAATTAAATTTAACGTGTTTAAAAATAAAAAAATAAAAAAAATAAAATAATAATTGAGGTTACTTTTGTCATTTTAAAAAAATTCTAAAAAAATCAATTTAGGTACTTAGCTATCATTGGAAAATCATTAACAATAATAATAATAATAATAATAATAATAATAATAATAATGGTGATGATGATGATGGTGATGATAGCTGCTATGTTTAATGTTCTTTCGTCTGTTCCGATGGCACTCTCGATCTGACGCGATCGCCGACCAGAAGAGGAACAAGAATCGGTGGGAGGAGGAGGCGGAGAAAGGGGGGAGATGGCGGTGCAGTGGGTGCTAGCGGTACACGTGGTGGTGACGATGCTGGTGGTGGTGTCCCTCCTCTGCGGCCACTGGCCCATCTTCAGCGGCACCTTCGTCGAGAAAATCCACTACTTCCTCACCTTCGGCGCCTACGATTACTTCCTGTGAGACCCCCCCAAAGATCTATTCTTTCTTGAACTTTTGATGCCTTTATTTAGGTTTCTTTGTCTCGTTTTCTGTATTAATGGAGTCTGGATTGAAGAGAAGTGCAGGTTAAGTTGATACGGATGCTTGCTTCCTTTTTTTTTCCTCCCTATTTGGGGCTTAAATGTGTAGAACTGCTTGAAATATTTTGCAAGGGAAAGCAAGTGCTGGTTTTTGGTTAGACCCCCGTTGAATGAAAGCTGTCGAGCTGGATCCTTTGCAATTTCTTTGGATATTGTCCTTAGATGCAAATGGAAATGATGACATGGGAAGCAAAGCTATATGAAATCTGAGGATTCGTGGAAACTAGGGACTGTTTGGACTTCAAATCAAATGGTTCTTGAGAATTGTTCTCAAGCATGTCTCTTGGGGGAGGGATTCTATCTCGCCTTGGAAAATTACTAGGCATCAAATGGTTACTGAGAGAGGGTTCGAAGGCCGTAGAGGGTCTGGGCAAGGTGGCAGTGGGAAGGTAGAATAACCCCTGGTGACCTCTGCTCGTGCTGTCAGTTTTTGAGGAGGAGGGTGTGGCTGTTCCCCAGCTTACAGATTAGGAGGGAGAGGGTATAGGTGGCGGTGGCAGTAGTTTTCATGAAGGTAGTGGTGGGCTTAAACAAGAGACCAGCCACAATGTCGGGCTTCCTTAAAGAGGTGATGGTCATGAGATGGATCATATATCCAGTCGAGCACAACTCTGCCTAAGTCGGCGACCATGATATGGGGCAGCCCTCGGTAGCAATGTTGATGGAATGGTTCACGACTCCTGTTGGGAACAACTTTGAGATATGATGGATTGTGATCCCTGGTTGAGAGATGTAATGACTTGCAATACTCGGTTGAGAGATGTGATGAGCTGTGACTCTTGGTTGAGAGATGCAATGTGCTCCTACTTCTGGTTGCTAACAAATCTGAGAACATGAGAACAACTCAAATTTGTTTGCAGTAAGTGATCACTATTGTCAGAAAGTAGGTTTCAAAAACAATTCTCAGATGACTACTACTGGAAACAATTTATTTTTTTTCTGAAAACTAAAATAGAGTTCCTTATAACCACTGAACAATCCCTTATTTTCCAATAATTTATTAAGAACTGAACAGCTTTCTATACGACTGTTGCCAATGGGTACAAAGCAAGTAGGAATTAGCATTCACAAACATTCTTCTACTACTTCACTTGGATAGGATTAAGAACATCTATTATTTGTTTCTTTTCTATGACTTGGATACAGAATGCTGTAAGCAGTCCATTAGCTGGTAATTTTTTTTCGGTAAGTTTTAGCTGGTAATTTAATGTGTATGATGACTCAAAGTTGCAAACTAACTAATTTTACGTCTGTCTACCATGGGCCAAGCTAAGTGGTGTCTCACATCCCTTGAGAATATTACAATTCAGAATATGCATTGTTTCAGATAATGGTAATTTAGCAAGAAGATAGATCAAAGGATATCCTTGATAATGGATTCCATATTCGACATAAAACGAGCATCATATAGAAAATCCATTCACAAACTTTTATCTAAGATCTCAACCATTCTTTCTTTTACATTTGCCAAATGAATGCCATGTTCCTAATATATGCGGCACTTCTTCTTTTGATATACATTTTGTAGACTAACTGTCAGTAAAAATGTTTTTTTTCCAAATCATTTGTTTCTTTAGTGGTGGCACCACAAACTTTTTTTGTTTACAAGGGACTTAGTTCATTCTTAGTGCATTCTAATATCAGAACTTGAGCATCTTTTATTTTTTTGATATTTTTCTCACTGTGTAAATGTGTTTTCCATCTTAGGTTTGGATCAAATATTTGCTAATAGTGAAAGTAGGAAATGGTCATTTATTACTTAGCATTGAAGGTTCAGAAATCAAGAGGTTTTCTGATCTTTACTGGTGAACTTATGTGGTTAAAAAGTTTTGCTTACTTTGTATGCTTAAAGGTTTGCATGCTCACCCTTTGAGCTAACCATCCTCTCACTTTCTTGCAGACGATTTGTTGTAGCTGTATTTGGCTCTAGGGGCAGAAATTGCTTTGTCACAGTTGAGCATTATTGTTGTGAACGGCCAAATCCAATCTTACAAGTACCTGACCTCTTTTGTTCTCAATTTTTCCTTCACTACCTTCAGTATAATATGCACTCTTTAGTTCCTTAGATCTGCATGAAGTTTCCTCAGCTCTTGAGTTGTTTCTCTTTTTTAGATGTTGGTGATATCAAGGAACTAAAACAAATCCAGTCATGTTATTGAATCTATTTTATATTGTTATCACTTTAATGTATTTCTCATAAGCATTACTGTTTCACGTGCTGTCTACTTATATTGCACTGATTCTTGGGTGGATTGATACATTGTTGTCCTGACCAGTACAAGAGACAATCATATTACCACAGGAGGCTTGGTGCACCCTTTGCACAATCTGTAATACCATAATGGTTGTTGTGAAATGACACATATCAGTCTGTAGTGGCTCTGAGTAATTGATATGGAAATTTTTTACTTTACAGGTGAAAAATGCATATTTTGTGAGACCTTCTGAAATCATTCTTGACCAGGACTCTGTTTGATATTTCTAGGTTTGTGCTTGTTTACACTAGTTTTTCTTTTAAATTTTAGGCCAGAACAACCCCAATTGGTTTTTTCCATCTTAATTGTGGTTATTGTCCGGCATCAGACATTGTTATCTTGGTTAGACTATGGATTCAAATCTTGATCGTAGTGGTTGGTACGTTTGTTTTTTATTGGTCCAAGGACTGGGCTGATTGATATGTGAATCTTTGCTGGTACCTGTACTCATCCTTCTTTTTCTTTATTCCTTTCTCTTCCTTTTCTCTTGCTTTTTGTCTCCTCCTCCCTTCTGCATCACCGCCTCCTTTCTGTTGCCCCTGGAGTAAACTCCTTGCACATTTGTGTCGCATCACCTCCCATCCACCACATAGTACAACTCCTCTGCCTCCTTCACTTCCTTCTCCTCTCTCTGTGTATGTTGGTTATGATCTGTAACAACCTGTATTGACATCTAGCACATTGTATGTTACTGGTACTGTACTAGTTCGGTGGACGATTGGTACTAGTTCTGGACTGAGATTTTGTTTAATGGTTTGGACATTTTTGCAACTAAGTGGACTCATCCAATATCTGTCCAAATCAGTCAATTCCATTTGAAACTAACTGATCCTAAGAGCGGATTATTCGATTTGGATTGGCATGGATCAGCAGAAATTGCTGATTTCAGTAAAATTGAGTTTGGAGCCAATAATGCAATTGACTCAATTGGCCATCAGCAACAATATTCAATAAAGAGGATTTAAGACAGAGTAGGAGATAAAAGAATAAGGGGAAGAAGCAAAAGAAAATAAGTAGACGCAGAAGAAGAGAAGGAGAAAAGGAGATAAGGAATGTGGAGCGAATAGAGGAGATAGAGGTGAAAAAGGGATAGGAAAAATAAATAATTCATTAAGAATATGTTTTTATAGACAATTTCTTGCTACCACTTGTTGTGTATGATTGATAGATAGAGGACCAAAGAGGAGGAGGATGAAGAAAAAGAGGTGATAGTTTTCACATACTATATTCCTATAAAAGTCTGAAATTTTGAACTAATCTTTGCAAAGCCTGGAATACCATTTGCATGAAAATGTTGGATCTTTAGCATGTTTAGTAAGAATACAATATACATGTGTAAATTCTGCATATCTTCAACTTGGTCAGGCTGAAATTCCATTCTGGTGACTCAATCCAATTTCCATGGCTTATGCCACTGATTCAGATTCTGTGAACCTTGCTTTCATATTTGATCTATGTTCAGAATCTTCTTCATAAATCTTGTCACCATGTGCATTATTTATCGAGTGTCACCTACTTACCTAAAAATAAAAAGCTCTACTACCAAAGGCATATATCCATATCGGAGCCTTCTTTGGTTGAAGGGAGCCATCATCTGCTTCTAATAGTATGAAGGTACAGGTATGATGATTTTGCAACCAAAAAGAGTTCAGTGTGCAATTTATCTACCAAATGCATGTAGTTATTTCACAATTTTTGAGGGAAACTGAACCACTACTGTCATTTATGGAATTATAAAATCAAGCATCTAGATAGAAATCTTGAATGAGATGATATAACTGTTTGCTTGTTTTTGCTTGAAAATATGGTTGGAAGTAAGCTTTCACAGTAGTGGTAAGATTTGAATAAATTTCTTTTTTGCCATGTGTTTGATTAGGCTATTATGGAAGCAAGGACTATTTTTGTTTTTGTTCAATGAATTCTGGTCCACATATTCTCATATTTGTTTTCTGAGTTGTTAATTGCTTTAGTTTAGCAAATTTTAGAATCTGCCAGTGCTAGCTGACCATTGCCAATGATGGCATATTAAGATGAAAGGAATGTTTCTTTGCTTTGGTAATTTCAATTCAAGTGACCATGAACATGATATTTGCAGATATTGTATCTGGTCATCCTTGGTGTGACATACTATATCATTGGAAAGTCATCCTTCAGATACATTCCTAGTTTTTATGTCAGTGAACTTCACTGGTAATATCTGTAACTTTTGCAACTAGTATGATGACATAAAGCTTTCTGAGTTTTCCCTGCAGAAGAAATCATATCTTGCAGGTACACAAGCATGATAGCTGTAGGTGTGGGTGTTCTCCTTTTCCTATTGACTAGCTTTTCGGATCCTGGAATTGTGACAGCTGAGAATGTCTCCAAATACATCTCTGCCTATCCTTATGATGAGATCATATACGTGGAGAAAGAATGTTCATCTTGCAAGATCCTAAAGTGTGATTATGGTGTTTGTGCTACTATTTCCATTGCACTCTCTTTGCATTCTATATTACCTCACAGGAGTTGCATTAAAATGCAGACCTGCTAGATCTAAACATTGTGGTATATGTAATAGATGTGTTGCCCGATTTGACCACCATTGTGGTTGGATGGTTAGCTCTTACTCTATAACATTCCTTGTCATCATTTTCTTGCTTTTCTGACAATATCTGTACCACTTCTTGGAATAGTTGTGCAATATTGGGTGCTTTAACTTGGTTTATCTTAAAATGCAGAGTAGTTCCATTTGTGACAGAAACACCTGCTAACACAGTTCATTTGGAATGCAGAATAATTGCATTGGAGAGAAAAACACACGCTACTTCATGGCCTTTCTTCTCTGGTTAGTATTTACCTAACTGGTGTTGAATATTCTAGGATCTTGCATATCAGCCAGTTACTTCATACATAATCTACATCTAAAACAGTATACTTTGCTGGACATAGAAACGTTACCCTAGTTACTTTTTCTTTTTTGGATAGTAATCTTGTTTCTTCTATTTGCTTATTGCGATATCCATACACATTTTTTCACTTCATGAGCTAATGAGATCTGCTACAAAATCTGTTGGTGTTGAACAAGCTATCCCTTACAACAAAGGTTCTTTTTAACAATTTGCTGATTGAACCTTCTTTCACAACATTGCTTCATTCTTGACTAAGCTGCCCAGTGAAATGTTCATCATTTTTTTTAAGTTCGTTGGCAAATTATACATCTCCACTAGTTCTTATTCAAGAAACTTGCATGATCTTTGAGAAACTTTAAGTTACAGCAGATTTTTCTGCTGCTTTGCTATAAATATTTAGTCTGTTTACATTAGGACATATTATACCAATAACTTGTTCTGGGCCAAGTGTTAATGATGACGGGATAGACAAAGAGAGGAGGGGAAGAAGGAAAAGAGAAGGTGGAGAAGAAGAGGGGAAGATGCAGTGGAGAAGAAGAGTAGAATACTGATTCTACCAGTTAGCGGGCCTGGAGTGGCAGACAGCAATGGATGGCACAAGAATCCTTCTTGCTTGAGAGAGAGTTTATTAGGCTTTAAAAATAATAAAAAAATGGTTGTATCGTTTGGTTCACAGGCTCACGGGGAGGAAGCCCTATTTTACCTGTGAACAGCCCGAAATTGCACAATCCATGTTCTGGTCCATGGGCGGACTGGTATGTATCGGTCCGTTCAGTTTGTTGATTCTTGGTCAAGATCAGTCTTGTCACTTCCTCAAAACTTTTCAGCCATTATTACTCAAGGTTTCTTGTTTTTTGAAGGACATTTTAGTTCCACGACAACGTGTTATGATAAAGCATAAGTTTGTTATCTTCCCTGCTCTCTGCTTCCATCTTATTGCTAAATACTTTGTCAAAATTTTGGTTTGTCTGTTCCTCTTTACTAGCATAACTCCTAACATGAATGAGGTCAAAGTTACAATCTCAAGCATTTGTCTACTGACGAATTGTTGTTGCGAACTTGCCAACCAGTTGTCTATTGTTTTGATGTAAAAGTTTGTTTGTTTACATTTTAAGCATTGAGCTTTTCATCTATTTGTTGTCTTTGTTGTCATTTGTTTTCCATGGATAAATATTTTTAATCTACTCAAATGTGGAACATTTCGGCATTGGCCATCCCTGGCTGGTGAAAAACTCAACATTCTAAACTTTCTGTAGTATTACTAAATGTAAGTGTCAATTCTGTTTGCTTGGGGGCCTCCACTACAGAATCCTCTTCTTTTTAATTTGCTGAACTTGCAGGCACTTTCTTATTTGTTTGTACGGAGCAGTTGTTCTTGGATTAATACTTGCTGGCCAGTTGAAAGAGCACAATATAATATACATTCTAACTGGTACTTCGATGTTTGCTTAATCCTTTTGGCTTGTATATCAAGTTTCTGTTGTGTTTACTTGATGACCCATCGTTTTCAGTTTATTATGGTGTTGAGCATTCCTTTTCCAGACTATCTCCACATGTAGTACAGGTAAGATTTGACTTCTATATTTTCCCGTGATCTATTGAGTTTCTTGTTATGAAAATTTCTGAAAAATGACAATGGAATATTACAGTGGCTGCTGGGTTCTTATAACACACAAATACTTCTAATAATGTTTCTGGCTATAATTTCATTGTTGCTGGCTGGGTTTTTTGGATACCATGCACATCTCTGCCTGACGAATACTACAACAAATGAGGTTGACTCCTCTCTACCTTCCCTTCAGGAGAAAGCTGGTCTAAGCTAATTAGTAACAGATGCTTTATGTTTTTGAGCTAGCAGACTTTTAAGTGGCAAGACTACATAAGCTGGAAGAGGAAACTGAATGAAGCCAAGGCAAGTGCTGCAGCACTGAAGGCCAGCATACAGACGATCACTGGAGAAGCAAAAGCTCCTGAAAGCAAATGGAGGGCTTTTTTCCGCAAGTCTCCACTGCAGAGTGAAGGAGTGATTGTTAAGAATAACTTGTATGATCAGGGAATAATCAGTAATGTCTGTGAGATCATTTTCCCTCCATCTGCCAGGAGGTCATTTTCTCGTAGGAAATCAGAATAAGAGTGTTGTTGTAGATTCTTTTTCTTATATGATCGATAAAGTTGTCATCTAATGTAAATTTCTCTCTTTATTGTCTCAACATTCCCTTGAGGCCAGTCATATACTACAGAGATTGTAGCTTGTTGGCAATGTAAACAGTGTCTCAACATATTGACAAATTGACATGCTATCTTGTTAAGAAGTTGTAATACAGTTTGCCATTGTGTCTGTTCATACCAAATTATTGGAATTTAGAAGCACTGCAGACATTGATGGTGAAATCTGGGAATCCTTGTAGCAAAATATCCAACTTCTGACTAGTGAAGTCCAGTTTGAAACCAACTGATTTTTCCTCAAGGGTGTCAGCCTTTGAGATTTTAGATGGGTACATGGGAATGACTAATGTTCCCAAATCCAGTTTATGCTTTTCAAGTGCATGGGTTCTATTCCTTGGAATGACACAAGGGGAGATGGTAGTGCCAAAGGAATACAAGGTAAGTAGTACCAGGAGATCTGTTCTTATTTCCAACCTTTTCTTTCTAAGATCCCTAGAATTCCTTTACCCTTGTGAGTAGGATAATATTTCTTCCTGCCATTACATTTTCAAAGAATGATTTATTTACTTTGATGCAGTTGTCAGCAAGGATTAGTAGAATTTAATGAGGGATCATTTCCAAAAAAAAGAACCATCAGTGGAATTTACTGATTTACCTTTAAAACCCCCCAGTTCTTGGATTTTTTAAACTTTCATTTCATCTTGTGGATGAGCTTCTGCATCAGTAAATTGTAGGTGGTACATCCATAAGATCTGTAAAGCCTTTGTGAAACTAAAAGAAAATAATCAGACACAACATGAAGTAATGCACATGTAATGCCAGTTTGAAACTGGGGATTGATTTAGCATGCCATGGCTTAACTCTGTGCTGTTCTTTTCCTTTGTTTAAATGAAAGAAAATGACAGCTATCCACCAAACAAAGACATCTTGTTGCTCACCATTCTTGGCATTTTGTATGGTTCAAATTGTTCTGCTGCCCTTTTGTCTAGCATGACACTGGTGAACACTGGCATTAATTAAGTTCACCCTAGCAAAGGACAATTTATGAAAAATAAGCCAAGAGTTTTGGTGTACAATTTGACAAAGACTTGTACATATAAAAGTATGTGGTTTACTAGCTAGAATATAACTGAAAGGCATCTTTTTATAGCTTTTGATTCAACAATGATATATGTACAAAAAGGCAATGCCAAAAACAAGTACATGTGCTCTGCAAAAGCTCTAGATTTGCTAAAGGTAAAATTGGGGTAAAAGAACCCACTGTATGTGAAACACTCGAGGAAATTATGCAGGGGCAATCGGCCGACGGCATAAATATACACTGAAGCTTCAGGGAAATTCTTCTGAGAAAATGTGTATCATCTGAATAGCTTCAGTGTGCTATTGGTAATATCGGTGTGCTGCTTCTGACGACATGCTTTCTGCATCGCTGAAATATGCCATCATACAAAAGATCAAATTGTACTCCTGCTCTCTCCCGATTTACTATGAAAAAGATGTGATCAGCTTCAATGATTTTGTAGTACCTGTAAGAACAGGGAAAGCAAATTTTGCTTGATACAAGTTACCTATGGCATCAGTTGTGAATGCAAGCCAAAATGGTTTATGTTTGATACAGAAAAAGAACTCGAAAAGCATTGTTTATGAAGCAAATCAAACAAGTGAAACTAAAGTATGACTTCTACAGCTGAACACATTGATTTTTAGTATAAAAAGCAGTAATTCTTGTAACCATGCTTCTACCTGCACTGCTGTGGAATTTATCATATCAATGAAATTCACTGAATCGCAAGTTCTAAACTAGTTTAACTTGCATGGCTATTGTTCGACCTTGCCCCAAAGACAGATTTTGAGAGAGAGAGAGAGTTGAATCAAGAATTTACATGTAAGATAGATTGGATGATACACTGGAAAACCTTCAACAACTTAAAACTACAACTGGTAGAAGTGGCTTACTCTAAGATTACAGAAGATCACTTGGATGCTGCAATGTTGTACAGAAAGGTAAAGCTGTGTACTTTGGCTTTCTAAGATTGTGGATTAATGGAAACATATGATGCTATCATGAAAAAAAATGATGACGAGCAGGACTACTAACCAAATTCCTGGTTGCAGAGGATGGCACTTCGAGTCATCCACAACAAGAAGGCTTGGATGTTCAATAGGTAGGCGAGGATGAGTCATGGATATTGTGTTCAGGGCTCCATCATTGTCTGCCCAATCTTCATCCCTGTGCCGACACGCCATGATAGATCTCACATGAGCATTCAAATATGAACATCTACTTATCAAGAATTTCCATCTCTGGATCATGAGTCCGAGTAGCAAGAAGAATCACTAACCTGTAGCCTTTATAGGGTGGTGATGCATTGGTAGGGAAATGCCACTGGCACATCTGCAACACTCTAACAAAGAGCAAGGGATGGATTCCCAAAATGCTAGAAGGAACAGTCAATCCAAAAATCCTTCTTGTCCTCTTAGTTGCATAGCTGAAATAGAATGTGTTGGGGAAGGTACACAGTCGTGAATTGAGCTCAAGTGAACCTTGCAGTGTGAGGTCAGGAAGGATCCAGTCGCCAGAAGCGAAAGGCCCGGTGTTACCCAGGAGTAGATCAGCTAGACCTGTAATGCCAGTTTTTCTCCACCCCATCTGAAAATGATCGAATCCAAAGTTGTAGTAGTTTTTAAACCAAGCAATGTCGAGCCAGTCATAAACTATGACTCCTAAGCGACAGAGCTGAAGCAGACATATCGGTTTCATTGATCTTCCACACTCAGGCCTGAAACAAAATTCATGAAGAATTCATGAACAACTTTTTTTGTGTGTGTAGAATTCACCAAAACAAAGTGAGT
This sequence comes from Musa beccarii, assembly GCA_024322285.1. Lineage (NCBI taxonomy): Eukaryota > Viridiplantae > Streptophyta > Magnoliopsida > Zingiberales > Musaceae > Musa > Musa beccarii. The sequence goes on along the minus strand of CM044401.1, from coordinate 1,742,178 downwards.
ACTTACTGCATCCCATCATAGTATGTTCTAGTGGTTCCATTGAGTGCACCAGAGAGGGAAGTAATACTCATTACCCAGTCCTCAGAAGTGTCGTAGCCACTGAAGGCCTGTCCACAACATACATGTTCTTGATTGCCTACTATTGCCAGCAATAAGATGAGAGAGAAATGAAGTGAATCAAATGGAGCACCTTATCGGCAAGCATCTGCTGCAACACCCTGACGACCTGCACGCCTGCCGAATGCCCAACAAAATGGATTGGATGTTGTTCATTCCACGAAGGATAGTGCCCTGCACCCCGATCAATACAGCAAAGGATGAACAAAAGATGGATGTTTTGAGGCCTAATGAATCCAATTTGAACACCCATGCCATTCCACATGACCAGATCATCGATTACAATATGAGGCAAAGATTTGCTTCTACCTCACCTTGTTCGTAGATTTTCCCAAATTGCGAGTGCCCAAAAGTTCTGCTATGCTCCTCTCCATAATCCACCTGCCCTCCCTTCAAATAGTAGAACAATTCCCTTGCCCTGGAATCATAGAGCACAGAAATTTTGTTCTAGCTGATAAAAAGAGCAGCTTTTAGCCATGGAAAGCCTTCCAATCCGCTACAAACACATTTACCTGTCATGGATGCTGGTTAAGGATCCCAAATCCGGCACCAGAACACGGTCGTCCTTCTTCTCCGCGCCGGCAAAGTAGGATAAACCTCCAAGCCTCTGCGATCAAGTGACGAACAGGTGAGCGCCATCGCAAGAACGGAGAGACACGCTTAGGCATTCAAGAGATGCCGCATGGACAAGCAAAGCATACCCCTTTGCCGAACCCGAAGATCCCATGCACCAACACTATCGGCGGCGGCGAGCCCTCTAACACTGCGACCTTTTCCTTCGTCGTCCTCTGCTCCTCCATCTCTTTGGCTCCCAGGCCGAAAACGTTGGGCTTGAGGCAGTCCGTGAGGACCTGAGAAAGGTCGGATGCCACCGCGGTGCTAAATATGTAGAAGCCAAAGAGCACATGCACTGCCGTGCTGACGAAGAGCTCGGTCAGGCCGAGGATGCCGATCGACAGCCTCGCCATTTCTCCTCGAAGATTCCTGCTCTCTGTATCCCTATGCAAAATCCCCACCTTTCGTCTTCCTCCGCCCGAAAACAAGGATTTTTAGGAACGAATGGATCGAGGAGAGGAGGAAGCGCGAAATGAAAGAACGGTAATAGTCCTCCTCCTCCTTTGCTTCCTCCTGCTATTCTCTCAAAGAATCCTACGAGATATCTCTAGATGAAGCACCACCACCTCCTCCTTGAAATGAATGGATCGAAGAGAGGAGGAACAGAGAGATGAAAGAACTCGTTTTTCTTCCTCCTGCTTCTCTTTCCTCGAAAGAATTCCACAAGATATCAGTAGATAAAGCACCACCTTGAAATGAATGGAATAAAGAGAGGAGGTAAAGAGAGATAAAAGAAATCCTTTTTCTTCCTCCTGCTTCTCTTTCCTCAAAGCCTCCTCCTCCTCCTCCTCCTCCCCACAACAAGGACTTGTGGCAACGAATGCACTGAAGAGAGGATGAAAAGAGAAATGGAAGATGGCTAACGGACTTCCTCCTCCTCCTCCTCCTTCCTGCGGTTCCTCTCTCTCTCTCGTATCACATCACACGACATCTTTTACCTTTGGGATAGGAAGGAGAGAGAAAACTATTCCTCCTATTCATAGCACATCCGAGGGAAGCTAGGAAGGTGGGAGGTGAGAGATGACTTCCTTCTATATATAGCACGGCCTTTGGAGGGTGGGAAGCTAGCAAACACGCACACCTTCTGCCACAATCCCCACAGCAATCAATCTCTCTCTCTCTCTCTCTCTCCCATTCAATCGCTTTGTTGGTTTTTGCTATCATTCCCGCAGCTTGGACAGTGATTGGCTGCAGCCACCTGTGGGCCAGTGTGGCATGCGTCACGGGTGGCACCCACCAATGCCTCTCTGTCTCTCTATCTCTTGCACCCAACAACCAAAGATTGAGGGGCCCATTTAATAGATTTGGTCCCGAAAGTGGGGGAATAGATTTGCCTTTAATAATAAATAATATAAAGGAATTTTGTTAAAAATTTGAAAATAATAATATAAAAAAATAAATTTTAAATTTTGTTAAAAATTGCAAACATTAGAAACTATTTCGAATGCATAAAAAAATATAATCCAAGTCCTTATTTTTAAAATAACGTTTCAGGATGTATAACAATTAGAAATATTTTTAATTCTGTTAAAAAATTATAGGCATTGTATTAAAATATTTTTTAAAGATATAAATATCTAAACTTTATTTTTGATATGCACCTAAATTAATTTATAATTTTTTTACTATTCTTATGTCAAAATATAAAATTTATTTCTTAAAATTTATCTTTTTAATAATCTGTAATGTTATATCAATAAAATTTATCAAACTACCTTGAATTTATTTGAACCAATTTGAAATGTATTGAATCAAACCTACACAGAAACTGAATCAAGTCAAGAAAAAGACACAAAAATGAAAAAAAAAAAAGTAGAGAAAATCTTTGAGGGGCAAGGTTGAAAAGTTAATAAAAAGGGTTTTTTACACAAAAAAAGAAGCTATTTTAAAAGAAAAAAAAGTCAAGATAAACTATTTTTATCGGGAATTTATCCTTAGTCATTTATGATATAAATGTTTTGAGTCATCAAAATAATTCTTTTTACATGTAATCATAATATCAAGGTTTATATCTACCAAATTATAAGGATGGCTTTTTTTTGTGTTGTGATGATTTCTTGGAAGACAAGATTATATATATATATATGTATATGTATATATATGTATGTATATATATCTACAGTGGATTACCAGTTGTGTTTGTTTGGAAATGGGAGTCGAAGATTGGGACATAATGGTGTTTGTTTGCTTGTCTGGTTTTTTGTGGGGTTGAGACAACCAAACCTGAGTCAGAAGCAACCCCCAACCTCCAGCTTTATCTTATCCTCACAGCTAATAATGGTGGATGCTGTTTTCTTTATTGCCTACTGTGTTTGTGAGCTAGATGAGTTCTTCAGGCAACAAGTGGGGGTGTATGCATGCTTTCTTGGCAGCTAAATTGAGAGAGCCATTCAAATCAGTTTTTTTTGTTTCCCTTTGTTTGGTGTTAAATGTGGAAGTTTCTTTTTCCATTGAAAGAAGGCACAAATGTTGCTTATAAAGTTCTGTTTTTGAGAGATTGAAATAGCAGATAAGTTTAAATTGGCTGATTCTGATAGATGTGGACAGACAACCATATCCCTTTCAATCTATGCAAGTAGGAGAGCAAGTTAAGATTCATGCCATATCTAAAGGGGAAAAATAATGAAGTTTGCTTACCTTATTTTAGACTTTGGTTAATTTTGATTCCAATTTGCTGTAAAATAAGGTCATCTTTGCAGTCAAAACATGGCCCATCTTGTGATGCCATCATGGAACATGGAAGGCTTTGCAGAATGCAGCTTTGTATGACAGGATCAGATGGATTGCAAGAACAATCTATGTATCACATGTTGGTTGCTTCTCTCTCTTTCTTTTACACAAAGTAGAGATAAGTTGCTTGAAGAATTAGTTTAGCTAATAAGCTATATGAGTCACTAAAAACAATCTTAGGAATATTGTTAAAGAGTCAAAAACATTTTCTAATGTGAAGATCCAATTCAGAATGCTTCTATCTGACCTGAACATGCTTTATGACCTGATCTGACTTCTGTAATCAAGATCAGAAAACAGTGTTCATCAGCAACTCTGTTGGTGCAGAAAAAAAAAAAAAATGCAGATTCAATAAACCAAATATTATCCTCACATTTCAGCTCCAATCCAACTCTTTTTTGTGTGATTCCACTTTGGAAGGTTGACACTGTCATTTAATCTATCTGAATCTGTATAAACCATTGTCAAGTGACACTCTTGCAGCAACTTCCAATATGATCACTGATTAATAGCTACAACCATTGAAGTTTATTCTCATTTCTTTTTTTTTTTGAAGATTTCTCTTTGCTGCAATAGGTGGAACATTCCAGAATAGGCTAGACATTCTTTTTAGTGTCAAAAGGGTAGGTCACATAAATCATCAAATCACCAACCACATGCAGGGAGCTAAGAAACATTCAACAGCTGCCCATAAAGACAACAAGTGGATATTGTAATCTATCTTGTTTCAGCCAACTTTGTCAGGAATCTCTGGCTGGCACAATTATTTCTGTGATGGATTCAATCATCTGTCACTGAAGATTTTTTTCTTCCATAGTCAATTTGCTGCCTCCTCTGACAAAGAAATTTATATGATGGTGTATGTGTCAATCAACAAATGGCATGGCAACAACTAATAAGTCAAATTCTTGAAGGACAAGAAGGATTTCTTGTGGCAAGTAAAAGAGCAGCTTCCACCAACCTATTTATGAGGGATGCAGTTCATTTTTATGACAAGAAAAAAAGACCATTGACTCACTTGGTTGGTTTCAAAATCTTGTTAATGTCAGCTAATGCTCTATGAAATTAAAGAGTTAGGTTTCTTACTTAATCTTCAATTATTGAGTTTGATATAGTATTTTTTTTTTTTGGAAACAACATACTATTGAATGATTCATTTGGTAAATTTCATAATTTGCAGTATCTCAATAGCTTACTTGAATAAAGACAATATTTAATTGCCAATGACTAACCAATAAATAAAATAGACAATAATTAAATTTATATTATAAGGACGCGGGGGAGGTGCTCTACAAAATAAAAGCTCATTCATTCATCTTCATCTTCATCTTGAAGATGATCAAAAAAATAAAAAACATTTAAACAAAAATAAGTAGGAAGATTATTAGTCCACGAGCAATATTTAGACAATATATTTCAGATGATCTTGTGCAAGAAAGCCACATTCTAAATGATCTTGTGTCGCAAAGTTATAGAATTGAAAAATCAGGAGATGATCACTAAGCCCTTCTTAGTTTTGTTCATCAAAAGAAAAAAAATAAAAAAGAAAGAAAAAAATCAAGGTTCATCAACCAACAACAACTGAATTCTTGATGAGGTCGTATCACTTGGAATTAGAACACTTGTAGCCAATCAAACAAACCCCAAATTAAATTCTAGACTAACAAAACAGGAAAAGAAATTTGTCCTTGTTCTACCACGACATTGTTCTTCCCCACCAAGACAAATTGCCTTTGGTTCTAACTTTTGTCTTTGTCAGGAGTCAAAAACCCAACCTCGGAAATGTAGACTAAATTATGTACAACTTACTTTGGACATTCCGCTATTCAAACAATTCCAATTCATCACAAAACTTGCGGACAATGTTCTTGAAGAGGAAACTTGTGAAAGAGGTGTTGAATGTGACGGGCTGTGATGCTTTCTTCGTTCAATGCATTGCGGTAACAGTTGAACTGCCGACGATATCTCTGGCTTCGATGTGTCCATTGTGTTGGGCGTGGGAGAAGCTTAGCTGCAATGCTACATAATTTCGAAGCAAACAAGAAATTGTGAACTATCACTTGACTTTGTCTGGATTTGATTGACACAAATCAATTAAGTTGTTTTTTTTATTAAAAAACATTATGTTAAATAGTATTCATGATGCTCATACGTGAACTCAAATAATCTTGAAATAAATGATAAGTTCAGCAAGAAATCCTTGTAAAAGAGAAATCGTGATCATGTCAATTAGGTCAGTCCCTGCCCCTTTCTTTTAATAATAAAAAGTAGAAGTAGAAGATTTGAGGACAATTAAAAGAGTAGCATGCATCAGTTTTCCTGGATATCTTTTCTTTTATACGTATATTCAAGTAAAAGATTTGAGGATAATTAAAAAAATGCCATGTATCGGTTTCCTTATATAGAATATATATCGCATGCAAGTCCATATGCTTCGAACACACGCGGTAACGCATCGATACGATGCATTACTGCATCATTCTCCCACAAGTATCAAAAATGCCAATCACACAGAATCACGGGAAGCATGAAACCTTTAAAACAAAAGAGCAACAAGAACCAACAGCATCGGATCCAGCCACGTCCGTTTTATTTTTATTGCATCATACATCTCCCGCTTCCTAGAGGGAGAAATTAGTGACAAACTGTCTGGGAACACTGAACAGGTCCTTCCCTGCAAAGGGGGATGACCACTCATGCGACCCTGACGGATACGAAGAGTCCATTACATGGCCGCTACCGTCCTGTAACCCTGGGTTGTAGGCGCTGCTCGCTGCACTCACAACCGGCCTTGCAACTTTTCCGGCCATAAACATCGTTGACCATGTAGAGGATAAGCGGTTGCTCTTCAAGGATGGCCTCAGTAGCGTCATGTCCAAGCTCCAGTCGATGGAGGTGTAGTCACAAGGCGCATATCCACCTGAACTCCAATCAAGTGGTGATGGCACAGAGGACCCAGTCACACCCCACCCGGTGAAGAGGCCAAGTGAAGATGGCACTGCAAGTGATGCTGGTGATGTACCTGTGTTGTTCGACGAGCCACCCCCTCCTGTCGCAAATGATTCCGCAGCGCTAGTCATGGAAATTTGGAGATGGTTCCTGGGAGCGAATTGCTCGGCGCTAGAACCATTCAAGCCCACGTAGGGTACGTTCTGTCCGTGACCCTTACTCGCCACCTTCATTGCCTCCATGCTGGAGATACCATTTGAATACCATCCTGTGGAAGATGGAGGGGAAGCACTGCTGAGGTTTGTGGAAGAGGGATTTTGCTTAGCTGTGACCGACTGGGGGCGTTGCATTACAATGACAGGCTCCCTCAATGTTCCTGCTGGAATGATGGCCTTTGGTTCACTGCTTGCCATTGTGTATTGATTAGTTGGAGGTGCTGCTACCTGCAAAGAGGGCAAAGAGCTTGAAATTGATGGAGCAGAGGCGGTACTCGGCCACCTTTTCTCCACCGGAGCAGCAACTTGTGGTTTTCCCCAGTCTGCCTTAGGCTGTATTTTTCTCAAAGACTGCATATTCTTATTTGAGGACTCCACAGCTCCCGCAGGCACTGTTTTGATATGATTTAGATCTCGCTCACCTCTTCTCTGTTGCTTAGTGCGAAACGAAGCCACTTCCTTTTGCTGGGGTCTTAAAGCTGCATTTTGGACAGAAATTACAGTTTTATTGTCGAGACCACTTGCTGTGACAGGGTCACTTGATTCTTCCAACTTTGATGGAAGTGCTTTTGGTTCTTGTTTATGTGCCTTCAAAGTCTCTTCAGCCTTTTCCAAGTCACCCTCGGATGCAACTACAGCCCTTTCAACCTCCTGCTTCGTGCACTTGAACTTCACCTCCAAATCTGAAATTTTTGCGAGCTCCATGGTGATATCAATTTTCAAGTTGACACCACCATCTATGTTCGCAGCAGTTTGCTGTTTACTTTCTTCCCCACCTTCAAGGAGCCAAGCAATGGACTCTTCAACACGTCCTTCATTTTGAATAAGCGCCATTGTTGCTTGTTCGGAAGAGAAGCCCATTGCTACTAGTTTCTGCGCAAGCATCTCTAGTTTCCTAGACATGAGGTACCCACTACAACGCTCGTGTAGCTCCTGTGCCCGTCTCTCCTTTTGACGTTGATGCTTTCTCTCATTTTTCTGTCTAATCTTCTCACGCTTGTCAGTATCACAACCGGTTACAGGTTCTATGTGAGCTGCATTACTAGTTGTAATTTTCTCCTTCTGATCCTCTGACTCACCAGAATAGCTATTATGGTTAGACATTGAGTCAGAGTCACCTGCTGTACCAAATGAACTACAAGAATGCTCCTCTGTTTCATCTATGATTCTAAAACATCCATTGTGTTGGCCTGATGTCAAGGAACCAGAGATCGTCGTATCAAAAGCATGGAATGTCCCTAAATCTGGATTGTATGCACTTGAAGGAGCACCATTTCCATAGTTAAGAGGAGCAGCAGAGGGTTTTAAAGAAACTTTTGCTTGTTCCTTGGCTGCCTTGGTGGACAATTTGTCCTTTGACTTAGATTTGGATGCTGGTGACATTCCTAATGATTTTAACCACTGTAAACTTCCTGCAAAAAAAAAGGGGATAATTTGCTTAATAACTGGGTCACCCTCAAATGATTCAATCACTTAGCACCACAAGGACCCTGTCAGGGGAACAGAAAAGGATATCAACCAAATGTTCAACCATATATGAAACAATTAGAGTGAAGTGAGTGCATCCATAAAGACAACACAACACAACGAAGAATGAATGTTACAGTCACCCATTCTCTTCCACAATTACAATACAACCCTTTAATCCACACGAGATAGAGAATAAGGGCAAGATGTATTGCTACAATAGGGCGTCTTTTACATAGCATATAAAGAAAAAGTAGACCACAATGTCCTGCTGTAAGTACTGCTCGACAAGTTTCCTACCTTATCATAACTGACAAAGCCATTTAAAGATGAAACAAGTCCAAGGAGACTTGGATGACCAGCTCAAGTTATGGTAAGGGTTTCTTCTTCACAAGCTAGGTAATAAAAACACCACCTCTTTGTGCACCTGAAAGACCACATATGTTGACCTTCCCTTGACCCCTCGATTGACGGAAGCCTCATGCATTAGGTCATTGGTTTAAATTCATCCTCTTCTTGTTTCACAAATCAAAAGAGAATTTTGCAAGGGTCCATCTTCAGATTTCTTCTTTTTTGTGTTTGACAACAAGAATGAAATTAGAGTAGTGATTTAAAAAGCTCTAGGCGTCAAGGTCCCAAAATACCCGAGGCGCTAGGCGCTCGCCTGAGCAAAGCGAGATGCTTTGAAATATTAAAATATAAAAAGATATATAATATAATTAATATATATGATTATTTAAATAAAATATGATATTAAATTAAAAATATACTGTCAACAATATATTACTTATTGTTAACAGTAGTTAGAGAGGGAGAAAGGAACTGTTAATAGGAACAGAGGAGGATAAAAGGGTCACTGATAGTGGAAATCGACATTCGAAAGTGGTAGCGACAACGGTGAGAAGGCAACAATGAGAAGCTGGCAGCGGCAGCGGTAGAGGATTAGTTCAAGACAGCTATGGCAGTGCTGCGAATGACAACAGCGGCAGTGGCAGCGATGGAAGCCTCAGAGGGCATCCGTCGGTGGTGGAGGAAGCAGCAGTCCTCTCCCTCGACAATGGAAGGAACTGCACATGACGTGACGACGGAAGGAAGCTAGAGGCTCTTGCTAGGCCATCGGACCCATCCATCGGCAACAGAGGAAGGCTCGGTCCGCTGCGTCTGCGGCGAACGCAGCGGCAGAAAGCATCGACGGCAGAGGCAGAAGTAGCGCTAGGGCTGGCTCGGGGTCGTGTGGGTGTGAATGGTGGTTTTTGAGGGTAAGAAATTATGGTACTAACTATTGTTGAACTGCACCAGAGTTGAACTGAACCAGACTTAAAAGTCTGGTTCACTTGCCTTATTCAAATCGGGCGCTTGCCCGAAGCGCTCAGCGCCTAGGTTCGAGCAAGCCCCCAGGCGATGCCTCACTGAAGCATACCGCCTGGCCCACACACAAGATGCTCGGGCCTCATCTCGCCTCGCCTCGCAAGAGTGCCTAAGCAAGTGCCCAAGCGTCTATTTAAATCACTAAACTAGAGGACGTGCTTTGGTACAATGTTAAGGTTGCTCATTTTCGACCAGAAAGGCTAAGGTTTGAGCCACAAAAATCGATTATCCCATGTTGGTGAAAGCCTCGTGCACTAGATACATTCTTTTTTATAAGAATGAGACTAAATGTGAATAAATAGGTTTGGAAAAATTGAGTCACAGGCAGACACAACACATGCATAGATAAACTTAAAGCATTTGTACATTTAAAACAAAACGAATTGTGGACAATTGGGATCCACACAGATTCATGATTGGATTGGAATAATACTTACAACAAAGAAGAATATACCAAAGAAATTGGTTATTGCCACAAAAGCACTAATGGTGATAGCCCAAGAGTTGATGCAATGTGCTCAGACAAGTCTTAGAAAAATAATTAATCATTCTTTTTCATTTGGGGTCTTAGCATTTCCTTGGTCATACAAACTAGTTGGAGAAGAGATCCAAAATTTTTTGAAGAAACAACTATTTGCATTTCAAAGATGACAGATACTTTCTTCAAATGATTCCATTCATGTAAAGAAAGGATATAATAAGTGGACGGAAAGAAAAGAAATATAAGTACAGAATTATACATGAATGATGCCAAAGGTGATCAATAAGCAGCTTTGTAAATGGATAGCAATTATGTAGATAATGTTAAGTATGCTAAATGATTCACGAACATATATCTACCTACTTTATAATATATTTGTTAGTGAATTATATAGTGATTGACGGAAATTTTCTTTAATGTCTTTTAGGAATCTAGGATGACGAGGACATCTGGTCTTCCTACATCATCTTTTTCTGATTAATTGAGTGGGATGAAAGGGTTAATCGAGAATATCAAATATGAATGGATTGAGAATAGAACAATTTAAAAAGCTTAGTCCTCCCTATTTTTCAGTATTGAACCTGATTTAATGATGGCAGAACAATGGATGATGTTAGTAAAAAAAAATATTTCATGTCTTAAAATGTCTTGATGATTAGAAGATTTCTTTTGCCACCTTTATGTTGGAAGGAAAGGTTGAGCACCGATGGGGAACAATAAAGAAAATTTCAGAAGATCAGAGGTAGGAATAGAAAGGATAAGTTTACCAGTAAAAGTAAGAGAGAAAATGAATCAAAGGAAATGAGCAAAGGGACTTTGGATATTTTGAAGCCATGTTGAACTAAAAATTCTTATTTTCTATGAACAAACTTCTTAGCACCACATTTTATTTTTTGAATCAAGTACTAAAAGTACTTGCACAAGAAATGAATAATTTGTGAGAAAAAAGCAGACAAATCCACAAACAATGTACATTTTAATTCAAATGGCTAACATAAAAAATGTCATTTCTGTCAAAATCAAGTTGCATCAACAAATAAGGAGTCAAGATTTCTTAATTGGTCACTAGATATATTCGAATCTCCAATTTCCCTAGTAAAACCAAAAGTTTAAAAGATATTTAATAGAATTATTTTACTAAATGGTTACATCTACAGATTGCCAAAGCTTCATTGTGCATGTCATGAATGTCAATCAATCACTATTACACATAAAAGCATGAGCACCGTTAATGATTCTTCAAACGCCGGCCAAGAAAGCAAGGTATTTAAGAAGAAAAAAAAAAAGAGAGATGCTAAATCATAAGTTATGATATCAAACTCCACAGCCATCATCAATCAGTACCAATTCAGTGAAGTTAAATAAACAGATACACTAAGAGGTCATTAGGAGATGAAAAATATCCAGCTGTAAAGATTCTATGTCGGATACACATAATTTGAACCGAAATCTAAGCACAAAGAGCTGAACGGCATCTAACAACCACTCTGGACGAAACTATGAAGTTTGTGTACACACCAATAGACAAATCTTTATATGATTCAAACAAGCAAAAAATTATCACAAACTGAAAGGATTTTATAGAGCCCTCAATACCATATTTTAAACGTAGATGCAGACACATCCCGACTTAACCATTTGACACAGGAAAAAGAACCTCTTTAGCAAAAACCACGAGATTTCAGTCACACCCAAATGACCAAGCACCACGAATCCTCAAGAAAACAACCTCTAAATGGAAGTTTTCTGCCCGTGATTCACCATCCAAATTCCAGCAATCAATATTCCAAATCAAATTAAAGCCCCACGCCCCCACAAAACAAGCCCTAATTGAGATCCGCTAAGAGGATCCGCCCCTTCGAACCTCACGAGAAAAATAGAAGAAAAGGCGTAATCGAAATGGAACCGAGAATCTACGCAGAACAAATACAACCCTGAGCAATTAAACGGAAATCGAGACAAGATCCATAGCAAAAGAAACAAGAGCAGATCAATGCGTCGCAATAGGAACGGGCGTAGGAGAAAGGAGTGGGCGCAAACCTGGGGGCAGGATCCGACGACGGGATCGATCGCCTGAGGAGTAAAGGTGGGGGCTTTCGACGAGCGGGACAACTGGGTGGGACGAGCGTAGCTCCTTCTCGCGATCTCGTCTTCCTCGCCCGCTCCTAATTCGCTGTTGGTGGCGACGCACGGACGTGGGGGGATCATTAAATCGCAACTACAAGGAGAAAGTTTGGGGTCCGGATTTTTCCTAGAAATAAATTTAGGGGTAAAATTACATATATATCCCCCTCCACAATAAACAAGCCATTGTGGTTAATCTTCTTATGCTAATTATCATTTGACTAACTGTTATTTAAAAGACATTAATAACCTTTGCAGTCCCATTTTGATTATATGAATGTTAGATTTAAATTATTTTCAACTTAATTAGTTACTATTTACTATATTTAGTCATGAGTTTATATTCATCCCTTAGGATCTAGTTGACTATATTATGTTTATTACAAGATATATTGTTAGGTGACGGACATTAAGTTTTATCTTAATTTGTTGATATTAACTATTTTTAGTCATGGATATATATTTATTTTAATTTGAGATAAATATATTTTTTCGATCACTGTTAGTTGAAAGACATTAATACCCTTTACAATTTTATTTTAACGATAGAAAAATCGTAAATTATTTGAATAAAACTCTCCTCTGTAAAGCGGTGTTTAATGCTTTAAAATTCACGCCATCTATTTCATGCCACCTTCAATTAATGTGGACCCCGACCTGATTTTGACCACCAAAGTCGGGTCGGGTTTGGATTCTCATTTCGTGCCCGTCATTCGAACCTTGTTTGGAATAAAAGAATTGTCCAAGAGAACGGCAGCCGCTGCAACCCCACCCGGATCCGACGGGTCCGGAGGCCACTACCCGAATCCGATTTCAACCGCGTCACTAAGCGTGAGGCGGCCGTTACTGTATCACCCCCGGAGGGATAGAGAGAGAGAGTGGAAAATGGTCGATTCTTTCGTGATGCTTCCTTCCCGGCCGTGGCGACGGCGTCGGATCCTGACGCGACGGTGACCGTCGGAGGGATCAGCGGCGCGGAGGAGGCTCCCGACGGCGCCGAGATCGAGCAGCTTGCCCGCTTCGCCGTCGACGAACACAACAAGAAGCATGTCCTTGATTGATCTCTTCTTCGCCTTTTCGCTCCTGTTGCGGTTTTTGGATCGGCTTCGAACTCCTTTTCGTTCTCTCGCTGGATTCTCTGCGTCATCTTTAAGGTGTTTGTACGAATTCCAAGGTTGTATATCGTCTCCCTTTATAGTTTTATTTTTTGAGACCTATGGTCTTGCAGATATCTTTGATGCTATCTGCTTTTTTGGTTCTCGTTCGATTTGCTTACAGTATTGAGTAGTCGAAAACCCTAGATCATGTCGTTGGTGATCCGGCTGTTCTTTCTGTGCTTGGTGCTTAAATCTTGTCTTTTGTGGCGAAGAATGCCCTGTTGGAGTTCGCGCGCGTGGTCAAGGCGAGGGAGCAGGTGGTTGTGGGTACTCTTGACCGTTGAGGTCATCGACTCCGGGAAGAAGATAAACGAGGCTAAGGTGTGGATCAAGCCATGGCTCAACTTCAAGGAGCTGCAGGAGTTCAGGCATGCTGGCTGCTCCTAAGGATCCTGGCCTCGAGTGAGGTAATGTCACGCTATGAAACCGCAGTCTACTTGTTGTTAGGCTTCTTTTTATTCTATGTATGAGGTAATATGAGGGTCTGCGGGTAAATTATTTGCAAGTAAGTATTTTTTTTCTGTGTATTTTGAATTCCTCGTTAAGTTTTTGAATGAATGACGGATGCACTGTGCAGAAATCTATTTGTCATCAACCTTCTGTTCATTTTGAAGTCTTGACAAGATTTAAGATAGAGTGTTATAAAAGGAAGGATATTGGAAGAGGGAGAGACAAACAAAGAAATAGGGTTGGAATGGATTGATTTAGTGAGGATAAGACAGAAGACAAGTGACCAATGCCTTACTGAAAAAGAATTACCTCTAACATAGTAATAGATTGATTGGGGTAACGACTAGTGAGTTGGAAGACGAAAGCACAGCCATATGGGGAGGTTCATAAGGCCAGTGAAGAAATCTCGTACTGTTCTTGAAGTCTCAGAGCTGCGGAGCTAGCTTGGGTTGGTTTCAAGGAAATGACTATAGGTGTCTAGGAAAAAGAAGCCATGGTTATATGAATCATTAAATAAATCAAACTAGGGGGGCATTAAGACATTGTGTATGGAACACCTAATATCTCTATTGTCAATCTCAGCGATGTTATTATGGCAGAGCATGGATCCCTGGGCATATGAATAAGGCAACTAATCCATTGTCATCTTACATAAAATGCACTGGACATACTACGGTGTTCTGCTAAGCTTCCAAGTGAGACTCGAGCGTTCTATATAGAGACTTTTGTACTTTGCTTCACATTTCCTCTTGTTTCTCAGAATAATTAATGATGATGTCAATCGTGAGAATAATAACTAGAACTATATTTTGTACAATGACCTGAACTTGTTACAAAAATGGACCATTTGATGAGATATATTGGAGTTGGGTTCCTGGTTCAGCTGACTAACATGATTGTTTTTCTTTATCAAAATTTTGTTTTTACGAACCCCCTAGAAGTTTGCTACTTGTAGAGGGTTCATCAATTTTTTTCTGAACAACTCCATGACTTATGGCACTTCCTGCCTACAGGTTCATATGCTGGGTATGCTGACATATGCTTTTTAGATTTTGAAAACCTTTGCTCAAGTTCTAGCATAACTATCAGCAACTCATGGAGCTTCTTAAGTTTAAAATTTATCTTCTTGAAATTGTCTTATTGAATATGATATTGATGTTCTATCAAATTGTTAAGTTTGCAAGTTGCATTATTTTTGTTACAAAGTCTAGCAGACATTATAAGGGCCCAAAGGTATGTGTTCTGATCCAAATTACTTGAACTGAAAAGAGAATTGACAAATTAATCAGAACCTGATTTTTCCATGAGTTGTCATAATATAGAAACTTGAAGCTGTTATGGTCACCATAAGAGTAGATATCAATCAGCAAGCACCACTGAAGTATGACTAGAAAATCTATCAAGTATCAAATCTCTGATTCTAGGGATCTCTCTTTCAAAATGCAACATCTCATGATCTTTCAGCTGCTCCTACCTCTCAAAATGGCTCATAAATGATTGAAGATTGATGCAAGACCGCTAATGGACCGCCTTTCAGAGCATTTCGATCCTAATCTATAGATGCTTTTAACAAAGGGTTAGGTCAAAGGTTGGCTAGTAGTGAAGATCTAGAAAGCAGAATGAAATTGTTATAATATTTAAATTAAACTTGTGACTTCTAGGGCATATATCCTGATGCTTATCAGTCCTAAGATTAACATCATCTGCTGTTTAGATCTGAGAAACGGTTTTACGAATGAAAATTCGTGTAGATTTTTTTGTGACCATCAAAAAGTTTGAGAAAAATAAATTTGGTGTAGTGAAGTAAATTGGCAACATATGTCGGGTCCACTGAAGGGGGTAGGACCAGATAGCAGACTAGTCACAGCATACCAAAGGGAATTTATAACAGAACTAAATTATTTAGAGGTTAAAGAAGGAAGTGAAAGGAGAGTTAATTAGAGGAACTCGAAGCTGCATTCAATTGGTTCAGAATCAGTTGGAGACTTGATCGAAAACTATGCATTCCGTAGAGATCCCAAAGATAAGAATTCCATCCTATCTTTTCACCTTACTCCCAGCTGAAAATTGGAGATTTGCTTACCCAACTCAGTTTATATCCTAAAAATCATCTGATGGATCTCAGAACTTCAAGTGAAATAATATAGTAAGATATACTGATGATGGTGTACTAGACTCATTTGTCATAATTTGAGGGTTGGAAACATTATCTATAATTAGTTCAGTCATGAAGACTTTGTTAGATCAAAACCTGTTCAAACTCACTTAACCTTTACGAAAGGAATCGTAAAGGAATGATGTAGTAAGATCTATAAAAGATTTTAAAAAAACATGCAAGATCTCTTGACAATAATAAGAGGATTCTGATAGTAGCTTACCATGTCCCTCACATGAAGTCCTGCAATAGCACTGTCTCTAGGATTAAAGACTTGGTGTTAATCTTGTGTTGTCTCAAACAGATTTTGACCGTCGAGAGGCTGCAGTTTTGCATGTTTCATGCTGTCTTCTTTTTTTTTTTTTAACACTTGATTGATAACAATAGAATATTTCTTGGAGTTCCTCCGATGTCCATGCCCGAGTAAATTGATAACAACAGAAGATGCTAACCAATACAGGGGATTGAACCCTTGATCTTCGGAACTGCATCCTTTGCTGTAAAGAGATGGTTGTGACCTTTGTACATCTTTTTTACTTCACAATTTACTGTTATTTATTGAAGTAGGTCATGTTTATGGTGCTAAATATTTTATGTAGTTTTCCTATTCACAGGTTGTCAAAAGAGTTGGACTTTCAAGAGAGAGAAAAAAATGGATCAGGTAAGCAAACTCACAATCTGAAGCAGATGAGGCAGAATCATTTAGATTTCATGTGGTTGTATGATTTCTTCTACTCGGAACTGATATATATGCTGGACAAGGATGTTTTGGTAATGTATAATTTACATTATTGAACCTCCGTAGGTCAAAGTAAATTTGGACATGCTTGAACTCTGCCCCATTTGTATGTTTTCAGAGCAGTGGATGGAAAACAAAGGATTTCTCAGCATCATTTGACCCCGAGGATTCTTTCAATGAACTGTGGACTTGCATTTGAGAGCAAATCAAGTTATTTATTCAATCTGAAAAGAATACATCTCATTAGTCATATTTCTTGTGTCTGGTGAGAGTTTGTTAAAAGAACCTTTTGCGACCGTGTCAGGTTCATTTTACGCATTATCTCTATTTCGGATTGTTCACTCATTTGAGCATCTGCTCAGAGAGGTTTAATCAATCATGTTTCTTACATTTTTTTATATAAACTTTCACTCATCAATCAAGTTGGTTCAACTCTTCATTTCAGGTTGACAATATCATAATAATTGAGATGAGGTCGCCTACTAATTGGACCACCAACATCGAAATGCATATGTGGGCAGGATGCATCACAAGAAATGTGAAAGAACCTCTCCAGATTGAATGCTATATCACCACTCTGTCAATCCACCTGATGTGTTTGCAGGGAGAAATGATGAACACATTCTTTCAAATGAAATCACATGATGTTTAAGGTAATGAAACGCCCCGCTTGTCTTTGCTATTTAGTACATATAATGTGTCTGTGATCAACAGTGCATTACCACAATGCTACAACTAAAACTCCTTTTGGAGGAAAAATAAGACACCAAACAACTGCACATGAATGTGTACACCATCCAAAGTCAACAGCTCCCCAAGTGCTTGCAAACCGTTAAAAGAGGAATGGTAGTAGCCACTGGAGCTGTCAAAAACTGAGGGGGGCTAAAAACTTGGATCTTTGTTGGTTTTTCTGAGTTCATAACCTTGGTAATATGACAGTAAGAAAGGCTCATAAGGAACCTTTACTTTTCCACATCTTTCACTTGGTTCTTTTCACAAACACAACCTTCGGGCTCGGTAGCAGCTGAAGGACGCAGTCGCTCATTATTGGTTTTGGATCATTCTCCGAACCTGGCTGTAATTTTATCTGCAGGGAACTTTGTTGATTCAGATCACTAAACACAAAAAACAGTCACTACCAGAAAACATGATCTTGCAGTTGATTGCCATGTTCAGATTAGGTTTGTCAAAAGAATTAAATGTAGAAATCCGCAAGCAGAACGAAATTAGCATTACAATCTACCAACCAAAAGCTTGAGAATATAGATGAAATGCTGTACATCGGCACGTGGTGGAAGGTTGAAACTACAAACAACACTCTCGACTTCACCGTAAGCGCTCGGATCAGAAAATATTTTCAGATTATGCAGAAATTACTGTGAACAACATCCTCCAGGGATTATTTCTTTACTAAACATACCAAGTAAGGAGAAACACTGTAATATTTCCAATAGAAAGAAGCAGCAAGAGGAAACACAAAACACATCTTACACTGATCAACATCTACAAGTAGTTTTCCTATTGTTTTTATCTGCAAGGCCCTATATAAATCGTTTTACCTATTTGCTTTCTAGCTCATTTGCTTGTGGAGGCACTACATACATTGACCTTCCCAGAGTCCAAATTAGGGGGAGCCGTTTGCACCGGATCACCATTCTTTGCCTATCTGCCTTCAAAGCCTATGACCAATTTATCACTATCGATATCTACTAAAATAAGAAAGGACCATTCACCTCTCAAACAATAAAAAAAGAAACAGGTTACAATAGCGAGAAAAGTTGCCCATTGGAACTGACCCTATTCTCAATTGAGATTTCAACCCCCATTGGGGAAAAATAATTTTAGAATTGTGTGATTGCTGGATATGCATCTGCTAGCGGACACTAATCAAATTCTATGGATGTGAACAATAAATATAATAGCACGATCCGCTTTGATTATTTGTATTGTAAGGATGTGCTTTTTATTTGTCTTGCTTACTGAATTAGACACAAAAGAGTTCAGACCCAATTATTGAGTCCATATGTATGAGCACCAAAAGAAATTATTGATAATCTGTTTTATGTTTGTGTAAAATCATTCCCTATGCAGTCCACAAAAAAATTGATTTAGCATAAAATAGTTGAGAGTCGTTTGCGGCATCAACATTTATCAAAATGCTAATAAAGGGCATAAATGCATATTTATGAAAAATTCCACTGCATATTCATGAATAAAATATAATGAAGATCATAACCTCATAGTTCTGAAGCAAAGATGCAATCAGTGTTGAAATTCCAAGAGTCGCAAATTTCTCGCCGATGCATGCTCGTGTCCCATATCCAAAAGGAAGAAAAGCTGCCTTTCTCTTTGGTTCACCAAGGAAAGCACTTTTCTCGAAGTCTTCATATTTCTTATGTGTTCCTGGAGATGTCACAGAAGACAACTTCAATCAGTGATTGTAAATAATAATAAGCAGCCAAGAGAGTAGGAACAAACAGTGAAATTGAAATACAAGAAGCTCATTTCTATATATCACAAGGTTGATGCAAGTGAAAATTGCATTATAGAAGTGCATTAAACCAGACGAAACAAATACAACAGCATAATGGTATGAATTACTCAAATACATGAGACAGGACAAGGAGACTAAATATATCAGAAGAATTAAAATAAGACCATGAAGCAAAACAAGTAATCTTGTAATTTGCATATATGCCTTGCTCTTGATAAAATCAGCCAACCATAATGCCTAGAAGCAGTGGTTTTGATGCTTTTGGATGTTACTCTTGTGAGTTTTGGTAAAGAAGAACCAGTATAACCCTTACAATACTGGAATTTAGAAATAAGTCATGATGCAAATTTCATGCCCAAAGAATACCAGTTCAGACAGGCACATGAGACTTCAATCTTTGCATTATTTAGCTTTGCCCCTTGGTTCCATAAATGCATGGATCTTCATCTGGTTTTCAAAATAGGTTCCTTCTCTTTCAATTGTATATGCATTCACATGACTGGAGGATTATTTAATGCTTGTTTCTGCTTTTTAACAAGAATTATCATGTCGGCATGAGCAAATGTCTGCCATGTTGGAAGATGTCATCACATATGTTGAGTTATGACAATGGTATCGGTAATGCAATTTGTTGAAGTTACCCTACAACCTAAACTATTAGTCTGGTGGTAATGTCCTAGACTCACTTAAGTTCTATTGAGGGTTTGAACCTCAACCTTCAAAAAAATAAAGACCAACTCTAATCTATATCCTAATTTACAAACTTCCTCCCATCAAGGTACCTACCATAAATGTCGAGCATGTCTAAGGACATGAAGATTGATATTGCAGAAACAAAATGAAAACATTTAGTCCAAATACCAATTCTTGAATTGAGCTACCACAAGACACCTGAATTCCTAAAGTAAAACATGTGTTCTTTGTAAAAGAAATCCTTTAGTACTAATGTTTGAAATTAGTGCCCATCAAGATTCATTTTATATCATTATATGGTTCCAAAGTTGCTTATTTACTTCATCCATCATGCTTTCTTTTAGTAGTAATGAACTTGATGTATTTACAACTTCATTAAAATAACATGTGAGAGGCATCTACAATTATATTATTTATATTACTTGATAATTATGTATATCTCTTCTATCAGGGAATTCTGCAGTTCAAGGAGGAGAATAGGCCTCCAAAAATGATAAAGGAAGACAACTACTGAATTAACCTAAAATCAACCATCGATTCATATTTGGTTCTAGATGGACAACAAGGCCTTGTTTTAACACCAAAAATAGAAAAGTAAATAAAAAACACAATAACATAGTATTGCTCAATATGGGGTGCCTAAGTGCTAATAAAAAAGAATATTAGGTCAATTTAACTAGCATATACACTAAAAATCACACGAGAGCATTTTTTGCAATCAACATAACTGAACTTGCAAATCACAAACCTTCATCCAAAAACAGCCAATGAAACAAAGCCAATGACATTCACTAATTATTTTATGACTATGTTGAGATATTCTACCTTAAGCATTATACAAAGTTTTGATAATATTAATTACATCTGCATGGTCAATTAATGTTCTCAACCTAAGGTACAGTTTGATTGAAGAGACATGCTAGCTTCATGCAACCATAAACAAGTTGAAGCTACAGTTCCTGTTACTAGACAACATTAATGCTACACCTAGATTTCATTTTCCATTTGTCTTGCATCCTCGATAATATGGACTCCAATAACAAAAATGATTTTTAATAAGCAACAAGATTTTGTGCACTTTGTATACGCCAACTCTTATGCAAATTTGGTCATGATATGTCAAAAGACTAACAGAACACCAGATTAGCATAATCAGGCATAATGCCAAATAATCCCTTGTAAAACTCACAACTTAGCTACATAGGTCTGTTCCAGTCATCAAGCTCTGTTAAGCCCTTCCCATGGTTCTTGTTTCCATCAGATTAAAATATAAGCTCAGAATAAAAGGTAAAGCAAAAATATAGTAAAGATGAGAATGTGTTACATATTAATTCAAAGAAGTCTCGAGAGGATAAATATTAAATTATAACACTCAACAGAATATTTAGATTAGATAAGTGATCGATTCAATTGATTTGACCAAGTTTGGATAGGTGAAAATTATTAAAAAATCGTCACAAAAACTATAAAAAAATCATCATAGTACAGAAATTTAGTTCTCCAGGAGTAGAAATCTAATAGCACTAGCTTTCATTTGTTCAATTAATTTCACTAGAATGGGCCTTAAAATGTTTGTGCACAAGATATTAGGCTACCAGGATACTAGGATTAAACTATACTATGTGTATTAAACATAGTAAACTTGTTTTACTGCTACACATGGGAAAAGAAAAAGTTAAGCACAAAGAGATGCAAGAAAGTTCACAAGAAGCATAAAAGGAATCCAATTATGCTATGGCAGCAGTACCTATATGGTCTGTGGCCTCCGACAAGAAGCGCAATGGATTAAAATGACCAGCATCCTGGCCCCAGACATAGCTATCCATCTGCACCAACTGTAAAGGAACAACCATAATTGCTCCTGCTGGTACATTTACGCCAGAACAAAGATAAATATCTGCAATTCAGAATTAAAAGGCATTAACAAATTTCCAATAAAGATGAGAAATTAATGCAACATTCTTTTCAAGATTAGCATGTCAAGTATTTAAGTCAGCCATATTCTTTAACTGCATTGTTTTGCCATCACAAAAAGAAATCTCCAATTAAACAGCCTGATTAACAATCACATTCAAGCAACCATGTGACATCAACTGAGTACAACTGTGTAAAGCACACGTGGAATGCTGATCGAATAGGTTAAGCGTGGTATACACTGAAAAAAAAAAACACTTAAGTATCTTGTCAGAGAAGACATAAAGATTCTAGGTTTCTATAATTGTAGAATCAAATATGACAAACCATGATAAGAAGAATTAATTTTTTGAATACCATGGATCAAGGTAACAAACTGACATGATAATTCACTTGATACATCAAAGTGTTAAAAAGCTTTGTCAACAACTACCGCTGAATCTTAACGGATTCACAGTAGTCCTCGTCCAATTACATAAGCTACTCTTTTCCAAACACATGATCAACTTCCAGACCCAAGCATCCAAGATGCCTGAAATGGAAGTAAGTCATTCTCAAAAAAGGGGAAGTTATCATGGATTCCATCCAGTGGGAAAGCTTTTCCATCATAATCCCTACAGGACATAAAATTACTTTATTCAGTCATTATTATATACCTTATCCAAGTTTTAAACTCCTTGGAAACTCAAGATTAGTCCATAAAAGTCTGACCTGTTGCTATTAATAGGAAATATTATGCCTAGCACATTAATGATATGAAAAAATTTATTTGGACAATACCATATTTCAGTTAACATTGCTCAATATATACCATTCTTTGTAAGAAGCAAACTACAAAAAAAGTTACTATCTTCAACTAACAGTTGTAGAGAAGAAGCTAAAACCTAAGTCATCCATGAATGTCTTCAAATGAGAAACATGTTATCATGTAACCATTGAATAATCAAATATCTGATCATAAATTTCAAAGGAAGTTCCTGTTTATAAATCACATGATGTAAAGTTAATAACCAATTTTATAAATCACAAGGTGTAAAGTTGCACCATGTAACCTAAGTCATCCAGATCACTAAGCTATCATTCTTAATCCAAATCAAGAAACATAGTGTGAAGTTAAAAACCAAGCTTCTAAATCACATAGTGATCATCATTTCAACTAAATCAGATATCTCCAGTTGACTGTCCCCATAAATTGATTTTCTAACCATAATTTTCAGAGAGAGCAAGCAATCAATTAGTACAACAATGGTTCATACTTCATAGTCAAACTTGCAACCATACATCACCATCGAGCAAGAAAGGCACTTGTAGAAAGCATATTCATCACTAAAGGAGCCACAAGCTGAATGGACCTCATATAGACACAAATGCATATGATGTTGGGTGTTTCTTGAATTTGAACCTGCAAAGCATTTAATTTAAACTGCAAGAATCATGAAAACTAAACCCTCACTGCCTCAGATTTGCAACTCTCTGAATGCGGCAAGGAAAGGGACAGAAAAGAACAAGAGGAGACAAAAGTCTGAGTCTGAGAACTGCTGGCAAGCAAGGGAAGAAGAGGTATGCAGCTTTTTACTAGATTATCTTGATACCCTTTTTTCCAATTTATTTTTAATTCGATCAGTGCCGACTTTTAGCTGCCAACATGTCATTTATCGGTCTAACATCATGTTCAAAACTTCATCTCCACAGTATAAATAAATGATTGAGTCAACTGAACATAATAAGAGATCTATGTATACTGCAGTGGGAAAATGAGGGTCACTCCTTAAATCCTCGAGAATATCAAGTTGAAGTGTTTGAATACATCAATAGCAACAGAAATTTTCCCTGTAATGATATTTAGATTACTCCAGCAAACAATTTATTTAAAAGATCTGTATAATGACATTATTTCCATGCACAGAGCAACAAGCATGTAAGATGCTTAAAAAGTAAAGCCATTTATATCAAATAACCCAGAGCAGATATAAGTAACACACTCATGCTTGTATGCTGATTTCATCAGTTTTTATATTAGCAATTTACTATCCAAAGGATATGTAGGCCTATTTGTCTAAAATGCCTCTCTTAAAGTGTTGTAATTTATTAACATAGCAGTGCTTAAAATATCAAGAATGAAAAGAGAGAGAGAATTTACTATGTGTTGGTTGCAGAGAAAAAGAAAACAAAAAGCAACCACAATGACCTTGTCAACACAAAACATGAAACTAAAATGTTCAATGCTTAAATGAATATTTCAGAAATTTTGACTAAATTGAAAAAATTAGACTTGGAGGGTTCATTACCATGTTCAAGAGAGCATCTTTGAAGCAAAGGTCCAGCTGGCAATAAGCGAGCTGATTCGTAGACTGTAGCCATAAGTAAATTCATCTTTTGTACATCATCAGAGTCCAACTTGCAGGTTTTCTCCTGAACTGCAATGATCTCTGCATATAACTGTGGCAGAGAAGATAGATAAGAGATCATATATAGTTAACCGAGCATTTCTAGAATACATGTTCAGTAATTAAAATTATTTTTCTCTAGAATGTTCATTAGTTTTAGCTTACAAAATTCAGTTCCTCAACCTACGAAAGATGGAATACACAAAAATTTGTTTCACATATTGCTTTATCAAGTTACTAGAGTTCTGCATCAAAAGGTCCTTTGGCTGAGACCAAATTTATGGTCTAGCCTGATCATACAAAGTTGACAATTCATCAGCAGTTAGCACCACCAACCTTCAACAACGAAGATTATCATTTTCAATCACTTTGAGAGTAAAACAAGATCATATAAAGAAACACCAACAGATAACAAAGCTGAAATATGCATGTAATTAAAGTAAGATCTACCTTCTGCTGCAATTCAGGATGTAAGGCAAGCCTTGTCAGAATGCTACTAATCAAGCTAGAAGTAGCTAGACATCCATGAAACATCAGGCTCAATATGTTCCCACATAGTTCTTCTTTGGAATTGAGGTACTCTGCCATCTCTTCCTGGAGGAGAACACCTGACGGCATATTACCAGGCAGAACAGAATCATTGAACCTGGCTTCATCTCCAATATCCTTGTTATCTTTGTAAGAACTGTGACCAATTTTTCTTAACAAGTCATATCTTTCCACACAATGCTGAATAATGTCTTGGGTTAAGTGTCTTAACCTCTTGCACATGTGCTTGTACCTCCAGTATTCTCTACTCCAGAAAGGAGGGATTGTATAAGAGGCCCAGAAGCAACCATCTTTAGCAACTGTTATAAGGAGCTTCTCGTAAATGCTAGCTTCAGGCCAATCCAAAAATGCATCCCCAAAGAGTGTGTTCCCAAGGATGTAAAATGCCAACTGTTGAGAAACCGATACACAATCAAGGATACCTTTAGCCATAATAGTGTCAACTCTGCCCATGACACATTCAACAATCTCAGAAGGAATAATATTTGCTCTCACAGCTATTCTCCCATTCATGTATTCTGCTAAAGATTCTCTTCTCTTTTGTACCTGGAACCAGTGAAAAAATAACATATGAAGTAAAAAAAAAGGAGGTTCTCCACAGTTTAATGATCAAGACAAGAATAATTATAATCTTTAACAAAGAGCAAACAAATAAAGTTTCTGTTCATAAAACTAGTCAACAATATCATACAAGTAAATAGATGAGATTTCTCATAGTCTATGTACAAATGAAATGGAATATGTAAAATATTGTAGAACAACTTCTCAGAAACAGATTTTTCTAAAAGATAACACAATTGGAAGCAAGTATTAGGAAAAGGAAAAGGTATATGAACCAAAAAGGTCAGTCAATATCTTGGGTGCTAACCTCAAAGCCACAAGTAAAGCTAGCATTTGGAAAGAGTAGAAAATGTGATAAAATGGTGAAATTCGTATCAAATACTATGCCCTTTAATTAGAAATACCTTCTCAAAGGATGAAACAAACAGGCTTGATCTACCAAAAGCCAAATGAAATGCCCGCCCAGTCAATGGCAATTTATCCTCCGCCTTTATGAGCACCTCTTTAATGAGCATAGTATCTTTGACAGAGACAAGAAGCTGAGTCGGGCTCAACCAAAGTCTGACAATTGGTCCATATTTCTCATGCAACTCAGCAAGATAGCCTGCAACACAGCAAGCTCAGACATGCATATAAATAAGAAAATTACTTAAATTAATTCAAGTAGTTGTACTCTCATAACTGCATTTATCCAAGTTATTTAAACAATGATTAGAGGGGTTTTCAAAACTAGACTAGGTAATTAAGTTAGGTTGTTTAATTTAATGTATTTCCAGATAATAGTAAAAACTGCAGAAGATTACGATTGGTTGTAGGAATTATGATCAGAATCCACTAAGATCAATCGAATCAAATCATGGGACTTCCAGTTGGATCAGAGAGTTCAGCTGGTCTTCAAATCCCCAAGGGATATCTTGACAGTCAATATCACAAACCATGAAAAGAAAAGGAAACCATTATATCAAACAATTATTGCCTTCATATAGAAAAAATGTTTCCATTTTTTATCTTTGTGACTACGAAATTAAAATGTTATCATCAAAGAAACTACACATAAACTAAACTGCTCATAAGTCAAACACTGATCCTAATAATGTTGTTGCTTCTGTTGAGGTCAGAAAAGTTGATATTGAGAACGACGGGATGATGTCATAACTCAGAAAAAACACAGAAATTAAAATAGAGAGATCAAACTTGGAAATCAACTAAGATCCTGCAGCCATGCTCGTTGAAATTTAAGCTCACAGTCAGACTGATGCAATATAATCACGATTGATGATATAGTTCAATATTATATGATTAGGATTGACTCACAGACACAGAGATACCCAACCAAAAATAAAAGGAAAAAGGTTGCTATATCACCTTATCACATTTAGGTTTCATGACATGAGAAACACAAGTTGTTCTAATCACTACACAACCAAATTCAATCATTTGTCTGCAAAATGTAATCTTTTTATTAAGCATGAATAAAAGGGTAACCAAATTCCCAAAAGAAAAACATGATAATAACAACTTATAGTTAATAAATCCAAGAGAGGAAAACAAACCCAAAAAAAAAAGAATCTGTAAGAAAATTGGCAAAAAAAATCATTACAAGCTGAATCACAAATCAAAATCTTTCCAATGAATCAAGACCGCCAAAGGATCCAAAATTTCAGTTACAAGACAAAAGCATCTCGAAAGAACAAAAACAAAATTCGATAAAGAATCGAACCCCACCGGTGAGACTCCCCAGGGAACCACACCCGGGGATCAGCTTGGAACGGGCAAGGAAGGGGTTGGAGGGCGGACCGGGGATCCGGCTGCCCTGGACCCATAGCCGCACCAGCCTAGCGAGCCTGCGGCAGAGGAGGGAGGTGACGGAGATGAGGCAGACCCAGAGGAGGGCGTTGGTGGCCCTGGCGGCGTAGTCCCGAAGAAATCGGCTGGGGCAGGAGGCCGCGCCGGGATGGGGCAACGACGGCGGCCGGAGGAGGAGGCCGATCAGCGTGTACGGGAGCGCAGCGTCGCAGGATTCCATGCTCCAACCGATCCGCCGAATTGCGTGGAAAAAAACCCTCCGGTGTTACAGAGAGAAGCAGATGCGCACCCAGTGGCGTTCGAGAGAGAGATCGAGAGAGAGCACGAAATAGGAGGAGAGATCGGAAACTGATGGACTCCTGTGCCGGTGGCTTTTGACTTCAGTGCCGGGAACCGTGGCCTTGTCGTGATACGTGGCGTTTGATAGTTGGTTTGGGCTCCACATTTGGATGGGTGTCGTGTTGGACTAAACTGCCTTTTTTTGGGCATATCCTTTGCTTCAGATAACTACCCGCTCGTGATACTTTCCTAGTAATTGGACAGAGGTGACCACGTGGATATCCGTAAAGACATCATTTGTAGCGGGTAAGTGGCTAACTGGGAGCGAATAAAGCTCCTATAAGTGTCTTAAGGGATTTTTTTTGTTATTATTTTCTACATGGTTTGAGTTTACCTCTTTTCTACCTGCCTTTTGATTGGTGGATATCGTCGTAGCCCACATTTCGGGATAGGATTAAGGACGGAGTTATCGACAAAAGGTCGCTGCCTTCTGTTAAGCTACATTTATTGAGTTCTACCCGTCTTTGTACCTGCTTTCGATTGGCGGATAGGCGCATGGTCCACCTACATTTGGTTTTAACTTGGGCAGAAAAGCTTTATTTTTTTTGCTTTTAATTAAGTGTCCCTTCAAAAGTTTTAATGGATGTATAACTGTGAAATATTTTAAGTATTTAATAAGCAATAGATGAAGAATATATTTTAAATATATATTGATGCAAGTATTGTTTAAAAATATTATATTTCAAAAGTTTATTGAATATTATATGATAATTTTATTTTTTTTAAAATATGTTTAATATTTATTTAAAGATAAATATATTTATTTATTTAAATTAAAAAGTACATAAATTAAATAAATAAATGTATGTAATCTTGCCAATATGACCTAGATATATAATAAATTAAATATATAACCATATAAATGAATACAAAATAATCTTTAAAAATAAATAAATAAAATTTCACCTTATGGAAGACATAAATCATATTGATTTCTCATAGGATATTTTAGATAACACCATAGGTATTTAAGGCTAATTAAACCAATGCTACAAGAAAATAAGAAGAAATAAAGTTATTAAAAATTGCACCGAAGATTAATAAGAAAACTTTTGATCACACAATTTGTCTTAAGCATTTAAAATATAATTGAAATCATCTTAAATTACCCAAGAAAGCACATGCAAATCTAGATTGATAACAACAATTGTACACCATACTCCTATTCATAATAGCAATGCTCATGTGCCTAGTAATAAGAATTCATGACTTACTATTATTCTATACAACAATAAACATGTATTGAGTATGGTATAAACATTAGAAACTGTTCTACAAGAGTGAGTAAATAGTTTTGGTGTCTATATATGAGTGCCATTGACGTGAATCTTAATGCAATGAATCAAATATATAGTTGTGGATTGTCATTTAGGTTAGTATCTTACAAGATAGGTTATGGTCAAAATCTGAAACAATATTTGATTGACCATTCTATTTCAAATGCTTTTTGTATAGCATTATAGGCATCCCATGTTTCTCATAGTCTATCATCCACTTAATCATATTTTTTTTTCACTAAAATCAAATCCAATAACTCTTCAATATCCTATTTAATGATTTTTTGTGTAATAAAAAATCCTTTTCCCGGAAGGAAAATTTTCTCTGTACTAAGGCCTTCTCTATGATAAATGACTTTAACCAACTATTTTGATGAGTATATAATTTTTTTTATATTTAAAATAATTATATTAAAAATAAATAATAGTAAAATTCTTATACGAGATAGCCTTGAAGAACCCTATATGAGGCTTTCTTATCAATACTCAAATTCTATTGGGATAGATAAATATATTTCAACATAGACATACACAAAGTAGTTACCATCAAATTTAAGAGATCTCTAATTAAGTTTTGAGAAAACTATATGAGGTAGACTTGGATGAGAATAAGCGTTCCGGGGGAGCTCACGTAGTTAGGCCATCTAAGGCCGTCCGATTCCCTACAGTGTGGGGCTGATGGGTCCCCGACCCAGGTCATCAGTCACGCCCGAGACAGCGAACACCGTCTTTCTGTCGCATAGGAACTCAAGACCCAACCCAGCTTTCAAAACGATAATGGTGTCTCCTGGCTCAGCGTAGACACCGAGTCTTCCTCATTTACCCAGGATCCATAAATGGCTCGGGCGGAGGCAAAGGACACGTTACCTTCCCCTAAATCCTCTTCGATTTTGGCGCCGTCATAGATTTAAATTCTATCCTCTTCCTCTCGCCTTTACTCCCTCCCCCCTCCCTCTTCTGCTCTGCTCTCTTCGGCACTCCAAAGAGAGATGTCTCATCTCCCGCCGCCTTCCTCGGCTCGCGCGGAGGCCACCACCTGCGGATCTTTGCTCCAAGAACTGTAGGTCCCCTTCCCTACCAAAATTCTGTCTTTTTCTGCTCGCCTTTACTCCTTTCTTGGACTCAAATGTTTTAGGGTAAAATGATGTTTCATCTTATGTAACTGTTGAGATGGCCGAGTTGGTCTAAGGCGCCAGATTAAGGTTCTGGTCCGAAATGGCGTGGGTTCAAATCCCACTCTCAACATCAAGGGTTATAAATAAAATTATATATTTTATTTTATATTCATTTTATGTTATTACGTGTATAGAAATATATCCACTCTTCAAAGTAGCATTGGACGGAGTAGAGTGGCTCGAACTCAGGAAGTGGATGGCTTTTTTCCTAAGGAGAAAAAAGCTTATATTGGGGTGAGAGAGGCTCGAACTCTCGACCTCAGGATGACTCGGCAGCTATGAGACCTACGCGCTAACCAACTGCGCCACCACCCCGTTGTATAATATGCTTAGATTGACTCAAATTCAGCAAATAAATATCTTTATTCCCAAAATTAAAAAGGGGAAAAAGACTTATATTGGGGTGAGAGAGGCTCGAACTCTCGACCTCAGGATAACTCGGGAGCTATGAGACCTACGCGCTAACCAACTGCGCCACCACCCCGTTATATGATGTACTTTAGAATGGCTTTAATTCAGGAAGTGAATACCGTTTTTCCCAAGGTCAAAAAGGGTCTTACATTGGGGTGAGAGAGGCTCGAACTCTCGACCTCAGGATAACTCGGAAGCTATGAGACCTACGCGATAACCAACTGCGCCACCACCCCGCGCATGTTGGACGGGCACATATTATAATCTGATAGGTCAGTAGGTTGTCTTGGCTTCGGCGAGCAGGTAAATATTCGGGTAGGTATCGCGATATTTTATAAAAGGAGTGGGCTTTGCGAGAACCAGTAGAAACACGAGACATGGGCTTCCGTTTTTGCTTTCCATGGACGGGACGGGGCGGGGTGGGGTGGGGTGGTGGGCGTTGACAAGACCCATGTTAACCCAACAAGCTTATAGCGATCGGGAATCGCAGAAGACGAGTAATGTCGTGGATAAGCTTCGGCGAAGAGGCTGCTTCCTCTTCTCGGAGGCGTTCCGAGAGATAGAGGCAGGAACGCTTAATGGTTGGAGAGAGAGAGGAAGTCGACTGGTGGTGGTGCGACCAGATGAGCGGCGGATGGTGGAGGAGGAGGACGTGAGGAGGCACCACAGGCAGGAGGCCGGGGACGACCACTGCAGCTCCACTCTCGTCAAGCACATCAAGGCCCCTGTCCATCTCGTATCTATTAGTAGTTAAGATTTCTCTTGATAAAATCAAGAGAAATCTTAACTACTAATAGTATCGTCTCCCTCCCATTTATTTCCCCTCCCCTGTTTCTCTTTAGTCTCCCCATTTATTGCTCCTTGGTGGACCATGTCGAGAGTAGTGCTGTAGAGAGGAGCAGCTGGATCAAACGGAAGCACTCTGAGCGCGGGCTCTCATGCTGTGATGACAGGTTTGGTCATTGGTGAGGCGGTTCGACCAGCCACAGTGGTACAAGCCCTTCATCAGCAGATGCGTGGTGGTGGCGATCGGCAGTGTTCGAGAAGTTAACGTCAAATCGGGGCTGCCGGCCACAACCTACACGGAGAGATTGGAAGTCCTCGACGCCCACGTCGTCATCGTCAAGATCGTCGGCGGTGATCACAGACTACGGGTTGGTAATCTTCCTTCTCCACGGTTGTTGTGTTGGCTTGGATTACCTTGGTTGGAAGTTTTGGGACGCCTCCATCAAGGAATATATGACGATATCCATACAATAACATCATCGGATCCGTGGCGCAATGGTAGCGCGTCTGACTCCAGATCAGAAGGTTGCGTGTTCGATTCACGTCGGGTTCAATTTCCCCGAAATTGTTTT
Source organism: Musa beccarii (assembly GCA_024322285.1). Taxonomy (NCBI): domain Eukaryota; kingdom Viridiplantae; phylum Streptophyta; class Magnoliopsida; order Zingiberales; family Musaceae; genus Musa; species Musa beccarii. Next base: position 1,710,647 of record CM044401.1, on the reverse strand, counting down.
GTCTTTTTTTTGTTAGTATTATTTCGGCGCAACGAAACCCAATAATTATCCCAAAACGGGCTCATATGGGCTCGGTCTGGGTCAAATAATATCAGGCAGTCGGGTTCGGATGAGATATTACGTACCCGAGCCGGCCCGATCCCAACGCAGGTGGCAGGTGGCAGGTGGCAGGTGACTCCAACAGACATGACGTCTTCCGGTCTAATTAGTCGAACCGGGTGATGACCACTCGCCCTCTGCGCCTGTATTCTTCTACCACTACGGCTACTGCCGGTGATTGATCGGAACCCTAGTTGGCCATCTTCTTCGTTGCCCTCCGTGTCTCTCAACACCAAATCTTACGCTTGAAGTCGTTTCAGCAATGGCATCGTTCACCTCCTCGCTTTCTGCAATCTTCCATTTCGCTCCGCTCGTGAAATCGTATGTTTGGATGTGTTTAATCTTCTTTTATCTAAAATCTTTGTTCCGATAGTGATCTTTTTTGTTTAAGAATGCTCGTCCGAAATCGTGAAATCGTTCTTTGAAGAAGAGAAAACGCTTCACACGGATCCACAAACAATATTTTTAGCTTGTAAATTTGGAATTACAACTAAATTGCACATCAAAGATATAAAATTGATCCACTATAAACTGAAATTTATTACATGTGTCTATATAACACCATCATTATGTACAAAACTACAATGATCACCAAACTCGCTTAAATGTGGCTGTTTAGCCTTCGGTCAACCCTTTATATACTTGGCAAACATGAATACATCGAAAAGATACGAACATGTCTAAGCATTGCATTGAACACATCGTTTATAAGTTTTGTCCGTGATATTCTCCCCCACTTATTCTTTCGACATTCTCGCTGCAGCTCTGCACTCATTGCCTTTAATCTTCTCATGGTGTTTGTCAAAATTCCCGATGCCAACTTTAATCCGCTCAACTCACGCGACTCGACTGGGGTGGGGTCACCCGAGCATCTCAATTCCGGATTTTTAGGTGAAAAAAAATCATCAGCTGGATGCTGGCTTCAATCGTCGCTTGTGGATGCTTGTTAGAGCTTTAACGATCGCCTAAACTTTGAAGTTTTCGCCTTCCTCCACCAAATTTATCATCACTTTTTCGGCATCTTCGTCTTCGTCATCTACATTGACATTCGGTCTCTACTCTTAATAGCACTAATCATCATTAATGAGGACTTAACAATCGTTATTTTTCATTATGTTCCTTCAAAGGGTCTCCGATTCTTTGCAGAGCTTTTTTGTAAATAAGAGCCTAGATACGATTTTACCCATTCTCTTGCAGCTCCTCGAGGTTGTACCATCTCGACTACGACTTCGCCATCAGGGCTGCTTAAGAGTCAACTATCAGATGGCTTTTGGAATGTAAGTTATCACCTCGATGATAGATTTGGTGGCGGGATTATACCGATTTCTATCGCTAACGAGTAGCAAAGGTACAACACCACATATTGCCTGCTTTGTTTCTTGGTCATGCAATCTTACATCGACCTAAAGTCCTTCACCTATGGCTATCTTGATGAGAAGTCCATCAGTCTTCCTCTCGGTTCTCTTGTCTTAGTACTTGGAGTTTGCCTCGTTTTTACCATCGGCATCGATGTCGCCAGATCGAACTCTACTAAGCTCCTCCGAACTCGACTGTCGCTTCCAGTCGTCGATCCACCTTTACGATCCCGCTGGACGATTTTGGGTAAGAAGGCTCATGCTCCCTCGCCTTTTTCAACCACTTGCTTCAAAGTGGTGTTATCTGAGCCTTAATTAGATTGCAACTCCCATGGACCTTGGCTTGCAGTAGATTCCTTTCGTTCACAATCATATTTTTCGTTGATTCTTCGACTTACCATCCGACTAATGAACCAGTTCGATCCTTTTGGTTTTTTAACAGAAAAAGGGCATGGACGGAAGATGAAATACCATGCAGGGACAGGCCAATCTGCGATAGGTATAGATGAGTGGGGAGAATGTCACGCTAAGTGTCCCAAAGATGAATTCCCAATGTGCCTCGGAGGGAGTAGGTAGGGTGGCGTATTTGGTAGATTCTCCCACATCCTTGATTTCTATTTTAAATCGGTTTAGCGTTGACCCATGTTGAGTTTAATGATTTCGAAATCCATTGATTGATCGGATACGATGCCCCAAAGAAAAGGGCTAACCCTCTGGAGTCCTTCCCATTGTAGCCCGTGAATTCAGTGCTTGTCCGTCGCTAACGCCCTCGAGGAACATTAACCATCATTATACATACACTTGCATTGAACCTGGACCTCTTATCCTCGTCGGGAGGCGCGATAGGGTCACCTGGTCCGCCCCTTGGACGCCACCAAAGATGGAGCACCCCTTCGAGCCTGCGCTTGCTGACTCCGTTTTCGCTTCCCCTTTCTGCCTTCTAAATTCTTCTGGTTGGTGGTGCCGCCGTCGGATCAAAGAAAACCACGGCTTCTTAACACCTCCCCCACTCTGCGCAACGACTGCAATGGCTTTTACTTTTTCTGCTGGTCTTAGCTCTTCGGCTTTTAAAAAAATTCATTAACCATGTGCATGGACAAGGGATAGATAGATGAGGAGAATGTCCAAAGAATGTGTTCGTATTTGGTAGATTCTCCTCCGATTTCTATTTTTCATTTGAGTTGCATGCGCACGTAAGAATTGCAAATGTGCGGCAAAAGAATACACACATACATTTTATTGGATTCATTCGTCCGACGTTATGTTATTAGATCACATGGTTTAATTGAATTCCAGAAGTTTGTACTCGACAGAGACCGTCCGTTCTGGCGGAGCCCACATAGTACGGCCATCTGAGGCCGTCCGATTCCCTGCAGTGTGGCAGAGGGGTGCTTCGACCCAGGTCATCAGTCACGCCCCTGTTAAAACGATAACGGTGTCTCCTGTCTCAGCTTGGACACCGAGTCTTCGTCATTTACCCAGGATCCATAAATGGCTCGGGCGGAGGCGAAGGACGCGTTACCTTCCCCTAAATCCTCTTCGGTTTTGGCGCCCTCACAGTTTCAAATTCTGTCCTCTTCCTCTCGCCTTTACTCCCTCCCCCGTCCCTCTTCTGCTCTGCTCTCTTCGGCACTCCAAGGAGAGATGTCTCGTCTCCCGCTGCCTTCCCCGGCTCGCACGGAGGCCACCACCTGCGGATCTTTGCTCCAAGAACTGCAGGTCCCCCTTCCCCACCAAAATTCTCTGGCTTTTTCTGCTCTTTTTTGCTCCTTTCTTGTCAATTGCCGTTTTATCTTGGCGTTTTCTTGGGTTCTTCGTTTGAGTACAACGTCTTGCTTCTTGCTCTTGTTGCGGTGCTTGCAACGGCTTGCCCTCTTTTAGATTTTGCGAGGGTCGTTCTTTGCGTCCGCGGTTTGGGGGTTGCTTGATCGTTGGCGTTTTTAATAGATGAGTCTGATAGATGACGAAATTCGAAATCATCCCTTTTCGTGACCAGTTTTGTGTTTTCTTGTGGCTGTGGGCGAGTCTTGGCACCGTGGAAAGGTCGCTTCTTTTTCTTCCGCGGCGGGCGAGTCACAGAGTCTGCTTCCCTGCATGCTAGGGTAAAGCTGCGTGAATTGTCCCTCTCTGGAACCATTTCTTTTTTGGTTTTTGTCTGTTTTCTTGAAGCGATTTTTGCCTTTGATCGAGTTTTTGCCTACTGTGTCAGAATTGCCTTTTGTCCATAGTTCTTTTAGGTGTTGTGGCTTCAGCTTGTGATGTCTCGATTAGTTTGTTTCAAGTTCGTACATTATATTATGTGTTGGGGCCATGAAGTTTCAATAGTGGACATTTATGATGGAATTGATGGTGCCGTCACATTAAAACGCTTACATTTCCTGCATGTGACAACCTATTACACGAATTTCTTAATTATTTTCATCTATAGATTAAGTTACACTTTGTGAGGGAAGAAGTGTTAAGGATGCTTCTCCTTCTGAACATGTGATGTGATCCTCTCATTCTGGTAAGAAATAGCGGATGTCGTACTGGTCTGCACCAGTGTTCTAAGTTTTCCTTTGAATCTGTTTAAGAAATTGAAGGTTTCTGATACACTCGGAATTAAAATGTTTGGGTTATGAAAGTACACCTGCTTTCGATTGGTGTCAATTTGGCTATACAGTAGGTCAAGCTATCTGTAAAACTGAATGTGATAAAGTTAACAGTATTTTAATCACGAGATCTCGAATGAGAAAAGAATACATAAATAGTGACTTCATCAATTAGATGTGACACTGTGTTAACATGAACTTGTTTTCTACTGCCTAATACTTTCTGTGCAGTAAAAGATGCCAATTATGTTGATTCAGGATTTATGGGATGAAATAGGGGAGAATGATCGTGAAAGGGACAGGACAATACTACAGCTTGAACAGGAATGTCTTGACTTATACAGAAGAAAAGTAGACCAAACTAGAAAACACAAGGCAGAATTACACCAGATGCTGGCTGAGGGTGAAGCTGAAGTATCTAATCTAATTTCCATACTCGGAGAACGAGAAACCTTTGTTCGGGTTAGTTACGATATTGCCACTTTTACAGTCTCTTTGTGTTCCTATTCACCCTCAACTTATGCTCTCTTGTTTCTACTCCTAGTTAGAGAAAACAGCAGGCACACTTAAGGAACAGTTGGCCATGATTAAACCATTGTTGGATGATCTGGGACAAAAGAAGGAACAAAGGATCAAGGAATTCCTGGATGTTCAATTGCAAATTGTTAGGATATGTGCAGAAATAGCTGGTAACATCCATCAAGGAAGTTCTACTTCTGCTCAGGTAGATGAACGGGACTTAACTCTTAAAAGATTGGGAGAGCTAAAATGCCAACTTCATGAGCTTCAAAATGATAAGGTTTAGTATTGGTAATTGAAATATAATGTAATTCCAAATATGGAAAATCATATTTTGCCACTTATTTTGTTTGGAACTTGCAGAACCTACGCTTGCAGAAGGTTGGTGCTTACATCAAATTGATTCAAGATCTATCATTGGTGTTGTCAGTCGACTTCTATAAAATGATATCTGGAGTCCATCCTAGTTTTGGTGATTCTGCAAACAACCTGACAGAAAGCATAAGTAATGATACTCTTGCTAGACTTGCAGGAATTGTTCATTCGCTAGAGCAAGAGAAACTACAAAGGCTACAAAAGGTGTGGTTAAGAACAATATTACTTTTACATGTCATGTATGCTAAATTTGTCTGTAGGATATCAGTTTTTTTTTTCTTAATCTTGATACCTGAAATTTATATCTTGTATATTTTTTTAGAACCAATATGTTTTATTATGACTAACAAACTCATATCTAATCTCGCCAGAGTTTCCTCTTTCCTGTAGTATATATCATGTGATATATTGAAGATGTCTACTGTAATGGACATTCACTTTCAAAATATTGCTTCTAGTTGTCTACAAAATCCCCAGCCCTTATTTATGGTTTCCTCTGTGACTGTTAGATAAGAAGGTGAAGTTGAAACTTATAAAATTTGAGTAATTCATAAGGCTTGCAACGCAAAAATTATACTTAAATTCATGAAAGCTTTTAGCTTTTTGAAGTTGCTGGTCAGACCTGCTAGTACCTGAAATTCTAAGAACATTTTCTAGGGTCTTATAAACTCCCAACACTTCTGAATTTGTATCATGAATTTTAGATTTGTGGTTGTTTGATATCTGAATCTGATTATATATTTTTATAATTTTTGCTAATGACAAATGAAATTCTTTTGCTCTCTAGCTACATAACTTGGGGAGTACACTTGTTGAGTTATGGAATCTCATGGATATGCCTATGGATGAACAAAAAAGATTTGACCATGTAACCTGCTTGATATCATCATCTGTTGATTCAGTACTTGCGAAAGGTTGCCTTGCACTTGAATTAATTGATCAGGTAATTCACTCCTGTATTTCTCTGTCCACACAAGATCCTTTGTGTGTGTGTGTGTGTGTGTTGAGAAATTTTTTTTATTGGTCGTTAGCTTTTTCAGATATTCTATCATTGTGTCTTATGTAATTTTACTTTCATTAGGCTGAACATGAAGTTGAAAGATTGAATGTTCTAAAAGCTAGCAAGATGAAGGAACTTGTTTTAAAGAAGCAAAATGAGCTTGACGAAATTTACAGAAGTGTTCACATGGATGTTGATGGTGAAGGAGCAAGAAAAAAGCTTATTGGTCTCATAGATTCTGGTTTGTTTGAACTCATGATTTATTAACTTTTAGTGAAGTTCCAACATATTACATTTATGGCATGGACATTTTTGTGTTTTTGTTCGTAATGAAAGTACTTGAATGTTCAACAATCATATGACTTCCTTCTGGTGCACTTTGCCCATAATGTTACATTTTGACTTTTACATATATATGTTTCTCATTTTCTATACATATACCAATACACTTTATTAGTGGAAGGTCAACTACTATACTCTTCAGACTAGGTTTAAGTTTATCGATACATGTACACATGTATCAATTTTTTTATACCGATGTTAGATTTGCATAAATTCAATTTTTCTCAAGCTTGGTATTGGATATCACTAGCGATGAGTGTACCTCTCATACATACCTGTCCTGCAAGATCTCATGTGCAGTTTACCATGACAATATTAAAAATGGTAGCCTCATGCAAGAGGCATTAGGCAGTGTGGAATTTTCATGGGGGTTTGTGAACACATCCTTGAGCAGACGTATCATTTCTGTGATGACATTTAAATATTATTGTAAGGCATATTTAGAAATATACCTACATTTCTGTGATGAGTAAATATTGGTTCGATGGAATTTAGAAATCAGCACTATACCTATATTTTTAACCATGCTTTCAAGCACCAACGAAATATAATGAAGATTTTGGTGACTCAGTAACTACAAGGAGATTTTGGTTATTCTGCATGTTTGCCTAAACAGTTTTAGCTGTTGCATTGCTTGCCTTTTATAAAATTAAACATTGGAATTTATCTGGTATTGACCTCCACATGACATTATTCTCAGAATAGTTATGTTTCTAAAAAATAAAAAAATTATCATTCATTATGAATTCATGTATCTGTTTCAGTTCAATATCATCTTTGCTTGTGTTATTATAGCTTCTTGTTTTTTTGCTGTCAGTCACAATCATCATCACGGTTGGAATAAATATATGTAAGCTACTTTTCTTTCATAATTGATTTCTAGGGAAAGTAGATCTCGCTGAACTTCTCTCAAGCATGGATAATCAGACTGTGAAGGCTAAAGAGCAAGCTCTAAGCAGAAAAGACATTTTAGAAAAGGTGGAGAAATGGACATTTGCATCCGAGGAGGAGAATTGGCTCGATGATTATGAGAAGGTAATAAAATTGGCCAAATTTTATCAGTAATGCCATGGCTTATCTGTGTTAAAGGCATGGTGAGATAGTGCAAAGTTTATCTGTCCATTCTCAGCTGAACTTTGACTCGCTGAACTGCTTTATCCTTTTTGGGAGCAGTCAGTTCTTCGTATATGTCCTTGTATTAATCTTGGTCGTGATAAAATGCTAACTTTCTGGAAATATTCTGCTGTTTCCTTTGACATATTGAACAGGATGAAAATCGCTATGCTGCTGGTCGAGGAGTGCATAAGAATCTTAAACGTGCAGAAAAAGCCCGGATACTGGTCAACAAAATACCATGTGAGCTATATTCTATGATGTATTGTATGATTTTCTTTCTATGATGTATTCTATGTTTATCTTATTAGACACCGACCTTTTATTTGTTTATTTTGACCTCTTGTTTTCTTGTAGCATCCCCAATAAGCAGGAGAAAGGGGTTGCCTAGATTTTTAGAATTTTAAGTAATTTAGTGATTTTATATTTGTATTCCTTCACATTCATGAATGGTAGGTTCAATTCTTAGTTGCAATCTTTAGGCATATGGGGTGCTCTCAGTTTTAAATTGTATCTTTTAAAAAATCTACTGTATTCTAATTGGTGTAATGTATAATATACTTTCCAATGTAAAAAATTACATGATCATCATCTTTACTACCCTTTGTTGGTCACGAGGGTTGCGAGATTATAGGCAGTAAAGTGATTATCATTCTTTGCCTTTCCGGTGTCTGTCACTGGACATACATAGAAACATGTTTTTGGCCATATTGCACAAGATTGATTTTTGGATTTGATCAGCGAGATCGGAATCATCCAATAAATATTTTTAGAATTTAAAAATTTACAAAAAAATGTGAATATAATAGTTCAATAGAAGAAACATAAAATAGAATATGAGAAAATAAAAAATTATTCTTTGCTAAAAGATACTTTTTATTTTTTTTCATAATAACATAATGATGGAAGCTTACACATGCATATTTTATTGCATGTGCTTTCCTTGACATAATAGCAGCCACTAGCGATGGCATGTATGTTTCATTGCAAACAAAATGTATTTGCCAATCTGGATTGTTTTTGTTAATTTTTTAAAAATCTCTTGTACTTGAGACAAAAGTGATATGATTTCTCTCATGACACTACTGTAAATTTTAAATTAACCATAAACTTTTACTTAATCTGTCTCTTAATTGCAAAGATGAGAATTTTCTTTCGAGTGATGCACATATTTTGGTTTCTATTGTTTCCTAACAATCACTTAATCGTTATTCTGTAGCTCTGGTAGAGAATCTGGCTTCAAAAATAAAAACCTGGGAGAACGAAAAGGGAATGCCATTTATGTATGACAAGGTATTCTTTGTTGCTGAAAAACATTTCTTCATAATCAAATATGTTAATATGTTTCTTAAAGTTTTATTTGAATGGCTGATCTGTTATTTTGATCTCCAGGTGCGATTGTTAGATAGCTTGGAAAATTATGTCAAACTTAGGCAACAAAGGGAAGAGGAGAAACGACGATTCCGGGTTGGTTTCATTATCTTTTTGTTTTTTGTTTTTGTTTTCTCACTTTATGCCACTCCAGAACTCTAACAAATTGTCCTGGCTTTCATTTTGTGTGATATACTTATGTTTATTCATTTTTTTATGACAAGCTGCCTATTTTCTGCATATACTCTGGCAACATTCATAATTGAAGCTTTCATTAAGAAATTAAGCAGCTCAATTGTTCTGAAATCTGTTAGACAGTACCAGTACTTGTTCTTATGCTCTCTGTGGCCTTCATTTTTCTGCAGGAAAGGAAGAAGCTGCAGGAACAATTTGCAACAGAGCAGGAAGCTCTTTTTGGGAGTAAGCCAAGCCCAATGAGGCAGTTTCCAATGAAGAAGCCATTGGGCCAAAGCTCGAGTGCGAACATAGCTTGTGGAACTCCAACTGGCCGCCGTGTCTCAACACCATTTGGACGGCAGGGGATCGTATCATCAGGCAAGGAGAAAAAAGGTGGAAAGGGGAGCGTACATACACCAGACAACTATGTTTCCCTTCAAAAGGATGATTCTGTGTCTCACAACTCATCAATCTTATGACCTTGAAAGTAGTAGCCTCCAAGAGTCCTGGTGCTGAAAATTTAAGATAGACGCAGTATGACTGTTTGTGTTAATGTTCTTGACTAACACTTATATTGTGATTACTGCCTTTGGATTCTACTGTTCTGTACTGTTTCCGCACCCATCCTAAGAAAGCAGTGATTTGTTTTTTGATTGTTGAATTCCAGGATGTTTCTAAGAAGAAACCAGTTGGTTTTTGGTGCATCTCTTTGGTTAAATATATGAGGAAATTTTCTTTGTATCTTAGTTTTTGGTGCTTTTCTAAGAAGATGTGAATAAAAAAATGTCACTCCATGTGTCATGCAACATTCACAGGACAAACACCACCCAAAGGGTTTGATGCAGACTCCCCAGGGATTAATGACAGAAATTTTAACCTGTCTACTACCTGCAATGAGTAGAATCTAATCCACTCCTGCAACACAGATGTAGAATTAGACTTTAAACTAGAAGTTCATGGCATTCCTTTCTCTATATATAGAATTAGACTGTTTCTTACACTGCACCTTCATTTCAAGCACCATTTTTTCATGCTACAAGGTCTGCCAGAATAAAAATCATACTTTGTGTCCATTTTTAAGTCTGAGAAATAATAGGACATCTTAGCAATATGTGAGACAATGAGAAAATATAGCCATCACATAAATCTTTCCAAAACAATGCATTTGATCCCAGGATTGTACTATCAACAATTAAGAGATAGACTAATTGAACTTTAAGTGGGCAATTTTTTTTGGGCTAATGTGTTTTCAGGCCTTGGAAGTATTTACTTTTGAGATTTAGGACTTTTAGATTTATAGGATTTGTTTCAGAATGATCTGCCAACCTTGAATAGTACAACATGCCTTCTTCCATGTTCCCTATCCCAAACCTGGAACAATCAGGATTACTTTAGAATAAAGCTCACACTTCTGTAATAATATGGTTTGTGTCCACCTCAGGCATCATCAAATGGGGATGGTAAGAACACTGTTGTATGCCTGGTCATTTGCACTATCTAAAAGCTTCTTAGCCCCTTTTTAAGCTCTGCAATTCTCCTTATTGCTATTCCAACATGCAGAGCAACCAAACATTTCTTCCATTATGCTGAAAAGAACTTGAGGTGTTGTGATCTCAGTCCAATGAAACAAATAGTTTAGTTCTGTAGGTGCTTCCCTTGGGATTACTCATGTGAGAAAACTTTTGACTCTTGGACAACTTGTTATGCCCACAAAGCAAATTTTTTTTTTCCATGCCCTGCATCTTGATTTGCTATACAGTTCTATCTTCTGTATAATTTAGCAGTATATCACTTGATTCATTCACAGGCCATTGCTGAAGTCACATCAAGATGATGTGCTGAAAAGGAGTGCATAATTAGGCAGCAGTACTAAAAATCAATTAGGCATTGTTGTCATCAGATTATAAGAACAGATGTATGGATTCATTAAACAGCATTTGTTTATAAAGATATGCTGGAAACTGTTGTTGAGTGAATCTTGCAGTTCTTATTTCCATAGTGACTTCCATGCAGATATGAACTTTACCTAGCTAGTGGGTTAATGAATAAGAGCATATACCAATGATCTTATCCATTTAGTGAGCATGACAAGCACCATTTCAAATATTTATTCACCAACTGATCTCAGTTGGAATAATTCCTTCTCAAGATATAAGCCATTTTAGAGTTCTGCATCTGAAAATGATCTTATAAATTGTCCTACTCTCCACTAACTCAGCTTATCATTATTCTCTGATGTTACTGTTGGAGTGGCAGAGCAAACTAGAGATTGGATCCTTGGAAATGAACAAGAGTTTTGAGTTACTCTTCATCACCTAATCCCATGCTAATCATTTATTTCACAAACTCAAAGTTTCATGTTCCTCTTCATCACAACAAATTGGTACTTTTGTGTTAGCTTTGTACTAAATATTTAAATCTAAGAATGTCTCTGGAAGAACCAATCCTTTTGTGTTGTTATGGGCATTAGAAAATGAGGGGGAAAAAAAAAAGCAAAAAGCTAAGAACATACAACCTACATCACTTTATGGAAATGATTTAGTGCTACTTATGTTAATTAGATCTTATCTTTTGATAGAATCTACATCAACATCCATCTTGCATACCAGAATTCTTAAATGTTTATTCTCAAATCTTAAAAATAAATGATGCCAATTTACCATGAGATTCTCTCCCTGGACATCAGCAGCTAAAATGGTTGGTTAATCAGCAAAAGTCTCGTTGTAATCCATTCAGGATTCCCAACATATGGAAGGTTTTGATACTACATCAAACAGCACCATGTTTTGAATTAAGAATGCAGACAAAGTACTTGGATTCTAGAAGTGGAAGATGTCTCATATTCCTCCATGAACTTTGTGTCACAAGTTGCCCACATAATGTAGGAAATGGAACACAGAATCAAATTTTATTCAGTTGTCTGCTTGAGCTGAAACATATCTCATTTGGTGTCTGTGGTTTCTGTTCTTTATTCCACATCTAATTATGTATTTCCATTCCACATTCACCAATTCCTTGCCATTAGAAGTTCCTTAGGGGTGTCTTTAAACTTGTTATTATCCACTCTGCAAATTGCTCTAATCCCACAAACATGCCTTTTGTCTCCAAGTGTTTGCTCTGGATGATCACCCAGAAAAGCTTCTCATGGCTGGACAATTATGAAGATGATGTGATTGTTTGCCAACTTCTATTTGTTCCTTGTGATTAAGTTAAACCTTAAGGCCACAAGTTTATTTATCAGTAACCAATCTTTGTAGGACTTGGAAACAACTCAGTGCTAACAATCTCAAAGCACATGATTTAAAAGTGAAACATGGTGAAACTCTTCAGCTTTTCCTCTAAAGAGAAAAAGGTCAATTACATAATATAAAATAAATGTAGGATGAGATCAAATTGAAAGCAGGTGAATTGTATGCTCAAAGTGATTAGTTAATGCATATTAAATGTATTGCTACAAATATTAACTTGGAACTACAAAAGAAAACTCATATTAGTCCCTTTTAATGAGAGGGTAGATGTTGGTATAGTGTAAGATTGCTCCCTTGTGATTTAAGAGATCAGAGTTTAATCCTAAAAATAAATTTTTGAAGTATTATTTAGAGGTAAGATGACATGGATTGATCCTTTCGAGATCTCATATACATTGGATTTGTTCCACATCAACATTTAATTGAATTTATGCATGTTCATGAATCATGTAATCTGGTTTTCTTTTCAGTTTTTAATGGTTTAGCATCTGAACATACTTTGGTGAGCAGAAATTTTGAAGAGGCAACAAAGTCTTCACTGTCATTCCATCATGAAGTCCAAACTACATCATCACAAGAAGAAAACGAAGAGAGAGAGAGAGAGAGAGAGAGAGAGAGAGAGAGAGAGAGAGAGAGAGAGAGAGAGAGAGAGAGAGATAAATCTCCTCTTTCCTTTTTTTTTTTTTTTTGTCCTCCGAGTCTTCCTTTCAAGTGTCAGAAGCAAACTAGCTTATGAGTCTTCCTTATTGGCCTTCATGGAATTCTCTGCTACTGGGGAGACCTCCTGTTCCATGATCTCCTCGACCCCCACTGCTACTGGTATGTCCATGGCTTCCATCTCCATCTCCTTGCTCTCCCTGTGCTTGCCCCAGAGAACGGAGTAGAGCCCAACAACTATAATGACAGCTCCGATCACTCTGCAAGCAGATGACAAGTGTCAAAGATCTTCCAAATTACTTGGTCTCGGTCCGTCAAAGACACAAGTTGAGATAGTGGTCTCACCCTCCCAAGTAGATCTTCTCAGCAAGGATGAAGGAGTCCATTATGGCTACTATGATCATCATCAGAGGGCTGAAGGCAGAGGCAAACACCGGCCCCTTGTCCTGCATCACCAGACCCTGGACATAATAGGCAATGCTTGATGTCACAATCCCCTGCATGTTCCAATCCAAAAAGAAATCTCATCAGCTTCTTACTAGCTAGAAAGAGATGATTAGAGAGAAGCGAGAGAGAGATGAAAGAGGGTTACGGCATAAGCAGCGGCAAGGAGGTTCATGTCGAAGCCGATTCGCCAAACCGAGGGCTTGTGCTCCATGATCAAGGTCACAGCAGTGGCTTGCAGAGTACCCACAAAGCATATCAAGGAGGTGAGGGAGAGGGGAGCGTCATATTTCTTTAAGGTCGCCGCCTGTGGAGCATGAGACCAGGCTATCAAGTCAGTATCCACAGGGTAGAGCGCAGGAGCTGAGGGTTCGATGCAGCCAAGTTCTACCTGCAGGATGAAGAGAAAAGCCCAAGCTAGAGTTGAAATGATGAGGAAGATGCAGCCTTTGAGCCAGTCCTCGTCGGTCGAGTCATCACCGCCGGCGGCCGTGGGCGCGTTAGAGTGGGGTGGGTGTGCGTGCTTGGTCCAGGCCATGTCCATGGCGGGTCCCTTGTACAGGGTCATCAACATGGCTCCTGCCACCGTCACAAGAGTTCCCACCACCTTGGCTTGGCAGCTCACCTTCTTCAGATGCACCTTCTCCATCCTATCAATGCCAATCGGTTCCACGGTCAGCAGCAATCCGAGAATGCGATGGTGGAATCATGAGCTCGTTCGATGTAATTAGTCGACCTGCATATGACCGCCAACACGAAGGTCATTGCGGGCAGCATGTTGCTCATGGCGCAGGAGAAGGTCGGGGAGGTGAGCTTTAGTCCAGCGTAGTAGAAGTTCTGGTCGATGACCGAACTGCAGACATGGCAAGAAAGCTAGTGAGACAACGTCTGAGCAACCACATGCCACGGCGCCGGAGACGAACCCACCCGAGGAGAGCGAGCACGAAGATCTGCATGAAGACCAAGAAGGACATCTTGGGGCGCGCCTTCCTGTCGGAGGACAGAGGAGTGAGGTGAGAAGGGGAGTCACTGGGGAGTTGGTGGTGGGCGGGGCGGGGGTTGTTTACCTCCTCTCGAGGAAGAGGGCGAAGGGGGCGATGGAGATGGTGGCGAAGAAGTGGCGGTAGACGACGAGGACGTAGTGGCTCATGCCGTGGTTGAGGGAGACCTTGGTGATGATGTTCATGCCGGCGTAGCCGATCTGCAGAAGCATCATGGCCAAGTAGGGCAAGCACTTCTGGAACAGATTGCTGCATCCCTCCATCCCGGCCGGTGGTGGAGGGAGCTCGGAGGAAGAGGAGAGAGAGAGAGAGAGTGTCTGTGTGTGTGTTTTGAGGGGAGCAAGAAGACGAGAGGGATGGGAGCCCATTTATGAACAAGCTGAGTGGGACCCGTAACGAGGCGCCCACGAAAAGAAAAAGATACGCGGGAAAAGTAGGACCGTTAAAGTTAGTTAACATCTTCATAAAAAGAAAAAAAATATTATAAAATTTAGTAGTATTTCTAAACCTTTTTCTTTATTGAATTTTGAATTTTGATGATAAAATCAATTAATAAATTATTGATCTAATTCATATATTGATAAAAGTATTGTAAGATTAACTACGAGAACGAATAAGGCATAAAGCAGATGTTGTGCCGAAGTCAAAGATCGAACGATTCATCGAGAGTTCGAGAATTTGTCAAGAGTTAGCCAAGAAGTTTGTCAAGAGTTTTGTTAAAGTTTGCTGAAAAGTTCATTGAGAGCTTGCCAAAAAGTTCATCGGAAGTTCGTCCAAAAGTTCATCGGAGCTTACCGAAAAGTTTGTCAGGAGACAAATTTAGTAATTGGGATCTGTAACAAGGCGCCCATGGAAAGAAAAAGATACGCGGGAAAAAGTAGGACCACTAAAGTTAGTTAACACCTTCATAAAAAGAAAAAAAATCTTATAAAATTTAATAGTATTTCTAAACATTTTTGTTTGTTGAATCTCGATGATAAAATCAATTGATAAATTATTGATCTAATCCATATGTTGAGAAAAATATTGCAGGATTAACTACGAGAAGAATAAGGCATAAATCAAATGTTGTGCCGGAGTCAAAGATCGGACGATTCGTCGAGAGTTCGAGAATTCGTCGAGTTAGCCAAGAAGTTTGTCGAGAGTTTTGTCAGAGTTTGCTGAAAAGTTCATCGAGAGCTTGCTGAAAAGTTCGTCAGAAGTTTATCAGAGCTTGTCGAAAAGTTTGTCAGGAGACAAATTTAGTAGTTGGGATCCGTAACGAGGCGCCCACGAAAAGAAAAAGATACACGAGAAAAAGTAGGACCGTTAAAGTTAGTTAACATCTTCATAAAAAGAAAAAAATCTTATAAAATTTAGTAGTATTTCTAAACCTTTTTCTTTGTTAAATCTCAAATTTTGATGATAAAATCAATTGATAAATTATTGATCTAATCCATATGATGAGAAAAGTATTGCAGGATTAACTATGATAACGAATAAGGCATAAGGCAGATGTTGTGCCGGAGTCAAAGATCGGATGATTCATTGGGAGTTCGAGAATTCGTCGAGAGTTCGCCGAGAAGTTCGTTGGGAGTTTTGCCAGAGTTTGCGGAGAAGTTCGTCGAGAGCTTGCCAAAAAGTTCGTCATGAGTTCGCTGAAAGTTCATTGGGAGTTCGTCGAAAGTTCATTGGAGCTTACCGAAAAGTTTGTCAGGAGATGAATTTAGTAATTGGGATCCGTAACAAGGCGCCCATGAAAAAGAAAAAGATACGTGGGAAAAAGTAGGACCGTTAAAGTTAGTTAACATCTTCATAAAAAGAAAAAAAAATTTATAAAATTTAGTAGTATTTCTAAACCTTTTTGTTTGTTGAATCTCGAATTTTGATGATAAAATCAATTGATAAATTATTAATCTAATCCATATTTTGAGAAAAATATTGTAGGATTAACTACGAGAATGAATAAGGCATAAAGCAGATATTGTACCTGAGTCAAAGATCGAACGATTCGTCGAGAGTTCGAGAATTCATCGAGAGTTAGCCAAGAAGTTTGTCGAGAGTTTTGTCGGAGTTATGCCGAAAAGTCCATGAAGAGCTTGTCGAAAAGTTCATCAGAAGTTCATCGGAGCTTGTCGAAAAGTTTGTCAAGAGACTAATTTAGTAGTTGGGATCCATAACAAGGCGCCCACGAAAAGAAAAAGATATGCAAGAAAAAGTAGGACCGTTAAAGTTAGTTAACATCTTTATAAAAAGAAAAAAAATCTTATAAAATTTAGTAGTATTTCTAAACCTTTTTCTTTGTTGAATCTCAAATTTTGATGATAAAATCAATTGATAAATTATTGATCTAATCCATATGTTGAGAAAAATATTACATGATTAACTACGAGAACGAACAAGGCATAAAGCAGATGTTGTGCTGGAGTCAAAGATCGAATGATTCGTCGAGAGTTCAAGAATTCGTCGAGAGTTAGCCAAGAAGTTCGTCGAGAGTTTTGTCGGAGCTTGCCGAAAAGTTCGTCAAGAGCTTGCCGAAAAGTTGGTCAGAAGTTCATCGGAGCTTGTCGAAAAGTTTGTCAGGAGATGAATTTAGTAGCTTACGAGGCACCCACGAAAAGAAAAAGATACGCGAGAAAAAGTAAGACTATTAAAGTTAGTTAACATCTTCATAAAATGAAAAAAAAATCTTATAAAATTTAGTAGTATTTCTAAATCTTTTTCTTTGTTAAATCTCAAATTTTGATGATAAAATCAATTGATAAATTATTGATATGATCCATATGTTGAGAAAAGTATTGCAGGATTAACTACGATAACGAATAAGGCATAAGGCAGATGTTGTGCTGGAGTCAAAGATCAGATGATTCGTCGGGAGTTTGAGAATTCGTCGAGAGTTCGCCAAGAAGTTCGTTGGGAGTTTTGCCGGAGTTTATCGAGAAGTTCGTTTGCCGAAAAGTTCGTCAGGAGTTCGTTGAGAAGTTCATTGGGAGTTTACCGGAGCTCGTCGAAAAGTTTGTCAGGAGACGAATTTAGTAGTTGGGATCCGTAACAAGGCACACACAAAAAGAAAAAAATACACGGGAAAAAGTAGGACCATTAAAGTTAGTTAACATGAAAAAAAATCTTATAAAATTTAATAGTATTTCTAAACCTTTTTCTCCTCCTATAAGCTCTACAAATATATTCTAACTTCAATTGAATCATATGCTTAAAATATATTTAAGCGTAAGTTAATAATAGTACCTCTATACCAATTATTACAATCTTAAGTTAACAACAGCCATTATAATTGGAGTTAATATACTTGATAAAGACTAATATAATTTAAAATCAAATTCATATATATGTGAGACTTAGTCCAATAAGTCTTAACATCTTGAAATATACTTTTTTCTATGAGTAATCTTTTCCAACTCAAACCTATCGTCATGTTCCATACTAGATTAATTATGACACTTGATACTACATTCTCGCTCGGTAAAATAATCAATATATTAATTTATTAAGTCTAGATCATTAGTCTAAAATATTTAAATCTAAATTGATGACAATATATACATCAATCCCGATTCTTTTTCTTGATCTATGGTGACTAAATTTGCATGTTAGGCATTCTTATCTTCTTCTTTTTTTCCAATAAAAATTAGAAGAAAAACATGAAATTATATGGAGCAAATCACCTGCTTCTTCCTTGAATCTTCTCGCACGGGGAGGGAACAATTTTTTTTGTGGAGCATCAGGAACAGATGCATCCTTATTGGCGCCTGCTATGTTTCCACTTGGATTTCCGGGATGTGAGATGCATCACCAACTTGATTTGGATTCATCAGCCAAATTGCCGACTGCGATCTCAGTCACTTGCTCCGGTCATCTTGACATGTCATCGTTATCATCTGCACTGTTCTCGAAACAATAAGAGCCAAAGGTGAAGGAGACATATAACTCGAGATTGCTCAGGAGATATCTGATGGCCATCGAATGATGGTTACACCACAAGGGGAGCAACAGGCTATGGTTGAACCATACATCTCAATAACAACACATCCAAGGTTCCTATGGATTCAAAAACCAGGCATGATGACAAAATTTCATGCACACACACATTCATGTACACTACTTGCATGCATGTCTTGTATGTGCTTGGCCACAGGAAATTGTTCAAAATTTTGAGCTAAGAACTCACAGGTGCATCATGATGCGTAGGTCTTCGAGACGAACTTGCTTTTGCTCCTTTGCTGCCTTCCTCCCGAAGGCCCCGCTCGCTAGTTTCTTCTTCCTCTCCTGCAACTTCAGAATCCTCTCCTCTATGCTGCCCCTTGCTATCAGCCTCACCACCTTCACCTCTTCCTTCTGCCCGATCCTGTGCACCCTGTCCATTGCCTGCTCCTCGACTGCCGGGTTCCACCATGGCTCCATGAGGTAAACTCTAGATGCTGCTGTGAGATTGATTCCTGTGCCCGCAGCCTTGAGGCTGGCAAGCAACACTGCCGGCTCCCCGGGGCCACATTTTCCAAATCTCTTTATCACCTCAGCCCTCCTCTTCATGCTCATCGTGCCATCCAATCGCAAGATCACAAAACCAGCATCCTTTAGTGGCTCTTGAAGCAAAATAAGCATCTTCCTGAACTGTGAGAAGACAACCGACTTCGTTGAAGGGTTCTGCTCCTTGGATGCTAATAGAAGTCTCAACAAGAATGAAACTTTAGAAGATAATGGTCTATCTGATAAGCAAGTTTTTGACCCATCATCATTGGTAGATTTTGTTGGTGGGACGACAAAAAGGTCTGTTTTCGATAAGGGATGACGACAGATAGGACATGAAGCATTAAGGTGTTTCAGGGTTTTCAGTATGCAGGCTTGACAAAATATATGAGCACAGCATGTAATCACCGTCTTCAGAGGTGGCGAGAGGCAAACCGGACAGTCAAAATCATCTCCGTCTTCCACCAGTGATGCCAATTTCTTAAGCAATTCTGGGTTCTGAGACACATCTGCCACGAGAAGTGACACCCCACAAATCAGTAGTGCAACAAAGAAAGCAAGACAACAAAGCATGCCAACAACACTTTGAGACCAGTAACCGTTGATCGGTGTGTCAGAAACTTTAATTGGTGAAAATGAAATGAGTATAGACATCTGCACTCTACAATTTTGATAAGAAAAGAATAAGTACTGCACAATATGGCAAGGGAAAAGCTTGGTTTCCTATTCAACGGTGAAGTTCTTAACTCAAATTTACTTGATCCACTGGACAAGATAATGTTGTTAAAATCCCAATGCAGCATTTTAAGATCCTACACATCCATGATTATCCAAGATGGATGTGAAATATTTCAATTATAAAATCTGGGTAGTATCTATATCCAAATAAGAGGAGTTACGATTCTGATACTACCTCTGATCCTAATAATTCAAGCAGCTTTCTTTCTAATTCCAGATCAGCTATGACTAATGTCCTGCCTACAGATCATTAAATGTTCATCTCATGAGAGATCAGAGATCTAGAGGCTACACCAGCCATTTACTCCTACACATCAACAACTCATCAAAGTAGATTTCATTTCCTTGTGTTGTTTATAATTCAATCTTATGAATCTGATCCTGAAAAGAATCTCAATGTAAAGGTGATGCATCAATCCACAAAATTCCATGTTAAATCATGAGATATTGCAGAGCCCTATTCTGAACACCAAAATCAAATTTCCCTTCCACTTCAAGATCATATTAACAAAAATATTTACAGTGAAAATTAGAACCCCCAGACAATGTTCATGTGATGTGAAAGTCACCCAACACCGATCAACATACACCCAAGTACTTGAACATAAAAATATGGCAAATTGCGCTGGAATTTTCCATGCTACTTAAGTTCCACATTCGACCATTTTAATGAGAAGACAAACCTGAAAATATTAGGCTAGCTCTAGAACCATAATCTCATTAGAGATCCAGGCATTCAGCCTATCACTGAACTGACTACTAATTGTAGATAGATAGGCAGTTCATGAATCTATTACTTGAAACATCAGTAAATGTTATAGCAGCAACTATATCTTATGTCTGAATTTCATATTCTCCTTTACTGTAACTAGGTAATGCAAAGAAGTATCAGTAGCTGTTCGAACAAAACTTTTGGTTTCCAATGACATACTCTATAGCGAACAACAGTCTGTTAGTTCAGATTTCCAAATTTGGTGAGGCCATCAGGGTGATATAGTCTAAACTATAAAGTACAAACAATTGTTGCAATAAGAATAACAAGTTAGAAGCTAAAGAATTTCCTGCAAATAACTCAACTAAAATGTAGTACAGCAAAAATCAATTTGATCTCCTATATGATGCTACAAGGTTGACCTAATAACAGAAAGGTAAAGAAACCCTCCTTGGACAAAAGAAAGTGATCATACACAAGCCCCTTTTATAAAAAATAATTTCTGATATACATTAACAGCAGACTTAAATTACCATCAACATTCAGACATAATGAATATAAATATGCTACAAAAGAAAATACAGGGGTAATTACAGATAACCCTTTATAGTTAATTTAGATTAGCATTCCAAAAGGTCTTATACTTTAAAAGTAACATTGAGAAAAACACATTCTTGGTGAAGAATGTAAATATTTAATCCCAATTCTTCTTATTTCAATAATTTTCTCAACGGAAAAAATCGCATGATAAAAAAGTACGAATGAGGAGGATAAAAACATAATTTTATTTTTTAAATTATTAAATACATATTCTTTAAAATACCTAATCGCCTTTATCCTATTCTTTTCCCACAAGAAGCCATGAATTCAAAGATGAATTCCATGTACTCCACTAGGTTTGGAATCTAGTTGATGCAAATTGCCTCTCTGTATCGCTCCTATCATTGCCGCCGCCACTACTGGATCTTCAAGAAGAAGATCGAGTAGATGAAAATGTAGAAACCTATTCCAAGAGATGTTTGATAAGCAATTGGAATGCAAAGCGGCAATGTGTTGGCGATGACAAAACTTTCTCATCCGAGAGCAATGCTAAAATCCATTCGAATTTTATTAGCTATCAGAGCACACTATGATTATGAGCGGCATGGACGCAAAAATGCGTATTCCTCAGATGGTAACCTCGAGGAGGAGGTGTATATGATGCGCTGCCAAGCGGTCCGGTGCAACAACGATGAGTGGTGCGAGATTGAGCAAATGGTCAGTGGTGGATCGCGAGAGCGATAGGTTGAGAGCGCAAATCGAGCGTGCGAAAGAGAAAGAACGATTAGGATATTTTAAAGAATATGTATTTAATAATTAAAAAATAAAATTATATTTTTATCCTCCTCATTCGTGCCTTTTTTGCATGTGCGATTTTTTCCATCAAGAAAATTAACAACGTAAGAAGAATTAGAGTTAAATATTTCACTTTAGTAAGTGTAGGGACCCCAATACTACTTTTTAAAGTATAGGGACCGGAATGCTAATCATAATTAACTATAGGGGGTTATCTGTAATTACCCCGAAAATACAACAGGTTGGACAAAAAATGAAACTAGATTTGTTTACCACATCTAACAATACTTTCAATTAAGTAGGAATATTTAAAAATATACATGCATAAATGCATGCATATACACCACATATGTTCATACATATATATAGTTATATACAAAATATATCACCTTCCTCACAATTAGCACTAAAAGGAACTAGAAAGCCTTTGCCATCTAAATGAAACTAAAGAATTTCATGAGCAGCACATGATTTGGCAAAATGCCAAAAGGTAGAAAATCAGGTGCTTATTGAAGACTTAAAAATAATGTGAACATGCCTTACCTTCAAGAGCATTAGATGGAAGGAATGATTTGATGTCTGAAGGGCACAATGCCACATCATTGCAGATCTGCCGGAGTCGTAATATTATATGAAGCACAGTGGAATAATTGTGCAATACAGTGTCTGCATCAATGTACTCCCTAATGGTGTTTTGAGCTTCTGATTCCAATCGATCATACTGTTCTCTTTCCTCAGCAGAGAGCTCCACAAAACAGGTTTCAATAGTTTTAGATGGCAGCCCTACCAAACCTGTACTTCCATTTTCTGCAGCTTTTGTCCTCCGCAATGATATAGTTCCAACTAGGGCCTGACAGATTTGAAGGATTAAAAAGGGCTCAGCAAACGGAAACCCAAATTCAGATAATCCAGTCTTATTTGCAGAGATGAAGTTCACACATGGAAAAATAACAGAACCAAAAAAAAGGTAAATAGTGCATATTCCATACCGAATTCATTTATGCACCATTAATAATTCAATCATTAGAAGAACTCCGAAAATTTATAGACATCACAGTTACAAGGTTATTTATTTTAGCCAGGTTTTAATGTCACATATTCATATGATAAAACAGTCACTCTTTTGATCTGTGTATACGACCTTTTCTTGGAAACGAAGATACTTCCATCCTTCCGTTGACATGGTAGTACCATCATTAAACAAGCCCTTCCTGCTGAACTCTCACTAACTATCATCAACCAGGGCCTTCAAATAAAATCACTAAAGAGTTTTAAGGACTATTTTGGACTTCAGAATCCCAAATTCCAAGGTACCAGAAAGAAGGATAAAAGGTCAGGATCAAGATCAACTAAGCATCCACCAACTGTCACATCTTGTTTTATTCTTCTTTTTTCTTTCTCATAAGCAACTCATTAATCATATTATAACCTGGGACTAAAAGGTTCTTATACACAAAGATCAATTTGTGGCTAAAGAATATATATAGTGAACATAGGATAATTATATAATTGCATATAGTTTACATTGATTACAAACCTGTGTCACATGAATTTGGATGTCTATCTAGAAATATCTGATTCCTCGATGGAAAATAAGGTCCTGTAAAAGACAATTAAACTATATGGACCATAACTTTATAAGTGTAAAGTACTGAAATCTTAAATTTTGTATCTTCTCTATGACCGCCTAACTGTGGTCTTCTTTGCTAATTGGTCAATAGTAATAAATACTATATATCAATTCATTTTTTAGGCCTCATTATAAACAATTCTTTTCATGTCTAACAACAAGTGCAATGCCAATAGCTATAAAGTTTCTAGACCAAGAAATTGGTCCATGTAAAATCATGAAACAAAATCTATGATTGGATGGCTCTCGAAGAATTAAAAAAAAAGGAAGAAAAAAGAACTTGCAATACTATTAAAAATATTATATCACAATGCAGGATGAAAAGGATAAAGCATGGTTCTCATACATTCCTTGATAAGAAGAACAAAAAGTTGTTGAAGTATGTCTTACTCTTACTCAACAAGAACTATGTATTTCTCTTCAACTACAAAGTTATAAATTATCATTAGTCCATTATTTAGTTTCCTCAGTAGGAGATTGCCATGAATGTTATTTAATACCTCACTCTATTTATTATCTACTAAAGCTGAATTAATATGCATGTTACTATCATATATTTTTCTCAAAAATATTTGCATCATTAAACATTAATCAACAATTATCACATCCAAAATCCAAACAATATTGAATCGAATGAAGGATTTTTCCTACAGACTACAAAAGAAACACTACATAGTCTTTGGACAAAATAAAATTAAAAGGGTAATACTGTTGATCAGAAACTGCAAAGATAGCAATGGAAGAGACCTGCCCTAGAGAATTTTAAAAACATTCAAGGAATTTTAAACTCCTACCTGGATGTTACGTTTATCAGAGATAATGTCTCCAAACTTCCAAAATAAGGAATTAATAAACAGCAAAGAAGCAAATAATTGCTTTTGCGTTGTTAACGACAAATGTAGACAAGTGAGCAATGGCACAGCGATCTCTTTATTGGATAAATATTTTGCTTCTACGATATAGATCTGTAGAAACTCAAAATTCCTTTGCAAATAGTTTTGCTTTAACCAATTGAACATCAACTATGTCATGTCACTTCACTTGTTTGAAGTAAAACAATAAATCATGCCCTTAGTTAGTGTAACATAAGCATTACAAATTGCCTGGTTTAGCTAGGGAGGCATGAGAAATCATTTTGTTACCTGTAGCAAACGTGCCTAATTGTTCGATATTGCTTGCTGCTCTTTTAGATATATGGAAATGACCTTTAGGCTAGACAATCTTGTTGAAGTTTAGTTTAAAGTAAATATTGCTACACCGTTTTGTTTAGTGAAGACACACACTGAACTTCAAAAAGGTTGAGTTTGTAAACTTATCAATAGAGTATGAAATCTTTGATGATCTCTTTTGTGCCTGAAAACAATGCAAGGAAAAGTAAAAAGCTAACCAATTTATAAAAATTGAAAATTAAATCATATTAAAGTTACAAAATGAAAAGTACCTGCAAACGTGATAACCCACTCTTAGTCCCCTGATCTAGTGGGCGTTGCACCAAGTTTTGCCAGTAGCTCTTGATGGAAAATGGCTGAAATCTCAAGAAGGCCATAAGCGAGAACAAATCAAACGAACTGTTCTGAATGGGCGTCCCTGTCACCACCCACCTTCTCTCGGCCTTCAGAGCTATGACAGCCTTTGTCTGCTGAGCTCCAAAGTTTTTAATCACATGGGCTTCATCAAGAATGACTCTAAACCACTCTGTTTCCTTCATAGGTGAGCTCGGATCACCAAACTCAGCAGACAGGGTGGTATAGGTTGTCATAACAATGTCATATTTCAAAAGCTCCTCTGGTTCCCTTGTGCGTTCTCCGTGATACAAATACACCTTCATGCTCCCGGGCCCAGTGTGTTCTTCCAGTTGAGTAATCCATGATGTTAATACAGAAGGTGGACAAACAACCAATGTCGTTTTCAGTCCTAAAGCTTCATTCTTCTGAACTTCTCCACCATCAAGTTTACGTCTTTTACATGATTTCACGACTTTCTTACCAGATCTTGACTTTGTACCACTCGAAGAATTTATCCTTTCATCTTCTCCCTGCAGATTGCTGGTGGAAGAACTAGGAAATCCACCAGGCTTGTTAGTGGCAATCAAAGAGAGCAGAGTGAGGGTCTTTCCCAAGCCCATATCATCAGCAAAGATCCCACCTTTCAGCGGCTCCGGCCTCTCCAAAGTCTGGTGATTCGTCAACACATTCAAATAACTTCCATCTCGCATCTCCCAAAATGGCGGCAGCTCACATGAATTCTCCCTCCCGACCAACCACCCTAGCCCTTCCTTCTGGTGTTCAAACAGTTCCGACACGATTACCTCCTTCGGTGGCTTCAAAGGCGCGATTTTTCCCTCATCACCCTTCCCGACAAGAGCGAAGATCTTATCGACGCTCTTCCCGTGCTTCCCCGAGTTGGATTTCTTGGAATTCTCCTCCTGTACGATGGCGGCCTCCGAGAGGCCGAACTCATGGTCATCGTACTGGATGAGCTGAAGCCCTCCTTCGAACACGGCGGCACGGACGACGGGGATGGCGTCGGGGCGGGCAAAGAGGTGAACCTGGCAGGGAAGGCGGTAAGGGTTGCGGTTCTTGGAGGGGGGCTTGGGGACGATGGCCTCAACGGAGACGAGGCAGGAGTCGAGAAGCGGGGCGAGGGCGGCGGCAGCAGCGCGCTCGATGTGGCCAACCTGGACGGTGCGGGTGTTGAGGACCTTGATAGCGTTGGGGTCGTAGGGGTTGAGGGGCTCGCGGACGAGGCCGACCATCTCGCGGCCGCTGATGGCGCCGGTATAATAACGAAGGCCGACGATGTTGGCGATGACGAAGCCGACGAGGACGGCGTCGGAGGGATGCTCCTGGGAGTCGGAGGCGGCGGCATCGTAGTCGTCGTCGTCGTCGATTAATCGACGCCAGAGTTGCTGCTCCTCCTGCTCATCCATGGAAGGCTGAGGCGGGCGGGGTTCGGAGAGGGTTTGAAACGGGTGAAAGAAAGCGACGGAGAAAGGTAAAGGTTAAGAAAGGGTACAGTGGCGGTGGAACGTACCCCGTCACTGTTCATTTAATTAGAAAAAGGAACCGTTAATCTTAGTTTTGGGGAGGTGACGGCAACATCAAGTAATTAAATAGTTTCTAAAAGGAAAGTAGCGTTAAGTAATATAAACATATTTATCTTTGAATCCTGAGGCTTATATGTCCTTTTAAAAATTCAAATAAATTAATAGTGAATGAAACATTAAAAAATGTTTTGATTTTTTTAAAAGCTCAAATAGTTTAAATACTGAACAGAATCGGTGGAGGATTCGATTTTAAATTTTAGCTATACTCAACGGTAAAATATAAATATATTACGATCTAAAAGTTGTACCAATAGACTTGTGTAAGTTATTTTGAAGAAAATGAATCCTCTTATGCAATATTATATTTATGTAGCTTTTTTAGTGTTGTCGAACTAAGATGGCCACTGGATTACATGGCGGGTTGGCCTGATTCGATGCCCGATGCTTTGGAATGTGTCCCGACTCATCCGCGATTGAGGCGACTCCTCGAGAACTCGACACTGTAAGAAGGTCTGAGTTTGGTTTGGTCTCGACTTGACCCTTCTGATGATCAAGTCTGTGTGGGAATCGTCTCTCCCCTCCTCTCAAGTAAGGTGGGAGGTCTTTATATCCATGCCCGGGGTCGGTTGTGCGTACCTCAACCTGGATGGTGGTTGGCTCGTACGGGGTGGTGTCGTATAGGATGGCACTGTGCAGCTCCGTCTCAAGCTTTCGGGGACAAGCGGCTCCGTATGGCGCCATCCCAAGCTGTTCCATGTGACGCTGTCCCGAGCTTCCCGGGGCGGGCTGCTCCATACAACGTCGTCCTGGGCTTTCGGTGACGGCCTGCTTCATGTGGCTTCGGGCGACGTGGAGGTACTGTCACTTCCGACCTGAGGTGGCGGGTCGGACATGGCATCCTGCATTGGTCGTGCCTTCATGCTGATGCGTCCGCTGATCGTCGTCACGTGAGTAGTACCAGAATATCCCCTATCACTCCATCCCCCCCCCCAACGAGACATGTTCCGAGGTCCTCGTGGAGGGGCTCGGGGCATGTCTAGTTTGCCCTTTCTGTTGTGTCGTCTGTTGTGTGGGAGTTGATGAGTCACTTCGTGGTGTCGTTGCTCCTACAATGGGGGTCAAGCTGGGATAATGCACTAGGTCAATTGGACTGGTGCCCTAGCTAGTGAATTCAAGTACAAACTAGACTAGTGCCCTAGTTGATGAATTCGGGCACAAATTGGACTAGTGCTCAAGCTAGTGAACTCGGGTACAATTGGAATAGTGCCCGAGCTAGTGAACTTAGGCATAAATTGGACTGGTGCCCGAGTTGGTGAACTCGGACACATATTGGACTAGTGCTCGAGTTGGTGAACTCGGGCACAAACTGGACTAGTGCCCGAGCTGGTGAACTCGGGCACAGATTGGACTGGTGCCCGAGCTGGTGAACTCGGGCACATACTAGACCGATACCCAAATGGTGAACTCGAGGCCATAGATTGGATCGGTGCTCGAGTTGGTGAACTCGGGCACAAACTGGACTGGTGCCCAAGTTCCCTGAGTTGATGAACTCGGGCATAGATTGGACTGGTGCCTGAGCTGGTGAACTCGGCCACAAACTGGGCTGGTGCCCAAGCTAGTGAACTCAAGCACAAACTAGACTGGTGCTCGAGCTGGTGAACTTGGGCAACTGATTGCCCGAGCTAGTGAACTCGCATACGATTGGATCGAGTGCCGAGGAACTTGAGCACAAACTAGATTGGTGCCCGAGCTGGTGAACTCAGGCATGAGGCGTTCCTTGGGGAAACCTTATGCTACGTGACAGACCTTGGTGGGGGTTCCAACATGCGTAGGACGGAGGGCTGGCATCACGTGCATCCTACAGGGTGTTCGTTAGCGTGGTGGTAGGGAACTGGCATCACATGCGTCTGAGGGGGGGTTGAAGTCGCACGTGATTTCTGGCAAAAGTTTTCGCTGGCATGTACTAGGGTGGGAGCCGATGGCCGATGCGCCTGGCAGAGTGCCCTTTAATAAATGTTGTCATCACTTCCTGCCTCATGGAGTCCAAACGTCACCTTGGTGGTGGTGGGGTTTCTCCCCTATAAGTCTCTCCCTATGCGTGGGTGGGTCATTGTGTTCCCCTTTGATTTTCCTTTTATTATCTCAGTCCTTCATCTCCTCTAGTGCCTAGTCTCAAGGTCGGGATGTCCTCTTCTTCATCATCGAGTCGGTCTACCCCCGAGGTCAACGAGTAGACCTCGGGAAGTTCTAAGGTAGAACTACTAAGTTGGTCCTCGGGTGGTGTGCCCTCGATGGACTCGAAGGCCCTTGCGGCCCTTCAAGCGATGTGATTATGGCATGATGTGGATTCGATGGTGACCAAGGAATTGTTGGGGCTTGTTCGGGATCATTATAGTATCCCGAGAGAGTACGAACTTCACACCTCATCGCCCTAGCAATGCCCCTATGACCTGTTTCCTAGTGGGTTCGGGCTTACCTTGGATGCCCTCGAAGCGGGGCTAAGGTTCCCATTGCACCCGATGATCGTAGAGTGCCTTCGGTGGTGGGGAATCTCCCCATCCCACATGGCGCCTAACTTGTGATGCTACCTAGTGATTTTTTTGGGAGAGTGCTGAGGGGCGGGGATCGAGCCGATCCGAATGCTATTCTTAGTGTGTTTTCAGCTATGCAAGGGTCGAGGCGAATATTACTTGACCACCCGAGGTGGGTTCAGGATTAGTGGCGCTCCTTCCAACAACAAGGGGTGGAAGACACGCCACTTCTACGTGAGCCACCACGGGGAGTGGAGGTTCTGCATGGGGTGGACCTCCCGAGGCATCAACAACGTCCCCCCTTTTCTCTCCCATGAAAAGGCCGAGCATGTGTAGTGCTTAAGGGATGTCTTGCCCTCTTCTCGAACTGTTAGAGGGATGATCGAGGAATGGTTGGTCAATGCAGGGCTCAGCCCGGCCCGTAGGGGTATGGTTGGATCCATCGTTTTTAGGCATTTCCTTTCTCGTTCCATTTCTTTGTGTGCGTCTCGCTAACCGACCTGTAACTTGCAGAAATGGTTAATCTCTAATCGATAAAGGGGATGCCTTGTCTCCCGACCATGGCGTAGCCTTCTCGGGAACAGGAAAGAACTGGGGCCGATCTCTCAGCTCAAAAGGGGACCCCGGGCTGTTAAGGCTCTCCCGACCAGGCCGAGGTGGGTCAGCCCAAGAAGAAAGCGAGGGGAGTAACTCGAAAGTTGTCTGAGGGGGTGACACTTTGCGAGGCTGTCATGGGAGCAGCATGCGGGTTGGGTAGTGGCTCGCACGGGGAGGGCTCCAGCGCGAAGGGGAAAGGTCACACCGGTTCGACCAGAGACGATCTCCCCGCCAAGCGATTGGAGCGCCCTAAATTGATGAAGGATCTATATCAAGTCTTGGCTTCTAGCAAGGGTGAGCCCTTCTGGGCCTTGGACATAGCGGACCTACTGGAGGGGGAACTAGGGGCGCCCTATGGGTCCCAATGGCCAACCCTTAGAATCGATAGCCACACCTGGGCTGATGGCTTGGCAGTTCTGGAGTTCGCCTAAGGAGCACTCCACTCGGCTTTAGCGAAGCAATTGTATTACTCGCCCTCCGTGGTGCTGATGGACTGCGTTGCTAAGTCGCTAGTCTGGGTAAGATTACGCCACCTTGTTTTAGCTTTGGGGATCGTCTTGTTGTGCCCGATTCTGACCTTGCATTTTTTGTAGAACTACCACTATATAACAACACTAATCGATCGGGTACACAATGTAGGTCGAGTGATCGAGCATCTCGGGGAAGCGAACTCCGACCTGTGTCGGTAGGTCGAGGAGCTGAGGGGCGGTCTTAGCCCTAAGGCGATCGCGGTGGCCGAGCACCGGGCGACCGCCGCTGAGGCCGAGATCGAACAACTTAAGGCGGAGCTGGGGAACTCCCAACACTAGCTAAAGAACAATCACGGGCGGATTCGCAGTTTGGATGACGACCTACTCGCACTTGCATGGAATGTGGAAGTCGCCCTGTCGGCAACCCATGCTGCAAAGGAGGCACTACAAGAGGAGTGCCGAGGGGCTGAGGAACGGGTGAAGGCCATGATTGCTGAATACAAGAAATCACTTGGTTTCAAGCTCGGTCTCCAGAGATCAGACCAGGTAACCTATGATTTCGGCTACTGGGTGGCGCTTGCCCGCTTCCGCACCAAGTACCCGGATCTGGAGGTGGAGACCAACCCGTTCGTGCATCTCCTCAAGGATCACAACATGGATATGCATGAAGATATGCTCTTTGATGACAGTCTGATGGCCCCTCCCCCAAGTTAGGGAGCTTGTAATCATGTTCCTTATTACCTTTTGGTTTTTGGTTCTGGTCGAGCCGAGTTAAGATTTTTTGTAAGGCCTGAGCTAGTCATAATGTAAATACTTTTCCTATATGAATGCAAATATTTTTTTGCCACAAACGCAAGGTTCCCGTCGGTAATCAAGGGTAGAACTTTTTTAGGTTTGAAATGTTCCAAGTCCTCGGTAAAGGGGTTCTACCCGTGGTCTCAAGGCGATAAGTGTCATCTCGGACCATGTTGTGACGCGATAAGGCCCTTCCCAGTTTGGGGCTAGCTTTCCCCTGGCTCGAGTCGGGTCGCTCACTTCGGTTTTTCAGAGAACGAGGTCCCCAACCTGGACTTTGCGTAGTCGGACCTTCTGATTATAGAGTCGGGCCATGGCCATTTTGTATGCCAAAGCACGGAGGTG
This sequence comes from Musa beccarii, assembly GCA_024322285.1. Classification (NCBI taxonomy): domain Eukaryota; kingdom Viridiplantae; phylum Streptophyta; class Magnoliopsida; order Zingiberales; family Musaceae; genus Musa; species Musa beccarii. The sequence continues at coordinate 1,679,692 of CM044401.1, read as the reverse complement.
GGCCTTGGCTCTTCACTCATCGAGGAGGTCGAGGCCAGTGCGGAGCCCAAGTTCCGAAGCCCCTTCGCTGAAGTTCTCTACCCGTAGGGTTCGAAATATGATTTCGGGAGGGAGCACTGCCTCGGTCCCATATGCCAGGCTGAACGGGGACTCTCTCGAGGTCATTTTGGGAGTGGTTTGGGATGCCCACGGGACACTCGGGAGCTCATCGACCCACGCTCCACATGCCTCACCCACTCTTTTCTTCAGACCTTCAAGGATTGCCCGATTGGTCACTTCGGCCAGGTCGTTGGTCTGGGGGTGGGAGACCAAGCTAAACTTTAGCAATATCCCATATGATTGACAGTAGGCCTTGAACTTCGTATTATTGAACTGGGTCCCGTTATCGGTGATGATGGCCCTCGGGATCTTGAAGCATATTATGATGTTCTTCCAAACGAAACCCTCAACTTGCTTTTCTATGATGGTCACTAGTGGTTCGGCCTCGACCCACTTAGTGAAATAGTCAACCCCAACTATAAGAAAACATTACTGGCCCGAAGCGGGGGGAAACAAGTAGAGGAGGTCCATTCCCCATTGCGCGAAGGGTCAGGCTATGTCGATCTAGGTGAGGGGTACTGCTAGCTGGTGTTAAACCCGGGCGTGAACCTAACATCGTTGCACATAAGACCGTGTATCTCGGCATAGCATTGGCCAATAAAATCCCTATCTGAGTATCTTGATGACTAAAGCTCGACCTCCGATTTGCTCCTTGCATATGCCCTCGTGAACTTTGGTGAGGTTCGTCTTGGCTTCGGACGAGGACAAGCAACGGGAAAGGGGTTGAGAGAAAGCTCTTCGGTATAGCTTGCCCCTAATCTCGACATACCATACTTGGGCCCACCTGAGCCGATGGGTTGCGGATGGGTTGTTGGGTAGCACACCCTTCTCTTTATAGTGGAGGATCTCTTCCATCCAATTTGGAGCGACCTTAGTTGTGCCGACATTCGGGATCGAAAGAGTCGATGCTGAGAGGACCTTGATTTTTGGTGGAGGTTTCCTGGGTGGCTGGCTAGAGGCCAACTGAGCCAATGTGTCAGCTTGGGCGTTATGGGCGCGCGGTATTCTCATGATCACTAGATGGCCGAAACGAGTCGAGAGCCATCGAACATCAGTGAGGTATCGGGCCATGGTAGGCTCTCGGGCTTCGTAGGTTCCATTGATGTAGTCCGCCACCAATTGGGAGTCGGTGAAGGCTTCCAGGTTCTGTACGTGCATTTCAAGGGCGAGGCGTAATCCCGACAGTAGCACCTCATATTCGGCTTCATTTTTGGTGGCTTTGAACTCTAACCAAAGCACGTGCTTATAGGTTTCTCCATTTGGGCTCTTGAGGATCATTCCTACCCCTACTCCCCTTGATGTGGTGACCCATCAATGTATAGGGTCCAAGTTCACATGTCTGGCCCCTGTACAATGGGACTGCTTTCGGGGGTTAGTTCAGAAATGAAATCAACTACAACTTGAGCCTTTATCACAGTTCGAGGCACATATTGGATGTCAAACTCCTCGAGCTCGACTGACCATTTGAGCATTCGGCCCGAGATATCAAACTTGGAGAGGATATGGTGGAGGGGCTGGTCGGATATCACTTTTATCGTGTGGGCCTAGAAGTAGGGTCATAGTTTTCAGGCCATCACGATTAAGGTTAACGCCAACTTCTCTATTGACGGATAGCGCTCCTCGGGCCCGGCGAGGATATGATTGGTGCAGTAGATGACCTATTGCATTGCTTGATCCTCCCGAACTAGCACCGAGTTGACCACGTGTTCTGAGGTTGCCAGGTAGAGGCCCAGGACTTCGCCTGGGTGAGGTAAGACGAGTCGAGGCTGCTGCCCGAGGTGCATCTTCAGCTTGCCGAAGGCTTTCTCACATTCTGGAGTCCATTGGAAGTTGTCCACTCGGTGTAAGGCCCGGAAGAATGGGAGGCACTTGTCTCTGGAGCATGACATGAATCTCCCAAGTGCCGCTAGTTTTCCGGTGAGGCGTTGTACTTCTTTGACCGAGCACGGAGATTGCATTTCCATTATGGCTCGAACCTTCTATAGGTTGGCGTCTATCCCCCTCTGGTGGATGACGAAGCCGAGGAACTTCCCCGACCCGACTCCGAAGGCCCACTTTACAGGATTGAAGTATATATTGAACCATCGGAGGCTTCGAAAGGTCTCAGCCATGTCGATTAAGTGGGTTATCGTCGACCTGCTTTTCATAATCATGTCATCGACATACACCTCCATGTTTCTCTCGTGTTGGTGCTTGAATACTTCATTGACTATCCTTTGGTAGGTGGCTCCGTTATTGTTCAGACTGAAGGGCTTGACCTTGTAGCAGTAGACTCCTTTGTCAGCAATAAAGGCGTTGTGCTCTCGGTCTTGTAGAGTCATTCGAATTTGGTTGTAGCCCGAGAATGTGTCCATGAATGTGAGGAGCTCATGGCCTACGGTTGCATCGACTAACTGCTCTATCTTTGGAAGGGAGTAGCAATCCTTAGGGCATGTCCAATTAAGATCGGTGTAGTCAACACACATCCTCCAGCTTCTATTATGTTTCATAATGAGGACTACATTAGATAGCCACCGGGGATATTTCACCTCAGTTATTAATCCAGTGTCAAGCAGACGGTCTACTTCATGGCTGATTGCTTGCTGGCGCTCTGGTGCAAACCTCCTATGTTTCTGTTTGACTGGGCGTGCCTCAGGATGGATGTTCAGATGGTGCTATGCCACCTCGAGACTAATTCCCGGCATGTCCTTGGGGACCAGGCAAAGATATCGGTGTTCTGTATCAAGAATTGCACAAGTTGGACCTGGTCGGCCTCTGGAAGTGTTGTCCTGACTTTGACAACTCGATCCGGGTGGGCACTCCTCAGGGGGACTTCAATAAGTCATTCCATCGGTTGTGGATGTGCTGGGGCTTTTGAATTGTCCTGAGGATCAAAATGGGCCAGCTCAGGTCGTGGCCTCTTTGGCATGGATATGACCGTCATGTAACACCATCTGGATTCCCTCGGGTCACTTTACACCATTCTAACTCCTGTCGAGGTTGGAAACTTCGTGGTTCGATGGTAGGTGGAGATGACCACCCTTATTTTGTTGAGTGTCAGGCACCCGAAAATCACATTGTATGTCGAGGGTAAGTCGACAACTATGAAGATGGCCATGACCGTTTTTATCTTCAACTCATCCCCTACGATGATTGGGAGGGAAGTTGTCCCGATCGGGGACATTGATTCTCTCGTAAATCTGGTGAGAGCCGATGCCATCGGGGAGAGGTCCTTGTTTGTGAGGCCAAGTTTTTTGAAGGCGTCCAAGTATAGGACATCAGTGGAACTCCCTGTGTCGACCATTACGCTTTTCACCTTTGAATTGGCTATGCAGACCAAGACCACCAGAGTGTCATCATGGTCCGAGAACTCCACCTCTTCCATGCCGAAGGTGATCTCTTCCCCGGGTCGTGGTCTCAGGCACTTTTCCATCATGCTCCATGCATATGCTTTCCTTGCCGTGGTACTACTGCCATCGGAAGTTAGTCCATCGACAATAACATCGATTTGCTTTTCGACCGGACCCCTTGGCCAAGGGGATGACTCCCTCAGCTTTTTGAGGAAGCACCCAAGGTGCCCTTGGCAGATTAACTCCTTGATTTGATTTTATAGGTCATAGTAGTCCTCTGTGTCATAGCCGTAGTCCCGGTGGAACCTGGAATATTTAGATCGATCTTTGTTAGTGGCCTTTATCGGGGTTGGGCTCCCTTAGGAGCCCCTTCTCTCGGATTTAAAGGAAGATTTCAGTTCGAGAAGCATTTAGGGGGATCCTCGGGTGTGGCGGTTCAGGCCGGTCATTCCTTCTTCAGGATAGTTTTGCGACTGACCTTGGGATCGCTCCTCAGATGGAGTCTGTTCAAGGCCTTTTGTTATCCTCGCGCTTTCCTGCCATTAGAGCCTCGGCGGCGATATGCTGATTAGCACGTTGGAGCATCTCGGGGATGGTTATGGGTGGCCTCTCGACTAGAGACCATAAGAGTCTTGAGGGGCACAGTCCCATCAGGAACGCTTGCATGACCAGAGATGGGTGAGCCTCAGGTATCTCTCGGGCCTCGGTGGCAAAGCGTGAGACGAATTGCGAGAGCGCTTTGCCATCACATTGGGCTAACACGAGGAGTGTGGCCACGGAGGGTTTTGGCTGTATACTGGCTGAGAAAGTTTGCTTGAGCCCTTTCACGAGCTGGTGGAATGAAGAGATCGAAGCTGGTTGGAGCCCGTCGAACCATATCCGGGCCGATCCCTTGAGCGTGATGGAGAACGCCCTGCACATCAATGCATCAAAAGTGCCATAGAGGGCCATTTGGGCCTGAAAGGCAACGACATGCTCAGTTGGATCGAAACCGCCATTGTACACCTCAAGGGTTGAGAGTCAAAAGTTGAGAGGAACAGGCTTGTCCTGGATCTCGGGAGTGAAGGAGGATGCTCCGGGAGCATCATCCCTGACCTCTCCCTTGGACTTGCGAAGCTCACGCTAGAACTCGTCCAGACGTCGACTCACCGAGGAGAGTTGGGCTCTGAACGAGTCATCGACCTAGTCAGACAATATGGTGTCGAGCTCGGGGAGCAGTGGATTGGTCGAGCGGAGACCGGGAACACTGGGTTCGGGAGTCATCCCCTGCCTCTTCTCGCAATCGTTTGTGAGGAGCTGGATTTGTCAGGGGGACGTCAAGCGACTCTAGGACAAGCATAGATGGGCTCGACGCCTGGGGGTTCGCCAAGTGCACAAGCTATGGGATGAGCGGGGCAACTACTTAGATCATTCCGGCCAGAGCTTGCACTTGCCTTGACAGGTTGAGGAATGTCTCGGGTGAGACAGTCGAGGGTGTTGGGATATTTCCCGGGGGGGAAAACCTGAGATCGTTGAATAGGCACCAGTAGCAATCTGGGGTCTGGTTCGGGATGCCCCCTCCCAGCTATGCGACAGGGGTCAGGCCCGAGGTGGCAAGGTGGGTAGCAGGCTATCCTTCGGCAGGGTGAAACCCTGCATTAGTCACGGGACACTCCTATGACATCGGCCCTCTTTCTAGTGCCAAAATATTGCTGAACTAAGGTGGCCACTGGACGACATGGTGGGTTGACCTGGTTCGATGGTCGATGCTCCGGAATGTGTCTTGACTCATTCGCGGTTGAGGTGACTCCTCCGGAGCTCGACACCTGCAAGAAGGCCTGAGTCGGGTTTGGTCCCGACTTGGCCTCTCCGACAATCAAGTCGGTATGGAAATTGTCTCCCCCCTCTTCTCAAGTCAGGCGGGAGGTCTTTATCCATGCCCGGGGTCGGTTGTGCATATCTTAACCTTGATGGTGATTGACTCGTACAGGGCGGCATCATACAGGATGTCATTGTGCAGCGCCATCCCCAGCTTTCGAGAACGACCTTTTTCGTATGACTCCGAGCGACGTGGAGGTACTGTCACTTTTGACCCGAGGTGGCGGGTTAGACATGGCATCTTACGTGGGTTGTGCCTTCGTGCTGATTCATCCGCTGACCATCGCCATATGAGCAGTGCCAGAATATCCTGTATCATCTAGCAACTTAATTTATGGCTCAGTTATATTCGTGAAAACGTACACTAAATAAATTATAGGGAGGCTTACTGTTTGTTAGCAAATCTGCTGGAATAGCAGAATGTGTCTGTCAATTGCAAATTGGACGCCCATCTTTACTGTTATAGCCTCACATAGTGAGATAGTTTTGTTTAAAAGTTGGATAACTCCTGCACGTAGCAATTTCTTGTATCGTCCTATAATAATTAGATCCATCCATATTAAAATTTTATTATTCAGTTATATAATTCTATCTAATTAAATAAGATATATTATAGATATGATTTGATTCCGATTATTATTGTTGAGCAATATAAATGAAGTTTAATTATGATAAAAAAATTTAGAAAATAATATTGATAAAAAAGACTCATAATTATTTATTTTAGATTCTTTACTATTGCATATAAAAAGGCAGAACCCAAATGCATATAAAATAATCAATTATTAGGAAATTATATATCTTCTCTCATATCCCCTTTATCTCCAATCTAGTGTGAAGAAAGGAAAAGATAAATTTAATTCTATGATAAATCAACATTGTTACAGCTTTCGGATCCGACGACGATATGTTTGCAGATCAAATAAAGGCTTTCTAAGTAGAATAGAAAAAGTATGTATCGTAAATTTGATCTATCGTTATTTAATTTTAATTTTTAGTATTAAAATTTTTCATAAAATAATAACATATTTATGATTTTTATGCTTACAATTACTATCAAAACCATATTTTCAAATCAAATCCGATAGTCACCAACCCCACGGATAGCAATTATGTACACAATGAAATCATCATAAGGTGCGATAGCCAACAATAGTCACATGCACAATTATTTATGTATAGCCTACATCCTCTAATGTAGTTTCGTAAAATTCTTCAATTCTACAAGTATCTACTCTCGAGGATACGAGATTGATGATCGTTTTTTACACTAACAATTTTTTATTATACTTTACTAAAATAGTATATTTTAAATAGTCATCCACCAATTGGGAACTTCTTACATTGGTATGTTTATTAATAGATTATTCAAGTGAGAAATAAAATTTAGAAAGAGGATAAATATAATTCCATGGATTGTATTAAATTTGAAAGAGTCAGACATATATTGACTTTGAAAGAGCAACTGAATCTTGACTCACAACTTAATAAACCTAAATCTCTTAAATTATTGTGAGATATATATTAATACGTAGACTCATCATCCATTTCAATATGAATATGATATCAGAGTCGAGATTTGACTTGTGGCGAATCTGATGTTTATTAATGTCTATCAATCTGGTTTGGCTTTCAGAAATGATAAGCTTGAAGTCACATCCCTTTTCCTGAAGAAGACACTGAAGACAGAGTCAAATATTCTCATGTTTAACATGAATAAAATTACCCCATCAAATTATGTAGTAACATAAATAAAAAATTATATATATATATATAATATTTTCAAAGATAAATCTGGGAGTGATAAAAATACAAATTACAAGAACTGCCAAACACCATCGATTGAGACATCGAGGTCTTCATCGGGCCCCGCTGTCACTTTTCAGATTGAGGTCAAATTTGGATAAATCTGTAGGCCATAATAAAATAAACAAATAAATAAATAAATAAATAAATAAATAAATAAATAAATAAATAAATAAATAGTAGGTTGCTTGGCTTGCCGGCGTTATTTGATGAAACGTGGAAGCAAAACCCAAAAATGGAACCCAAATTAGTGGCAAGGATTTCTCGACTTTGCGTACTTCAATCTTTATTAGTATTTTTAAAATAAAAAATAATTATATGCATTTAATATCATGTCACAATCCGTATGCGTATAAGAATTGTTAGCTTTTTCTTCGGGTAGTGTCTGACTGCGGCTTACTTTATAATTATGTCTAAGTAGGCTAAAAATAAGAAGTGAATTTATTATATATGATAACTTATAACTTGTGAAAGAGTCGAAAATCTAACAGTAGATTAAATCTATTACATGCTAAATTAATTTATTTAAATTTAATGGAAATGTTTAGCCCCGATCGAACCGAACACAATATGCAAAGGAAAAAAAAATGTCCGTGAAAAGAAACTAAGATCGCGAATATAATGTGCGTTTGCAGGTGGGCGATAGGTTGTGTATGCTCCCGCAATCACGGGAAGGTGCACGAGGCAGAATTCCCTGCTTAAACGGGGTAGATACACAACACATACTCAACGAATAGATCCGGAAACATGGCAATGTTTCCTGTTCAAGACTCTTTTTTGAGGAATTTGTTCCAAGCAGGTTGGGTTGGCCGCATTCATGTGCCAATGCAGGGGGCCAGAAACTCGTCTACATACATCCAATCTGTCCAAAATGTGGATATATATAAAATTTGCATATGTATTCCATCAGTGATTTCTGTATTTTAGTGTATTAACAAAACTCATAAACTTGCAAATTTTTTCTTACAGTTAATCCCCATCTTTGATACATTATGTAGTATGTGTATATAGTCGATACATTAAATTTACATATGGCTATTAATTTTCACTATTTACAAATAAAAAAGCTTGCTACTTTGGCAAACAATTTACCAATCTGGTCAATTTGACATACACACAGATCAAGGATATTGTTTATGAGTAGGTCTTTGGATGTGAAAGATCAGGTATGAATAATGTAAAAGTCAAAGTTCCAGTTTTCAAGTAAAAGAAATGTAAATTTAGATGTCCATATTCATTTTTTTCTTTTCAAAAATTCAGACTTTAAGGTCACTCAGAACCTATGGTCCTGAGATACATGTTTTTTATTTCCATCTATATCATGAAAATGATCAATTGACCAAGTCCTTGATCTGCAACTTGAACTTTGCCAAACCACAAAAAAAAAAAAAAAAAAAAAAAAAAAGGGAGATCTTTGTGTTCACTGCATATGAAATCTCTCCTGGACCCCATGAACAGATTTCTTTTATTTCCACTCCCTCTGGCTCTCTCACTTTTAATTTTGAGGGTAGAACCACATGAACAAAATACAACATTTTTCTACATGACAAAGAACATGAAAAGAGTTGGGAATCTGCTAAATACACAATGATAATAGATGCTTTATATAAAAGAAATACAATTAAGGAAAAGAAGAAAAAGGACAACTGTAAATGCATCTGACACAAGAAAAGGTCTGAGTGAATTTGCTCAAGATAGTGATGTTCTGGGCTCCACCAGAATATTCAGGATTAATTTGCTATTTGTATATATACAGGCAGTTGGATCTCTGAATCTTTCAACCTACAGGAGGAGAGCATCACTTCCCAATTAGCCATCCATGCCAGAGTTGAGGATCTCCAAGAAGCACCACAAGCACATCAACAATCCCTTTCCCTCCACCCCAAAGTGCCTGCCTTTCATCCATGGAGGACTCTCCTTCAGTCCACACAAGATTTCACAAGACCAGAGTTTTCAGATTGGGGAGGATTTCCAGCTTGCTTGGAGCTGTAGAAATGGTGGCTGCCTTTCGATCTCGCACCGATCTCAGCCTAACAGGAGCATATGGTCTACAATCCCAGGAGAGGCCTTCATATCTGCTGCAGCTGTCCAGACTCAGGTGGAGGAGAGCAGAGGCTCTTTTGCTATCAAGGATGGTGATGTTCTTTTCATCTGCAAGCACCAGTCTGTGGAAGAAATAAGGGTTCTTTATGAGACGGACATTGAAGAGAATGCTGAAGATGACAATCTCTTATCTGGGTTTTCAAACTCAAACGATAAAGGAACTCCTGAATCATTCAATAAGTCTTCCTCCCCGATTCTGATGATCACAGGAAGGCTCTTCAGTAAGAAGACTAACATGCTTCCTAAGAAAAGCTTGCACTTGGGGAAGAAAAAAATCAGATTTGGATGGGCTAGGAAGCCTTCATTTGTTGCTAGATACTGGCTTTTGCTTGAACAGAAGAGCAGTAATCAAATTGGGTTTTCCGTAAAGTTTGGTGAATATGATAAGAAATTTAGCCCGAGTGTAAAAAATAGAAGAATTCTACAGGGCTCAAGCTGGAAACTAATCCGAATGCAGCGTCAATGCATTGCATACATCTCAAGGCAAAGAGGTTTTGTTGCACTCTCATCACAGGATGAGCAAGGAGAAGAGCAAGTGGTTACAGAATTCAATAAAGTTTTCATCACATATGCGAGTGACAAAGATGAAAAGTTTTATGGTTTTGGGGAGCAGTTCTCCCATATGGAGTTCAAAGGAAAGAGGGTGCCTATAATTGTGCAAGAGCAAGGTATTGGAAGAGGAGATCAACCCATCACCTTCGCAGCCAATCTGATTAGTTACAGGTAATCATTATTTATTAGGGTTCTTTTAGAATCAAGATTGTAAATTCTCCTGCTTCGCAATTGACAGATCAGGAGGTGATTGGAGTACGACATATGCCCCTTCACCATTCTACATGACCTCCAAAATGAGATCCCTTTATCTTGAAGGATACAGTTATTCAGCTTTTGATCTCACAAAGCCTGACAGAGTACAGATTCAGGTACTTGAATCTGACAGAAGCTATGATTTATTTGATTTTTAGTTGAATTTTCGAAAGTGAAATTTGAGTTCTACAATTTTTGCTAATGCCATTAGAATGGACTCTTTGTGGAACACATTACCTTTTCACTTCTTAACAAGGAAGAGTATCAAAGATTTATGTGATCTTCCAACTCTAAATCTTACTTACCATGACAGAGCGAAATAGTTTTATCTTCATCAGAAAATGAAATAATGTTGCAGGAAAATGAAATACTACACATTAGCTCACTTAAATGGCTATTTTTTGTATATCCATAATTACATAGTTAGGAAAAAAGCGACAAACCTGATACTAAGACAATCGACAACCTCATGTCTTGTGGCACTGTTGTCTTCGACTGCACAGTTTTGAGTCGCTTCAACTCTTAATCTTTTCTTCTTCATGATGTGACTTGTATTTCTGAAAGGGTACACATCAAACTTCTAGCCGCATGACAAACAACTAATGCAAATTCTTCTTACAGATATATGGAAATTATGCTCAAGGAAGAATACTGAACGGATATTCACCCGTTGAACTAATTGAAACGTATACAGAAACCATAGGGAGACCTCCAGTGCTTCCAAACTGGATTATTTCTGGTGCTGTTGTCGGGATGCAGGGAGGCACAGAAGCTGTCCGCAGAGTGTGGGATCAATTACAGGATCATGACGTTCCTATTTCGGCATTCTGGTTGCAGGTGATTGAAACTGATGCTAATATCATGATATGAACAATATTTCAAAGAAGAAAAATTATTATGATAAATACAAGATAAGCTCGATAAGTCACATCAAATAATTATATGAAATGAAGTTACCACCACCAACAAATTCAATCATGTCATTTCCCACCAGTGTTTGTTCAAGTGTGCATGGCCTTAGAATGAATAGCAAATGGCTAACCTCAGATCTAAGATCTTCAAAACTAGAAGGGAAGTCATGAAGAAATAGAAGCCACCACTTGGCAAAATTAGTGGTGTGAATTCATGACAACCTGTTACGACACATGCATGCATGTTTTCTGTAATCTTTATTAAAATCTAGGCGATAACCTTGCAGGACTGGGTTGGCAAGAGGGAAACAGTAATTGGGTCACAATTATGGTGGAACTGGGAAGTTGATACCTGCCATTATGCTGGATGGAGAGAGCTAGTCAACGATCTTCGTACTCATGATATTAGAGTGATGACCTACTGCAACCCCTGCCTTGTTCCAGTAAACAACTCTCCCTCAGTGTAGCCCTTTTCAATTTAATTGGATGGGCCGATTTCATTCAGTCATCAGTTTAACTGAAAAAGAGATCGTTGTCACTTGCAGACTGATGACAAGCCAAACAAATACAAGAATTTGTTTGAAGAAGCTAAGAGTTTAGGCATCTTAGTAAAAGATAAAACACAAGGAACATACATGATACCAAATACGGCTTTTGATGTGGGAATGTTGGATTTTACGCATCCTGCAACAAGCAGTTGGTTCAAGAAAGTTCTACGTGAAATGGTGGATTCTGGAGTAAGAGGTTGGATGGCCGATTTTGGTGAAGGATTACCTTTAGATGCTCACCTCTATTCAGGTACTCGATAAAAATTCTCCATTGTAATATTAGTATGATGTTTAAACATGTTGGGAACACTAACACAGTATTTATATTTTCACACAGATGAAGACCCCATTGAAGCTCATAACAGATACCCTGAACTTTGGGCTAAGGTCAACAGGGAATTTGTAGATGATTGGACAGCAACCTTTCATGGAAAGGAGAAGGAAGATCCAGAAGAAAACCTAGTCTTTTTCATGAGGGCTGGCTTCAGAGGTAGCCCTAAGTGGTCTATGTTGTTTTGGGAGGGTGATCAAATGGTAAGTTGGCAGGCTAACGATGGAATAAAGAGTAGCGTGACAGGTTTGCTGAGCAGTGGCCTCTCAGGTTTTGCCTTCAACCATAGTGATATTGGAGGCTACTGTACGGTAGACATGCCTATCATCAGGTATCGTCGAAGCGAAGAACTTCTCATGCGCTGGATGGAATTAAATGCATTCAGTGTAGTATTCCGGACACATGAAGTAAGCACCAAAAAGTTCAGCTAGTAGCAAAGTTTGATTTCCATACTTCCTCAAGTGGAAGCATCACTAACATTTGTAGCATCTACAGGGAAACAAGCCATCGTCCAATTGCCAGTTTTACTCTAACAGAAACACATTAGCTCATTTTGCACGCTGTGCCAAGATATACAAAGCTTGGAAATTCTACCGAATCCAACTCGTAAAGGTACATTCCCATAAATGTAGGTGGATATTAGATTTTGTTTCCAAAAAAGTTTAATATCTATATGCAAGAAATCCACTTTTCATTTTTCTGATGTGCTTCTTTTGTTGATATTTTCTTTTTCAGGAGGCAGCTCAGAGAGGCTTGCCTATTGCTAGGCATCTATTCCTCCACTATCCAGATGACAAGCATGTACATAGCTTGACATACCAGCAATTCTTAGTTGGGACAGATATACTGGTAGTTCCTGTCCTTGACAAGGCCAAAAAGGAGGTCAAGGCCTATTTCCCTATGGCAGGTGGGTGTTCCTGGCAACACATTTGGACAGGGAAGATCTTCACCAGGCCTTCCAGTCATCCAGGGCATAATCAAGGGTTTGAAGCCTGGGTTGATGCTCCCATTGGCTACCCAGCTGTTTTTGTAAAGTGCGGTTCCCACATAGGAGAAGCATTTTTAAGAAACTTAAAAGCTCTAAACATACTATAGCTTGTGTTTATGATAGATGCTTCATTTATGTATTCAGAATATCATTCTTTTTTACTTATTTTAATATTCACTAATTTTAGAATTCATGATTGATTTTTTTTTTGTTGCAAGTAGCATGTTTATGATAAATTCAAATGATAACCTTTATCCTCAGAGAAATTATGAAAGTTATAGATGCTATCACTTCATTGATTGAGCAAAATTATATCAAAGTCCAATAGTTTTAAATTTCAAACAGCTACACAGTCATATGGATGTCAGGTAACAATTGTGAGGTAATATGCTATTTTCCCATTTATACATGCTATCACTTCATGGATTGTGCAAAAGATATTTTAATTTCAATGCTTCTGAATTCCAAACAATTTAGATAACAACTGGTATTGTAATTATTAATGGGCGAAGTTACACTTACAATGAATTAGAACCATGTAGAGTGGAGGTAAATCTTCTGCTCACTTCACCAATGACCAATAACCATCAACATTTACGGCTTTAACTATGCATGTCTTGCATCTTAACCAATTATCAACAGAAGAGCTTGCTTCACCATTGAAATTTATGAATAGATTTCAGCCTCCTGTTACTGTTGCTCTCTTTGTGAGTTCTTAATGACCTCGAATTTCTTTCATTGAATCTGAAGTGCTTCAAAGGACATCCTTCATCTTAACCAATAAAACTGGGCAAAACTTTATCCTGAATACTCCCCTGGTGATAAATTCATTATTATAGATGTTATTCTGACAAATGCTTTTGTGCTTCTTCTGGAGTTGAGCTCTGCAAAAGAAATTTAACATCTATGATCTTCAGATTCCAGTTTCAATGTATCCATCAACTGTGTATCCTAAACTGAACAGAATAGTGAAATATAAATGAACACCTTTTGTTTGTCATCACATGACATATTTCAATCAAACACTCTAAAGGACAAAAGGAAAAAAAAAAAATGCAAAGGAAACACTCCTTACATGCATTTCATCGAACAGCGTCTGTGCATCTACAACATGAATTCGTCAAGTTGGCTACCATTTCCAATGCAGATCGAGTGTGGCTTAAGAAGCCCAATATCTAACTATTTAATCCTCAGCAATTCCAAAGAGTATAATGCTAGATGGGTCTCTGCAACTCAAACCCACGGGATCGAAATGTAGGCATATTGGAGAATCACTTGCCATTGCTTGAACAGACACAAAAGAAGCAGTTGGTTGCTTGTCAAGCAATTATGGAAGGTTGACTCTGTGAGAGATGCACAATCTGGAGAGAGAGAGAGAGAGAGAGAGAGAGAGAGAGAGAGAGAGAGAGAGAGAGAGAGAGAGAAAAGAAGAGATGATATCTTAAACATCGATCTGGTTGTGGTGTATGATGGTCCGATAAATATGTTGCATTTAAATTTACATAATGATATAATTTCTAATTTCATATAAAATTGAGAAATATGATAACAGTATCGAAATATAAGAAATTTGAGTATTTGTCAGATAAAAATGTTCCTATTTTCATAATTTTTTTAAAAATATTTGTGTGTAAGATCAAGAAAGAGATTATATTTTTATATCGATAATGATTGAAATAGTCTTGTTATATATAATAGCCTCGACCTACAATTTAAAAGATTAATCCTTTGAGTTAAATTTGTGTTTGACTTAGATATATTAATCAGAAGAATTGACTTGTAACTTGGAAGCTTAAGTTGTTTTTGATCGAATTGGTATTACTTTGATTCAAATTCATCGTTATCCAATTTCTAAAACACAATGATGATTGATTTACGTAGGCAAATTTTGCATTATCCAATTTCTCAATTGATCCCAGAGGTTATTCGTATTTATTTATTTATTTTGACGAGGATGGAGGAGCAGCCGAGCTGCTCCAAGCCGGGAGCAATGCCACCGTAGCAGTAGCTGGGAAAACGGTGTCCTCGAGGCGTCCATCAAAGGAATCCATCTGCGGCTGGTTTTAGGAGAGGACACATCATGGAGCTTATGCATTCGGGAACTGCGCGTCCGTCACTGTGACTGGTTGTTCTCGTCGGAGCAATCCAATTCTTGGAAAAGCCTCGCCTCCGTCCATGATGAGCTGTCGTAGATTGCCCTGCATCCCTCGAAAGGCTTCTTCTCTCAAAACTCCCCAAGTTTGATATCGTTAATGGAAGACATTCCTCAGCTCACATCTCTCCAAAGTTCATCCATTAGCTGTTGTCCAAACACATCATCTTTGCCTTCAGATACGGAACACTTCACCGGATATACATCGAGGGATGCCATAAGCTAAAATCGACGCCGATGGTGGTTTATGGTGATATTTCACCAGCCTTGAAGCTTTGACGACCTCGGGATGCCCAAAACTAGAGAGACGGTGTAAGCGAGGAGGGAAATTGATACGGAGAGCTATGAGGTAGGGGATAAATGGTTGCCGTCTTTTGCTCGAGCTACCAAAACATCTCATTTTTGGATCAGAGTTGAGCCTCCGAACTCGGTTTTTTGGTCCGTTGTGATGCGAATGGTTGTGTACATTTCCGGTCTACTTAGTTTAGCCTTTTTTTTTTTGGTGTGTGTTTGCTGTGGAATGGAGAAAGAGGGCCGGTTTCCCCTGGACTCACAGAACGAGAGGTTCTTTTCTTCTTGGTTGGGTGTAGGTAATGATTTGCATCATGTTCTTGCTTTGCCTTGTGCTGAAAAGATGAACTTGCCGAGGCTGGATCGGTGGATTATTGTCGAAAAAGCAGAAGGATGGTGCATTTTTCGCTTTAAGTAGAATATATTATCAGATTCCTGATGCTGTCTCTCTCCATTGGATGCGAAGAAACATGTTTCCACTCCATTGACGCCAAGTCAAAATGGATAAGCAGTTTCTTCCGATGAATAGAAAGTTTATGACGACCACGTTCATGTGTCTTAGAGACAGCAGGAGATAGCGGTCAGCAGATGGCAACTCCTCTCGGGTTGCTACTGTCAAAAAGTGGATGACGGCACTCAAGTCAATTTCCTTTGTTAGCTGCGGCTGCAAGCTACCGACGAAATCGTGTGGATAAGGTCGTCTACCGAATGCGAATAATTTTTCACGAGCCCCATCGCACCGATAATTAATTGTCCTTGGCATCATTTCACGAGCCCCATCGCATCAATAATTGTCCTTGGCATCATTTCACGAGCCCCATCGCATCAATAATTGTCCTTGGCATCATTTCACGAATCGCATCAATAATTATCCTTGGCATCATTTCACGAGCCCCATCGCACCAATAGTTGTCCTTGGCATTAAATGTCGAGACCTACGGACAAAGGCATGTGTGGATATTTGGTTACAAATTATCTCCGATCTTGTTTTGATTGCATATTTGGTGCAAATTAACCTCCATCACGTATGGTGTAATTTCATATTTACAGTAAATATAGCTCCACTAAGTATTGATTTGCATCACAATAACATCATCATTACACAGAAGATGACGCATCATACCAATAATATTTCATATTTGATTCTTAAATTATAAGACATGACTCATTCTAGAAGAGTATATAAGAAAACAAATTAAGTGTATAGAATGCACAAATCATAAAGGGCACACGGTATCCAATTCGACCAATATCAATCAATCAATTTCTATTCCAAAAGAACGATGTCCTTTACCCTTTCTAAATCGAGTACAAAAGTTGTCATGCCATTATTATCATCCTATAAGACAAATATTATTATATTAAAATGCATCTTTAGATTTTAGGTAACTCGTTTCACTAAAAGTAATATAACTCCATTAAATACTTACACATAATATTCATACATATGAAAAGAGGTCACGGAAGAGAAAATGATTCACATCAATTAAAGATGGTTTTTAATTTTTCAACTTCTAACTAATCATAGAACACTATCCAATTCACATTAAAAAACGTGTAATATACATACGTCACAGAAATATAGCACACTAAGTGGTTTGATTTTGCATCAATTATAAGATTTTCAGACAAATCCATAATTACATATCGAAAAAGAGCCAATGTTTTTCACATTTGATTTTTTTGTTATATTGTCAATGACAAATAGGCTAAATCTAGAAACTACATCCACAGAAAGCCTTTTGTCTCGACATCTAATAGAATGGAAAAAAATAAATTGAATCACATGATATGTCGCGCAGCCAACAATTATTAGTGCGAAAAATTATTAGCTTTGGACAGATGAGCTTATCCACGCAATTATTCGTTGGTAGATTGCAGCCGCAGCTAACAAATTCCATCTCGTATGCAACCTGAGATACATCGTCCATCGAACCTCCCGCACCACCATCTTCTGGCAACAACAATCATGGCTGTCGAGGCACTTCTCTCGTCGTTCTTGGAAATTCTGATCGAGTCAGCAGGGAAGAGCGCAGTCCGGCAGATAGGTGCTGTCTGGGGTCTGGAGGAGGACCTGGAAAAGCTTGGGAGGACGTTGCCGCGAATTCAATCCATCGTTGGAGACGCAGAGGAGCAACAGATGAAGGACGCTGCCGTCAAAAAGTGGTTGACGGCACTCAGGGATGCGGCCTACGCTGCGGAGGACGTTCTCGACGAATTTAATCTCGAAATCCTCAGGAAGAGCAACAGAGCAATCGAGAACAAGATGATGGGCAAGGTCAGTGACTTGTTTTCATCCCATAATCCACTTTTTTTTCGATTCAAAATGGCAAGGAAATTGAAAGCAGTGGTGAAGAGTATAGATGAGATTGAAGCAGAGAGTAGTAAGTTCAAATTTGCAGTTCGCGCACGACGGCAAACCCCCCCAACTGTACGACAAACACACTCTTATGTTGTGGAATCGGATGTTATCGGTAGAGACGAGGAGAAGGATGAGATGGTAAAGCTGCTAATAGAACAGCAGGACGAGAATGAGAAGATTGCAGTCCTCCCTATAGTTGGCATGGGAGGATTAGGAAAGACTACCTTTGCTCAACTGATCTACCAAGACAAGCGGGTGCAGAGGCATTTCCAATTGCGTATTTGGGTTTGTGTGGCCTACGTGTTTGACGTGGGAGAGATTTTTAACGCAATCATCAGTTCCGCCACTGGGACACAGAGCGACCTGAAATTTATGGACATGTTACAACGCAGTGTTCGAGATGTATTGGCCGGGAAAAGATATCTGCTTGTGTTGGACGACGTATGGAATGAAGTCCCATCGAAGTGGGACGACTTAAATGCGTTGTTAGCTTGCGGAGGAGACGGAAGCAGAGTTGTGGTGACCACGCGCAGTGATGGAGTGTCGTCCATGATGGGCACGCTCACCACTCACAAGCTGGCATTACTATCCGAAGAAGATTCATGGGATTTGTTCAGGAGAAGAGCATTTCCGAGCAGAGAAGATGATGATAAGCAGCGGCATCAGAATCTGGTGGAGATTGGAAAAGCCATTGCAACAAAGTGTGGGGGATTGCCTCTCGCACTAAAGGCCCTGGGCAGCATGATGAGCTACCAGAACGATGAGAAGGAGTGGTCGGCTATAAAGGAAAGTAGCATCTGGGATACCAAAGTTGGTGAAGTTGACATCCGACCTGCACTGCTTCTGAGCTATAATGACTTGCCTTCTCACCTGAAGCGATGCTTCGCCTTCTGCGCCATATTCCCCAAAGATTACGAGATAGAAGTAGACATGTTGATTCAACTGTGGATGGCTCAGGGGTTTATTCCATCGGAAGGAACAGTAGAACCGGAGGTTAAAGGCCACCGAATTTTCATGGAGCTACACAGGAGATGCTTCTTTCAAGATGTACGCCGAGTTAAGGAACGTAGATACAGCGACTTTTTGGGTAATATCATCCAAGCTTATTTTCATCCGAGAGTGTATGAGTCAGAAGTCGAAGGATATTGCAGTTTGAGAACATGCAAGATGCACCACCTCATTCATGATCTTGCACAACATATATCAGGGGAAGAAGGTGTTGCGTTGCTAGAGCCATACACTGCCACAGCACCAAGGAAAGATGTGCATCACTTGTCCTTACCAGGCAACTCCTCGTCTTCCAAAATCCATGAGACCCTGGGGAAGTTTCCTGCCCTCCGGACACTACTGGTACGAGATGCATATTTTGGTGAAGCTGTGGACAGCATTTCAAGACCGGCAAAATTAAGAGTGTTAGGATTCCATAATTTAAATCCTACGAAGTTGCTAAATCTAGCACAACATCTCAAGCATGTCAGATTCCTGGACATGTCTTACTCTGAAATAGCAGAGTTACCTGAAGCTATCACCACGCTGCTCAACTTGCAGACATTGAAGCTTTCTGGATGTCGACGACTGCGCAAGTTGCCAAGTAAGATGAAGAATATGAGTAATCTCAGGCATCTCTATCTCGATGACTGTAAGGAGCTGAAGGACATGCCCGAAGGGCTGGGGAGATTAAACTGCTTGCACACATTGCCAAAATACATCGTGGGTGTTGGTGCTGGGAGAGGAATAGGGCAGCTAAAGGAGTTAAACCTTTCAGGCAAACTAGAGATATATGGCCTGGGAAACGTGAGAGATGCTGCAAATGCAAGAGAAGCTAATCTCCATTCTAAACGAGACCTACACTCTTTGGCACTATGTTGGGGAGTCGTCGATTGGACCGAGAAAGAATCACTTTCCGAGAATGTTGAGACGAGAGCTGAGAATAGCGAGGCGTTGTTGGAAGCACTGGCACCACCCGACGGCATAAAGGTCTTATCGATCTGGGGCTACGGAGGAGTCAGGTCTCCGACATGGACATCGGATGGGCATTTGTTGAGTCGGTACCAGCCGCTGGTGGAGATTCATCTCGGTGGATGCAGAAATTGGCAGCGTCTCCCTTCGTTTTGGCAGCTGCCCTCGCTCGAGGTGCTATGTTTAAAACAAATGGATTCCCTGAAGCATATCATCGGTGGTGAAGGTGGAGGTGATCGCAGAGAACAAACATTCCCGGCATTGAAAAGGCTGGTTCTGGAGGGGATGCCAAGCTTGGAGCGATGGCGGGAGGTGGAGGGTGGCGGAGCAGTGGAGGAGGGGAAGTGCTTCCCGCACCTCGTTGAGCTAAGAATCTTAAGGTGCCCGAAGTTGGGATCAATGCCACAGTTCTCTTCCCTCAAAGTTCTGGATTTGCTGATCGGTAACCGGATGTTGTTGGGATCGATTGAGAAGCTGAGCACATTAGCCGTCATCCGTATCAACACTGATAGTGTTGTAACTGTAGACGGCGAGACACATTCAACCTTTCATTGTGATCTACAGTTCCTCGAAGAATTAGAAATCATTGGACGCAACAAGATCGAGCTACGGGGAGAGGACATGCAAGTAACAGGGAGCATAGGGCTTCGACGATTGTATGCCACTAACTGTGACTGGTTGTTCTCACCAAGGCTGTCAATGTTTTGGAAAAGCCTTATCTCCCTTCACACTCTAGCAATCAATTCTTGTCAAAATCTGAGGACGTTTCCTGAAGAGTTTCGAGGCTTGAAGTCTCTGAAATCATTGATTGTTTTGAATTGTGGCAACCTGATTGATTTCTCGCCGGTACTTCCATTATCATCATCGTCATCATCAATAATACCAATTGGACTTCCGTCGGAGTTAGAAGATCTTTTAATCACTGACTGTGGGAGATTGAGAAAATTACCAAAGTGCCCTGCATCCCTCAGAAGACTCATTATCCTTAATTGTGCAAATCTAACTTCATTGACAGAAGCCATTGGTCAGCTCACCTCTCTCGAGAGTTTATTTATTCGTAATTGTCCAAATCTGTTGTCTTTACCACTTGATCTACAACAACTCACGATGCTTCATCGAGTGCATATCAAGGATTGCCCAAAGCTTAAATCATTACCCCAAGATTTATGGCAAAATCTCTCTGGCCACGTATCCTTAATGATTTTGAACTGTCCAGTCTTGGAGAAACAATTCAAAAGAAAAGGAGGGAAGGCATCACACATTCCAAATTAACAAATATGGAAGGTAGCAAAGCTTTCTCTTTTAATTAGCATTTACATTTTAGAGTATGCAAAAGTTGCCTGTGAGATTAATCTCAATGTTAGTATCATAATAACTTTTAAAATATATTAATACAAATTAAAGTTTCGGCTAATAGTTAATTTATCATTGAGGTCTAATTTGGAGGAGGGGACAAGTTGGTTCAATAAGATCCCATGTAAAATTAGTGAATACTTGGAGGTTGGAAGATAGATTTTGAGGATTTGATTTTAAGACTTTGCACTGATTTGATAATATAATTACCGATCAAACAAGCTAGCACATTCAGTAAAATTGGATCAAGGCAATAGCTCATTATTTGTTACACTATAGCAGGTAATTTAAATCTAATTGTTATAGTTGATGTGACCACAAATCAAAGGGAGTGTTGGGTTGGATTTGTCCTTCTGAATGTGTAATGCTTCTTGTGTCTTTTTGGGTTACGATTACTTAATTGTTTGAGACATCCTTTTGTTGTGAAATTGTTGATATATTGCAGGAATTATATTTCAGCATGATGCATACAAGTGTGGAAATAGACTTGAAGACTCTGCACAACAGGGAGGCTCCTCCTTGAAGACTCTTAAACTTGTTAAAGTATCCAAGTTTTTACTTAATAGTTTTTGGAATATATATGTTTGAGGAGAGAATGACCTTCTCATCTTATCTTGATACTTTGATTCACGTCAATGTTGTATTGTTGGTGAATATCTATTTTAAACAATTGTATCAATAATCATGACAAATCCTAAACATTGTTAGGGATTATGAAGTTTCAATCCTTGGACATGTCCATGATTTTTATATTTGTGATTCAGATGGGTTTCATCATGAGTAGAAATTGTAGTTGTAAATCTTGTTGTGACTACAGCACACACGTTGAACTAACTCGTAAAAAGGGTTTATATTTTTATCTATTTTGACAAAAGCCTCACCACTCTTCTTCTTCTCTCTATATTCAAAGAGTGCGGAGGAAGAAGAGCATTCATCATAAAAAAAAAAAAAGGATGTCCGATGCATGAATACAGCGAATTTCTTTGTTTTGCCCAATATCTATTCAATTCACGAATAGACACTGTTAGAGCTGGTCCTAGGAGATTTACCAAAGGATAATTTTGACAATCCAATAAAAATAATAAAACAAAAAAGAATAAAAAAGATAAGGATACCAAATTTACATGATTCGATCAATTGACCTATGTCCATGGACGGAGAAGCAAAACTCTACTATAAAAAAGGATAATTATAAATGCTTTAGGAAAATGTTCCTAGGCCAAAAACATCTGAAACTACTAAACAAGAAAAGCCCAAAAATATTTAACTTAACGCAGACTTAATAAAAATTAAATCCAAAATGACTTTTCTTGTGGTGCCTTTCTTGTGGTGCTTCTAGCTTCAAAGTCTAGGCCCTTATTTATAGCACCAATAGGAGATAGCAGAATAGAAAATTCAGATGTGAGACTATGGGATATGCCAAACCAACAAATCTCCACCTTGGCATATCTCAACATTGACAATTTAGCAGAACTTGCTCCACCTTCTTCACAAAAGTCCCAACGAGCAATCACCAACAATGAACACCAACCAAGTCCAAGCACTGCTTGAACTTGTAAACCGGAAGAGGTTTCATGAGCATCGTAGTCAACCACTTAATGGAATCATCACAAGAAATTACATCTGAGTAGGTAGTAGGCTCATCAACTCCACCTATTTCTTCTGCAACAAACAAAGCATATGCAACCAAATTTGCATATCTTTGTGGTGGTCGAATATTTTTTCGTGATTTATCCTTGGCTATGGAATATTGCTCTTCCTCTGGATCATCTTCCTCAATAGACTCGGGACCATATATTGGCATTCTTTGAGTAGAAGAGTTCGACTAAAGAGATTTAGAACTACCAATCTCAAGCTCCACCTGCTTTTGCGCACTATCATTTGTACAACTAGTAGATTCCTCTTTGGAAGATAACATAGATAATTCATCAAAAATAACATCTCTACTGATTATAAATTTTGGGGATTTGGGATCAGGACACCATAATCTGTATCCTTTCACCCCAGAAGCATACCCAAGGAAAATACACCTTTTAACTCGAGGTTCTAATTTTCCTTCATTTACATGCATGTATGGTGGACACCCAAAAATTTTAAAATCAGAGTAATCAGCAGGAGTACCTAACCAAACTTCCTCCGGAGTTTTAAAATTAAGTGCTGCAAAAGGAGCATGGTTGACAACGTAATAGGCCATATTAATCGCCTTTGCCCAAAAGTCTTTTGTCAACCCTGCATTTGAGATCATACACCTTATTCTCTCTAAGAGTATTCTGTTCATACATTCGGCCACACCATTTTGCTAAGGCGTCATCCTGACAGTGCGATGTCGAATAATTCCTTCATTTTTGCAGAATTCATCAAAATCACCTTCACAAAATTCTATGTCATTATCTGTTCGAAGCCGCTTAATCTGTTTATCTATTTGCTTCTCAATCAAAGCCTTCCATTGTTTTAAAGGTTAGAAAAACATCATTTTTATGCTTCAGAACATAAACCCAAACTTTCTTGGAATAATCGTTAATGAAAGTTAACATATACCTAGCACCACCCTTAGATTGAACACGAGCTGGACCCCAAAGGTCTGAATGAATATAGTCAAGAGTACCTTTCGTTTTGTGAAATACCAGAGAATTAAAACTGGCTCTTTTCTGCTTTCCAAAAATGCAGTGTTCACAAAAATCTAGTGGCTTAGTACTTTGTCCGTAAAGAAGACCTCTGTTGCTCAATATGCTCAAACCTTTTTCACTCATATGACCCAAACACATATGCTATAATTTGGTGATGTTAGAATCAGACAATGATGATGGCGAGACTGCAACTGAGCCTGTGACAGTAGTTCCCTACAAAATATACAAGCTACCAGACCTACATGCTTTCATAACAACAAAGACACTTTTAGAAACTTTCATAACTCCACCTTCAACTGTGTATTTACACCCAATAGCCTCTAGGATGCCTAAAGAGATGTGATTCTTTTTCAAATCAGGAACATGTCTAACATTAGTGAGCATCCTCACAATACCATCATGCATTTTAATTCAGATTGTACTTTTACCAACAACATCACATGCGACATTATTGCCCATCAAAATAATTCCACATTACAAGATTCATATGTGAAAAACAAATTCATATTGGGACACATGTGATAAGAACAACCTGAATCTAAAATCCATTCATTTTTAGACCTTGTCCCGTCATTAGTAGCAAAGAAAATATTTTCAAAATTTTCATCAGTTGTAACACTAGCTTCAGCGGACTCAGTAGTTTTCTCAATAATTTTTCTTTTTTACTTTAATTTATTTTTCAATTTAAAGCAATCAGCTTTAATGTGCCATATTTTATGACAATATCTGCACTCCAAATTTCTATGTCTAGATTTAGATCTAGATTTAGATCTACTACTGTCAAATTCTTTTTTATCCGTTCTACCCCTGACAACCAGACCCTCAGCCTGATTTTCACTATTCTCCCCAGTGATATCCTTATCAATTTGCTCCTTAGATTTTAATGCAGATTTAATTTCCTGATACGAAATTGTTTCTTTTTCATAAATCATAGTATCACAGAAATACTTAAAGGATTGGGGGAGAAAATACAAAAGTAACAGGGCCTTATCCTCATCATCAATCTTTGCATCTATATTCTCCAAATCTATAACTAAGGAATCAAATTTATCAAAATGTGAGAGTATAGATGTACCTTCAATCATCCGAAGCATATACAAACTCTGCTTCAAGTAGAGACGGTTCTCCACTGTCCTCTTCATATACAATGCTTTAAGCTTGTCCCATATGCTCTTAACCGTAGTCTCCATAGCTACCTCCTATAAAACTTCTTCAGAGAAATTTAGAATAATGCTAGATCGAGCCTTCTTATCCATACCCGTAAAATCTTCCTCTGACATACCATCTGGAATTTTCTCAGCTCCCTGTAGTGCCAAATCAACTCCATCTTGAACCAGAATGGTCTCCATCTTGAGTTGCCACATGCCGAAGTTGATATTTCTATTGAATTTCTCGACAACGATCTTTGTTATTATCGTTGTTACCAAAAGATCCCAAAACCATACTCTGATACCAGTTTATTAGAGCTGGCCCCAGGAGATCTACCAAAGGATAATTTTGACAACCTAACAAAGATAATAAATTAGAAAAGAATAAAAGAGACAGGGACACTGAATTTACATGGTTCGATCAATTGACCTACGTCCACAGACGGAGAAGCAAAACTATACTATAAAAAAAGATAATTACAAATGCCTTAGGAAAATGTTCCTAGGCCAAAAATACCTAAAATTACTAAACAAGAAAAGCCCAAAAATATTTAACTTAACGTGGACTTAATAGAAATTAAATCCAAAATAACTTTTCTTGTGATGCTTTTAGTTTCAAAGTCTAGACTCTTATTCATAGTACCAATAGGAGATAGTATAATAAAAAATTAAGATGTGGGATTACGGGACTTGTTCTTTATTTTGCCCAAAATTCCCTTGAAGACCTACCTGTTGGGTCAGTTCCGAGATACCATCCTCGCAGTGCTTCTGATCGAGTAGGCTTTCTTCGCCCAGCACCTGATCTCGTCGACAAAACGAGAACTCCGGGTGGCGGCGGAGTGCCACCACTAATGTTGCCCAGTCCTCCCCTTGAAGAACCGCTTGCAATTGGATGCAAAACTTGACGCCTAACGTCTTATTCTCGAACTGCATCGACTCCTGATCTTGTAACCGAGTTTGATCCGCCAAGCGACTACCAGACAATTAAAGGTTGGAAAACGGACCGAGTCACTACGGTCAACTCGTATTCAGTAGCTATGTTATGTGTTTTTCATATTCCCCACTATTTCTTACAGTCTCCTCTTTTTGTGCACTCAATTGAATGATTACTTTTGCGCTGCTTCACAACGGCTTAGCTTGTTAATACACGATTAAAGGTCGAACTCTCCTCAAGCTAGAACATACCTCGCTCGTGAGATATGATTCCCAAGACTTAAAAGCAAGTGAGATATGATTCCCAAGACTTGGGTAGAGCAGGAACAAGAACAAGAACAGGAACAGAACAATAGCGCATATAAGAGATAAATGAGGAGTAGCTATAAAGTAGATGCTTAATGCCTCTGATCTTTCTTATCCAAGAAAGGAAAGAACAAGACCAGGGAATCCGTCCCAGAGCCCTCGTCGAGGAAACTTGATCCTCCCAGACTTAAGTCCTTATTGAAACTTGGAAACTGTCCTGATAACGCATTGACGCCTAAGAACATAGACCTCCTGCTCGGATCTTGGCTTGAGTCGGTCCACGGCAGCTACAGGGGTAAGTGGTGCAAGAGAGATTGAAAGATAACTTTGCTTTGAGAGAGATTAAAAGAGTGCAATCAAGATATCTTAAAAACCTTTGAAATAGAATTCCAGGTTGACCTTCTTCGCTGGCCCATACTAGATTGTTGCAAGTATCAAGTGCAGTTGAATCTTGACTAATCTCACTTAGCGGAAATAGACTAAGTGAAAAAATGGCACACTACATATCAGAATCTTAACCTTCGAACTTGTATCCAGTGCCTTCCTATTCCGCCCATGCTTTCATAGGGGAGATATAGTATTTGAATTGACAGCTTTACATTCGTTCTTTCATGTTGAACATTCCTCCCACCTATTAACCATCAATTGATTACCTTATCCTTATTCTACTGCTATCATTCTACGGTATCAAGCATAAAAGAAAAGTTAGGGCTATGTCTCTGTTCTTCCGTTAGTGAGCTCTTTTTTACTGACTCGCTGCTGGAAGAATGAATGGAGGCAATAAACGAACTCTGATGGTTCATAGAAGTTAAGATTTTTTAGATTTTTTCAAGTATTCGAGGAAATCCTCGTAAGTTTGTTAAGAAATCTTCATCCTAACGTATATAAAAAGGCATCACCATTATTATATTAAATGAGCATCTCTTCTTATATTGTGATAATATCGGAGCCACCTATCTATGTGTCAATTTAGTATTTCATTCATGCATGAAATACATCGCTATCGACTTTCACTTTATGCGAGAACAAATTGTCAAATATCAATTACGTGTTTCTCACGTATATACGGCTGATCAACTAGTAGACTCATCGATGAAACCTTTCATCCGTAAACTATTTTCATCACATTGGTCCAAGATCGACATCCTTGACAGGAGCACCATCTTGCGAGGGCATGATAGAAGTTAAGATTTCTCAGATTTTCTCAACTACATGAGAAAATCTCGTTGGGGAACCATAAAGCTCAAGCGCATCAAAAAAAAAAAAAAGAAATTGATTATGGAGCACCATGGTACATTATTTAGTCATATTACCAGCTTTATCATTAAAGAAAGAAATTCAAAAGCAGGGCGCTTACTTGATTACATCACAGAAGCGGAACATCTGATTGCTTAGTCTCTCTCGCCTCTCTCGTCGCTAACAGCTAACAAATACGTACAAAACTGTCACGTAACTTGAAGGGAACAGGGAAGAACCTACACTCGGTTTATTAACGCCACTTTAGAGTATTATTATTTAGAACTCCTTAAGGCTCATTAATACTATTATACAGCAGCTTACTTCAGCGCTGACTTGCCAGTACTTGATACTGCTGTTTTTGTCGAACGACACTTTCTTTCTTCGCCGACAACAACCAAGCAACTACGACAAAAGGGGCCAAGCAACGGATAAATTCATTATTATAGATGTTATTCTGGCAAATGCTTTTTGTGTTTCTTCTGGAGTTGAGCTCTGCAAAACAAATTTAACAGCTATGACCTTCAGATTCCAGTTTCAATGTATCCATCAACTTTGTATCCTAAACTGAACAGAATAGTGAAATTTAAATGAACACCTTTTGTTTGTCATCACATGAAATATTTCAATCAAACACTCTAAAGAACAAAAAGAAAAAAAATAAAAATGCAAAGGAAACACTCCTTACAGGCATTTCATCGAATAGCTTCTGTGCATCAACAACATGAATTCGTCAAGTTGGCTACCATTTCCAATGCAGATCGAGTGTGGCTTAAGAAGCCCAATATCTAACTCTTTAATCCTCAGCAATTCCAAAGAGTATAATGCTAGATGGGTCTCTGCAACTCAAACCCACGGGATCGAAATGTAGGCATGTTGGAGAATCTCTTGTCATTGCTTGAACAGACACAAAAGAAGCAGTTGGTTGCTTGTCAAGCAATTATGGAAGGTCGACTCTGTGACATATACAGAGAGAGAGAGAGAGAGCTATAGAAGGCAAAAAAAAAAAAAAAAAAGAAGAGATGATATCTTAAACATCGATCTGGTTGCGGTGTATGATGGTCCGATAAATATGTTGCATTTAAATTTACATTATGATATAATTTCTAATTTCATATAAAATTGAGAAATATGATAACAGTATCAAAATATAAGAAATTTGAGTAATTGCCAGATAAAACTGTTGCTATTGTTGAAAATATTTGTGTGTAAGATAAAGAAAAAGATTATATTTTTATATCGATAATGATTGAAATAGTCATGTTGTATACAATAGCCTCGACTCACAATTGAAAAGATTAATCCTTTGAGTTAAATTTGTGTTTGACTTGAGGTATATTAATCAGAAGAATTGAGTTATATGTACTGGGTTTGACATGTAACTTAGAAGCTTAAGTTGTTTTTGATCGAATTGGTATTACTTTGATTCGAATTCATCGTTATCCAATTTCTAAAACACAATGATGATTGATTTATGTAGGCAAATTTTCATTATCCAATTTCTCAATTGATCCCAGAGGTTATTTGTATTTATTATTATTATTATTTTTTAACGATGATGGAGGAGCTGCCGAGCTGCTCCAACCTGGGAGCAATGCCACCGTAGCAGTCGGGTTGGTGAGACATGCCATTCCCTGGGAAAACGGTGTCCTCGAGGCGTCCATCAAAGGAATCCATCTGCGGCTGGTTTTAGGAGAGGACGCATCATGGAGCTTATGCATTCGGGAACTGCGACTGTGACTGGTTGTTCTCGTCGGAGCAATCCAATTCTTGGAAAAGCCTCGCCTCCGTCCATGATGAGCTGTCGTAGATTGCCCTGCATCCCTCGAAAGGCTTCTTCTCTCAAAACTCCCCAAGTTTGATATCGTTAATGGAAGACATTCCTCAGCTCACATCTCTCCAAAGTTCATCCATTAGCTGTTGTCCAAACACATCATCTTTGCCTTCAGATACGGAACACTTCACCGGATATACATCGAGGGATGCCATAAGCTAAAATCGACGCCGATGGTGGTTTATGGTGATATTTCACCAGCCTTGAAGCTTTGACGACCTCGGGATGCCCAAAACTAGAGAGACGGTGTAAGCGAGGAGGGAAATTGATATTAGCAGAGAGCTAGAGAGGTAGAGGATAAATGGTTGCCGTCTTTTGCTCGAGCTACCAAAACATCTCATTTTGGGATCAGAGACGAGCCCCCGAACTTGGTTTTTTGGTCCGTTGTGATGCGAATGGTTGTGTACATTTCCGGTCTACTTAGTTTAGCCTCTTTTTTTCTTTTGTGTTTTTGTGTGGAAAAAAGGAAGGTATGCTTATCATGTTCTTGCTTTGCCTTGTGCTGAAAAGATGAACTTGCCGAGGCTGGAACGGTGGATTACTGTCGAAAAAGCAGAAGATTGATGGTGCATTTTTCGCTTTAAGTAGAGTATATTATCAGATTCCTGATGCTGTCTGTCTCCATTGGCTGTGAAGTAACATGTCTGCACTCCATTGACGCCAAGTCAATTTGGATAAGCAGTTTCTTCCGATGAATAGAAAGTTTATGACGACCACCTTCATGTGTCTCGGAGATAGCAGGAGATAGCAGTCAGGAGATGGCAACTCCTCTGGGGTTGCTTGGTTAAAGAAAACCGCTTTGCAAGAAGAAGAAGAAAGGAGTAGTATCGTATGCTGCGTGCGATCCAGGGAAGCAGAAACTTTTTCGCTAGTAGCTCGCAGCCGCAGCTAACAAATTCCATCCCATCCAAGCGAGAGATATAAAAAATGAGGACGGAGAGGTGCGCAAGACTCGTATGCAAGCTGAGATGCATCGTCCATTGAACCTCCGGCACCTCCATATTCTGACAACAACCACCATGGTTGTCGAGGCACTTCTCTCGTCGTTCTTGGCAAATCTGATCGAGTCAACAGGGAAGAGCGTAGCCCGGCAGACAGGAGCTGGATGGGGTGTGGAGGAGGACCTGGAAAAGCTTGAGAGGACGTTGTTGCCGTGGATTCAATCCATCGTTGGAGATGCAGAGGAGCAACAGACGAAGGATGCTACTGTCAATAGTGGCTGACGGGACTCGAGTCAATTTCCTTTGCAAGCTACCGACGAAAAATCATGTGGATGCGCTCTGACAGGGAGAAATTGTGTGGATAAGCTCGTCCACCGAATACGAATAATTTTTCACGAGCCCCATCGCATCAATAATTAATTGTCCTTGGCATTATCTCACGAGCACCATCGCTTCAATAATTGTCCTTGGCATCATTTCACGAGCCCCATCGCACCAATAGTTGTCCTTGGCATTAAATGTCGATACCTTTAGACAGACTGTCCTTGATATTAAATGTCAAGTGGACTGTCCTTGACATTAAATGTCGAGACCTACCGACAAACACGTGTGGATATTTGGTTACAAATTATCTCCGATACTTGTTTTGATTGCATATTTGGTGCAAATAATCCTCCATCACGTATGGTGTAATTTCATATTTACAGTAAATATAGCTCCACTAAGTATTGATTTGCATCACAATAACATCATCATTACACAAGATGACGCATCATACCAATAATATTTCACATTTGATTCTTAAATTATAAGGTATGACTCGTTCTAGAAGAGTATATAAGAAAGCAAACTAAGTGTATAAATGCATAAATCATAGAAGGCACATGGTATCCAATTCGACCAATATCAATCAATCAATTTCTATTCCAAAAGAGTGATGTCCTTTATCCTTTCTAAATCAAGTACAAAAGCTGCCATGCCATCATTATCATCCTATAATTACATATCGAAAAAGAGCCAACTTTTTTTTTTTATTGTCAATGAGCAAAGAGGCTAAATCCGCGAAACTACATCCACACATGCCTTTTGTCTCGACAT
Source organism: Musa beccarii (assembly GCA_024322285.1). Lineage (NCBI taxonomy): Eukaryota > Viridiplantae > Streptophyta > Magnoliopsida > Zingiberales > Musaceae > Musa > Musa beccarii. The sequence continues at coordinate 1,648,673 of CM044401.1, read as the reverse complement.
CTAATGCGAAGGAAAAAAATAAAATTGAATCACATGGTGATAAGTCGCTCAGCCAACAATTATTGGTGCGAAAAATTATTAGCTTTGGACAGATGAGCTTATCCACGCAATTATTCGTTGGTAGATTGCAGCCGCAGCTAACAAATTCCATCTCGTATGCAACCTGAGATACATCGTCCATCGAACCTCCCGCACCACCATCTTCTGGCAACAACAATCATGGCTGTCGAGGCACTTCTCTCGTCGTTCCTGGAAATTCTGATCGAGTCAGCAGGGAAGAGCGCAGTCCGGCAGATAGGTGCTGTCTGGGGTCTGGAGGAGGACCTGGAAAAGCTTGGGAGGACGTTGCCGCGAATTCAATCCATCGTTGGAGATGCAGAGGAGCAACAGATGAAGGACGCTGCCGTCAAAAAGTGGTTGACGGCACTCAGGGATGCGGCCTACGCTGCGGAGGACGTTCTCGACGAATTTAATCTCGAAATCCTCAGGAAGAGCAACAGAGCAATCGAGAACAAGATGATGGCCAAGGTCAGTGACTTGTTTTCATCCCATAATCCACTTTTTTTTCGATTCAAAATGGCAAGGAAATTGAAAGCAGTGGTGAAGAGTATAGATGAGATTGAAGCAGAGAGTCGTAAGTTCAAATTTGCAGTTCGCGCACGACGGCAAACCCCCCCAACTGTACGACAAACACACTCTTATGTTGTGGAATCGGATGTTATCGGTAGAGACGAGGAGAAGGATGAGATGGTAAAGCTGCTAATAGAACAGCAGGACGAGAATGAGAAGATTGCAGTCCTCCCTATAGTTGGCATGGGAGGATTAGGAAAGACTACCTTTGCTCAACTGATCTACCAAGACAAGCGGGTGGAGAGGCATTTCCAATTGCGTATTTGGGTTTGTGTGGCCTATGTGTTTGACGTGGGAGAGATTCTTAACGCAATCATCAGTTCCGCCACTGGGACACAGAGCGACCTGAAATTTATGGACATGTTACAACGCAGTGTTCGAGAAGTATTGGCCGGGAAAAGATATCTGCTTGTGTTAGACGACGTGTGGAATGAAGTCCCATCGAAGTGGCACGACTTAAATGCGCTGTTAGCTTGCGGAGGAGACGGAAGCAGAGTTGTGGTGACCACGCGCAGCGATGGAGTGTCGTCCATGATGGGGACGCTCACCGCTCACAAGCTGGCATTCCTATCCGAAGAAGATTCATGGGATTTGTTCAGGAGAAGGGCATTTCCAAGCGGAGAAGATGCTGATAAGCAGCGGCATCAAAATCTGGTGGAGATTGGAAAAGCCATTGTAGCAAAGTGTGGGGGATTGCCTCTCGCACTGAAGGCTCTGGGCAGCGTGATGAGCTACCAGAACGATGAGAAGGAGTGGTCGGCTATAAAGGAAAGTAGCATCTGGGATACCAAAGTTGGTGAAGTTGACATCCGACCTGCACTGCTTCTGAGCTATAATGACTTGCCTTCGCACCTGAAGCGATGCTTCGCCTTCTGCGCCATGTTCCCCAAAGATTACGAGATACAAGTAGACATGTTGATTCAACTGTGGATGGCTCAGGGGTTTATTCCATCCGAAGGAACAGCAGCAGAACCGGAGGTTAACGGCCACCGAATTTTCATGGAGCTACACAGGAGATGCTTCTTCCAAGATGTACGCCGAGTTAAGGAAAGTAGATACATGGACTTTTGGGCTGATATCTTGCATGCTTATTTTCGTCGGACATATTATAAGTCAGATGTCGATGGATATTGCAGTTTGAGAACATGCAAGATGCACCACCTCATTCATGACCTCGCACAACACGTATCGGGGGAAGAAGGTGTTGCGTTGCTAGAGCCATACACTGCCACAGCACCAAGGAAAGATGTGCATCACTTGTCCTTACCAGGCATCTCCTCGTCATCCAAAATCCACGAGACGCTGGGCAAGTTTCCTGCCCTGCGGACGCTACTGGTACGAGATGCATATTTTGGTAAAGCCGTGGACAGCATTTCAAGACCGGCTAAATTAAGAGTGTTAGGATTCCATAATTTAAATGCTACGATGTTGCTAAATCTAGCTCGACATCTCAAGCACGTCAGATTCCTGGACATGTCTTACTCTGGAATAGCAGAGTTACCTGAAGCCATCACCACGCTGCTCAACTTGCAGACGTTGAAGCTTTCTGGATGTCAAGAACTACGTAAGTTGCCAAGTAAGATGAAGAGTATGAGTAATCTCATGCATCTCTATCTCGATGAGTGTAAGGAGCTGAGGGACATGCCCGAAGGGCTGGGGAGATTAAGCTGCTTGCACACATTGTCAAAATACATCGTGGGTGTTGGTGCTGGGAGAGGAATAGGGCAGCTAAAGGAGTTAAACCTTTCAGGCAAACTGGAGATATATGGCCTGGGAAACGTGAGAGATGCTGCAAATGCAAGAGAAGCTAATCTCCATTCCAAACGAGACCTACACACTTTGGCACTATGTTGGGGAGTCGTCGAATGGACCGAGGAAGAATCACTTTCCGAGAATGTTGAGCCGAGAGCTGAGAATAGCGAGGCGTTGTTGGAAGCACTGGCACCACCCGACGGCATAAAGGTCTTATCGATCTGGGGCTACGGAGGAGTCAGGTTTCCGACATGGACGTCGGATGAGCACTTGTTGAGTCGGTACCAGCCGCTGGTGGAGATTCATCTCGGTGGGTGCAGAAATTGCCAGCATCTCCCTTCGTTTTGGCAGCTGCCCTCGCTCGAGGTGCTATGTTTAAAACAAATGGACTCCCTGAAGCATATCATCGGTGGTGAAGGTGGAGGTGATCGCAGAGAACAAACATTCCCGGCATTGAAAAGGCTGGTTCTGGAAGGGATGCCAAGCTTGGAGCGATGGCGGGCGGTGGAGGGTGGCGGAGCAGTGGAGGAGGGGAAGTGCTTCCCGCACCTTGTTGAGCTAAGAATCTCAGAGTGCTCGAAGTTGGGATCAATGCCACAGTTCCCCTCCCTCAAAGTTCTGTTTATGCTGAATGGCAACAGGATGTCGTTGGGATCGATTGAGAAGCTGAGCACATTGGCCTTCCTCTCTATTAACACTGATAGTGTAACTGTAGATGGCGAGACACCTTCTGCCTTACTTCGTGATCTACGGTTCCTTGAAGAATTAAATATCATTGGACGCAACGAGATCGAGCTACAGGGAGAGGACACGAATGGATCAAGGAGTATAGGGCTTCAACGATTGTATGCCACTAATTGTGACTGGCTGTTCTCATCAAGACGGTCAATGTTTTGGAAAAACCTCGTCTCCCTTCACACTCTAGGAATCGATTCTTGTCAAGATTTGACGGTGTTTCCTGAAGAGTTTCGAGGCTTGAAATCCCTGAAATCATTGATGGTTTGGAAGTGTAACAACGTGATCGATTTCTTGCCAGTACTTCCATCGTCATCATCATCGTCAATGACACCAATTGGACCCCCATCGGAGCTAGAAGATCTTTTCATCTTTGATTGTGGGAGAATGAAAAAAATACCTGTGTGTCCCGCATCCCTCAGAAGACTCGTTATCGTGTTCTGCGCAAATCTAACTTCACTGACAGAAGACATTGGTCAGCTCACCTCTCTCGAGAGTCTATTTATTGATTGTTGTCCAAATCTGCTGTCCTTGCCACTTGATCTACAACAACTCACGATGCTTCATCAGGTGCAAATCAAGAATTGTCGAAAGCTTAAATTATTATCCCAAGATTTATTGCAATATCTCTCTGGCCTCCCATCCTTAACAATTTTGAATTGTCCAATCTTGGAGAAACAACTTCAAAAGAAAAGGAGGGAAGGCATCTAGTGTTACGCATTCCAGAATCAACAAATTTGGAAGGTAGCAAAGCTTTCTCTTTTGATTAGCATTTAAATTTTAGAGCATGCAAAAGTTGCCTATGAGATTAATCACAATATTAGCATCATAATAACTTTTAAAATACATCGATGCAAATTAAAGTTTCAACTAATAGTTAATTTATCGTTGATGCGTTGGTCCAATAAGATGCCATGTAAAATAGTGAATACTTGGGTAAGAGGCTGGAAGATAGATTTTGAGGATTTGATTTGAAGACTTTCCACTGATTTGATAATATATTTATTTACCAATCAAACAAGCTAGAATCAAGGTAATAGCTCATTATTTGTTACACTATAGCAGGTAATTTAAACCTAATTGTTATAGTTGATGAGACCACAAATCAGAGGGAGCGTTGGGTTGGATTTGTCTTCTGAATGTTTCTGATGTCTTTTTGGGTTACGATTTCTTAATTGTTTTGAGACATCTTTTATTGTGAAACTGTTGATATATTGCAGGAGTTGCATTCCGGCATGATGCATCGAAGTGTGGAAAATAGACTCGAAGACTCTGCACAACAGGGAGGCTCCTCCTTGAAGACTCTTAAAACTTGTGAAAGTATCCAAGTTTTTACTTAACAGTCTCATCTTGATCCTTTGGTTCGCGAGAATGTTGTATTGTTGGTTAATATTTATTTTAAACAATTGTATCAATAATCATGACAAGTCCTAAACATTGTTAGGGGCTCTCGAGTTCCAATCCTTGGACATCTTCATGATTTTTATATTTGTGATTCAGATGGGTTTCATAATGAGGAGAAATTGGAGTTGCAAATCTTGTTGTGACTACAGCATACACATTCAAAGAGTGCGGAGGAGGAAGAAGAGCATTCATCATCAAAAAAGGACGTCCGATGCGTGAATACAGCGTGATGAGCTAGCAAAACTTTCCGTGGACAAGAAAACAAAGCAAGCAGTGATGTCAGGAAGAGATTACATATCTCGGAGGCGTCATTTAGACTTGTTTGCCCTCGCTGTCATCAGGCTTTTAGTTTATGCAGTGCAGATACAACCCAAAGCTTGGATCCATGCACAAAGCTCCTAT